>CAJGYO010000011.1:66969276-68369276 GCA_904845875.1 Miscanthus lutarioriparius
GAGGCACGGCCGCCCGGGCGCGCCCGCCGGCTGCGAGGGCGAGGGGTCCCCGCCGCGTCGCCGCCGAGCCCGAGCAGAAGGCGGCGGCCACGGTCAGGTTTGGTACGCGCCATTGGAAGCAAAATCAGTAGCTGTTGCGACCTTTCTTAGATGTTTCGTTTGCTTCGTTTCACCTGTGCACTAGATCACCGGCTTTCCTTCATGTTGCTGGACCTCCATTATGCCTGACAGACACGACCTTAACCAATGCGAATTGCATCTAGATAGACCAATTCGAGGCTCAGATAGCTCGAGAATTAGGAACACTATGGCAGCAAGTTATGGATATTGAACACTAGTTTTGCAGTTTCTTTCCTACTTCTTGATGTAACATTTGGTGAAAACATCCTTTTTGGAGCCATAACAGTAAGACCCTATTAAATTTGCTAAGAGTTTATACATAAGTCACTAAGTTCTGGAGAACGATATATGAACCACAAAGTAGCCCTGAGATCTGTAACACTACCTAGACCATCTTTTATTGACTCAAAGGGCTCCCATAATCTTTTAGGTGCTATTTATGTCTTGCCTCAGGCATTGCCATATGATTAACTACTTACCTTGTTATTTGACAGTAAAATGTAGGTTGTTATCTTGGATGAAACCAATAAGGCATGACATCAGGGCCCAAATGTCCAATGTAAATGTTGGTGCTGGGAGTTATGGAGAAGATGAAGCAAATAGCCATGGAGAACGTTTGGATACCTCTTCTACCGGAGACCCCAACAAATTGTTAGTGTTCACCCTCCGCTTGTTTTCTCTCCATTTCCATGCAACCTCCTGTACACTGAACTATCCTTGACAATGCATCGCAGAGCAAAACAACTTTCAGGATCTCGTTACCTGCAATCCATTGGTGCCGTGCTACTTCTGTGTGCCCTGGCAACTAGTTTTTTCGTTTTTTTTAAAGGACAACCTTCTGCAGTTGTAGCTATGCTGGCAAAATCAGGTTTCACAGCAGCATTTACACTGATTTTTGTATCTGAGATTGGAGATAAGGTATAAAATTTATTTCAATTGGCCTTTTCCCCTCTCATCTTGAACTTCCAGATACGCTGCAAGATGTCTCTTCACCTTCTTTACAGTCACATAAGAAATACTGCACTTTGTAGTGTTATTGAAACATTCACAACATACTTGGAGTCAGTAAATTTACTGAGCAGACTGAAGTTTTGAGGTTTTCACATTCTTTTGAGTTCAGCCATTGGTATATATTATAGAGTTCACCAATATGTTAATGTTCTCGTCATTCTTTGTGGTGTTTCATTTTCATCCTCATTCTCCATCTCCATCTTTGAGATTTTGCTTCATAAATGGTACAACCTTGGTTTGTAAAGTACATGAAGCTTAGCTGTTAGCAGCATGCAGTTTCATCTATCGTTGTGATCATAACTTACTATATTTAAAGAGTTGAGGACTTTGCATTACCTCTGTAGTGAATTGCTATTGTTTAGTTTCAACTATACATGTATTGGAGTTCTTAATTTTTTGTCGTTTGGTTGCTACCAATTGTAGCTATATGCTGTTCAATTTGTAATTTTTTTCAGCAGAGATATCTTCCTTTTTCATATTATGTTCTATGTTTAAAGCACTTCTAATAGATGAAGGAATCTGATTGCCTTGACGCTTCTGCCATCACAGACGTTTTTCATTGCTGCACTACTCGCGATGCAATATCAAAGAGCACTGGTATGTTGTGAGCATAGAAATTTAATATATGCCCCCACTTTATTGCCTAGCTAATTGATTTTCCCTCTTTGCTCATCTCTAGATATTGCATCTCTATGATCTGATCCTTGACAGAGAAACTTGTATATATGTCACTCCAAAGTGCCTGATATTCTATACCTACTAATAAAGAGGCAAAATTTTCGGCCATTGTTTTTCGTCCATCCATTTTTTTCGTCCACCTCCCCCCTAACTACCGGTAGTCGAGAGTTTCTTCCGTCTAGACTTATATGACCCTAGATAGTTAGGACAAATAGATCTCTTCGAGCCTCAATAAACTGAATAGTAATAGTAATCCTAATCCGTCTATATACCTCTATACCTATACCTAATACTAAACAGGCAAAATTTCTACCTAAATCAAAACTTTGTCCAATCCAATTGCCGAGTGACACCCTGCTCAGTTTCCATGTCCAAGTAAATTTTGCTTCCGTCCTCTATCGGACCTTCTTTTTTCTAGACTCTAGTTTTTCTTTTTTATATAGTCCGACCTTCCGTTTTCTTTTTTCTTCAACTCCCGCATGTCTTTCCCCTCAACCAAAAAAAAAAAAAAAAAATCTCGCATGTCTTTTTTCTTCAACTCGCACATCCACTTCCTTTTTGAATGGGTCTTTTTTCCTTTTCTAGAATATCTCCTTTTCTCTTATAAATCTCTCACTACTAATCTATATCTGTATCTGTACCTAATACTAAAGAATCAAAATTTCTTGCATAATTTTTGTTTCGTCCAACCTAATAATCATCCGGGGTTGGAGTAGACTGCCTGTAACCTGTTCCATATCCTTTTCGCGTTTTTTTTTCTTTTTCCTTTTCTACCTATCCTTTCCGTGTTTTTGTTTTTTCTTTTCCTTTTCTACCAGATGATTTTCTGCCGGACGGTTCTTTGTGTAGGTTCCGTCTTTACCATGCTTGCCGTGCTGCATGTTCTCTGTCTTTCTCCTTTTGTTTCCTATTTGTCCTATATATAAACATCAAAAAATAAATAATAAATATAGTGTTGGATATTTGAACCCTTGACCTTTCCCTACTAAGTGCATGTTTTCTTTTATCAAATCCCCTCCAATCCACTTGAATTAAGATTAAAACGATCAAGCCCTAAATAAAATTTTCCGCCATTAGCTTGTTCATGTAGTTTTGATTACAAATAAAACTTATTACTATTAAAATCTAGATCATGGTCCAATTAATCAAACTTTAGACTGAAATCTTGAGCAGTTTTTCATCCAATCTAATTAAAATAAATGTATTAAAAATAAACAATATAATCAAAAGAAATATACTTTCAAGATATATACATATATCAATGCAATTCTCGACAAGGGCTACCATGTGAAAAAACGGGAGAAGTCTCCGTCATAATCATCAACAACAGACCAATCCTTGACACGACGAGGACGACTAACTCCTTGCCAATATTAATCAAATATTATAATTAATCCAATATAACAAAAAACATATCCTCGATCTTTACACATGTATCAATACAATCCTCGACGAGAGCTGCCACACCAAAAAATCGAAATAAGTCTCTCATCATAATCATCAACAGACAGACCAATCCTTAACACGACTGCGACTATCTCCTTGCCTATTTTAATCAGTAGAGTTCCATACTTTTACATGTCACTAAAAGAAGTCACAAAATTCAATATCTAACCCTACCAAGACATGAATAATATAAAAAAATAAACTTACAATATATGTAGGAGTAAACATTGTTGTGCTTAAATGAAACAAAAGAAACTATTAAAATTGCATTTTAATTTGATACAAACTTAATAGGACATGTCATGTTTTGGCCAATATTAACTTATATTATGAGTATCGTGGACATTCCCATTCTCGTTTCGCATTAACACTTGGATAATATAAAAATAAATTATATCTTTTAAATTTGATAGAAAGGAAAAATTCGATATGTAACATTCCCATTTTTGTTTCCTATTAATATTTGATAGTTTTTTAACCCGTTGCAACGCACGGGCATATTTGCTAGTTAATAAAAAAATGTCAGTATGCCACTATAAAAATGGTGGAGGGAAGAGGGTTTGAGCCTTTGAGGGGGAGGCCAGCACCCAGCACCCACCATGCTGCCCCCCCACACACACTTTTAAAAAAAAACTGCTGGGCAGAGATCTCCTTGTAAATAAAATATTTACCAAAATTCAGACATTGTTAACTGCACGCGAAGGAAACTATGAATGGCGTTTCAAATCATGCTTTATCAGACATCACTCATATGTATGGAGTGTTCCATTGCTCACTGGCTAGAGTGCAGAGTCTAGCACCCCCTCATAGCATAGCTTATGCCTGAACGTTGCCAGTGACAACATGGCAGCAACCTGAGATCAGGTGGAGGTAGCCAGTTGGCGAGGACTGTATGTGCAACAGGACTCCAGGACAGTTGAATATATGTGATCTGAAATTTTGCATTGCACGTTGTTTTTGAGTTGAAGTCGTAACTGGAACTATGATAAACAGGGATCTTTTTCCAAGAACTTAGTGCTACAAATTTTCCCATTGCTGTATATATGAGAATTATTGTTTTGAAGTGGTGGTTTCATGGTTTCAGTTTTCCAGTGAAATTTGTTTAGCATGTGGAGTATATTCAAATATTCTTCTACTCCCTCCATCCACAAAAGAATGCAACTATGGGACTTGTGCAAATCAAACTATCTTCACTTGTTTGTAGTGAATAGTATTAGCATTTATGTACCAACTAGGTTTACTACAAAAATATATTTCATAATTAATTTAATGATACTTATTTTGTATCTTAGATATTAGTACCTTTTTATATAACTTTGGTCAAATTTCAAATCGTTTGAGTTCCTAAAAAGTGATAATTGCATCCTTTTGTGGACGGAGGGAGTATTAACTATATGATTTGCCTTATTTTCTTTTTCTGTAGAACAATATGTAGTTCTTCAGCAGATGTTTTCAGCATTTTGTATCTCTTGTGAATTTTATGAGCAGGTTTTACTTGGGTCAGTGGCTGCTCTCTCCCTGATGACTATCGTGAGTGTTATAATTGGACGGATTTTCCAGTCTGTGCCAGCACAGTTTCAAACAAGTTAGTATTAACTACTTTAGTAAATAATCAATTATGTTTGGAAAGAAATGTTCATGTCTTTTGTGGTAACTATATGTATTGTAATTGTAATGTACGATCTTTCATTGTTTCTGAAATTGTGTTTAGTTGTGGTAAGCTTATCTCATTATGCTAACAAGATAGTTGTGATACCATGGTGTTCCTTCAGCGCTACCAATAGGAGAGTATGCTGCAGTTGCTCTGCTGGCATTCTTTGGTTTCAAGTCAATAAGAGATGCATTAGCACTTCCTGATAATGCCAACAGGAACCTTCAGGGGAATTCGGAAAGTGGGGAACTGGCTGATGCCGAGCAGCTTGTCAAGGAAAAGGTTGTCCTTGTCCAGAAAGTGATTATGTTGAGAATTCTTTTCAAAAACTATAATTGTTTGCTTTTACATTATGTACCTGAAAGCTGGTGCAAGTTTGCACCATACCCATACTCCGATTTTGAGATTTTGTTGAATCGTGTTCCTGACAAATTGAAGTACTCGAAAAAGTTCCCAGCCTTTTCTCTGGTCTTTACTGAAAGTCATTTACCATGTTACAGGTTTCTGAAAAGCTCACCAGTCCTCTTGAAGTCCTTTGGAAGTCCTTCAGCCTTGTTTTCTTTGCTGTAAGCTGTATCTCCTGCACTGAAATTATTTGCCAAGAACATTTGGGACCATGGTCCTTAGATATTGTCAAACAACCATCTTACTGCTTGCCAAATGTTCTGCACCTGTAGGAGTGGGGAGATCGCTCTATGCTTGCTACAATTGCTTTGGGTGCTGCTCAGGTCTGTTTGAGAGTTGTCTATACAAATATTCAATTTTAAATTATTTGGTTTAGCTGGTGTAAGCATTTACTAAGCTGTCTTATTTTTGTAGTCTCCTTTGGGTGTTGCTAGTGGAGCCATAGCTGGACACTTGATTGCAACAGCCCTTGCTATTCTTGGAGGAGCATTCCTGGCCAACTACTTGTCTGAGAAGCTGGTAAGACAAAAAAGGGTCCTTTGGTCATGGATGATCTTCTGTGTAACTGTTGGTAACTTGTCAACATTTATGTAAAATCTATGGTGCTCATAAACTCAAAACAACAAGTCAACAACAATAACAAAGCCTCTAGGCCCAAATAATTTAGGTTAATTCATTATAAGTTGTAGACTTACAAAAATACCAAATTAAAAATAAAAACTTGTAATGATTATGAGAAAAAAATCATTGCACAAATTCAATACAAACAATAGTTTTGAGTTTGTAATGTGTTTTTGTGTGTGGACATGGGTTATCTATGAAAGAACACTTAAAGACAAAATTTGTGTGTATGTGTGACCGTGATGCTCCAGATCTCCATACTGTTTACTTAAGCAGTGAAAAGAAGAGTTTGGATTTTAAAGCAGTTACTCAGGACCTGTTTTGTATCCTAAATAAAATTCCAGTGCTTCATTTAATTGCAAATACCTAAAACACAGTACAGACGCTTGCATGCACATCCTTGCCTCCTGTGAACGCCTCTGGAAGATTGGACTTCCAGCTTTGGAGTTTTGCACTAGAGTTTATAACTAAAGTGGTTTCAACTTATGCGTTTAACCTAGAGTACGAAAAAGATGGCCACACAAACACTTCTAGTCTAGAGTCTACCCCAGATCAGCTTCAAGAAATTTTAGAGCTAGGGATATCCAGCTCCAAGAATTCTCGGAGCTAGGGCTGTCTCCACGCTAATGTTGCAAGGCACGCCGCTGCTTTTGATCACTCGTTCTGGTATAATCATGAATGCTTTACCATATTGTTGTCACCTTGCTCTGCATACCCTTTTGATTTAGGACTCATGGAAATACATTATTTTTCAGGTTGGCTTGTTAGGAGGAGTACTATTTTTGCTCTTCGCTGCAGCGACGCTTTTTGGTGTATTCTAATCTATCTGAAGAATCTGTGGTTAGGGAAAGACTTCGCAGTTCGAGTGTGGTCTTAGATTTTGAAGATGAGGGGCAAACCCAAGTAGGCTTTGCACATGTTGTATGTACATAGACGTTATCTTTTGGGTTCCATGAGATGATTTCGATGTGCCAAAAATTGTATCAGACAGACTGGAAACCTGCATCATATGGACAATTTACAGATGTTACCATTCAAATAATTTAGTTAGATTTGTTTAATGAGAAGTTACTTGCTAAGGATCTAGTGTTGACTTTTGTCAATCATGTGCTTATTGTGCATTCATGGGAGACAATGACAAAAGGAACTCCCAGGATGAATTGTGCTGAAAAACAACTCAGTTACCCCGAAAAAAGGGAAAATTACACAATTATATATAAAAAATTGCTAACTCATCACACTGTAAAAGAGAGAGTTTTTTATTGGGGGCTATTCCGCTTTTAACCGTTTGATCTTGACACCGTTTCATATGAGTCTTCCGTCGTTCGAGATCTTACTCTCCCTCATTAATAACCGTTCATCCAGATGTCGTGTCATATGAGCCTTCCGCCGTCCGAGATCTAACATTACCCCACGCCCCCCTCAATCCCATGGCTTGAGTCCCTCTCGGTCATGTACGCTTGCACAACAGCAGCTCGACTCATTCTCGCCCCCCTCAATCCCATGGCTCGAGTCCCTCTCGGTCACGTACGCCTGCGCAACGGCAGCTCGACTCCCTCTCGGTCAGGTACATGCCCTAGCTGCATAACAAAGGAACCATCGATGCCATAAGTTCACCCGGGCCAGGTCACTACTACATAAACCTTTTGTAGGGGTGGTTCAGATGATTTATAGGGGCGGTTTGGCCAACCGCCCCTACCAAAGCGTGGCTACAAATCATGTATTTGTAGGGACGGTACCCAGACCGCCCCTATCAATCAATTTGTAGCCCTACAAAATCGATTTGTAGGGGCGGCTGTAGTACCAGCCGCCCCTACAGTACATTTTTCCGCAAAAAATCAAATTTACAATTCAAATTCAAATATAATATATATATATATAATTCAAATCTGACCACAAGCTCAAGAGTATTATATAAACTATAATTACAAGTCCAATTCATAAGAATATATACAATCCATCATCAAATAGACATAATTCATAAGGTAAGACCAATGTTCAAATTCCATACACATTGTTATCAACGGCCTAGAGCTAGCCTTTCAGTCTCACGAAGATGTTGGTACTGAGAATTTCTACCTAAGTCAGAATCTCAGTCATGGTAGATGCCTTTAACGTGTACAATCTAGTCCAATATGAAGTTACAAAGGTCGCCGACGAGCTCTAAGAGTTGGTCATCCTTGTATGGATCTCTTTTCATTTCTTTCTCTTCTTTCCACTACAAGAGAACAAATTTCGGTTTAGTATTTCATACCATGTGCGAAGTTTTTATACTACGGGTGAAGATGTTCAAACTTACCCTTAAGGGGTGTCTCCTGTAGACACCGGTGTTACTTATCATAGAACATACATAATATCCACAATATACACTTCCAGGCTTCTGCTTGGGGCACTGTGTGTTTTGCATATGAAAATGTTAAGTAATGCTTTTGACAACCATATAATGGAGAAATGAAAAAGTAAGTTACACTTACCGCACATAGTATTTTTATAGACAGTCTTTCCTTCCTTACTGGATCATGCCTTCCGTGATATTTAGTGACATAGAACCTAAATGCCCTATTCGAATTATTTTAGCAAATACAACTTGTTAGTATCCAAAAGTAAACGTTACAAGTATGTATACAAACATATAAGCTAATGAGGATTGTCGATATGTATATGTCTTGAGAATCGATATGAAGTCTTTGTATGTCACCGGGTCCCTATCTATTGAATCAAAGACCCATGCTATGCTCCTCCCGACATCGACGCCTATACAAATCCAGTGGTTGCTGCATGGATTTAATCATATAACTAGATAAGCTCTTTTGCATTGAATAAAATATATCGAACAAAACTTTAAGTATAGAGTTGAATTTACTCGAAGTTGTATGTCAGTCATATAGTAGAGTGTTGTTGGAGATTTTTAAAAGACAGGGCAATGTATGGCGAAACCTTAAGGGACTCTTGCCTTAGTTTCTTCGTACGGATGTCCTCTTTCTCCCGAAGGGTCTTTCCAGCAGCTAGCTCTTTGTCATCCAGTTTTCACTGTCTAGGGTAATTAAAATTTGTTTGTGCTATAGCTTGAGGGTCTATATACCCGGCTTTCACACTTGCCATTTGTTTTATAATGTGCACTTGCATTCTACAAATCACAGCGTGGGTTAGTTACAACAAAATTCAAAGATTACATTCATATCATATCTGGAGGATAAGAACTTACAGGCACCACGTGCGAATTAGATTCATTTCCATTGCTCCAAGGTGAAAGCATGTTTGCATGTCATTAAAGTCAAAGATAATTTTCCCGGCTAGGCTTCCAAATGTGTCGGTGGGAATGCATGCTTGTACGAGGTCTATGCTCGTTAGGAGAACACGCAAGTATCAATCATGGAACCTTCTCATTCCAAGTGGTAGGCGCTGGATGTCTCAGTTTGGTAGGAAGGGCTTGCCTCTTTTATATATTTTTGGGCAATCCTTTGACCATTTGATGGCATCAACATTTGGATATTGCTTTGCTGTTTGGTGGAGTTTGCTAGTGACGGACCTCCTCAGAAGCCTGTGATGGGACTTTTTTAATTTGGTTCTCAGGCTTGAACTGGTCATTGGCATACCACTTGTGCACCGACGAGAAGTCTTTCATCAGAACATAAATTGGCCTTATGGTGATTGGATGCTTCTTTCAAAGTTCCCATTCAGGCACGTCCTCATCTTCTTGTGCATCACCTTCTTTATGAGGCACTTGTTGTTCATGTATCGGCTGCGCTTTGTTGAGAAGACTGTGGCATCTCATCATGCACTTGCTCGGTACGAGCTGGAGAAGGTTGTGGCTTATCAGGCACAAGCTCGCTAGGAGGCGAGAGAAGAATGTGGCATCTTAGGAATGTGGTGGTCACGAGACGGTGAAAATATCTCCCTATTCTCAACAACTCGCTCCAAATTTGATAGAGGGGGAGGCGACGAAGAAGCAGTCAATATAATATCCCATTTGTGCCAGAGGATGAACTGCCCCATTACGTCTTCGAGTAACACCAGCCCCTCGGGAGTTGCGTAGTCTATCCTCCACTGCATGAACTTGGGCTTCACGGTATGCACCTCGCCCCTAGTGTAGTCCGGCGGTATCTTATTATTGTGGTGTAAGCCACCGAGAGGATGTGCCACACCCATTGCCACCTCCATCATAATGTTCTGGCTGGCGTTGAGAAACACCAAGGTGCAACTAGTTGGTTCCTATATGCGATCGATGGGGGTTGTGGCTGCAGTGGAACCTTGTCTGCTAGAAACTTTCGGAGGGCTGCCAACTAATGCCAGTTCTCCCAGCGGCATCATTAATGTGTGTGGCTCCATAGACAGTCCTTGCTCCTCCAGCGCCTTCACAACTAGAGCCTTCACTTGGAGCTCAAGCTTAGCCTCTCGGTCTATGCCATGTTTCTTGTATATGTGCCTGTCCTCTTTGAATCCATGCTTCCAGGTCGTCCTTTTCCTTAGCCCCCTGGTGCAGCCTATGTGCTCGTTGTTTCCCAAGCCAAGGCTAAGCTCGTCCCTCTCTCTGAAAGGATTGAATGAGCCATTCTCCTTGTCTTCAGCATATTTCAGTATCCTTGATACTGCCTCTTGGGTCTCCGGCTTATCAAACTTAAGATTACCGGCGGATGATTCTGTACTCCTCGCATATATCCAATTCCTTGAGTGTACCTTCAAATTCTTCATATTGATATTCCCAACTGCTGCGGCCTCTTCGTCCATCTTCCTAAATTGTTCTTCCTTGCCATAGTAGCCACTGGGGCCTAGATGATGGTGGTGTTTGTTCCTCTTCGCCAGCTCGGTGTTACGGGCATTGAGCTCCAATGCCTCCGGTGAAGTCTTCTGAGCCACGAGCTCCTCCCATTGACTAGGAGTTATGTTGCCAAACTCGTTGAAGGGAGTTAACCCCTTTTAGATATACTTCTTGTTGAGCTCCGACCTCCAACGTCGGAATGACTCTCCCATGATCTTAAAAGCATTTTTTTTACCAGTTCATGCTTACCCTTCGGAAATCTAAAATTGAGCTTCAGCTGCTTATCCCATAGTTCATCCTTTTTCTTCTCTGGTACCTCTTTCTAGTTAGGTTCAATTTATCTCTTACTAGGGCCCCGATAGCATTACGGAATCGTCCTCTGAATTCCTTCTGCTCAAGGATCTCCCCTGCTGGCCCGACCTCCGTTATCACATAGCATGCCTTATCTGGATATTGATTTGCTTTTCTATCCCCTTGTTTCCTCTTTGGCTTGGTAGTCGTATTCGTGGTTGTGTCTTGAGGTTGTGGAGCAGAGGCCTTAATGTCTCTCTGTGGTTGTTGCCTCTGCTCTCCTTTACTCTACTTCATCTTGTCCGGTGAGATGTCACGGACGTCGATGTCGTCTTTTTCGAGTTTTAGGAGGGACCTGTATATACGACAGGTCAAACTGTTAGCAGAGGTAACATAGCCAAAGTTTTAGCAAAATTTACAAGCTAAGGCTTTATCCCTACCTCCTCGTTCGGGTCAAAATCCTTGTCCAAATCTTCCTCTGTTGGCCTCCTTCTGGCTTTACGTGGGAAAGGATCATCGGGACTTACATATCTCTCTTCTAAGTCATCATCATCATCATCCTCTTCTTCTTCGCCTTCAGCAGTCTCTCCTGCTCTTCCTTCTGCTCCCCCTTCTTCCTCGTCACACTGCTCCTGAGTAAGCATCACATCTAGATCCTTTTGTAACTCGTTATTAAACTGCTCCTGAGTAAGCTGGTCCTCTAGTGCTTGCTCCTCATAGGTTGGCTGCTCATCATGCTCTGCACTGTCTAGTGTCCGCGATATTATTTCGCGCTTTGTTCTAATAGATGCAAGAAAGTGTGCTTTACGTATGCGAGAAGATATAAGAAATCAAAAAGGTCTATAAACCAAAGTAGTCCTATAAAACAACAATATATAAAAAAAATGAGTAGTAGCAGTAGTATAGGCATCAGAAACATGTCAATCATCATTTGATCATGAACTTAGAGCATCAAGACATCATAACAAAAAGAGAGGAGAAGATAATATAGGGGCGGCTGCTAATGATGTCAAGTTCCTCACAAGTTCTTGATCATCAGCTCATATTTCGTATAATGTATGGACTTAGACAATTTCATCATCGGCAAACAAAAGAGAGGAGAGGAGAGGGGAGATTTGGCAAAAAAAAACAACAACTGCTTAACAAACATAGAGAGGAAAAGGTGTAAAAAAACAGTTGTTGCTTCCCAAACATAGAGGATAGGAAAGGTGACAAAAAAATAAAAGCTACTTATAAGTAGGGGGCCATTCGATCATCATATGAGCTACCTCATATGCCTGAGTTGAGTCTAAGTTGTGGCATGGATTGCCATACTGACTTTGCTCGATCACACATAAATATCATATGCTTAATATCTTTCGAACTTGATAGGCAGATCGGACAATCAAAATTTTCTCCAATATGATGATGGAATACGACCCTCTTACAGGGAATGAACCCATTAAGAAGTCACCAACCATAAATTTTAATAATAATGTTTGTCGAATTATGTATAGAATAATCGGCAAACACTAAGGTATTGACGCAACTGGCCCATTGGGCTATCACTATTGGATCTACTGGATATAAAAAGTAAGCATGAAAGCCCAATTCTATGCCCAAAAAATCGGAAACTGCAACTTTGGCTCCTACGTTTGAATTTATCTGGAACTTTGGCTCCTGAGCTTGGTCAGCTTTCTCAAATGAAAATTATGTAAGTGGAATTATTTCAGCTGGCAGTTGATTGATTGCAGAGCTAAGTTTAGCATGTCATTTTAACTGCCCACTTATTTAATGGTACATGCACAAAGAGGCTGAGTATTTATTTCCTTTGAAGGGATTTTATGTGGAATTCGATCGGCGGGACCATACCTAAGGAGGTTGGAAACATCACTTCTCTGGAATTATTGTAAGTCAAAATCTGTAGCACTTCTTAGAAATTTGGCCAACAACATTGTCTGACTGAATTAGTTCCAAATATGTTTTGGTTGCACACGGAGCATGCCATAGCTGTAAGTTTTTTTACTTGACTACTGGGGAGAGGAGATACTTCCCATGCCATTTTTTTTATTGAAGGTTGAGGAGTGCCAAACCCACTTGACTACTGGGGAGAGGAGATACTTCCCATGCCATTTTTTTTATTGAAGGTTGAGGAGTGCCAAACCCTGTCTAGCCAGGAAACGTGCTGAAACCAGTTTCTCAGGGAGGTATTGACAAATTGGTGAGCCCCGAGTTTGGCTCTGGGTGGCTATCCTATCAAATTTAGGCACTAACCAACCGACATGAAACTGAGTTGAGCATTAATCAAAAGAGTAGCTGAAGCAAGCTGACACGACATATAAACTATGAGACAATTTTCCAATGACATGTTTAGGTAATTTGATAATGACAACAACAACTGATCATAGTGACTTGAGAACTACATATTCTTACGTAAAATGCTCAAAGAAAATAACTAAAGTTTTCGACTCTGAAATAAACCAACATCAACAGACTCTGAAAGAACTTTTTCCACCATGGTTAAACCGAACTTCGTTACCAGGGTAAAGAAATTGCATAGTTCTTATAGTTTTGAAAGCACCACCAAACAACGCCCACACCCCTAACCCCTGCTACAAAGCACAGCCTGGCACAGTCCAACCTTACAAGCACTGCACCGTCCAACAAAGGCTGCCATACATCTGCTAAGTTCATGAAAGCTACTCCACTACTACCTTGCAAGCTCCAAGCCCAACAAGCAGCACGCAGGCTGGATGAAACGACCTCTAACAAAGAAAAATTATACTGACATGGAGCAAATTATATGCTTGTTCCAGGAAAGCCTGGACTGAAACATGGATGCATAGATAAGAAGTTGTCCTCGAGATAAAAAATAGGTGCTATTCTCTCTAGATGCCCTACAGTCATGACAATTGAACAATGGCAATGTTATTCAGCTAGAATGCTTGTTCAGGGACTATTGGTGCTTAGTTAGAATATTTATTCAGATGGATGCTGCCACGCTAGAGAGGGAAATGGTTCCTGTAAGGTTGTTTTTAATATGGTTACCAGAAGGGGAAAAGGCAGATTTTCCTGTGGTCCAAAATCAGCAGAAACTTTTCCTGTGATTACTACCTCCGGTCATGAAAACATGTCGTTTACAACAAGATTTGGTCAAACCGTAAAATTCCAAACATCAATAACTACTACACTATTTAACCTGGCATGTAAGTATTATGCGTAGATTTTGTATACAAAATACTTGCAAAACCTCGTAATATTTAGGATTTTCAGAATATATTCTAGAAAAAATTAGTTGTCAAAGATATGTGTATAAGACCGTGCAAAGTAAAATGTTTCAACTATTTGTGACCAGAGGGAGTAGAAAGCTTTGTGGCATTCAAGTTTCCTTGTAATTGATTTTTTTACCTTGTTGAGGACTCATGTATGAGCTGCATATTGTATCCAGTTCCAAAATTTACTCCTGGACAACAGTAGCTTATGAAGCTGCAGTCTATTTGGCACTAGTTTCCTTCTACTGTTATTTCTATGTTGTTTCATCTATCTGTGGCGTGTCCATTTGGTCTTTTGGGACTGTTTGGTTGGAATGGAACCATTTACTTTTCTCATAATAGAATACTTAGTTCTATACTTCTTTGTATTCTAGAAAAAAAGTTCCTGCATAGATTCTGTTTGAACTGAACTAACCTTGTTGCATCATGTTGAATGTATTGGTTTCACTATGTCTATTGATTCCTTCTCCATCTTCTTAGGTATGTTTCTGAAGTCATTGATTTTGTTAAATTACCGGTGATGGAAGAAACCATGGTAATCAGTTAATCTGCCAGTTTCCTTGTTTAAATGTAACGTCTTTGAGGTTTTATTTTACTAGAATATCCTATTTTAGGATGGAAATGACTTGGATGAAGAAGACAACAATGCCAGATATATGTTGAAAAGGGATATGCAGGTGAGTGACCAGATCTTTATAAAAGATGATGTGCTTGTGCCAGGTTTTATTTGTGATTAAAGTAAAGAACATCTATCTGGTAGTGCTAAAGTCTTGATTGATGTTGATTGTTCTTGAAAGCAAAGATATGCAGTGAGCAATGGTAGATTATATTGCATTGAGCCGTGCATATCATAGGACTAAGACTAACATCCTATGTTAGTAGACAATGCGGAACAATTCAATCTACATATGTGCTAGACTAGAAATCTAGGTGGGCTTTACAAAAAGGCCGGCTGGGATACTACCAGATAGTCCAAGAAAGACCCAAAGACCATATTCACATAATATGTCTAACAGTTCTCTATCAACATGCTTCATTTTGGAACTAGGTTGAGTCAAAGACCCTTTCAGTCTCTATGTAACAAAGAAAATTTTGCTCCATGTCAATCTCTATGTAACAAAGAAAAATTACAGGTTTATAGGTATTATAATTAAGTCAACCAAAGAAAAATAAAACAACTTATACTCAATATATAATTAACCATGACATAATGATGCAAACTGAAAATAAAGCAATTTACACTATGAATCAAAGTGGAGGGCAGAAGTAAACGATCAGCTTGATGCTTACCTGTTGGATGTTTCACTTAATGACGTTTGCTCGTACGGGATGATTCGAACAAGGTCTGTAGGTGGGTAATCTGCAATAGCATATATTTTTACATGAGATCCACATGTATTTTCCTGCTGTCCATGTCAAATAGAAGCTAATACTTGAGCTAATATATCCTATGCCATTAAAAATCATTACAAGACAAGCCAAACTTAAAGCCATGCTAACTTAAATCCCCTACTTACCTTTGACACTGCTAGCTATAGATTCCACAACCTATCGGCTAAATTAGCTAAAGCCTATCACACTTGAAGCAGCAGACACTACCTATTGGAGCCATACGTGACCTATTGAGGCTGAAAATTTTTTCCCCAAAGACCTATTGATCAATAACTAGTAATGTAAAATGAAAATAGATCTTGCTAGGTGCTCCTCACCCAGAAATTAAGATGGTTTCTAGCATCAACATGACTCACACGTACATCGAACCCAATAAATATGAAGGTAGGAATACATGGTTGTTAAGATACACCATCTCCTTGTTTAAATTAGACCCACGGAATCGGATGACGAATATATATAAAATAATAAAGCAATAACATTCAGTTAAGATATCGATCGAGTTAGACATGCACATAGCCAATGTTTTCCTAAATGGTAAACGGTCTTTACACGGTCGTCCCTTCGTTTAGCGTTTAGGCTGTTTACACGGTGTTTAAATGAAGTTAAACGATTTAAACGGTTTTGTACTTTAAAAAATACATATAATTATATATGTGCATGTAAAAAATCAAGTATTCTAGCATTTATACATATTTATCCGAGTAAAAATCAATTATTTTGGTATGTATATATATTTATGCATGTCAAAAGAACTAAATATAAATATTTATGCATGTAATATATCAAGTGTACACATTTATAAATATAATAAATTTAATTATACAAATTTATCCATACAAAACTGAACTAGATTTATCTCGTGTTCGCCTAAACAGCCGTTTAAACAGTTGTTTAGCCCGTTTAATACTGTTTATCTCCATTCCGTTTAGGCCATTTAGACCATTTTTTTCCATTTTTTGACCATTTAAATGGTCAACCGTTTAATTTCCGTTTACCCCCTAAACAAAATAGTTTACCATCGTTTACCGTTTAGTGGCCGTTTAATCGGCCGTTTAGGCCGTTTAGGCGAACACTGCCCATAGCTGCAGGGGACCAAGGACCATCACTGTCTCAAACTGTGAAACATGTGGATGAATTCAGTTTTTAGTGATTCAGATCGCCGGAAATTAGCAGGAGGAAAAGAAGAAAAAAAAAGGTTAATTTGACTGTCCTTGGGTCCTTGTTTAAGGCCAAAACAGTTCTTAGGCTCATTTGGATTCCATACTAGGGCCATAAACTATAAAGCACACAGCTGATTGTTACAGCATGATCCAAAAAAATACTACTAGATCATCACTGAAGTAATACTTGCCCTAGCCAGCAATCAACAAGGTCTAGAAAATCGCTGCAACTAAGAAAAAGCTTTCAACTTACAAGCAAACAAGAGGGAAACTCAACATGTCATAAGGTTGTGGTGCTACTGCAATCATTTCAATGTTTTTGGACTTGTCAATTTATTATCTCAACAATGTTCATCAGGCAACAGAAAGTATATCAATGTTTATCAGTTAATTAAGTTGGAAAGTGTTCAGATAAAGTATTTACCTTTAGAAGATTTGGGGTGACGAGCTGCGGAGGGACCCTGCCAGCGTGGGGCGCCCGTTGGGAGCGAGTAGGCAATGCAGAGGAGGGTGCTCGTGGGACCTTCACCCAGCAGCCGGGCGGACGCTCGGGCACGGGCAGGTTGTCGAGGCCATCATTAAACGTGTCGTCGGAGATGCTGTCACTACATCGACTCTGGCCTCATGTTATTCTACCACGCTTCTGTCGATGTACATTTTGACATCCCGGTACGTTGCCTCGAATGGGCGCGTTGCCAATATCACTCGCATCCAGATAGAGTCTATTTTACCTTTTGAACTATCACCGGTTTTCCTCGCAAGTTCGTTTTCCCACCGTCACCGACCATGAACCTCTACGAGCTTTGCTGACAAGGCCGCTCAAACATCTGCATGGGGTTTGATGAAGTTACTCAGGGGCTAGTGCTAGTCGAGATGGACCTCCAGCAATGACCCCACGGTGCTTTAGGAATCAATACATCATGATCCCCGACAAGCAGGTGTCAGAAAACGTCAATATCAGGCAGCCATGGCGAAGATGGCCAGCGTCAAGGCCCGGTAGCCAGTGAAGGGGCTGTCAACTAGCTCCTCTGAATATGATTACCATTGACCACAATCCACATCAAGCTTAATTTCACACATGCATACATATGATATCCAGCTTCTAACGTGACTGTTTGTAAATTGTCAGCAAAGGTTTTGGTGGGAGGCTATCTCTCGGCAAAGGTACCCTTTGCCCACTCTAAAAAGTGTCGGCAAAGGTAGGTCGTGTTATAGTGCCATTGTTTCGTTTTATTTTATGAGCTTCAGTTTGAAGTTTGCATCATGACTGGATCGAAGTTGACATTGCTAATAATAAAGTCGATCGATGTTTGATCTCTGCTCTAGACAGACGGAGTATACAATAACATGGATACCCAATACCAATGGAACAAATAATAATATGGACACCCAACAACCGATGGAACAACTAATAATATGGAAACCAACTAACCATGGAACGACTGACAAATTAAACACTAACAGTGGACGGGGGACAATGGCATAACTTATATATGACACCTATACTTGGAATTTGGTAATGGCCTAGACACACAAACATAACCATGGGGCATGATACTTCTCTACTTGGGTCCATAAAACCTCTGGAGCAACTTCTCAATTTCTCTTAAACGATTGCTAATCTGACGCCATTCCTCTAGTCACAACCTACCATGGAAGCAAACAAGATTCATATCCTACCATGGAAGCAGCAAGATTTTGATGGCTGAGGCTCACTTGATTATTCAGAAGTGGTCCTTGAGATTGCTGCGATGGGAATAAAAAGCTTGAGGGCTCAGGGTGATCCATTCTAGTGCTAAGAAGACCGTAGCCACAACTGACGTATCCATATAGTTGGAATTGGAGAGGCCCAAGCAGAAACCATATAAGGAGTGAGCTTCAACAACACCATGTTGATGATCCTATTTTGTAGCATGTGATCCATGGTGTTGCCCTTGCCCCCTCGAGGCACTGCCATATTTGTGTTCAATTATGGAAGAAATTCTTATGCCAGGGTTGCTTGCCCATGAAACTGTGAATTCTTCATGTTCATGGAGTGGTTGAAGTAGTCCCGCTGATGCACCATGGTGTTGTTGTCTTCTCTAGCAGTAGGCGCCATCATTGTCTCTTGCTGAGGTGTTGGTACAAGTGACAAACTGTTAGCGACGTAGAGCTGTTTAGTTCTCTCCCAGGCAGTTTGCCTGGCGATGTGAGCTCCACTAGGCGTCCGATTGTAGAGTGTTGTTTGGTTTATCCCCTGGTAGCTCCGTTTCACGCTCTAAGCGTTCCTAGGCGTTCGAGCGCCTGGTGCTTGGATATGTGTCTAGCACCGGAGGTGATTGAGAGGAAATCATGTTGCCGATCCTGTTTTGTAGCATACTATCCATGGGTTTGCCCCCACCTCTAGGCGGTGGGGTTGCCTGGTTCTGCTTCTACTCATGCATAACACTGAGGTTCTCTCCTCTAGCAAGCGTCACTATTGTCTCTTGTAGGGGTGTTGGCACAGTTGACAAACTGTTAGTGACATAATAGCAGGGCATGTACTGGTCTAGATTAAAGTTGAAATTGTCCACTCCACCAAGAGCATGATATGCTAGTAAATTTAAATGTCTTGTAGCATACTTGTTAAATCACGACAAAAGTGTATTGGAGTTGTAGTTTTACTACAATTTTCTATTTCTATGATATTTCTAAATTCAAACTTAAACGGTTTTAAAGGAAATTTCCACTTGAATGTGTAATGATCATTCATAAACATGCACCAATTCTGTTAAATTTTATAAACTCGATTTGGCCAAAGCGTATGATCGTGTTGATTGGGATTACGTGGAGAAAGCTTTCCAAAAACTGGGCTCCCAAAATAGGTGGACTGATTGGGTGATGGAATGCATCAGAACTGTCAAGTACTCTGTTTGTCTCAATGGGCAGCTCCTAGAATCCATCTCACCCACCCATGGCCTTAGACAAGGGGACCCCTTATCTCCATACATTTTCCTTTTGGTGGTAGAGGGTCTCTCTACCCTGATTAACAAGGAAATTGCCGATGGGCGGCTGCAGGAACTCCATATATCTAGACATGCTCTTGGTATTTCTCACCTTTTATTTGCAGATGATAGCCTATTATTTGTGAAAGCCAATGAAGAGCAAGCCCAGATTGTGAAGAACATTTTGAACATATATGAGAAAAGCACTGGTCAGTCAATTAGTAACAATAAATGTAGTGTCATGTTTGGGCGCAAATGCTCTGAAAATAATATCACAGCAATCAGTTCCTGTTGGTAAACCCATGATAGAAGTTTTGAGGAAAAATATCTAGGACTTCCAGTATCGGAAGGAAGAATGGTTAATGGTAAATTCAAAAGTTTAAAAGAAAGATTCAACAAGAGAGTGAATGATTGGTCAGAGAAATACCTTTTGAGTGGGGGTAAAGAGGTTCTGGTCAAATCAATTTTACAGAGCCTCCCCACTTATGCTATGAGTGTGTTTAAATTCTCTGCAGGTCTCTGTGATAATCTTGAACAAATGATAAGAAATTTCTGGTGGGGTGATGAAAATGAAAGGAAAAAGGTTCACCGGATTGGTTGGGATAAAATTACTAAGCCAAAGTTGAGAGGAGGAATTGGCTTTAGAGATCTGAAGATGTTTAATCAAGCTCTGCTAGCGAAGCAAGCCTAGCACCTGCTTATATATCCGAACAGCCTGTGCGCAAAATTGCTAAAAGCAAAATACTATCATTTTGGAAATCTGCTAGATACAAGCTTTCCTCAGAACTCCTCACAGGTTTGGAAGAGCATTGAGCATGCCCTGGATCTTCTAAAGAAAGACGTCATTTGGAGAGTTAACAACGATCACAATATTAATATTTGGAGGGACAACTGGATACCTAGATCAGACTTAAAATTTCAAGCCAGCCTAAAAGCTCGAGAGTAAGAAAAGTGGCTGATCTGATTCTTCAAAATCCAAGGGACAGGAACGAACCACTAATAAGGAAAATGTTCCTCTTTCATGAAGCTGAAGAAATTCTCAATCTCAGAATTCCGGTTTCCGAGGGTGATGACATTCTAGCATGGCACTATGAAAACAATAGTCTTTTCTCTGTTAGAAGCGCTTATAAACTTGCATTGGAGGAAAGATCCAAGAACAACTGTGGGACTAGCATGTCTGCTGACAGGAAAATTTATGACGCAATATGGAAAACCCCGGTGCCACAAAAGGTAAAATTTTTATTTGGAAACTATTCCGTAATGGTTTGGGTGTCCAATCAAACAGGCTGTGCCACCACCTTATATATAATGCAACCTGCCCAATTTGTGGTATGGAACCTGAAGATGGTCATCACGCCATGGTTCGCTGCACTTTTGCATCGGCGCTTAGACATGCTTTACGCCAATCATGGAACCTCCCTGAAGATTCAACCTTCACTTATACAGGACCCGGTTGGATTCTTGCTCTACTTAATAGCGCCAAGAAAGACATCAGAGTTAAATTGATGCTATTGTTTTGGAGAATCTGGCACCACAGGAATGATAATGTGTTTGGGACCAAGGTTCGGCTAGGTGGCAACTACGCGGCGACTACGAGCGCCTAGTCGCTGGGCGAAGCCCGTCGCCGTGACTAGGGGCATAGTCGAGCATCGCGGCCCAGCGGCGTGGAGCCAGCAGCAGGACAATGAGACCCAATGCGGGAGGATTAGAAGGATTTCTGGCGGCAGCAACAAGACACGGCGAGATCCCGCCGGTCCTGCTCCTCCCTCTGCTCCCTCCTTGCTCGTCCAAGCTCGTCCCTCGCTCGTCCCCAACTCGGCTTGCGCCGGTCTCCGCTCGTCGTCGACTCGCGCCGCCGCCGTCTTGCTCATCCTCGATTGGAACCCCTCGCGCTGACGCCGCCAGAGCCGGAGCCGAGCCACCCGCCGCCGCCGCCTCCACCACCGCTTAAGACGCTTCCACCCCGGCACCGCCGCCTCCTCCACCGGCGAGAGGGGGAAGGCCCCTGAAGTGCACGGCCACAGAGAGCAAAGAGCAGCGCGCATGGCACCCTCATCCCGCGTCTCATGGTCATGGCCTCCCGCTCTCCTTCGCCGCCTCCTCGGTGCGGTGCGGTGCGGTGGGTGTGCTGCGTCTTGTGCTGTTGGCTGGAGTTGGAGCAAGTGGCGAGAGCGCGAGGGAGGCGAGAGGAGAGGATGGGATGATGCGAGAGCGCTCGGGGGCTCGCCTCGTGTGCTAGGTCGCCACTGCAAGATGGTGCTTCGCGCGCATCTTATTGTACTAGTTGGCTAGCACGACGCTGATATTTTCGTAGTGTTTTGATAAGTTATTTATATTTTTTTAATGAACAACTAGCTGTCTATTGACTAATTTACTAACTAGTAGCTGTCAAAATGTGTTGCAGGAGCTAGGAACATGCAAAAGTAAGCCAGCTAAGAATCATATATGTCTACTAGCCCTCTTTTTATAGTTATATACATAATATATATATAATTTATGGCTATATTGTCAAAATGCCTAGGAAAACACCTAGGAGCGCCTAGGACCGATTACTCCCGACCAGGCGCTAGGCAATGGGTCAGCGCCTAGATTTCCGCCTAGCGCCTAGCTGAACTTTGTTTGGGACTGGCCAATGCCCTATCTCTGTCTCTGTATTTTTTTTGGAAAATTAACTCCGTTGTCTAAAGCTTGAGGGAGACACAACACCTCCGGTTAATGCTAAAGGAAAAAATCTGTGTATTTCAAATTTAGATTTCTTGAATCAGAGGATCAAACAACAATCCAGAAAAGGTACCTTGACACCCCTCCACAATGGATCAAACTCAATGTTGATGTAGGCTATGACCCTATCACGCGTCAGGCAGGTCTGGATTTTGTTGCTAGAAACCATCTGAGCGGGGTGGTTTTCTTAGGCTGGACCAGTGACCACTTATGTTCCTCTGTGGAAGAAGCTGAAAATCTAGTGGCTTTGACGGGAATCCAAAATGCTCTTTCGACCTCTACGGGATCTATATGGCTGGAATGTGATTGTCTAGCTACAGTACAAGCGCTCAACTGCAATATTCCAAATCGGTCCCCTAGTTGCATCATATTGAGCAGGCAAAGGAAATGTTGAGTCATTTTCGAGACTCCAAAGTCACAAAATGTCATAGGAGCGCTAATGGTATGACTCATGCTTTAGGGCAATTTAGCAGGAGTGTGTTTTCTTCTATTTTTTTTGTCCGAAGGTGTCCTAACCTGCGCGTCGGCAGCGTTGCACTATGATGGTAATCACGCTCATGATTCAAATATAAAAAGCTCTTTCCTGTGTTCAAATAAAAAAAATTTATCAAAAAAGGAAGGACGAAGAACAAACTCCAGGAGAAAAAAAGAAAAGAAAAAACATCAACAAACACTTGCTTTGCTCCCTCTCTTCTCCCCTTCGTCCAGGCGCCAGATCTGACACCCCTCCCACCCAAGCTTGGCTTCGCTGCCGCGCCGCGCCTCCCAGATCCCGATCCCCCCATGCCTCCTCACCTCCGCTGACCACACTGCGGCCGCCGACCGCTGCGATGGCGTCGCGCCCGCCGCTCCGCACCACCTCCGTCGCCTCCGTCTCCTCCTCCACCGACTCCCCCACCTCCACCGGCCCCCCCGGCGGCGTCCCGCAGTCCATCACCGCGCTCCTCAACAACCCGCTCCCCTCCGCCGCCGCCTCCTCCTACTCCTGGCTGCCCTGGCCGCCCCCTACCATCACGCTACCCGATGCGGCTCCACCGCCACCGTCGCACCCCTGCGAGGTCACCCGCGCCGACTTCGCGCCCTACCTTGCCGCCGTCTCCGACCCCTTCGCGCGCTTTGCCGACATCCGCCTCCACGCCAGCGCCGAGCTTGCCGCCTCCTCTGACGCCGAGGGCGCCCCCGCGGCCTCCTCTGGCCTCGCCGCCTGCCTCCGCGAGGTGCCCGCGCTCTTCTTCAAGGAGGACTTCGCGCTCGAAGACGGGCCCACCTTCCAGGCCGCCTGCCCGCTCGACGACGACGCGCTGCAGGAGCGCCTCGGACAGCACCTCGACGTCGTTGAGGCCCACCTTGTGCGGGAGATAGCACTCCGGTCTGAGTCGTTCTACGAGGCGCAGGGCCGGCTGCGCGGGCTTGATGGGGAGATCGTCACGGCGGTAGGGAGGATCCGCGAGCTCAGGGAGGTGGTCCGGGTTCTCACGGGGGACCTCGTCGGGGCAGCAAGGCAGGTGCAAGAGCTCAATGCTACCCGAGGCAACCTGGTGGCGCTGCAGCAGAAGCTCACTGTCATCCTCTATGTCAGCCAGGCGCTTACTGCGCTCAAGTTGGTGAGTGCATTTACCAGACAACTTTGTCTTTCCTTGCGTGTTGCTTGTTGATCAGTCTAATGTAGTTGTCTGGAATACTTGTTGATCACTACGCCATATATTCTCATGGGCTATGGGCTATTACAAATGTGAAAATGTCAAATGTAGCCTGACATGGAACTACACTGGTATATTTTGGAACTTGTTATATGAGAAAAACCTAGAGATGAAATATTTTTTTTTGTTGATGGATCATTGCCACACCTCCCAACTGAAATGGAAAGAACATTTCCACTCTTTGCTTATCTGTGGGCATCAGCTGTTAATGCTTATTGAATGCCTATAATGGCTCTGTTCGGGGAGTTGATCCTGTGCACGTGCCTCATAAGCCCATGACTGCTCGAATTCTCAATACAAAGGGGCCTAAACATCAATGCTGCTTGCAATTGCATTGCGACCTTGGAACACTGTAATATAGCGATGGACATATGCATTCTTGGCCCCAGTGCAAACAATGATATTATATCCTGCTAGCAAAACTGAACATCATCATTATCATCCATGCCAGTAAAATAACCAGTATGTGAATTTGAGATCTGATAGAGATATTTTTGGATTAGCAATCCTGGCGTTCGCTGCCTAAAACTGTTTGGACTTGGGCTGCAACAAGGAAAGTTGTTTTCGTACTAAATCTTGTACTTGTAATGTGACAAACCTATTTTGTTTGTTTTTTTAGTTTTAATAGTTCCTTTCCTCTGCTTTCATTTGTTAATCTTATTCTACATTTGCAGCTTGTTGCAGCAGCAGATTGTGCTGGTGCCCTCGATGTCATTGATGACTTGCAAAATTTGCTAGTAAGTTACCCAACTCGTTTAAATCTGATACAATGTACTGTTGACACATCAACAATTGGGTTTTTCCAATGAATCAAACTATCTAATTGTTTTAATTGCCATATGCCTACAAATACTCCATCTTCCACGGCCACTATCTTAGAAACATGCAACATATGTAACTTATACTATGACGATCCATAAACATTTGTTCTTGTCAATCAGGATACTGATGAACTTGCTGGGCTTTATTGCTTTCGGCATATTCGAGATCAGCTGGGAACATCACTAGATTCAGTGAACAGGTATTTTCTGATTAAATAACATAAATTCGAATACTCAACAGGATGCACAGTTTTAACATAGAAGGTAGAACTTTTAGATCGAATGAGTATTTGCAGGCTACTCTAGACATGGAAACATAGGTGTAAGTTCTGAACTTCTGACTGAAATGTTGGGAATTTTCTCTAGCCACAGAGATAAGCTGACTTGTTTTAGAAAGGGCCAATACCCTTTTTGTATTTCGTCCCAATGTGAAAAGAATGCATAATCCATTCTTTTCCTTTCCTAGAACTGTGGTTTATTTGGCTGAACTTTTATATGTTGGATTGTTAAATAGATTTAGTTTAGCATTTTAGTATGTGCATCACATCTAGGCTCTGCAATGTTGATTCATACACCTTTCTTTTAAATAGAATAGATTGACCAGACCACAAATTTGGATGGGTTATTGTGGTCAGATCTATCAAGTGAATTGGGTGACCGTATTGCTTGATACCAGCACATCAATTATCTACTGGACCTTGTAATTCTAGAAAAATAAACTGTATTCTTATTATTAATATAGGACCTTGAATTTCGTTCTGTTTGGCCATTAGAAAAGCGATACCCTTCACTTATACCTTCTAGGATTAAGTCCACTTTTGGCCACTCAACTATTGTGTTGGTCTAATTTTAACCCTCAACTACAAAACCGTCTAGTACCGGTACCCCAACTGTCAAAACCGTTCACTTTTAGCACCTGGGCGGGGGCAAGGCTGTTTTGACCGACGTTGAGCTGCTTTGACACGCAACCTCCATCTCAGCGACATGTGGGGCCCACGCGTCAGCGACTCAATCCCTCCCTCTCCATCCTCACGGCCACGGCCTCGCGCTCCTGGACGCCGAGCGAGGAAAGGCGACGCTGCGGAAGGCGACGCGTGTGCCGCGAGCGAAGTTGTGCCACCCGGCGCTCGCCCGCCTCCACGGCACGTTCGCTTCGCTTCGGCGTGGTGGTGGCGGCGGCGCGAGCCTCCTACGATGAAAAAGGAGGCCACCGACGACGGTTATCGAGCTAGAGTACCATTGTCGCATGTTGCAAAGACGAAAGCTCAAGAAGGCCAAGGAGCATCTCCATTCCTCCGAGCTCTTCAGAAGCGGGCCCGCAGAGGCCGACGACGCTTAAAGCGCGCAGCCGCCATGGCGCCTCTCGCAGAGCGTGACTCCGGCGCAGCTTCGCCGAAAGCTCTCGCCGAGGAGGCGCGCCTCCTGGAGCTGCGTCGCTTGTCTCGAGAGCGCGATCGCTCGTGGCGATCGGTGTTGGAGGCCATGCGAATAAAGACGTTGCAGACTTCGACCGCTGGCCGGGCGGCGGCGATAAGCGAGGTGCACCGCCTCGCGTCCGGCTTTCGCCGCCATGGTGCGCGCGCGACCGCCGGCGGGGCGTGGTGGAGGTGGCAGCCACCATCGACGAAGCTCGGTGAAGCTCAAAGCGAAGCGAGGAGGCCTCGCAGCAGCGCGCCGCGCCATGCACGGCAGCAAAGGCGGCGGTGGAGGCGGAGGCGAGGGCCACCATCGATTCGGCGCTCACCGACGGGTCCAAGCCGATGGACTTGTTCACCTCGTGGTGAAGGAGCTCGAGGAGTCGCGTGCAAGGTCAAGGCTCTTGAGGACGAGATCGCGGAGAGACGTCGTCGAAGTCCATAAGCGCCCTGAATCGCTTTCGGGCTTGAGTCGGAGGCCGCCGAAAGCCGAGGGCGGAGTTGGAGGCCGCGGAGGCGTGTACCAAGAAGAGAAGATCCTTAGCACCGTCGAGACGCAGCGGCGCGCATCTGAGCTCATGGACGAGATAAAGGCAGAGTCCGACCTGCGGCATGACAAGCTCATGGCGGCGCCGAGCGCTTAAGTCTCGAGGTCATCTTCCTCAAGGCGCGAGCCACATTCGACAAGGAATCCGAGCTACGGAGCGGCTGGACGTGAACAAGAAGCTACAAGCGGAGCGAACAGAACTTCTCCGACGCTTTGAAGAAGCGATTGCGGAATATTTACAGACGAGAACGGGCAGTCAAGAAGCAGAGGCTGCGTCGATCTGAAGTCCGAGAAGGGCTCCACAACCGCGAGGATGGCGGAGGCCGACGCGGCGGAGGCGGCGAAGAAGGGCAAGATGGAAACCGAAGGCTGCGTCGCTTGCTTGCGAGCCGAAAGCGATGGCGGAAGGTCATGGAGACGACCATGGCGCTGTTGACTGTTGGCAAGGGCGGGAACGGCAAGGTCGTGGAGCGGAGCGAGTCGTGGGAGGGCGGCAAGTACGCGGGCCTCTGCGAGGAATTGGACGACGACGCGTCCGCCTTCCTCGTTGGCGTCCAGGAGCGCGAGGCCGTGGCCGTGAGGATGGAGAGGGAGGGATTGAGTCGATGACGCGTGGGCCCCACATGTCACTGAGATGGAGGTTGCGTGTCAAAACCGCTCAACGTCAGTCAAAACAGCCTTGCCCCTGCCCAGGTGCTAAAAGTGAACGGTTTTGACAGTTGGGGTACCGGTACTAGACGGTTTTGTAGTTGAGGGTTAAAATTAGACCGACACAATAGTTGAGGGGCCAAAAGTGTACTTAATCCTACCTTCTATCATTAGTTAATCGCTGTTTAACTTGGTAATATTCATCCTTGTAGCATTCTTTCAGCAGAATTTGTGCATGCTGCTGTTCCTGATGCAAAAGCTGTAGATGCTATGATTTTATCAACTGTGAAAAGAAAGGCTTCCAGCCCATTGAATGGGACAGACCATGAGGTGTGTGCATTTCGAATCTTTTGCAGTTGTATATAACTCTAAGTTGGTCTATGGCTGCCAGGTTTACTGGATTGCAGATGCACTGATGTCTTTAATATATGATTGTATTTTAATATATTTGCTAATTGAAGTTGAGAATACCAATGCTATATTTAATGATTCTGTCAGCATACTTATTTTTGTTAAAATTACTTTTGAGAACAACAGATTCATGACATAGCATGTTTTTTTTACCATTTTCTTGAGAGGTTCGTTAAAAAGGGAAACTGGATTAACCAAAAGTTATTCTTTCTTTCTTTTCCTACTTATCTTGTAGTTTCTTAAAATGAAAGGCAAAAGTTTTGTCTTCAACATGTGTTAAGTAGAAGCAAATAAATTCATGTGGTGTTAGATGATTTGAAAATTTTCATACTACATCATATATCATACACTATAACTACCATGGACATGTACAGGTATTTTTGTTGTTTTCCAAATTCGCAATGAACTCCAACTAATCACTTATGTTAAAAATAACGATCTGTTATCACTGACTTCTAATCTATCACACTATGGAACTAATAGATTTTCGCCCCCTTTTGTTCTTATGCTCTTTCAATGTCTCTACCATTGTACTGCAGGGTAACGTAGACGAGGAGGAAAGTTTTATTCTTAGGGATCGACTCCTCCCCCTCATTATTTGCCTACTGAGAACGGTTAGTTCTATCATTGTCTTACATTCTAATTACCTTTTTGTTGTCAGCTGGGCCTGCGTGCACTTGCAGATGAGTCCTTGTCTAACATGTTTATTCATGTGAGGCATCTCTTTGCTACCTTTTTTTTTAAAAAATTACTCTGGCATCCAGAATTCCTGTTCCTTGATATATGGACGACCGAGCATTTTCTGGACTTATTTTTCTTTGAAAGCGGTACATAAAAATATTTTTTTGGAAGAATATCCAGTTTATTGTTTGAGCTTTGTACAAGTTACACCATAAAAGGAGTCGCAATCAGGTTTTAACTGCTCATTCCAGTCAAAAACCAATCTGCTGTTTAGAAAAAAAAAATGAATCTGTAGAAACATATATAGAAACTAGAGTATTGAAATTGAATGAATGATAATTGATGAGACACTCTTTTCATTACTGATAGTCTGTTGATTTTGATAATTTTTTTATTGGGTTAGAGATTCAGATGGAGGCTTGATCTGAACAAAGTGAGTGTTCATACACATGCATTTTGGTGGTTTCTAGGGCCATAGCATAATATTTAGGTTTAACACAATCTGACATCAACATTTGGACCTGTTTATATCATTCCCATAGTTTGCCATAACTCTTTCTGACAATTGTGGCAATTCCATTTTTGTGGTGGACAAAACGCCTGCCACAACCGAGGCAAACTTTTGCATTGAAACGGTTCAGTGACAGATAGAACCCAGTGATGAAAAACTCTAGCATGCCAGAAGTATCGACGCGAATCAAACAATTACCACAGCTGGTTGGATTTTCTTGCCTAAAGTTTAACAAACTATGGTGATGAACGAAGCATGCCTGATTTTATTTGTAACTTGTAACTTTGTATAAGATGAGAGACTAAGTCATTCATGTAATAGTCTGTCATCTCAAAAGTTATTTGGACAGAAAGTGAAGCTGCCTCTTTAAAATTTACGTCCTACTTTACATCACTGATGTCATTAGCAGAAACTAGTTAGTGTGGTACACATAAGCGAACGTTGTTTAACGGTTATAAAACCTACATATAAGTGCAGTTTGAATTATTAAAGGCTATGCAACTGAACATTTGAGTTCAGGTTGTACCATATAAATTGTTTTATATGAGACTGTATATTGCTAGAAGTTTAGTATCAAGGCCACTAATACCGCTATACTTAGGGTGTGTTTGGTTTTGGGATAAGAGGGACAGGATGGATCCATCCCAGTTTTTTGGGATGGGATGGTTCCATCTCTGCGTTTGGTTGAGGGGATGGGGATGTCCGTGTTTTGCGTTTGGTACGAGGGATGGGAAGGGAGAGGATGTAGGACCATTTGATATCCGTTGGACAATCCGTTAGGCGGGCCCCAGATGTCATCCTCGAGGACCTTCTTTGTTCCCCAACCGAGTTGTCATCCCGACTTCCCGATCGGCGCCCACTTCTGCTCGCTGTCCATGGCTTTGGCGCTGGCCACCTTTGACACGACGCCACTGACTCCTCCCGTGCGCGCCTGCACATCGATGTGGCCACCCCCAACATGACGCCACTACCACCTGGCGCGTCCGCTAGCCCTGGGCCTGGCCCAGCTCTCACCCGGTGTGTCCATTGCTGTTGCACCCACACAACGTGGCTGCCACCGCCTCATCCATCACCAGCGCTGGCCCTCGCCCAGCGGCCTCCTCCCCGGTGTGCTTGCACATCGCTGCCCTCACCAAGGCGCTCATGCCTCTGCCTGCCAATGCCCGCCCTTGGAAGAGAGAAGTGGTAAGCGGGGGGTTCTTGGAGGGAAGAGCGCGTACCTCTCTTTTGAACGAAGGGAGTACCCTTGAATCTAGAGGAATATTCCTCTCTGGGGGCGAGTGTCCCAAGCGGTATCCCACTTCATCCCTGTCCCACCCTAGAGCCAAACACTACCTTAATATTTATGTATGTGGAAGCAATAATGATATGGTGATTTGTTTTTAAATTTTCAGGACAAACTTCCTGCAGTTCTTAGAATTTACCGGGATACACTTATAACTGTTATGAAAGCTTCAATCAAAGCCACAGTAGCAGAATTACTCCCAGTTTTAACCGCCAGACCAATAGATTCTGATTCAGTAACCGGAGACAGAGCTACCGATGCTGACGGTATTATTTGCACCCAGTCACTTTCTCTTTTCTGATTTTTCCATTTTTTATGTTAACCTTCCTTTGCCTTTTGACCTTTTAACATATACTGCAGCTGGAAGCCAGTCCTTAGCAAATAAGTTGCGGAGTCTTTCATCAGAAGGATTTGTTCAACTTTTATCTGCCATTTTAAGGATAGTACAGGTAAATTAGCTCTTAACAAGAATTCCATTTTCCTATTTGGGGCAAAGCTCCTGGGCAAAATTTGAGGCTTACCTGGTTTCCGCTAAACAATCTTTATGTTGGCCTCTATAGCCTATGTCCTGATTGTGTAATTTATTTTCATGACATGTGACTTTGTATTAAATGGGTGCACATCAAATACAAACTACCTACTAGGTACCATATGTTAGTAAAAAAAAAACCCCAAAAAATAATGGCTTCAACATCTTTATGATTTCAGGTACATTTACAGCAAGCAGCTGAAGTGAAAAGAATAGTTGAGTGGATCATGGGAAACCTTGATGAAACGTTAAGTGTTGATTCCAGTAATCCTACATTACAACATGGTGGTTCAGTTATTTCTGATACCCAAGAGAATGACTCTTCATGGGGCTCTAATACTCTTACACGGAGTACTTCCAAGATCCCATTTGTCCAAGGAAAAACAAATGATTTTTCCATTATAAATTCAATAAAGAATGTTCGGTAAGTTGAGCTGCAACTTGCCCTCTATTGTCTATTCCATGTGAAGATGCAAATTAAGTTCATTTCTGATGTCACAGTATGTCCGTGATAAGTTATCATAACAGATTAGCACATTAAATAACCCAAGCTTTTGTTTGTTGTATCTGAATTATCTATATCAGTACCATACAAAAAGAAGGTGCATGACTGTTTGCATTTGATGCAGGGCTGATGTCTTGAGAGAAAACACTGAAGCAGTTTTCGCGGCTTGTGATGCTGCCCATGGACGATGGGCTAAGCTACTAGGTGTTCGTGCTGCTTTACATCCCAGGTTAAGGCTTCAAGAATTCTTGATCATCTACAACATAACAGAAGAATTTATAGCTGCTACAGAAAAGGTTACGTCTCTTCTTGTTTGAAATAAATACACAAAATCAGCCGCATTAATTGCATATAAGCAAGTTATAATGTTATCTTAGCCTCTTATTCTTGTAGATTGGAGGCAGGTTGGGTTACAACATTCGTGGAATCCTACAGCAACAATCGAAGCAATTTGTTGATTATCAGCATAATGTTCGGGTCAGTAAAACAATGGTGCAGTTCTATCATTGAAGTTAAACCCTATTATTCAAATTTCACCTATTTGATTAGAAACTTCCAAAATAATTATTGACCATCATTATTGAAAGCACCCAACTTTCCCTCTTAGTTATGGATGACTTGGTTGTCCATCAAGCTGAATACAATACAGATGCTCAATTTGATTATAACTTTATACCTTTTTTTTTTTACATTAGCAGTAGTTGAGCTTTACTGTGAAATCCTCCATTCCAAATTATAAGTCGTTCTAACTTTTATAGGTACATAGTTTTTGTTATGCATCTAGATATACACTATGTCTAGATACTAGCTTTTATTATGTATCTAGAAAAGCCAGAACGACTTATAGTTTGTAACGAAGGGAGTATTTTTCAGATCAAAATGGTGGTGGAATAATAGATTTTAATTAATGAAGTTCATCTTCTCTGGCTAATCAAATTATGTGCGTTTTGGATTATCCAAGACGCTTGATAGTTAAGACTAGCTAAACTAAATTGTGTTTCCCCTATTTTTTCAAACTACAAACTTTCATTTTTTTTTGAAGATGACAAAAATCAAAGCAGTTCTTGACCAAGAGACATGGGTTGCTGTGGATGTTCCTGAAGAGTTTCAAGCAATCGTTCTTTCACTTTCATCCACTTATTCTTCTGTTAATGGCATGGAGATGCCTAGCACTGATGATAACTCAAAGTTCAGTGATCATCGGCCTACAAGTCAAGAACTGAAATATTCAGCTACTGAAAATAATGCTGATAATGGCAAAGTAACATCGATTGGTGAAAGCAAGGTTGAATCCTCTTCTCAGACTGAAAACAATGTTGCTGGGAATCTGAAGTCCACCTTGCAAATGATTGTACATGGAGGTGTTGGCTATCATATGGTAAACTGGTTAGTCGTCTATAGTTACCTTTCAATAATTTGATATTCGGTCTCTACTTATGAACTTTGCACTGCTGAAATGAAATGGTTCAGTAGCCATCAATCTGTAAATTTAGCTTAAATAAATGGTAGTATTTGATACAGCCATGTCTTTTATTGATTTGTTCTTGTTATATTAAGAGTTCACTGTTCTAAGTTATTGCATTAATATAAAGCACATTTTCTTCTCTCTAACAATGCTTTATTGGTTTTGCAGTGGTTTGATACTGTTGAAGATGTTATCCGAATACGTTGACATCAGTAAATGTTTACCATCACTATCTTTGGAGGTGGTCCAACGTGTTGTGGAAATATTAAAGCTTTTCAACACTAGGACTTGCCAACTTGTTCTTGGTGCAGGAGCCATGCAGGTATATCAGCATGCCATTTCAGTTATTAACAATGCCTCTTTATTTCATTGGCAACTGTATGCAAATGTTTATTGTGATTTTCACTTGATGTGAGTAATGTTTGTCTGCATTTTTAAACAACCTGAGGGTGCATGCACTGAACCACATGCATCGCTGCATGGAAGAACTATTTGCAAAATAAGCTGTTACTATATGGACACTATTTTAATCAATTTTTATTTGTTTGTCAGAACAGTCCATACTTCAGTGCATGTGCCTAAGGCTTTGATCAACCTCAAAAGCTTATTTGATTTAGAAGCTCAGTTTTCTTCCTTGCAAAAGTTCTAATTTATTGACATTTTTTTTTCTGTTTTGCTTCTCAGGTGTCTGGACTTAAATCAATTACGTCTAAGCATTTAGCTTTCGCGAGTCAAATCATTAGTTTTATACATTCTTTAATTCCAGGTAAACAATTGTTTTAATCTTCTGCAAATTACCATTTCTTACATTCTTGAAGTGCTTCAGGATGCTTAGCTACTGGAGTTCTAAAGACCATGTTTCATACAAGTCTACAGCCTGACCAATTAAAATTTTAGCATATTATGTCCAAACTGTAAATTACCCCATGAGCTTGTCATGGTTTTGCTTTCGCTGCACCAAATTGCTGGTGCTGGGAACCAAACATGCACTATATTGGTTTGCTCTTTTTGGATCCCCCTTCCATAAAATTTTGAAATACTAATTCTGTTTCACGATGTCCATACTCCATAGCTACAATACACACAGACCGAAGGAGAACTAAGTCTCATACAAAACTGTGAAATGACCACACATGCTCATAGCTTCATATTAATCACATGGTACAATTGCTTAGTCTCTTCCATATTAAAGAGTTGAAACACTGTAATAACTAGTACTCTGTACTAGCTACAATCTTGTGTACAAAAATGTTGGCACACCAACTCGAGTGATGGGATATATATTGTGAAATGCAGTCAGTGTATGGTATATTTGCTTCCAGTGTTTCTAAGTTTTCCTTGAAACTGCAGATATAAGGCGGGTACTTTTCCTGAAAATACCTGAAGCACGCAAACAGCTGTTAATGTCTGAGCTGGATAGAGTAGCTCAGGTGCAATTCTAATTTTTATATTGGCATTTATGAGTTATGGTGACTCATGAGTCCTGAGTGCAACTATCCTTACTTGTCCTTTCATGAATGCAATTTCATAGAAGTTTTTTGTAATGAAATAACAGGACTACAAGATCCATCGAGATGAAATTCACAGCAAACTCGTCCAGATAATGAGAGAGAGGTTGCTTGCAAATCTTAGAAAATTACCCCAAATTGTGGAAGGCTGGAATGGCCCAGAGGATAATGATGTGCAGCCAAGTCAATTTTCTAAAGCTGTTACAAAGGTACTAATGTTTACCTGATTATCTTTTCTCGAAAACGCAGGAGATGTTTACCTGATTATCAATGGGAGAGTTTATCTTGTTTTAGTTTAGTTACAAATTTTTATCTGTGCTTATTTAAGTTATGAAAAATAGTTGTTTTAAATGTCATGTATTTGTTACTTGGTTACGAAGTTGCAGTCTTTGGTCTCTTTAACAAGATCATCGTTATCATCATTTATCCCTCAGAACTCAAGCAAGGGATATGTTTCATAAGTTTAGGTGTTTACTTTCTTGAGTTAATTGTTCTGAGATTTGTATGCAAATAATTTGCAGGAAGTTACCTATTTGCATCGTATCCTTTCTCAAACATTGCTTGAGGTTGACGTACAAATAATATTCAGGTAAAAGATTTTCACTTCTAACCACTTCTTTCCTTTTGTATGTACATCTGCAAAGTGCAAACCTATTGTATCTTTGTAATCATTAGGTAATATTTTTTTCCCTCTTTGAGAATTTGGGGACTTTCAGCTATGAGTGACCCACTTCTGCAGAATAAATATGCCTTGGAAAAGCACTTAACCTTACTATGATTAAAATATCAAAATTCTTATACACGAGAACAGAAATTGTAAGATATCACCGCTTTCCACTTGTCTTACCATCTCCCCTAATTAATTGTGCTATATATTTTCCATCCGTTTGGAGAATTGCAAGATTCTCAGGTAGAAATATCTCAAGCATGTCATGACCTGCATTTAGTCGATCAGCTTCCTCATGATACCTAGAACATGGCTCAGAAAATTATTTAAAGCAAATGTCGCAATTGTAATACACGACAAACCAATTTATAAGGTATTGCTTCCATCTCTCTATATTTCCTAATTTTGTTACTATAAAAATCAGTGTCTGTAGATTCAGTTGTATTTATGCTGCATTGTAATTGATTGGCTGGAAGTTAATCCATGTTTTACTTTACTTTTCGATGTATTTATGTAAAATTGTTTATTGTAAGTTGTCTCCAGGCTGCTGATTTGTTTTTACTCTTGTGCAACAGGCAAGTGGTTCAAATATTTCATTCACATATTACAGAAGCATTTTCAAAATTGGAAGTCAGTACTCCTCAGGCAAAGAATAGGTATGCTGCTTAATCTGTGCATTCCTTTTACCAAGGAAAAACAAAGGGATCAAGACTCTGTTGCATTCTCATTTTCTTAAAACATCTTTTTTTTTCCTTGCATCTTTTTTAACCATATGCTGTTTTTTGTGACCCAGATTATGCCGAGATGTTCAGCATATTCTTGCATGCATCCGGAAGTTGCCAGCTGAGAACTTCACTTCAGAAACTATTCCAAATTATGGTCTCCTTGATGAATTCTTGGCTGAGAACTTTGGGACAAAAGTTGGTGAATGATTGACTGTACATTAGGAACTGACTCATGTCTACAAATGTTCAATGGTGGAAAATATGTTAAATGGGAAGTGCTCCAAGATGTTGCCATTTTCGGCGTGATTCTGTGCAGGTACTGCTTTGGTTATTTCTTCTGATTGTTGCCTTCTTTCTTCATAGGCAATTTTAGGGTTTTGCTTGTCACTGATGTTAATACCTGCATTTATTTACAATGCATTCTGATTGTGTATTTCATTGCTATAACAAATAGAGCAATTTGTCGCACACCGCTTCATATATCTATGGGGTTGTTGGTTGTTGAATCAGTCCAACTGTGCATTCAGGTTTAGATATTAATTATCATTGAAATGGATAAGTTTCTGAAAAATGGGCCATCAGATGAGCTACTAGTAGTTAATTTGTACAGTACTTGTTTTGAGTTAACATAGATAATTGGATAGTAATGGTCTGATGAATGTTCAGATGCACATGGAACACTATAGTAGTGGTTGAGTAGCAATACAAAAACACAAGTACTTTTTTTTTTTTGACCTGAGAATACAGCAGGGGAGACCCCCACTGTAAAAGCTTTTTATAAAAATTGAAAAAAGGGAAAATGCTGTACAAAGAGAGGGTAAAAGAACAAAACAACACGACCAGCAAGAGAGCAGGAGAGACTGCACTCCACAGAAACAAAAGAAACTAGGAGAGGGAGTCTAAACAGAGGAGAAAAGCAAGTAGGAAGCTTAAGTAGGAAGCATTGGTAGAGTGGTAGATAAAGTGATTATGATCCAGCTCAACTAAAAACTGATTCCACTTTCCTCTATTGCTGCCTAGGTGGCTACCTATGGAGTCTAGCACCTAGCGGGTTTTAAAATACTCAGCCTGTCGCTTGTTAGTTTCAGCCAGCCCAAATCAGCCAGCCAACAGTGTTTTCTTCTCACAATAAACCAGCACCAGCCAGCCCAAACCATCCTAGAAACCAACCAGCGAACAGGCCGACTGGCTCCAAGCAAAACAAATTCTGAACTTGACAAAATCTTCGATGCAGGTATTGCTGTGCGGGGTAGTGAAAAAAAAATCAGATCTGATGTCAACAAAGTAACATGCTGATCCTCGCACTTCCCAAGATGAAATTTTGGCTCCACAGCTTTGCCATTTCAGGCCATATTTTTTTGTTTTGTTTTGTTTCATAGTAATTTGATTCCCGTTTGGGAAGCTGATATCGGTTAGATGCTGGTATAGAGGAAACCTGAGTTTTGGCAGCACGACCTATTCTTTGCATGGTACATCATGCTGTTAGGTCCATTGTATCGAATATGCCGTTGAGATGGCAGCCCATGTATTTTATCCCTGTAATGTTTGTAATTATTCTTCCTGGTGCGAAAATAATCAGTTAAATGCTAGTATAGGCAGAACTTCAAGCTACGTATATATCTATATCTAATACTCCCTTGGTTACTAATTATAAGTTCATCTGGCTTTTGTAGATACATAGCTATCTACCTAGATGCATACTAAAAGCTACTCCGCATGTAAGGCAGAATGACCTGTAATTTAGAATAGAGGGAGTATTAGGATCATGTCTGTTTCTTCGCTAAAAAGTATTTCTGAAGTAGTGCTGAAAAACAGAGATTATTCCTTATGTGAAAATAATCAATTGTTAAATGCTAGTCTAGTAACTTTAAGCTATAGCTGCTATATATCTGATATTAACAGGATAATTTCTGACTTTGGTCTGTTATCATAGTAAAGTATCTAGAAAAGACAAAAGCATCTTATAATTTGAATGGAGAGAGTAATTTTTTCTTTTTTCCATCGAGAACCTAGGAAAATATTTTTAGTTTATGATGGGTGGAGATGGCAATTCTACCTTTTGGACATGATTGATGTAGCCATGTAGGTGTGGATGTAAAATTTTATTTGTAGGTATAAAATTCTCCTTCCTCATCCGTGGGTGTGGGTTTACGATTCTACCTGGAGGTGCTCAAAATACAAAGGGCTTTATCTAGTATAACCAATTTGTGGATGTGGGTGACGTATAGCACCGATGCAGAATTTCACCTATTTGATAATGTATTATAGGCAATATTTTACCTTGTAATGTACGTGAGCAATATTTACTCTGCCTGTATTGTTTGTTTAAACGGTTGTTTAGCCTGTTTAAACACAAAATGCTACACAGCGATATCGCGTTTCTGTTTAATCATCTGTTTAGCCAATTTAATTAGTTGTTTCTATTTAATGGATCACTTAGCTAGAATAATGACTTAACGGTAGGTGACCGACTGTTTACCGTTTAATGTTTAGGTAAACACTCCTATATACAACTTGAGCCTGAGTAGTGCCACTGGGTTTTAAAGTAAAGAATACCTTGCATGTTGCCGCAGAACATTCAAATAAAACGTTTATAGAATATTTGATCAAATTATAGGAGAATGGGATAGGCAAACAAATAGTACAATGTGCATAATGTGCATACCTTGTATGTTGATAGATTGAAAACAATACTTGCATTTAATGGAAGATGTTGTAGCAGTTATTAGAGGGATGAAATGGCACTTAGTGGAGTATGTCATGTGGATGACTTGCATGTGGAGATTGAAACATAGTGGGGTTTGCTTTTATAAAAGATATAGATATAGACTAGAAAACCTTGGGCGTGGCGTTGCCACGCCAGCTAGTGCTGTTCCGGTACAGAACCTGCGAGTAGTACTGATGGTGTCTATGTATTGAGGTGGAAAATCTGAATTATCTCCAGTTGATAGATCATCAGCGTTTGGGAGTTGGAGGCCGACTGAAAGGGTGGATTGCAGATCATGCTGCAAAGAGATCAACAGTTCCTACTTGATGTTTTTAAAAAAAAAAAATAGTGAATATGTGAACGCTTGCTCGTAGTATATACTTATTTGTTTGGCTTTGTTCCTTTTCAGATTTATGTATGTAATAAACTGAAATCAATAATCTCTAATAAGTGATCTGCTCAGGTCATGGCACAGCCTGAATTTATATTTTCTATTTCAAATTACATGCTTTGTTGAAATATGCACAGATCACTATCAGAGATGAATTTTATGAAGCTGTCCAAGTGAAGTAGTATCAAAATCAAAGAACATTTCGATTCTCACCTTACTGATGGTAAGGATCATGTGTATTTCTGAATAAGCACTTCACTCCTTCCTTCAAACTGAATCGAGGCAGCAGGAGTTTATAATTCTGAGCTGAGATAGCTACCAAAAAAATATATTGAATGAACATGTCTATGGGGCAGTAATTAAATTAACACTTCTGGCTTGCTAGATTCACCTCTCAGTTCATTAAGAATAGAAAAAAAGGACCATATACATGTAATGGTTCTGATCACTGCATGTGCCAAATGTCTCAATTCAAAAAATAAGAAGAATACAAAGATCATAAAAGAGTGATAATCATCATTGCATGTTCCCATATATCTTAGTTTAGAAAAAAGAAATAGTTGGATGGTAATCATCACTGCATATTCCCAAATGTCATAGCTCAATTAAAATTTATAGTCATTATATAAATTGTGAGCTACTAGGTATTGGCCTCTACGTTGTAACGGCACACAAAATTTTTAAGAGAATAACATTTTCTATGAATAACATACAAATTAAATTAAAACATATACAAATGTTCATGGTATATATGGATATGAGGCAAAATCAAATCTTTCAGCATCTTTTGGAGCAATAACAACGGGCACAATAATAACTACTCCCTCCATCCTAAATTGTAAGTCATTCTAAGAATCTTGGAGAGTCAGTTTTTCAAGTTTGACCAAATTTATATAACAAAATAATAATATTTATCATACAAAGTAAGTATCATTAGATTCTTTATTAGTTATATTTTCATATTATACCTATTTGATGTCATCAATCTTTGTGTTTCTCTCTATAATTTTAGTCAAACTTGAAAAAGTTTGACTCTCCAAGATTTTTGGAATGACTTACAATTTGGGATGGAGGGAGTACATCAAAAGCACAGTTGCTAAAGGAGAATCATAGTCTACTAAAGTCTTGGCGCATTTGTGCATAATCAAAACTTGGAACTTGTGGCTTCCTGTGGCACCAGCTACTTGTAAGATTCTTTGAGTTGAACGGTACTTCATGCCCGGCAACTGGACCTGCACAGCAAGAGTTAGGTGCCGAAAACGGTGTATCATTTGTATTGGACTCTGAATCATGATTTTGGGTTGTTCTGCATTTTTTCCAAATAAACTATATGAGGTTTGCAGTTGTTATCTGCCTGTCCATCTGCAATTTTAAGAATTTCTGCACTCATTAGAGACTCCATGCTCAACTTGACATTTCTAACAAAGTTGCCCAATTAAGTATAGGGTAGTTTAGATGAGCTGAAAGCCTAAATATTTCCTCTGCCAAATGCATAGAAAAGAATACCTTATTGCATATGTCACTTTTCTTATTTTTCCTGTTTTACCTTCATAGTGAATAAAAGCAATTTCGAGAGTGAATGAAATGTAGCATTGGTACAAATTCTATTTTGATAAAATGGTAGCGTAACTAAAAATACCATTACAAATCCCAAACCAGGTTCAGATTACGCATGTTTGGGCTTAAGGTTAGAAATCATTTCAGAACGATAACACTGAGCACTGCATAATTCAGACCTACGAAATCTCTCCTACTCAATCAATGCACATCTAGGAGCTAGCTAATCATTTCGTCTCCCTTCTCCTTCTTGAAAATATTTGAATTCAAATGCTTTCTAATAGAATTACAATAAAGATCTATAAGAAGTCAGATCGTCCATATACGAGGAGAATAATCCTAAGCAATAGGAGAGGAGAGGGATAAATCACAGCATGGGACGGAGGCAAATCTGGGCCTCACCTTCACAGCTTGGATCAGTGCCAAATCTGGCGGTTGCCTCATTGCCTGGAGGAGGGGGCGTGGACGCGTGGTAGTCCACTCCACTGCTGCGGAAGAGCAAGGTACGGACGCCAGGATTTCGGCTGTAAACCACGGCGGCCTTCATCCAGCCGAGAACGACGCTACTTAGCCACCGCCATCGTCGACGCAATCCATGCCAACATCACTTGTGGCTAGCAATGGAGGCACGACTTAGCTCAAGGCCGGTGCAGACTGATGGATCTGGCATCTCGCACCGTGGCCCAATGCTGCGTCGTCTCGACAAGGTCTGGCGGCGGCCAACATGGAGACAATGAGAAGGGTGGCCAGCAAGAAGAGGGAGAGGAAGTGCAGCCGCCGAGGACCCGAGGTAGCGGAAGCGGCCGAGTGAGGGGATCCTGGGTGTGCGCTACAGGCGAGAGCTGACAGGGTGAGCGATCGAGCGCTGCGTGCGGTGTGGGCAAGAGGGAGTAGGGCCCACCTATAGGCGTGTGCAGAGCGTCGACGGACCACCGGCTCCCCTATGCGGGATGCGGCTGGCTCCATGGTGCATGCGCGGCCGGCCCCCCGGCGCGCGCGACTCCGCGCCGTTAGCCCTCACGGCACCTGGAGCCCGCTACTTCGCCAGGTCGCCAGTGGTAGGGACCTGCGCCGGTGGCCTGCCGCGCCAAGGGACCCGCGCTGGTGGCTTGCGCGCCGCCGCTCGCACCGGTGACCCACGGTCGGCCCGCCTTGGCCAGGAGCCGTCGCGCCGAGCGCCCACGGTTGATCCCCGTCTCACCAGCCTGCGAAGGGGGCCAGCCGCCACTGCCAGCTAGCCATCGTGCCAGTGCGTCGCGCCAGCTTGTCGGTGACTGTGATTCCAGCCCGCTCCGATGGCATGGCAAACGGAGGATGGAGTGGACAGCGAGGGCGGGGGAGCAGGCACAGGCGACGAGCCTCGTCCCGCGAAGCTTCGGGACAGCTCGGGTAGAGGATGGAGCGAGTAGAAGGCCCGAACCGATCCACATCGGATGGACCAGATTTTGTGTTGGCCTGATCCAACGGCTGTCGGGCTAACGGGCGACGTGACCCTATCCGTTAGCCCGCTTTTAGAAGCAGGATTCATTTATAGAGATTGCCGACTTGCATTCTGGAAGAATCGAGTCATAGTACTATTTACACTCGTGACTGCTACTCCCTTGTTCCAAATTATATGACATTTGGGCCTTTTTAGAATCATAATTTTTACTATGTATAGCGTGTTATAATTTGAAACGGAGAGAGAGTTAACATACCTTTTGAGATGTTGAAATCTGACCCAGAATCACCCTGAGGTTGGTTTCGGCTGACACGGCATGACTCTACATATACGGCCCTATTCGTTTCTCTTATAATCCGTCTTTTTCAGCTTGTTTTTTTAACCAAAACAGTGTTTTTCTCTTACAACAAATCAGCCGGAACGGTGTTTCGGCTTGTTTTTTCAGCGAAGCGAACAGAGCCACGTATATAAAGGTTCATATACTTTTAGAATGCTGATTTCATCCTCTAGTCAATAAAGATAGGTAGTCTCACAAATTAGATTCTTTTGACTATGTGGGAACCAAGTTACGGTTGGCATTTCTCACCTTCTATAGTTTAAGTTCAAAAACTTCTAAGAACCGCAACTCATTTAAATTAGCAAGTTAAACAGAAGAAATTATAAGTTTTCAATATGGATTTTCTATTTTTATCGGTGAGAAGAAATTTAGAATATTACAAAATATCAAGTACCATAAAACAATGGCCTATCCATATGAAATGGCATAGAAAACAATTCATTAAAATTTTGTCTTTTTAAAAACAGATAGAACTTGCTAGTCCAGACCTCCAAGATACTCTGTGCTTCCATGAAAACATATTTTCCTTCAACACAAGATGCACGTATAGAAGTCATTTTCATACGCATGTGAACTTCCTGGCTTGATCACACGAAAATAAGTCGTTAATACTTAATAGTAATAGTGCTCTGAATAAATCACGATTATGACCCCCGCTATCAAATATGCGATTCCCTATTATCATGTCACTAAGGCTGTGTTTGAAGATATTCGTGCTGAGGAATTAAATTGGCCTGAATACCAAAGCTGAGTGGCATTGGAAATAGCCTCAAATACCAATGCCATTGTTTGGATGTGCAAGTAGTTGACAGCCGGAATTAAAGGAAAGCAACCAATTCCAATTCCTGTTTGATGTACAATCGTTGAATTGTAGTCTGGGTTATCTACAATGATGTAAATGCATTGCAATATGTATTTCACAACCAACACACTTATTGGATGATTATATATCACTTTACACATATAAAACATGATAATATTTAGAAAAAATCATAGAAATTGCAATAATATCATAAAATCACGGAAAAAATTGATAAGAACAACCCACAAATGTTGATCACAAGCATCTATTACAAAGTCGATGATCAATATTCCAAGTCTCTTACAAGTACCATGACATTTCACAACACCTAATTTAAAAAGTTCATAAATACTACATTATATAACAGCAAGCGTACATTACATCCCTCAACCAGTCATTGTTCCTCTATTCAACATAAGGAGCCATTCTTTCCTTAAGTCCATAGGCAGTTCCATACACTACTACATAAATTCTTTTACACAGCCTTTTTCAATTGGGCTCTGAGGCAGTTGGTCTGGTTGCCCGCCTCGGTTATTCGAGGCAGGGCAACCAGGCCAGCAACCGCCTTGGTTAATACTTAACCGAGGCGGACACTGTAGCGAAACCACCTCGGTTAATAAGTATTAACCGAGGTGGTTGCTGTAATAGAACCGTTCAATTTATAAGAGCACAAGTACAATGGCAGTCGCAGAGCAGTCGCACTTTCATACTTGAGCCCATATAAACCCGGTAGTCCGTTGAGTACTACGAAGGGTCTCGATTTGTCGTCAACATACAACCAAGATCGTACATGATTCAACATACATGGCACATATTACATAGAGTTCACAATTACATTACCATCCATCGGAGTACAATTAAAAGTTATTACAACCCAAGTTCAAATAAAGTAGTAATAGCGGAAGCAAAGGTAGTTTTGAAACAAACATCTCACACTATTGTTCAAATACTTGCCAGTTTGTGATCACATCCCACAAAAGCATCATAGATTAGATATATAGAAGTGCCTTGCCCATGGCCTACTCCTCGTCCACGGTGGGACAGAAGCAGTTCTTACAATATCCATGATATACTGTATTATCTACAACAAGTGAGAAATAAACCCTGAGTACGAGAAGGTACTCAGCTAGACTTACCCGTCATAAACCAAAAATGAAGTGACTCCAAGGATCATGCAAGGCTTTATAAGTGGAGCTAGCTTGATAACATTTTGCATAAAAAGCCACTAATTCGGCTATACATTTTATAATTCGGTCATCAAGTTAATTATAGCTATTCATCTCTAGATTAGCAATGCCAAACATGTGGTATACCATTTAGTAGCATAACAATAGTAACCGTAGCCGGTGTAATAATTCCATGTTCAGCATAACCATCATATTCCATAATCCAGTTACTACGATGTTGGAGCTAGTCAAGTTTCTCACTATCCGGGAAAGACAGCGATTCGAATCGGTTGCAACCAGCTGGGCAGTATTCCTAACACAAACCCAGGTCTACCGGCCATGGTAGCCTTAGGTCACATTTGGTACAATTCAGGTACATATTTTGTGGGTTCGATCAACGCCGCACAATCAGGGACTCTACCGGTTGCCAGGCCGATCAGGACTACCCTGCCCTTGGGCTCACGTCCGTCTCCCCGCACATCCTTACTACCTCTAGTGTGCGCACTCTTACATAATGAGGCCTGGCCTGAGTTGAGCTACTCGGCTTCGCGGTCGGAATGAGTTATCCGGCCAGCTAAGTGAGAGGCATGCGTTCAATCGACATGGACGGGACCAACATAGCCAACCCAACACCATTGCATATAAGATCCTGCTCGGTCTCCACTTGATAACATCCTATGGTTATTTTCCACGATAGCAAATATAGCCCACCGTGCTCCGGTATCCACCGATATCTCGCAAGTGATAGGAAATCACCCGACTTCTACCTATCTAAGCATTGCTAAGCATATATTCGATCCTGGACCTACATAGGGTTCAAGGTATATATCGGGACAAGGTAATTCCATGCACCAAGTGTTTCCAATCTACTCTTAGAACCTAATGCATCAAACATAAATGACTCAAGTGATATTTTGTAAAACATAGGAGGCTTAAAATGCTCTAGAGCTTACCTTTTAGAATGGAGGTAGGCCTGTGATCAGGGCACTCTAGTAATTCCTAGGAGCCTACTCCTTGCCTTTAGGAGCTACCTGCTATGGTGCCTCTTGATTCTCCTCCTCTCTGCCTCAAACTTCAAGAGTGTGATTCCTTCTGGCGATCCTATATGCATGTGCGCAAAATAAGATACAAGAATACATAGGTAATGATATGGATGATATGATATGATGCATAACATAAATGTCCTTAACAACAAGGTATTAGGGTGATAACAAGATTAACTTTCTTTTACTGAGTAGGTGCATATCTCTTCTCTAGTAATTAAACAAACACTTATTTAAATATTTTCTGGGCTGCAAGATAGCAGCCACTTGTTTTGATCATAACTAGAAGTTATACACATCCAAATAATATGATCTTCAGCTTTATGTAAAGATTATAAAATTTTCTACAATTTTATTTTAATCATCTTAAGGTGATTCAGTAGCTATCTTAGTCAAATAATTCAATCTTCCAGATCTGTCTAGAGGACAAGCAAATATGATAGCAGACTTCTCATAGCTATAACTCTTAAACCATTAGGCCTATGACCATGAAATTTTAAGACAAGCAATATGAGTAAGTTACCTACAAATTTTTTATTAACAAGTTTCACAGAAGAGGTCATTATCCTTATGAAATTGTCACCTCAACAGAAATTACTAATGCAGCCTTCTAATTGAATTATAAGGAATAAATATCTAGCTGCCTATCACCAATTATTTCTAAGCACAACTATTTATCTCAACAAATCATATGCATCAGAAGCACCACAGAAAATATGATGGTTAAGCCCAACTAATTTATTTATATATATTTATTAATTTCCTTATATAATAAGTTGATTTAAAGGATAAAAATTTTCAATGCTCAATAAATTCTGAGAAAATTACGGTAGCTTAAATATGACCCTAATAGTCTACTGTTCAAATCTCATGCCATTTGGATAAGCATAGCCACCTCTACAAAAATGACAAGTTGTATAGGCTTATTTTAGCAAAAATAGTTTAGCCTAGTGAAAAGTGTCAAACAACAGATTTCATATTTTTCTTACTTTCATACTAGAATAAGAACATTGTGCAAAAATTTGCATGATCAAACGTTATGTATTTTTACCCTATTTATTTTTACTAGAAACTAGCAATTATTTAAGATTAAATAGGAAGACCATATTCTAATATGCCTACTATAGCTTTAGTATTTTTCTTAGCTAGAGCATGGCAACATAAGACCAACAAAATTAGAATCACAATTTTAGCACTTCCCTAGCTCAAGTTATGTATTTTACAAGATAGAAACTAATTTAAAAGCACTTTACTAGCTTAATTTAATTCCCCCCAAAAAATACCCCAAACAATAGATTTCATATTTTTATCAAATACTACACTATAATATGAATCCAACAAAATTTGGTTCACCTAAATTGGACAATCCTAGTTCTAGATATAAATTTTTGAAGTTTGTAAGCATTTCTAGAAAATCAATTAAAGAAAATCACAAAATGGGGTTAAACTGCTAGGTACACCCGAAAACCAACCCACACCCTGTGACTGCCACTGGGCCCCCTTGGTCAACCGACCCCACGCGTCAGTCAACCAGAGCAGAGGCGGCGCTTTGACTGTGAAAAGCTCGTCGATGGCGAGGTATCCAGCGGTAGCGTCACCACCGTCGTGTTCCCTCAACATTCGCATCGAATGAGGTAGGTCATCAGACCTCTAATGGCGGTTGGCTACAGCGGTGGTGCTAATAGCGGCTTGGTGGAGGCGCGTGGTGGCGCTCCGGCCATCCTCGGGCATGTCGTGCTCGGGCGAGCACGGCTATAACTTCGTGGTGACCTAGTGGAGATCTAGGGTTAAGGTAGGGCTTCGCGGTGGCACCGGTGAGGCATGGATGCATGCATGGTGGCTCAGCGGTGAGACCACGGCGGTGCGATGCGGCGTTCGCCTCTGGCGAGGCCGGCATTAGCCAACGGCCGATGGCTCGAGCAAAGCGAACCCTAGCGGCTACAACATAGAGGAGAGAAGAGGGAGAGCAGTCGTGAGCTGTCCTGGACATGGCGGGCCCAAGCTCAGCGGTGCTCTGACGGACATGGCGATGATGGCAAAAGCATTGGCCCGAGGGCCCTCACATTGGTTCGAACGGCGATGTGAGCGGGTCAGGAGTGAAGAGGATGACACGGTGGCTCTATGTACGCGAGCGATTGCGTGGTGGTGCAGCGTGGTGGTAAGCTAGGTCGACAAAGCTCGGTGGCAGCGACGGCATGATGCTCCTCCGCTTCGGCGCAGCGCGCGCGAGAGAGAGAGACATGAGAGCATGAGTGAGAGTGAGTGAGGGTGCGCGTGAGGCTTGCCCTCCCTTTGGCCTGGTAGCATGCCCCGGCACCGATGTATGGCCACCAGATAGCGCGCCTAGCCTACGCGCGGTCGACCACCAAGGTCATTTGAAATCGGCCATTAGGCCTGATTTAGTCGACTGACAGGGCGATTTTGAGCTCCTAGATCTCCTAATCCATAGTGATTTAGCAAAAATATCATTACTAAGAATTGTAGAGCTACAGAAGATCTACAACTTTGCTTAAATGAGCTTGGTCAAATTGGAGCTGGTTTTCAAATTACAAAGCTTCAAAGTATGGTACATGAAACTATAAATCAGTTCTTAGAAAATTTCCTGTCTGAAAACATCATCTAGTTGATTCTTGGGAGCTATTTTTGACCATGTTAGGCACTGAATTAGCTCATGGCCCTTAAACAAAGTTTGTTCCCCATGTCATGGACTACAACTTTTATTAAGGGTACACTTCCATGCAAACACTCTATGCTATAGTTCAACTTTGGTCAAAGTGGGATCATGAAAAATAACATCATGAGTAAACTAGGACTTAGAAGCAAAATTAGCCCATGTCATGAATACAAACATTGTTCCATTTACCATCCTTGATATGTCTAAGGTGTTTTTGTGACCTCACAACCATTTCTTGTATTGGTCACACATGATCACAAGTATATACATGTATATTATCCTCATCACACGTGATAAAGAGAAGATGAATGACATGAAACTTCATATGCTCATGCTCATGAATGAATGGATGATGTTTGTGCTCTTGAAATGCAAGTGCCAAATGCATGCTTAACACTAGGGTGTTACAGTTTCCCTAACGCAATCGCCTCGGTTAAGAGCAACCGCCTCGGTTAATCGTTATTAACCAAGGCATTTGCTATAAAGCAACCGCCTCAATTAACATGTGATTAACCAGGTGGTTTCCTTATAATGCCTGCCTCGGTTAAGTCTAGGCTATAAATATGTTGGCCCCTCAATTTGAGTCCTAAGTACATCCGTATTTGCGCTAGGATCATGCACAAATACGCACAAAATCACAAGAATGGTACACAGATATATAATAAAAGGTTCTGAGCTTTATTGATATCTAGAATTGAGGTCTTACAACAGTAGCCCAAAGGGGCATGGTCATAGGCTACATATCTGGCAAAATACTACGGCCATGAAACTGCATTATTGGTGGTCTCTAGAGCGGGATTATTATACAACGAAGCAGTGTCCTATTCCATAGGCAACTTGAGCGTGGTCGAAACCCTAGCCTCGATGTCATACTCCAACAAAAGTATTTCCTTGCGAGAATCATAGTCCTCGTGGTATGTTTCCTCGTCGAAGTCATAGTCTTCTTCCATGCCGAAGTCTATAGGTCAACAACGGATGAGTACATACGTACTTAGCAAGCACTAACCATAGGGTGGAAATAGAAGTGTAGTGGTGATTATAATTAAGGGTTGGGTCCTAGCGGAGTATTACCATTCCCACTAGTACCCCGATTAGCATCAATTCTATTACCAGTTTCATTACATATAAAAGTAAGTCTAATCATAGTATCCCATCCTAGCATTTGCCCATTCCAAGGTTGTGGCTATTCGAATAGGTTTAAGTAACTCTGCAGAGGTGTATAAATTTCCCCACACGATAGGTGCAACCTCATCCATGATCAGTGGACGAAATAGACCTAATGAGACCTCGTACCCAAATGTACATGACCTTAGATGTCCATATAACTCTACTACAGCTTCTTAGGGGTTGAAAACACAAATACCGGGAAGATACCTGTCGGTGCAGAAACTAACCAGCATGTAAATATTTGTAGTTTTACCGTACGTTGTGATCGGAGGTGGCCTAACACTCGATGACATAGGGTTTATACTGGTTCAGGCAACATGCGCTACGTCCAGTTTGAGTCGGTCGGTGATTTTATTCCTGAGCCCAGGTGCTCGAAGTATGCAGTGGGGTTACAAACGAGAAGGAGAAAGATAAGGGGTACAAGAGGTCCCGGTCGATTCTGGTCTGAAGGGCCGAGAGTGATGGGAGCCCCGCTATGTGCTAATTGTTCGAGCGTGTGCTCGGTAGAACCTTAGAGTGTCTAAAGTTACAGAGGGTGAATCATTGTAGGTGAACTGATTGAGAGTACATATGCTGTTAAGTCTTGCAAGTGAGAGCGCATCCCCTTTTATAGATGAAGGGGATGGCCTTACAAGTGAGAGGGAGAGAGTATATTTGCTGTTAAGTCTTGCTGTCCACGCCGGTGGGTACAAGATGATGGTAGGCACCCACAATACTGTTTAATGTCAGATGCATGTGGGAGGTTGCATTGTCTTCTTTAGGTATGGCAGATGTCGGTGCCTGCCACACTGTTGATACCCGGAGGCATGCAAGGGGTTTTACAATGTTCGCCTAGTACGGTAAATGCCAACGCCCACAACACTGTTGATGCCTAGAGGCATGTGGGGGGAGCCTTACCGTATTTGTCTGGTTTGGGAGTTGATGGCGCCCACAACACTGTAAGGGAAATGTCGGCGCCTACAACACTGCTTGGGTTCTGTCATGCCAGGGAGGTCGAGGGTACTATCCTGCAGGTGTATAGGGTACGGTCCTTGGTATTGCGGTTGACTTGAGTGCCCTGCCTTGTTTTCTCCGTCCGTTTCTTGGTCCTTACCGAGCGGGCGTCCCTGGTCGGTTGGTCCTAGTCGGCTCTGATTGCGCCAGTCGGAGAGGAGCTATAAGCAGGGGTTCGGCGCATTCGGTCAGAGAAGCGGGCCAGAGTTGGAAGTGGTGTTTTGGCCAGGCCTTATGGTCGGAGAGGTCGTCCGGAGGCGGGCTAGAGACCAAAGCGAGCGCTCCGGTCGGAGGGGCGGGCCGGAGTCAGAAGCGGGTGCCGTTCCTCCTCGGCTAGGCCTTCCGACCGGAGATTGGATCGCCCTTCTAGCCTATCGTTTAGGTACTTGGGCCAGCCCAAGAGTTGCGCGTTGGTTCGCAACGGTGTTTGCTGGGCCAAGCCTTTGCTGGGAAGCCAGTCCATGAGGGACCCTAGGTTTATGAACCCGACAGGAGCCCCCGAGCCCCCGGCGATTCGGGTAGAATCGTTTGGGGGATTTTTGTCTTGACGACGGGTGTAGCCCCCGAGCCCCCGGGCGATTTGGGCAGAATCATCTGGGGTTTTTTCCTGTTGCTAGCGGGGGAGGTTTCGTTTCGTCTGCGGGTGCGTGCGAGTGCACCCGCGGGTGTAGCCCCCGAGCCCCCGGGCGATTCAGACAGGATCGACTAGGGGGTTTTGTCAGTCCACGTAGCCGAGGTAGTTGGTTTAGGGATCAGGCGAGACGGAGCTCGTGGATCCTAGCGACAGTGCAACCCGCGCAGCCGAGGTAGTTAGTTTAGGGATCAGGCGAGACGGGGCTTGTGGATCCTGGCATCGGTGCAGCCCACACAGCCAAGGTAGCTATTTTTAGGGATCGAGTGAGTCAGAGCTCGTGGATCCTGGCATCGGTGCAGACCCCAAGGCTTGGTGAGGCGATTAGTTTGGGGATCAGGCGAGTCGGAGCTCATGGATCCTGGCGTCGATGCAGCCCGCATAGCTGAGGTAGTTAGTTTAGGGATCGGGTGAGTCGGAGCTTGCGGATCCTGGCATCGGTGTAGCCCGCGTAGCCAAGGCAGTTAGTTTAGGGATCGGGCGAGTCAGAGCTAGTGGATCCTAGCGTCGGTGTAACCCACGTAGCCGAGGCAGTTAGTTTAGGGATCGGGCGAGTCGGAGCTCGTGGATCCTGGCGTTAGTGCAGCCCGCGCAGCCGAGGTAGTTAGTTTAGGGATCAGGCGAGACAGGGCTTGTGGATCCTGGCATCGGTGCAGCCCGCGCAGCCAAGGTAGCTATTTTTAGGGATCGAGTGAGTCAGAGCTCGTGGATCCTGGCGTCGGTGCAGCCTACGCAGCTGAGGCAGTTAGTTTGGGGATCGGGCGAGTCGGAGCTCATGGATCCTGGCATCGATGCAGCCCGCATAGCTGAGGTAGTTAGTTTAGGGATCAGGTGAGTCGGAGCTTGCGGATCCTGGCATCGGTGTAGCCCGCGCAGCCAAGGCAGTTAGTTTAGGGATCGGGCGAGTCAGAGCTCGCAGATCCTAGCATCGGTGTAGCCCGCGTAGCTGAGGCAATTAGTTTAGGGATCGGGTGAGTCGGAGCTCGTGGATCCTGGCGTCGGTGCAGCCCATGCAGCCGAGGCAGTTAGTTTAGGGATCGGGTGAGTCAGAGCTCGTGGATCCTAGTGTTAGTGTAGCCCACGTAGCCGAGGCAGTTAGTTTAGGGTGTCTTGAGCCCCTGAGCCCATTTGGGTTTGATAGGGGTCGGTTTGAGTTTTGTGCGTTACCCCGTCCTCGATTTCTCACAACCAGAGGGGCTGAACTTTGTCGCTTGCCTTGATTGCTTGGGCTCGAGTGACACGCTCGGTGAGCTCGCTAACGGGTATGATCGAGTGGAATTCGGGTCTGTCGTTCATGATGGGGTCGGCATAGCCCTCTTGTGACATTCCACTGCTCCTTTACCTGCAACCCGGTAGATGCCTGGGTCATTCCGGAGACCGACCCGGGTGGCCTGCTGGCCCCCCCTCCATGGAGATTCTATGGGTTTGGCAGAGGTTTAGGATAGAACCAGAAGGTTGAGATGACCCTGTCCGCTTTAGGGCAAACTAGGTGAGGGCCGCACGGGGCTCATCTGCATTTTTCTCCCCTGGCTCTGTTTGATGCGAGGCGGCTTCGAGCCCTTCGTGGGCCGGCCTTCAAACCCCGGTCGGTCGTTGCTCATGTTGAATGAGGCAACTGCCGCTTCGTGACGCAACACGGAGTGTTGTGATGCATTTAGTTGCATGTGTGATGCCTTAGTTCCCGAGCCCCCGGGTGATTCGGGTAGAATCGTCCGGGGGGCGCGGGCGTATGGAATGAATGCGTGTATGGATGTATGAATGATTATATAAAGAAATAGTGGGGGTTGGTAATGTTACCTTGATGACTCGAGTGACGGGGTTTGAAGAGCTCCAATCGGAAATGTTCGACCGGGATCCGTGCTCGTCGTTCGTGATAGAGTCGGCAGGCCCCACATGGGGTGTCCCTTTGCTCCTTACCTATCTTTCGGTGTTTTCCTGAGCCATTCGATTGACTTAGGAAGCCTAATGGTCTCTCCTGGCGGAGATCCCGTTGTTTGGGTTTTTCCATGTCCCGCCTGGGAAGGCGAAGGGCCACCTGCACGTGGTGGCGCTTTGGTTCTTGCGCCTGGCATGCGATAGTGGTGGGCCATACCTAGGCCACATCCTGCCTGACCAGGCGCCATTCCATCGGTCAGTGTGCGTCCCATCGTTTCCCATCCGTTTTGAATGGGGAAAGGGAGAGATTTTTTCACTCTGATCCTTTGCCCTTCTTCAGCTGCTGCATTCCCTCCTTAAATAGGCGAAGCGAGAGGGCTTCTCGTCGTAGTCCTTTGCCTATTCTCCAACTATTGCCTTTCCTGCTTCTTCCTCCTCACCAAGAGTGCCTATATGCCACAGTGGTTCCTAAGTGAGAGAGAGGGTAAGCGAGGGGGAGGACTCACAGACTCCTTCGTGAATCCAGAGCACAATGTCGAGCTAGAGGCTGCCCGAGGCGGTGCTAGTCGTCTTTGCCTGAGAAGGGGCGGCTTCCACCGAAGGAGGTGGCACACTGGATTCATCTGCGAGGCCTTTTTCGGGATGCAACCGTGCGTGGATTCCTTCCGGTGGATCTTCACCGAGTGAGCCTTGTCGGAGGGGAAGTTGCTCAAGATTGTGCTGGTGGAGGGTTCCGTGCCTGCAACATCCCTGCCATGGTGGCCAGTTCATAAAGTTTGATGAGATATCTTCCAACCATGGTGGCCATACCTTGGTGGCAGCGTCCCTGCCCAGGAGCTGCCTTGACTGCATGAGAAGGTCATGAGCTCCATGCTCTTCTACTGAGCATCTATGGGTGCGACGCCCTTGAGGTACTCATTGCGCTCACCGAAGTTGAGGAGCAGAATCGGGCGGGGTCTTTGAGGTACCCATAGCGCTTGCTGAAGTCAAGGGAGTGAAACCGGGTGGTGCCCTTGCGGCGGTGGTTATGTCCAGCGGTACGTGCCGTGGCTTCTCCTTTGGCATCATCTGATGCCGCCGAGCGGCCACAATAGTATTTGGAGTAGAAGTAGTCAGCAAATGTAATCATTAAGTTTGCGGGGGGAGCCCCTGTGTGAACAGTTTTTGTATCAATGAATACATCAGTTCTGTTTTTTGTGATAGAATCACTATCCGTTCCTTATTTTTTATCCTAGCATAACTTTGTTTTTATCCTTTCTTTTTTGCACCTGCCCGTTCATTTCGTAGGCTGCAGCTTTTAAGAACCTGGGCATGGCCAGCGGGGCTCGGCTGCTTGTATCCGTAGTTCATGGCGGGGTGCGCTCGGTTGGGAGTAAGAACAAAGTCACGTAGGGTAATCAAAGGAATGGAATGCCCTTTTATTTGAGTAAAGAGTTTTTACCATGTGATAGTAAAAGAAAGAGGTAGTATTTAGTATTGTACCCTCATGGAGCCCCCGAGTGACCCGGGCTGAAAATGTTCGGGCTGTGGTGCTTTACAGGAGCAAGTGTTGACTAAAAAGCGGTAAGACCAAATTTAGGGGAAAAAACGACGTAGCTGTTCAATGTTCCAAGTGTTGGTGAGAACGTTGCCGTTGTCGTCCTCCAGTCGGTAGGTGCCCGGTCGGATCACTTCGGTTACCGTATAGGGTCCTTCTCATGGTCGATAGAGTTTGTGTTTTTCCTTCATTGATTGGGTCCTCCGGAGCACGAGATCACCGACTTCAAGGATCCTCCCCCTGATTTTCGTTTCGTGGTACCTGCGGAGAGTTTGTTGGTAGTGAGCGGAGTGGATGACGATCGTCTCATGGGCTTCTTCAAGCAGGTCAACTGCATCTTGCTGAGCCTCCATGGCTCGGTCGCAGTCGAAAGCCTTCACTCTTGGGGCGTCATGGTCGAGGTCAGAGGGCAGCACTGCTTCGGCTCTATAGGCTAGAAAGAAGGGTGTGAACCCTGTGGATCGGTTCGGGGTCGTTCTCAGGCTCCAGAGGATTGCTGGGACCTCTATAACCCATCGCCCGGCATACTTGTTGAGTCGGTCGAAGATGCGTGGCTTAAGTCCTTGGAGGACCATGCTATTAGCACGCTCGACCTGACCGTTAGTACGTGGGTGTCCGACCGAGACCCAGTCGATTCTGATGCCGTATCCATCACTGCAGTCCAGGAACTTCTTCCTAGTGAAGTTAGTCTTGTGGTTAGTGATGATGCAGTTAGGAACGCCGAACTGGTAGATGATGTCGAGGAAGAATTTGACCGCCTCTTCCGAGCGGATGTTGGAGATGGGCTTAGCCTCTATCCACTTGGTGAACTTGTCGACTGCTATGAGTAGGTGAGTGAAGCCACCCAGGCCCTTTTTGAGGGGTCCTACCATGTCAAGGCCCAGACGACGAATGGCCAGGTGATGGGGATGGTTTGAAGTTCCTGTGCCGGCAAATGAGTTTGCCGAGCATAGAATTGGCATCCCTCACACCTGCGGACGACCTCCTTTTCATCTCGTAGTGCGGTGGGCCAGTAAAAACCTTGGTGAAAGGCTTTTCCGACCAGCGACCTCAGGGCCGCGTGATGTCCCCAGATTCGGCATGGACCTCGAGGAGGAGCTGCTTCCCCTAGTTGGTGGGGATGCACTTCATGAGCACCCCCGACGGACTCCGTTTGTAGAGTTCATCACCAAGCGTGATGAAGGTCTTGGCATGTCGAGCAATCCATCGGGCTTTAGTCCTTTCGGCGAAGAACCTCCTCGAGGAGGTAGGCGAGTAGCGGCGCTCGCCAGTCGGTTTGATCGAGTGCCAATACGACGACATCAGCGGGTGAAGTGGTTATAGAGGCATTGGGGTTGGAGCCCCTAAGCGCCGGCTTGGCGTTAGGATCGGAGCCCCCGGGCGCCGGCTTGGTGTTGGGGTGTGTTTGGATCGGGCCTTCCAGACGACGGGCAGACGGCTCATGGAGATCGTTGATGAAGATCCCGCTCAGAGACGGATCTCGCCTGGCGGCCAATTTTGTGAGGAAATAGGCGGCATCGTTGTCCTCTTGAGGGACATGATGCAGCTCGATCCCCTAGAATTTGTCCTAGAGCTTGCGCACCTCCTGGCAGTATGCTGTCATGAGGGGGCTTTTGCAGGAGAACTCCTTCATGACCTAGTCGATGACCAACTCCGAGTTGTCGCAGACATAGAGTTGCGTTGCACCGAGCTCAATGGCGATACGCAGCCCATTGATGAGGGCCTCGTATTCCATGGCATTGTTTGAGGCTGAGAAATGGAGGCAGATGGCGTAGCGGAGCCTACACCCGTTCGGGGAGATCAGAACCACTCCAGCCCCCGAGTCGGGCGCCATTATGGACCTGTCAAAGTACATTGTCCAGTACTCGTGTGTGACGTCCAAGGTCGGTAGCTGCACCTCCGTCCATTCAGCGACAAAATCCACGAGAGCCTGAGATTTAATAGCGGTACAGGGGATATACCTGATGTCATGGCCCATGAGTTCGAGTGCCCACTTGGCGATCTGTCCTGCGGCGTCGCGGTTGCGGATGAGGTCCCCGAGCGGGTATGAAGTGACGACCACAACTTCATGGTCGATGAAGTAGTATAGGACCTTCTAGGTCACCATCAGCATGGTGTATAGGAGTTTCTGCACCTAGGGGTACCGGACCTTGGGGTCGGTGAGTACCTCCCCGATGAAGTATACGGGCCGCTGGACCTTAAGGTGGTGTCCTGGCTCCTCCCTTTCAATGACTAGGGCGGCGCTTACCACATGGTTGCTTGCCGCGACGTAGAGGAGGAGGGGTTCTCCCTGTTTGGGAGCGACGAGGATTGGGGCCGATGTTAGGGATGCTTTGAGGCTCTCTAGAGCCTGCTGAGCTTCCTCAGTCTAGACAAAGGTGTCCGTCTTTTTGAGGAGCTTGTAGAGTGGCATCCCCCATTCACTGAGCCGAGAGATGAACCGACTCAGGGTGGCCAGACAGCCGGTGAGCCTTTGCATGCCCTTGACATTGCGTATGGGGCCCATGTTGGAAATGGCCATGATCTTTTCGGGGTTGGCCTCGATGCCACGCTCGAACACAATGTATCCTAGCAGCTTCCCCTTTTGAACCCCGAAAACACACTTCTCGAGATTCAATCTGATGTTGAACCTTCGGAGGTTCACGAACGTTGTGGCCAAGTTTGCGATCAGGTCACAAGCTTGAGCCGTTTTGACCACTATGTCATCAACATAGACAACGATTGTTGGTTTTGGCCACTCGGCTTGATCAGGCTGATTGAGTGGGTCGATTTGGTCGGCGAAGCATTGCTACATGCACCTTTGGTAGGTGGAGCCAGCGTTCTTTAGGCCGAAAGGCATGGTTACGTGGCAGTACGAACCATATGGGGTGATGAACGAGGTTGCGAGCTGATCAAACTCTTTCATCGCGATCTGGTGATAGCTCAAGTAGGCATCCAGAAAGGAGAGGATCTCGCGACCCGAGGTGGAGTCGACTATCTAGTCTATGCGCGGCAAAGGGAAGTGATCCTTTGGACACGCTTTGTTGAGGCCAGTATAATCAACACACATTCTCTATTTTCCGGTCTTCTTTGTAACAAGAACAGGATTGGCAAGCCAGTTGGAGTGGAATACCTCTCTGATGAATCCGGCTGCCAGGAGTTTGGTGATCTCTTCACCTATGGCCCTGCACCTCTCATCGTCGAAGCGGTGCATGCATTGCTTAGCGGGCTTTGAGCCCGGAATGAGGCATAGTGCATGCTCGGCGACGTCCCGTGGTATGCCTAGCAAGTCAGATGGCTTCCATGCGAAGACATCATGATTGTCATGCAGGAAGTCAACGAGCTCGCATTCCTATTTGGTCGGGAGTTGGGTCCCGATCCGCACCGTCTTGGTTGGGTCGGTGGGGTCGATCCCCATTGCCTTGGTTTCCTCAAGCGGGCGGAAGGCCATCGAGGAGGTTGGTTTGTTGCAGTCTAGGACTGCTGGGGTCGATGACTCCTCGAGCCACGGGAGCTCGAACGAGTTGATGACCGTGGTGGCGAGCTCAAAATGCTCACGGTTGCACATGAAGGCGTGCGAGAAGGCACTGCTCATGGTGATGACGCCGTTCGGTCCTGGCATTTTCAGCTTGAGGTAGGTGTAGTTGGGGATTGCCATGAATTTGGCGTAGCATGGCCGCCCCAAGATGGCGTGGTTGGACCTTGGGAAGTCCACCACTTCGAAGGTGAGGACCTCTGAGCAGAAGTTGGCTCGGTTGCCAAACATGACGGGCAGGTCGATCTGCCCGAGTGGGTATGCCTGCGCTCCCAGGATCACCCCGTGGAAGGGAGAGCCCGCTAGGCGGAGTTCCGACCGGGGGATGCGCATGGCGTCGAGGGTGTCGACGTAGAGGATGTTGAGGCCGCTGCCTTCGTCCATCAGCACCTTGGTGAGGCGCTTCTTGCGGACGATGGGGTCGACGACGCATGGGTAGCGTCCCGGTCTCACGATGTGGGAGGGATGGTCCCTCTGATTGAAGGTGATCAGAGATTCCGACCAGCTGAGGAAGGAGGGGACGACCGTCTCGGCGGCGCATGCCTCCCTATAGCGCACCTTGTGCTGGCGCTTGGACCAGATGGCGTTAGATCCACCGAAGATCATGATGCATTCCTCAGGGTCTGGGAAGCCATCTCCATCCTTGCCCGCCGTGCCTCCTTTCTTGGCTACCGCCTCTTTGCCGTCTCCTTCTTTAAGCCCGCCGGCCTGTCGAAGGATACGTTTGAGGAGCTCACAGTCCTTATAAAGGTGTTTGATGGGGTAGGCATGGTTGGTGCACGGGCTATCCATGAGCTTGTTGAAGTGGTTAGGCAGGCCCTGTTGGGGCTACTTGCCCGTGCGATCAGCTGCAGCGACCAACGTGGTGTTGTCCGGTTGGCGCTGATCCTTTTTGTTCTTCTTGCCCCTTTGTGTGGAGGGGCCCTCATCTTGGTCCACGCGCTTGGCCTTGCCTTTGTCCTGGCCTCCATTGAAGACCGCTCTGACTACCTCCTCGCCGGAGGCATGGTTAGTGGTGACATCAAGCAGGTCGCGGGTGGTACGGGGATTCAGGCAGCCAAGCTTGTGGATCAGGGACTCACAGGTTGTCCTAGAGAGGAATGCGTTGATGACGTCTGTGTCGATGACATCAGGGAGGGAGTTGCATCGTTGGGAGAACCTGCGGATGTAATCCCGCAGGGACTCGCTGGGCTCCTGTTGGTAGCTCTTGGGGTCCCAGGAGTTACTAGGATGGACATATGTCCCCTGGAAATTTTCAACAAAGACCCTCTTGAGGTCTGCCCAGTCACAGATGCTGTCGTGCAGGAGGAATTTGAGCCACGCCCGAACATGTTCCCCCAAGCAGATGCAGAGATACTGAATGATGAAAAGGGCATCATCCACCCCCAGCTCGGTAGGCGAGCCAGAAATCTTCGAGCCAAATACCGGGGTTCATCTCCCCGGTGTACATGGCGATGTTGGTGGGCGATCGGAAGCGCTGTGGGAATGGCATTCTCCGGATACGCTGGCCAAAGGCCCGTGGTCCTGGGCCCTCAGGGCTAGGACTCTGGTCGTTTGGCCGTCGACCATGCCTAGGGCGCGTTTCGCCCCTCCCCTCGATGGTTCGGCCGGGACCCATTTCGCCTGCCCTCACCGTCGCCTGGTGGATGTCATCATCATGCCGGGCCTGATGCCGGTTGCTGATGATGCTGTGAGCGTCTTGGTGCAGATTGGGCTGTTCGCGTACCGGCGGTCAGGGCGGAGCAGGCACCAGGTCGAACCACGGCACAGCCACTGCCTCCCTAGCCACGCTTGGAGGCTGTAGCGGTGAGCGGATGGAGCGATCCATCTGGTGCGTCCTCACTCCCCCAGTGGGGAGAGAGGGCGCGTGTCGGAGTCGTGATGCGGAGCTTTTCGCCTGTTGAATGGTGGTGACTTCTGCCAGCGCCCGAAGGTTCTGGTAGACCGCTCGCTCTTAGGGGTCGACGAGATCGGGCACGCCACGCAGAAGCATTACCGCAGCGGCGATGTTCTGGCTAGCCCAAGCGAACTATGGGGGGTCGTTCCCCTCGTTAATGATGTCGCGCTAGACCTGGCGGGCGCAACCCTGAGCGCCGCTCATTGGGTCATGCGCATGGGGCGCAGCGTGCTACACTGAGCGCGACGGCACAGGCGGTAGCTGGTTCTGCCGCCGTTGTCGTAGCTCCTCGGCGTGCCCTTATGCAAGCATGAGGGCCCCCGCACGTGGGTTCGGAGGGGTGTGAGTCTGTTCAGACTCCGCAACCACCGGCGGCTGCCCCGAGGCGTCCGCCATAGCGCACTCCCGGGACTGACGGTGGCTAGGCGCCATGTCGTCGATGCTGGAGCCATCGCTCTCAACCTCGTCATCCAGGGGTTCGTGGAAAGTGGTGGGAGCATAGCTCGCCATTCCCATGAATTCGGATGTGAGAGGGGGTGGTGCCAGCATCCTTCGGAGCCCCCGAGCGCACACGTCCATGGGAGATGCGAGGCCATAGGGGAACCGGTCATACGATGTTTGTGGTGCGGACAATACGGTCCCTCCAGATAATCGGTGGGGGATAGTAAATAGAGAGTAAATAACAGTATGCACATTACTCACAGTGGGGTTTGAGCAGAGAGTTTGCTCGGAATGAAGCGCAGGCGCCTCGTCGTTGAAGTCGTCATGCGTCCCAGAGCTGATGGAGGGCGCCCCTCCGACGGGCGCCGGAACATGTGCCTCCTTACAGAGGTGTAGTACACCGATCCAGTCGTCGACAAAGTCTAGGCTTCTGAAGAGGAAGGCCTGGGATGGCTCAAAGATGGGCGGAACCCACTTCCCCACAGGTGGGAGTGCGGGAAACTCCAGTGAGCTGAAGCGAGTCGTATCGCTTGAGCCCGCCATGGCGAAGGTGGCGGAAAAGTGGGCCATCGATGACCAAAAAGTGTTGAACATACAACGTCTTCCCCACGGACGACACCAACTGTCGGTGCAGAAAGTGACCAACACATAAATATTTGTAGTTTTGCCGTATGTTGTGATCAAAGGTGGCCTAGCACTCGATGACATAGGGTTTATACTAGTTCAGGCAACGTGCCCTATGTCTAGTTTGAGTCGGTCGGTGACTTTATTCCTGAGCCCAAGTGCTCGAAGTTTGCAGTGGGGTTACAAACGAGAAGGAGAAAGATGGGGGGTACAAGGGGTCCCGTCAGACTCTGGTCTAAAGGGCTAAGAGTGATGGGAGCCCCACTTTGTGCTAAGTGTTCGAGCGTGTGCTCGGTATAACCATAGAGTGTCTAAAGTTACAGAGGGTGAATCAATGTAGGTGAACTGATCGATCTTTTGTTGGGAGAGAGTGCATCCCCTTTTATAGATGAAGGGGATGGCCTTACAAGTGAGAGGGAGAGAGTACATATACTGTTAAGTCTTGCTGCCCACGCTAGCGGGTACAAGATGATGGTAGGCGCCCGCAATATTGCTTAATGTCAGATGCACGTGGGAGGTTGCGTCGTCTTCTTCAGGTATGGCAGATGTCGGTGCCTGCCACACTGTTGATACCCAGAGCCATGCAAGGGGTTTTACCATGTTCGCCTGGTATGGTAAATGCCAGCTCCCACAACACTGTTGATGCCCAGAGGCATGTGGGGGAATCCTTACCGTATTTGTCTGGTATGGGAGTTGATGGCGCCCACAACATTATAGGGGAAATGTCGGTGCCTACAACACTGCTTGGGTTCTGTCATGCCAGGGAGGTCGCAGGGTACTGTCGTGCAGGTGTACAGGGTACGGTCCTTGGTATTGCGGTTGACTTGAGTGCCCTGCCTTGCTTTCTCCGTCCGTTTCCTGGTCCTTACCGAGCGGGCGTCCCCGGTCGGTTGGTCCTAGTCGGCTCTGATTGCACCAGTCGGAAAGGAGCTATAAGTAGGGGTTCGACGCATTCCTGGTCGGAGAAGCGGGTCGGAGTTGGAAGTGGTGTTTTGGCTAGGCCTTCCAGTCGGAGAGGCTGTCCGGAGGCAGGCTGGAGACCGAAGCGAGCGCTCCGGTTAGAGAGGCGGGCTAGAGTCAGAAGCGGGTGTCATTCCTCCTCGGCCAGGCCTTCTGGCCGGAGATTGGATCGCCCTTCTGGCCTATCGTTTAGGTACTTGGGCCGGCCCAAGAGTTGCGCGTTGGTTCGCAACGGTGTTTGCTGGGCCGAGCCTTTGCTGGGAAGCCGGTCCATGAGGGACCCTGGGTTTATGAACCCGACAATACCTAATCATCCCAACATGATGATACCAAATGATCACAAAATAACTTGGCTCGAACACGGCCAAAAATAAACATGGGCTCAAACCCGGCCAAAAAACCAAAAGCTTAACGTGGAAGATCACGTAGCATCCACACCAACCGGACCATGGAAGAAAACCTATCCCCGTGTCGACTCCTGATATTCCACTGCCTACACCAGCCTCCTAGTTAGAATTATACTTCTATCTGACGGGGTGTGAGATGAATCCTACCCATATAGACATGTGACTGTATGTAGTTTCTCACTAGGCGAGAGGGACTACGAATCGGTCCTTATGTGACCGAGGCGAGTATCTCCCACAGGAATCCTCTCTAGGCATCCCTGCCATGGTAAACTACCTCCATAGTTTGCCACTACTTGCCCCTTGTCGGGGTTTAGTTTTAGGTTTAAATTTTAAATTGTATTATTATCCCTAAGTCTATTCATAACGTGGAGCTCATAAAGTAACAAGATAACCATTTATCTTAACCCAACAATATTCATCACAATAACCGAGCTCACATTCTAGGGTAATAATCTTATAGTCATGTTTTAGCATTTCAGTGGTTTAAAGCAAGATGGTAGGGAGGGGAGCTAGGACTTGCCTTCATCGTTATCACCTTCCAGCACGTCTATGGAATTTGGGTCCTTGTCCTCCTGACGATTAGCGTTGTCTGTCGGGCGTATCGATCGAAATAAGTCTACCGCTGACCACAAAAGAAAGGGCAAAAGCAAACATAGAACAATATGGTGGTACTAGGTGCAAATGGTAGAATTAGATTTTAGATGAATTTTAGCGGTGGTTTCATGTAAAAAGGAGTTAGGGTTGAAAAGTTATATATTTTAGAAGTTTATTCTATAGCTATTTAACTAGGTAGAAATTAATATGCATTTTCTAGTGCATGAAAATATGTGCAAACTACATGATTAAATTTACTAATGCATCTAGTTTATTTACAAATTTTTTTTGGCATTTTTCTAAGCTAGGAAGATGTATTTTTAGCTCTCTCTGTACAATGGCCGGGTGTACCCAGCATTTTCTAAAGCGTACCCCACGCTATGTGTGTGATGTGTGTGTGGATGATAGGTGGGCCACTATGCCTACATCAACGAAGATGACGGCAGTGGTGTTATGGCCTAGGGCCCAAGCATCAGTGAGAGAGGAAGAGAGGGGAAGGGACGGACAAGAGGCGACGGTAACGGCGACGCCATCACGTGCGTGGCCCATACGTCAGAGACAAAAAGAGGAGGATAGGGAGACGGCGACGGATGGGGTGACCGCCATGACACCGAAACAGGGGAGAGGGTGGCTCGGCTCACCGAAGTTGGTTACACTAGCGGCATCGGCCTTCGGTGATGATGGGTGATGGGTGTACGATGCTCGTGGGGTCATGCCGCGGCCGATGGCAGGGTTGTCGTCGACAACGGGTGCCCGCGGCGGCGGTGGTGGCTCACCAGAGGGAATGCGGTGGCGCTGCACAGCGAACCCAGCCATATGAGCCTCTACCATTGTGACCAATAGCATGTACATGAGTGCGGATGAGTGGTGAGTGTGGTGTGGTGCCCTGGGCGACCTTGCCGGTGATGGCCGACGGCCATGGCGGCATGGCGGAGCAAGGCACACGGTGACAGCGCAACATAGAGGGGGAGATCACCAACTAGCTAACAAAAGAGATATGGGAGGGGCTAGGGGAGATCACCAATCGGCCAAAGACGCAGCGGTGGAGAAAAAAGGAGAAGGCGGCACCAATGGCGCTGACGAACTCCGATTTGGGGAAAATTGGGAGGAGGTGGAGAGGAAGAGGGGAGAGGTGGAACAGAGAGGGAGATGGTGTGTTCCCACCCTTGGTTGAGCGGATGGTGGAGAGGGCGAGGCGAGAGCGTCGCCAGCTGGGCCTATTTATAGGCCGGCTAGGTCTGTCCTGGCGGCGAGATATTTTCCCCGGCCGCTCTTATCCACCACGAGCGTTCATGGTTGACCTCGTCAGGTCACTTAGCCACAGCTGGTGCTTGCCCATGCGCATGACGAAATGCCTTGGTGGCTACTTTGGTGGCTCGGTGCGGAGGCGACCATGGCTTTGGCATTGATGAGCTCACGATGAGGGAGGAGAGGGGAGAAGAGGAGAAAAGAGGGTGCCGTGGGGTCCCGTGGTCTCCTCGTGTCACCGTTTATCTCTGCTGGCACCAAGGTGGAGCTGGCGGGGTGTTGACGCACGGCTGTGCAGCGTACGGCTGTCGGTCTTAAGGTTGACGATGGAGCTTACACATGGGGCCCGGGCATCAGTGGGAGAGAGGGAGAGAAGAGAGGGGCGTGTGCGAGGTTGGGCCGGGTGCTGTGGCTGGGCTGGCCCATGCGTGGAGGAGGTAGAGAGGGAAGGGGGAAGAGCAGGAGATGGGCTGCGGCTACGGGCCGAGTGAGAGAGAGGGGGAGAGACTGAGCCCATGTGGCTTTTCTATTTTCCTTTCTCTTTTCTATTTCCCAGATTATATATGCATATGTTTAAATGATTTTGAATTCAAATTTGAATGCATGAGTATGCAAAAGTGTACCACCATAAGTTCAACAAGTCAAGCAAACATTCTCACACAAAGTTTCACACATCAAGTTTGTTTTCCTACATTAATTTATTTATAAATATTACCTATGTTGATTATATATTCTAGTTCCTATGCAAAGTTTTAAAAAGTTCAAATTTTTAGTGATTTTTAAACTAGGTCAAATTTTTTGGGTGTTACAAAATACACCCACCCTTCTTCCTCACGCCTTCTCCTCCATTTTTTTAGGTTTTAACCTCAAAACCCTAAAAAGTGGCCATTTTCTAGGGGGAGTGGTTTTGCCCTTGGATTTGTTGAAGGGTGGCACCACAAGAGGTTGATTCTCGCTCTCAAACCCTCAATCTTCTCTCTTTTCTATGATTTGGGTGCTTTTTCTAAAGATCTAGATCTATATGGAGGAGACTCGCGTCAACAAGACCAAGATGATGCCCTGGTTCCACCCCGACGGTGAGAAGAAGACCGTCGTGGGAGCACTTGCAGCAAAATGATATGTGTGCCACACATATATGTAATAACGTAGTCACTTATTGATTAACGAGAACTTTTATGTAACTGATTATTATTGTAATGGAACCATATATATATGACCATGCGAGATCGTAATCTGTACGTGTTAAGTGTTTGATTTTTAAATATAATTTGATATTTGTTGAAAGGAATGAAACAAGTATTTCATTAACAAGTACTACTCTACTACTACTCCTACAACACTACTCCTACAACTTTACTACTACTCCTACAACACTACTACTACTACTATTCATACAACTGTACTACTACTAGTACTCCTTCAACACTACTACTCTACTACTACTCCTACTACAACAAGTCTACTACTCTACTACCACTCCTACACTACTACCACTTCCTACACTATTACCACTACTCTATTTCTCCTACACTACTACCGCTTCCTACACTACTACCACTACTCTATTACTCCTACACTACTACTCCTATGAATTTTAAAAAGCATTACAAATTAAATATCAATTTTAAAACGTTGTAAAATGAAAATAATCGAGGCATTGCATCAAATATAAAAAATGGAAAATCTTAATCGAGGCGGGCAAGGCGGGCAACCTAAGCCGCCCGCCTTGGTTAATATTAACCGTGGCGGGCAACCTAAGCCACCCATCTCGGTTAATATTAACCGTGGCGGGCACCCTATGCCACCTGCCTCGGTTAAGCGTCCTTTATGTATACCTCGGCCGCAGCCCTGAATCGATTAAGTCCTTCGCCGCGGTTCAAAACCACCCCGAAGGGCTGCCTAATTTTCACGCTGCCGCCGCCATCGCCGTGCTGCGCTCCGGCCCAATCTCCAGTGCCTGCCCTTGCCCCCGAGAGCCTAGAGCTCTACCGCAGCCCCAGCCCCAAGCTCCACCTCACCATCCGTCGGGGTGCCACGAACCCTAGCTCTGCCACGCCGTCGTCGAGATCTGGATCTGCTCCCAGCGACCATCGTCATCCTCGTCTCCAGTCGACCATAGGCATGGGTTACCACCCTATGCGCCCTCGCGTTGACCTTCTTCCCCAGCTCTGTCCGCCACCAGGACCTGCTATGGAACCCTAGCCGTGGGCGAGGAGCTCCGCCGTCTTACGCCAAAACCCTAGCGGTCATCTTCCCCGGCTCTGTCCCTCTTTCCCTACTCCATTCGTCTCCGTGGCTCCATCTGCCGTACCCCAGGAACCCTAACACGGCTGTCTTCCCTGACTTCATCCGGTGCCGTCTGAGGTTCATTGATCCCCTTTACTCCCTATGATGCCTAAGCCTATCTATGATGCCAAATTGTTTTGAATTGGGATTATGCTGCCTCTTTTGAATTGAGATTATGCCTGTCATTGTTCATTATGATGCTGCCTGTGATGCTAATTTTTTTTTGTTGAGCAAATGCCACTGCCTGTGATGCCAAAATATTTTTGCTGAGCAAATGCCACTGCCTGTGATGCCAAATTATTTTTAATTGAGATTATGCTGCCTATTTTGAATTGAGATTATCTGAGCATATGCCTAATTTTGAATTGAGCACATTATCTGAGCAAGAGACTTCTATTGCTGATTTAGCCACTTTGGTGGCTTTGATCCTTGCTACTAATGCTACTTTGGTGGCAAATTATCTCCTCTCCTATTTTGAATGCCAAATTATTATCTGTTGGCAAATACTTAATTATTATCTCAACAAATGCCTATCTCCTCTACTTAATTATTATCTATTTTGGTGGAATTGAGATTATGCTGCTACTCTGCTACTCTATGCTGCTCTCCTCTCCTCTCCTATTTTGAATTGAGCACATGCCTTCTCAAATTTTTTGAATTGAGCACATACTCTACTAGTTACTTGCTGCTACTACTCTACTCTACTATTCCTACTCCTATATACTACTGCTGCTGGTCCTATACTCATACTACTTATTCTACTCCTACACTGGTGCTGGCTGCTACACTTCTCTTCCACTCTACTACTACTGTTGTGCTTGTTTGCCCACTGCTTACTGATTTTTTTGACTCCTACTACTATTTGGCTACCCTTAAGTTGCTACACTTGTACTACTAATCAACTCCTACTGTCCTCCTCTACTCTACTACTCCTATCTAAGCAAATGCTACTGCTATATTGTCCTTCTATGCTTGCTGGCTATTTTTGATTTGTGCAAGTTCTTCTATGCTTGCTGTCCTACTTGTCCATATCTGGCTGCTCCTTCGGGGACAATTTGAGCAACCCTGCCTCGAATAACCATGGCGGGCAACTAGGCCAACCACCTTGGAGCCCAATTGTGAAATACCGTGTAAAAGAATTTATGTAGTAGTGCCTTTGGGGTTGATTTGAAATGGCCGAAGCTTAGCCCTTCATGGACGATTGCCCTTATCTCCAATTTTGAATTTGAATTTGAGCACATGGCTTCTCTATGCTACTCTGCTCTTGGCTTTCCTCTTCTTGCTGTCCTCCTATGTACTACTCTCTACTTCTACTCTGTACTCCTCCTCCTCCTACTCCTACTCGCTACAACTACTCCTCCTCCTCCTACTACTCTCTACTCCTACTCCTACTCCCTACTGCTACTCTCTACAACTCCTCCTCCTACTACTCTCTACTACTACTACTCTCTACTCCTACTACTACTCCCTACTGCTACTCTCTACTACTACTACTACTACTCCACCCACTACTCTCTACTACTACTCTACTCCTACTACTACTCCCTACTGTTACTCTCTACTACTACTCCCTATCTCGACTACTCTATACTACTCTGCTGCTGGCTACTATACTTACTCTACTACTACTACTACTACTACTACTACTACTACTACTACTACTACTACTACTACTACTACTACTACTACTCCCTCGCTTCCCATCATTGCCATCATTACATCACATCTCATTGCCATGCTGCTCTCTTGCTCCTCCTATTGTTGCTACATCATCTCACATCGCTACTCATCACTATCTGCTACTACTACTACCACCACCACCACCACTACTACTACTCTACTCCTACTACTCCTACTCTACTACTCCTACTCCTACTACTCCTACTTGTAAGCTGCTGGTTGCTACACTTACTCTACTACTACTACTCCTACTCCTACTCCTACTCCTACTCTACTACTTCTACTCCTCTACTACTACTCTACTACTCTACTCTTACTACTCCTCAGCTCTACTCTACTAATGGGGCTGTCAGCCTCGGTTAACCTTTTGTGCCCGCCTCGGTTAAGATTCCTGTATTATGCTTTGATTGAATTTGAGCTTCTCTATGGCATATGCAATGATGAACTATTTAAACTTTAAAAAATATGCTGAGGCAGTGGCATTTGTAATGATGTGAAGCCTTTTATGCTGAGGCAGCGGCTATGATGATCAAATGCCCCCCTACTGGTAATAAGCTCCTAAACTAGGATGGCTTGTATACAAGCAACCAGTTTAGAAGCGATGTGATGACAATGGGGCAAATCTGAGCCAACTATGTACATGATTTTACTCCAAATTCTTAAATTCTGTACTTTTCTTGTATAATTTTGTACTTTCTTGTACAATTTTGTACTTTTCTTCACTTTTTATATCCCTACTCCCAATGTAAATGAAAAAAGGATGTAATCTTGTTTTCAAATGAATATATAAAATTAATGATTCCTTTACATATGTTTTGAGATGAATATGACATTGTGTTTATATAATTACGAAATGTCCATATAACTCTCTCTTCTTCATAGCTATCAATGTCGACTGAGGCTCTTGAAAATTGGCGCGAGCCTACTCCTAATGCGAGCGATGATGAAGGCTCGTCATCAGATGGGAGCACCTCATACGAGAGCCAGGATCTAACACCAAGGCCGATGAAGAGACCTCATGGAGAGGAAGAAGATGATCCAGACTTTGATCCGAAGGGCAAGGCATGAGGTTCACACGTGAAGCCATGAGTGCCTCTGGAAGATGATACCGAAGCCCCAAGGCGCGAGGTACATAGATGAAGTAGTGCACGTTAATTGACTCAATGTTCAGGGGCCTCGCGCAAGTATATAACAAATGCGAGTTCTTGTCCTCGATAGATACCCCGATGGTGAAGAAGGGGCGGAGGAGGAAGCACCTGGTCCCTCCACGGGCACTTCTTCAACCTCAATGACAGGTAGCAAGAAGAAGTCTGACTTGAAGAGGGGCCAACACGGGAGACACCAGATTAGCAAGAAGAAAGTGCATGCGATACACAAGATAGGGCTGAAAGGAGAGCCCTTGGAGCCAATTACCATCATCAGCACCTTTAACAACCAGTGCTCTTGTATAGTGAGGGAGAAGGTGCCTATCACATATGCTGATTAGAGGAAAGTCCCCAAGGACATCAAGGGTAATGTGTGGGGAGAGGTGAAGAGGTGGTTCATGTATCCAGCGGAGGGCTATAATGAAGACAAGTGCATGGGGCATGTGCTGTTTGTTGTAGGCAAAGCGCTTCACAACTTTAGGTCCATGCTCAATAGGGAGTACATGTAGATAGGGAGGACACCATTCAAAGACTACAACTTCATCACGCGTGATGTCTAGGAAGAGTTCATCGCAAAACAATTGGCCGAAGAAGCAAAGGCCAATGGCGAGAAGTTCTATGAGCTCTCAAAGAGGAACGAGCTCCACCACCACCTAGGCATGATAGGGTACGCTGCTAAGATGGAGAAGTAGCGGTAGGAAGAAAGGGAGGTAGCTGAGGCTGGGCAGCTGAATCCATTACAGGGCATCGACGAGAGGTCACGTAACTACCTCTATGCCCATAGGTCGAAAAAGCTAAAGGAGGGCAGGACCAAGTACAACGAGCCAAAGACTGAGGAGGTGGAGAAGAGGATCTTGGAGGTCTCTGTGGCTGAGTAGAGTGGGTCATTCGAACCTTGCTGAGAGAGGGATGTACTAACCGAGGTGCTAGGAAACCCCGAGCACCGCGGCGATGTCCGTGGGGTTTCCTCGAGGCAAAGCTAGAAGGATGTGGTGGCCTGGCAATCTGATGCCAGCTCTTACCACATGAGGCAAAGGTACAAGGAAGGGCTCATCTAGAAAGGTCACGATGAGGCAGTCAAGGACATGATCATGGGAAAGATACAAGACGCTTTCACGAGCACCGACCCCAAGATGGTGGAGCTGAGGACACAAATGTTTCACTAGGTTGGCGTGCTACTGCCATAGGGTGAAGCTGTCATACAAGGGCAGATGGTGCTGGGGACTGGACAACTCCCAAGGTACCCGGTCGATGACATTGTTGAACCAACGACTTGCATGCTCTAGGTGCCCTTTGGCAGGGCGTAGAGGAAGAAGGAAGTGGCCCTGGGAGTGGCACTGCCGCCCGAAAGCGGCACCATGTACGATGGCAAGCCCATCCCGCCTGACTATGCCACGGTGGACGTGACGTGGATGAACCCAGATTTCGGCGAGGATGAAATAGACATTCCCACTGAAGAGGGGTATAGGTTCATCGGTGCTACTACCAGCGTGCGCGTGCTATGGAACAAGAGCAACATTGTCTTGGACATGACGATGCCGGCGTCATAGCCCTCACACCCGTCATTGTCTCCCTCGGGTGACCCGGGTGACGATGACGACGGCGATGACAACGGCGGTAATGACAACGACAATGCTGGCCGCCCAGGCAGCAGTCCTCCAGGCAGTCTGCCTCCTAGCAATAGCAATCCACAGGGAGGCACAGGGGCAGCACCCAGTGATGTGACACCTTCACCAGTGGTTCGAACCAGGGCTCAAACCAATGTCCTCACCCGCCGAGGAAGCCAGCAGATGAAGAGGAGGCCATACCCTAGAACCACACCAAGTCGAGTTGGGTGGCCTATCAAATAGCCAACGAGCACCCATACTCAACTATGTTTGAAAGGTATGCTACTAGCAAGCATAGTCAATCTATAATTCATTTCAAGATGCTATCTGATTTTTCCACACCCTAACATCTCAAGCCCCGGTGTTGCAGGTCAAAAACACCACCGTCGTTTTGGCCCCGGTCGGATGATTGCCCCGAAAACTACGTGCATGGGAAGTTCATGTTGACCTTGGGTGACCTGCTTGAAGAGAAGTGGGAGGTAAGGAGGTTCTATCTGTGGTACATGGAAGCAACGAAAGTGGGCCTAGAAAACTTCATCATCAACATTCCGGTGGAGTACTTCCACACGCCCACTGTTGACGGTAGTTAACAACCAATTTAAACCGTCAATTAAACATGTATAAGGGCATAAATATAATCACCAATGAAGGTTTAGGGGTTTAAACTGACAATTTCCATGAGTTTTGGTGAATCTGTGTTTTTAGCAGGTTTTAATTAGAAAACCGACAAGGGGGACTTAAACGTCAAAGGAAAAATTGGAATTCCACCCGAAACCAACTCTAGAAGGTTCTAGCGGACTCTATAAGCCACATCACTGAAGAGGAGGCCAAGAGGCTGCCAAGTGGGGCCGCCTGGCCCCACCTGTAGGCCGCTCGACCCATTAGGGGCCCACCTATCAGCCTCGTTGCTGTTGGTTTCCCACCGCCTCCTAGGATGCATCTAAGCCATTGCTTAAGTCAGTTTGATCCAAGGGCTCTCGTTGTATCCTCCGGGCTATATAATCCAGCCCCCCTCCCTTCAGGGAGAATCAAGTCATCAGATCATAAGTCGGAGCTAGATAGAAAACTAGGGTTTCCAGATATTAGAGATTAGAGCTCAAGTTCTTCAAGTTTCTAGTATAGATTAGCTAGCAAGGTTCAAGAAGAGTGTGGGCTATTGCTCAGGATTTTGGATCTGCCGTTTGGAGACTGGTATAGCCATTGTATCTCTATATTTATGACTTTGTGCTACTTTAATATTATTATGTTGCTATTTATTATGTTATTAGTTTCCTCTAGTTGTATGCTTGATATAGATATGATTAATGATGAGTTTATGCACATGTTCACAAAGCGCTTAGCTCATTATGCGCTTGAGTTAAGTGGTCGACACTATATAAGCATGGTGCTTAGATATTATTTTCCTGCGGATGCCCTCTACACTCTGGGTCATGTCAGATCGCGGATGTGACACTCCTGTTGAGTCCTTTGTAGTCCACTCCCCGTTTGTAGAGCATGTTGAACATGATTGCGAAGGTAGACAAGCTCTGTTCTTGATCTTCCTTAGTAATGTTCCTTGTGCATAAATCCAGAGTTAATTATACTATAGATGAGAGTGTATATATTAGGGTGTACAAAAGACTTAATAGATAAGTAAAGACTTAGGAATCTTTTGCTCTTAACGAATCTCCTGCTTAGCTATACTATATTTTATGAGTCTCTAATTCTATCTCTAGAATACCACTATTACTTTACACTTGTCATTTATTTACCCTTTGACTTACCCCTACAATAGCATGAGAGTGATTATTATCATATGTATACACATTTGTCATTATCTCTATGCTAACACCACTCCATAAGCTCCTCCCTGTGGTAAAAATATAAATAACGATACCTGGTATACTCCCGGGTGAAATGCTACAATAGTATATTATCTGTGCGCTTGTGGATACTTTAATATATATATTTTTCTCTGAAGTTTACAAGTGTCATTAATAATTACCAACCACGCATTTTTGGCATTATGCTAGGGATGACAACCTAGTAACAAGTGATGCTAAGAAATGCTAACAAGCATTTCTGGCGCCATTGCCGGGGAGGGGCACATGGCTAAAGAGAATTGACCAAATAAATACATATTGATAAAATCATAACCTCTGCTTTAGCAGGCTTACCCTTGTTTGTCTTTGTTCATATCTTATACAGGGTATTGCAGACTTGGTTGTGATTCATGAACAATTCCAATCAGAATCAACCGAATCAAGAGGAAGCTCAACACCAGTTCCTGAAGTCATGGCTGAGAAGACTCTACGTGAATTCTCTGCTCCAAGCACTTAGAACATCCGCACTAAACCAAAACTCAAAACCAGCAATCTTGAGTTTGAGCTCAAGCCAAGACTCATCAACATGGTGCAAGCAACTCCATTCAGCGGAAAGTCACATGAATATGCTAGTGCTCACCTTCAGAATTTTCTAGAGATTAGCAGCACAGTCATCATCAAGGACGTTGCTCAAGACATCATACTACTTCGCCTGTTTCCATTCTCACTAGTGGGAAGAGCGAAGCAGTGGTTCTACATCAACAAAGAACACATCAACACTTAGGGAAGATGTTCAGAGGCCTTTCTAGAGAAGTTCTTCCCTATGGGCAAGACCAATGCCTTAAGAGAAAAGATTTTAAACTTCCAACAACAGAAAGGAGAAACCATTCTAGAAGCATGGGAATGTTTTCAAGAATACATTTCAAATTGTCCTCATCATGGGATGGAAGATTGGTTGCTCTTGCAAAGTTTCTACCATGGATTAACTCAAAAAGCTCATGAACAACTCGATGCCACTGCTGGAGGATCATTTATGTCACTCACCCTTAAAAAAGCTGAAACTCTTATGGAAAAGATAGCCTTTGGTCAAGGTTGGTCATCATGCAACATTCAATTATGCAATAAGAGTGAAGAAGTACCAGAAGAGGTGTGTGCACTGTCAACCAAGATGGACATACTGTTGAATTGGCTTGAATAGGGAGCCAATTACAAGAAAGATCGTCAGGCTATTCAAGATGCATTCAATGCTCAGAATGTATGTGGAGAATATTTGGGGGTTGAATTCCCTGAATATCTGGAGGATGCAAACATCATCATCAACAACTCTGCTCCACAACAATAGAGACAAGGGTGGAATCAACAACAATAGTTGAGTTACCAAGGTAAGTACCCAAGTAATAGCTATAATACTCCTAAGCAACCATCCTTGAGGGACCTGATCTTACAACAAGGTAGGATTAATGAGAATATTTCTAAGAAGTTTGCTTTTAATGATAAGGTCCTAGAAAGCAAAAATATTAAACTGGATAGTTTTTCTTCTACTATAAAAGACCAACTTAGCTATAATAAAAAGATAGAATCCCAATTAGCCCAGTTGGTTGCTGCTCTGCCATTTGCCACTAACCTTGAGAAGGTAAATGCCATAACTACAAGAGATGGCAAGTCTACTCGTGATCCACCATATCCAACAAGGATAGGTAAGACACCAGTGGCAGTACAAGAAGAGGAGAAAACAACCGATGAAGTTGAAGAATTTGGGCCACAAGAGCGAGAATTACAACAAGATTTTTATGACATGACTCTCCTACCGTTTCCACGCAGAAATTGAAAAGCTAAAATGGATGAGCATCTTGGTAAGTTCGTAGAGGTAATTCAAAAGCTATGTATCAATATTCCGTTGCTAGATGCCATACAGATACCTACCTACGCGAAGTATCTCAGAGACATCCTCAACAACAAAAGACCACTGCCTTCCACTGAGGTAATTAAGTTAACAGAGGAGTGTAGTGCGGCCATCCTAAATACTTCACCTATCAAGAAGAAGGATCTAGGGTGTCCCACTATCGATTGCTCAATCGAGAGCCAGAACTTCAAGAATGTGTTATGCGATCTTAGAGCAAGTGTAAGTGTCATGCCCAAAAAGGTCTTCGACAAGCTCAACTATTCAACACTCATGCAACGTCAATGTGTTTGCAACTAGCCGACTAATTGGTTCGCTACCCTGCGGGAATTGCCAAAAATATTCTGGTAAATATATGAAACTTTTTCGTTCCCATAGATTTTGTAGTACTTGATATGCAGGAAGACATGAAGACACCCCTCATTCTTGGGAGACCCTTCCTGAGCACTACAAATGCTCACATTGATGTTAGAGCTGGAGAAATCAAATTCCATATCAATGGAAAGGAAGAGCGATTCGCCTTCAAGCCAAGACCGGAACAATGCTCTAATTTGGAGTGGCGTGAAAAGCAAGTGCAGCCATTAAGGTCTCCATCTCTGGGACCGACAGATGCACCCAAAGAATAAACCCGAACAGAGAAGTCCTGTTCAGAGGACTCAAAATCCTAAACCCTCGCCGGGAGGTAACTCGGTAGTTATCCATATTTACTTTTTCATATTGCATTAATCATTTTATCTTAGCATATTTTCTTTTCAACATTTGCATCATAAAATAAAATTCTCATCATGGCATTATAAAAATCTAAGCCCCATGTAAATAATTTTTATGGCATAAAAATCCGTGAGAAAAATTTATTGTGGAGGCGTAAAAATTTAAAAATACCATCATTCATCTTGTTATATTTCATAGTATCATAAAATATTTTTGCATTACATTTTTATACGTATATACGGTAGAAATACAGGAGACACATGGGACGCACTCAACCACCACCCATCACTTTCATCACCTCTATTCCCACTCACCTCCATTCTGTCATTTCACCACCGAAAGGAGCACCGACGGAGCTGATCACTTGCTTAAGGATGAATCAAAGAACCACCAGGAGAAAGAGGAAGCCATTGTGTGGGGTCGGCTGACCCCACCACTAGGCCAGCCGACCTCCTGCTTCCCCCGCTATAAATCCTAGCCCCAAACTTGCTGCTCTCGGCCATCACACAACACAATCCTAGCTCTTGAGTTCGAAAATCCAGAAGAAAAAATTGTAGTTGAATTTCCTTTGGTATAAGTAGTGTTGGAAAAAGAAAGAGTGAGAGGAAGTTTGAGTGTGAAAGTAGTGTTAAAATCTTGAGAAAGAGAGGAAGAGGTGCTGCTAAAATTTAAGCAAGAAAATAGAATTTAAGAGTGGTAGTGCTGTCCAAATCAAGAGAGGAAATTAAAAAGAATTAGGGTGGAAGACATGCCAAAATCCTGATTAGAATATTCACTAGGCAATCTCGGACGGCTAACCTTTGGACGACTGACTTTTGGAACGACTAACCACTAACATTTTTATTTTCCTAATCCCGTTCCACAAGTTGTGTTGTTTTTGTCTATTTTGCAAGAAAATGAGCAAGATCGCCAACAAACTCAAGTGGCCGATATCGTTCCGTTCAATGAGAAGTTCTTTGTCCTGAGCAAGCACCAACATGGAGGTTGATCTTCCATCTCCCGTTGTTGGAGCACCGACCCGATGAGCCCCTGTGGAGAGGAACGTTCTTCTACAAGAAAAGCAGCTCAAGCTCCGGATGATAGGGAGAAGTGAAAGCTCTAGTTTGGTTTTTGTGAATTGATGAAACCCTAAATGCTAACCTAGTTTATCAAGTGATCATGAGATAGGTAGCACATTCCAAGTGGTGAAGCAAATGAAGATCATGACACGAGGATGGCGATGCCATGGTGATGATCAAGTGCTTGGATTTGAAAATAAGAAAGAGAAAAACAAAAAGCTCAAGGCAAAGGTATAAATTGTAGGAGCTATTTTGTTTTGGTGATCAAGACACTTAGAGAGTGTGATCACATTTAGGTTTGATAGCCATACTATTAAGAGGGGTGAAACTCGTATCGAAATGCGGTTATCAAAGTGCCACTAGATGCTCTAACTCATTGCATATGCATTAAGGATCTAGTGGAGTGCTAACACCCTTGAAAATGTTTGTGTAAATATGCTAACACATATGCACAAGGTGATACACTTGGTGGTTGGCACATCTAAGCAAGGGTGAAAAAGATAGAGGTGAAGAGGAGTTGGTCTCGCTGGTCATAAAGTGACTGGACGCTAGTCTCAGAGGGACCAGCATGTCCGGTCAGTTGTAACAGCGAAGACGCTGGCGTCGGTCAAACGATCGGACGCTGGGTCGCTCAGCGACCGGATGCTAGAAGGCTGCGTCTGGTCATGCTGACGTGGTAGCACAGAGGAAGACACCGTGTGACCGGACGCGGGCTGTGTCCGGTCAAGCATGACCGGACGCGTCCGGTCGGGAAAAATTATTTCTGGGAGCTTACTGGAAACGACCGAACGCTGGGGGTTCAGCGTCCGGTCACTGTTAGCTGCCGCATCCGGTCGTCTTCTGACCGTTGAGATCAGGTGCACATCATTTGAAGAGAGGAACACGTGGTGTGCATCGCGTGACCGGACGCTGAGGTCCAGCGTCTGGTCAATATGACCGGAGCGTTCGGTCACCCCGCGTTGTGCCCAGTGAAGGGGTACAACGGCTCTATTTCATGGGGGCTTCTATTTAAGCCCCATGGCCGGCTCAAGCTCACTCTCTTGGCCATTTACATTGACATAGCAACCTTGTGAGCTTAGCCAAAGCCCTCCCACTCATCTCCATCATTGATTCATCATCTTTGTGAGATTGGGAGAGAATCCAAGTGCATTGCTTGAGTGTTTGCATCTAGAGGCACTTGGTGTTCGTGTTTCACTGCGGGATTCGCTTGTTACTCTTGGTGGTTGCCGCCACCTAGACGGCTTGGAGCATCGAGGATCGTCGAGCGGAGGTTGGTGATTATCTCTAGCTCCGATCGTGGTGATTGTGAGGGGTTCTTGACCTTTCCCCGGTGGAGAGCCAAAAGGTACTCTAGTGGATTGCTCGTGGCTTGTGTGATCCTCATCTTGTGTTGGTTGTGCGGCACCCTATTGAGGGTATGGCGTGTGATGCCAATTAGCGCGCGAACCTCCAAGTGAGTGAATCGCCACAACGAGGAGTAGCTTGCCGGCAAGCAAGTGAACCTCGGTAAAAAATCATTGTGTTCATCATTTGATTCTGAGGTGATTGGTCTTCATTGGTATTCATTCTTGTGATTGATTGGCTCCTTCCTCGACACGGCGGTATAAACAAATTGCTCACTCTCTTTACATTACCGCAAACTAGTTATCAAGCCCTTTAGTGTAGCTAGTTGTGAGAGCTTGTTAGTTTGGTTAGTGTGGCTCTTTAGTTAGCCCTTGAGAGCACACTAACTTAGTGTAGTGACATAGCTATTGTGTGGATAGAAACTATATAAACTAGAATTGTGGTAGGTGGCTTACAATTTTAGTAGGCTAGCACAACACTTGCTTCGCCTCATAATTGTCTAACCGATTTGTTAAGTGTTGTTGTAGAAATTTTTATTAGGCTATTCACCCCCTCCTAGCCATTAGGACCTTTCAAGGACATCTACAACAAGCTGAATGACCGGGATTTCGTCCTCACCCTTGCCTTCAATCCAGCCCTACTTCAGTCCATAGGTATGGACTCTGAATTTGAACTTATTTTCAAGGCCGTAGGATGGGAGGATGCATGGGAAATAGATGAGTCAGGTTGCAAGCTTTTGACTATTGAATTTTATGCACTTTACAAACCACTGACTCGGAAGTCTCATTTAGGTTCTTTGGGAAAGAATTTTCTTTTCCTTGGAAGAACTTTAGTGAGCTTCTAGGATTCCCTACTCAGTGCACAATTGATATAGACTCAACTATACAAGATTTTGATAGGACGAAGTTTTGGAGGGAGATATTGAAAGAAATTGTTTGCTACCGCCCTCGCACCAATGACATTCACCACCCTAGTTGCGGTTCATGCACAAATGGCTAGGATTTTCTTTTTTCCTAGAAATGATTTTCGCACAGTAAGGAATGATGAACTTAAACTGCTCTATGCTATGGTTAAAAGAAAGAAGGTTTCACCTATAAAATTCACGATGACACAATGGGCAGAAATTCCTAGACTTAAGGGAGATGTTGGGTGCACTTCTTTGGTCACCCGCATAGCTAGAAATTTGGGTTTACTAGCAAACGCTTCTATTACATGCATTGACAGTCCCCGATGGATTATTGATTATGGCTATTTTAATCATGCACACATGTTAAAAAAGGGCAAGGATGGGAAAATAGTCATGATGTATATGGACTACATAAATGAATTTTCATTACCAGACCAAAACCTTGGTCTATATGTGGTAGATTCATTTGTCTTTGATTTGCAAAAAATAGAGCAAGCACCTCGTAGGAGTGCCTCTGCAAGGATCACTCGCAACCCGTAGCCTCGGTACCGTGGAGATGACTCCATTCCAAAAGGCCCTGCCTTCACCGGCTACACAGGATTTAATCAAACAGGACCTTCCTAGGTTCACCTTCCTCAGCATGTAGGTTGGGACCGGCCGGGATCTTCCTGTTTGCACCAACTTGAGCATGCTGGGTGGGAGCAGCCTTCTCCGCATCATTTTAGAGAGTTCATGGCAACAGGCCCAAGTGGGCAATGGCAAGACGGCAATTTTGACTATTACCAGCAGTAGTCTTACGAGGAGGTCTCCCCTGGTCACCAGGGAGGACGCATGTCCTTCTCTGCCCATGACTACCATGACCATCGCACAAGTTATCATGAGCATTAGATGGAGTATGCTCATTTCGACACCAGGCACACCACCATCGAGGAGAATCAGCAGGAGATCCAGAACACTCTTCACCAACATTCCCAGTGACAAGAAGAAGCAGGACAATGCCTCATCGCCATCCAGCAACAGCAGCAACAGGAGAATGACAACTGAAACTACTTGTTTGACCATCTCCACATTAACCACCCGCCTCGCTGAAGGACCATACCAACACCCAGCTTGGGGAAGGAGCCCCCATTTACCTAAGGTAAGTTTTCTTTCTAGTATTTTATTATTTTCTTTAGTTTATTTAATTCTCGAATTTGTATTAGTTAAAAAAATGGTAAACTAAAAAATAAAATAAAAATTTGTCTTTGTCTTTTATATATATTACTATAGTATGATCTAAAAAAATATATATGATAGAAACCAAATAAAAAGAGTGTATATATAGCTTGCTTAAGGTGTGCTTTAGTTTGTTTTTTAAGAGTCAATAAATAAATAAAGTTTGAAGATGATCTCACATGATGGAAATGATGAATAGTTGCTCTGTTGTAATTCCTTTCAAGTACCTAGTTTTCAGTCTTGAATTCTCCCGAGTTTTGGATGAGATTGATTTGACATGAGAATTTGCTCTAAACTTGAAACTCGTGGGTAGCATATGCTTGAGCTAAGTCTAGGTAATTGACGGATATGATATGAGAGGGTCTAAGCTGCTGTTTATCTTGTTCCTAGTGATACTAAAGTTCTAGAGATTTATCTTATGAAAAATATGAAAATCCTACATGATGAGTTCCTTGTATGACAAAGCTTGAATTCCTACCAGAGCCATATATGATATTTAGATTAGAAAAACTTTCACTCATGAGAGGTTTGTCATGCTCTTAAAATCAAGATCACGTACACACCACCTAAATATGCACTACTCTTACACTAGGGGTAGGCGCAACAACATGCCATTCCATTTAGATCCACCTAAAAATATTTTACTCTTACACTAGGGGTAAACACAAAAAATATTCTTCATAGAAATCCACCAAATAAATGCTCCAAGTTCTTCTTGCTATCTCTCAAAAGTTTTCGTTGCAGAAAAGAATCATGGGTCTATGCAAAAGTTATTCATAAAAAAAGAGAGATGAAAAAATGGATAAGTGTCCAAGATATTGAAAACAATGGATACTCAGATGCCTGCCTGAAAAAAACAAAAAAGAAGAAGATGAATAAGATAGCCCATGTTTTCTTGCAAATATTTCCAAGTTTCAAAAGAGAGATATGTTTTTAAGCAGTATAGTAGAATTAGGTTAACTACCACATATATCCACCATATTCTATACACACGCACATCTTGATTTGATTGTATGACTTAACTCTTTTTGGATCCAAGGTTTGACTTTACAATATATGTATTGCAAGTATGCTCTTTTATGCTTTCTCCACTCCTATGAACTCCACATAAGCCTTAGATGTAGGAAGAGAAAGGTATAACACCACTATTGTCTTGGTGAGGATCCATAAATACCACATATATTAAGAGACTTGAGAGTGTCATACAATAGAAAGCTCTGAATTTTATTTTAAAAATCTATAAAAACTCCGAAGTAATAGTTGAGCAAAGAACTTGAGACATAGTGCTTGACTTGATCATTCTGTCTTTCAATTGCTCAAGACCCAAGTGAAGGCTGAGAAGCCCCATGGTTGAAGGTAATATGAGTAAGTTGGAAATTCAGACCGGTTTATTCTAATCCAGAGGAGAATTCTTGTTTGAACGCATGTGTACTTTTAAGGAGTTGCTTCAATGTTTTCAAAATCTTTAAACTCCAGATTTAGTTACTAAATTTAGTTTTGCTAAGGGACTAGCAAAAGGTAAGCCTAGGAGAGTTGTTGTTGGTAGTTAACAACCAATTTAAACCATCAATTAAACATGTATAAGGACATAAATATAATCACCAATGAAGGTTTAGGGGTTTAAACTGATAATTTCTATGAGTTTTAGTGAATCTATGTTTTCAGTAGGGTTTAATCAAAAAACCGACATGGGAGACTTAAACGTCAAAGGAAAAATCAGAATTCCACCGCGAAACCAACTCTAGAAGGTTTCAGGGGACTCCAGAAGCCACGTCACCAAAGCGGAGGCTGAGAGGCTGCCAAGTGGGGCCACCCGGCCCCACCTGTAGGCCGCCCGGCCCATCAGGGGCCCACCTGTTAGCCTCGTTGCTATGTCGGTTTCCCACCACCTCCTAGGATGCATCTAAGCCGTTGCTTAAGTTGGTTTGATCCAAGGGCTCACGTTGTATCCTCATGGCTATATAATCCCGCCCCCTCCCTCTAGGGAGAATCAAGTCATCAGATCATAAGTCAGGGCTAGATAGAAAACTAGGGTTTCCAGAGATTAGACATTAGAGCTCTAGTTCTTCAAGTTTCTAGTATAGATTAGCTAGCAAGGTTCAAGAAGAGTGTGAGCTATTACTCAGGATTTCGGATGTGCCGTCTGGAGACTGGTGTAGCCATTGTATCTCTATATTTATGAATTTGTGCTACTTTAATACTATTATGTAGCTATTTATTATGTTCTTAGTTTGCTCTAGTTGTATGCTTGATATAGTTATGATTAATGATGAGTTTATGCACATGTTCGCAAAGCGCTTAGCTCATTATGCGTGTGAGTTAAGTGGTCGACCCTATATAAGCATGGTGCTTAGATATTGTTTGCTTGCGGATGCCCTCTACACTTTGGGTCATGTGGTAGATCGCGGATGTGACACTCCCGCTGAGTCCTTTGTTGTCCACTCCCCGTTTGTAGAGCACGTAGAACATGATTGCAAAGGTAGACAAGCTCTGTTCTTGATCTTCCTTAGTAATGTTCCTTATGTATAGATCCAGAGTTAGTTATACTATAGATGAGAGTGTATATATTAGGGTGTACAAAAGACTTAATAGATAAGTAATGACTTAGGAATCTTTTGCTCTTAACGAATCTCCTGCTTAGCTGTACTATATTTTATGAGTCTCTAATTCTATCTCTGAAATACCACTATTACCTTACACTTATTATTTATTTACCCTTTGACTTACCCCTGCAATAGCATGAGAGTGATTATTATCATAAGTATACACATTTGTCAATATCTCTATGCCAACACCACCCATAGGCTCCTTCCTGTGGTAAAAATATAAATAACGATACCTGGTATACTCCAGGGTGAAATGCTATAATGGTATATTATTTGTGCGCTTGCGGATACTTTAATATATATATTTTTCTCTAAAGTTTACAAGTGTCATTAATAATTACCAACCTCGCATTTGTGGCATTATGCTTGGGATGACAACCTAGTAACAAGTGATGCTAAGAAATGCCAAGAATCTCCTGCTTAGTTGTACTATATTTTATGAGTCTCTAATTCTATCTTAGGAATACCACTATTACCTTACACTTATTATTTATTTACCCTTTGACTTACCCCTGCAATAGCATGAGAGTGATTATTATCATAAGTATACACATTTGTCAATATCTCTATGCCAACACCACCCATAGGCTCCTCTCTGTGGTAAAAATATAAATAACGATACCTGGTATACTCCAAGATGAAATGCTATAATGGTATATTATTTGTGCGCTTGCGGATACTTTAATATATATATTTTTCTCTGAAGTTTACAAGTGTCATTAATAATTACCAACCACGCATTTCTGGCATTATGCTCAGGATGACAACCTAGTAACAAGTGATGCTAAGAATTGCCAACACCCACGGATGGTGAAGTCATCGTAGATTTCCACGACATGCATAGACTACTGCGGCGAAAGGACCTCGATGTCGCCCAAGTCACCTTATTTGCCCTGTAAGTTACTTATGACTTTGATACTACTGCATCACTGCAGGTACTTTAGGAACAAACTAATAATGCCATGATGACTTTTCCTTTCAGGATGCAGGCCTATGTAAGCAAGGAATTGGGCAAGGGTATTATCTATCTCTCCGATGCTTATTACAGAGAGAACCATCATGGGTTATGATATACCAGACACTCATGAAAAGCTGGTGAACTTGGACCTAGAAGAGAGAAAGAAATACAGGGAAGATCTGGTAATCGAATATAAGTATCGGGCGGGAATGTACATCTATGAGTCCATGAAGAAGATCCGGGGAAATGGGTGTATCATGGCCGCCCACCAGTTCGGGGAAGTCCAAAAGATACTTGAAACATATATATATCAACTGAGATCATGACTTCTTATATTTGAACATTTCAAATCTGTATTGTGTGAATGGTGTAGGCAGAGCATCATGGGCCACTGGATTGCATTTATAATCTATCCTTAGGATAGAAAGGCCTGTATATTTGACTCCTTGCGGGAAACAAACAAAGTAGGGTACAAGCACTTTGAAAGCGTATTGAGATAGCAAGTGACGGAACTTATTCATTTACAGTTAACATACGTGTTCAAATTGTCATTGGCACTAGTGGTTTTTCATACAACGCTTATAAGAAGTATGTGCAAGATCCCAACTGCTATGATCGGAGATCTGAAAAGAAGAAGATCAAGAATGGCACGAAACTGAAACTCAGGCGCAAGTTCTCGATAAGTATATCAAAAATCGTTTGTGCTATTATATCGAGCATGCTCTCTACTACTATTACTGATATACTACTTTACTACTACTACAACTACTCCTACTCCTACTCCTACTACTCCTTCTACTACTCCTACTCCTACTACTGCTACTCCTCCTCCTTCTCCTCCTCCTCCTCCTCCTACTACTAATACTCCTCCTCCTCCTACTACTCTACTGTACTCTACTCCTATACCAATACTACTACTCCTACTACTACTACTCTACACTACTCTACTCTACTCTACTCTACTCCTATACAAATACTACAACTACTCCTAACTACTACTACTCCTACTACTCTACACTACTCTACTCTACTCCTATACCTACTACTACTACTCCTCTTACTACTACTCTTATACTATAATGTCCTCCTACTGCTCTCTATATATGCTTTAATGATTGTGTATTATGGGCATGTTCGCTTAGAGGAATTCTGAAGGAATTTGGATGGTTTGAAGGAATGCTGGAGAAATTTGTAAGAGAAAAACATTGTTCCAGATGAAAAAAGAAGCGGATCAAGCCAGATTTAAAGGCACGTGAACGGGGCCTATACATCGTGCCCGAGACCTAATTTTTTACTATTTGATCCTTTTTTCTAAAGAAAATTTAAGTTTGGCCCTCTGAAAGACTTAAACTCATCTTTGATCCTGGGGTCTGACGCCATGAGTCATAACGTCGAGGTAACACATCTCGGCACCATAGATCTTGACGTTAAGATGTCTGACCATGCACTACAGAGAATTATAGGTAACGTTAACGTCGATACCTCGATGCCAGAATACACGACGACGAGCGCGACGCCATGTATTCGGACGACGAGCGTGCATTCAAAGCGTTGGGTGGGCTTTGACTGCCCTGACCCTGGCCTGACGAAAGCGGTGGCAGTAGCGAGGCAGCGTCGTTCCCAAGGCACTGCACACTGCGCACGGGCACACGGCTGCAGCAGACTTGGATGGACCGAGAGGTCATCAGACGCTGCTGCTGCCGATGCTCCATTTCTTTGCCCTTGTTTAGCTCTTGTTTACTTCATGAAATTTAGATTTTGGGTTACTGTAGCACCTTTATTTTTATTTGGCAAATAATGTTTAAACATGGACTAATTAGGCTCAAAACGTTCGTCTCGCAATTTCCAAACTGTGCAATTAGTTTTTCTTTTCGTCTACATTTAATGCTCCATACACGGGCCGCAAACATTCGATGTGATAGGTACTGTAGCAACTTTTTGGAAATTGGGGTGAAACTAAACAAGGTCTTAGTTGGAGAAATTTGGATTTTGGGGCTACTGTAGCACGTTCGTTTTTATTTGGTAAATAGTGTTCAAACATGGACTAATTAGGCTCAAAACGTTCGTCTCGTAATTTCCCACCAAACTGTGTAATTAGTTTTTCTTTTCGTCTACATTTAATGCTCCATGCATGGGCCGCAAACATTCGATGTGACAGATACTGTAGCAATTTTTTGAAAGTTAGGGTGAAAATAAACAAGGCGTTTCTTTCTTTGCCGTTGCTGATCTCTTCCATCTCCGTAGCAGCACCAGCCTAGCGGGCCGGCCAGCAGGATTCTCATTTCACACACACAACCTGCTCCGCTCTGCTGCCTCCCTGTGCCGCTCTGAGCTCTGACGCTTGTCGTGACCCCACGGTCAAGCCTCGCCTTGGAATGTGAACCCTAGCTCGAGCTCCTCTATCTATTCTGCTGACGCAATTTAGTGCATATGCATGTTTAGTTTCCAAAATTTTGTAAAATTTTTTAAGATTTTTTATCACATTAAATCTTTAGACGCATACATAAAGTATTAAATATAAATAAAAAATAAAAATAATTACACAGTTTAGACGAAATTTACGAGATGAATCTTTTAAGCCTAATTAGACTATGATTGGACATTAATTGTCAAATAACAACGAAATACTACAGTACCATTTACTAAAAAAATTCGCCAACTAAACCGGGGCTTGAGTGATATACTGTAGAGAAAATAAATAAAATGAAAGAAAACGAAAAAAAGGAAAGAGGATGGAGACATGCTGTATCAACGCCTTCTGTTCTCTAGCTCGCTGCCGGGACAACAGCAGTGGATACCAGATGATGGCCTTCTAATGTCAGAAAACTACCAGCAATACAGATTGTCAGGGAAAATATTATCCCTTCCGAGCTCTATATATTTCTATATTATAATGCTGGGTATTTGGCAACTGAAAAAAGTACGTCTCATCATCAGTTTATGTGAAAATATATCAATAAATGCTAGTTGTCTTTATTTACAGCGCGGTGAAAACTTAACTCAAGCTACGTCAGCACAGTGAAAACTCTCAATTCGAATTCAGAGGAGTTGTTGGCATGGGTTCAATGCAGCCTGCCTGCCACTGGGATTAATACACACACGGCCACAGCCTGCTGCGACGTGCAGGCATTAGTACTGCTGGCAGCACGCACGGTGAATCTTGCATGCAAAAGTCTCCGGTGCACTTGCTCGGCACGGAGTGAAGTTGGTCGACTACCAAGAAACAAAGCGCGTGTTTACTTGAAGTCCAAAATCCAAAAAAGTGCTACAGTACTTGTTATATTGAATATTTATGGTCCATGCATGGAGCATTAAATATAGACGAAAAAAAACTAATTGCACAGTTTGGTGGGAAATTACGAGACGAACGTTTTGAGCCTAATTAGTCCATGTTTAGACACTAATTGCCAAATAAAAACGAAGATGCTACAGTAGCCCTAAATTACAAATTCCTGAAACTAAACCAGGGCAAAAATTGAAGGGGCTGCAGCAGGACGATCGACAGGGCAATACAGTGAAGATAGTTGGTGAGCCTTTTGAGCTTGCACGCATCCAGAGGGAGGGGGCGCATGCAGCAGCCGCACGCCGCAGTCCGCTTGCGGCCGTGTCCCCCGCACCCATCCGTCGGGCGGGTGTGTCCAGGTCGGCGCCAAAAGTGAGTGGCGCCCGTCGAGGCCCGCGTCAAGATATGCGCCGTGTTAGGATGTTGAGGGACTAGCTACGTCAATGTTATCTAAGATCTTGGTTAGACATGTAGCGTCGAGACATGTTATCTTAGCGCTATGAGTTCTGACGTCGACCTCAGGGTCCAAAGATGAGTTTACTTCTCTCAGAAGACCAAAAGTAAATTTTCCTCAAAAAAAGACTAAATTGTAAAAAATCTAGTGCCTAAGAGCAGGATACAGAGACTAAAGTCGGGGCTTGGATCATGTTTATTCATTGCGTTGATGTAAGAAAATTTGCAAACATCGAAAAACGATGAGACCACGGTAACCTTAAGCCATTCTCACTAACAGATGGTGTCATCGACCTCTTGTTAGAGGTTGGCTATGTGGATTATATTTTATTTTGTTACCCAACTAATATTGTAACATCCAACTATGGGTCCTGTATGGAAATAAAACACATGTACACATGAGACCGTCTGCGCCTGCTCATCAAACACTTGCAACATGAAAGCACTTTATATAATATACGTCTGAAGCAGATAAAATGTTTTGAACATACACTTGCTACATATATGTATAGTAACTGCAACATATGCAACATCTATATAAAAAGCACTTACAACATACGTCTAAAGTACATGAAACATTTTGAATAGATATTTACAACATACGTATATAGCCATTGCAACAAATACGACATCCAGGTATACTTTTGCAACATCCGTATCGCACACACTTGGGCCGCCTTCGCCTGCATGGACCGCCTGCACCTGCCCATGAAACACTTGCAACATGAAAGCACTTTCTGCAACATATGTCTAAAGCAGATGAAACATTTGGAACATACGCTAGCAACATATGTGTGTAGCCACTGCAACATATGTAACGTCCCGATAAAACACTTGCAATATAGTTCTAAAGTAGATGAAACATTTTGAATAGACACTTGCAACATAAGCAACATCTAAATCTACTTTTGCAACATCCATATGAAATACTTGTCAAATATATCTGGAATATCTGAAACACTTGACATATATATTTACAACATACGCTTTCAATGCAACATAGGCGGGTGGGGTGGCGAACTGGCGTGGTGGAAGTGGCCTATGGTAGAACCACCTAATCTAATACCTACCAGGAGTACTTGTCCTCCATTAGACACTAAGTACTCAAGAGAGGATACTAAATTACGCGGTTCCATCCAGCACACCCCAAGGGAGAACCTAAAAACCCACATTTTTCATCAGGATCACAAATGAGAGAATAAAGCTTACAACATTCTTACATAATTTTTTACATCACTTTCCATGCAACATCAGAGTATAATATTCATTATTTATAACAACGAAAAATAACCATGTTATCAGAGTTTCAGCGGAAACAAAATCATTTAATGACAAGTTAAACATTAACATGATGATCCATTATATACATCATAACAGGTTATAAGTTTTTTCATTGTAAAATATTTTGGGTGAAAGTTTCAAATAAACTCTATGTCCGCAACGTAAAGGAAATCCTCGTTGAGCCCACCAGAAGGTTTCCACACACAAGTGCCAGATCCACATGTTCCTATCACCTGCAACAGGGTAGAACAAACCCGGAGTACTCGATTGTACTCCGCAAGACTTATCCATCAGGAGAAAAGAAAAGACTCCAAGGATATGCAAGGCTATCTGGCTTATGGGTTTATTGCATCTGCAGGAGAATTACTAAACGTACGTCCTTATATTCAATTTTATTAGCAGTCATCATTAGTTCATTAACTAACCATTCTATATAAGCACATGTGCTACTTTTCAAGCAGGTGGTAAGCAATCAGGATCATTTTACTATCTTTCATCTTTCAGTTCTTACTATGATGCTATATTGTAGACAAGTCGTACCGGATTACCCGGTGATTCACGAATCAATGTGCTTAATTGGGTACCCCGAAACACACGCTCTGATTGTACCCTAGGCACAAGCAGGACCAACCCGCCACTCTCCTGTCAAGGGGCCTAGGTCCCCATCCAAACTTGGACTCCAAGCCACCACACCTGAGTCTCAGACTTAGTGTGGTGCTTAGACCTCGACCATCTCCACCTCCAATCAGTCGGTCCGGAAAGAGACGGAACCCACGACAAGAGAGCAACTAGCCTTTCCTTCTCCCATAAACAAGTATGTGCTCAGGATAATAAGTCTGTGACCTGACTAGAATCCAATGTAACGGCCGGTCCTTAACCGACACAGGCGAAACAAGTGCAATCCGAGCCTTGCTCGAATGCCTAACCAAGTCCAGATCCAAAATACTATTCCGCCCGGTCTCTAATTATCATTTATATATATTCCATGTGATAGTAATATAATAACAACAATAATATATTTTCTATCTCTCACAAGTGACAGGCAATCACTTGATTTCTACCGGAGTCATGTAGCATAGCAATCTACATGATCCTATCATACTAGTAAGACTCATAGGATAAGGATATATATGCAAGTGGGTTTCATTCAACTCTCTTAAATTTAATGCATAAGCATAAAATAAAGTGCAGAGTAATAGGGGTTATGCACGGGACTTGTTTGGGTAAGATATAACCAAAAGTTAGCATTCCATCGTAGTGACACGATCATTAGGCACCATCTTTTTCGCTACTCCGGTCATCTTCACGATCCATCATTGTTCCTATTATGATATTCATGGATGCAACGTAGAGACACAATTAATCAATAGTAACTGCAATTCTATAATATGATTACGCTCCGCGAGCTAACGAGCTAGCTTAATGACTAACGTACTAGTCTACATATCCACGTCGCCAAATAAGGCTTGTTCTAGAAAATGTTTTCGTTCTACAAACCCTCAATTATTTTTGACATTTGACTGATTAAATATATACTTTCGTACTAGGACTCATTTAGTTACCTTAACAAACTAATTCCTATGGAGCTACAAAAATTACAGTGAGCACCTAATATTGTTAGGAATCTACTGTAAAAATTTCAGGGCCAGTACTGCTACCAATTCATCACAATAATTCCTACAAGTTCATGTTTTACCCATTTTAAGTGCTTCAAATTAATTAGTCTACTCTTGAAAATTCTATGAAACTATGTAAATAAACTACACTAGAAGATAGATCATGATTTTAGGAACCTAACAAAACAAGTTTCACAATTTTTGGTTAGCTACACAAATTGGTATTGAATTTACAAGTTTGGCTTAGAAACTAAATTAGCAAATACTTAGAAAAAGGAAAAGGGCCGACCTTAACCCATCTGGCCTACCAGCCCAGCACGAGGCGTGGGCGCGTGCGCGCCGCGGCGGGGGAAGCCCGCGCGCGTGGCACTTTGCAAAAGAGGACTCAGTTTTTTGGATAATCAGGTAGGGCAACAGAGCACTATTACTGCAGACTCACGTTTTGTATTAAAGTCCTTGGAATGTGTTGCCTTCGCAACGGGGCGGTCCTTGGCGCGCCCGCGCGCGGCGGCGCGGCACACCGGCGGCGATCGTGGTTACGCCGGACGCGCTAGACCTACTGCGATGGCACTAACGGATCGACCACCATCTACGACTAAACCAGCAGCGATGGGCGGTGGTTGGGCACTCGGCGACGCCGTATCGTGGTCTACCACGGTGGGCGGCGATCCACGTCGACGGCGAGCCTGTTTCGGCGAAACTACACGTGTTCAGCGGAGTACAAAAGGTGGATGAGTATCAGTGGTCACCATGGTGTCCGCTGCTCTAGAGATTGAAGCAGGGAAACATGGTGGTGGTCTGGCCTTGTGCGACCGAGTGGGACGGCGGTGGTCCACCGTAGACACCAGCATGTCACCACATCATTGACGAACGCTCTAGTCATAATAACAAGAGCACAAAATAGGGGAAGTCAAACTGAGTTCGGGATCGCAAGCAATTGAACCCTCGGCCTTACCTACCTCTTACCGGCTACGGTGGTGCTCATGGCCCGCGATGAGTGAAGCACCAAATTGCCAGCCAGTAGGTCTTGCCAGCATCAGGGAGGGGGTCAGATTGCTAGTTGGTTGGTATATCTATCTGCTGGAGTGCTGAAGCGGAGGGCGGGCTACGGACGGCGTGAAATCACAAAAATGGCATGGCTCCAACGGTGACAAGGCAGGCGATGGTGGTTGTACGTGGCTCGACCAGCCCTAGCCGAGGCCATGATAAATACGTGAGGACGTGCGTGCGGCGCGATGCGAAGGGAGCAGTTGTGAGGTACCAGGATGGGACGGCTCGTCCAGGCGGACTCGATCGACGGCAGCGAAATAGAGGCCACGCGCTAAGCTGTCACTCGGAGCCAAGGCACAACGCGACGTGAGAGAGGACAGTGACATCGTGACCAGGTTGTAAGTGCGATGTGACTATGGAAGAAGGCAACATCTCAGCGCGTAGGTGGTTCGAGCGGTAGAACGAGTGCCACGTCGACTAGACGGCAGCTCCCACAGCGTTGGCTCAGCCCGCTCACGGCCTCACCGGCGGTGACCCCAGCCCGGTCCCGCGGAGACAAGCTTGGCCCACCCCGGCCCGATGTGCGGCCAGCTGCCAGTGAAGTTGGCCAGCGGAGCAGCGGCCATGACTAGGAGTGGCCGGGCAACCATGACACCATGCTCGCATGGTGACCGTGACCACGGAAGCCCAACGGCCGAAACGGCAACACGCATGAATTTTAAAGCTCAACAAAAACAACTAATTACCCCACGTAAGGCTCAACCGCTCACCCCATCCGTAGTTCACGCTACCCAGTTCCTAGCGAAACCATGGTTATGATCAACGAGCCACTGAGGAGGAAGATCAACGAGTGCCAAGATCAGTTCATTGCGGAAACATCAGTTCGTGAACAGAGCACCAACCACATAGTTCACAGCACGTTCTTACGAAGTTCGAGCAATTTTAAGGAGAGCAACGTAACACCCAACACCACTATGACCTATACCATTCTCAAATGCTCACTTAGATGCAGTCAACAATACCAAAACATGCGGCTAGTGTCTAAACATTTCTGTTACAAATCAAATGTCAAGATTGCATTGTCTACCACCTTTCCATACTTAGAAAATCATATATTTTAGTTTTTAACTAACATCCACTAGCGTGTTTGCCTTAATTTTTAAAAGGTCTAAACCTTATCAATTTCAACTAACAAGCATATCATGACATAGCCCATACTGCATATTAACCCATAGGAGTGAAATACTTAAGCACACTTTAACTATTTTGCTCAATATAATTCATCAAAATAATATTCGAACTATAATTTCAACTTCCTACCGATTCATGAAAAGTTCTAGTTTAATTTTGGATTCAATTTTTGAGCCATCAAATATACTATTGAACAATTTCTACTCACCAAAACAAAAGTTGCATTTTCCTCTACTAAACTTGCACTCCAATTTTTATTCAAGTAAAAATACGAGTTATACTTTAAATTTTTTTATAAAAATTGTTTTTCATGCTTAATCGAATAGAACAAGCCATTCGCTATTTATTTGCTAGAATCGTTATCGGACATTTTTTAAATACTTCACGCACTAAGTGAGTTACCTTGGATGTTTATTTGAGTCCACAAAAGTGAGTCACATAGGATTCACTTATTACTTCATGTGCGTATTAGGTTTTCAAAACCCAAAAATTTGGTTGACTGATTTCTCTTAGGCCTTAACCTTGGTGCTAAGCGAGCTCATAACACCAAAGGTGTTACAACCAACCCCCCTAAAAAGAATCTCATCTCGAGATTCGGAGCAAGAATCAGAAGAGGGGAAACACGATTACATTTCATAGATCTGAAATTACATGACGTCGAACTCTAAACCACACAGGGATTTAAAGATACATGGTTAAGAGCAACCTAGTACAACCAAGGCTTAATCTAGAAGTTGAGATAGACGAGGACAACAGAGAAACAACAAGAAAATGATTATACAAAACATGGTGTAAGTCCAACAGATCTAGAAATAGGAGACTGAGAAGTCCAACATCGTGAACCCTGAGACCAAACTAACCAAAAGGGGACTTGAACTTCCTTGCCAGAAATCCGGATCCCTTCTTCTTCCTGGATTACGCCATCACCTCTGACTGATGACCTAGTTCTTCGGATGACAATTGGATCTCGTAGCTCTGCTTCAAATGCGAGGGGGATGGGGATGAAGAAGAAGAGCAAGGCCAAGGGCATCTTATAGTGGCGAACGAAGGTGGGGCGTAGTGCACCGAAAGTGGAGACGGCGTGGATGGGAGACACTGACGGTTCATGCTATGGGAATAAAGTTGGCCATGGTGCGCTCCCTGCGTGAGCGAGCGGAGGTAGGATAAGGGAGGGGAAGGGGATTCGATTGGCGGGAAAGGCGTGCGGTCAACCGTGTCCCCAAAAGAAGAAAAAGGGGAGGGGAAGGGGTCCAGTACAGGGACGAGGGCGTGGGATCGAGAGCCTATAGGAGGGGAAGCGCACAGTACATAAGGACGACGAGTGCAGCATGATGCTGCGGCCACGCGAGAACATGCTACTAATGGGCCCAACACAGACAGCATCCGTAGGGCACGCGGTAATAGTGACCGGCGTATGCGGTATGGTCGAGCTGGGCACAGTGCTTGTGATATGACGTCCACTTAGGCTTTTCTAATCACTCCCTACTACTCGAAGACTAACTTTTTCCTTGTTGGTCTTCTTTTTCCTTCCCTTCCTTGTTCACCATATGCGCCAACCTTTGTATGAACTGAGATTGCGACATACATGCTTCTTCCAAAACCACACTCTTGTTTACTTTGAGGAACACTATTTCATCAACCCATTATGGATTTCTCGTTTGAACACCCGAATATTTCCAAGAAGAATATTTGTATAAAAAGCGGTATGGCGGTGTAACTTGGTAACGGTACTTGGTCAACAACCTCGATACCAGTGCGTGCAGAGCAGCGTCACCATGTGGCAGCTGTTCCACAGGGGCCCTCGGTTTCATCGTGGCACCATAAGCTATTAACTAGGCCACTTTACCAACTTACTCGCAGTGAAAAATAGTGGGGTCATAGACCACAGAAATAAAGAAGTATTGCAAAGGAAGATTCAAATAACAAGGGTTCCTTTCGCAACAAAGGACAAGGAATTCAAATCCAACAACGTATTTGATTTAAAAAGATTCAAGTGTTCTGATGGGACATCTATAATTAGTCGATACAGTGGTCTATGTTATCCAATCATCGGCTGGTCTGCTAGCATCTGAATGGTAACTTCTCTTGTAACCCACTTAACATTGTCTTTGAAAACCGTAAGCATGTCTAACGAGACTTAAGGGTAGATGGATGCAATAAACATAGCAAAATAAATAAAATGCACATTCCAATGGCCTCATACTGGTACAACATACAGGCACTCACTCTCCCATTCTCAACACATCATTCACCTTTCCTGTGATCGGACGATCTCAACAACTACGGACGAAATACAACGAAAAGATTACAATATTGGAGGACAGCGACAAAAGAAATCTACTAACTATGGGTACATCTTTAAAGGCAACTAATCTATTTTGTCGGACCACACATCTTCATTCTCGGGCTCGGTGGATTCTTTTACCGCCCTGGCTAAGGATCTGCCTCCTCTCTTGGCAGTGGTTGAGTGAGGGGATGCAGGGGTTCTACTTCTGACACTTCTGAGGGTGGGGCTACGGGTGGTACTGCAACACTAGTCCTTTTTGGTGGGTGGATAGGGATTCCCTCCACGATCAAGGGATCCTACCGTTTAGCAGCTAGCATCCTCCGCTTGGCCCTGGTGACAAGGTAGGCCTCTCCCAACTGATGGGCATGTCGATCTTTAGCCTCCTTTAGGGCTTCCGACATGGCAGTGTTCTGACTCTCTGCGGCTGCCGCACTAGCAAGCACTTCAGCAAGCTGCACCTAGAGCATCCTAGAGACGATCTCAGCTTCCTCGGCTCACCGGAGGCACTTCCTTATCTCCGAGGATTGCTGGTCATACTGCTCATCCAGAGCAAGCAGGTACATGGTGAAGTGCACCACAGTTCGACTGTCTTCTTGCGTATCCCGCCCTTGCAAAGCCTCCATACGAGCCCTCCATGCCCGTCAATTCTTTTCCAAAGGAGGAAAGAACCTCATGGGGGTATGAGCAATGGGCTCTTCATAGATCTAGCAAAGGTACTATAAGGCTTTGCGGGCCACAACTTGGTAGGTATCGATGAAGCGAAACCCAGTTGCGGTCATATTCTAGGCTTCAGTGATGCCGGGGAACTCTTCACTCTTCCCAATGTAGATGTGGGCCAGGCACACCAAGCGTTCTGTCCATCCGAACGGATGCCTGCTTCTTAACTGTTGGGCTACGACCCTCAACTTTCGCACCCCCTACTGGTGAAAGGGGGAGCAGTTAACGCCCGATGCCTTTTGCATCCCCATGAGGGCAAAAGGGAGCGCTCGGTAGCCTCGGGCACCCTTGCGCGATATGAGAACGTGCTTGTTGGGACAGGGTTTTTGCCCTATCGGACGAAAACATGCCCATCGGCCGAGGCGCTCGGGGTCGATCGAATGCTTTCACGAAATGATCTTCTCTAGTGTTGTAGGGACTCTTCGCCCTTTCATCACTGAGGAAAAGACCACGGTGGGCCAGGCTGGCTATAGCTGGCCAATGGAAGGGCCATTGGCCCGCGACAAGGGTGGTTGAGGCTAGAAGGAAAAGACCGGATTGCCCTCAGTGAAATGGAATATTCCTGTGTATCAGGGTAGTTGTGAGGACAGCTGTGTCCAATGAAAGTGCTACGGCCATGTATAAATAGTGCCCCCGCTGGGGTTGTAAGGCAGACAACCCTAATTCCGATGAATGAAATCAAGTTAGGCCGCCTTCTGCGGTTTTTTGCCAGATCATTCTTTGGGGTTTCGACACTTGTTCGGGTAACAACCTAGGGTTCTAAGGTTACGACCTAGAACAACATTGGCGCCTACCGTGGTTGTTGCTCAAGATTATCATGCCAATGAAGAACAAAGCACCAAAGCCACCAGCGGACAGGGTTGAACCATCCAAGGCGACAGCCGTCACAGCCACAGAAACAACCGCGCGAGATGGCATGATAGCGGCAGCAGCAGTAGAGCCGCTAGCACCCTAGGCAGCAGGAGACAACACGGTACCTTGTCTCGGACAAGAGGAGACGCTCGAAGGTATAGTTCTGGAAGTCCAGATCGATCAAGATGGAAATGAAGTATCGGAGGAAGACGAAGCCGGCGAAGTCCCTGAGCAAGCTAGAGGCCTAAGGAAGCTCAATCAATACCAGCAAGATATCATCAGATTACATCGCAAAAGGGACCTATTGGTACAGCAAGCCATGGCAAGAAACATGGCCGAGTAGACTCAGCGAGCAGTCAGATAGGCCAAATGCGAAAGAGAAAGATTGGTGAAGGAAATTCAGAGACTGCAGAGGGTAGGAGCGGCAGGCATCGTCCAGCCAGGCGGAAACGTTGTAATACCCGAAGCACCCAAATAGGAGGGAGACTCAGAGTTATACGACTCTAGCTCTCTACTGGCAAGGGAGTTGCAGCTGCACCCATGGCCGATCGGATACAAACCGCACATCCCAGCTTTTGATGGAAACGCTAATCCAAGAAAATTCATCGCAAGCTATGAAACTATCGTATCTTCGGCTGATGGGGATGCGCAAATCATGGCAAAATCACTCATAATGGCAGTTGAAGATATCGCGCACGATTGGTACACATCACTCAAGCCACTGTCGATTAACTCATGGTAGCAATTAAAAGCAGAGTTACTGGCAACTTTCCAAGGCTACCAGCCCGGCGCGAAAACCACGAGAGATCTGTTGAACTGCATCTAGCGAAATTATGAGTCGTTATCAGAATACCTAGAAAGGTTCATCCAAGTCAAGGCCCAAGTGTTGAATGTGCTGGAAGCAACTGTAATTGCAACAGCAATTGAAGGGTTAGCCATAGGGTAGTGCGCCACCAAGCTATCTAGGAAGCCGCCCGCAACAGTCTAGGAGCTATTCAAAATAATGGGCCAGTATGCCAAATCAGACGATGATTTTAAACAACAAAAAGCTAAGTGCAGTTAGCTAGGGCAAACCCCAAAAGTACCAAGGCCACCCCAGACACCCACCTAGCGAAATGTAAGGCCTTATCGTGTGGTCAATAGTTTGTAGGAAGATTCAGGACAGTCGGTGCCACAACAGCCTCAGCCTAGAGAGCCATTTTTCATCCCAAATTGCCCCTTCGATCCAAGCTCACGGGGGGCGGGGCGGACATGGGGCGAGAGGAGGACGTGATAACAGAGGAAGAGGCAGAGGCCAAAGATCACCATATTACGTAGTATGCGGCAAAAATGCTGGGCATATAACCAGAGAGTGCAAGTATAATAAGATGGCAAAAGAACTTAAGGAGAAGGATGAAGCGGAGCAGGAGCACCAAAGCACCAAAGCACATTTATCACAATGCCTCGCGTGTCAATAACATGCATAGCCAGTATTATGGTAGTCAGCCTCACTACTCGCCAAGGTATGGCCTGGTGCCACAGCAAACATTTTCACAAAGCCAAGCTCAGTCCCCTTTCGCTTGGCATCATTAGGTGTACCAGCCCTATCAGTAATTGCCTCAATATCCGCTTTAGTCAGTGGTGGTGTCCTCATCAGTACAGCCAGAGCAGCAGCAATCATGTCAGCAGCAGCAAGCAAAGCAGGAAAACGCACATGAAAACCAAGCCGTAAATAGCATACTCCCATCACGAGGCCACATTTTTGCCATAACAGCCGAGTCCAACCAAGAGCATGAAAGCAAAAGAGCTAGAAGAGATTACGAGTGAAGGGTACACACCGTGTCACCAAGACTACCTCTGAATTGGCCAGCTTGGCCATTGGTCCCAATCACTTTCGATGAAAATGACTTCCAACTACGAGACTACCCCTATTCCAATGCCTTCGTCGCAATGGCAAATGTAGCCGAATTCACCTTGCACAACATCCTGATAAATACCAGCAGTTTGATAGACATTCTATTCATAAAAGCTTTCAAATCAATGGGCCTAGATAGGCGAACACTGGAGCTAGTAGGCAACTCATTATTAGGATTCAGCGGAAAGAAGATAGATGCTCTGGGCAAGAAGGCCATCCCGGTTTCATTCGAGGAAGGCAAAAGGGTCCGCATAAAGACCATCACCTTTGATGTGGTCAACATGGATTACCCTTACAGTACTATCTTCGGTAGAGGTTTCACCAACCAATTCGAAGTAGTAGTCAAGTAGAGCTATCTATGCATGAAATTGCCATCTCCTTTTGTGGTAATCACGGTGCACGGGGATCAGCTCGCTTCAAGGTGAATAGAAGGCAAACCCATCCTAGGATACAGCCTCATTAATGAGGTCACTAAGAAGAAGCAAGAGGAAGAGCAAAACCGTGAAAAGACCATGGCGTCAAGAGCAGAAGCAGCAGAGGATACCGAAAAGACACCATTGTCCAAGTCCATGACCGATAAGTGCATTCATATCGGCACGGAGCTAGCAACACAAGACAAGCAAGAGCTCATAGAACTTTTACATGAGAATAGCGACATTTTTGCATGGTCGGCAAGCAACCTCCAAGGAGTCAGCAGGGACTTGGCATAGCACAACTTAAATGTGGCAAAAAACATGAAACTGCTGAAAGCATCTAGACCCCTAGTTGGGTTTCAGTGATTAATGACAATACATGATTACTATGACTAACGTGTGTTTTGCAGAGGCAATTAAGTTAGGTCATGGTAATGGAGATCGATTGGGCAATCATGGTGGTCATGCCCCTACAATGGAAATCGTTTCGGTTTTCAAAGGATGGATGACAAGGTTAAGGATGGATAAGTTCTAAGTGTCGTTTGGAGTTGAAGAGACACTTAGAGTAGTTTAGGACTTTGTTTTTCCTTTGGCCATACTATTAAGGGGGGTATGGATGGGTAGCTTGACCTAGGTGAGTCTAGTGAGTTAGGTGTGGTGCACACTTGCTAAATCTAGCACTAGGTAGCTCCAAAAGAGCCCTTAAATCCAATGGAGCAAACTTCATTCACGTATGATCGAGAGTTGGAAGTGAATGGAGGGTCAAATACTGACTGGACGCTGGCTTCGGGGTGACCGAACGCTGGCGTAGAGTCCGGTCAGTTCATTTGATTGAGGTGATTTCGTCTGGCGTGACCGGACGCTGAGAGGTGAAGTCACCGGACACTAAGAGCCAGCGTCCGGTCGACTCCAGTAAGGTTCTAGAGAGGGAAAATCACGACCGGACGCGTCCAGTCACATTTTAAACACTGGAGTTCAAGATGAACTGACCGGAGCGTCCGGTCAACATGACCGGAGCATCCGATCACCCCACAGAGGCACATAATGGTTCGTTTTTTAGCCAGTGTTATAAATACCACCTCCACTCATGTGTGGGGGTACTTTTGCTCATTCCAACAGCTGAGAAACACCTTTAAGAGTGCTAAGAAGAGCAAGGTCCTAGTGAGGTGATTGAGGTTTGGGAATCCCAAAGAGAGCCCTCATTAGTGAGATCAAGAGTAGCAAAGTGTGCATCCACCCTTCTCATTAGGCTTGTCGTGGTCAAGTGAGAGTCCGTGCTTGTTACTCTTGGTGATCGCCATCACCCAGACAGCTTGGTGGTGATTGGGAGCTTGGTGATCATCCGGCGGACCTTGTGGATGACCTAACTCTAGTTGTGAGCGGTTCTGGGTGATTCACCGCTACGGAGTGTCGAAGAATCAACCCGTAGAGAGCACTTGATCCTTGCGTGGATCAAGGGAGAGCTACACCCTTGCGTGGGTGCTCCAACGAGGACTAGTGGGGAGTGGCGACTCTCCGATACCTCGGCAAAACATCACCGCGTTCCTCCTTCTCTCTTTACTTTGAGCATTTACTTTGAGCAATTCAATTCTTGTCATTTACATTCATAGAATTGCCATGCTAGAGTAGGATTGGAACTTAGGTTCCTAAACTTTTGTGCGTTAGATCAATAGAAACACTTTCTAGGCACAAGGGGTTAATTGGGTTAACCGTAGGGTTAATTATTGCAAAGAAATTTAGAATTACCCCAATTCACCCCCCCTCTTGGGCATCTTGATCCTTTCAATTGGTATCGGAGCCTCGTGCTCACGTATTTAGGTTTAACCACCTATTGAAAGATGTCTTACGGGGATGGACCTCCTCCTATCTTTGAGGTGGATGATTTTCCATATCGAAAAATCCACATGGAGGCGTATCTAGAAGCTCTAGATGTTGGAATACTTAGAGCCGCCTCACAAAGCTTCCGAAAACATAAGGATGCTACACACCTTCAAGGCGATGTGGTGAATTATGAAAAATGGAATGCAACGACTCAAAACACTATCTTTAGAGGCCTTTGCAAAGATGTGTTCAATTGGATGAGGAACCACAAAGACGCCCATGCACTATGGTTGGACGTTTGTGCGCTCTATGAGGGAACAAAGAGTGAGCATGAGGAATGCTATCATCTTGTCATAAAAAAGCTTAACTCTTTTGAAATGCTTCCTAAAGAATGTACTAATGAAATGTATTCTCATTTGAATGTTCTTGTAGAGGAAGTCAATGGGCTTGGACTTACTCAAATGCAACCATCCGATGTTGTAAGAAAGATCTTGAGTGTCCTCCCCATGACAAATATGGGCATATTGTGACCTGTGCTTCATCAAGGTGATCTTTCCACCGCAACACCGACACAAATCTTGGGAAAGATCAATGCTCATGAGATGTACATGCACATCACACCACAAGATGGCTCATCCTCTACTAAGAAGAAAGACAAGGACTTAGCATTCAAAGCTAGTCAAGAGAAGGTCAAAGCAAGGCTTGAGTATGAGAGCTCAAGTGATGATGAGATTGATGATGCAAGCCTTGCTCTCATGGTGAAAAGAACTACCAAGATGCTCAACAAGAGTGGCATCAAGTTTGATGGCAAGAAAAGTTCTTCACAAGCTCTAGAAGGAAGCCAATCTTCAAGATGGATTGCTATAATTGTGGAGAACTTGGTCATCTAGCTCACCAATGCACAAAGCCCAAGAAAGACAAGTTCAAGAACAAGAACAAGGGCAAAAAAGATGATTCAAGTGATGAAGATGAGAAGAAGAAAGATAAGCCATACAAAAAGAAAGATGGCAAGAAGAGAGACTTCCACAAGAAGAAGAAAAGTGGGAAGGCATATATTGTCGGTGATTGGCTCACGGATATTGATTCATCAAGTGGCTCATCCGATGATGATAGTGACAATGAGAAGGTGGCCGCCATTGTTATTGACTCTTCATCATCTTCACCGCCACCACCGCCATCATCCTCTACACACCTATGCCTTATGGCCAAGGGTGATCGCAAGGTATCAAATGATGATAGTAGTGGTGATGAACATGCTAGCAATGATGATAGCGATAGTGATGATGATGAATATGAATCTCCTTCTTATGATGATCTTGTTAAATTGCTAAATCAATACACTAAGATCATTAGAAAGAGTAGAGCTAAGAATGAAAAACTAGAAGCTAAGAATGATTCTCTTTTAGCTAAATGTGATGTAATAGAAAAGGCTAATGTTTAGCTTAGAGAATCAAATGATGCTATGCTATCCAAACTTAAGGAGCTCAAATCATCACTAGCCACAACATGCTAAAAGATGAATATACTACTCTTAAGATTAATCATGATAATCTTGTTATTGCTCAAGAATATTTATCCAATGAGCCACATGATGCTACTAACAATGTTGTTAAGATTGATATAGCTACATCATGTGATGATTTGATCATTGAGAGCATTGAGCAAAGTTCTAGTAGCAAGGGCAAGCAAGTGGTTGAGGCCGATGATTATGATGAGTTTGTCAAGCTCAAGAATGACAATGAAAAGCTCAAGAAAGATCTTGAAGAGATCAAAAGCCACAACACTATTGTGCTAGAAACTCTTGATCATGATGGTGAGTTGATGCTTGAGAATGAGAAGCTCAGAGAAGAAAACAAGAAGCTCAAGGAAGAGAAAAACAATGATGCACTCAAGGAAGAGAACAAGAAGCTCAAGTTGGAAAAGAGAATCTCAAGATTGGATTGAGCAAGTTCACAAGAGGCAAGCATCTTCAAAGTGAGCTACTAATGAACACCGTCATGAAGATGGATAGAAGTGGCATTGGGTACTTGGCAAACCAAGAGAAGAAGGCACAAACTCAACAACAACACAAGTCAAAGCCAAAGCCAAAGAGATGTTTTGAGTGTGGACAAGAAGGGCACTTTGCCCATGAGTGCCAAACTCCACCACCACAACCCTTGCCCAAGCATGCTGACCTTTTGCCTTCAATGCTCACTACATGCTTAGAAAGAATTTTAGTAGGAAAATGAAAGTCATGTTCTTAGGACCTCCTAACAAGAATAGGCCTAAGAAAATTTGGGTTGCAAAGTCACTTGTTGAGAAGGTGAAGGGCCCTCAACAAGTTTGGGTTCCTAAAGCTTGATCTCTTGTGTGTAGGTGAACTACAAGACCGGTGGAAGTTATTAGGTTATTGATAGTGGTTGCACACAACATATGACCGGTAATCCTCGTATGTTCACCTCACTAGATGAAGAAGTAGATGGACAAGAAAGAATCACATTTAGAGAAAATTCAAAGGGCAAGGTTAAATGATTGGACAAAGTGGCAATATCAAATGATCATTCAATCTTAAATGTGCTATATGTTGCTTCATTGAGCTTCAACTTGCTATCCATTGGACAATTGTGTGATCTTGGCTTCCAATGCTTGTTTACCAAGAAGGAAGTTGTTGTATCTAAGAAGGATGATGATCAAGTGATATTCAAAGGATTTAGATACAACAACCTATATCTAGTGGACTTCACCTCCGAAGAAGCAAATTTGAAGACTTGCCTATTCACCAAAACAACTCTTGGGTGGCTATGGCATAGAAGACTTGCTCATATTGGGATGAGCTCACTCAAGAAGCTAATGAAGAATGATTTGGTGAGAGGGTTGAAGGATGTTAAGTTTGAGAAAGACAAGCTTTGTAGTGCATGTCAAGCCGGCAAGCAAGTTGCAAATACTCATCCAACCAAAGCTTTCATGTCAACCACAAGAGTGCTAGAACTCCTTCACATGGACTTATTTGGACCAACAACAAACAAGAGTTTGGGAGGAAATCTTTATTGTCTTGTGATTGTTGATGACTATTCAAGGTATACATGGGTATTCTTCCTTCATGACAAATCCAAAGTTGCATCTTGCTTCAAGAAGTTTGCCAAGAGAGCACAAAATGAATTTAAAGTGAAGCTCAAGAAGATTAGAAGTGACAATGGGAAGGAATTTGACAACACAAACAGAGAAGCCTATTGTGATGAAGTTGGAATCAAACATAAGGTCTCCGCAACATATACTCCTCAACAAAATGGTGTAGTTGAGAGAAAGAACCGGACATTGACCACTCTTGCAAGAACAATGCTAGATGAGTACAACACCTCCGAAGCTCTATGGGTGGAAGCTATCAACACCGCATGCTATGCATCCAACCGCCTATTCCTTCAAAAGTTCCTTAGCAAGACACCTTATGAGTTGCTCAATGGGAAGAAGCTGGACGTCTCCTTCTTTAGAGTGTTTGGTTGCAAATGCTACATCTACAAGAAGCGGCAACACCTAGGGAAGTTTCAAAGACGTTGTGATATTGGTTTTGTTGTTGGTTACTCATCAAAGTCCAAAGCATATAGAGTATTTAATCATGCCACCGGCTTAGTTGAAGAAACATATGATGTGGAATTTGATGAATCTAACGGCTCCCAAGGAGCACATAAGAATCTTGATGATGTAGGCGATGAACCATTGAGGGAGGCTATGAAGAACATTCCGGTTGGAGACATCAAGCCTAAAGATGATGAAGATGATGTACAAGTGATTGATCCACCTTCTTCATCAAATGTACCACAAGATGATGAAAAAGATGGGAGAGTAGAAAATGAAGACACTCATGTCTCCCATGATCAAATGGTGGTACAAGCACAAGATGTTGATGCTCAACAACCTCCTCCTCAAGTGGTCAATAGAAGAAATACACCTCTACTACAAGATCATCCACAAGATCTCATCATAGGGAGTCCATCAAATGGTGTAATGACTCGCTCACAAAAACTTGCTTCATTTATTGCTTATCACTCTTTTGTCTCTTGCTTTGAGCCTACTAAGGTAGAAGAAGCTCTTTAAGATCCAGATTGGATAAATGCAATGCATGAAGAGTTGAACAACTTTACCTACAATGAAGTTTGGACTCTTGAAGAGCGACCAAAAGGTACAATAGTCATGGGAACAAAGTGGGTGTTCCAAAACAAGCAAGATGATCAAGGCGTAGTTGTGAGGAACAAGGCAAGACTAGTTGCAAAGGGGTTCTCTCAAGTTGAAGGTTTGGATTTTGGAGAGACCTTTGCACCGGTTTCAAGACTAGAAGCCATTCGTATCCACCTTGCAAATGCATCACATCATGAAATGAAATTATATCAAATGGATGTGAAAAGTGCATTTTTAAATGGCTTTATTAATGAACTAGTCTATGTTGATCAACCTCCCGGGTTTGAAGACCCTAGATATCCTAATCATGTTTATAGGTTGTCCAAGGCAATATATGGGCTTAAGCAAGCCCCAAGAGCTTGGTATGAGCGCCTTCGGGACTTCCTCATTGAAAAGGGCTTCACCATTGAGAAGGACGACACCACACTATTCACCAAGAAGCTTGATGGGCATATCTTCATTTGTCAAGTATATGTTGATGATATCATCTTTGGATCATCAAATGAAGATTCTTGCAAAGATGGTGAATTGATGTCAAAGGAGTTTGAGATGTCAATGATTGGAGAGCTTATATTCTTTCTTGGTTTTCAAGTCAAGCAAATGAGAGAAGGGATTTTCATCTCTTAAGAGAAATATACAAATGATCTTCTCAAGAGATTCAAGATGGATGAATGTAAGCCAATCAAGACACCAATGACAACTAATGGACATCTTGACCTAGATGAGGGAGGTGACATGATTAATCAAACTCTCTACCGCTCTATGATTGGTAGCTTGTTATATTTAACCGCATCTAGGCCCAACATCATGTTTAGTGTGTGTATGTGTGCTAGATTTCAAGCTAATCCTAAGGAAACTCATTTGATTGCCGTTAAAAGAATCATTAGGTATCTTAAGCACACACCAAGCATTGGCCTTTGGTATCCTAAAGGAGCTAGATTTGAATTAATTGGCTATTCCGATTCGGATTATGCCGGGTACAAAGTTGATAGAAAAAGCACATCCGAAGGGTGACATTTGCTTGGTAGATCACTTGTGTCTTGGTCCTCCAAGAAACAAAATGGTGTGGCCTTATCCACCGTCGAAGCGGAATACATTGCCGTGGGTGCTTGTTGTGCACAAATACTTTATATGAAACAAATTTTGCTAGACTATGGTGTAGTTCTAGAAAAAGTACCTCTTTTGTGCGACAATGAAAGTGCGGTAAAACTTGCAAATAATCTGGTTCAACACTCTCGCACCAAACACATAGATATCCGCCATCACTTTCTTAGAGATCATGTTGCAAAGAATGATATTTTCACTAGAAGGTGTAAGGACCGAGGATCAATTGGCGGATATCTTCACTAAACCGCTAGATGAGGCAACATTTTATAGATTGTGGAATGAGCTCAATATTCTTGATTTTAGCAACTTCTCTAGAAAATGAGCTTGTGTTGTCCCTTGCATTGCATTGTAATATACAACATGTTTAATGTTTTGTAATGCATATAGGGCTTGTCTAACATGGTTAAGATAACCGCTGTAAAGCATGTGAAGAAGTTTAACCTTGGGTCAAACTTGACAAGCAACTAGATTTACTTTCAAGTATTGCATTGCATATGCATGAATGTTGCTTTGTCGTTTATCTTCAATTGCCCTCTTATTGCCTATTTTCTTAAAAAGAATTATAGCCTAAGGCAAAATATTTTTGAAAAACATGAGGGTTTGAGAGAGGTCACTCACATCAGTCCCAATTGATGTTTATTTGGATCTTATTGAAGTTGGGACTTGATTGGGAATAGGCAGCATGAAGGACATTGAAGATTCGCTGGAAAAAGAGTGACCGGACGCTGCACCGGACTTTGAAGTCCAGCGTCCGGTCAGTTCACAGGTGGTGAACTGCTGCTGAGAAGGAGTGACCGGACGCTGAAACAGTGTTCTCCGAGTGTCTGATCAGAAGGCGATCCAGCGTCCGGTCAAGCGAAGACGATGAAGACAGGATCGACTGGACTCTGGCTGTGTCCGGTCAGCTGGGATCGAATGCGTTCGGTCATGATCCCAGGGGATTTCGACCTCTCTAGAATCGATCGGACGCTAGGTAGCAGCGTCCGGTCGCTGCCACCGGAGCGTCCGGTCAGTAGAAAATGTGCGGGATTCAATCTCTTATCTACGTTTCCTTTTCTATCTCGCGGGGGACCCCATATAATCCACGTGCCATTGACCTAATCCACCAGCGCCACGCATCCCGTGCCTGACCCGTCGACTTCGCCGCGTCGCCGTGCTCGAGCTTCTCCCACGCCACCGCGCTCGCGCAGCCGCACCTCCCTGCTCCTGCTCCAGCACATTCGCGCCACGCCTTCGCATGCCAGCGCCTTCACGTCGCCGTGCCGCCGAGCCTTTGCCCGCGCACCACCGCACTGTTTCGAGCCCACGCGCCGCCGCACTCCCTGCGCACCACCTCATTCGCGCCGCCATAGTGCCCGCGCCGCGCCCTCTGCCACCGTGCCATTGCTCCATGTCGTGCCTAATCCACTGCCCTACATTGCATTGCTCGATCGCCGCACTTCGCCAGAACCCTAACCCTAGCTTCAGTGCTGACCCAGTGGTTCTCCATGATCCGTTTCTTGTTCTTTGGTTTGCCGGTTCGTCAGGTAGCAAGCCCTCGATTCAATTTTGTACCTATTGCTTGCTTTCTTAGGGTTTCGCATCTCTAGATTTATTATTATTATTTATAGATCCAATCTATTCTAACGTGCAGCGAATCGGTGCCATTGTGGTTCTATTAGCAGTTGTCAGTCTACTCGGGGCCAAGCTTGTGAGTATGGATCGAGGCCAAGCCTCGTAAGTGACAGTTGGCAGTTGATCTTTCTCAGCGACAGTTGTTCTTTTTAGCTCCATCAGATGGCTCGTGTCAAGAATGCTAGAGGTGGTCCAAGTGATGAGGATCCGAGGTGTCCGCCTCGCTTTCCTGCAGATCCAAAAGGCAAGGAGACGAAGAAGCTTGCAACAAAGAAGCGCAAGTACCCAGATGCAGAGACAGCGAGAGCAGCCGCAGTTGTAGAGGCTGCAGATTGTGCCGAGAGAGGAGGTGCTCGTAGTTGTGTTGTTATTGCAGATCAGCTCTCTCTATCTACGAGGGTTGCACTAGAGCAGGTTGAGCACCGTCATGGTGATCCAGCTGCGACTGTCATGGTTGGAGGGCGACGTATGGCTATTGATGAGAGTCAGCCTCAGGGGGAGTCACGGCAGTAGGCACAGCCAGCAGAGCAGACTTAGGAGGGACAACAGTCAGAGGAGACAGAGCAGGCACCTCAGCCACAGTTACGCCGCTCTGGTCGTACCCGTGCTCCAGTCACATCGAGGCCAGAGACACAGCGGAGGGGTTCTTATCAGCCTCCTAGACCACAGGGTTTGCCTCTAGTGACTCACTTGAATTTGAGGGCCGCCACGGCCAAACAGGTTCAGCAGCTCATATTTGTGGACTTTGAGCAGTGGTTCCCACCGAGGAGGAATGACAGAGCTTCAGAGGGCTTCTACACACCACTGCAGGAAGACTTCTATAATGCATATCTTAATAGTGGGGCACTCTTTAGGTCACAGAGGGTGTGCAACATTGAGTCCATAGTTGCAGCAGCTGGAGAGCATATTCGCCCCTATCTAGCATATCTACCAGGGCTGACAGATCTACTCGAAAGGACTGGATTGTATGTTCCATCTTGGGTCCGGGAGTTCTATGCTACACTCTAGATTGACCCGCAGCATAGATATATTCACTTTGTATTCAGAGGTAGAGATTATAAGCTATTGAGCTCTAGGGTCAGGGAGATTCTCAAGCTTCAGGAGCAGCCCGTCAGGCTATATGAGGTTTGTTATGGCCAGACAGCGCCTCCCAGACGCCCTCATGGCGGTATGGTACCTCCTATAGATCTAGTCCGCCACTGCTTCAAGGAGCCCTTTGGCGAGGGGTCGAGCAGGACTCCTAGTGATCTCACTCCTACAGCTAGAGTGCTGGATGCTATTATGAGGAGGACCCTGATTCCGAGGATGGGGTATCATGAGGGCTTGACTCGCTTACAGTTATGGCTACTAAACTCTCTGATGTAGCAGACTGTGTTTGACATTTGGGATCTCCTTCTATTAGAGATGGAGGATACTATTGCTGAGGGGTTTAGAGGTCACTGTCAGTTGCCCTATGCTCACTGGATCACATTTCTTATTCACAGGGCAGTTACAGTGAGGCCGCCTAAGATGCTAGCAGAGTACAGTGGTGCCACTACCAAGTTCCCTACATACAACCTGACTTAGATGATCCACCATAGTACACCGAGAGCACCTAGCCAGCCACGCCGTCATCCAGAGGTGCCAGAGACTGCAGCCCAGCAGGATGCTACTATCAGGGACATAGCAGCTACTGAGGAGGAGCAGTTAGATGCTCAGCAGGAGGGGATAGTCGAGAGCAACCCTAGTGACAGCTCAGATGAGGACTATCATGATATCCCTCAGATGCCTCCACGTCGACATGACCATGAGGCCGGTAGCTCTAGTTCAGCTCCACCTGCACCGCAGACAGACCTCGCTCTACTTGCCATACTTGAGCGGATGAGGCAGGATCAGATTCACCAGGCTCAGGAGACCGCTGCCACTTTTATGCGATTCAGACTCGGACAGGGACGAGTTCTAGCGACAAATAGCCTACCTATGCAAAGAAGAACACAACGTTCTCACAAGCAGAAGAAGAGAGGCCATGCATCGCAGTGAGACTCCTCATGCAAGCAGCAGCTACTTGGGTTTATGCAGCATGTTGTGACAGCTATTGGGGCTCCACCGCCACAGCCTTCGCCCCAGCTTGGTCAGCATGCCACCACTTCTATGACTCCATCTGTATAGCCTAGTGGGCTTTAGAGTCAGGGACAACCACCAGCATAGTTTGCTTCACCTATAGAGCAAGTGTCCTAGTGGTTTGTCTCGCCAGTGCTAGCCCCGCAGTTCACACCTCTTCAGATGGGCTTCACATCGGCTCATACTTCCTCGCTGCTTGTGCCAGATTCCTTAGTTTCCAGGAGCCTTGGTGCTTCATTCAGTGAGTTGATAGGGCACCCTACACCGCCAGATCTTCTTGCCCCTATACCTACCACCATTGCTCCAGTGACAGGCACGACAGAGACGCTCCCTTCCTTAGTTGCATCATCAGAGCCGCCTGCTATAGTTATACATACAGAGTCACAGGCCGCATCAGTTCCTGATCCGACCTAGACCGCTTCTAGCATCGCTTCTAGCTATAGAGGGTCAGACTGCTCAGAGCTCAGGGTCAGATGATGATGGCACCCAGTTCCAGCTCGCTCTCTCGTACCTCAGCGCCTGGCTCGTCTGCTGCAGCCCCGCCGACCGACTCTTAGGTTTTGGTGTTTGACGCCAAAGGGGGAGAGGGTTCGAGTATGTTAGTCTTAGGGGGAGCTTAGTTTATCTATTAGCTTATCTATAACATTTGGAGTTTTATGTGTGATACATTATGCATTCATGTTTACTTTTATGCATCAAACTATATTTATGTGATAGTGATATCTACGTGATCATGATATATGACATGTGTGGTCTCTACTTTGAATTATTTATATGTCATATCACTTGTGTTATGTTCATTTGCTTTGCTTCCGCGTTTTACTCCGATGCAAATGAGCTTTATTACTTGTACTCATGCTTACTTCATATCTTTTGAGTACATTATGTTGGCTTGGGTCATATAAGCTTGCCTAACTCTTTTGTTCTTATTGTCAAAAGCCTATATGAACCAAGCATGTTAAAAACCACACCTCTTTCACATACTCGAGGTGGTATTGTCATCAATCACCAAAAAGGGGGAGATTGAAAGCATCTAGGCCCCTAGTTGGATTTCGGTGATTAATGACAATATGTGATTACTATGACTAACGTGTGTTTTGTAGAGGCAATTAAGTTAGGTCATGGTAATGGAGATCGATTGGGCAATCATGGTGGTCATGCCCCTACGATGAAAATCATTTCGGTTTTCAAAGGATGGACGACAAGGTTAAGGATGGACAAGTTCTAAGTGTCGTTTGGAGTTGAAGAGACACTTAGAGTAGTTTAGGACTTTGTTTTTCCTTTGGTCGTACTATTAAGAGGGGTATGGACGGGTAGCTTGACCTAGGTGAGTCTAGTGAGTTAGGTGTGGTGCACACTTGCTAAATCTAGCACTAGGTAGCTCCAAAATAGCCCTTAGATCCAATGGAGCAAACTTCATTCACGTATGATCGAGAGTTAGAAGTGAATGGAGGGTCAAATACTGACCGGACGCTGGCTTCGTTGTGACCGGACGCTGGTGCAGAGTCCGGTCAGTTCATTTGACCAAGGTGATTTCGTCTGGCGCGACCGAACGTTGAGAGGTGAGGTGACCCGATGCTGAGTGCCAGCGTCCAGTCGACTCCAGTAAGGTTCCAAAGAGGGAAAATCACGACCGGACGCGTCCGGTCAGTGCTCACCGGACGCTATCCAGCGTCCGATCACACTTTAAACACTGGAGTTCAGGGTGAACTAACTGGAGCATCCGGTCAACATGACCGGAGCGTCCAGTCACCCCGTAGAGGCACATAACGGTTTGTTTTTCAGCCGGTGTTATAAATACCACCTCCACTCGTGTGTGGGGGTACTTTTGCTCATTCCAATAGCTGAGAAAAACCTTTGAGAGTGTCAAGAAGAGCAAGGTCCTAGTGAGGTGATTGAGATTTGAGAATCCCAAAGAGAGCCCTCATTAGTGAGATCAAGAGTAGCAAAGTATGCATCCACCCTTCTCATTAGGTTTGTCGTGGTCAAGTGAGAGTCTGTGCTTGTTACTCTTGGTGATCACCATCACCTAGACAGCTTGGTGGTGATTGGGAGCTTTGTGATCATCCAGCAAAGCTTGTGGATGACCCAACTCAAGTTGTGAGCGGTTGTGGGTGATTCACCGCGACGGAGTGTCAAAGAATCAACCCGTAGAGAGCACTTGATCCTTGCGCGAATCAAGGGGGAGCTACACCCTTGTGCGGGTGCTCCAACGAGGACTAGTGGGGAGTGGCGACTCTCCGATACCTCGGCAAAACATCGCCGTGTTCCTCCTTCTCTCTTTACTTTGAGCATTTACTTTGAGCAATTCAATTCTTATCATTTACATTCATAGAATTGCCATGCTAGAGTAGGATTGGAACTTAGGTTGCTAAACTTTTTTGTGCTCGAAAATTTCAACCGAAAATCAATAGAAATACTTTCTAGGCACAATGAAGTCATGAGTTTTAATTGGGCTGAACCTGGAGGATGAAGAGGGCTAATTATGCCGTAGAGGGTTGCGGAAGAGAATTTAGAATTAGCGAAGGGCAAAAACTTGGTCGCATTGTCCCATTATCTTGATAAGGCATCTTGATCCTTTCAATCTACATAAGAGTGGCTAAAGCTAAAGAAGTGCAATCCGAAAAGGAAATTATTTCAACCGAAGGAGAGGCAAAAGCACAAGATTTTGGAAATCTATATCCTCTATCCAGACTAGCGAATCGAAGTTGGTATTGAGACATCTATGCTGGGCCGAAAAATACATCGATGACCTCAAGAGTTACTTGATGAAGCTTACAACATTGACAAAGCCTCAATTACTCGAGTCATTGGTTTGGTAGAAGAAAATGAATGCAAAAAAAGATGAAGTTCCCAATATATACACCATCTTCATTGCATCGAAAAAGATAGCATAAAATCTTCATTGCAAACATTACTTCAACATTAACTAAAACATTACTCATCGCATCAAGGTACTATCGGCTCAACCACTAGAAGCCTTGTTTTGAAACAACGAAGCGATAGGGCGAATTGGAAAATGGGCAACCGAATTGAACGAATACGCAGTCAATTTTGAACACAGATCAGCAATCAAATCCCAAGTGCTAGTAGATTTTATTACGGACTGGACTCCTTCTGCTTTCGACACAACTCTACAGTTTGAAGAGACACTATGTATAGTGCACTGCGATGGAGTGTGGGGAGCTTCAGGCGTAGGGATCGCAGCTGTTCTGACCCTGCCAAAAGGCCTGAAGCTAAGATATGCAGCGCGACTACAATTCCTCACCACCAACAATATCGCCGAATATGAAGCAGTTTTGTTAGGCCTACGAAAACTTAGAGCATTGGGCGTCCGAAGTTGCATCATCTGATTCATAGGTGGTTGTCGGAGACACCAAAAAGACATTTGTAGCAAAGGAGCCTGAGTTAGTCAAATATCTCACAGCAGTAAGAAGAATGGAAAAACACTTCGCCGAATTCAGTGTAAGACAAATCCCAAGAGCCAAAAACACAGAGGCAGATGAGCTGGCGAAGGTAGCGGCCCAAAACCTACCGTTACACCCTGATGTGTTCGCCCAGGCATTGACAATCAAGGCCATCAAAGAAGAAGAGCACCCTCCAGCAGTGCACGTAATTGCAGGCGAAGACTTGAGATCACCGATACTTGCATTTCTATCAGGAAGTTATGAGCCACTCAGTAAGCACGAGGCCGAAAGGATGAAAGCAAGAACCAGACAATATTGAATCATAGGCTCAGACCTATATAGAAGCGGGATCGTAGCTCCCTTACTCAAATGCATAAGCAGGCAACAGGGTGTGGAGCTCTTGAGCGAAATTCATGTAGGGTCGTGGGACGGGCATAGAGGACCGCACGAAATTGCACACAGAGCAATGTGGTAGGGTTTTTATTGGCCGTCGGCAGCCGAAGATGCCAAGCAACTAGTGAGAACATGTGAAATCTATCAGATGTTTGCAAGAAACAAAGCTCGCCGGCCAATCCAACCACATCCATCATTCCAACTTGGCCTCTGCAGCGGTGGGGTGTTGACATTGTCGGGCCATTGCTGCTAGCACTAGACAATCTCTGTTTCACTGCTGTGGCCCTAGAATACTTCTCCAAGTGGGTCGAAGCGAAAGCACTAGCAAGAATCACTTAAGGAACACTGATAAGCTTTGTCTGGTAAAGAATCATATGCCGGTTTTGGGTGCCAACGTACATAACCATGGACAACGGGAAGCAGTTTGATTGCACCAAATTCAAAAACTTCTGCTCTGAGCTCAACATCAAACTTGCTTTCGCTTCAGTCAACCACCCTCAGAGCAATGGGGCCGTCAAAAGGGCCAACAGCCTGATTTTGACAGCAATATCTAAGTTACTCTTCGACGCCGCAAAAGTAAAATGGGCTCATGAGCTTGTCACATCGGTCTGCACTTACAACATCTCGCGGTCAAGGGCAACCGGTTTCACCCCTTTCTGACTGTTATACGACGAAGAGGCCATCACCCCAGAAGAGCTAAAGCTAGGGTCATTTTGGACACAGATAGAAGCCACAACACCAATACAACGGTACGTTGAAATCGTAATGATCGAAACATCGCGGCTTCGCACCGCCGACAATCTCGACATTTACCACACAGAAACAAGGGCATGGAGGGACAAAAAGGTAGTTCAAAAGGACATCACCCAGGTGATCTAGTCCTAATCCATCATCCGGACAAGCAAGGAAAGCTCCAGCCGCAATGGTACGGCCCGTTCATCGTGGCAAGCATGATCAAGCCATGTACATATCAACTGATGAACGATGAAGGGGTCAAAACGGACCACACATGGAACATAGACAACATGCATCGCTTCTATCCGTAGAGCAATTGTCCAGCCTCAGCAAATTTTCAATTTTCATGTAATCTCATTTTTGCATTTACCATTCAGGGATTGGCACTCTTTTTCCTCATAGGGGAAGCCCTTGCGAAAGGGTGTGAGATTTTTTAAGGAGGCAATCCTTTGTAACCCCTTCTTAATCAACAAGCGAATTTATCCCCAAAAGAACAAATTTAACCAAGTGTCAAAACAAGCATGAGTGGGGCTTGGTTATCGACAAACCCATCCGAGAAAAAGGTTGCTCCGTCTTTATTGCGGGAATACTTCGCAACCATAAAGCCTATGGGCTAGCGCATGCGTTGACCCTTTGAAAAAGAAAGAGGGCGAAGACTAAAAGCCTACGGGCTAGCGCATGGCTCCACCCTCCAAAAAAGAGAGAGGGCGAAGACTAAAGCCTACGGGTTAGCGCATACTTCGACCCTTGAAAAAGAGAGAGGGCGAAGACCAAAGCCTACGGGCTAGCGCACACTTCTACCCTCCGAAAAAGATAGAGGGTGAATCCCAAAGCCTATGGGATAGCGCATACTTCGACCCTCCAAAACAAGGAATGGGCGAAGACTAAAGTCTACGGGCTAGCGCATACTTTGACTATCCAAAAATGAGAGAGCACGAAATCGAAAACCTACGGGCTAGTACACATGTTGACCCCTTAAAAATGGGGGGAGGGTGAACCCAATCCTATGGGCTAGTTCGCATCGCAACCATCCGAACAAGCGAAAGGGCAATATCAGAAGCAAATGGACGACCGCACGCGTCAACCATCCATGAAATGGAGAAGGGCGAATTTCAAAACGCATAATCTTGCACCTCTCTAGGGCAAACGCGTTTCTCGTTATTACAAAAATAAGACGAGGCAAAGAGCGAAGCACACCAAAAAAGAGCAGAATGCAACCCACATCCCATGTAATTGCAATATGTTCAAGTTAAAATAGTAAAGGGTTACGGCCCTAACGCGCTCAAAAGGACACAACGCATTCAAAACCAAGAATCATGCCCAGAGAGCAAATTCCAAAACTTACCACAACCACCAGAAAGTAATAAAGCCAACCACACCTAGCCCTATAAATACAGTATCCAGAACCCACCCAAACACCAAGCAGTAGACATGAAACCAATTCCAAATACCAAGCGACAAATAGGGTTAGCCACTAGCGCAAGCGTAGCGCACCGCGTCTGGGACAAAAAGTTGTATAAGCATAAAAGAGCGAGGTAGCAAAAAAAGGACAGCGTGAGAGAAAACGTAATATCTAGGCAGCATACTGTCCAAAAGGAGTGAACACCTAGTTTTTGCCACGCACGGAGCTGGAAGATGACGCAGCAGGATGAGGATGGTCCTCAGCGGCAAGCAAGCATAGACGAGCAGCCGCTACCTAAAAGGGCAGCAGCTCCACACTGGGAAGCAAGCGAAAACACAAGATCCACGACGGCAACAATTAGCAACACCAAAAGTAGAAGGAAAACTACCGATTGTACAACACGCACCTAGCCTAAACAAGCAGACACCCTTGAAAATCATCTAACTCATAAGAAAAAAACTCCTTCAAGAGGGGCTAGCAATCAAGCCTCTAGCGTTGGGCTCTTCGCATCCCCTCACCCTAAAAAGTCAGGGGGGATGGCGTCATTTCGATCAAGCCACGCTGAGGGGCTAGCACTCGAGCCTCTCACGCGTTGGGCTCTTCGCATACCTTCAACCTAAAAAATCGGGGGGACGGCATCATTTCGATCAAGCCACGCCGAGGGGCTAGCACTCAAGCCTCTCGCGCGTTGGGCTCTTTGCATCCCCTCGCCCTAAAAAGTCGGGGGGTGGCATCATTTTGATTAAGCCACATCGAGGGGCTAGCACTCGAGCCTCTCACGCGTTGGGCTCTTCGCATCCCCTCGCCCTAAAAAGTCAGGGGGATGGCATCATTTCGATCAAGCCACGACGAGGGGCTAGCACTCGAGCCTTTCGCGCGTTGGGCTCTTCGCATCCCCTTGACCTAAAAAATCAGGGGGACAGCGTCATTTCGATCAAGCCACGCCTTGGGGCTAGCACTCAAGCCTCTCGTGTGTTGGGCTCTTCGCATCCCCTCGCCCTAAAAAGTCGGGGGGGGGGACGATGTCATTTTGATCAAGCCACGTTGAGACTCTAGCACTCGAGCGTCCCGCGCATTGGGCTATTCGCATCCCCTCGCCCTAAAAAGTCAGGGGGGATGGCATCATTTCGATTAAGCCACACCGAGGGGCTAGCACTCGAGCCTCTCGCGCGTTGGGCTCTTCGCATCCTCACCCAACAAGATCATTTTCGCTCGAGCAGCATCAAGAAAATAGTACCCAAGCCTATCGCAAGAGACCGGAAGCACTACGCTATCCCCATCGTGACCTATAGAAGTAGGGATTGTTCCTTCAATAGAAAAGAGGCGGTACCAACCAGTAAATACCACCGAGTACGCAACGCGACGCCGCATTTAAAAATCGTACTCACTCCAACCACTTCACCTACCTCACCTAACCAAAGTAAAAGCCCCAGCATGAGCACAAACCCTATAAAAGGGAGCCCAAGACTCAAGGGCACCTAGGCCATAGGAATGTAGAAAACAGAGATGCGTGGAGGTTCAAAAGCAGGAGAGGATAGCTCGCAAGATGCGAATAGGAGTCAGGAATTAAGGGTGATAGACACCCATGGGCCTTTTCGCCCATGGAGCAAAAGGTTGTATAAGCATAGGGCAAACCTCTATATGATTGCGATACCGCGAGAGACCACATAAGAGCAAGAGCACAGGTGGTCTGAGAGCATCAAGCACGTGATTATCGCCACATGCCAAGCCCATGTGACATCGAGCGAGCTAAGGATAGCTTGCAGTGAAAAGGGCAGGATGGGGGATACCGCAAGAGAAAACGTAACATGCCCCACTCATCCAAAAGCACTGTTTGCAACTTCACGGCGATGGCCATCTTTGATAAAGCACCTGTAATGGTTCAAGACTAGAAAAACCAGGCGCGGCCATGCCGCGCCCTTTCTAGATTGGGCAGTATATTTAACAGTATCAATATATAGTTGTAATTTGTTGAAGGGGTGGGCCTGGTGCAAGCGGTAGAGTCTTACCGTCTGTGACCGGAAGGTCCAGGGTTCGAGTCGCGGTCTCCTCGTATTGCACAGGCGAGGGTAAGACTTGCCATTGACACCTTTCGCCAGACCCCGCACAAAGCAGGAGTTCTTTGCACTGGGTATGCCCTTTTTTTAATATATAATTGGAATTTGTGCATGAGCATTTTTCGTATACTCACGTACAAATTTAAATTGACTTTAGTAAAGTAGTCATTGTGCTTATAGCACTTCGGTAGACATGGGAATAAACATGTGGATGTATAGGTATAACAAAAGCAAAGTCATCTTAAAATATATTCATTTCTTGTCTTATGTCATTGATAATCAAGGAAAATACACAGTAACAGATTGCAAGGTCTTCATTTGTAGGTTCAGTACAGTAGTATCCAATAGGTCTTGATTTTAATAAAGCGAGTGAAATGATGTATTTGACAGCTTGTTTCCCAGCACAGTATTACAAACATGGTGAGCTCGTGCGAAGTCATATCTTAGTCATCAGGTTGTCCTGTTCTTCATTTGCAGTAGTTGTTGTTATCAGCTTATCTATGCAGGTAACATGGGTCATTAAGAAAATGTTGAGACATCTCTTGGTTTGAGCTTGCACCCATAAAACAGTCATATTTAAATGAATCTTTGTGAGTGTGTATTCATATGTGGTCATGATAATATGAAACACATGGATTCAGAAAACAATAATGCTAATTGAAGATAAAACAAAAGATAATAGCATTAAGGTGTCTCACACGCAAAAAAAAAGAAGAAAAACTGCTCTCTCCCACCCATTCCTCACTCCCCATCCTCACTGAAGACCTTTAAGGGTTTAACAGGTATGAGTTAGAAAACAAAAGAAATCATAATGTCAAGAATTGTGTGTGACCACCTTATTTATGGTATATATCGTGAAGCCATGCTAGTTGTCACTATATCTCAAGTACCATAGGCAACAATTGCTTCAGATAAGTCTAACTTTAGACGATGACTCCTAAATTCAGAGCTGCAACCATCTATCAGCTCCAACAATTGGAGCTCCACTTGTTTCACCACAGTTATCATCCGTGACTGCATAAAGCAGTATGGGATCTTTCAAAATAAAGCAGCATGGGAAATTCATCTTGCTCTCTGTTTGTGCAGATAAGAGTCTTCCATGCCAAGTACATAGCATATGGACACAACCATGAATCCGCAGCATGACCATAACTTTTTCAAGCTCGAAGTAAATTGTGAAATGGAGACTTCAGAATCACCAAATAGCTGCACGACCTTATATATTCTGGATTGTATGACTGCATATGAACAGTTGGTCAACTTCAGATCAATATATTAATCTTATGGTGTGGTAGTTCTCGTCAGCAAATACAGTTCTCGGCTTTTCACAATCATAAGAACGCATGACTAAAAGGAGAAATGTCAAAACATGGGCGCTTGCATCCAACTCTGTTGGATTCAGAGAGAATTGCACTACCACAACCATGGTCATGTAAAAGCTCAAAGAAGGTAGGCGTCTATTGCCTGCAACTGCAACATATCTGGCATGAACGGTTAAGCTGAGACTCCGTCGTTGTATCTCGTGTGAATGGTAACACCAATATATCAAACGGGTTGTCATAGTAGTTGAACAGGACTGTGTACCTTAATGCCTTAGGCGGCTGGACATTTTGTCGAATATGTTGCAGGCAGTAGAGCTGCCATCACTCTGCTACAGGCAGCCGAGTGTTGCTGGTGTAGTGAACGCCAGTGTAGTTGGCTAGGATGTCATTATCGTTGTCCCATTCGGCTTGGGCCTTGGGGGACGCCATCCCCTTCTGGGCAGCCGAAGCCGGCGGCCGGCGGCCGGCGGCCGGCCATGGACAGCCTCCACGCCCCCTTCCATGTTTCGCCTGGACTGCCGCTGACGGCTGCACGTGGCGTGCTGGTGCGGCCAAGCGGACGGCCGAGCCCTGGGCGCCGTCAGCCCATCACCGAGCAAGAGCTGGACGTGGCTTAGGCTGAGCCTGCATCCTCCTTCCCTTTCCATCCGCCTTCACGCACGGGAGGCTCGAGCTCGATAGACGAAGGGCTGAGGGCGGCTGGGCCGAGTGCGGGTAGATGAGGTCGGTAGAGGCGCGACAGGTGGAGAGCATGGAGGCTGAGGCGGTGCTACAGGGAAAGGCACGAGCGGCGCGGTGGGCGGATGCCTGAGCCTGGCTCTCAGTCACAGGCTGGCGGAGCGGCGTTGCGAGGCGGGGGAGATGACGTCGATGGCCGAGACTGCGGGTTGATTTGGAAATAATCTGTGTTGTTTGCAAAATATTTTGAGAGGATCTCTAGAGCGCGGGTTGATTTTTAAAAAATATAAGGTGTTTTTCATAAAATGACCACGGATCGTCCGATCTAGACCATCCGTGCGCCCGATCGAACGGCCGTGAAAAGCCCGTGACGTGGCATGCTGGCTGGCCGCGGTTTGCGCGCTGGATTCATATGTAAAGATGCGCGAAGCAACATGGTTTCAACCATTCACGGCGCTTTGGAAGGGCAAGGCACAGTTGCCCGCTCCTCAAGACCTCAAAGCGCAGGCCTTATGCCTCTGAAAAGGGATCGACGAAGCACGCGAGAGGTGGCGAGCCAAGAAGCAGCGAGCAGCGCCGAGGCCCAGCATGTCTACCAATACACCCACTCGTTAGCTACCCGCGATACATTCATCGGATGGTACATTGTAATAAAAACAAAGAAGTACTCACAGAAGAAAGAAGGAGCGGAATCTTTTAGACTAGCCTCAACGGGTCAAATCACATCGACTCGAAGTTTCGTACATGTACAAGCGTTCGCGCCATTCCCATCACGATCAAAAGCCAAACAGTCGAATACATGTCCCAGCGGCCTTTAAACTAACCTACGCATTAGGGCAATAATAAAAATTATAGCGGCGATTCTCCAGATCCAGTGAAAGTTCTTCCGCCGGTTCTACCTTAACTTCGTCAGGGCCCAAAATCGGTTCCCCACCAGCGCGACGAAGACGTCGCCGAAGCCTTCGGTGTTTTGAAAGAACCGATGTATCGAAAGTAGCGAAAAATTCCTTCAAAACTCGCTCTTTCTCACGCATCCTGTCGTATCGCATCAATATAAAAAGACGATATCCGCGAGTATGGAAATTTCTGTCGATGACGCCTCCATGAAGCGCCACCAACGAAGAAATCCCTGCACCTAATCATCAGGGGACAAACTTTGGCGGTTGCACAGGCTCCGCGCCCTATGCAAAAGCGTAATTTAGAGTCTGTCTATCTAACAACCATGTGTTTTATACAGTTTCAATATATGAATTTTTTTACCATAGAATTAAGATCCAACAGCCTCCATCCTCCTTCTACCTCCAGCCTTCTTTTACCTCCAGGCAATCACAAATCACAAGATCACAGATCCACAGATCACAAGAAACATTTTTTTTCTATGAAAGAACAAATCACAAATCGTAGAGGAAGAGGTACTGGAGCCAGATCCGTCATGTGTGTACAGCGCCATCTGCGCGACGTCGAAGACGAAGCCCAGCACGTTGGGAGCCGCCACGAACACATCCTTCTTCAGCGCGCCGTACGCGAACCAGATCACGGCGCTGAGCACCAGGAAGGAGAGGGAGATAGGCATGAACTCCACGCTCTTGGTCCGGATCACCTGCCGCAGCAAGCAGTACAAGTAGGTAGCGAATGCCATGATTAATTTCAAACCATGCTCGGCTGGCTGGTACGGTGGTGTTAATTTAACTGACTATACAACACACGAGGGCACGAGGCGAGACCGACCTGAGGAGCGTGCTTGCCGGAGCCCGCCGGTGAAAAAAAGAGAAAGAAAAAATCCATGTGTTTTTTCTCTCTAAAACACATGTATTGTATAATATTTCTATAATTTAAGCAGTAATGTATCAAACCTTACATCCAACACGTCCAACCTTAATAACAAAAGTATTTTCACCTCCCAAGCAGAATGTCAAATGTTTTTGAAAACTAGAAAAGACCTAAGCATCTACCCTATCTTCGGCACTAGCACGCACCGCCCAGCAGCGGAGCTCTCGGGCGCCAGACTCGGGGAAGCAGCCGGAGAAGCAACGTCACCATCAGCCGCAGCTTTCGTAGTCTCCCAGTGGCGCTTTTCCTCCAGGAACGCCAGCATCGTCTCCTTTATGACCTCTTTCTCTTCGGTGCTCTGTCAGAGTAAGAAAAGTCATCAAAAGCGCTTCAATCAATTACGAAAGGGAACGGCTGCACGAAAAGAGCAGTAGAGCGAAAAAGCGACGGCTATGATACCTGGCCGTGGCTACAGGCGCCCTGCATTATCGCCATTTCATTCCCTCCGGCGTGCCAGAATTCCTCGAAGAATCTCTTGCCCAGGGTCTTGCCCTCCGACGGGGTTCGCCAGTAATAATTAGACTCTTTTATAGTCAGGCCTTACAGGTGAGTGCACCTGGCGTCGACTAGGCTATGCCCTATCGCCTTAAAAGTGGTGATAGCGGCGAAGTCACGCCCCAGCATCATATGGCTATCTAGGGCGTCCATTTCGCACAAGAGCCAAACAATGAAATCTTCCATGGTGCACTCCCCCGGGAACTCGGTGTCGGCACCGGCACCGCGTAGACATTCACGGTAATGTTCCATCAACTCTCGGGAGCAAGAAGTAAAAGCATCCAACTCTTTCTCATGCGCTTCTGGCTCCTTATCAAGTTCTTTCTTGGCTTTCGTGGAGGCCTTGTCGGCCTTCTTTCACGCGGCTCGCTCCTCCTCCAATTTCTTCTTCAGGGTAGAGACTTTCTCCCCGAGTTGCGTAATGTGTCGATCTCTCTCAAGCTTCTGGCAAATAGCCCTGCCCTGGCGATAGAGGCTTCTACTCAGCACCATAGCCTACAACCAATAAAGAAAGAAAAAATGCGATCCGGTCAGCACAAAGCAAACCTAAGCAGACAAAAACACGAGGAAGGCGAAAACCACTCACACTGGCCTGATGAAAAGAGGCGGCTTCCGCCAGCGTGGAGTCTTTGACCTGTAAAAGGTCTCGCTCCATCTCAGGGGCAACCGGAGCTTTTTGGCAATGTTCAGCAAATTTCATAGCATCAGAATTTTCGCTTGGCATTATTCCAATCTGGCGAAAATTAAAGCCGCAGGCCAAGTTCGCCTCCGACGCAGCACCTAAAGAACGAGCAATTCGATAAGACTCCTCCCTCACGGGGTCCATCTCGCTTGATGAACTTAACCCCAAATAGAAACAGGGCTCACCGTAGTCCCCCTCCTTTGCACCCAAAATCAAAGGGCCATGACCCAAAAGCAACCCTTTCGCCAAGCTAGGGGTTAGCCGGACTGCCTCATGATAAAAGCGTCTCTTACCTGTCTCGAGCCCCCGACTGTTAGGGCATCTCATCAGCCCAGCTTCCTTCTCACGCCCTTCCTGGCTGGTCCCTTTCACCTTCTCAGGGTGAGAAGAAGCTTGCTTGCGTCTTTTCGAGCCATCATCGCGCGCGACAGCCCTCTTCGGCGCAGCCTTAGGGAAGGACGGCATCTCCATCAAAGAAACATCATCATCATCAAAGACAGAGGATGTCACGGCAGCAGGCCTTTCCGGCGCCATTCGTCCGGACGTCGAGGTGCCCTGAAGCGGAACGGGAACGAAAGTTAAGCACAAATTAGAAAAGCAAAGATACCGCAAGTATCAGTCAAACACCCATTCAAAAACGAAAGCTTTTAAGACAAAAAGGGAAACAATGCCCGAACCCTCATGTACCCCTCCTGCGTTAGCCACACCACTATCGCGGTCCGCGCCTCCGAGACAAAAAGGGAAACAATTTTTGGCTCTTTTTTGAAGGCCTCGCCATCTCGTGACCCAGTCGCACGTCACCAGGCTCTGAAGCCTTGCGTTTCCTGACAACGCGCATTTGCCCTTTCGCTTTGGCAGTTTTCTTTTCTTTTCACGGGGACGGGCCTCCTGCCTTTCGCCCTTTCAGCAACCTCATCCTTTTGTTCCGCCAAAATAGGGCGATCGTCATACTCAACTCCCATATAGTCGAACACACGGTTAATGCATCTCCGAGAGCCCAGACTAGTAATCTTGGCCTCCTCCTCCTTATCCAAGTACGGGCCACAAATACCAATAGCCTTCTCTTCGACAAATTTGACGAAAACCTTGTCGTTGGGAAAGTGCTCAGGTCGCTTTTATATCAAATGTCGTGCCGTGATAATCACCGCGTTGAACCACATCCTAGAAGTGGGTATAGGTTTGTAACGGTCTCCGCCCCAAATCCACCCACTCCTCAACCAAGTCCCGGCTTATCTGAAACTGAGACGTCAGCGCGAAAGCATCCCCGCTGCGGGCTTCCTGTTCTGTGGTCTTCGAAAAGGTCGGCAGGCGATTGCTCTTCCATTTGGCAAGAGTAGAAACGAGTGGGGAGGCTCACTCCCAGACTTTCGCCTCAGCCTCCTACACATCGCCATCGGGGCAAACTCGGTGATAAAACCAATACTTGGTCCATTGGGGCCACTTGTTCCGATAGGTTGGCACAATGGTAATAGTGCCGCGTGTCTTCTCCGGGACAAAGTTGAAGGCCCTGAACTCAAGAGGCAGTTTTTTTCCAACAAAGGGGTCCCAGACCTCGCCCCTTCGGTGCTGCGTCTCACAAAATCGTATAAATGTGGTGGCATTCGGCACATGGCCCACTATCTTCATGGCCATAGCGAAAACACTTAGCCGGGTGAAAGCATTGGGGGTTAACTGATGTAGCTGGATTTCGAACCGCCACAACCTAAAGTCCAAGCCCGCAACAAAGTAGTCGCAAAAAACCACAGCCTCATAAGGTCTCGGTTTTGGTATCACCTCGTCGCCAGGAGGGTGAAAGGAACTAGGAGTCAAAGGCCGCAGATAGTCCTTGTTCACATATTCTTGGATTAGATTTTGAGTCACCTTCGACCGGCCAAGATAAAACGAGCAATTAGTGGGCAGCACAATCTGTGGACTCCCTTCAGAATCAACAATCGAAACGTGCTCCGACTGGTCGGAGACCGACAGGCGCGGCAGATCATCCCCCTCATTGCCTTTTCGCCCCGTCGACCCAGTACTATCCTCCTTTACAGCAGCGTCCTCTCCAACAGATCGGTTTTCGATATTACTGACAGGCGAGCCTTTGTCTTTTCGCTCAACACGGGAGCTAGTAGAACTTCCGCTCCCGCTCGACGACTCGAATGGTGTGGACACCGAGGACGCCATCTAAAGTGGCGGCGAAATTAACAAAGGAAAAACGGCCAAACACAAATGGCGAAAACAAACACTAAAAAATAGAGAAAATACCTGAAAAGGACAGGACGAGGTTGGCGAAGTAGCTCGAAAAGGGCGAGCAAGCGCTCATCGAAGCGAAAGGATTAGCAGCCTATTCGTTTGACTATGCCTTGTCATAAACGATCAGTATTTTTCTCTCACATAAACCAGCCAGCAGTATTTCTTCACGAACCAACAACGAAACGAACCAGCCAACCGAATAGGCTCTGAGCAGAAGGCAAATGACAGCACACGGCTCCTCGAAATGATGAGCGGGGGTATTTATAGGTGCCCCCAGGCGCTCTCAATCGACACAGGCGTGAATCCCCAAACGTCGCAAATTTCAAAACCAAACGAGCGGCCACACAACACGCGATGATTCGCCAAAAAATAATAAAAAAATAAATAAAATCTATATATATATATATATATTAATAAAAATAATAAATAATAATAAATAAAATGAAAATAAAATAATGATGATGATGAAATGAAAAACGACAAATAACGATAGTAAAATAAATACACTAGTGAACACCGTGACCAAGGCATAGAGTCGCGAAAAGATGACACGCATCAAAACGAAAGATCGCACACCTTTTCGCACCTCAAGGGGACGGTGGAGGGGGATTAGCGAAAGAGTCCCCAGAGGATAATCGTGCCACCGCCGCCATCGTCGAGCGCTTACGGAGGCGGTGAGGGGCTACTGTTGGGCTACGACCCTCAGCTTTCGCACCCCCTGCTGGCGAAAGGGGGAGCAGTTAACGGCCAGCACCTTTCGCGTCCCCACGAGGGTGAAAGGGAGCGCTCGTAGCCTCAGGCACCCTCGCACGATGTGAGAACATGCTTGCTGGGACAGGGTTTTCGACACTTGTTCGGGTAACAACATGGGGTTCTAAGGTTATGGCCTAGACCAACGTTAACATTACCGTTAAAGAAAGTGCATAATAAAATTTTGGCACGGTGTTGACTATGATTAATCAGGCAAAATAAATTATTAAGCTGGACATACAAATATTTTATACGTAGCTCTAACATATCAGAGCCCATACAAAAAAGGGTGTTATTTATGTTGACTTTGCTAAGTTGACTCGCAATATGATCATGCTCACGTATATTTATGGTCTATAATTATTTTTTTGGACCGATGGCATTTCTGTGCACATGCATGCAAGTATAGACGGTAGCCATACGTTGCTCTAGCTGGTCATTCAGCACAGCTCTCCATGCAAGTCAATTATGTCCTCTTCTCGTATGCATGCATGTCGCGCATTCACGTTCTGATGATGCCGCCGTACATACGTGCATATGCACATATTTGTGTTACGCTGCGTCCACGAATTAAAATATAACCGGGCCCACTGAGCAACCAGTGCGGCATGGAGCAACGCTGGCAGGGCTAGCGGAGCTGTCCGTCTGGACACTTAAACCAAATCAGAAACCGATGGCTTGGATTAAAAAAACGCGCGGCGTGTAGAGCGGTCCGTCCGAACGGACGGACGCCCGCTTCTAGCATTACCCTTAAAAATATGATAACTTTCTAATAGAGTGTCTGTATTCAATTACTTACAATCTCTTCTCTTCTATCTACACTAAAAATACTGTAACATCATCATCTAAGTGGTGATACCAAGTCTCCATCCTTGCTCATACGTCTATGTCCGATATGAAACATCCTTCACTCGGAGCTCACGTGTTTGTGTCTTACCTAGTTCGGATATGAACACCGGATCCACATGCCCACGACCGATATAAAGTCCTCGAAGCTCACGTGTCCGATTACTGAGGTTCAGTCCAAAACGATGAGCAGACCGCTTCCTCACACATAACAACCCCTAATGTTCTCTCTCAACAATTAATCTGGTAATGTCTCGTCCTTATGAAACTATATATATATTATTAAAAAATCAACTATTAAAATTATAAATATTTGACTTTAATAACTAGAGTGAAAAGGTCTCAATAGATTTGAAAATAGTTTAGAGTCCAATAGTTTATTATTTTTTTATTATTTTCTGTAAATCCATCGTTGTAGGTGTGGACAAAAAATCGTGAGGCTGCACATGCAAGCTTGGCAGTTTTTATTTAATTTCAGAAATTATTTGTAGAGCTGGGCAAGTGACCCGTCTGTGTTGATGCCCTACGCTGGGGCGTATTATGCGCCGGCGGTTCAGACGCGAGCTAAGCCCCGGCAATTTTTTCTAGACCGCTTGCTTCTCAGCTCCGCATCGTTTCACCTGAGGTCGTACTCATACAAGTACATGCATGTATGGCATGATGATGTCATGGTTTGCTATGAATTTAAAAAATCTATAGTTTACAAAATAAATATCTAAACTAAATTTCAATTACACCATTATATTTCTTGTAATAAACCCTTCAAAACAAGACCACATGGATATATTTAGATAAAATTTTATTATCAAACATTTATCTCATAAAAAGAGAAGATTTTTTTTTATTTAATAGAGACAATGTTCTAGGTTCAGCAAACAATGTTTCCGTCTTCATGAGAAAAATGTTCTCAATTCAGGAAAACAGTATTCCAGATCTAGGAGAACAAATTATTGGTTAATGAAATAGTATTATAATAGTCTAAGAAAATAATGTATATGCTTTTATTAGCATCTTGTATATAGAGTTGAGACCAATAATAATGAATGCTTTGAACTATGCAAGGGAATATTTGATAAAGAGCATCACATCAACACTAACTAAACAACAAAATAGCCATGGAACAACAAGCATGTCACTATAGGAACATACCACAATACAATAGTGGTTCGGTATATCAAGCAAATTACACAAATGTACAAGATACATAAAAAATCAAAAACTATTTCTATATTGAGCAAAACCTAAATTTTAGGTGTGTGATGTTACCTAGAAAAATGCAAAAAAACACATTATAAATACATAAATTATTTTGTAGTTAAAAAATATTTAGATATGTGATGTAGTCTAGACAAATATAAATATATACACCACAAATGCATGAATCATTTTATAATTAAGCAAAGACAAATGTTTAGGTATGTGATGTTACAAGACAAATGCAAAAATACACATCACAAATGCACAAATTATTTTTATGATTAAACAAAGATAAATATTTTGGTATGTGATGTGACCTAAACAAATATCGAAGACACATCACAAAAACACAAATTATTTTTATACTAAAGAAGAGTCAAATGTTTTGATATGTGATGTAACCCATACAAATGTAGAAGACCCACCACAAATGCACAAAATTATTATTATAGTTAAGTAAAGCCAAATGTTTGGGTATGTTATATAACCCACTTAAGTGCATAAGACACATCACAAGTATATACATGTAGCTATCCGGTCCAGTAAAGAAATTAACATCTCAACAAATAATAAATACATATGTGGTGAATATGAAAAATAAAAAAGCAAAACATGAAAAATAAATGAAATCAAATAAGTAAAGAAGAAAAATAGGGAAATAAGAAAATAACAAATGCTAGGAATATGTAGATATAAATTAATTATTATGTAAACAGAAAACAAAATAATAAAAGGTTGAGCAAAGCATAAGAGAAAAACTAATGAAAAGAAAACCCACATAATAGAAGAAAATAAAATAAAATATCACATGAATACTATTTAAACAAACTAAATATACCACACAACATGTTACGAGTACTATATGAATATTCAAAAGTAATCATGGAACATCCCATTTATACTACTCAAAAGCATACTTCAAGTATTTTCGTAACTAATCATGATATTTATTTGATATCATAAATGTTAGTAATTTTTTTATCGATTAAGTTAAATTTGAAGTTGTTTGACTCTACAGAAAGTGAGAATTGAATTTATTTTAGGATGGGGGAGTAGTTTAGTAGCATCCTTAAGTTCTAAGATTCAGGGATTTTCTGGGCTAGTAAAAATGATTATTTTTAACTTAGTACCAATAATGTCCTAGGAAGGTTATTATGCCCCTGCTGTTGGAGCTTTTTCCCCTGACAAATACTCCTGTAACTAAAAAACCATCAAAGCAATTATGCTCACGTCAGCATGACACTGCACAAATGTCGTTGCATATATGGGGTTCAAAAAGAAGAGAATTTGAAAAGATGTCTCAATTCCAGAATTATAGAAGTGATGGTGCTATATTAAATTTAGCAGCACATGATCCTATAGATTGGTCAAATATAATTAGCATATGGAAAGGATTGATAGTCCAAAAGTATATACAAAATCAGCATAATATTGGAAATATAGTAGAAGATATGATTACATATTTAGAAATATTTTTAGGAGAATCCATCAAAGTTTTATGGGAACAATGGCTAGAAGCTTTCTCTAATCATTATGCCCAATTAAAAATGGCTGGTAGTAATCCATATAATTTTGCAAATATTATATCAAGCATTGTAATAGGTGAAAATCCTGAGTTAGGATTTACTGTTTTACATAATGAAAGATTAAAAGAAATAGAAAAATTATCACTAACAAGCTGGAAAGGAATAAAAGAATTTTCTCAACACTATTTGTATAATGCTACGACTACCAAGCAAGGCTATAACCAAGGTATAGTTGAAAGATATTTTAATAAATTATCAGATACTGTAGGTTCTATGATATTCGAAGAATATAAAAAAGAAACTAATGGTAAAGAATATAATATCTCTTAGGCTATAACATTCGTTTTCAAACAGTTAAGAAAAATATGCACGAACATACAAGCCCAAAGATCAATGAAACAATCATATTATAATTTTTGCAATAAAATAGTTTAAATATCATTAACATATGGAGAAGAGAGATCTAGAAACAAGAAATATCCTAAGAATTATAAGAAAGAAAATGTAAGGACAAAGAGACGTTATTTTCTAAGAAGATCAGACAATAGAGCTCCATTCCTCCACAAGAGAAATGTAAGAAGATATAATCCGAGAAAAAATTATGATAGTACATGTAGATGCTTTATTTGCTACTCGCCAGATCACTTAAGCAAAACATGCCTTAATAAAGACAAGAAAATGTATTCCAATAAGCAAGAAGAACAAGAAAATGTTCTAATAATAGATTGTGTGAATGAAAATATTTTAGTCTGTGATGATGATATAATGGATGATGAATCGATATACTCAATTATAGAGACAAATGAAATAGAATATGATGAAGAAAAAGAATCAAGTGAAGAAGAGTTAGACTTAATTGATGAGTTAGTAGGAATAAAGATAGAAATGATGGATCAAATAAACTGCGAACACAAGTGGGATCATAACAAAGGTGATTCTAATATAAAATGTGTATTTTGCATATATTATCAAGATCCAGCAAAAAGAGCAACATGTAGGTTATGTTTAAAACAAGCATGTATGTCATGTCTAAAACAACAGAATGATATGAAAAATGAGTCGGTAGCTAAAATAATATATGAGGAAAATAAAGTGCAATTAGAAGAAGAAGTAATTCTAGAGGAGAAAGAGAACAAATATTTAAACAATACTCCACAAGAGTTCCTCATTTCTAGATTAAGTTTTAAGACCGAACAAATTTTGTCATACTTTACTTATGATATTATAGATCTAATTTGAAAAAAAATATGCTGAAAGACAATACAAAACCTTTCATGATATATAAAACCATTTTATGAAATTATACCAAGAAAACGAAAGGCATCTAGGAATAATTGCGAATGCAATTATTTTTCCTTTACTTCATCTCGATGATAAATTAATTGTTAAGCCTCATCAAAGATTCTTAATATTGAGGGCTGATATAAATTTAAAATATTTTAGAAGCATCCAAAAAAATATTGGAGATGATATCTCTCTACAAACTATTATTGATCATGGGTTAGTCCATGATATATATGGTACACTTGAAGAAATTTTCCAATCAGACCTTGGAATAGCTATTAAAGAAGCTTGTAAGAAATTAGCATGTATTCAAGGGAGATACAAAATTAAGTTTTATTCTAATCCACCAAAATTTACACAATCAATAAGACCAGCATGCCATGATATATATATATATCACAAAGGGATCATACGAATTTCCTACTACATGGACTTCAGATTCATGGCAAAATTATGAAGAGCTATTCGTAAAAGACACGAATCATGATGATGAGGACATGACCTCCATACATATGACCATGCTTGGAGAACCATATGGAGACCAATGAGATCAGCGAGGGTGTCCTAAGCAAGAAGGAGGCCCGAAACTCATCCGGTTCGAGTCATCAAGGTGGAGGCCCAAATCAAGTTCGAGCCCATCTCGGGTTCTAGGACCAATCTACCTTAAACTGGTCACCCAGGACGTATCCGGACTCCATTTTTGACGATCCACATATGGATGGAAAGTTAATTTGATAAGGAAGCCAATCCAAGTGGTCACACATCAAAAGCTATTTAGAATAAATGAGAATCATGATCACAAGTCAGCATCCAGAATCTACCAGGGTGCTGCGACACCGTCTTTTGGTCCGTTGGACCATGTATCGTGTTTGGATCCATTAGGGCGCGTCCAAGGGTCTTCCACGACCCTAGAGTCTTCATAAACAACCACCACCCCTCCATTAGGGTTTGAGTTTTGTTTAGTTTTTATTTTCTCATAAAACAGACAACGTTTTGCTGCAACTGTACCGCCAAGGTTGCTTGCTGTGAACTAGGGCTCCTGTTCTTGATCTTGTTCGCCTATGGCATTTAGTCCTTTCGAATAAAGACTTTAACTCCTTCTCGTTATCATAATCCTCATATTTATTTACAATTTCAGATTACGTTCATCCTATTCTTGCTTGTGTTCTCGATTCGCTTGCAGGAAAGCCTTATCGGCGAGGTCAATCGCGTTTGTGTGGTTGATAACCAACGGAGCAGTGGTGTAACGGTTGCGGAGGTCCGAATCAGTTTTGGTTCGAAGCCTAGATCGTGAACGTCGAGTCTCCACCAATCAACGCTATCATACCTTTCGGAAGATCGGGCCTTGTTTACATCAAGTGGTATCAGAGACCTTGTTGTTCGTTAGGTATAACTTTGTTTTTCCTTTAAATTGTTACTGTTTTTGCATTACCTATAGTCCACAAAAAGCCAAAAAAAAAAATATACACCGCCACATATTCCCTATCCTATAGCCTCGTTGTGCCATGTAATTTCATCTCTGTTTCACGCTGTTGAGTTTGTGTCCTAGGTCAAGTTCTGGTTGCTGGTTTTAGATCGTTTTGAGTCCAATTTGTGTTTTTCCCTTTGTTTTTCATCATAATTCGTGAACACCTTCAAGTCTTGCTGTGTTTCCTTTGTATCCATCAAACCCTAGTTCACGCCATCTAATTTGTTACACTTGTCTTCACTGTTTCATTCAAATCTTTGCTGCCGTGACCAATTTTGCGCGCATTATTTCCGTTTTGTCCTATAATTCGGAGTCAGTTTGTAAAACTGGTCTAGTTTTCGCATACGAACTCGGATTTCGACGTTCCATATATCAAAATCGATCAGATTTTTTTTGGATCCGTCCATCCTCGAGACCACCGGGGTCAGAAATTTTTATTTTGGTAAAAAAGTGGTCACAAGATCCTCTTTTCGTGGTCACAAGCTTTTTATCGATTTTGAGCACATCTTTTGAAATTTCCACAGGCCACACCTTTCACTTGTTTAAGCTCATTTTCTGTGGTTACTTCTTTTGTGCTCCTAAGTGAAGAAAAAATATCAGAAAAATAAAAAGAAAGAGTCGAAATTTCCCAAAAAAACAACGACAGCCTAAAAAAATAGAAAAAAGAGAGGGACAAAAGAGGAACAATATCTAGAGGAGCACATAGAGAGCGTCATTTGAGCTGTGTTTGCGTGTGCTGATTTCTACCTTATTCCTAATCATAATCCTGCTGTTCACATCACTTGATACATCTGGTACTTGGAACATGAGTAGGTCAGCAACTAAGACAAGTACTTGGGATACTTGTTCAGCTTTGCTATTCTGTTGCGAATATTGTTATTCCTTGCTAATATATTGTGTCTGTCCAAGCTCCACTTTCTTCTAACCAAGTAAAGGTTTGCCTTGCATCTGTTACACTCAAGCTACAACGGTATCACAGTCACCGACCGATTGCGCCGCCTGTTGCTTTGGTAAGAACACTGGTAAGACCGTGGTAAGACGCTTGAGAGTTGAGTGCCATGTTTTTCCTTGTCCACAACCTAAGTAGTTGATAAGGATAATACTTTTGTGTTGTCTTTTGCTGTCTTCTAACAATGACAGGTTGTTCATATCCATCGACTTATGATGGTATAGGTGCTGATGAGTACATGGAGTGTAAAATTGCCATCGATAACATATTTGCTACTCGCTTTATGTGTCCAAGGAGGAAGGTAAAAAAATGCAGCTAGTGTTTTACGACATTCTGCTTTATCTTGGTGGGAGTCTTTAGATCCTTCTGATAAACCTCAAACTTAGAATGATATGAAACATCTTATGAGATAAAATTTTGTTAATCCATCTCTTGTAATTAATTCAAATGATGAGGTGCATCAACTCGATTAATCTCTTGTTATTCCTCTTGCTATACCTAACCTTTTGTAGGACAATGTACAAAAGAGCGAGGATGACGTGACAGAAAAGGAGATGCTCATAGCCTCATGTGAAAATTCAGAACCATCAACTATTACTCCTGCTGAACATGAGAGCAAAGGTAATGCCCACGATGCTAAACTCATGGAAGGTGAGAGTTCTCTTGATGTGCTGAATTTTTCCACCAATCATGCTATGATAGAGCAAATTTTAGTGGAGCCTTCGCTTGATTTACCTTTGTCACAAGATGATTTGCTTGATGTTTCTTGCGACGAAGATGACTTGCATGATATTTATGTTATACCCATGCAATCATTGAAGAATGATCATGCTATGTGTATGCTAAAATCGAGCACTTGTGCTGAAGATAGACTTGTTATTCATAATGCTAGTGAAGTTGATGAGCTAAAATTGTTGTCTTCTTTAAATACTTTGGGTTACATTGAATTTCATGTTCCGTGTAATCTTAGTTCTTTAGAGGAGAAACTTTATGCATATGTTGATTTGCCATGGTTCTCTAGACATACATATCATGTTTTTGGTAAATATAACAACCAAGGGCAATATTTGATACAATGAGTTTACATTTGTACAAATCCGAATTATCCTTTTGTTGTGCAAAGTAATAATCAACTAGAGGACAGTAAAATCAACACTATTGTTATACCATATTCCTCTAGTTTTGTTTTTCGAACACAAGTGGAATCTAAAGAAAGGGAGCATATGTTTTTTTGTTAGTACTAATCTTTTGTAGGATAGTATTGGCAAAGATCGTGTGTATTTCAATCGAGCAAACTACATGTCTGTAGGACAAGACATGCTACAAACCTGGACATGTGGTCATATTCTTTCTTGCAATATTGTCCATTCCCATTATTTTGGAAACCTCATTTGTCCTCATGTTGTGCAGGATCGACTTCAAACAAAATCGACGCCGAGGATGGCTTTTGATCAAGAAAGGGAGGATGATGAGGACATAACCTCCATACATATGACCATGCTTAGAGAACCATATGGTGACCAAGGAGATCAGCGAGGGTGTCCTAAGCAAGAAGGAGGCCCGAAGCTCATCCGGTTCGAGTCACCAAGGTGGAGGCCCAAAACAAGTTCAAGATCATCTTGGGTTCCAGGACCAGTCTACCTTAAACTGGTCACCCAGGACGCATCCGGATTCCATTTTCAACGATCCACATATGGATGGAAAGCTAATTTGATAAGGAAGCCAATTCAAGTGGTCACACATCAAAAGCTATTCGGAATCAGTGGGAATCATGGTCACAAGTCAGCATCCAGAATCTGCCAGGGTGCTGTGAGCTGTCTTTTGGTCCGTTGGACCATGTATCGTGTTTAGGCCCATTAGGGGCGCGTCCAGGGGTCTTCCATGACCCTAGAGTCTTCATAAACAGCCGCCACCCCTCTATTAGGGTTTGGGTTTCGTTTAGTTCTTGATTTCCTCATGAAACAGACATCGTTTTGCTGTAACTGTGCTGCTAAGGTTGCTTGCTGTGAACTAGGGCCCCTGTTCTTGATCTTGTTCGCCTGTGGTGATTAGTCCTTTCGAATAAAGACTTGAATTCCTTCTCATTATCATAAGCCTCATATTTATTTGTAATTTCAGATTGTGTTCATCCCATTCTTGCTTGTGTTCTCGATTCGCTTGCAGAAAAGCCTTCTCGGCGAGGTCAATTGCGTTCGCGTGGTTGATAACCAACAGAGCAGTGGTGTAATGGTTGCGGGAGTCCGAATCAGTCTTGGTTCGAAGCCTAGATCGTGAACGTCGAGTCTCCACCAATCAACGCTATCATACCTTTTGGAAGATCGGGCCTTATCTACATCACATGATAATTGGAGATTTTTAGTGAAGCAAAAGAATTAGAAGGAAATACCAAATTTGCTCCTGAATATTATATGATGTACCAAAATAAAATAATAAAAGTATTCTTATGAGAATACTATGGAAGATATAATATAATACAAAGAGAAGTTGGAAGACTAATAAAGCCTAGTTATGGCAAAGAATGTCAATTACGAAAAGAATATCGTGAATTGTTGTCCTGGTATGAAATATGACAACCTGAAGAACTGGACAACGAAGAAAATATTGAGTAATAAGAAGAGTCAATACAGGCTCAGTTCAATATCAATATATATGTTCTATACAAGATATATACTCCCTATGTTGATAAGGTGTTATCAACAATTCGGCAGGGGAAGATAATACTACATGTCAGAATCCTTGATTTGAAGTTTGCAACATCAATCATTTGGGCGTGGAAGACAATACCAAAGAAGGATAAGACCATGCATGATGGAGGACAACGCAAAAGGAATATCAGTCACTCTACTATGGCCAGAACAATTATTGAAGCACGTAGCTCCATCCTAGCTGTCTAGGCAACAGTAAAGGAGAATAATTGAAGACACCAGAAGACTTAAGCACGAAGTAACTCTAGAAGATAAGGATGAAGGACAATCCAGAAGGCTCCCTTCGCGCTATAAAGCGAGACGCCGGGCGCATTCATGCATCATCGGACTGAAGACCACCAGCATCAAACACCGCACTCCCATCCACTGAAGACTCCACTCCACACCACCACTCCACCATCTCTCCACTCACACATACACCATGAAGACTACGATCTCAGGAGTTCTCTGAGTTCGTCCACCTTTAGTACTAATACTCCACTTACTTAGTAGCCACTCCACCGTTGTAAATTAGAGAATAAAGGAAGTCCCCATGATCTTTCTACGCTTGTAAGGTAATCCCTAAGGTTTGTGCTAAGTGCTTGGGGTTTCCCAAAAGAGAAAGCCATATGTAAGCTTGCTCTATGGAAATGAATTAAGCTTTCCTGTTTTAATCCCTACCTTCCTTTAAGCTCATTCATATGGGGCGATGTCTCTATGCTAGGGACCCTAGAGGAGAAACCGTTGCATGTGTTGTTCTCGTGTTAGCCCTGGTAGCGATGTTTGTAGAGAACCCTGTGTGCACAGAGAAGTGTTCCCTTCGGGTGGAACTGCCTAGGAAGACGATAGAGCCTGAGTCCTGTGTGTGCGTGGCTAGGGATATTCAGGGAGAAGACTAGGGTTAGCCATGTTTTGAAGCGAGCTAGTGATGCATACGGTGAGTACCGAGTAGGATTGACACAAGCATAGTCGCACGACCGGCTGAACTATTGGTCTTGCCAGCCTGCAAAAGATCTGAGAAATATTAATCCGCATATTCACTAATCGCACGCATAACTAATCACTCACGCATCCTGCATTCACATCCACAAAGCACAACAAGTGCTCCAAATAGTTACGCCGCATAGTGCTTGAATAGTGAAGGGGTTGAGTGCCTGAGCCACTCTCGGGTGAGTGCTCGTGCACTGTTCATATTCCAAATTTGAATAGTAGCGAGTATTTTGAATAGTGCCACGAATTTGAATAGTGACCAATGAATTTGAATAGTGCTTTGAATAGTAACTTGAGATTTTTAAATTTGAATTCTGAATCCGAGTTAGTTTCCCGATGTTTGCTGTAATATATGCCACCACCGCATAATAGTATATATATATATATAGGAGATTATTATATTATATTATTATATAACTGATCGACCTTAGCTTCTTTCCAAAGGGGATGGGGAGAAGATGCATGCTATCAACTGTCATCCATCTCCACCAAACTAGCAGACATCTATCTACCCGTCGTCCATGTTTCCATATGTGTCTTATTTATTTGGGTTATTTGGATTCTTGCCATTATAATTTCTCAAGTTTTGAAGAATGCCATTACTATTCATCTTATTAGAAATTTGCCACTGTTATTCTGCTTCCCCCTCTCCCTTGCCCTTTGCTACGTCTGGAGCATAGCTAGGCCCACCTGTAGGCACTATATTTTGATATTGGGCCGTATTGCCCCTGTACGAGAGACATTATCTCCTTGATCTGAGCATTGAAGCTCTTAGAGACATTATTAGTTAAATAATCACATTTACTCTCCTCAGAGAAGCCACATTTGTACCATATCCTAGGATGATGCTTCTGAAGGTAGTCAATAGCAGCTAGAGCAAACTCAAAGATTTTCTTCATATGCCACCTAAACATGCTTTCTGTGTAGTTCCTTGCAGCAGGATATAGATGGTCAGTGGAAACATCCCCTGAGAAGTGTTTCATGAAGTTATTGTACATGTGCCTTGTACACTCCCTGTTTTCAGCATGTGGGAAACCAGCCCCCACAGCTGTCTCTAACCCTTTACAAGCATCACTACATATTACTAGTCCTGGCGGGTCTCCTATGACACTGTGCAAATTCTCTAGGAACCACTTCCAGTTGTCTTTGGTCTCTGAGTGAAACACACCAAATGCAATATGGTACAACCAGTTATGCCCATCAACACCTGTTGCTGAAGCCAACTGTCCAGTATAGTTTCCATTCAGAAAAGATGCATCTACTCCTACAAAGGGTCTACAACCAGCTAGGAATCAATCAATGCATGGCTTCAAAGCAACAAAACCCCTCTTGAACCCATTCTTCTTACCAATCTTCTCCAACTCTATTTGTACTCTACTTCCAGGTGAACTTATTTCTAGTTGTGTTGCGAAATTAAAAAGAAGTTGAAAGCTTTCCTCATACTTACCATGTATCTGATCCAAGGCTACTTTCAAACCAGACCACACTTTTGAGTACTTCAACTTTATTCCAAAGTCACCCTCCAATTTTTTCTTTGCCTCCTTTGCTCCCTTTGTTGGGTTATTCTTAACCCAATCTCCAATCCTATCTGCACACCAGCCCTGACTGGCCATTTTCCCTTCTCAGCTTGGTGGTAGGACAATTGTGGTCAGCATGAATCTTTTTGATCTACAATAGCATAGGGTAAAAGAAAATGTTAATAGAAAATAATACATCAAAAATCAAAAAAAAATGTTAATAGAGACAATGATACATCGCAAATCAGAAAAGAAATGTACATATACAGTTTTCTTATCAAAAATGGTGGAAGCATGTATGCGCCAAGTGCATCCCTCAGCAGCACACTTTGCTATGAACCTTTGCTTGTCACTTTTGTAACTAGGAGCAAGCTCAAACCCAGTCTTCACAGCATAATGTCTTAATGCTTTCCTGAATGCAATGATATCAGGAAATAGCTCCCCCTTCACAATCTTTGGGTTCTTAGGGTCATGCAATACATTTATCTCCAGAGGATCAGCATCATCCACCTCTGCCTCAACATGGACAAAGTTATCAGATGGATCAGCAGTAGCATGAGTGTTAACATTGTCAAATGGTTGTGGCTATGCAAACTCAGTAGGTGGCGCTTCATCATACATGGCCTCATCATCAACTACCACGTATTCTTCATCATTATCAAAGATATTTGGCTCTCTAGCTGCCTCTCTATCTGGCTCTAACTCATCAGCCACCTCTGGATTCTCAGGAGAAGCACATGGCAAGGTTGTTGGCTCAGTACCACCACTACTGGGTTGTTTAGGCATGTTAGCATCATGAGTGCCAAATTCTGCTGCATCATCAGGAGGAACCACACAGAGAGGCTCCAGTGCATCAAACTCGGGTTCCACACAAATTGCACTATCAAATACACCTACTATAACCAGGCAGGTCATCTCCTCCTTATGCATTTCAAACAAATCAAGCATCTGTATCTCATCAACTAGTTTGACATCCTCATTCAATCTTTTTTCAAAGAACCAAACAGTGGGTGTTTGGTTAGTGCATAGATTCATTTCAGTTGCCAGATGTTTCAACAACAAGTCTAGTGTCAGTGACCCATACTCCACATCCCACTTAAACACTCGGCCTTTTATGTATGATTTCCTACCAGTTGAGTCTTTGGAAGCAAAAGCTTCGACTTTAACCTCTAACACAAACATCCCACCCCTAAGAAGTAGTAAATTCATCCCCAAATCAAAGTGTATACATGCACAAATCATCATAATAGCAACTAATCACCAACTGTGTTGACCACATGGAGACAAAGGATGCAGAAAGGGTACCTGCTGCCACTGTCCTCCATCACCGCCGGAGCAGTGGACGCGCATGGAGGCGCTAAGCTTGAGCTCCCCGCCATCAGGGTGCCTCCATCACCTCTAGTGGACGCGAGGTTAGGGTTTGTCTCCATCGCCACCACCTCCAATCGCTGCCGCCAACCACGCCTCGATTCGCCACCACCGCTTACACCTGGTTCGCCGCAGAAAGAGATGGGGTTAGGGTTTGGTCGGAGGCATGAAGGGAGAAGAATGCATGATGGCGCAGGCATGTGGCAAAGAAGGGGGAAGAATGAGGAAGAGTGCGAGAGAAGAATCAGGGAGGCAGAGGTGGGGTTAGGGTTTGGTCAGAGGGATGAAGGGAGAAGAATGGACGGTGGCGTGGGCGTCTGTGCAAGATGTGCAGAAGGCGACGTTGGCAATGGCAGGTGGCGCGGGTGTGCGGCAAAGAAGGGGAAAGAATGAGGAAGAGTGCGAGAGAAGAACAAGGGTGGCAGAGAAGAACGGGGGCGTGCTGCCTCTCGTACAGGGGCAATACGACCCAATACCAAAATACAACGCTTGCAGGTGGGCCTAGCTTCACTCCAGACGTAGCAAAGGGCCAGGGTGAGGGGGAAGCAGAATGTCAAATTTCCAATAAGATGAATAGTAATGGCATTCTTCAAAACTTAAGAAATTATATTGGCAAGAATCCAAATAACCCTATTTATTTAGCTCGCTGGGAGAGAGGAGGTTTGGTGTATGTGTATGATGGCCGTCATCATCACCATCCGATATGATCAGTGGTCACTACAGCAGCGCAGCTACCTACAACTACAACCACGATGTCGACTCCTGTTCCATCGTCTTGCCATAAGCCCATAAGACTGTCTCCAACAAGCCATACATACCGCTTCCCAAACCCATTTTGCGTCCTGCATAGTGAAAAAACGCCATCCAACATAATAGGCAAAGGGAACTCCTATTTTGGGTAGAAGAAGAGAGGGAACCCAGATATGCGTCCTCTTTCCGTCGTCTCTGTCCTCGACCCAAATCCTTGCACCATTGACATGCTGGGCCTGGAGCCAATCAGCGCTGGGCACTGCTGGTGTGCTCAGCCAGGAGCCAAATCAACTAGCACACGACGAACAGAGAGCTCGCACGCAAAGAACAGAAAAGGAGCGGCCAAGAAAATCGATGAAATCCAACTCAAATCTTCATGGATCGCTCCCAAACTTTGCACAACGATTCGCAATGAAGATAAAAGGCTACTCCTAGGAGATCATTGCTCTATTTAAACTATAACTCTATAAATCAAAGAAATTCAAGCAAGAATGAGTGTTTCCCCAAAAATGAAGATCGGCTTGGATCTTGATGCACGAATGGAATTGATTCATACCACTTGGTTGGATTGTTCAACACTCATCAAAGCATCAATCTGACTAAACAAATCTCACAGCAAAACTCAAATTGAGCACAAATCAAGAAGGGGAAAGAAACAAGAACGAAGAACACATCAGAGAGAGAGGGAGGGGGCCACTGGAGTGCCACCCGCGTGGGCGGCCATCGCCGCGCCGAGGTCCGGGCACCGCCGAGGTGTGCTCACGCCGCCGCCCTATCCATTTCGGGAGATTAGGAGGAAGAGGGAGGGAGGGGAAGAGAAGTGACAAGGGAGAGAGAGAGAGAGGGGAGAGGAGGAGATATTTGGTGTACTGTACAGTGATTTGCGTTGGCTGTTGGAGAAGCTAAATTTTGGGTGCGGACCCTTTTTCCTGTGCATGACTCAAACCAGAGAATGGGTGTTGTGTTTAGGTTCTTATTGTTGGAGACAGTCTAAGGCACAGTAGAGTGGCTGCATTGCTAAAGAAGAATATAGTGCTTGGTCAGACCATGTACAACGCACACAGACAACTCCATTCCACCGACTTCCAAAATCTACCATATTTGCCCTTAACACACACATAAGGATTGCATAGAATATTTTCAAAGAAAGCATGATTTTCTAAAATTGTAAACGTATATGTGTTTAGTCCAATCATATAAAAGGCGCGTGTGTATATATATATTTAGTTTTCACCAACATTTAGTCCAATCATATAAAAGTTAATGTCACAAGTAGTAGTTGTACTGCACTACTATAGGGGTACGTTAAATCCATGGATTAATGGCCCGATAGTCCGATTAACCCCTGACTAATTCTCCTAATCTACAAAGGGCTTGGTACGTCCATCGGGTACACTTGCATGCACCCTCTAACCGAGTAGGGATAGCTCGGTGGGCCGCAGAAGGCCCACTCCTAAAAAAAAATCCTCGGCGTCAATGAAACGAGCTAAGGTATTATAATATCTAGATGGTAGCATCAGCCAGGTGTCACTACGTCAGAATTGCACTTCACTGCCGGTTCAAAATACGCCATCACTGCTGGATTTTGAATTGGCACAACCATACCGGCAGTGATGAGGGTAAGCTATCACTGTCGGTTCCTACAAACCGGCAGTGTTCTTCAACTTCATTGCCGGTTCTTTACACAACCGATAGAGTTCAGTTCTACCAACACTGCCGGTTCATAAGACCACCCAGTAGAGTTCATTTCCACCAACACTGTCAATTTGTGTTTGAACCGGCCGTGTTATCGTACGAATCACTGCCGATTTGTGACAAGAACCGGCAGTGATGGCTAAGCCAACGCTGCCAGTTTGTGGCTCCAGCTGGCAGTGCCATCACTGCAGGTTTGTTGCTAACCGGCAGTGATGTCACGTTTGTATTTTATTATTTTATAATTTATTTTAATTTATATTTTTTCATGGAATCGGGTTTCGCTTTATATACGCTACTTAGACGACAGGTCCATCAATATTAAACATTACAAATGTTATAGTTATAGTTCAAATGTTCTTATCAAGATCTCGATCCCTCAAAATAAAAAAGAAATGTTCTCGGACTTCATAGATTGTGCAATGCTTCTCGGACTTCTTACAATAATCTGGCGAGCCACTCTGGGCCATACTGGTCCTTGAACTTCACGGATTGTGCAACGGAAAATACTCCATCTTTTTCCAATACCTCGGCTAAGATGAATTTTGCCAAATCCGATTGCAGCACGACGATGTCCATGTCTAACAACCTTTCGTGGTTATATTTCTTACGCTGTCGTTCAGAAAAGATGATATCCAAAGAGGAATCAGTAAATCATTTTGTTGAATGATTAACAGACATAAATGAAATGGAGATTATACACATAAACGTATCGGCTTCTTCCGATTTCCCGCCGATGTAGCGAAGCATTGCCCACATTAGATAAAACCCGCATTCATTGTTTCCCGCCGGCTATTTTAGGTACTTCCCCTCCATTTCGACAACCTTGAATGGGACCTGCATCCCACCAATATGTCTTCTTCGAACACTGAGCAACATTAAAAGGATAAACGTTAGAAAGCGGTATGTGTGATTAGAAAATAATATGTTATTAGGATCGCTTACTAATTCAGCACTGCCACCAGTGCATCCAGTTGATGAAATGGTTTTTTCTTTGAGTCCCACACCTCGATCAGATTTTTGGCAAGATTAACACAAATGGAGATGAAATGGTTGCTGCAATCACAGAATCCTAATTACTGAATAATCTTAACAAAAAAAGAAGCATAAAATTAAAAGCCGAGAACACATACTCACAGTTGTAGGCTAGAAGTATGTGTGTTTTGTTCTTCATCGTGAATTTGTCGAAAACAGCAATCAATCTCTATTTTAGATCTTCCATGTCACATCCATGGAGGCCTAGACATGTCTTCTCATTGACTCACAAGGGGTCCAAGAAGCCTATGTTATCCCATTTGCTTTTTAGAATGCAAAATTTTCTATACACCTACATAAAATCATGGGAAGTGCTCAAAATTTAACAATTTGTGTCCCGAGAGAGTAGTTAATTATAATATCATGCGTGTAGGGTACTTATATAGTCCACAACGTCAACATTTGTGTATCGAGAGAGCGTTTCTGGTATAGCTAGAACAAGCACTCCCACTCGACATCGAATTTCTCTTCTTCAGGATAATTAAAAATATGTGGCGAATGGATAATAACATCAAAACCAAAGTCCTCCGTCTCTGTTGTTTGAGCCATATAATATTAATGCAACTGGCGTATATATGTTGTCAATTTTTTATACTCGTGATCGGAAACCAAAAGATTGCCCCTTTCATACTTCATTGCTGGTGTTGCCGTCCCTTGTACATCATAATAGATGGTCGTGGCCTCTTCCATAGTTAATTCGGGGTTGTCTTCGATGAACTTCTGTATCTTCCTTAAATCTTCATTGTGTATTTCATCGACTCTTGTTGTAGCGTACTAATTGTGTGTTTGCCTTTCAAATTCGGACTTCAACAAAAATGGAGGCAGTGAGGCACAGAGATTGAAGAAACTAATACAATCTTCCATCAAGATGTGTGCCGTAAATTTTCCTTCGATCAAGTTTGTAACGCTGCCACTGAATGACCTTTTTCTTTTTTGTTGATCCACTTTGGGAGCATTAGCGACCGAATCCAAGGATCTTTTCTACGACTGCGAGGATGCCTTTGATCTTGTTTGGGCTGAGGTGGTGGAGGAGGAGGATGATGATGAGAATTCTATTTTCCTAGGGCTAATGAAGATGGAGGAGGAGGAGGAGGAGGAGTCTTCTCTTTTCTCAGGGCTGATGAAGATGGAGTCGGACGAGGAGGAATAGAAGGAGACCTCTGTCTTCTTGGGGGTGATGGCAAGGGATGAGGAGGGGTGTGATCTCTGTTGGGAGATGGTGAGTGATCATCATGGGTGGGTGAAGACTCACAATCGTCCTCATCATCAGAGGACAATTGGTGGTCAAGCTTAATGAATCGCTTGCGCCAGGCCACTTGAGAGCCCTTGTTATGACCAAGTTTCAGCTTATCTTCCGCTACGGGGTACTCAATGTGTATCTTGTTATACTTCTTATCAAGTATTCTATCTAATAATAAGTCCACATACAACAAAGTCAAATAATAGCATATGTTCACCTAGAACAAATTCATTGTTTGATTGACCACATACAACAAAGTCCACCTACTGTTCTACGAAACTAAACCTACATCAACTCCAAATAAGAAAAGCACTGACCATAGCCATAAATAAAAGTATGACATCTTTCCAAGACCAAGAAGCAATTCTCCTAATTTTCACATCTCCGACAGGTGGCTTCTCTTCAATCTCCAGTGCCATTGGATGGCCATGGTTTGCATTCATTGGACCATAGTAGGCCAGTTGCCCATGGTTTGCAAGGTAGGCCAGATGACTATAGTAGGCCCTCAAAGCTTCAGCTTCTATGTTGTACTTTTTGTGCAAATTACCAGGGTAGCGATTGACTTGAGCATAGTAATCTTCCTAGGTTCGATAAATCCTAGGCATGTGACCAACATGCACTATATACCATGCCATGGTTGCCTATACATTTAAGTAAATTAGGCATGTGGTAAGTGGTAATGGTAACTCACTGAACAAGAGTTATTATTCAAGTTATATGGCCAAACTAAATCTATTTAATGTTCTTTATCCTTGACATGATAAAAAATAACCTAAATAATGGGATTATTTATTATTCGGAGATCAATGTGGTTTAGTAATCATACTTGCTAGCATGCAGCATCATATGTCATTGGTTAATAGTTAGCAACAGGGGTACCCATGTGAATTTCTCAAGTAAGCAAGCATACTTTACTTTGGACAGGCATGGACACCCTAGTCTGTAACAAACAAAACATTGAAGTAGGTTGCTAGGAATGCAAATAAAAGCATGTTACCCATCCTCCAAGCAATCCAGGTTACATTTCAAATGAAAATTTTGCAGGGCTGCAAAGTCTATTTTACTAAATCACATAATGCACATAAAATACTCACTTTGCAATCATTGATCATGAGAGAAAGTAAAATAGCTTATTATGTGCATTGCTTTGCTAGTATTGCCTGTCGCTACTGCAACAGTTGAGAGATGCTTTTTGGGAATGAAGATTGTCAAAACAACTTTGTCTAATCGCATGGGTGATCAGCACTTGAGTCATAGACTTATTTGCTATCTAGAGAAAGAAGAAATGAAGAAAGTGACCAATGAGGCCGTGGTTTGATGTTTCATGACAACGGAAGGAAAAGGACATAAATATGATCTCTGATAGGTAATGCAATGCATCTACTATTAATGGAAAATTCTATAGTTTATTTGCTAAATAACTGACCTATTTGTTTTCTTTCCTTTTAGGCTAGTAGGATCTTCATCATGGTCTCCTAGATCACATATTATGCTAAATGGGGCATGTTTTGTTCATGATTTTGGGATTCTATCAATGATGACTACACTAAAGTGATCAATGCTGTCTTCTTTTTGTTAAATGGTGAGTGTTATGTTTGGACCAAAATCTCATCTCTATAGCTAGAAGTCAAATTTGATATTAAAATATGGTAGTTGCACATTAGTTATGCTATTTTTGATTGAACATCATATCGGTTAGTGTAGTTATGAATTAAGTGGTGCACCTCCAATCATTTTGCTCTAGCTTCGCCCCTGACTAGTAGTACACGAATAGCCAAGAAACATAATCACATACTGTCACTTAATATAGACATAAGTCAACTTTTTTCTTCTTAGAAGTGAATTGGTAAAAATGTGTTACACAAACGTTCCACCAAAATAAGTATTACTGGATTCAAGTAAGCAGCAACACCTCTACTGATTCAAGTAAGCAGCAACACCGTGGGACATTTCATTAGACACATAGCGTGTAGTGAGCCACACACTCACCGTGGGGGTGGGAAAGCAACTGTCCACGCGCTCCTGAAGGCCTCGGCGGTGGGAGTGCATGCATGGAGGAGCAGGGGCACGGCCTGCGTCGTGGATGAGGAACGAGGGCATGGACGACGCGGTGCTCCGGCTTGGGGCGATGGATGGCGTGGGGCGGTGGATGGCGTGGGGCGGTGCTCCGGCGTGGGGTGGTGCTCGGGCGCACGGGTTGAAATGAATTTGGATAATTTCAACCCGCGGCTCTTTTATACCAGTAGCTCATCACTGCCGGTTCTAATTGTAAACCGACAGTGATGGGGTACATCACTGCCGGGTCATTCCCCAAACCGGCAGTGATGTGGTGTAGCAGTTAGGTGTTAAGTAGGATAACATTTTTTTCTTCGAACTCCTCCTACTGGTGCAACGGTTAAGACCCCTCAACTTAGCCCTCGAGACCCGTGTTCGAGTCCCAGGCGGCCCAAATTTTTTTGTTCTATTTTATAAATTATTAATTTACTTCAGGAAATATCATCACTGTCGATTTTGATTATAAACCGACAATGATGGGGGTATATCACTGCCGGATCATTCTCCAAACCGGCAGTGAGTGGTGTAGCAGTTAGGTGTTAAGTAGGATAACTTTTAGTTTTCTTTCGAACTCCTCCTACTGGTGCAACGGTTAAGACCCCTCAACTTAGGCCCCCGAGACCCGTGTTCGAGTCCCAGGTGACCCAATTTTTTTGTTCTATTTTATAATTTATTAAAGCGGCCTAAAGGTCAAAAGGAAAAAATAAATAACCCTTGGCACACATCCTATACTAGCAGCGGCGGTTAAGTCTCTGAACTCTGCAGCATGAGACCTGAGCTTGAACCCGAGGGCTGGCATAATTTTTTTTAATTTTTTATATATCACTGCCGGTTTTCAAAATAAACCGACAGTGATAACCAGCATTACTGTCGGTTTATTCTCATCAATGCCGGTTTTTTGAAACCGATGGTGATGTTATATATATTAAAAAATTTCTTTTATATATTAAATAAATAGAAGCATATGTATTCCTATGTTAAAATGGCTTAAAATTTTTTTGGCAAGCTTGTACACCCAAATTAAAACCCCACACAGGATCTTAGGTTTTTCTCATCAGTTTTTTTATTATATTATTCTGTGTGCTGAATGAGACAAAAGAGGGTGAATTTCATCTTGGACCCAATAGATTTTTTCATCCACCTCCACAAAATTCTTATCCCTAGGGCACATTAGAGCATGTGTAAAAGTTTGGCACCATTCCGGATCTTTTCGTGGGTAGACTCAGTTCAACCTATAATTAATCGGTGTCGTCGCGTGAAAATTCAATTAAACCTCAGAAAGTAGCAAATCATCTTCGGAAAATCCCAAACTAGGTGTTTCCTTCACACGTGGCACGTGCAAGCCTAAGCAAAAGTTTGAGACCAATACGACACCAGAATGCGTATGAACCACAGAAACCTTGATAACTTATGTGTATAGCCATAGTTCGATAAAAGGGCACATGTACCTCTGTGAAACATGTATACTCCGCCTATATCGAAATGGCTTGAATTTTTTTTGGCAAGCATGTACACCCAAATTAAGACCCCACACAAGATCTAAGGTTTTAATGATCAGTTTTTTATTTATTATATTTTTCTTTATGCCGAATGAGCAAAAGAGGGTGAATTTCATCTTGGACCCAATAGATTTTATCATCCACCTACACAAAATTCTTATCCCTAGAGCACATTAGAGCCTGTGTAAAAGTTTGACATCATTCTGGATCTTTTTGTGGGTAGACTCAGTTCAACCTATAATTAAACGGTGTCGTCACGCGGAAATTCAATTAAACCTCAGAAAGTAGCAAACCATCTCCACAAAATCCCAAACTTAGTGTTTTCTTCACACGTGGCATGTGCCAACCTAAAAAAAAGTTTGAGATGAATACAACACCGGAATGCCTATGAACCACAGAAACCTTGATAAGTTATATGTATAGTCGTGGTTCGATAAAAAGACACATGTACCTCTATGAAGCATGTATACTCCGCCTATATCGAAATGACTTGAAATTTTTTTGGCAAGCATGTACACCCAAATTAAAAGCTCACACAGGATCTGAGGTTTTTTTGATCTATTTTTTTATTTATTATATTTTTCTCTGTGCCGAATGAGACAAAAGAGGGTGAATTTCATCTTGGACCCAATAGATTTTGTCATCCACCTCCATAAAATTCTTATCCCTAGGGCACATTAGAGCCTGTGTAAAAGTTTGGTACCATTTCGGATCTTTTTGTGGGTATACTCAGTTCAACCTATAATTAAATGGTGTTATTGCACGAAAATTCAATTAAACCTCAGAAAGTTGCAAACCATCTCCGGAAAATCCCAAATTAGGTGTTTCCTTCACACGTGGCACGTGGAAGCCTAAGAAAGTTTGAGATGAATACAACACCGGAATGTATATTTCTAGTTTCCCAACAAATGTTACACAAATTACATGCATGACAATAATTAAAAACACAAAGCCGTACAAATTAAAATTAGAACCCAATTAAACTATGACCTTGAAAACAACCTAATAAACATTAATTACAATCGGAATCACTACCGGGTTCGATCGGGTCACGCACACTAACATGCCTCTGTAGCCATATATGGTAATTGATGTCACGGATTATGTATCCGCTTGTATGAATGAAGTCCAATGCCCGTATGAGTGTACTCTCTCGTGCCTCACAATACCGAAAGAATGGTCGGCCATAGATGTAACCTACTGAATGACCACTGCCCCTATTAGTAATCCTTATGCAGTACTAGCATCCTTCTAAAATGAGCTGGCCGAGGTTACCATTGTAGAAGTCCCAATCGTACCCGAGTTGCTCCGTAGCTTGGTCTAGAACGGCCCACAAGCCACAAGCAGCATAGGTAAGGTCCTGGAGCGCAATCTGCATGCGGAGAAAAAGAAAAAAAATAGAGAATATTATTACAATAATAAACAACAAATAACCACGACTCATGTATAAGTGACCATTTTACCACATCCGCACGGCTGTAGCTCGCAAACCATTCGCTTGCTTTACGGGGACGGGATATCACCAGCATTCAAAGCAAGTGCCTTGAAGTACAAGAAATCCGTTACATCATAGCAAACACATCGAAGTACCTCTAAACAGATGCGCATGGCACTGAATTGGGTGCTTATCACGTCTAGGCTCTGTCTTCCCGTCTCGTGGATATGGTTCCTATGATTTGCACCCCTCAAAGGGATGAAAAAACTAAGTTCACACATCCATAGCCGACCACTTGCATTAGATGCCGTGTTCTCGACGGTGTCTGAGATAAAGAACCAGCTAAGTGCTGTTCACAGCTAATTTATTGGGGATATAGTCTGTGACATATATGTATGCAACAATGATATTAAACTAATTACACTTATTTGTTAGCATCAAAAAACAAAAGATGTTGAAAAATATTTCATACAATAGCTGGAACAAGGAAACATGGAATGACCACATTAGGAGCGAATGGCTCATCGCCAGGGTAGAAACCTAGTTCTTGTGGTGGCGGAGGTCCGTTGTTCATACCACCTGATCGATAAAATGCCAAAAAAAATATGAACATAAAATATATGCACAAAAAATTCTTTCAAGTAAAATGTGGCAACATAATTAAATATAGATCGAATGCAAGGAATAAGAATATATATAAATGTAGAATGCAAAGAAATATGAATATAAATATAGATCAAATGAATATAGATAGAATATTGGAGAAGACAACATATCAATACCATTGAAAAATGCAGGAGCCATGACCAAATCACGTAGAGAGAGTGGATTTCTTGAGAAGTGAGAGTGAAACGTGAGAAATGAGACTGTGAGATTTCGTGGGTGGGTGGGATCGATGTATGTGGCCGGTGGTTTGTTTTATATAGGGGGCATGGACATCACTGTCAGTTTTTAAGTGGAACCGACAGTGAAAGTTAATATCACTCCTGGTTTTTAAATAGAACCGACAGTGAAAGTTAATATCACTGCCGGTTTGTAAGTAGAACCGACAGTGAAGGTGCATATATGTAAATGATATATTTATTTAGATAGTACAGTGGGAAAGTTTTAACAACAATGATATATTTATTTAGATAGTAATGAAATACATCAAAAAATAACAAAAATATTAGAAATAAATTACATATACGATAACAAAGACCTTACACTAAAATTCCATATACGATAACAAAGACCTATTTGTGTACAGGTCAATGTTACAATCAATGTGTATCAACAAATTATAATGTAACCACCTCAGTAGCATTCTTCTAGCACCAACTAGGGGTAAACAGCAGCACCGAGGTGGTCTATGAGCTATACCGGTTGGAGATGACAAGGTGACATCGATGAATCCGCCTTGTCTGTATTTGGCCTTTTTCCAGATGCGCACCGCAGTGGATGGCTCTGTGAACCTCGTGGCATCTCCAATCTTCGACGTTGCTCTATCTTCAGTAGCATTCTTCTAGTACCTCTTGTGTGCACCATTTTGGTGGACTACGACGCACAATGATATCTGTGGTTTGTTGTGAGAGGAAAACATTGTATCATGGCTGATAAGGCCTTGAAACCAACATGCATGGAGAGGCTAGCTCCTGGCCGAGGGCTATTTTATAGGGGCTAGCAGTCGTGGTACATTTTTATTTCTGAACTAAAGTTGTTGGGGTAGGTGGGAGCAGTGTTCCAACAGTTGTGGTCAGTGGGAGCACTGTTGGCATGTGAGGAGCATCTATACATCACTGTTGGTTTTAGTTTAAAAACCAACAATGAATGGAGCCTTCTGTGTCGGTTTGAGCAACTGACTGTGAAGAACCAAAACCGGCAGTGAAGTGCCCTGCCGCCATCGCAGCCAGTTAGGGGTTAAGTAGTATAACTTTTCCCTTCCTTTCGAATTCCTCCGACTGCCTCAACGGTTAAGACTCGCAACTTAGCCCCGAGACCCGTGTTCGAGTCCTAGGAGGCCCAAATTTTTTGTTTAAATTTTATAAATTATTAAATGACTTTGGGAAACTACTCATCACTGCTGGTTGTAATTCTAAACTGACATTGATGAGGAAATATCACTGCCGGGTGAATCCTCAAACCGGCAGTGATGTGGGTGTAGCAGTAAGGGGTTAAGTAGGATAGCTTTTTCATTTCTTTCGAATACCTCCGACTGGCTCAACGGTTAAGACACCGTAGCTTAGCTCCCAAGACCCGTGTTTGAGTCCCAGTTGGCCCAAATTTTTTGTTTCAATTTTATAAATTATTAAATGACTTTGGGAAATTGCTCATTACTGCCGGTTGTAATTCTAAACCAACAGTGATGAGGAACCATCAGTGCTGGGCCATTCCTCAAACCGACAATGATGGGGCTGTACCAGTTAGGGGTTAAGTAGTATAACTTTTCCCTTCCTTTTGAATTCCTCCGACTTCCTCAATGGTTAAGACTCCGCAACTTAGCCCCCGAGACCCGTGTTCGAGTCCCAGGCAGCCCAAATTTTTGTTTCAATTTTATAAATTATTAAATGAATTTTCTCTGTGCACCTTCTTTCTCCGTGGCCTTCTTAGCGTTCCTCTTCATCTCGGCCTGATCTAGAGACTAGAACAGTACACGCATCAAGTAAATGGATCACTCAACAGTCAACACACAAGCCACAGGCATTCCCATTCACATCTCTAGGAGCACATACATCAATGATCGATGAAGGTTGGAGGAGGAATGGAGCTACTACACCTTTGCTCAATGCCGACTGTGGGCTGGGCTCCTTCGAGTATTGCAAGCAGGGACTACAAACTGGTTGGGGACCAGTGGCGCCGAGGAGCTGAGGATCCCTCACTACTAGTAGTAGCTCGGAAGAGAATGGCTGCCCCAATGTCCTTCTATCAGAAGTCTAGACATATATATTTATATTTATATTTAGCTGGTGTTTAAATTCAGAGAGTAAAGTTTAGAAATGTTATGTCCGGTGTCTAATCGAGTGTTTGAATAGTAATAAGGTCAGTCTCAATGGTAGTTTTAAATAACTTTCATTCTCATTAATTGCTATGATACGTCGGCATATTTGCTGAGTTGGCAGAGTATTAACGAGGAGGAGAGAGGAGATGAGAGTTTCATCAGGATCAAACATCCTTCACGGTTATGTGCATAATGACTACATAGTTAATAATAATCTAACTATCTTTAGGTGCATCAACAATGAGGGCCTCATTGTGATCAAGCCGTACGTAAGCAGGTTCGTCACCCTCTTGAATGATAGGTAGGAGTACGTTCGCCCCGGATAGAGGCATTTCCTGATAGCCCCTGTAGTCTTCTTAGTCCGTCACTCCATCAACACCGACAATCTTCCTTTTCCCTTCTAGGACTACTTTTAGTCTTCCTTTTGTCTTGTTGTCCCTTGCATAGAAGACTTGCATCACATCTCTTGCAAGGACGAATGGGTCGTCTCTGTATGCGGTCTTAGTGAGATCAGCGGTAATGAACCCTTCGCTGTCTGCGTTGATTTCCTCGAGCCGGACCCACTGGCAGCGAAAAAGAGTTGCCTTAAATAGACCATAAGCTAGCTCCCATATCTCCTCTATGAAACCATAGTATGTCGCCTGCATGTTGCCGTTTTCATCATGAGCATCAAAACGAACACCACAATTTTGGTATGTGCTCTTTCCATCTTGCTTTTTTGGGTAAAATGTGAATCCATTGATCTCATACCCTTAGTACTTAAGATATGTACTCGAAGGTCCCTTGGCTAAGGCATCCAGTTGATTACCCAACTTTATTCCAAGCAAGCGACGTCGCAACCAGTTGAAAAATTCCTCCTTATGTTTTTTATCCAGCCAAGACTATGACCTGCTCGAATACAGAGTTTGCAGCGATTGCCTGTGCTCATCAATGTATGGCATGACACCCTCGGCTTGCTAGAGAACAGCGAGCTATGTCTGTCTAAAAGAAACAGGGTTGTCTACTGTAACAGATTTCTCCCCAATCGTTCCTTTGCTACGTAGTCTTCCCTCGTGACGAGATTCTGGAACTCTAACCCTTTTGATGTCAAGATAATATGTGCAGAACTCAATGGCCTCCTCCATTGACCAGCCTTCAACCATGCCCCCTTCTGGCCTGAATCTGTTCCTAACATATCTCCTAAAAACTTTCATCAATCTTTCGAAAGGAAACATCTGATGCAGGTACATTGGGCCAAGGGCTCTAATTTGGTCAACAAGATGAATAAGCAGATGCAATGAGATATCAAAGTAAGTCGGCGGGAAATGCATCTCAAGCCTAATGAGAGTTTTAGCTATGTCCCGCTGCAGCTGCTCTAGTGTGGACACATCAATGACCTTTTTTGAGATCGCATTGAAGAACAAGCAAAGCTTTATGATTGGGGCGCAGACCTTTGGGGGGAGGATACCACGCAGGGCAGTAGGGAGTAGCTGAGTCATAATGACATGACAGGCATGGGCCTTCATAGGGCCATAGTTAAACTTGAGTTCTCTCATGTTCACTAGCCCCTTCGGGTTCGCACAGTAGCCCGTCGGGACTTTCAGTTCATTGAAGAAAGGAATAAGAGCACGCTTTTCTTCCTTCTTCAATGTCCATGACATAATCGGAAGTTTGAACTGGCCATTCTCTAGCTCCATGAGATGCAGCTCCTTCCTGATTCCCAAGTGTTGCATATCCAGGCGTGTGGCTAGTGAATCCTTCGATGTCCCCCTGGTGTCCATCAAGGTTTTAAGAGGGTTAGCACACACGTTTTTAGTGATGTGCATGGGATCAAGACAGTGGCGTACACTCAGAAATGGCCAGTAAGGTAGTTTCCATAAAACCGATTTTTTCTTCCAAACGCTCCCATCAGGTGCTGCTACTGCATTGTCCCTCTTCCCAAGGACAACCTCTAGTTTGTTGAGTTCTCGAAATATCGCAGGCCCATCTCGATATTTTGGAGCTAAGCGTTTCTCAATAGTACCATTAAAATCTTTTCTGTTCCTGCGGTAAGGGTGATCCTTAGGTAGGAACCTACGGTGTCCTATATAAACTATCTTTGAGTTATTTGGCAGATTTACCACATCGGTGTCATCCAAGCACTCGACACATCTAGTATAGCCTTTTGTCTTCTCTCCGGACAACGAACCTCGACCTGGCAGGTCCGTGATTGTAGCGATAAGTACTCCTTTGATTGTGACATGTTCCTTTTTGTACTCGTCCCAAACATTCGGCACACCCTTTTCAAACATCTCCACTAGTTCATTGATCACTGGTTCTAGAAACACATCGATGTCATTCCTAGGTTGTCTTGGCCCTTGGATTAGTAGTGGCATCTTATTGACATGGAATTTTTGTCCCGTGTCAAGGACACACGTAGCAAGCCGGAAGGGTCTGCTCGATGGAGCTAGAGATCCACCTAGCTTCAGCACAGGGATGGTTGATCCTACGCACTCCTCCCAAGACGTGCCAATCAATTTGACCCTGCAATTGACAAGGAGAGAAAGTTTATCAATAATTAAGGGCGAAACATGCCGGTGTTGCCAGACAGTCCCGAATGTGCGGCTCTGAGAGCTGATATGAAAGGAGATCGACTAAATAGTCGATTCCAGCATATTCATAAGAATAAATCAGTTAAAGCTTATGGGGTTGTGTAAGAAGAATCGGTTATCATTCAGGATAAATGTCATTGCTTAAACAAATATTAATCAATGGCAATAACATGTCAACAATGATTGGTTTATGCTAAGCCAATGATTACAAGTAACTGAACCCCTTTTATACAAAGAAACAATTCAACACCATTTAACCATTTAATAAAGATAAATCTAACGAACATGTTAGATCTCATCTATCGCTATGACCAGTGGGGCATGAGGCAGAATCATGCAGGCCGTAGAAACAACAATAGCCTAGACGACCCTAACTCATTACTAATATCAGTGGGGCATGAGGTAGAATCATGCAGGCCATAATACAATAATAAGATCATGGGGCCAACACATCTTTCAACCTATCTTTACTTCAATGGTCTCGTGATGCGAACTGTTCGTGAAAGCACTCGATATCGGCTAAAACAGCCGATTCAGGCATAGCGCATAGTTAAAGTCATGCCTTATCAGGAATAGATCTACTAAATAACGATCCCCACTCCATGGTGCTAATAGTGGGGTGTGAGGCAGAATCACATAGGCCGTGATAACGGGCCATGGAACGATTTTCTCTAGCCAATAGGTCTACTCAGGACGCAACATGCCTTAACCGCACGCTATGCACGATCAGGATTGACATAAAACAGCCGATAAAACATAACTCATCGTTTAAAGTGTAGATTAGATCAGTTTCAGATTAACAAACAATGGTCTAAACAAGATATAAGGCCGATCTAGATCAATCCCAATCGGGCAGAGTGATATTGTTGTAATTAGATAAACAATGGAAGCAATAAGCAATATCAGTAACTTAATGAATCTACTAAAGACTGTCATTCTAAGGTAGAGCCGATAACTTGACCTTGATCTAATTCATGTAGTGGGGGTCAACCGGATCGATGCAGCCATACTTGAACTAGACAAGAATCGATAACTAACTTATACCAGAGTCGCAGTGGAGGTCGACTGGATCGATGCAGCCATACGAACAGAGGTATAAGCCATGACGGTACTTACAAACAAGCAATGGAGGTCGACCGGATTGATGCAACCATACTTGCTGAAGAACTCGCCGAGATCTACTCTACTCCTACTCCTAAGGGTTGATCTACAAAAAGTAAAAAACTGGTATTTGATTGATTGTATGTTATTACAATAGCCGGGTTTTGATATTTATACCCGGGTCCTACGCATGACTCCTGTCTAAGCACGATTCATCACAATTTTTTGACCCTAGAGAAAACATTAATAATTTAAGATAACTTAGACTCTAATGTTTCCCCTTTTGTAGAGTCCATCATGTCTTGTCCCGGTGCCGATCGTAGCGTTTGTCATTATCTGTCGGCGCTGCCTAAAGAAAGCCGATTCCAATGCTGCATTCGAATCAGTTGATTCCGATCTGCACGCAATTGATTCCCTACTGACATGATCTTGGGAGCTTTTGAGTCCCTGCGACTCTCATTCCAAATTTTAGTGTAAACACATGCCCTCTAATTTTGGAATAAAAGTAATTTTATTCTAAAATTATCACATCTGTATCCCCGATAGGTTCACAGTCATAGGTAGAGAATCTTGATCTGGGGTCTACTGTTTGTCATCGTCTATGTCAGCTCACGAGCCCATGCTTCAAAACTTTCACGAGAGCATCATTGCTTCACGGGCACTTGGACTCATCTTTCGGGCCGGCTATAAAATGCCTATCTAACCCTAGCGAGAGCAACTCAACAATTCAGCCATGTTTTTCTTCTATCTGCCTCCTCGAGTGCTCCAAACTCTGCTGGACCCTCCATGGTCTATCTTTTTGCTATGAAGATCTTAAGCGGTTAGAAGAATTCTTGTGCATAGGGTGATTGCGTCACTCATTCTAGTGCCTCGTTGATCAAGAAGACCAGCCATTGTGGTTAGAAGAATTCTTGTGATATCACAAGAGTCTTCTCTCTATGCTCACAAAGCTGTTCTAGTGTTTGCGAGGGCTAAAATGGGTGGACACCTTCCCCTTGTTTGCTCCTCCAAACGCCCATCGGGAAAGCCACAGGCTTCTTTCCTATAGTTCCTCAATTTACCGAGAAATCTGCTGAGCATATGTTAGGCGGGCGACCTTTTCTCTTCTCTGGCACAATTTTATCAATGGGCCGATGTGACGCGGTTCACGATGAGTTTCGGCCTTGTGGGGATCCGGACTCCCTTCAATCTAAACAAAGCCCGGTGGGTTAATCTCTAGTCAATGTAAATTCTTCGTATCCATCCCATGATATCTTGTAATCTAGGGAAGCAATGTTATCTCTTCGTTATCCGTCCCCTGAATTTCTAGAGTGTTGATCCGTTTTCGTTTCTGATTTCAATTTCACACCCCCGGTGAAATCTATCTTCTTGCTTTCCTGGGCTATATATACGGCCCACGGTTGTGGATAAAAAAAACCCGCTTTGTCTCAAACCTTTTTTGTCTTCAGTATATTTCTTGCCTTTCCGTAGGTTCAAGGTCATGGAGAACAACAAGAGGTCTGCTGAAGAAGCCCTCAATGGATCTGCATCAATGCGCCAATGCCTTTGTCGCCAAGAGGATGCATCTTGGGGTACTCCCATCACTTCAGATCAGAGGGCTGACTCCGCCCAACCTTCGGAGTCATCTTTGGCACCAATTCGCCGCTAGCTTCCTCGTCACTCAAGGCGACAGATCGACAATGATGATCTGCTGGCCTCCATCGATCGGACGGACCAGCATCCAGCCAACTGCCTCTCCCTAGCAGAATCGGCTTTGGCCATGATTGAAGACCGATCACCCCCCGAGGTTGGCCTAGTGAAAGAAAGGTTGGCCAGAGCTGAAGCTAGAATCATGGGTGAGATGCCTGTCATTATTTCTCTGTTTTCTTAATTTTGCCCTCAAGATTTTTGATCACTCTTTCCTTGAATCTTTTAGATCTAACTGCTCAGTTGGAGAGTCTTCGATCAGCTACGGATCATGCGGCGGGATTTGTCAATGCCAGGGGCACCGTTCCGGTGGTTCGCTTGCATGACATCCTGAATCGTGTCAGGGAGGTCGCCCTTCATGGCGTTCGTCATGGTGCTGCCATGGCGCTGGCTGCTGCACAAGCCCGTTCTAGCCATAATCTTCGGCTTCTTCCCCATGGTTTTCTGGATGCACCGTACCTCGGGGAGCATGAGCGCTTGGTTGAGGATTTCATGAGCGCCACCAACTCTGTTGCCTTTAACACCCTGGCCGATGATATAGTAGGCAAAGTGTTTTTTGGCCCGTAGCTTGTAATAGTTGACGTTTAGCAAACAACTTTCTCGTCTTGAGTGATTTTCCTTTGTTTCGTGCCACATACACATCACTTCGTCCGTGTTTGCTTTGCTTCTATAGGCGATACACATCATACCGGCTTTTACCCCTTTGGGTTCATTTTTGCACTGGAGGCGATACATTTCCAATACTAGCTATTAAAGCCATCGACCAAACAAATCACTTATTAAGTATTGATCCAAACGCTAGGATAATATTTCTTTAAATATTTCCCATTGATTGCTCGGCAAAATTCTTCCTCTCCTTTTAGTGTTTCCAAAATATAAGCAATACCAGGCACACAATGTTTGATCCGATAAGGTCTTTCCCAGTTAGGTGACCACTTGTCGAATTTACTGTCCTTTGACCCAATCGGCAATTTCACTTTCTAGACCAAGTCCCCTTTAGAGAATTGCTTAATCTTGACCTTTTTATTGTAATATTTCACAACCCTCTGTTTATTGGCTTTGATATTTTCAAGAGCACGCAGCCGAAGGCAACTCAAGTCCTCCAAATTGTCTATCATAAGATTCTCATAGACTTTGGCTGACAAATCATTCTGTAGTGTAACATGCCTTGATCCAGTCCAAACTTCCCAAGGAACAACTGCATTATGGCCATACACAAGTTTGTAAGGCAACATTCTAATTGATCCATGGCAGGCCATTCTATACGCCCACAACACCTCATTTAGCGTCGAATGTCACTTCCTTGGCTGTTCCTCAATCTTTTTCTTGATCAGCTTAATCATAATCTGATTGGACACCTCTGCCTGGCCATTAGCCTAAGCATAGTAAGGAGAGGAATTCAGTAGCTTGATTCCCAAACTGGCAGCAAAATCCCCGAACTCTTCTGATGTGAACATTGTTCCTTGATCTGTAGTTATAGTTTGAGGAATCCCAAAACGATACACAATGTGTTCCTTCACAAAATCAATCATCTTCTTTGAGGTTACCATCTTCAAAGGAATTGCCTCAACCCATTTAGTGAAGTAATCTATTGCTACAATATGAACTTATGTCCTTTGCTTGAAGGTGGAAAAATCTGGCCAATTAAATCAATTCCCCAACCTCGAAACGACCATGGCTTGATTATTGGATTCATGGCCGATGTAGAGCGATCTCTAGACATTACCAAAACATTGATAGTCCGGGCACCCCTTGTAATATTCAAAATAGTCTTCCAACATCGTTGGCCAGAAATATCTAACTCTGCGGATAATCCATTTCATCTTATAAGCCGATTGATGAGCTCCACATATCCCTTCATGCACCTCATCCATCAACACCTTAGCTTTTCTTGGTTTAAGCATTTGAGCAACACCCCATTGACTGTTTTATAATATAACTGGTCATCTTACAAAACATATTTAGCCAATTTATACCTTAGCTTTCTAGTAACTTTATGAGACGGATCTCTAAGGTAGTCGGCTATTTCGACTCTCCAATCATCACTTGAGGTTTCACTACTCAAGACTTCTTGAAACACTCGATATCCTGATGCACTTTGAGCTAGACGGTTAGCTTCTTGGTTTTGTGCTCTCGGAATATGTTGGAAAGAGATATGAAGAAACCCCTTGAGTAACTTTTGGCACTCATCATAGTATCCTTTCAAAGTCTCTTCTTTGCACTCATATAGGCCGATCAACTGATTAATAATTAACTATGAATCTCCAAATACTTCAATTGCTTCGGCCTTTACTTCATGAAGAAGTTGAAGTCCCTTGAGAATAGCTTCATACTCCGCTTGATTGTTAGTAATCATTGGCTCAGTTGGAAGAGCAAACTCAAAACTTGCCCCCTGAGTCAAAATAATAACAACACCAATGCCACCACCCTGCTTGCATGATGACCCATCAAAGAATAACGTCCAAGGCATCGGCTCTACATAACCAATGCTTGGCTTATGATGCTGGGTGACAAAATTGACCATTACTTGTCCCTTGATTGCTTTAGCCGATTCGTACTTCAAGTCAAATTCTGATAACGCAAGAATCCACTTTCCCATTCTTCCATTCAGTATTGGCATTGATAACATGTGCTTAACCACATCAGCCTTGGAAACAACTGTACACTCGGTCGATAATAAGTAGTGTCGCAATTTAGTGCAAGAGAAATATAAGCACAAGCATAACTTTTCGGTGGGAGAATATCTCGTCTCTAGATCCAATAGTCTTCTACTCAGATAGAAAACAACTCTCTCTTTTCCTTCAAATTCTTGCATCAAGGCCGATCCAATTGTCTTGTCATCAGCCGATATGTACAACTTAAATGGTTTACCTTGCTGAGGAGGGACCAGCACAGGTGGACACTTCATATATTCTTTTATCTCTTCAAATGCCCTTTGTTGTACGTCACCCCACTTGAATTCTTGATCATTTTTCAACTTCAACAAGGAAGAAAATGGCAGGATCCTTTTCGACAACTTTGAAATAAATCTTCTAATGAAATTGATCTTACCAAGCAGAGATTGCAACACTATTTTGGTAGTCGGGGGAACTGCCTCATCAATTGCTTTCATGCTTTTCTTACCAACTTCGATTCCTCTCTCGTGGACCATGAATCCTAAGAATTGTCCAGCTGATACTCCAAAAGCACACTTATTAGGATTCATCTTTAAACCATGCTTTCTTGTGCATTCCAGAGTCTCACGCAAGTCAGCCAGGTGCTCTTTGTACCCTTTGGATTTTATCATCACATCATCGATGTAGATTTCAATAATCTAGCCGATCAACTTATGGAAAATGTAATTCATCGCCCTTTAATAAGTTGCATCGGCAATCTTTAGACCAAAGGTCATCACAACCCACTCGAACAGACCGACTGCGCTGGGGCACCTGAAAACGGTCTTTGCTATGTCTTCCTCAGCCATGAAAATTTGGTTGTATCCTGCATTACCGTCCATGAAGCTAATAACCTTGTGCCCGGCTGCTGCATCTACTAACATATCAACTATCGGCATCGGATAACCATCCATGGGTGTGGCTTTGTTCAGATCCTTGAAATCGATGCAAACTCTTAATTTTCCATTCTTCTTATATACAGGGACAACATTCGATATCCACTCTGCATATTGACACGGTCGGATAAATTTTGCTTCCAGTAACCTTTCAGTCTCCTTTTTGATATCATCAAGCACATTCGGCTTGAATCTCCTCGGAGCTTGTTTAAACGGCCAATATCCAGGTTTGATTGGCAACCAATATTCAACAATTAACCGGTCTAAACCAGGCATCTCATAGTATTCCCAAGCAAAGCAGTCTTTAAATTCCTTTAATAAATCAATTAATTCCCGCTTATACTCCGGATCCTACTTAGCACTTACGTACATCGGCCTTGGTCTATCTCCTGGACCAATATCTACTTCTTCTAATTCATTGGACGATGTGAAGCCATGTCCTAGTTTGCCATCTGTACCATCTATTAGATTATCCATTAATACAAATTTTCAAAGCCGACTACTTGGATCGGCTGTTGGCTTTCACCATTGTCTCTGAATTCTGATGGCAACAGAAAAGTCATTTGGATATTAGCCGATGGTTGCTTTATATCGGCTATTTGCTTGGTACGCCATACTTGAGGTTTACCGGATGCCTGAGCCTGTTCCATCTCTTTATTCCTTAGGTGTTGCACCCTTCTCTTTCTGGCTTCTTGTTAAACCTCCTGGACACCATTGGCCTTCCTACCAAACATACTTTCTTTCGGTGCCTTCTTCTTCATAATTAGCCCAGTTTTAGTCAACAACTCTTTTTCCCAACCGATTATGAATACTTCCATTTTTTAAGCGCCGATCCATGCTATTATGATGATATGTATTTTGAGCATGAATAGACCGACGATTGGTTTGAGATTGTCTAAACTCCCAATATTGATTGCTGCATTCTGGACAGTTGTGTCTGGTAGGCAACTTCAAACCTTCATTCCAGTAATGTCTGAAGAAAGGACATTTTTAATGTGATTTGGCTTGTTTCCTTTCATACCTCTCTCTTTCCAGTTGACGCTGGTATTCTTGATCCTTTAACCAACGCTGATAATCCTTTTCCTTCTGCCACTGCCACTTATTCAACAAAATCCGAGATATAACTCGTGGCTTTATCATTCCTACTTTTGATGTCTCCCCCGCTTATATCGGCTCTTTTGCTCGGCACGACATCTTCTAATCTCTCTGTACTCGTCAGCCGATATTTGCATCTTGGGGTCGACCGTTCCAGCTTCTCTTGATTTGGTTGATGTTAGGACCTTAGCTTTTCCTTTGATCAGTCCAGCATCAACCATAATTTGATCACCTAGGAAAGGATTATCATCAACTTTCATTTTCCGAGGCGTATCAAATTTGAGCCTTCCTTGCTGAATTGCCCTATGTATATGCTGCCGGAAAATTGTGCATTCATTAGTGAAATGAGAAGTAGCGTTATGGAACTTGCAGAACTTCTTATTTTTCAATTGATCAGGGGGCAACATAACATGACCATCAGGCAACTTGATCTGCCCCTTCTCAAATAAGAAATCGAAGAGCTTGTCTGATTTGGTGACATCAAAGTCATAGCTCTCCTCGACTCCTCTTTCCCAAGGATTTGGCACCATTACTGTCTTCTTGCCCCAATTCCATTCAGCCGTAGCAACCTCTTCTTCTTCATCTTCATAGCCATCATCGACTAAGTATGGATCATAAGCTTCGGCTACTGTGGTACTCTCCCAGAATCGGGTATCTCTGCGCATACTCTGGAATTGGCTGTTGAGCACTGCTACTCGTTGAGCCAATTGACCCAAGTTGTCAAATTCTTGTCCCAGCAGCTTTTCTTTCCACATTGGCAGCATTCCTTGAATAGCTAAAGCAGCTAATTGATCATCAGCCAAGTTTAATGAGAAGCACAAGTTCCTAATCTCTCGAAACCTCTGAAGAAATTTAGTGCCCGATTCATTTGTCTTCTGCCTTATAGTTGTCAAATCGGTTATCTTCTTTTCCCCAGTCCCAGTATAAAAATATGTATGAAACTTCTTCTCCAGGTCAGCTCAATTGGCATTGGAATTGACTGGCAATGATGAAAACCAAGTGAAGGCTGGCCCTGATAGGGATAGAGAGAAGAAACAAACTCGATGGGCATCCTCAACTGATGCTTCGTCTAATTGTGTAAGATACCGACTTACATGTCTATCGTGCTTGTATTGTCTTGGCCAGTGAACTTAGCAAACTCTGGGAGCCTATAATTTGTAGGAAGAGCGATCAAATCATATCATTCTGGACATGGACGTTTGTATGAAAAGGTCAGCCCTTTTGGCTTCAAACTTTACTGATTCTTCATCATCTCGGTCACCCTCAGTAGCAACTCATCAACATTTGAATTTTGATTTCTCTATACTTGCTGACCCATCTGTGGATTGAAATCCCGTGTGCCTTGATATCCTAGATTTGGCATCACGTGAAGGGTGTTATAATTTGTGCCATAGTGATATCCTTATGGAACCTCTATCTGCTGGGTCCTTTGCTGGCTTGCTGCTTGAAGTCTCTGATGGTAGACATAAGGATCTATATCTCTATGGGTCCTTTGAATTGATGGTGCTATTTTTTGAGCTGACGACGGTATGTGGCCTGATGTGCCAAAATTGATCACCTGGTTCTGACTTTGCCCCGCCGGCTGTTGCACATGCTATATTGATGGCCTAGGATTGTACTGTGTCTGATTTGCAGTAGTTCCTTGAGTTTGTTCAGATGAACCCTAAACTGCCTGGACATCACCATTACTAGTTGGTGCTGCTCCTTAATGGCTTGTACCGACTTGATTAGTCCCTTAGGTTGATGGATCTAGAATGTTGTAATAAGCCGGCCCACCTTGACCATATGGAAATCCATGAATCGCCTCTCTCATGGCGTTATGGAATATGTCCAAGAAAGCTTCGTTATGGCTTGATATGGCATCACGAACAGATTTGTCTACAACTTCCTTAAAGAAACGCCTGTCTTCATCTTCAGTTGTATCTGTCTGCTCGTGTAGTAGAACTCTTGGTAGTGGAAATTTCTGAACAATTGTGTTGTCACGTGTTTTGGTGTAGGACAACAAACACTTGTTTTGAAACTCTTCTGTAGCTTTGCTGATGATACCCTTATCTCCATCAGGTAGATCTTCATAATGCAGCATAAGGATTTCGTTGTTGTTGTGAACCGCCATGACGATTGTGGTGTCTCACCGAGCGTGCCAGATACGTGTGTCAACATGGAATTTTTGTCCCGTGCCGAGGACACACGTAGCAAGCCGGAAGGGTCTGCTCGATGGAGCTGGAGATCCGCCTAGCTTCAACGTAGGGATGGTCGATCCTGCGCACTCCTCCTGAGACGTGCCAGTCAATTTGACCTTGCAATTGACAAGGAGAGAAAGTTTATCAGTAATTAAGGGCAGAACATGCTGGTGTTGCCAGATAGTCCCGAATGTGCGGCTCTAAGAGCCGATATGAAAGGAGATCGACTAAATAGTCGATTCCAGCATATTCATAAGAATAAATCGGTTAAAACTTATGGGGTTGTGTAAGAAGAATCGGTTATCATTCAGGATAAATGTCATTACTTAAATAAATATTAATCAATGGCAATAAGATGTCAACAATGATTGGTTTATGATAAGCCAATGATTATAAGTAACCGAACCAATTTTATATAAAGAAACAATTCAACACATTTAACCATTTAATAAAGATAAATCTAATGAATATGTTAGATCTCATCTATCGCTATGACCATTGGGGCATGAGGCAGAATCATGCATGCCGTAGAAACAACAATAGACTCGATGATCCTAACTGATTACTAATATTAGTGGGGCATGAGGCAGAATCATGCAGGTCATAATATAATAATAAGATCATGGGGCTAACACATCTTTCAACCTATCTTTACTTCAACGGTCTTGTGATGCGAACTGTTCGTGAAAGCACTCGATATCTGCTAAAACAACCGATTTAGGCATAGCGCATAGTTAAAGTCATGCCTTATCAGGAATAGATCTATCAAATAACGATCCCCACTCCACGGTGCTAACAGTGGGGTGTGAGGCAGAATCACACAGGCCGTGATAATGGGCCATGGAACGATTTTCGCTTGCCAATAGGTCTACTCAAGACGCAACATGCCTTAACAGCATGCTATGCACGATCAGGATTGACATAAAACAGCCTATAAAACGTAACTCATCGTTTAAAGTGTAGATTAGATCAGTTTCAGATTAACAAATGATGGGCTAAACAAGATATAAGGCCGATCTAGATCAATCACAATCGGGCAGAGTGATATTGCTGTAATGAGATAAACAATGGAAGCAATAAGCAATATCGGTAACTTAATGAATCTACCAAAGACTGTCATTCTAAGGTAGAGCCGATAACTTGACCTTGATCTAATTCATGCAGTGGGGGTCGACCGGATCGATGCAGCCATACTTGAACTAGACAAGAATCGATAACTAACTTATACCAGAGTCGCAGTGGAGGTCGACCGGATCGATGCAGCCGTACAAACAGAGGTATAAGCCATGACGGTACTTACAGACAAACAGTAGAGGTCGACCGGATCGATGCAGCCGTACTTGTTGAAGAACTCACCGAGATCTACTCTACTCCTACTCCTAAGGGGTGGCCGGAGCCAAAAAAGTAAATAACTGGTATTTGATTGATTGTTTGTTATTACAATAGCCGGGCTTTGATATTTATACCCGGGACCTACGCATGACTCCTGTCTAAACATGACTCATCATAATTTTTTGACCCTAGATAAAACACTCCTAATTTAGGATAACTTGGACTCTAATCTTTCCCCTTTTGTAGAGTCCATCATGTCTCATCCTGGTGCCGATCGTAGCCTTTGTCATTATCTGCCGGCGTTGCCTAAAGAAAGCCGATTCCAGTGCTACATTCGAATCAGCTGATTCAGATCTGCACGCAATTGATTCCCTGCTGACATGATCTTGGGAACTTTTGAGTCCTTGCGACTCTCCTTCCAAATTTTGGTGTAAACACATCTAGATGTACGACCGCTTCATACAGACCCATGGTGGAAGGTTGTATATACAGAGCATCACTGGTCAGGTGCTATGATTGCTTCTAACCTGGTCGAAAGGATTCATCCCATCTATGCTCAAAGCAAACCAAAGGTGCCTTACCTCTCCTCCGATGTCCTTATAGAACATAGTATTGATAGTCCTCCAGTCATGCCCATCAGTGGGATGCCTCATCATTGTATCTTTCTTACGCTCTTCGCCATGCAAGCGCAACAGCTTGGCCGACTTTGCACATGCAAACAACCTATGCACCCGGGAAGCTATAGGAAAATACCAAACGACCTTTACGGGACCTCCTCTAGTCTTGGTACCCTCATCTGACAGCCCTTCCTTGTACCGTGGAGCTTCGCACTTGGGGCACTTGTCCAAGTTTTTGTATTTTTCTCCATGGTACAATATGCAATCATTGGAACACGCGTGGATTTTTTCAACCTCGAGGCCGATGGGGTAGATCATTTGCTTGGCCAAGTACGCCTTTTCTAGCAACTCATTTTTTTCTAGGAGCATTTTCCTTATTATACCTAACAACTGATCGAAGCCTTTATCGCTCAATCCGTTTGTCGATTTGAATTCTAACAGCATGATGTCGGCTTCTGGTTTACTCATTGGGCAATTCCTATATAATGGTGTTTTGCCATCTTGTCTCATTTTCTCTAGCTTTCTCAGCTGTCTTTCAATAAGACATCCGGTCTCTACATTACGTAGCAGCTCAGAAATGCCATCGTTATCCTCGGTGTCGTCAGCTAGCGTGTTCCTAAACACATTATTAACTGTGGCCATAGGTTTCGTATTGACACTGGGTTCCTCATCAGCATTGTGGATGGCTACGTCAGGCATGTCCACATCATCATCGTTTTCCTGCAGAACATTCACACCAACCTCACCATGCATAGTCCATATCGTATAGTTTGGCATGAACCCCCTGGTAATCAAATGCGATCGTATAGACTCAATTTGACAAAAGTTCCTATGATTCTTGCAATCTTTGCATGGGCAGAAGACAGGGTTCCATTCCCAGCATGGGCTTTGGCATCGGTGATAAACTGGCTAATGCCATGCATGTACCTCTTATCCGTTTGGGACACATGCATCCACTCTCGATCCATCTCTGCATAAAAAAATATTGAGACAGTAATTACAAATAATTAATAAGAAATCGAACTTCATAAACAACAATTGTAGCTCGAAAGTACCATTTTTGGAAAACATTATTGTACACTAATTATTGGAAAATTAAAATTGGTAGCCCGGCCCTATAAATTGAAAATCATAGTAAAAAACAATTATTGCGCAATAATGAAGAATATCTATTCTACTCTACTTCTAAGAACTAATTATAGCATCACATACTAACAATGATGATTTTGACCACCATGGAATAATTAGCTAGAAATTTAAATGTGTTCATAGACACCAACCATTTGGATGATGGATTCACCATAATTTGAGCCTTGCACAAATGTCCAATTGAAAAAGTGCTCTCTAGAATGGAGAAAGAACTAGAATGAGAATCAAGCAATGTAGCCATCAAAATGAAGCTAATTAAGCAACAAAATCAAAAGAGTGGATGTTTGTTACTAACCTTAAAGCAAAAAGATCAAGCCATTCTTCAAAATCCAAGCACTAGTTTCATGGTGAAGAGCAGCCGCAACAATGGAGGGAATGATCCAAACACGCGCCTCTGTTCTCGGGATGGAAGAGAGGAGGAAGGAGAGGAGAGTAGCCTTTTTTGTGTTATAGGCTTATCTTTTTTTGGTTGATGAAAACGGATGAACGGATATCACTAATATTATATTTGTTTTCACATTTTTAGTCGGATTCGGATTCTTAGGCTAGGATACGATTAGAACCATAAATATGTGATTTGAGTATTCGGAGCCCAATGAATATTCAGACTCGGATCTCGGCTCGGATTGGCTCGAAAACCGTTTTCATCCCTAGCTAGAACCAACGGTGATAGAGCCCAATCAAAACACTCTTGGCTTGCGGATTCACCAAAAACACAAACCGAAAAAGTGATGTGGTCCTTCACTGTCGGTTTAAGCCCAGCCCCAATCATTTTTTCATTTTCAAGCTCATAACCGGTAGTGAAGGTACATCACTGCCGGTTTTCATATCCGACAGTGATGATGCCGGCAGTGATGTGCAAATCTGGCATAGTGTGTGATGTATAAGTGAGGGAAAGAAAAATCTTGACTCGCTTGAAATTGGTAGCACATGAACTGCAATACATTGGCCCTGTTTGGCTTACTTCATATTTGGTTTGTTCGGCTTTTTTTTTCAGCCGGAACAGTGTTTTTCTCTCACAACAATTCAGCCGGAACAGTGTTTTTTTCAGCCAAGTTTCAGATCAGCGAATGGGGACATTGCAATACTATAATAGTTTCATTATAGTAGCATTTATGTATGTTTATTGGTTCATGTGCTCACTGCTCATATCTACGTAGTGATGGAGAGAAAAATCTTGAATTGCTAGAAATCTATATCATTTATTCTGTATTTTTTCTTTTAATTTATCTCACTTTGTGCAGAATTATGGAAAGGAAAAGAAAGAACGACAGGAGAATGGCAGATCAAAGCAACCAGTGAGAAAGCACAATTTCTAAGCCAAATTTCTATTCTGATGCTTCCCTGCTTGCAGCATGCTACTTGGTAAGCCAAATAGATAAATATGATGATAACAACCTATTTATTAGGATCTTAGACTGACTCTAACTGTGTGAACCCAAACCTGAGATCCATTTCACAGTTTAGGTAACGCACAACAAAAGAGTTACATACCCATAACTTGACCTCTCCAACAGAGGCCCCGAATAGCAAGCCCCAAATCCCACCGGCCGCAGATCCCGCGCCTCCCTGCATGCGCCGCCGCCCGACCGCCTCCTTCCCCGCCAAGTGCCGAGCCTCTCCCTCCCTCCCCGCCGAGCAGAGACCCCGCCGGTGAGCTCATGACCCGCGGACGGCGAGATCTAGGCACGCGCGGCGGTGCCCCCCTGGATCCAAGCGACGGCGGCTCCCCCAAGCTCGCGCGTGGCGGCGGCTCCCCCGAGCTCGCGCCCGGCGGCGGACCCCCGTCGCTCTCTCCTTCGTCAACTCCTCCCGCAGTGGCCCGCCTCCTCCACTCCACTCCTCCCCGAATCCGCCTCGCCACGCCGCGCCGCTCCGGGCGCTCCTCGCCTCAAGCCTGCCTCGCCCCGCCGGCCACGCTCCGCCGCGGACCCGCCTCGCCGAGTCGAGCCGGCTGTGCCCTGCCCCGACGGCTCCTACGGGCCCACCACTACATGTTTGCGTCATCTCTCTTCGAAGACGCAGAATTGCTTTCCGACTCGCCCTGGTTTCGGTCTTCTGTTGGAGGGTGGTTTTGGGTACCAAAAACACTGTGCATGGCGCATTTTGCGTTTTGGTCATGCCGTTGGAGACGGTCTTACTTGATGTCTGATGGGTCTACATCGCCGGCTAATCCAAGTGTCCAGCCGCGGTCGCTCAATTGGATGCGGCAAAGGAGAACTCATGCCCCGACTGCGCTTCCCGATTCAGGCGAGTTCTATCTGCTTGTTGATTTCTTCTATCGACAATTGAATAACAATCAGTTAGCAGATTATAATTTTTCCTGTGATCAATCTTGATATATCGAGATGTTAGGCTATAGAACAGAACCTCTAGCTTTGTTGATAGTATCTAACCTCTATTTTTCTTGTTCCCCGCGGGATGTCAAAATTTGTTGCTGCTTCCATAGCAGGAAAAGAATTTCCAGTTTTCAGGTGTATTTCGTGTTAGATTTGTTCAAGGTTATGGTATATTTGTTGACCTCACTCTGATTTTTTAGTAGCCAACTGCTAATCTAGATTTTGGCTTTATATGCAGTTTTCTGCAGTTGTAGTGCACATGGTCTATTTCATTTATAGATTGTAGAAAATAGAAAATTGGATGCTGCAAGTAGCATATTGTCATTTTAGTTATTTCTCGAAGTTTTTCCATGACAATGTGCATGTCTGCACTATGAATTATGATGGGATTTAATAAATGATGTTGAGTTTCCTCATGTCTAATCCAGAGTATGGTGCTGCAGGTTCGGTTGAGAGCAATGCAAATATACAACAAGGTAGTTAATTTTGTTCGGGAACATTCTTGGCACGTGTTTCATTAAGAGGAGTTAGAAAATGAGTACACGCCCAACGAAAAACTAGATGGCGAGCTGCCACCGAGTCATGCGGGTAAACACAAACATAGATCACCGGCCAACGGTGGAGCTTACATGGTTGTACTAACTAAAGAAACAATGGTGCGACGGATAGCAGTAAGGGCTAGTGCGCGCCGTGCTAGCTGGCACGTGCGGCGACCAGCGGCGCGAGGCTAGTGAGGCCGGCAGTGATCCAGGCGTCAGCCTCATCCACGATGAGGTGGAACAGCTGCAATGGCGTCTTGGAGACTCCATCGAAGGTCCGGTGGTTACGCTCCTTCCACAAGTTCCAGGTAGCAAGGAGGACCGCGGAGTCGAAGGCCCGCCTAAGCTCACCGGGCAGCCCTATCCGTGCCAGTTGCCACCAGTCGCCGAGCATGGCATTGTGGTCTGGCGTCAGGGACTGCCAGCCGACGACATGAAGGAGCCGGTGCCAAACTTCCCGCGCGAACACGCACGAACACAAGAGGTGATCCGTCATTTCGTCATCCTGAGCGCACAGTGCGCACGACGCATGTTGTTGTAGTCCATGGCGCTTCCGTCTCTCGGCAGTCCATAGGCGACCATGGAGGCTGACCCAGAAAAAGAACTTCACCTTTGGCGGAGCGTGGGCGTGCCATAGATGCTCAGCCCCAACGAGCAGTGTCCTTCCATTGAAGCACGATCTGTATGCCAAAGAGGCCGAGTAGTTCCCATCACCTGTCCATTTCCAAACAAAACGGTCAGAGACCATTAGTTGGAGGTGGACGTGTTCAAGTTTTTCCCAAAGCAGCACATAGTCACAAAGTATTGGCGCCGTCGGTGCTCCAGAGATGTCCCGTACCCAGGACCGATGAGCCAGCGCCTGCTTGACCATGCGATTCCGGCGCCTTTTCCCCACTGCCTGGAAAAGGCTCGGCGCAAACGACGAGATAGGGCCATCTGGGAGCCAGGAGTTCGTCCAGAACCTTGCCGATGCGCCGTCGCCCAGACGCACACTGACTGACGCCCTGAACATCGCATCGACGTTCTTCTCGGCCCTAGATGGAAGGAGGGCCCAGACAGAGGAAGTGTCCGTGTGCCTGAGCCATTCCCACCTGAGTCGTAGCGCGAACCCAAGTAGTTTCAGGTCAGGGATGCCCAGTCCACCATGGTCCTTAGGGGAGCAGACGATGGGCCATGCAATCTTGCATTTTCCTCCAGCATCGGATTGGCTCCCAGTCCAAAGAAAGGCCCTACGTCTCTTGTCGATCTCGGCAATGGCCCAAGCCGAAAGGCAGCATGTGATTGAGATATGCACCGGCATGGCTGATAGAGTCGTCTGCATTAGGGTCGTGCGGCCCGCAGCATTGAGCATGCTAGCCTTCCAGGTCGGGATCCTGGAGGCGACCTTGTCAACGAGCCGCTGCTCGTCAGCCCGCCTCAAATGTGACAGCAACAGTGGGGCGCCGAGGTAGGTACATGGGAATGGTTGAATCTGACAAGGGAACACCTGCTGGACTGCAGCGACATCCTCATCAGAGCAGCGGATTGGCGTTACTTGGCATTTGTCCAAGTTTGTTTGGAGGCCCGACGTGCCCGCGAAGAGTTGTAGGATTTCTCGTATACAGGAAAAGTCTTGCGGTGTTGGCGCGAGGAAAACGACTAGGTCATCCGCATAGACTGAGGCCCTGAACTTGATGACGTTAACAAGCAGCGGGGTGAGTAGACTGAGGCCCTGAACAAGGTAGTTAAGAACGGCAGCGGGGTGAGTAGACTGAGGCCCTGAACAAGGTAGTTAAGAACGACGAGATCACGACGAGGAGCAGCAGGAGGAGCTGAGGCGTGCAATCGCGCTAGGGGTTGCTGATGTAAAAGTGCCATCAGCATATGGTACGTTCAATGAAAATCCTACTTCTGAAGCAGCTGAGGCCCTACTGCTTTCAGACAGCAGAAGGCGCAGGGCAGTATGGGACGAGCTGTGAATCTGTCTCACTGTGTACTTCGTTTTTCGTAAACATATTGTTTTTGTCTTTATCATAGCGTTAGCACGGACAATATACTAATGAGAATGTAAGATAGTATACTAGTTGGAATATAAGGTAGTCTTTATTTTATATTTTTTTCCCTGGCTCACAGGTCAAATGAGCTAGCTCGAGCTTTTGGCCGAGCCAGCTTTTTAGCTAAGTTAGTTATAATGAGCCATAGACCGAGCCGAGCCGAGCCGAGCCAGCTCGATATCTAGGTTTATCCATCCTATAAATCCTGATCATCGTAAAAATATTGTTTTGATTGGGATATTACTATGTTCATCTAAATACTTTGAAAATTAAATTACCTTATTAATTTTCAAAGTATTTAGTTATGTTCGTTTCGAATAGTATAATTAAGTATCACAGAATTAGGGTCCGTTCGCTTGTCTTAAAGTTTGGCTTGTTCGCTTGTTTTTTCAGCCGGAACAGTATTTTTCTCTCACAACAATTCAGCCGGAATCGTGTTTTTCAACCAGTTTCAGCCAAATTTCATACCAGCGAACGGGGCCAGAATTGAAATCAGTAGTCAACTGTGGTGCCAAAATGTCCTAAATGTCGACTTGAGCATTGCGTACCGACCAAGGAACGTGTGAGTGTTGACATACCAAAAACTATTTCCGTATAGTAGTTGAAATAAAAATCAAAGGCGCGAGGCACACTGATATAGACAGGCGAAAGAGCGAGGGCGGCAAGCAAGGCAATACTCTTAGATAGATCAACCATAACGTACACCAACTGACTTTTAGAATACTTAATAATAAGGCTCGTTTGATATGTCTCAACTTTACCAGTTAAGCCATTATTTTTGGCTTTAACTCTATGAACAACTCCGTTGGTGGTGCTTGAGCCGTTTTGGTAAACCGTTTATAAAACAGCTCAACATGTAGAACTCCTTAAAACAAGCTCTCACATAACCCCATGCAAGACACACTAGGGCGAGGTGAAGCCACTATTTTTGGCTCTACCCTCTACATAATCTTAACATTTGTGACAGCACGATTTAAGGGGTTTCTTAGGTGAAGTCCATTTAGTTTACCCTGTTTGATATAAAACGGCTCCAAACGGCTTCAGGAGCCGATAGAGAAGTTATGCCAAACGGAGACTAAATAAATATATAATAAACTACATGCATTGGTTAGCTACTAACTAGGCGTAGCTAGCTATGGGCGTGTCTGGGACCGTCTATTTTGATTATGGATGAAAATAATCGAGTAGACTCGATTGATTTTTATTGCCTAGGAATAGCGATCCAAACATTCGAAGTTCCAACTAGCACCGGTAATTTCTGTACCGCGGCCTCCGCTCCCCCGACTGCCCCTGCGCTCGCCTATCGGCTATCCTGCGCTGCTCTCATCCGCTTCCCTGCGCTGCGAAGGTGCCCATTTCGCTCGGTTGGAGGCGCCGTCGATGGAGGCGTAGGAGCTCGCGGCGTCGACTCGCTCCCGTCCGCTCCATGTCTCTGCTCAATCGGAGGATGGAGGCTCTCCCTTGCATCCGCACAGTGGTGAGAAGACGGGCGCTCCCGTTCGTTTCCTCGACTCGCCCAGTTCGCTCGGTCTGAGGAGAGCTCGAGGGAGGTGTAGCTCCCGTCCGCTCCCCGCCTCCGCTCGGTCCGAGGATGGAGGCGCCTCCCTTGCATCTGCGCAGCAACAGCGAGAGATGGGTGATGAACAGGAAACAACAGGTGATTTGAAGAAGGGCATAAATGTCATTTTACACTCCCGATTGCCGTAATGATCGCAATTGCCAAACATCTTTGATTCTTCATGCTGATGATTTTTTTAGACCATGGCTTGTAAGAAAATCATAATCAGATTAAAATTGATTCTTATATAAGCGGTCCCAAACACGCCCTAAACAACCACTATCGAAATCAGTAGCTTTGCCGTGTATCCAAGACACACGACGAAACTCAAAAAACACTTGGCAAAGCGGCAAATGACACTCGACGAACAAAGACTCAGCAAAGTTGTCTTTGCCGAGTGTTTTTTTTGTCGAGCACTCGGTAAACACTTTGCCGAGTACTAAACTGACACTTGGCAAAATTTTTTTAAAAAAATATAAAAAAAAAACCTGCGCCACCAGACCGTCAACACCACGCCGCTCGCCGCCACCACCACCACCACGCCGCTCCTCGCGGCCCCAGACAAGCCCAGAAACACAAAAGGGGGAGCAACGCAAGTGGAAAGGCAGGCCAAAGCCATGAGCACCCACAGCAAGCACCGCTCAAGTGAGCTCGCTTGGTGCCTGAGCACTTAGCACTGGTAGTGCTCCAGCTGGGCTGCTGGACAGCTGCTCCTGCTCGATACAGTCACGAACACACTAACAGAGAAGAAGCAAGAACGAACAGAAGAAAAAGGAGCGACAAAAAATCTGACGAAAACCAAACTAAAACTCCATGAAACGCTCCCAAAATTTGCACAGATGTAATTCAACCTAGCATGAACCTATTTCCCAAAAATCATTGCATGGGATTGACCCAAACTCCGGGAGATTGAGATCAAACTCAAGAACGAAAAAGGAGAAAAAATGGAAACACAGTGAACGAAAATCACAGCTTAAATTTAGGAATCCCGAAGGACAACCCGAGGAGAAAAATCTAAGGGGAGGGGAAAAACCTAAGATCTTTGGGCGGTCCACGACAGCTTTGGGTGCATCGGCGTTGCCCTGACCTGCCTCCTCTCCTCCTGCTGGCGGCAGCTTGGAGTCGAAGACTCGGATGGAGTGGTGGGGCTGGCTGGCGTGGTGGTGGTGGTGGCCGGTGGGGGGCTTGGAATGGACTAGAGGAGGGGGAGGGGAGAGGCGGGCAGCAGAGGCGTAACAGCGGAGACCAGCCTCGCAGCTGCGCTTTCGGGGTGCATGAGTTATAGTATAGGAGTTTTGCCGAGTATCCAAATCTGACACTCGGCAAAGCAGTGTTTACCGAGTGTCAGATTGGGGGCACTCGGCAAACTTACTTCTTTGCTGAGTGTTTTTTTAAACACTCGGCAAACAGTTTATTTACCAAGTGTAATTATTTTACCGAGTGTTTTTTTCGCAGCACTCGGTAAAGAGCTTGTTTGCCGAGTGTCCGAGGAAATACACTCGATAAACATAAAAACACTCGGTAAAGAGCCGGTTTCGGTATTCGGTATTCGGTAGTGGACCCGGTCAGCATATCTTTTTCGTCAATAAGATCAATTCCATCTGCGTACTCCTCTCTCTGAATAAGTATACTAGTCCTATATATATATAAGAGAAGAGACCGATCAGATTAAGTGTGTACACAGAACACAGCAGCTCATCAGTTGATGATGAGCTGAGAGCCTGAGTAGTGCACGTACTGAGGAAGAAAAGCAGAGGCAGCTAGCTAGCTAGGATCATGGCCATGGAAGAGCAGCCGCTCAGCTCCAGCCCCAGCATGGTGATCCTGTCGCTCTTGAAGAATAACCCAGAGGCCGTCCTGGCGCTGGTCGCCGTCGTCACCATCGTCACCTTGCGCCACTTGATCTCCTCATGGCGGCAGCAGGCCCGGCTGCCCCCGGGCCCGACGAGCCTCCCGGTGATCGGACACCTGCACCTGCTCCACCCGCCGGTGCACCGCACCTTCCAGGAGCTGGCGTCCCGGATCGGTCCCCTGATGCACATCCGCCTCGGCTCCACGCACTGCGTGGTAGCCAGCACCCCGGAGGTGGCCAGTGAGCTCATCCGCGGCCATGAGGGCAGCATCTCGGAGCGGCCGCTCACGGCGGTGGCTCGCCAGTTCGCCTACGACTCGGCCGGCTTCGCCTTCGCGCCCTACAACACGCACTGGCGCTTCATGAAGCGCCTCTGCATGTCGGAGCTCCTCGGCCCGCGCACCGTCGAGCAGCTGCGCCCCATCCGCCGCGCCGGCACCGTGTCCCTGCTGGGGGACCTGCTGGCCTCGTCGGCGCGCGGGGAGACGGTGGACCTCACCCGCCACCTCATCCGCCTCTCCAACACCTCCATCATCCGGATGGTCGCCAGCACCGTGCCCGGCAGCGTCACCGACGAGGCGCAGGAGCTGGTCAAGGCTGTGGCCGAGCTGGTCGGCGCCTTCAACGCCGACGACTACATCGCGGTGATCCGTGGCTGGGACCTCCAGGGCATCCGCAGGAGAGCCGCCGACGTCCACCGCCGCTTCGACGCCCTGCTGGAGGACATCCTGAAGCACAAGGAGGAGGCAAGGGCGGCGCGATGGCACGACGACGATGACGGCCATGGCAGCAGCAAGCTCGACAAGAAGCAGGCGACGCACAGCAAGGACCTGCTCGACATCCTCATGGACAAGGCGGAGGACCCGGCGGCGGAGGTGAAGCTCACCTGGGAAAACATAAAGGCCTTCATCATCGTAAGAGCCACAGCCATGCGTGTGCATGCTTTTTACTACGGAGTATTTTATTATTTACTGTACTTCTCATGATAGATTATTTACTTCTCATGCAGTCATGCTTGCTTTTTATTACTATCTATAATATGCATTGATGCAGGACGTTGTGACGGCTGGCTCAGATACGTCGGCGGCCATGGTGGAGTGGATGCTGGCGGAGCTGATGAACCACCCGGAGACGCTGCGCAAGGTGGTGGAGGAGATCGACGCGGTGATCGGCGGCGACAGGATCGCCAGCGAGGCGGACCTGCCGCAGCTGCCGTACCTGATGGCGGCGTACAAGGAGACGCTGCGCCTGCACCCGGCGGCGCCGATCGCGCACCGGCAGTCGACGGACGAGATGGTGGTCCGGGGCTTCACCGTGCCGCCGCAGACGGCGGTGTTCATCAACGTGTGGGCCATCGGGCGCGACCCGGCCTACTGGGAGGAGCCCCTGGCGTTCCGGCCGGAACGGTTCATGCCCGGCGGCGCCGCCGAGAGCCTGGAGCCCCGCGGGCAGCACTTCCAGTACATGCCCTTCGGCAGCGGTCGCCGGGGATGCCCCGGCATGGGCCTCGCGCTGCAGTCCGTTCCCGCTGTGCTGGCGGCGCTCGTGCAGTGCTTCGACTGGGCCACCGTCTACGGCGATAGCGGGGTGATCAACAGCTCCAAGATCGACATGTCGGAGTCGGACGGGCTGGTGTGCGCTCGCAAGAAGCCGCTTCTGCTCCGCCCCACGCCTCGCCTCACCCCCTTCCCGGCCGTCGTCTAGCGTGCATGCGCGCGCGTACGTATGCGTCTTCTTCCATGAATCGCATACCTATACTATACCAACCTACCACCATAGAATGTACGTGCTTACGTGGATGAAGCGCCACCATGCATGGATACCATGTCACATCTGATTCGATCTACCTGTCGTCATCTTGTGTGCGTGTTGCTACTTAGCTTGACGATGTGATGTTGTCAACTCTGAAAAAACACTGCCGAAAACGTCAAATTTGTCGAGTGTTTTTATGTTTGTCGAGTGTATTATCTCTCGGGCACTCGGCAAATAAGCTCTTTGCCGAGTGCTGCGCTAAAAACACTCGGTAAAAAAAAACACTCGGTAAAGAGGAGATTTGCCGAGTGTCAAAAAAAACACTTGGCAAAGATGAGGTTTGCCGAGTGTTTTCTTTTGACACTCGGCAAATAAGTAAAACTTTTTTCGGGAAAGAAGGAGAATAAAAAATGAAAAAAAAACTTTACCGAGAGCCCAGATCCAGGACACTCGGCAAAGAAAGAAAATATTTTTTCTCGGAAAGAAGGAGAAGAAAAAAAAAAAAAAGTTTGTCGAGTGCCTAGATCTAGGACACTCAGAAAGGAAAAAAATAATTTTTATGGAAAAGAAAGAGAAGAAAAAAATGAAAATAAACTTTGCCGAGTGTCCAGATCTAGGACACTCGGCAAAGGAAAAAATTTTTTAACCGGCCCCAGCGGACGCGCCCAACCCTTCTCCCCGCACGGCCCCCTCCCCTTCTCCGCGCCTGCGGCCCCTCCCCTCTCGGCCGGATCCGACGGCCCGGCCACCCCTCCTTCCCCCCGCCGCCGCCCCCTCCCCTTCTCCCCGACGCTGCCCCCTCCACTCCTTCCCCAGATCCGGCGGCGGTCCCTCCCCTCCCGGCCGGATCCGGCGGCAGCCCGACCACCCCTCCTTCCCTAGGTCGCCGCCCCCTCCCCTTCTCCCCGGCGCCGCCCCCTCCACTCCTTCCCCAGATCCTACGACGGCCCCTCCCCTCCCGGATCCGGCGGCGTCCCGGCGGCCGCCCCTCCCCTCTCCCGGATCCGGCTGGTGGCGTGCGGCGTGGCGGGCGGCGTCCGGCGTGGGGCGTGGTGGCGTGGTGGCCGTGGTGGGCGCGTGGCGTGGGTTGCGTGGCGGCGTGGTGACCGTGGTGGGCGGCGGCCGGTGGCGGCGTGGGGCAGCGGGTGTGGCGACGTGGTGGCCGTGGTGGGCGGTGGCCGGTGGCAATTTGTTTTTTTATTTCTTACGAAAAATGTTTGCCGAGTGTTTTTTGGGCACTCGCAGCGTCTTTGCCGAGTGCCCGACAAAAAACACTCGGCAAAGTGTGTTTGCCGATGAATTTTTTGTCGAGTGCCCTTTACCGAGTGTTACACTCGGCAAAGGGTTTGCCGAGTGTATTCGTGGCTTCGCGTTCCTGTAGTGAAATATATATGCCATTGTCTGCTCTTTGTTAAGTTTCTCGAACACGATTATCTTATCTACACCATCCAAGCGTGTTCCTGGATTAATTCACCAACACCAACGACGCTGACATGACATGATCGATCCATGTCTCTCAAGCAAATTAAACACAGGCAATATTCGTCCACACGATATATACATATTAATATCTCTGAACCACATCCATACCAAACAGTTTGACAAATCACATCCGTACTAAACAGCATTTCGCTTTGGATCCAACCAACCACCACTCCACTGCACTCGCTTCTGTTTCATGCCTTATTGAGAAAGCTGATAGGATTGGATCTCCACTTCAGTCACCAACAACACAACCTAACTGAAATTAGAGAAAAGGTTTCCCGCTTTCTTTCAAAACAAAGAAACAAAGTGTACAAAAGTGCCACAATTCAGTAAAACGTATTCGATCGAGACGCGTCTGCCCACGTTATCCACGTTATCTACTAGTTTTATACTTAGTTCCAAAAAAAAAATCGCATCGCTATGTGATCAGGATGCGACGACGATTCTAAAAGAAATTTTGGCTCTAAGACGCTACTGCATCTTTCGGGCTGCTGGATCAGTGCTCTATGTCGATCCGCCAGTTCCGTCTGAGCTTCCTGCAGGTTCTATGTCCAACCTCCTACTGATCCTAGGTGGTTCACTTGTCTTTTCTTCCATTTGTGTCTCACACTCTAACCACATGTTTCCGCTTTTCCTAGTCTTGTTGCTTGTATACAGTGTGCAACCTTCTTCACATCTTTGTCACCATCTTCGGCACCATCCTCAGTCCTCCTATCTTGTCCGGTGCCAACCTCCATGAAAAGCCCATTTCACGTTTCCACACTACAAAAATGATTTTTGGAGACATGTTCATTTATCAATGGAGATATCTTTTTCATCTTATTAAGTGTACCGTCTCTGTAAATCACTTTTACTTAAAACGCACTTATGATTCTTTCCATTACCCAGCGTGGTTGTCCACAGTTTCACTGCCTCGCCCTGTCATCGTGGCCCCCATACCAACAACAGGGCCTTTCTCCCACATCGCGCCCCGAGTGAGACAGATGCCATCTCTTTTTTGAAATCTCCCCTCCCTAGTGCCCTTGCTGCCACCACACCAAGTCTGCCCCTCCCTAGTGCCCTCACAGCAATCGCCTAGTCCGTCCTACCCTCTACCAACTCATCTTTGTCCTCACCTCCTCGGGCCTCCCAGTCCCTTGCCTCCTTAGGCCTCGCCGCCGCCGCCGCCGGCGCTGAGTTCCCCTGCCCACGACAGGAGGAACCTAGAACAACTTGCAATGATGTACTCTAATTTTAAATTTGAGATCGTTTGTAATGATGATAATTTGAATTATTTCTCAAATCCATTTGAGTTCAAATTGCATATGCTCCACACAATATCTTTTATTTTTATTTTTAGTATATCCTGCGAAACATCTCTAAATCACCCAAATTTATGAAACTTGTTAGATAAGTACCTATCTTGCTATGATGTATTATTGAACGTCGTTTTTTAGAATATTTTGGCTACTAGATTATTTGATTTAAGGACCGCCAACAACCTCCTCCATGCTTAGATCTTTGCTTGTTCCTAGTAAAGACCAGAAATTAGGAACGGAGGATTGAGCAAGAACTGAGGTGGCCATGATGCACGACCTCTCAAGATATAAAGCAAGCATAAAAGTTATTCCAACTCATTACTTGTAGCTATGGGGTTTGAAGTGGCCATGATACTTGCCTTTTGCGGTTGAGAGATGAAAAATCTTGAATGAAGGAATAACTCCCCTTCTCTATCATGTATGCTTTGGAGTTTTTGATAAAATATTCAAAAAGAAATCCCTAACTCATTGTACTCCTCAAATGGTATTCTCGTATGACTCAAGTGGATTTTTTATGTCCTCAACAAGGGCCAGTGGCCTTTCTTTTTCCTACCAACTATAGGCTTACATGGGGCTCAAAGGTAAGGAAAAACAAGGCATATCTATGTCATGTATGTTGTTAAGTTAAATAATGGTTCAAGTGAAGATCATGACACTTCTTAAGTTAATATTTGGAAAAATCGGATGTATGGTGGAGAGGGAGAAATCAAATGGACATAGTGAAGATCATGACACTTCTTAAGTTAATCATTGGAAAAATCGGATGTATGGTGGAGAGGGAGAAATCAAATGGACATAGTGAAGATCATGACACTTCTTAAGCCGACCATTGATATGTGATGTATGTGATTTATCATATCAAAGCAATCCAGTTAGGAAAAATGTGGTCTTGCATGAAACTTCTTATTTGATGGTTCACATACCCTTTAGATATCTCATTTAAACACTTCAGATCATGGAGCTATACATGTTTTTTTTTTAATATTTGTACCTTCATTTGTCCATATTTTTCTCCCTTTTTTCTTTTTTTGGACCTTCATGTGTACAATTTTTTTATAGCTCAATTTCTCTATTCTGCTAGGAATTTGAGGGTGATTCAAGAATGGTAGATGGAGTATTATTCATCTTGACCAGTGGCGGAACTAGCAGCTTTGATTAAGGTGGGCCGGGCAAACATAATAACACCTAACAAGTGTGATAAATATATACATAAGTATACATTTCAACAATTTTTTTATGCTTTTACATATGTAGTTAGTGTTCATAACAAAAATCACAATATTATGGTAAAATATGAGTAATTGGCAAAATATGCTTTGCATTGTAATATTTATAAGAGTACTAATTTTTTTCTCTGTTTGGGGGGGGGTAACCGCCCCTGCTGCCCCCTAGTTCCGCACTTATCTTGACTGACCATATTGGTCGATGTGATAAGTGGAATGTATATGAGTTTGGTTTGGTGGAGTGGAGGAATGTTTGATAAAGAGTATACTTAAATTCAATGAGTATTTCAGCATTATCAAGACAAGGCCAGCAATCAAAGGTAAATGTGAAGGAGATAGATCGGACTCAAAGTGTCACTACTAACAAGGTCATAAACACTACCACCAAAATAATTTTAGGAGACAACCCCTCTTACTAATAGAGGCGGGCACATCTAGAGACCACATCCGTAAATGTCCAGGCAGCCTCCAAGCTAATGTCCGTCTCTAAAAATCATTTAATGAGGCGGTTGTCCTAGGACACCCATCTCTATAAATCAATTTTTAGAGACGCACATCTTCATATGATCGCCTCTTATTGATATTAATAGAAGTGGCCATTCCAAACGCCCATCTCTAAAAATCGATTTTTAGTGGCAGGCATCTTAAGATGCCCGTCTCTAAATATAGTTTCGTCTAAACAATAATTCATATCTTTTTTATATGAACTCAGATGAAGACAAACTTCATATCAAAATTGTAGCTCTCGACGAGATCTACAACTTTGTAGTTGAGAAGTTTTTATTTGGAACTTTTTAGAGTTCCAAAATATTACTTTAATTTCATAGATTTTAAAATTTAAAATTTTCAAACAACTTCAGTTGTTGACATGGTCTAGACCAAAGTTATAATTCTCAATACTATCTACAATTTTGCAGCTGAAAAGTTTTTTATTTGAAGACATTTAGAGTTCCAAATATATGTTTTAAGTTTATAAATTTTGAAATTCAAAATTTAAAATTTCTAATGACCTTGAATGTTCATATAGTAATACCAAAGTTGTAGTGGCTAACCTGATCTACATGTTTGTTGTTGATAAATTTTTATTTGTAGTTTTCTAGTGTCTCAATTTTTTTTAAATTCACATATTTTGAATTTCTCAAATGCAGACATATCCTATACTAAAGTTGTAGTGCTTGACAAGTTAAAACTTTGTAGTTGAAACTTTTTTCATTTGATTTTACTTAGTAGCCAAAATATTTAATATAAGATTACGAAAGGTTGATGTAAAATGATAACATCCTATATATAGTTACAAAAAGTGTGTGGTGTAGTAGTAGAGGTGTGTTATGGATGAGTAATAGGTCGCATGTTTGATTCCTCAATGACCCTAATTTTTTTATTTTCTAAGAGGCGGTCGCATGTTTGCCTCTGAAAATGGCTGATTAACACTAGCCATTTGTCAGAGCGCTCGTTAGTGTTTCACTATAGTGAGTTGTGGTTGGTTGTTGACCAACAGAAAACGGGAGAAAGAAATATTCACAAACGAGGCGAATTCTTGAAAAACCAATTGTTACACTAAGATACTTACGATTATGCAAGCTCACCTTGTCAGATCGTGGGGCGACACTCGATTTACTGTTGAGAAAAACAATCTAGACTAGACTAAGAACCCCTTGAGGGATGAGAGCTCAAAATCTCGTTCAGATATAATTTCTTGGAATCGAGGTTTAGTATCTTTTAGGTGTTTACGTAACTCATCCAGAAATTTCTTTACATGTTCAATTTCTCACCCTAGGTAAAAATTATTGCATGATTTTGGTTTTCTTCCGTCACACCCGATTTTAAGGATAAAATAGGATGCATAATCTTATGTGCGCTCAGAGATCAGCCACACACATAAGCTGAAAAATTATAAATAGTATCATCATAAGTGTTTTTTACATCATGAATAATAAGACATAGTCTTCACATAAATGTAGCGGAAGTATAAAGAAAAATCTCTCGCGAAAGCTCCATATCACAGGGACGTTAATTGGTTGACCACAAGTCTAGTAATCATCAGGAAAGTCGTCATTACCATAGCCATCTGTTACCCATCCGGGATTTTTATCCAAATAATAAAAATAAACAAGCATAAGTACGTGTCGTACTAAACAAGTGTAACATGGGGTTCATGAGGCTCAAAAGGCTTGACACAGGTTTAACAGCGTTCAACTTTTAGTTGCCACAATTTTAGCATAAGAGTAGCAACAAGTTGTTTCAATCCCAAAGTAAAACACTTGATCAATGTAAACATGAATAATGAATACCATAAACGGATAATTCTTAGCGAAGGGGTACGGGCTGATCTCCACCGTTGGATTAGATTTGAGCGGTCTGGATTAGAAACAGGGAGAGAGAAGAGAGGGCTGGCCGACCGGTGGCGAGTCCAGGCGGCGACGCCATGGCCAGAATTGGCCGGTGCTCGTCAATATGACGGCTCTAACCACTATCGGGCACGAGAAAAGGACAGGTGAAAGGTCCTAATGGCTAGAGGGGGGTGAATAGCATATTAAATTTTCTACAATAACACTTAGCAAACCGGTTAGATAAATATGAGATGAAGCGAGTGTTGCGTGAGCCTACTAAAAATACAAGCCACTTACCACAATTCTAGTTTCTCTAGTCTCTATTCACACAATGGCTATGTTGCTACACTAAGTTAGTGTGCTCTTAAAGGCCAACTAAAGAGCCACACTAACCAAACTAACAAGCTCTCATGGCTAGCTACACTAAAGAGCTTGACAACTAGTTTGTAGTAATGTGAAGAGATAAAGCAAGATGGTTATACCGTCGAGTCGAGGGATGAACCAATCAATCACAATAATGAATACCAATCGCTTCAGAATCAAATGATGACACAATGATTTTTACCGAGGTTCACTTGCTTGCCGGCAAGCTAGTCCTCGTTGTGGCGATTCACTCACTTAGAGGTTCACGCACTAATTGGCATCACACGCCAAACCCTCAATAGAGTGCCGCACAACCAACACAAGATGAGGATCACACAAGCCATGAGCAATTTACTAGAGTACCTTTTGGCTCTCCATCGGGGAAAGATCAAGAACTCCTCACAATCACCACGATCGGAGCCAGAGACAATCACCAACCTCCACTTGATGATCCTCGCTGCTCCAAGCCATCTAGGTGGTGGCAACCACCAATAGTAACAAGCGAACCCCGTAGCGAAACACGAATATCAAGTGCCTCTAGATGCAAGCACTCAAGCAATGCACTTGGATTCACTCCCAATCTCGCAAAGATGATGAATCAATGATGAAGATGAGTGGGAGTGTTTTGGCAAAGCTCACATGGTTGCTATGTTAATGTAAATGGCCAAGAGGGTGAGCTTGAGCTGGCCTTGGGGCTTAAATAGAGAGCCCCCACGAAATAGAGTCGTTGGCTCCTCAGTCCACTAAAAATCGAGGCGACCGGACGCGCCGGTCAGATCGACAAGACGTAGGACCCCAGCGTCCAGTCATGCGATGCACGCCACATGGCCTCTGCTTCAAATGCTAATCACCCGATCTCAACGGTCATTAGTGCACTTAAGTTGTGACCGGATGCTCTACAGTGTAGGACCGGACACAGGACCCTAGCGTCCGGTCACTTCCAGTAAGGTTCCAGTCATGATCGGACGCTTCAGTTTGATCACGACCGGACACAGGACCCCAGCGTCCGGTCACTTCTAGTAAGGTTCCAGTCGCGACCAGACGCTTCAGTTTGATCACGACCGGACGCAGGACCCCAGCGTCCGGTCACTTTTAATAAGGTTCCAGAGGTGGAAATTCGTGACCGGTCACGTCCGGTCAAGCCCGACCAGTCTCGCCTAGAGTCCGATCACTCACGGTCTTCTCGGTGTGCTGCCACATCAGCAGGACCAGATGCTGAACAGTGTTCAGCCAAAGTCCGGTCGCTGTGCATCCAATCAAGAGACCGAGGGTGGCCTTCACTGCGTGCCACTGACCGGACGCAGGACCCAGCGTCCGATCATTGCGTGACCAGCGTCCGGTGCACTCTGTGAAACCTTATCTTTTCTATATAGGCGTCGGTGAAGTTTCAAACCCTTGCTCCTAAGTGCTGAACACAATGTGTATCACCTTTTTGTATGTGTGTTAGCATATTTTCACAAATGTTTTCAAAGGTGTTAGCACTCCACTAGATCCTAAATGCATATGCAATGAGTTAGAGCATCTAGTGGCACTTTGATAACCGCATTTCAATATGAGTTTCACCCCTCTTAATAGTATGGCTATCGAACCTAAATGTGATCACACTCGCTAAGTGTCTTGATCACCAAAATAAAATAGCTCCTACCACTTATACCTTTGCCTTGAGCCTTTTGTTTTCTCTTTCTTCTTTTCAAGTCCAAGCACTTGATTATCACCATGTCATCACCATCATCATATCATGATCTTCATTTGCTTCACCACTTGGAATGTGCTACCTATCTCATGAACACTTTGATAAACTAGGTTAGCACTTAGGGTTTCATCAATTCACCAAAACCAAACTAGAGCTTTCAGCTGGGAGTTTATTTTTTTGTGCTTTGCGATCAGCGGACTATTTGTTTTGTTGTCTTCTGTTGTAAGGTCGCAGGCTATTGTTAGATCTGTCTACCTAGCGGAAATCTGGGCTGAGTCCCATTCTTGTATGTTTAAGCTCTAAGCATTCACCGGTGAATGTGAAGGCTGGGATGTTTTATTCCGTAATTAAAAAAATCTAAGCCCAACATTCGGTTCGTCAAGGTGGCCAACAGTGCTTCATGGAAAGGTCATAGTTCATCCATATATAGTACGATTGAGGTCAATGAGCACTAGCTTGATGGAAAGCTTGTTTGATAATCTTTCACATGGATATACTCCCACATCAACATCATGTCATAAAGGTCTTCAAATCATCACGACAAATTGTTGTTGTTTCTGCCTGGTATTACAACGACGTCGTGGGCTTGTTGTTCACCCTTGGGACCCTGGCCTAAGTGGGAGCATGCCCAAAACATATGGAGAACAACCCAAGGATGAAAAAAGGATGCCTCCACCTTGGCCACCTCCTTAGAAGGCCATGAAGGGCATCCAAGCCAAGTTGGAGACCCAATCCATCTCGGACTACAAGAGCAGTTCGTAGTAAAACGAATGTTCAGGTCGCATAGTTTCCTTTTTTGATGATCCACCTATAGATGGAAAGATAATTTCATAACTAACCAATGACACTAGTCTCATGTCAAAATTCCATTGGAGTGAACAGGAATCATCGAAATAATGTCTAGATGTCGTGTCACAATCTTTTGGGCCATTTGGGCTTTATAAATGTGTTGGGACTCCTTAGGGATATGAATAGGGGTCCTTGCACACCCCTTAGACTATATATTCAGTAGCCGTCGTCCATGTTAGCGTTTGAGTTTTGCTTTAGAGCAATTTGTCATTGAATAGTCACCGGCATCGACTTGTGAAACCCCACATTCAAGATCTTAATCATATATCCGCAGTTGTCACTTCACTTGAGTTGTGTTTTATCTTGTTCTTGCTTGTGTTCTTTGATTCTCAACTAGGGTTAGCCTTGTCGGCGAGGTCAACCGGATTGTGACACGATTGATAACTAGAGGAGACGTGGTGCTAAGGTGGCAGGGTTCGGGTCTTGTGATCTGAAGTCGGATCGGTGTGTCGCTCTCCAACCAAATCGATAGTTATCTCCACCTAACGAAAGATCGGGAACCCCATCCCCACCAATAACCACTTAAGGTGTAAAAATAAATGGTTTTAAAAGTTGGGAAAAATCGGACGACCATAGTAGTTGAGGAAAGTAAATTAACCTTTTCCATTAGATAACATAGTCGTCCAGTTCGGTAAAGGCCCATCACAAGTTCAAGCTTGTGAAATGTGGCCTCAGTGTGATGTGCGTGCTTGTTCTGCCGGAGTGCGTGATTTGTCAATGAGTAAAGTCAGATTCACTCCGTAAAGTAGTCGCTGAATTTGAAAGATCTTCTCAAACTTTAATACTGAACAAAATTCACACTTTAGCTTTTAAAATTAGATAAAATACCTCCCTTGATCCATTTAGTGTGGTTTCAAGGGTGTTTTGTTGACGTGGCATTGAAACTCACCAGTCATTTTTGTCTCTTTATATATATCTTATATAAAAAAGCATAACTTTTCCATATGAAATCATATGAATACAAATTTTATATCAAAGTTATAGAGCTCTACACAATCTATAACTTTGTAGTTGATAACTTTTTTATTTAATAGATCTTAGATGCTTAAATATTCATTTTATATTACCAATTCTATTTTTTAGAATTTTTCTAAATGATATCGGATATTTTAAACTTCTAAACGATCTAAAAGTTGTAGATGACAACATGATCCGTAACTTTATAGGTGACAACTTTTTATTTAAGATTATTTAGAATTTTAAAGTACTTGAGGTCATTTGGAAGTTAGAAATTTGGATTTTAAAATCTAGTAGTTTAAAATGAATATTTGATCCTCTAGAATATGTTAAATAAAAAAATTATCAATTGAAAAGTTGTAGATAGTATCGAGCTCAATGAAAAAGTTTTGACTTTATTAGAGTTAGACGCATGACTGACTCCTGAACTTATCGAGGATGTCACTTAGGTTCACAAACTTTGAAAACACATTTCTGGGTTCCTAAATTTGTTAAGTGGTGGGCCATACGTCTCTAAACTTGTTAAATGGTACACCCCAAATCTATTTATGGATCATACCCACCATTATGATGTACCATTCAACAAGTTCTATTTATGGATCATACCCACCATTATGATGTACCATTCAACAAGTTTAGGATTCATAAATGTGTTTTCAAAGTTTATAAGTCTAAGTGATACCTCTTCACAAGTTTAGAACCCGCTAATACATTTAACTCTATTTTTATATAAGACAGATAGAGACCAAATGATAATGGGCTTTGCTGTCATGTCAGCAAAATCACCGAGAAACTATTTTGAAATAGTCAAATGTCGATATTTTGTCTGGTTTTAAAAGTTAAAGTGTGTATTTTGTTCGATATTAAAGTTTGATGGCCTTTCAAATTCAGCTAATACTACTTGGGACTTGATGGTGTGAATCGGACTTCCTTAGGCTTCGTTCGGTTACCTGAGAATAATTTTTAGCCACACAGTTCCTTGGTTAATTTACATAGCGTGAGAATGATTCATGGCCGTTTCAGGCCGGGAACGGGCTAACCGAACGCCCCCAGCCTTGCAGACTAGTTGCGCCATCGCCCACGTTTGCTACTATCCTGCTATTGTTACTTGTTTGTCGTCATCGCCGATAAACACTCCATGTGATGTGACCATATGTCCAGTGAGATTGTGAGATGGGCGCTAGAAGCGTGTGTATTTGATCAACGAACTCGTGGGGCAGAAAACTGCGATACCCGCTTCCCCCGCACATTACGCTCACGCACGCAGACGAAGTTGACTGACCCGGCAGTTTGGCTGGGCTCTAAGCGGACACCCGCGGACGGAGACCTAGAGAGGCGACGCGATACCCGCTGCCCCCGCACATACGCTCACGCACGCAGAAGAAGTTGACTGACCCGGCAGTTTGGCTGGGCTCTAAGACCTAGAGAGGCGACACTCTAGAGAAGGTCGAGTCCTCCTGCGATGCACCCCTGCACGTCCTGTAAACCGGCTGCTGTCACGAGACTCAAGACCATTCAAGATTGTGACCTGGTGAGGGTTTTTATTCTACAAGCACGCTTTTTCATTGTGCAGCGAAAGGAACATAAGTAAAACTGAACCACACGTTGTGCCAGGCGCCTTGCATGGCGACTGGTGGCGAGTGGCGACTGCTTCAAAGTTCCAGCGCTGTCACCCACAACACAGGATTCCAGGAAGATTCCAATGTCAGCTGAGCGCTGTCACCCTCAACACAAGGCGTGATTATTCCAGCTCAATTATGAATTTATGATAGCAAAACAACTCTTCACCCTCAACACAAGGCTGTGTCTAAGCCTGGACAAAAATAACCGAGAACTAAAAACCAAACTAAAATAACCGGAATCGAAACCGAAGTAACCGAAACCGAAAAAATCGATCGGTTCCTAATTCAGTTCCAGGTCATCCACTTCCAGACCATGGCTTCCCTCTCCAGTTCTCCTTCTCCTCCGCGAGAGCGAGCCACTGCAGCGCGCGAGCAAGCGCGAGCCGTGACGGGCAGCGGCATGGGAGCCGTGTGCTTGCCCGCTGCCTGGACTGGAGGCATAAGAACAACAAACCAGCATCTCGTTTTGTAGCACGTTTACTTATCCAAGCATATCTTGCTACGCTGAACCACTCGGGTGCAACTCCATTAGAGATTCAGGAAGCTGGGCCTTGTTCTTGTTCCTGAAAATCACCTCCACATAATATATGCATGGTATCTTTGAGCGCTTTCTCCTGCATACAATCACCACTATGCAGTTAAAAACGCGAAACAGGTATTCTCCTGGTTATTAATGTAAGCTATTTTAAAGAAAAATTACCACAAGAATTTTGCAGCATATGTCGTCCTCTTGGAACCAGCGCGCACAACTCAGCGCGTACATCATTGAACATTTGCTGGAAAACACAAGAGACGTGAGGATGCGAACGGGTAATGAGCACCAACCATTGACCAAAAACTCCTAATGGTGGGTAAAGGAAATACTCACTGTGCACAGATGGGTGCTCTCTCACTAAACACATAGGTGTGAAGTGTCCCAGCCTTTGGTCAAATCTTCATCTATCTCCGTCTCCCCGCGCATACATGCCAGGGCGGCCTTTAGTATTATTCCACCAGTGCGGTCGTGGTTCCGCTCCGAACCGTCTTCATTATGAGGCTTCGGGTCAAAAACTCAAATTCCCTTACAATCGAAGCGCAAAACAACACAAATCCACCTATTGGACCACTTGAACGGGCAAACCACCTGCTTGTTCATAATGGCAACAGTAAATAATACAAAAGTAGCATTTCCTCGTCCACATGCTCGTCTGTGATTTATTCACAGATGCCGTGGTGAGACAAACTGCCTGGCTTATCAGCCATGCGAAAGGTCCTAATAGCTAAGGGGGTGAATAGCCTATAAAAATTTTCTATAACAACACTAAGCAAAGTGGTTAGTCAATTATGAGGCGAACCAAATATTACGCTAGCCTACTAAAAATATAAGCCACCTACCACAATTCTAGTTGCTATTGTCTCTAAGCACACAAAGGCTAAGTCTCTACTCTAAGTTAGTGAGCTCTCAAAGACTAACTAAAGAGCCTCACTAACCAAATTAGACCGACACTTGCTGCACAACCAACACAAGATGAGGATCACACAAGCCACGAGCAATCCACTAGAGTACCATTTGACTCTCCGCTGGGAAAAGGTCAAGAACCCCTCACAATCACCACGATCGGAGCCGGAGACAATCACCAAGCTCCACTCGACGATCCTCGCTGCACTAAGCCATCTAGATGGCGGCAACCACCAAGAGTAACAAGCCAAACCTGCAGCGAAACACAATCATCAAGTGCCTCTAGATGCAATCACTCAAGCAATGCACTTGGATTCACTCCCAATCTTACAAAAATGACGAATCAATGATGGAGATGAGTGCGAGGGCTTTGGCTAAGCTCACAAGGTTGCTATATCAATGCAAATGGCCAAGAGAGTGAACTTGAGCCAGCCATGGAGCTTAAATAGAGAGCCCCCACGAATAGAGCCGTTGGGCTCTCACTGCAGCTTTCCTCAGGATGACCGGATGCACCGATCGGTGTGATCAGACTCACGCCTCAGTGTCCGGTCATCCTATGTCGTCCATGTGGCCACTCGGTTTAACCGCATCCACACGATCTCAACGGTCGAAATTTCCCGCGCGAGCGATCAAGTGATGATTGGACGCCACACGTAATGATCGGACACACCACCCGTGAGTTAGGTCAATGGAAAAACACGCACAACCAATATATGATCCGGACGCGTCGATCAAAACGGTACCCGGCATCAGGTCGGATCTAGAGAGCATCTAGAGACGCAAATCCGAGATTGGACGTGTCAGGTGAACCCTGACCGGACGCGCCGCTGCGTCAGGTCCTTGCTGTGCTCGCTCAGACGCCAACGTCACCCTGCGTCACCGATGACCGGATGCACCCTCGGCGAGTCAAGTCACAAGATGAACCTACGTCTGGTCACACACCACACTGAGCCCGAGCACGCCACCTTACTTAAAAATGATCGGACACTGAAAACCCCGAGTCCGGTCACTTCGCCACCTGTGTTCGGTCACTGTTTCACAGTGACAATCACCTCCTTCACTTCACCAACTTCACCACCCTTGCTCAAATGTGCCAACCACCAAGTGTATCACCTTGTGCACATGTGTTAGCATATTTTCACAAATATTTTCAAGGGTGTTAGCACTCACTAGAATCTAAATGCATATGCAATGAGTTAGAACATCTAGTGGCACTTTGATAACCGCATTTCACGACGAGTTTCACCCCTCTTAATAGTACGGCTATCGATCCTAAATGTGATCACACTCGCTAAGTGTCTCGATCACCCAACTAAAAAGCTCCTATCAAGTTTTATATTTGCCTTAAGCTTTTTGTTTTTCTCTTTCTTCTTTTACAAGTCCAAGCACTTGATCATCACCATGGTCACACCATCATCTTGATCTTCACCATTTGCTTCACCACTTGGAATAGTGTTACCTGTCTCATAATCACTTTGATAAACTAGGTTAGCACTTAGGGTTTCATCAATTCACCAAAACGAAACTAGAGCTTTCAATCTCCCCCTTTTTGGTAATTGATGACAACCCTTTTACAAAGATATGAATTGAAATTCAATTGAGTCCATGTTGCTTGTCCAAGCATATTTACCATGTGTAAATGGATATGGATAATTTTCATGAACCCCAAATGGTAGCATTATCTCCCTGTACATATGTGCTAAGAGTTTGGATTGAAGCTTGCACATATGCATAGATTAGAAATGTAGGAGAGTAATGTCGACCAAATGATGATAAGGTATAAGAGATGGACCTTTGAAGCGTGATATCAATCGGAGTGCACAAAATATACCATCCTTAGCACCATTAGTAACTAGACATTCACAAAAACTAGAATACCCTGTGAGATCAACATTAGAAGCAAGGGTCTAGTTTTCACAAAATAAACACAAGTCTAGTTACTAAACCTATGCATGCTAGCTCTTCATTTCATCATTCAAACTTACAACTAGCATACACCACACAAGCATGTATATTGAATTGAAACTTTTCAAATGCAAGCAAGCATATGAGAATGCACGTTCAAATGCATCATACAAGTTCATGAGCTTGCTCCCCCTACTTGTGTGCTCAAATTTTAATTGATCCCCTTACTTTCATATTCCTCCCCCTATATCAAAGTTCTCCCCCTTTGTCATTTAACCTTATCTTTGTGTAATTTCTCTCCCTTTGTCATCAATGACCACAAAGATTCAATTTTAGATAGGTTAAGATTATCAAAGTCAATCAATGGGGTGATGATCATTTTCCCAAAATTGATTCAATCTAAAACACTTGCCTAAGATATTTAACTCGGTTTGATCCAAGGACAATCTTCTTCACACCTCCAATAAAGGTTATCTTGTACCATGTTGAGTTAAACACTTAGAGCTCATTTTCTAGATCGAACACTAGGTTCAAAAGCCCACAAACATGTCATATTCTACCACTAGAGCAAGTCAAGCATAGAAGCAATAGTGGTACCATACAAGCATCAAATTCATTTAATTTTCATGAATGAGCCTATAAGACATGAGGAATGACTAGATGCACTAAACATGTCCTTAGCAAAGAATGTATGCAATGCCAAACAACTTTTACCTTGGATTGCTCGAAGGAGAGGCATATCATATAAGTGGGGGGGGTGCATCAACACATATTTGAGAAATCCAATATATTCAACTCATTCCTTAGCTTGCAAAACCTCTTCTATCAAGTGGCTTGGTGAATATGTCGGTAAGTTGATCTTCGGTGCCCACACTCTTAATGCAAATGTCCCCTTTTTATTGGTGATCTCTAATGAAATGGTGGCGGACATCAATATGCTTTGTTCTTGCATGTTGAACTAGATTGTTGATTAGCTTGATTGCACTCTCATTGTCACATAGCAATGGCACTTTCTTGAACTTGATTCCAAAGTCATTCAAGGTGGCCTTCATCCAAAGAATTTGTGCACAACAACTATCGACGGATATGTATTCGGCTTCGGCGGTTGATAATGCAACACTATTTTGCTTCTTTGATGACCATGAAACAAGTGATCTTCCCAACAATTGACATATGCCCGAGGTACTCTTCCTTTCAACCTTGCATCCTACATAGTCGGAGTCCGAATATCCAACAAGTTCAAACTTTGCTCCTTTGGGATACCACAAATGTAACAACCAAAAAATCCACATACCAAAAATCACAACTACAAAATTTTTGTTTAAACCCTATGTGATGTTGAGTGACACATGTAGAAGCCAAACCCTAGTTTTGGATTAGATGTGACCCAACTAGGTTAAAATCATAAGCATAGTTTGGTTTTATGCCACATGTGTAATTAAATTCCTAAATAAATAAATCATGCATGCATCCTTAATTCCACTTGTGATTTGGATTCTTTTGCCTTATGTGATGTTTAACTAACTTACTTAATATTTATGATAAACCCTAAATAATGAATTATTTGTTGGAAGAATAAAACACCCCTATATAAAAACTTCAACTATTTTTGTATAACAAAAATAGCCAATAATCCCTAATATATGGGATGTATTTTGACCACCATTTGAAACACCTTGTGGGACCCACTACATGACTCAAAGCTCAAGTTTAAACTCTAACTAAATTTGAATCGAAGCAAAAGAAAGAGAAGAGAAACAAACAAAAAAAGAAAAGGAAAAGGAAGGAGGCCTCGCAGCCTAGCCTGTTCGGCCCAACTCGCGCCCGCCTTTCACCCTGCGCACGCGCTGCGGCCCGCCAAGCCAGCCCACGAAGGCAGCCCAGCAGGACGCCCACGCCAGCACGCCCTTCACCGACCGTAGCCGCTGCCAAGCGGGACCCAGGTGTCATCACCCACCTCGGTGCCCCCCTGCTTTCCCCGACCACCGGGCAGAGATGGGAGCGGGAGCTCCACGCAACCCGCCTCGGCCGCACGATCGTGCCACCAACCGATCGGACGCGCTCGAGGATGCCAGCCGGACCGACCAAGTCTGACAGAAGCCACGCCCGCGGCATGACCCTACCCCCCCCCTCGCGCGCACCCCGCCCATCACCACCGTGGCCCCGTCCCGCGTTTCCTTGGCCACGACGCATCCTTTACGCACCCTCACTGCCAGGCGGAGCCCACTTGTAGGCGATAACGACAGCAGGAGCACCCTCGGCCACTTGATCACGCCGAGCCGCGATCACCATCCGATCTCGTCTGCCATTGGTCAGCTTTGGAGCTTGGGGCTATAAAACGACGCCCTGAGCGCCCTAGGGTTCCTCAGCCCACTACCACCGTTCGGTGGCCCAATTGCCCACACCACTCCGAGAGAGGAGGGCCGAGAGGAGGACCCAGAGGAGGGAGGCGAGCAGGGAGCTCGGGTCACCGACCACCGGAGCTCGGAGTGCCGCCCTGAGTGCCTACTCCGACGACGCCGCTTCCACCACTAGGCAGCACCTCACCACCGCACCACCACCTAACGCCGCCAAGCATCGCACGGTGAGACTCTCGCTGCTGAGACCTCCTCCTAGCCCCATGGACGCCGACGCACACACACGCGCCAAGCATGCCGCGGCGACGTCGAGCCATCCCGGCTCGAGCATGCCAACGCAAGCCACACACGCGATGCCCTACACGCACGCACACGCCCTGCACCGCCACACACCGCATGCAATGTCGAGCTGAATCGGCATGAGAACGCATTGCAGCATGCACACGAGCACGCACACGAGCACGCACGCGAGTACGCACGGGCGCGCACACCGCAGCCACGAACACGGCCGTGGCGAAACCACCGTGGCCGCATCACCACGGTAGATGTGACGCCACCACCTTGGCTGGCTCTTCCTCGCCGCAGAACACGCCACGCTCGCGATCGAGGTAGACAAAGGCCACCGGAGGACCCCCGTTGACCACACCGCGCCGCGGCCGGAGCGCCGCCGCAACCGCTTCGACTCCACCATGGCCAGGACCGCTGGGAGCGCCTGGCATCTCCTTGTCTCGCCCGCCCTATTCACTGGAGCCATAGGAAGCTCACGCGCCCGCCAAGCATGCTCCCAGCCACCACATCGCCCTACCGTCGTCGACATGCCACAGCTGAACCTCCACCGCCGTGGCCAGCCCCATGGGGAACCCTACTCGTCGCTTCGACCTCACCATCATGTCTGCCATAGCGGGGCGATGCTTTTACCCACCTAAATTGAACACCAGCGCCGCGGGTGAGGCTCGTCGGGGAGCTCACCACCGGCGTGAGAACGCCGGGGAAGAAGATGGGGAAATTTCCCCTCGTCGGCCACACTCACATGCACCCGGTGCATGTAGACCATGCCAAAGGAAAAAGGGATGGACTTTGTCCACCGAAGACCCAGCCTACGGTCCATGGACCGTGAACACAAGTCTACCATGAGCCACGTTGTGTGGGCCGAAGCCCAGTGGAGGCCCTAGGCTGTGACATGGTTGCGCCACAGCATGCCACGTGGCGGGCCAAGCCTGGCCTGAATCCAAGCCCATATCCAGGCCCAACCGGCCTAGTTTGGACCCGGCCTGGTTGACCGTTGACCGGTCAACGTTGACCATTGACCGAGGCCCACATGTCGGCGACACAGAGACTTTGGACCCACATGTCAGGAGGCGACATCATGATGATGTCACGATGACGTCAGCTGCCCTGGCCCACATGTCAACCACTGTGGTGCGTTGACCGTTGACTTGATGTTGACTTTGACCTGGCCCCACCTGTCAGTGACTGTTTGACCCCGGACCCACCTGTCCGTGACCAACCGAGAAGATGACATCATGCTGACGTCAGCGGGACCCGCCTGTTAGCCGCGGTTTAGCTTTGATGACGCCATGCTGACGTCAAGCTAACGTCAGCATGCCACGTGAACCCGTCACAGTGTGACACGTGTCAGCCCTGACTTAATCAGCCTTTATTATTTTCAGAAATGGATTTAATCTTTGGAATTCATAACTAATTCATACGACCTCAGAAAAATATGAAACCAGGACCAAAATTCATCTAAAATTGAGCTCTACTCAATGAACCCATGTTTGAGTGCATTTGGCTCTTTTGAATTTTCATTGCTTCTTTGTGCTATTCTATAGACGTCGCTAACGCGACTATAATTCGATCGTATGCAGACTCGGAGGAGAACCAGACGGACGAGGATCGTGAGTACCGTGAGGAGTGCGGGGATGACTTCACTGAAGGTGCCACATCCCACCCAACCTCGTAGCACCTATTACGCATGGCAAATATAGAACTGCTATTGCTTTACTTTATTGTTATATTCACACTATGATAGGACTTGCATGGTAGTATGCTTACTTGATGGCCTTTACCTTGACGCAACCTTACCCCTGCTTACCCTGCTATTAGGCTAGACACATGCTTGCTGCTATATTTCATTGCTTATTACTTCTACTACGCTTGTACTACATTGATGCGTGGTGGAAACTAGTGTTATCTGGACTATGGGGAGAGTACTGCGTGTGTGACTTGGGTGCTTGGAGGGTGAAGGTTGTGTCGACTAAGTTGGAATATACGACGAGCCTGGGGCAAGTCTTGCCGTGGGGTGCTACCTGGGCACCCCTGGAAATGGATACCTGTGGTGGGTAAATGGTATATGAGGTGGCCCTAGGTGTGAACCTGTGATGGGAGGAGTCCGGGGTGGAGGTGCTGTGGTGGCACGGTAAATGGAAACCCTGATGAAGACATTCTGGCTTGGTCATCCCTAAGGACTTACTAGTACTTAGATTCACCGAGAAGCCTTACATACCACTCGCCCTATATGGTGCGGGACGGCTGGACTACTTGGTAGGATATTGCCACTACTGCTAGGTTGATAGCGGACAGTGCGAGGAGGTATGGGGCACGGAGGATTCCCCCACACCCTTTTGAGACTTCATGGAGACCTTGTGGACCCGGCTCGTGACTCATAGTTTCAGCCACCCCAGACTAGACTTGGGGTGTACCAGGGCTGAATGGTAGGGTGGCATTATCCTAGGCTAGCAAGCGGTCGAAATCAGCCCAGTTGACGACGGTCAGCGAGGAAGGCGGATCTTGTGGTTATGTAAAATCTCTGCGGAGTGTATGGTTGATCGATCGATACATATGCCGACTTGTCGGCTATGGACCTTTCCTGGGTTTCGCTTAAACTAGATAGTGAGATGAGTCCTTCTCTTCTTCCCCCTGTGAGTTAGTGTTCGGTCGTAGCCAGGGGCTACGGGCCATGAGACAGTGCCAAGAGGGAGTTGGCCTGTCGATTGAGCGATGGTATGGTGGTGATGTTGTGATGGTGTGGAGATGGTGGTATATCGATCCCAGGATCGAAACCTGGCTCTAGACAGAAATGGGGTGGAATAGGTGTGGGAATGGTGTTAAAACTTGACCAACTATTATTATATACTTGATATGCTAATACATAGGAAACCCCAGCCTTATAGGTTCCTTTTGATTATATCCAACTTGCATCCAATTTGCACAAAGCAATGCTCATAAGGTAGGAGTGGCCAGTACAAATCGTACTGATAAACTTTGGCACATAGGTTCTGCTGAGGAGTATAGCTCTGAGGAGTTTGATGGTTGAGGGGTTCGTTCCTACGCTCGAGTTTGGCGATCTTATCTTCAAGCTGTTCTGAATGAATGCTACTTTTGATTCCGCCAATACGGCGATGTAATAATTTATGTAATTCCGCACTATTTGTACTCTGATATTACGTTGTATGGATGTGATTTTCGACTGGAATTTGGGTAATATGATCTACAACGGTCTTATTACACTTCGACTCTGTGGATTTTCCTTCGCGGAAATCAGGTCGTTTCAACAAACCAACATTTTGTGTATGCTTCAAGTACCTCAATATTATCTTTGTTGCCTTCAAATGACTTTCTCTTAGTGAGGCTTGAAATCTTGCACACATACACACACTAAACATGACATCTGGCCTTGATGCGGTCACATAAAGTAGGCTTCCAATCAAAGAGCGATACAACTTTTGATCCACCATGTTGCCACTTGCATCACTATCAAAATTGCCATTTGTTCCCATTGGTGTACTAATTGCTTTGCTATCATTCATGCCAAACTTCTTGAGCATGTCTTTGATGTACTTGCCTTGACTTACAAATGTTCCATTCTTCAATTACTTGATTTGAAGACCAAGGTAGTAACTCAACTCTCCAATCATGGACATCTCAAACTCATTAGCCATCATCTTCCTAAACTCTTCACAAAAGTCTTGATTGGTTGATGCAAATATGATGTCATCAACATAGATTTGCAACACAAACAAGTCTTGGCTAATCTTCTTGGTGAAAAGAGTGGTGTCAACCTTGTCCATTTTGAACCCATTAGAGAGTAAGAAATCTTTCAATCTCTCATACCATGCTCTAGGTGCTTGCTTCAAGTCATACAATGCCTTCTTCAACTTGTACACATGGTTGGACTTCTTGTCATTTCAAACTTGGGCGGTTGCTCAACATACACTTCTTAATTGATGTAGCCATTGAGAAATACACTCTTAACATCCATTTGATAGAACTTGATGTTGTGGGCACAAACATAGGCTAGCAAGATTCTAATTGCTTCCAATCTAGCAACCGGGGCATATATTTCTCCAAAGTCAAGACCTTCCACTTGAGTGTAACCTTGAGCTATCAATCTTGCTTTGTTCCTTACTACTATCCCATCTTGATCTTGCTTGTTCCTAAAGACCCATTTGGTTTCAATCACATTGTGGTTCTTTGGTCTCTCAACTAACTCTCATACTTGATTTCTTGTGAAGTTGTTCACTTCTTCATGCATAGCATTAACCCAATCAACATCTCTTAATGCTTCTTCTAACTTCTTTGGTTTAATGAATGACACAAATGAGAAATTCTCACAAAATGAAGCCAATTTTGATCTTGTTTGAACACCTCTAGAAATATCTCCAATTATAGTGTCCAATGGATGATCTCTTGCAATATTGGTTGGTTGGAGTATTGGAACATGATTGCTTGCACTTGCTTGATCATTAGATTGAGATGATGTACTAGCCACTTGATCTTGCATATTATCATGAGAGCCACTTGAACTTGCTTGATTTGTGTCATCTTGCATATTTGAGATAGATAGCACTTGCACTTGATCATCTTCTTCATCATTCACTTGTCTAGGCCTCAATTCACCAACATCCATATTTTTCATGGCATTTGAAAGTTGAATGCCTCTAACATCTTCCAAGTTCTCATTCTCATCTTAGGAACCCTTGGTTTCATCAAATTCTACATCATGTACTTCCTCAAGAGTACCACTAGCTAAATTCCAAACTCTATATGTTTTGCTTGTAGTTGAGTATCCAAGTAAGAATCCTTCATCACACTTCTTCTCAAACTTACCCAATATAGTGCCTTTGTTCAAGATATAACATTTGCAACCAAAGACCCAAAAGTATGCAATGTTGGGCTTTCTACCATTCAAGAGCTCATATGGTGTCTTCTCTTTTAGTGGGTGACAATACACGGTTGCTACAATAGCAGGCTGTGTTGATAGCTTCAGCCCAAAAAGATTGACTCACATTGTACTTACTCAACATTGATCTTGCCATCTCAATCAAGGTTCTATTCTTCCTCTCAACAAGGCCATTTGATTGTGGGGTGTACTTGGCCGAGAATTGATGTCTAATTTCAAAATCATCACATAACTCATCAATTCTAGTGTTCTTGAACTCACTACTATTGTCACTTCTAACTCTCTTGATGGTTGTTTCAAACTCATTGTGAATTCCCTTAACAAATGATTTGAACGTTGCAAACACATCACTTTTGTCCACTAGAAAGAATACCCAAGTGTATCTATTGTAGTCATCCACTATCATAAAACCATATTTGTTTCTACCGATGCTAGTGTATTGAGTTGGCCCAAATAAATCCATGTGCAATAACTCAAATGCTTTACTAGTACTCATCATGCTTTTCTTAGGATAGGTGTTACCAACTTGTTTGCTGGCTTGACAAGAGCTATAAAGCTTATCCTTCTCAAACACAACATCTTTCAAGCCTCTAACCAAGTCATGCTTAACCAATCTATTCAATTGTTTCATTCCAACATGACCATGCCTTCTATGCCATAACCAATCCATACTAGACTTAGTGAACAAGCATGTTGATAATTGAGCTTCACTAGCATTGAAATCAACCAAGTATAGATTCTCATATCTAAAGCCTTTGAACATCAAGTTAGAGCCATCTACACTTATGATCTCTACATCATCTACTCCAAATATGCATTTGAATCCAAGATTACTCAATTGAGCCATGGATAGCAAATTGATGTTTAAGCTCTCAACTAGCAACACATTAGATATGCTCAAGTCATTGAATATTGCAATCTTCTAAGCCCTTTGACCTTACCTTTGCCATTGTCACCAAATGTAATACTATCATAACCATCATTGCCATTGGAATTGATTGAGTTGAACATTCTTACATCATCGGTCATGTGTTGAGTGCACCCACTATCAAGAACCCAATGCCTTCCTCTGGCTTTGTAATTGACCTACAAAAGAAGATTAATTTTTTTTAGGTACCCAAACTTGCTTGGGTCCTTGAAGGTTAGTGACCAAGCTCTTTGGCACCCAAATGGTTTTCTTCTTTGAGCCCATCCATGGTGTACCAATGAACTTAGCCTTCACACTATTTGTACCCTTAGTAAGCACATAGAGAGAATCAAGCTTAATTGAGGATACATTAGCTTGTGATTTCTTGTTCATGCATTGTTGCTCTATGTGATCAACTTGCTTGCAACTTGTGCAAAATCGACCATTGTTCTTCACAAAGCTAGTCTTGTGAGGAGCAAAGGCCGCCTTGCCTTTCTTGGAGGTATAGCCCAATCCCTATTTGTAGAGAGAAGCATTTTAGCTACCCAAGCACATAAGCAAGCGGTCCTCACCACCATAGGCCTTAGCCAAGGTGTGATTGAGCTCTTTTACCTCCTTCTTGAGTGTCTCATTCTCAACTATTAGTGAGGCATCACAAGTGAAACCATCACTACTAGATGAGGTAGAAGTGGAAATGCAACAAGATGGGTTAGTGGGAGCAACAATGATAGGCTTATAGAATGATTCATCAATTATATCACACGTTAAGCCTACATCACATGTTTCAACATGCTCTTTCTTATTTTGTTCATTAAGTAGAGAGGAATGAACTTTTTCAAGCTTCTTGTGAGCCTTGCTAAGCTTCTCATGGGCTTTCTCTAGCCTCTCATGAGATGCATTGAGCTCATCAAATACTTGCTTAAGGGCTTTTAGTTCATTTCGTAAGTCTTTGCATTCCCTTCTCTTAATGTCAAAATGTTCCTTAACATCATCTAACATGTCAAGTAGTTCATCTTTAGTTGGTTCATCATCATCACTTTCACTTTAACTTTCATTATCATGTTCCTCATCACATCTATCATCACAAGTTTGTACCTTAGTGGCCTTATCCATGAAGCATGATGGTGTGTAGAAGAGAGAAGGCTTCTCTTGTATAGCAATGCTTGCAAGAGCCTTCTTCTTGGTGGTCTTGTCAACATCACTATCATCATCATCATCACTTGAGGAAGCATCACTATCCCAAGTGACCACATATGAACCACCCTTCTTCTTCTTCTTGAAGGTCATCTTGTCCTTCTTCTCCTTCTTGTCCTTCTTCTTGTTCTTCTTGTCATCATCATCATCATTGTCGCTATTGTATATGCATTGAGCAATAAGATGATCATTGCTTCCACACTTGAAGCACCTTCTTGACTCTTCCTTGTTCTTGGATGAAGACTTCTTTCTTCTAGCACGGTAGCCCTTCTTCACCATGAACTTACCAAATCTCTTTACAAAGAGAGCCATGTTCTCATCATCCATATCATCAAAGCTTGAGTCATCATCTTCACTAGATGTATCTTGCTTGGCTTTGCAATTTGATGATGATGCGGCTTTGAATGCCACACTCTTCTTCTTCTCATCTTTCTTCTCTTTCTTTTCTTCCTTCTCATCATCATCTCTATATGCATCATCGGTCATGATATCTCCCAAGATTTGATTTGGTGTCATTGTGTCCAAACCGGTCCTCACTAGTAATGTGACCAATATGCCAAATCTTGCGGGTAAGCATCTCAAGAACTTCTGAGAGAAGTCCTTATCCTCCACTTTCTCACCAAGTGCTTTGAGATCATTGGCAAGCTGTTTACACCAGAATTTGGAAGAAGGATTTCAAAGGCTTGAGAGCTCCTAGAATCATATCAGCAAGGGATCAATTGCGTGTAGATCAAAACTCAGCTGATTCAAATACGGCACTAGAATTGGCTTTTTTCAGATAGCGCCAGCAGATAACAACATAAGCTATGATCAGCGCTGGGACGAGACATGTTGGACTCTATAAAAGGGGAAAGATTAGAGTCCAAGTTATCTTAAATTAGGAATGTTTTCATTATGCCAAAGATTGTATAGAGTCATACAAGAGTAAGGTTCGTTTTTAGGCTCCGGGTATAAATACCAAACCCGGCTATTGTAAAAAGACATCAATCAATCAAATACAAGTCAATTTACTTTTTCGGCTCTGGCCACCCCTTAGGAGTAGGAGTAGAGTAGATCTCGATGAGTTCTTCAGCGAGTACGGCTGCATCGATCCGGTCGACCTCCACTGCTTGTCTGTAAGTACCGTCATGGTTTATACCTCTGCTCGTATGGCTATATCGATCCGGTCGACCCCCACTGTGACTCTGGTATATGCTAGTTATCGACTCTTGTCTAGTTCAAGTATGGCCTGTGTGATTCTGCCTCACACCCCACTACTTGAATTAGATCAAGGTCAAGTTATTGGCTTTACCTTTGAATGGTAGTCTTTGGTAGATTCATTAAGTTACCGATATTGCCTATTGCTTTCATTATTTATCTAATTACAACAATATCACTCTGCCCGATTGAGATTGATCTAGATCGGCCTTATATCTTATCTAACCCATCGTTTGCTAATCTAAAACTGATCTAATCTACACCTTAAACGATGAGTTATATTTTTATCGGCTGTTTTACATCAATCTTAATCGTGCATAGCGTGCGGTTAAGGCATGTCCGATCTTGAGTAGATCTATTGGTTAGCGAGAACCGTTTCATGGCCCGTTATCATGGCCTGTGGGATTCTGCCTCTCACCCCACTGTTAGCACCATAGAGTGGGAATCGTTGGTTGATAGATCTGTTCCTGAGAAGGCATGACCTTAACTGTGCGCTATGCCTGAATCGGCTGCTTAGCCGATATCGAGTGCTTTCACGAACAGTTCACATTACGAGACCGTTGAAGTAGAGATAAGTTAAAAGATATGTTAGCCCCATGATCTTGTTATTGTATTATGGCCTGCATGATTCTGCCTCACGCCCCACTGATATTAGTAATGAGTTAGGGTCGTCGAGTCTATTGTTATTTCTATGGCCTGCATGATTCTGCCTCATGCCCCACTGGTCATGGCAATAGATAAGATCTAACATGTTCATTAGATTTATCATTATTAAATGGTTAAGTGGTGTTGAATTGTTTCTTTATATAAAAAGGGGTTCGGTTACTTGTAATCATTGGCTTAGTTTAAACCGATCATTATTGATATCTTATTGCCATTGATTAATTTTTGCTCGAATTATATTTATCCTGGATGATAACCGATTCTTCTTACACAACCATATGAGCTTTAACCGATTTATTCTTATGAATATGCTGGAATCAACTATTTAGTCGATTTCCTCTCATATCAGCTCTCAGAGCCGCACATTCGGGACTGTCTAGCAACATCGGCACGTTTCACCCTTAATTACTGATAAGCTTTCTCTCCTTATCAATTGCAGTGTCAAATTGACTGGCATGTCTCGAGAGGATTGCGCAGGATCGACCACCCTTGCGCTGAAGCTAGGCGGATCTGCTCTATCGAGCGGACCCTTCCGGCTTGCTGCATGTGTCCTCGGCACGGAGACGAAAATTCTATGTCGACACACGTTTCTGGCACGTCCGGTGGGACACCACAATCGTCATGGCGGTTCACAACAACAACAACATCCTTATGGTACATTATGAAGACCTACCTGATGAAGATAAGGATACCATCAACAAAGCTACAGAAGAATTTCAGAAGAAGTGTTTGTTGTCCTACACCAAAACATGTGGCAGCACCATTATTCGGAAATTTCTACTACCAAGAGTTCTACTACACGGACAGACAGATGTAGTCGAAGTTGAAGACAGGTGTTTCCTTGCGGAAGCCATAGACAAATCTGTTCGTGATGCCCTATCAAGATGCAATGAAGCTTTCGTTGACGCATTTCACAACACCATGAAAGAGGCGATTCATGGAATTCCAGTTGGTCAGGTTGGATCGACTTGTTACAACTTTCCAGATCCGTTGACCAAGGAACTAATCAAGTCAGCACCAGCCATCAAGAAGCAGCACCAGCTGGTAATGGTGACATCCAGGCACTTCTAGGTTCATCTGAACAAACTCCAGGTACTGCTACAAATCAGATATAGTATAATCCTGGACCGTCGATACAGCATGTGCAACAGCCGGCGGGGCAGAGTCAGAACCAGATAATCAATTTTGGCACATCAGGCCACATACCATCGTCGGCTCAAAAAATAGCACCATCGATTCAGAGGGTCCGTAGAGATATAGATCCTTATGTCTACAATCAAAGACTTCAAGCAGCAAACCCACAGAGGACCCAGCAGATTGAAATTCCACAAGGGTATCACTATGGCATAGATTATAACACTCTCCACATGATGCCAAATCCAGGATATCAGGGCACATGGGATTTCAATCCACAGATGGGTCAGCAAGTACCGAGAAATCCAAATCCACAAGCTGACGAGTTGCTGTTGAAGGTGACCGAGATGATGAAGAATCAGTTCAGCCTGAAGCCAAAAGGGCCGACCTTTTTGTACAAATGCCCACATCTAGAGTGGTATGATTTGGTCGCCCTTTCTACAAATTACAGGCTCCCAGAGTTCGCCAAGTTCACTGGTCAAGATAGTACAAGCACAATAGAACATATCAGTCGGTATCTTACACAATTGGGCGAAGCGTCAGTTGAGGATGCCCATCGAGTTTGTTTCTTCTCCTTATCCCTGTCAGGGCCAGCCTTCACTTGGTTTTCGTCAGTACCAGTCAACTCCATTGTCAATTGGGCTAACCTAGAGAAGAAGTTTCATACATATTTCTACACTGAGACTAGGGAAAAGAAGATAACCGATTTGACAACCATGAGACAGAGGACTAACGAATCGGGCACTGAGTTTCTTCAGAGATTCCGAGAGACTAGGAACTTGTGCTTCTCATTGAGCTTGGTAGATGATCAGTTAGCTGCTTTAGCCTTCCAGGGAATGCTGCCAATGTGGAAAGAAAAGTTGCTAGGGCAAGAGTTTGATAACTTGGGTCAGTTCGCTCAGCGAGTAGCAGCGCTCAATAGCCAATTCCAGAGTATGCGCAGAAATACCTAATTCCAGAAGAGTACCACCATAGCCGAAGCTTATGATCCATACTCAGCTGATGATGGCTATGAGGATGAAGAGGAAGAGGTTGTTGTAGCTGAATGGAATTGGGGCAAGAAGACAGTGATAGTGCCAAATCCTTGGGGAAGAGGAGTTGAAGAGAGCTATGACTTTGATGTCACAAAATCGGACAAGCTCTTTGACTTCTTACTTGAGAAGGGCCAAATCAAATTACCGGATAATCATGTTATGTTGCCCCCTGATCAATTAAAGAATAAGAAATTCTACAAGTTTTATAATGCTACTTCTCATTCCACCAATGAATGCAGAATTTTCCGGCAGCACATACAGAGAGCTATTCAGCATGGGAGGCTCAAGTTCGATACGCCTCGGAAGATGAAAGTTGATGATAATCCTTTCCTAGGAGATCAAAATATGGTTGATGTTGGGCTATTCAAAGAAAAGAGTAAGGTCCTAACATCGGCCAAATCAAGAGAAGCTGGAACAGTTGATCCTAGGATGCAAATATCGGCTGATGAATACAGAGAGATTAGAAAACATTGTGATCAGTAAAAGAGCCGATATGAACAGGGGAAACATCAAAGGATGGAGCAACGAAGCCACGAGTTACATCTCGGATCCTGTTGAATAAGTGGCAGCGACAGAAAGAAAAGGATTATCAGCGATGGCTAGAGGATCAAGAATACCAGCATCAACTAGAAGAAGAAAGGTATGAAAGGAAGCAAGCCAAAGCACATTGGAATTGTCCTTTCTTCAGATACTGCTGGAATGAAGATTTGAAGTTGTCTACCAGACATGACTGTCCAGAATGCAGCAATCAATATTGGAAGTTTAGGCAATCTCAAATCAACCGCCGGTCTATCCATGCCCAGGATGCATATCATCATAATAATGTGGATCGGCGCTTAAAAAATAAAAGTATTCATGATCGGCTAGGAAAAAGAGTTGTTGACAAAGACTGGGCTGATCATGAAGAAGAAAGCAGCAAGAAAGAATACATTTGGTAGGAAGGCCAATGGTGCCCCGGAGGACTAACGAGGAGCTAGAAGAGGAGGGTGCAGCGCCTAAGGAATAAGGAGTTGGAACAGGCTCAGGTATCTGGTAAACTTCAAGTATGGCGTGCAAGGAAAACAACCGATAGAGGGCAACCATCGGCTAATATCCAAGTGGCTTTTCTGTTGCCATCAGAATTCAGAATCGATGGCGAGAGCCAACAGCCGATCCAAGCAGTCAGCTTTGGAAATCTATTTTAATGGATAATCCAATAGATGGTACAGATGGTAAACTGGAGCATGGCTTCACGTCGGCTGATGAATTGGAGGAAGTGGATATTGGTTTTGGAGACAGGCTTAGGCCAACCTATGTAAGTGCTAAATTGGATCTGGAGTATAAGCGAGAATTAATTGATTTATTAAAAGAATTTAAAGACTGCTTTGCTTGGGAATACTATGAGATGCCTAGTTTAGACCGGTCAATTGTCGAACATCGGTTGCCAATCAAGCCTGGATATCGGCCGTTTAAGCAAGCTCCAAGGAGATGCAATCCGAACATGCTTGACGATATTAAAAAGGAGACTGAGAGGCTACTAGAGGCAAAGTTTATCCGACCATGCCGATATGCAGAATGGATATCGAATGTTGTCCCTGTATACAAGAAGAATGGAAAACTAAGGGTTTGCATCGATTTCAGGGATCTAAACAAAGCCACACCCATGGATGGTTATCCGATGCCGATAGCTGATATGTTAGTAGATGTAGCAGCCGGGCACAAGATTATTAGTTTCATGGACAGCAATGCAAGGTATAACCAAATTTTCATGGCTGAGGAGGACATAGCTAAAACCGTTTTCAGGTGCCCCGGCATAATCGGCTTGTTCGAGTGGGTTGTGATGACCTTTGGTCTAAAGAACGCTGGTGCCACTTATCAAAGGGCGATGAATTATATCTTTCATAAGTTGATCGATAGGATTGTTGAGATCTACATTGATGATGTGATGATAAAATCAAAAGGATACAAAGAGCATCTAGCTAATTTGCGGGAGACTCTGGAATGCATGAGAAAACATGGTATGAAGATGAATCCTAATAAGTATGCTTTTGGAGTGTCAGCTGAACAATTGTTGGGTTTTATGGTCCACGAGAGGGGAATCGAAGTTGGTCAGAAGAGCATGAAAGCAATTGATGACGCAGTACCTCCGACTACTAAGACAGAGTTGCAGTCTTTGCTTGGCAAGATTAATTTCATCAGAAGGTTTATTTCAAATTTGTCGGAAAGGGTTCTGCCGTTTTCTCCCTTGTTGAAATTAAAAAATGATCAAGAATTTAGATGGGGTGACGTACAACAGAAAGCGTTTGAGGAGATAAAGGAATATATGAAGCGTCCACCAGTGCTGGTCCCTCCTCAGCAAGGTAAGCCTTTCAAGTTGTACATATCGGCCGATGACCAAACAATTGGATCGGCCCTGATACAATAATTTGAAGGGAAAGAGCGAGTGGTTTTCTATCTAAGTAGGAGACTTTTAGATCCAGAAATGAGATATTCTCCCACTAAAAAGTTATGCTTGTGCTTATACTTCTCTTGCACCAAGTTGCGGCATTACTTATTATCGGCCGAGTGCACGGTTGTTTCCAAGGCTGATGTGATCAAGCACATGTTATCGATGCCGATACTAAATGGGAGAGTAGGAAAATGGATTCTTGCGTTATCAGAATTTGACTTGAGGTATGAATCGGCTAAAGCAGTAAAAGGGCAAGTAATAGCTGATTTCGTCACCCAGCATCATAAGCCAAGCATAAATCATGTGGAGCCGGTGCCCTAGACGTTATTCTTCGATAGGTCATCATGTAAGCAAGGTGGTGGTATTGGTATTATTATTATTTTGCCTCGGAGGGCAAATTTTGAGTTTGCTTTTCCAACCGAACCAATGGTCACCAACAATCAAGCAGAATATGAGGTTGGTCTCAAAGGGATTCAACTTCTTCATGAGGTAAAGGCCGAAGCGATTGAAATATTTGGAGACTCACAGTTAATTATTAATCAGTTGATCGGTCTGTATGAGTGCAAAGAGGATACTCTGAGGAAATATTATGATGAGTGCCAAAGGTTGCTCAGGGAATTTCCTCATGTCTCATTTCAACATATTCCGAGGGCGCAAAATCAAGAAGCTAACCGTTTGGCTCATCAGGTTACCGAATGGTTCAAGAAGTCCTGAGTAATGAAACCTTGGACAATGATTGGAGAATTGAGATAGTCGACTACCTTAGAAATCCATCACAGAAAGTTACCAGAAAGCTAAGGTATAAATCGACTAAGTATGTTTTACTGGATGACCAACTGTATTACAAAACCATCAATGGGGCATTACTCAAATGCCTCAATCAAGAAGAAGCTAAGGTTTTGATGGGCGAAGTGCATGAAGGGATATGTGGGGCTCATCAATCGGCTTATAAGATGAAATGGATTATTCGCAGAACTGGATATTTCTGGCCAATAATATTAGAAGACTATTTTGAATATTACAAAGGATGCCAAGACTGTCAATGTTTTGGTAATGTCTAGAAATCGCATGCGTCGGCCATGAACCCAATAATCAAGCCATGGCTGTTTCGGGGCTGGGGAATTGATTTGATTGGCCAGATCTTTTCACCCTCAAGCAAAGGACATAAGTTCATATTAGTAGTAACAAATTACTTCACCAAGTGGGTTGAGGCAATTCCCATGAAAACGGTAACTTCAAAAAACATGGTTGATTTTATCAAAGAGCATATCATGTATCGTTTTGGGATTCCTCAAACCATCACTACCGATCAAGGGACCTTGTTCACATCAGAGGAATTTGGAGATTTTGCTGCCAGTATAGGGATCAAGCTGCTAAATTCATCTTCTTACTATGCTCAGGCTAATGGCCAGGCAGAGGCGTACAATCAGATTATGATAAAGCTGATCAAGAAAAAAATTGAGGAAGAGCCAAGGAAGTGGCATTCGACGCTTAATGAGGCATTATGGGCATACAGGATGGCCTATCATGGATCAATTAAAATATCACCTTATGAACTTGTGTATGGCCATAACACAGTCCTTCCTTGAGAAGTTCAGACCGGATCGAGGCGTGTTATGTTACAAAACGATTTGACAGCCGAAGTCTACAAAAATCTTATGATGGATGGCTTAGAAGACTTAAGTTGCCTTTGGCTACGCGCTCTCAAAAATATTAAAGTCAATAAATTGAGGGTCGCAAAATATTACAATAAAAAGGTCAAGAATAAGCAACTTTCTGAGAGAGATTTGGTCTAGAAAGTGAAATTACCGATCGGGTCAAAGGACAGCAAGTTCAGCAAATGGTCACCCAATTGGGAAGGGCCTTATCGGATCAAGCGTTGTGCGTCTGGTAATGTGTATATTCTAGAGACACTAGGAGGAGAAGAAGAGTTCGGCCGAGCAATCAATGGAAAATATCTAAAGAAATATTATCCCAACGTTTGGATTAACACTTAAATAGCCGATTTGTTCAGTCGATAGTTCTAATAGCCGATATCAGAAAGGTATCGCCTTTAGTGCAAAAAATGAACCTAAAGGGACAAAAGCTGGTACGATACATATCGCCTATAGGAGGAAAGCAAACATGGATGAAGTAATACACATAATATGAAGTACGAAACAAAGAAAAGTCATTCAAGACGAAGGAATTGTTTGCTAAAAAATCACTTATTACAAGCTACGGGTTGGAGAACAATTTGCTCACTACATCATCAGCCAAAGTATTGAAAGCTACAGAGTTGGCGGCGCTAAAGAATTCCTCAATCAAACGCTCATGATCCCCGGGGGGCACTGCATCTAGGAAACCATGAGGAAGAAGCTGAAGATTGTGGCCGGAGTGGGCTTGTGCAGTGGTCAATGCTGTGGCAGTGCCATGGCGGACACCATGGAGAACAACCTCCCTGACGTGGTTTGGAATGTCATGCAAACGGACTACCGGAACAGCGCCCCTGGCATTGACAAATCCCGTCGCGTGATCCGCTGCTAATCGAAGGCTTTCCAACTGAGCAGTTAGATCTAAAATTCAAAGGAAGGGATGATCAGAAAATCTCAAAAGCAAAGTTAAGAAAAGCTAAGGAGATTATGGTAGCCGTCTCACCTGTGATTCTGGCTTTAGCCCTGGCCAACCGTTCCCTCAGGTTAGCGTCGGAGGACGATCGGACTTGAATCATGGCCAGAGCCGATTCCGCAAGGGAAAGGCAGTTGGATAGATTCTGATCAGTCCGATCGATGGAAGCGATTAGATTGACATTATCGATCTGCCTCCTTGGATAATTGGGGAGCCGGCAACGAATCAGTGTTGAAGATGATCCCAAAGGCTGAACCGGGTCGACCCTATGCTCTAGAATGATGGGGACATCCCGAGTGGCACCTTCCCGGCGATGAAGGCACTGGCGTGACAATGTAGGCCCATTAAGAGCCTCCTCAGTAGGTCTCTTGCTGTTCTCCATAATCTTAAACCTAAAGAAGAGCAGGAACTATACTAAGGACGTAGAAGGTTTGAGACGAAACGGGTAGCTTTCTGAGCCCCAGCCGTGGTCCGTATATATAGCCCGAGGAGGCGAGGAGATGGGTTTCGCCGAAGGTGTGAAAACTAAAAGCAGATACGGAAATGGATCGGCACTCTAGGATTTCAAGGAATAGATAACGAAGAGATAATAGATTCGGACTTATTGCTTCCCTAGATTACGAGATGTCATGGGATGGGTACAAAGAATTTACATTGACAAAAAATTAACCCCCCAAGACTTCTTTGGATTGAAGGGAGTCTGAGTCCCCATGAGGCCGAAGTTTATCATGAATCAAGTCACATCGGTCAGTTAACAAACTTATATCAGAAGAAGGGGAAAAGCCGACTGCTTAACAGACGCCTAACTAGTCTCCCGGTGACTGGAAACTGCGGGAAAGAAGCCTGTGGCTCTCCCAGTGGGCGTTTGATGAAGCAAACAAGGGGAAAGTGTCCACACATTTTAGCCCTTGCAAACACTAGAACAGCTTTGCGAGCATGGAGAGAAGACTCAAGTGGTATCACAAGACTTCTTCTAGCCGCAATAGCTGATTCTCTTGCTCGACAAGGTGCTAGAATGAGCGACGTGATCACTCTATGCACAAGAATTCTTCTAACCACTCAAGATTTTCATAGCAAAAGGATGGACCATGGAGGGTCTGGTGAAGCCAGAGCTCGAGAAGGCAGGAAGAAAAGAAACATAGCTGAGTAGTTGAGTTGCTCTCACCGGGGTTGGAGAGGCATTTTATAGTTGGCCTGGAAGGATGAGTCCAAGTACCCATGAAACAATGATGCTCTCATAAAAGTTGTGAATCATGGGCTCATGAGCTGACATAGGCGGCGATAAACAGTAGACCCCAGATCAAGATTCTCTACTCGTGACTGCAAACCCATGGAAGATGAAGACGTGATAATTTTGGAATAAAATTACTTTTATCCAAAAATTGGGGGGCATGTGTTGACACTAGAATTTGGAAGAAGGATTTTAGAGGCTCGAGAGCTCCCAGAATCATGTCAGCAAGGGATCAATTGCGTGTAGATCAAAACAAGCTAATTCAAATACGGCACTAGAATCGGTTTTTTTCAGATAGCACCAGCAGATAACGACAGAAGCTATGATCGGCGCTGGGACGAGATATGCTGGACTCTACAAAAGGGGAAAGATTAGAGTCCAAGTTATCTTAAATTAGGAATGTTTTCATTATGCCAAAGATTGTATTGAGTCGTACTCGAGTAAGGTTCGTTTTTAGGCTCCGGGTATAAATACCAAACCCCGACTATTGTAAAAAGACATCAATCAATCAAATACAAGTCAATTTACTTTTTCAGCTCTGGCCACCCCTTAGGAGTAGGAGTAGAGTAGATCTCGGTGAGTTCTTCAGCGAGTATGGCTGCATCGATCCGGTCGACCTCCACTGCTTGTCTGTAAGTACCGTCATGGTTTATACCTCTGCTCGTATGGCTGCATTGATCCGGTCGACCCCCACTGCGACTCTGGTATAGGCTAGTTATCAACTCTTGTTTAGTTCAAGTATGGCCTGTGTGATTCTGCCTCACACCCCACTGCTTGAATTAGATCAAGGTCAAGTTATTGGCTCTACCTTTGAATGGCAGTCTTTGGTAGATTCATTAAGTTACCGATATTGTCTATTGCTTTCATTGTTTATCTAATTACAACAATATCACTCTGTCCGATTGAGATTGATCTAGATCGGTCTTATATCTTATCTAACCCATCGTTTGCTAATCTAAAACTGATCTAATCTACACCTTAAACGATGAGTTATGTTTTTATTGGTTGTTTTACATCAATCTTAATCGTGCATAGCGTGCGGTTAAGGCATGTCCGATCTTGAGTAGATCTATTGGTTAGCGAGAACCATTTCATGGCCCGTTATCACGGCCTGTGGAATTCTGCCTCTCACCCCACTGTTAGCACCATGGAGTGGGGATTGTTGGTTGATAGATCTGTTCCTGAGAAGGCATGACCTTAACTGTGTGCTATGCCTGAATCGGCTGTTTAGCCGATATCGAGTGCTTTCACGAACTGTTCACATTACAAGACCGTTGAAGTAGAGATAAGTTGAAAGATATGTTAGCCCCATGATCTTGTTATTGTATTACGGCCTGCATGATTCTGCCTCATGCTCCACTAATATTAGTAATGAGTTAGGGTCGTCGAGTCTATTGTTATTTCTATGGCCTGCATGATTCTGCCTCATGCCCCACTGGTCATGGCGATAGATAAGATCTAACATGTTCATTAGATTTATCTTTATTAAATGGTTAAGTGTTGTTGAATTGTTTCTTTATATAAAAAGGGGTTCGGTTACTTGTAATCATTGGCTCAATTTAAACCGATCATTATTGATATCTTATTGCCATTGATTAATTTTTGCTCGAATTATATTTATCCTGGATGATAACCAATTCTTCTTACACAACCCCATGAGCTTTAACCGATTTATTTTTATGAATATGCTGGAATCGACTATTTAGTCGATTTCCTCTCATATCGGCTCTCAGAGCCGCACATTCGGGACTATCTAGCAACACTGGCACGTTTCGCCCTTAATTACTGATAAGCTTTCTCTCCTTGTCAATTGCAGGATCAAATTGACTGGCACGTCTCGGGAGGATTGCGCAGGATCGACCACCCTTGCGCTGAAGCTAGGCGGATTTGCTCCATCGAGCGGACCCTTCTAGCTTGCTACGTGTGTCCTCGGCACGGAGACGAAAATTCTATGTCGACACAAGCACCTCCATCCGATGGAACATGTCTGGCACACTCATCTTCCTTCATCTTGAAGCTAGCAAATTTCTCCTTGAGAATATATGCCTTTGCACCCTTTATTGTCTTGGTGCCCTCAAATGATTCCTCCAACTTCTTCCAAGCCTCATGAGCCATCTTAATATTCTTGATTTACTCAAATGTTCTCTCATCAATAGCATCATGAATAGCACTAAGAGCAATGTCATTGTTTTGGAGAAGCACTTCTTCGGCTGCGGTGCGATTCTCCGGATCCTCTATCTCAATCTTGGTCTCCACTACCTTCCACACCTTTCTATTGATTGACTTGATGTGTGTGGTCATCTTTGACTTTCAATATGGATAATTTGTGCCATCAAATTAGGGTGGCTTCTCGGTGTTGTTGATTTGATCCATTTTCACACCGTAGGTCGTTAAGCCTCAAATCACGGTGACCACGGCTCCGATGCCACTTGAAAGGTCCTAATGGCTAGAGGGGGGTGAATAGCCTATAAAAATTTTCTACAACAACACTAAGCAAAGTGGTTAGTCAATTATGAGGCGAAGAGATGTTGCACTAGCCTACTAAAAATGCAAGCCACCTACCACAATTCTAGTTGCTATTGTCTCTAAGCACACAAAGGCTAAGTCACTACTCTAAGTTAGTGAGCTCTCAAAGACTAACTAAAGAGCCTCACTAACCAAACTAGACTGACACTTGCTTGCCCTCAAAACTAGCTACACTAAAGGGCCAACCTACGCTAGGAAAGTAAATACACGAGAGGGATGGAAGGTTATACCGTCATGTAGAGGATAGAGCCATCACAATATGATGACTAGTCGAAGGGCTTTGGCTAAGCTCACAAGGTTGCTATTTCAATGCAAATGGCCAAGAGAGTGAGCTTGAGCCGGCCATGGGGCTTAAATAGAGAGCCACCACGAATAGAGCCATTGGGCTCTCACTACAGCTTTCTTAGGGATGACCGGACGAGCCGATCAGGTGTGATCGGATGCACGCCTCAGCGTCCGGTCATCCTGTGCTATCCATGTGGCCACTCGGTTTAATCGCGTCCACACGATCTCAACGGTCGAAATTTCCCGCGCGAGCGATCAAGTGATGATCGGACGCCACACGTATTGACCGGACGCACCACCCGTGAGTCAGGTCAACGAAAAAATGCGCACAACAAACATATGACTGGATGCGCCGATCAAAACGGTACTCGGCATCAGGCTAGATCCAAAGAGCATCCAGAGCCACAAATCCGTGATTGGACGCGTTAGGTGAACCCTAACCGGACGTGCCGCTGTGTCAGGTCCTTGCTGCACTCGCTCAGATGCCTAGGTCACCCTACATCACTGATGACAGGACACACCCTTGGCGAGTCAGGTCACAAGATGAACTTGCGTCCCGTCACACACCACACCGAGCCCGAGCATGCCACCTTACTTAAAAATGATCGGATGCTGAAAACCCCGAGTCATGTCACTTCGCCACCTACGTCCGGTCACTGATTCACAGTGACAATCACCTCCCTCACTTCACCAACTTCACCACCCTTGCTCAAATGTGCCAACCACCAAGTGTAACACCTTCTGCACGTATGTTAGCATATTTTCACAAATATTTTCAAGGGTGTTAGCACTCACTAGAATCTAAATGCATATGCAATGAGTTAGAACATCTAGTGGCACTTTGATAACCGCATTTCACGATGAGTTTCACCCCTCTTAATAGTACGCCTATCGATCCTAAATGTGATCACACTCGCTAAGTGTCTCGATCACCAAACTAAAAAAGTCCTATCAAGTTTCACCTTTGTCTTGATCTTTTTGTTTTTCTCTTTTTCTTTTCTAAGTCCAAGCACTTGATCATCACCATGGTCACACCATCATCATGATCTTCACCATTTGCTTCACCACTTGGAATAGTGCTACATATCTCATAATCACTTTGATAAACAATGTTAGCACTTAGGGTTTCATCAATTTATCAAAACCAAACTAGAGCCTCAGCCTGCTTATTAGCCGCAGAAACCATCAGCCGAACTGCCTGATCAAGTCAGTTTGTTATGATTGCACTTTTATTACCAATTTATCTTGACTATACTTTTCCTCTATTTGTGCAATTTCTAGAGAATCGCTAGTTGTACCAAATAGAACCTAGCCATATACTCTACAGGCATTGCAATCTAAACTACTTCCTTTGCCATAAAATACAAGCTATCCTATATAGCATATTTTAGGGTAATAAAGTGAATGACACGTATAGCCCTCCCTTAATCATGGGAGATATTATGATTACCATATTTCAATTGATGATACATATTAATAGTAGATATACATGCATGTGAATGTTGACTTTTAAATTAGGTTAGGGTTAGTTCACCTAAAATTTCTTATAATTTAAAACAAAATTTAAATGCTTAGATACTTTATATTTCAGGACGGATCAAGTAAATGGTCAACTAAGACTGTTTTGGTAGAACAATGGAGTATTCAAACTTGTTTGTGAGGACCACAAAAGTGTCACAACTCACAAGTCAGAACAGTGGTCCCCATAAACCAGAAGCTAGAGAGATATTTTAACAGGTAAATAGCATCACCAAAGTCTAACAGGGTAGCAAGACACTAGGGCCTGAGGAAAAACTGCATTTTGCATGTACCCCTTGACATAACCTCTGTGTCGCCATGTCCTCAAGGACACAAACACACAAAACATTCTATAGTGCCTAGTGTTAGGTTGGTCTCCTCCGACTCGGTCCAACGACCGAGTTGGGCCTTGATCCCGCGCCCTGATCGGGGACGCATAACCGAATGATGGTCGGTGGGCCTCCGTCGTGCAGCGCCATATAAAAGAGGTGGGGCCGGGGCACGCAGCATGAGGTTCATTGCCGCCGCCACAATCCCACCTACAAACCCTAGTCCGATCGAGAGGGGACACTGACAGCGACGGGAAGCTCCACCGCCGCCTCTGCACCACGCCCGTCGTCTACACCGTTGCCGGGACGCCACTGCCATCCCTTCACCGACACCGTCGCCATGGCTTCCTCCTCCAAGCAAGATGGTCGGTACCCAAATCTCCTCCCTCCTCTCTCTCTCTCCAGTTCATGTTTTAGGAAGAACTCGTTGTTATCCATTTCTAGTGAAGTCAGCACCCCTAGATCTACTCCTAGTCGATCCTAAGAATTAACATCTGTATCGGTTGCCTACACTAGCGTGTATATCTAGATCAAGGAAGAAAATAGAAGGAGGTGATTCGATTTGATTCGGATCAAACCCTAACCCTAACCCTAGAAGAAAGGACGGAGAGGGGAGGGACCTACCCAGTTCTCTCGCTGCCGTCGCCACCGCCGTCGTGCGGGAAGAAGATCCCGCCACCACGCACGAGGTCGTCGGCGCAGCATAAGGTAGCGCCGCCGCCGCCGTGAGGCTCCTCGAGTGCGCGCGCGCGTCCGGTAAAGGGCGCCACGGTGGTGTCGCTCGACGGTGCCGCGCACAGCTTCTAAAATCTTGGCGAAATCAATCTCATGCTAATATAGCACAAATGTAATTTTTGGTTCCTACCTACTTCCTCTCTGTAGCTTAAGAAAGACAAACTCCTCAACTGACGGTGTGTCAACAATCAATTTGAGAGCTTCCTTCTCAGGCTCTTCATCAACTCCAATGGCCATTATCACCTGCTTCCCCGGAGCAGTCCTACCGACACTCATAAAACTCACATTAACGTTAATCTTTCCTAAGATTGACCCCACTTTCCCAATGATGCCTGGCTGATCAGCTTGGCGGCACAGTATTAGGTTGCCCTCAAGGCTAACGTCAACGCTGAAAGACCCGACGAGCGTGAGATGTGGAGTGCCATCCCTAACCTTGCCCTCTACTCTAATGTCACCTGCATCAGACAAGGCTCCGGCAAACTTGGACTCCACATTGGCGAGGTGGACCTCGATGGAGTGTAGGGGGATCTCGGGTGAACCGTCAAGGAGAATTCTCTCCTCAATGATCCTAAGACCTCTTTGCTTGGCGACATAATCCGCATTGACAATGTTGACGAAAGCGCTTGAAATAGGTTCAATGATGCCTTTGGTGACCATGGCACGAAGAATTCTTGTGTCCAAGTCATCGGTGTCTCTGGCAGATGAGTAAGCAATCTTTACACCTTTAATCCCGCTGCCACCAGCTACAAGTTGCACAACAAGCCGGCCCAGCTTCTCAGCAAGGACAACATATGGAGATAACTCTGATAAAACCTGTGGGAAGAGATACACTGTTTAGACGCAAACAGATTGCATAAGTATACTGAAATGACTCTTGAATTTCTTCCTTGGTAATGGAAGTACCTCGGCAGGAACCATTGGGGCATTCACAGCCGTGGCAGCCAGATCTCCTCTTAGTGCACCGATAACAGCCTCTGCAATTTCAAGGGCTACACCTTCCTGCAGAGGTATAGTATAAAGTAAAGAGGATAAGCTTGTATGATATGATATGATATGATATGATGTGGTACAAATAAGTTTGATAGGAAAAGACCAGCAAACCTGCGCTTCTGTTGTGCTAGCCCCAAGGTGTGGTGTGACAGTGACATTCTCATGCTGCACTAACTTGCTGTCTCTTGGCGGTGGCTCCTCAGTAAATACATCAAGTGCAGCCTGACTCACACCACAATGCAATCAGGAAAAAGGACAAAATATCTCTCTTTTTTCTGACAAAACATTTCATAGTGAAATAGATATCAGATGCATATGAGAATTGGATAACAGGTAACAGCTATGCACTATTAGCATTCAGATGAGTCATGAGTGTACATGACGAAAGGAATTACCTGGGCAACTGTTCCATTGTCAAGTGCTCTCAGCAATGCTTCTTCATCAACAACTCCACCCCGTGCAACATTGATGATTCTAACACCCTTTCTCATCTTTGCAAAAGTTTCATCATTGAAAAGCTTTCCAGTCGATGGAGTTAGAGGCATATGCAGTGATATGAAGTCTGCTGTGGAGATGGCCTCATCAAATGATACCAGATCTACACCAATTGCCCGAGCTCTATCAACAGGAGCATACGGATAATGAGCAATGACATCCATCCCAAGTCCTTTTGCACGTCGAGCTACTTCTGGACCAACCTTTCCAAAACCCATAACAGCTAGCGTCTTGCCCACCAAGGTAGCACCAACATATTTGCTCCGTTGCCATTTGCCTGAATTACACAAAGCAAATCGCTACATTATAGCTTATGAGTTAGCACAAATGAACCGTGTTACACTATCGCCATAATTTTTTTATATCAGTTGAAATGAACTTTTGATGTTGTTAAATAAAAAAATTCTAAACACAATAGTGATCATCTTTGGCTCAAAATGGCTATTTGGTCTTTATATGAACCTACTGGTGGAATGTGATATGCCTGCAATCTGCTGGTTAATAATTATAATTTCACATCTCAAAATGATTCTACTTAAAAATCGGCAATAAGAATAATTTTATTATGCGTGTCACAAGAAAACAGGATAAATCTAAAGTTGCAGTTGCAGACACTAGAAAAAGTTAAGTACTTTGTTGGCCATTAAGATTTAGGGTCTGTTTGGTCACCGGCCACACTTTGTCATGCCTAAGGTTAAGTATTTGCCACATTGTGGCTTGCCACATTCTGTGGCAAAATTAAACTGTTTGGTTCGTTCCTAAGCTGTGAGAAAATTGTGTGGCTATTGTTTGGATGGTTGCTACAAAAATTTGACAAAATTGTCACATATGATTTAGATCACGTTATGTTAAAATCAATATCCAAAAAAATTTGTATGATGTTTCTAATGAAACAAGATTAAACATGAAAATTAAGACTAATATAGATGATTAGTGGTCTAGATTACCTTTTTACTTTTCTATTTTTTTCTAATTTTTTCACTTACTTTATTTTCCCTTCCATTTTTTTTACGGAGGATAAACCCCGCTTATAGAAAGCCATTTCCCCTTCTATTCTACCCCATCCACCGCAGGCTCGGACGGCTCACGGACGCACGGACCGCATTTATTCTCTCTCTAGTCTCTTCTACCCCCGTCCACCGCCCGCAACGCAACCTTATCTTCTTCATTCGACCGCGCGGTGGCGGCTCCACGCGATGTGCCCAGGCGACCTGACGTCCGCGCGCTCGCGCGTCCCTCGCGGCCTCGTGCCCTCGCGTCCCGGAGGTCGCCACGCTCGTCGACTGCCTCCGTCCTTCCGCGGTGGCGCGTGGGACTGCTGCGGGGACGGCCGAACAGCAGCTGCACGGCGGCGCGCGACCACGGCGCGCCCTCAAGTGCGACTAGGGCAGGGATGGCAGGGTGGCCGCGGGTGCCGTGGCAAAGCTGTTTGTGGCGGGGGCGGAGGAAAAGCACACCACACATCTGAAGCAAAAAGTTGCGGCGACTGCAGCTTCCGACCGTGGCGAGCCTTACTTGGATGAGGAACCAAACGCCAGCCACAACACACCAAACATGCCCTTAAGAAGACTGTGGAAAGAATGGATTTCAGATTTTTGTAAAAGGAGGATAGCAAATATGAACTCGATGGGCCTTGGGAAAGTCATCAATTCATCACAAAGACCCCAATATTTGCTTCAGAAATAAGAACATTGAAGCTCCTCCTATGTCAGCACAGATTCGTATTACATTACATGGAAAGTAGTACTTATTTATATTTTGTGCGATGACACTGGTAACATCACGAACGGACACTTGGTCTGGTATATGAGCGCTGCAATCACATTTAATCGGGATGCACAACTTAATTCCTTAACCAAACACAATCTGTCAGTCCATGTATGGTGGCAATATATGCTGCAACACGTGTTATCCCCCTTCATCATGCCATTGGCACCTATGTAACACAAACTTTCTCTCTGAAGTCCCAACATCATTTACAACCTAACCTTGAAAGCACTTAATAAAGTACACCACTATAGAAACATGGACTAACTTCAAACATGTGTATCAGTCAGGCGTAAACATGGACAACATCTCATTTGCAAGCAATGTGCGACGATCAAACTACTTACTAGTTACTACGGAGTAGTAGAGAGTTGCGTCGCATTTCACTTCCCCTCTTGTACGTGCACATTGTTATTAGTAATTAACAGCAGCAGGACCTTATGTATTCACAGAACGTGTGGTAGGCACCGCTTGGTCGCGCTATCGAGTGCAAACATATGATGGGAGCAAATTAAAACGAGGGGCGTACGTACCGGCCTTGAGTGACGCATCGGCCTGCGCGACATTGCGCGCCATGGCGGCGAGGAGCGCGACGGCGTGCTCGGCGGCGGCGACGGTGTTGGCGGTGGGCGCGTTGACGACGAGGCAGCCGGCCTCCGTGGCCGCCTGGGGGTCGACATTGTCGATGCCGACCCCGGCCCGCCCCACGACTCGGAGCCTGCCGCGCGCGGCCTCGAACATCTCCCGCGTGACCTGCGTCCCACTGCGCACCACCAGCGCGTCGACGAGCGAGACCATGGCGCGGAGCTCCTCCGCGGTGAGCAGTTCACGTTGGCGAAGGCGCGCATGCAGCAGGTCCAGCCCCGCGGGGCGCAGCTTCTCCGTGACCAGCACCGTCGGCCGCCCGCCCGCCGCCGCGGCGGCCACGACCACCAGTTCGAGACGTGGCGTGGCGGAGAGGCTCGCGCGGAGGCGGTGGAGCGAGAGGGCGCGGTGGCGGAGCCGGAGCGGCGTTGCCAAGGCCATGGATTGGCGGTGTCGAGTGTGTGATTGTGGAGTGGTGAAATAGTATCGCTGCGGATCGCGGTGTCGTGCCTCGTGCGTAAGGTATTGGTGCCGCGCGCTCGCTATCAGCCCTGCTCGTGAGAAGACGAGACGTCGGGGGCGTGTGTTGAGCCGAGCGCCGCAACGTTCTCGCGGTTTATCCGTTGAGGCTGGTTTCTGTGATACCTGTCCACTGCAATGTCTTGGCTCCAAAATGGGAGAAAAATTGGTGAGGATCGGCCTTTCATAACATAGCTGTAGATATTTATCATGGATTCATAACAATATGACCATACACGAACATCTAACACATGAGAATCCTACATAAATTCAAAATAACATAAGGTGTAATTTCTCCTAACATAATTTCTTACCTTATTTTTTCCTATACCATCCAATCCGAATAAAACCCCTGTAACGAAAAAAAATCGTAAAAACAATTATAAGCAAGTTGTAATATTAATCAATCTTAAATTGTACCATTATATATTCCGTACTCTTATGATCACCGGTAGATAACAGGCTTTCGGTTTTTTGCTTTAGTCCCGGCCAGAATTTGGTCCGGGAGTAATAGGTATGGATGAAAACGGTACGGATATTTATTCGACCGTCCGTTCGACCGAATAAATATGAACACTTATCTAGATAGTTACTCGGATATCCGGGTTTTTTTTCGGATACGGATACTAAAACGGATATCTTAGACGGATATCAAATACGGATGTAATATCATCGATATCCGGCGGATATCGGATAATCCGGATAAGTATCGGATATATCCGGATATTTAAAAACGGATATTATCCGGATATTTATTCAAAATTTAAAAATCACAAATTTGAACCATCCAAACTATCTCAAATGGAAAGTTGACCAAAACAACAATTGTAGATCTTGATGAGTTGAACAAAATTGGTATTCAAAACTTTTCAATTTGAAGTCATTTAGAGTTCATAATACTAGAGTCAAAGTGTTGTTTTTTCATTTGACCAAATTTGACTTGGTCAAACTTGCTCAAATGAGACACTAAATGACCTCAGATGAAAAAACTCTGAATACCAAGTTTGATCATCTCAGCAAGATCTACAATTGTTACATAGCTCATTTTCCCATTTGAGAAAGTTTTATCAAACACTAGTCATAAATTCTTGAATCTCATATAGACTTTTACGAAACTATGTCACACACTTGTGAAATTTGAACTATATTTTGTTCAAACTTTCTCAAATGAAAAAATGGCCTATATAAGGATTGTATATCTTGATGAGATGAACAAATTTGGTATTCAAAACTTTTCAATTTGAGACAATCTAGGGTTCCGAAAACTAGTTTGTAAACGTCGAAATTTAAAAATCACAAATTTGAACCGTCCAAACTATCTCAAATGGAAAGTTGACCAAAACAAAAATTGTAGATCTTGATGAGTTGAACAAATTTGGTATTCAAAACTTTTCAATTTGAAGTCATTTAGAGTTCATAATACTAGAGTCAAAGTGTTGTTTTTTCATTTAACCAAATTTGACTTGGTCAAACTTGCTCAAATGAGACACTAAATGACCTCAGATGAAAAAACTCTGAATACCAAGTTTGATCATCTCAGCAAGATATACAATTGTTACATAGCTCATTTTCCCATTTGAGAAAGTTTTATCAAACACTAGTCACAAATACTTGAATCTCATATAGACTTTCTGAAACTATGTCACACACTTATGAAATTTGAACTACATTTTGTTCAAACTTTCTCAAATGAAAAAATAGCCTATATAAGGATTGTAGATCTTGATGAGCTGAACAAACTTGGTATTCAAAACTTTTCAATTTGAGACAATCTAGGGTTCTGAAAACTAGTTTGTAAGCATCGAAATTTAAAAATCACAAATTTGAACCGTCCAAACTATCTCAAATGGAAAGTTGACCAAAACAAGAATTGTAGATCTTGATGAGTTGAACAAACTTGGTATTCAAAACTTTTCAATTTGAAGTCATTTAGAGTTCATAATACTAGAGTCAAAGTGTTATTTTTTCATTTGACCAAATTTGACTTGGTCAAACTTGCTCAAATGAGACACTAAATGACCTCAGATGAAAAAACTCTGAATACCAAGTTTGATCATCTCTGCAAGATATACAATTGTTACATAGCTCATTTTCCCATTTGAGAAAGTTTTATCAAACACTAGTCACAAATTCTTAAATCTCATATAGACTTTCTAAAACTATGTCACACACTTCTGAAATTTAAACTACATTTTGTTCAAACTTTCTCAAAATGAAAAAATGGCCTATATAAGGATTGTAGATCTTGAATCCATGACCATGACTCCATGAGACCCATGAAGCAATGTGCTTGGCTATTTCTACTCATGCCGCGAAGATTGGTGCTTATATGATGTTTGATGTATGATGTATCTGTATCTTTATCTTATTTATTGCTTTACTCTTTAGTCTTTCGGCTTAATCTAGATGGATTATAGACTCATAGAGTGGTGTAACGGTTTGTGCACGTATGATATATATATATGCTGCTTTTACTCAATATCCGAATAGATATTTGTATCCGACCTTCTTCGAATCCGATTCATACCATATTCGATACTCATTATTCGTATCCGTAACCGAGTCAATCCGTATTCGTATATGTATCCGAACGCTATCCGTGTCCGAATCCGAATCCGAATCCGAACAGAAATATAAAAACAAATATAATATGAGTGATATCCGTTCGTATCCGATCCGTTTTCATCTAGGAGATTTAGGGCCTGTTCGCTTGCATGAATCTGGAGGAATCTGGATGAATCTGGAGAAATTTGTGAGAGAGTGAACAGTATTTTCAGCTCCAAACAGTGATTTTCAGCTGCCGTTCATGTCAGCCGAACGGCGCCTTAGTCCCGGTTGGAAGGACTATAATCCTCTGTCCAACGGATAGTGCAGCAGACTTTTGCAGCAGGGACCTTTAGTCCCGGTTTATGGTTCAAACTGGGATTAAAGGTTACCTTTCAATCCCGGTTGGAACCACCAACCAGGACCAAAGGTCCCGCTGACCTTTTATCCCGGGTTTTGGCTCTAACCGGGACTATAGGTTGATCCTTAAGTCCCGATAGGCTCCACCAACCAGGACTAAAGGTCCCCACCTATATATACCCGCTTCCAATGTCCCCCAAACCGAGACACACCGGTCAAATCTTGGTCTTTGCTTATTGTTCATCCGTGTTCATCCGTGTTCTTGCTTGGGGGAGCAAGTTCTTCCTCTCGGCCGCCGACTTCATCTTCAATCTTCTAAAGGTTAGCAACTTCATCTTCTAATCTTTCATTGCTAATAATGTAGATCGTTTCATGCTTTAGTAATAAACATAGAAATATTCAAATATGTGGTTTTTTAGATTATGAATAATAATGGTGGATTTTATTTTTATTTATACATCATTTCTACGTAACCTTAAATATTTATTGTTTTCTAGATCTTTGTTAGCAACATTATTTCTTGATGAGAGTTAATAATCGTTAAAAAAATTATGTGCAAAATGTTTAAGTTTACTTGGCATGCATATATATATATATATATATATATATATATCTTGATAATTTATTTTTTATATGTTTCTCTAATATATATTGTTGCATGGCATATTTATATGGGGGTTCTATATTTATTGGGATGTTTTTTAGTTTTTTTAGTTACGATGAATGGTGGCGGACTTCCCCTGCCACAGGAACCAGGTTTCCACCCTAGCGATCTTCCATTCGCGCCATCGCCAGATAGGGCCGTTCCGCGTCATCTAGACCCATCAATAGTATGGAATATTTAAAGTTTTGCATGCTAATATAATTTTTGCATATATACATTCATTCATAACATGATTGTTGCATATGTCACAAACTATAAAACCGGTCAAGTGGCTCGAAGCAGCACTATGGCTGCTCATGGTGTGGGACATCTTCGACACGATGACAAGTGAGGTCGTGAATGATGAATGAGGCGAGTTATGGACGTGCAGTCTCACATTCGACATCCCCATTAGGTACAATAATAAGGTGTGCCATGACATCATGCAGACTGGACGACAGTTGCCGACAAGATAGGTACCTAGATCGATGCCGTACTACTTTCTTTGTAGGTACTTGAGTGAATTGGCTACCGTATGCCTGATTTCTCGTCCTTGAATATAAAATCTTTACGTGAGCATAGTCTAGGACGTGTCGCGAGTAAACCCCATGCGACATTCAACCATATGGATGTGGTACGTCGTGTATGATATGAGAGTAATGCTTATTTATTCTTATTATTATATGAGCGCTTCCTAATATTTTTTGTTTGTCCGCTTGTAGGTTTTGCTCTATGATTTCACGTATGCTACATGTGGCTTGCAGACCATTCTCACACAAGCAATTAAGCGACTGGGTATGCCTGGGACTTCGTGGAAGTGATGGGCTAGAGGACGACAGCTGGCATCTAGTACTGCGTGAGATTTAGGCAGAACCAGGCTATAGATAATCCATCGGTAGGCCCATAGATAATCTATCAGTAGGCTACATCTATGGGATGCCATGTCCTCGGCGTTGTGAGGCAATAGAGAGTGTTATAGTGCGGGCCTTGTATTACATAAACAATGGCCATGGTTACACAATCCGAGACATACGCTCCTGGCAGTGGAGATAGGCTAGGGTTGCAGCGGGTTTGTAGGATCCATGTGTTAGTTAGGTTTATTCATACTATTATATTTAATTAGGTTTATTCAAACGGTTATGTTTAATTTGGTTTATTTGTATGGATATTTTAATTATGTTTGTATGCAAGTTAGTTATGTTCATTACATTTATTTGTATGGATATTATAATTATGTTTGTATGGATTGAAATTTAACTCGTGTAGGATTGAAATGCATATACAAATACAAAAATCAGAGAAACAACCAATATTAAAGTTGTAGATCTCCAAAAGTTATACAACTTTGTAAGTTGACAACTTTTTTATTTGAAGTCATCTCGTCAAGAAAAACTATGTTCGAATTTCTTAAATTTAAAATTTGAATTTTTAAAATGACCTCAAATGGAAAAACAACCAATACGAAAGTTATAGATCTCGAAAAGTTATGCAACTTTGTAGTTGATAACTTTTTCATTTGGAATCATATATTGTTTCGAATTTCTGTTTGAAATTAAATTTTTAAAGAAGTTTGATTTCTCTTTTTAATCTCTGGCTAAAACTTGTAACTAGTCTTTCTCCGTGATACTAACTTTAAATTTGATGATTTTTCTCTAAAATTTTCTAAATTCATGCTCTATCAATTTATTGTGTTTTTACAGCTTTCATTTTAGTCATCTTTTCATGTAAATTTGTTTTATCAATTCAAAATTTGATTCTCAAAAAATAGCAACTTTAAACAACATTTTGTAGAAGTGAATGAATTCATCTGGGAAATTCATAAGCATAAAAGTTGTAGAACTGATTAAGATCTACAACTTTTATTTTGGTCATTTCTTCGTCCGACAAAGTGGTAGTGTACATTGTTCACAACTATACTACCACTTTGTCGGATGAAGAAATGATCAAAATAAAAGTTGTAGATCTCGAAAAGTTACACAACTTTGTAGTTGACAACTTTTTGATTTGAAATCATTTTGTTAATGAAAAAGTATGTTTGAATTTCTAAAATTTAAAATTTGAATTTTTAAAATGTCCTCAAATGGAGAAATGGCCAAAACAAAAGTTGTAGATTTCGAAAAGTTATGCAACTTTGTAGTTGACAACTTTTTCATTTAAAATTATCTTGTCAAGGAAAACTATGTTTGAATTTCTTTGATTTGAAATTTGAATTTTCAAAATCTAATTATAATTTATAGCATATGTTATTAAACATTTAAAGGATATGAAAGCAATTTTGTATTGCAATTTTTTGAGCTATATTTTTTTTACTACGCAATTTATAATTTTCAGCCTATTTATGTTAAAGAAGATTTAAAAACTATTGCATGGGCGGGAACGAAACCGTTGGGTAGGTAGCTGTTTTGCCGCGCGCCAAAATCTAGCTTTAGTCCCGAGTTGGGCCACCAACCAGGACTAAAAGTTTTTTAATCCCGGTTTGTGGCCCAACGCGAGACTAAAGGTCGGTTTGTGGCCAAACGCTGGACTAAAGGTCACAACCTTTAATCACGGGTTAAGCTACAAACCGGGACTAAAGGCTTTTTAGTCCCGGTTGGTAGCCCAACCCGGGACTATAGGGTTCTACCGTATATATACGGGTGTTCTTTCTTCTTCCTCCCCGAAATTTCACTCACCGCCGTCGCCACGCCACGCTTCTTCAATCCCCCAGGCTGTCGTTCGCGTCCGTGCCCGCGCCCTCGCCGTCGTCCACGCCCGCGCCCTCGTCGTCGTCCACGCCCATGCCTTCGCTGTCATCCGCGCCCTCACCCTCGCCCTCGCCATCGTCCACGCTCGTGCCCTCGCCGTCACTCGTGCCCGCTCGTCCGTCCTCGTCAGCGCCTCGCCGTCGTCCTCGCCCTCATCTCTGGCCTCGCCCTCATCTCCGGCGGCGCCTTTGTCTCCGGCCTCGCCTTAGTCTTCGGCCTCGTGCACCCTCGCTGCTAGCACCAGGTGAGCAGTGCCAACCACATCGATCTCATCCCTTCCTGTTGTATGAAACTGAGCACTCAACCATGAAAAATATATATATTTTGGTATAAATTTGCTTTAGTGATATATATTTTGATATATCAATTTTGATATATATGTGGACAGATGCTGAATTTTGATACATAGGGTTTATTGATGCGAATTTTGGTATATATAGACTTATAAAAAATTGACTTCAGTGACATACATATATAAATTTTGGTATATGATAAATATTGACTGCAGTGATTTGAATTTTGATATATATGGTTTAGTGATGTGAATTTTGATATTTGTAGACTTATGAAAAAAATTGACTTTTGAAAAAAATTTGACTTTAGTGATATGCATTTTGGTATATGATAAATATTGACTACAGTGATATGATTTTTGATATATAGGGTTTAGTGATGTGAATTTTGATATTTGTAGACTTATGAAAAAAATTGACTTTAGTGATATGCATTTTTGTGTATGAAAAATATTGTCTCCAGTGATATGATTTTTGATATATTGACTTTAGTGAGAAGAGATGGCTGGACGTAGTCGTCTCGCTCCGCCGGAAGTCATAGGTTTCAGTGGCTATGTAAAGTGGATGGGATTCGATCCAGTGTTGTCGGATGTACCGTTTAATCATCCAAGCATAGTAAGCAACTCTATATGTTTCCAATAAATTAATGTATTAAATACGCTTATATAAATATATTTTCTGATATATATATATATATATATATATACACTGCGCTAGTCAGTACCCTGGTTACCGAATAATATTCAGCACCCGAGCCCACCACGTGAACCCGCGCATGCCCGAGAGTGCGAAGCCAAGCAACGGGCCCGTGAGTACCTCCTGTCCGCACGCACGAATGAAGACCGCGTTCCCTGTCCCACGTTCGGAACCGTCGCTGACCGCGTTCCCTGTCCCACAAGCGAGGAGAGACCGCCGAGCAGCCTATACACCGGCGACACCCCGCCGCGGCACCAGGCCGCTATTGGGGGGCACCTCGGACGGGCGGCGGCGCATGAAACGCGCGAGCTCACGAGAAGCGGGCGGGTGGCGGCGGCGTGTCCTTGAGCGACCGCGTCTCCCTAGGGTCGCCGCTCGCCTCACCCTAGGGTGTCCGCCCGCCTCGCCCTAGGGTCGCGGTGTCACAGCTTGGGGTGAAGGCGTAAAGAGGAGAAGTCGTCTTATCTACTTGAAGGCGTAATCGGCCATATTATGTAATAGACACTCTATGACATGTGGGTCCTGCGGACCAGTAGCTTTTCAGTCTTATACGGTTTGGTGGCGTGTAAAGACAATCATCGAATATTCAGAAATAGAAACGTGAAACAGAGAGGTTCCTCTCGGTTCCGTATCAACTCCGGCGATCCCTCCCTCTGCGCTCACGTCGTCGGCAATCGCCGTCGGTTACGGGTGTTACAGGTGGTATCAAAGCCGACTCTCGCGGTTTCACGGGCGCGTGTGTCATAGTTGCGCAGGCATGGTGCGCATGGCTGGTGTGGATCCGGCGTGGTCACACAGCATGGCACATGCGCTGGCACTGGACACACGGACATGGCTAAGAGGGGACGTTCCTGGCTTGGGATTGATCGACGACGACGTCGATCTCTTAAGGGGGTGAGGATGTAACATCCCGGCCCAGGGCTTAACAGGATTAATATGATACTCATACCAATAAGTTGCAACTTCTTTTCTGGAAGCCCATTTGCAAATAACTCTGAGGTTAAGCGTGCTTGGCCTGGAGCGATGGGTGATCGACCGGGAAGTTCTTCCCGGGTGCGCACGAGTGAGGACAAAGTGCGCAGAAAAGACCTGTATTGGTCTGTGAGGGCAGTCTATATCCTAGAGAAGCTACCAGATGTAAGCGGGCCCAGCCTCAGAGAGGTGGTATCAAGGGCAGTAGTTCCTCGGATCGCTACCCTACCCTACCCATCCCCAATCCACTAGCCAAATACGCACGGCGGCAGCGTGTCGAGAGCTCGCAGGATCGACGAGATCCGGCAAGCGCGGCGGCTTAAGGCAGCGGCGGGAAGGATCTGCTTCACCAGCGGATCCAAGCGCACGGCAGCGGCACGACGGGGCTGGACGCGCACTCGGCGTCCACATCTACGGCTCATCTTCGACTGGGGTTCGGCATCGACACGGGGTTCAGTGGTGGAACCATAGTGAGCACATCCTTAGCGCTCACTCTATCTCTAGCTCGCGTCGATTCATGGCGGAGGGTTGCAGAGCGCTTGTTTCTATGTAAAATTCCATACGCTGTGGTTGATTGCGGAGCGGTGGTGTACGGCGAGGAAGTGTCCTTCGACTTGGGTTGCGGAACAGCGTTTTCGTGTAAAATTCCTCGATCGAGCCTCACTTCCAGGCGGCGGTGATCTTGTTCGGTGCTGCACACGGTAGGGGAGGACAGTGTCTGAACCTGTTGCATCACCACTTTTCCACGTTTGATCTCTGTCTGTGATCCATCATGGCACCCTCTAAGCCATCGAAGCCGTCAGCACAGACGCAGATCTTGCTAGGCCACATGGCGACTCATGCTACTGAAGAGCAGAGCCGGTGGCAGGACGTGCTGGACCATCTGGATTTGCTGTCAGAGAGAATGAATTCAATGGGGGTCACTCAGCAGGAGGTGAAGAAGCACATCACGGAAACTAATTTGAAAGTGGATCTCTGTACTAATGAACAACGCGAGTTGGCTAAGCAGGTCAAGGCCAATGGGCAGGTGGTTGCCCATCTGACCCTCAGGCAATTTGACACTGAACAAGCGTACCTCAGCGAAGAATCAGTGCTCGCCGAAGCCGAGGAAGTAATGTTTGAGAATGTATTTGCTAAAGGAAAGAGGACAGCTGAACCATCCAAGCATTTCAAACAGCAAAAGCATCATTCCAGGGAGAGTTTGCCTCATCATACATTGCCTAAGATGCATTTCCCTACTTTTGATGGATCCCAACCAAAAATTTGGATGGACAAGTGTCTTACTTATTTCTCTATCTATGCCATACCTGAAGAATTGTGGGTGGAGGCATCTACTATGCACTTGCAAGAGAATGCAGCTAAGTGGTGGCAAGCTTACAAGAGGACCCATACCAATGTTGCTTGGAAACAGTTCATCACCGACATGCAGGAGACATTTGGCTTGGATGATCATAGGTCTGCACTGAATGATTTGCTAGACCTCAAACAAACAGCAACTGTGGAGGACTACACCTCTCACTTCAAGTCTCTGTAGTTTGATGTCTCAATGCATGATGGCCACTACAGTCCCTTATTCTTTGCAACTCAGTATGTCAGAGGACTGCGAGATGATATTAGAGCTGTGGTGGAACCTCAGGTGCCAGCCACTGTTGAAACAGTTGCAGTAATTGCCAAGATCCAACAAAAGGTTGCAGATAGGCAAAAGCAAAAATTTCAGAACAGGAATGTTCAGACCAAGCATCCTCAGGTCAGGACAGACAACAAACCAGCAAATCACTATGAGAATCTTTGGAGAGACAAACAACTTAGAGATTATAGGAAGGCTAACAACTTATGTTATGCCTGTGGAGAAAAGTATGAGCCAGGACATGCAGCAATTTGTGGCCAGAGAAACTAACCACAGATCAATGCCTTAGCAGTGAATGACCTGGACAGGGAAATTAATGAAGATTTACTAAATGAAATGGCTATTGATGAAGCTTTCACTGAGACTTTTGGACAGCTTTCACTCAATGCATTGGCAGTCACTGAATCGACAGATTCTATCTAGTTGAAAGCCACTATGAGAAACAAGACTATGCTTATTTTGGTAGACACAGGGAGCAGTCACTGCTTTGTTAGCTCTCATTTTGTCCAATTAAACAATCTTCCAACTACACCAATGCAGTCATAGCGGATCAAGTTGGCTAATGGGCAATGGATGACCACAACAGCATAAGTGCAAGGCTTAGAATGGTATGTGTAGGGCCATACATTTCACACTGATATGATAGTCCTAGATCTGCTACCATATGATGCTATCCTGGGGTATGACTGGCTCAAGGCTCACAGTCCAATGCAATGTGACTGGAACCTGAAAACTATGCAGTTTTAGCATAGGAACAAAACAATTCTTCTGAAAGGTATACAGCCTCCACCATTGGCACTTAACACCATTTCAGCTAAGCAAGTGTATAAGTCTACACAAGGCAATGACATTTGGGCATATGTCATGGTGGAGCCTGCACCACCTTATTCTGCTTACTCCCAACCACACAGTACCAAGGATGAAGCATTGCACTTGCTATTACATCAGTATGCTGATGTGTTCCAAGAACCTACTGGCTTACCCCCACATAGAAGCTATGATCATGCTATCTCCTTGTTTCCAGATGCGGTACCAGTGAACTCCAGACCATACCATTATTCTCCTCAGCACAAAACTGAGATAGAGAAGCAAGTGCAACAACTATTGCAAGCTGGTTTGATTACACACAGCCATAGTCCCTTTGCCTCTCCTGTGCTACTGGTGAAGAAAAAGGATGGGACCTGGCGATTTTGTGTAGATTACAGAAAGTTAAATGCCATAACCATCAAGAATAGGTTTCCAATGCCCATAGTGGAAGAGATTTTGGATGAGTTGACAGGTGCTAAGTACTTTACCAAATTGGATATGAGATCTGGGTATCACCAGATTAGAATGCTGCCAGTTGATGAGTACAAAACTGCTTTCAAGACTCATCAGGGTCACTACCAGTTCAAGGTCATGCCATTTGGCCTGACAAATGCACTTGCTACATTTCAATGCATAATGAATCAGCTTCTCCAACCATTCTTAAGACAGTTTGTTTTAGTATTTCTGGATGACATCTTAATCTATAGTGCCAACAAACAAGACCATCTTCTTCACATCCAGCAAGTCTTGGAAACACTGAGAGCTCATAAATTCTATTTGAAAGCCTCCAAGTGTTCCTTTGCTCAAAGCAGATTTAGAGTACTTGGGCCACATCATCTCTCGACAAAGGGGTTGCTCTTGATCCAACTAAGACGGTGATATGTTGAATTGGCCAACCCCAAGAGCTGCAACAGAACTCGGGGCTTTTCTAGGTTTAACGAGGCTATTATAGGAAATTTGTGCAAAAGTATGGTCTAATTGCCAAACCACTCGACTCAAGTGTTGAGACACAAAACCTTTCGAGTGGACATCTCAAGCTCAGGAAGCTTTTGACAATTTGAAAGTAGCCATGGCAAATACACACGATACTTGCATTACCCAATTTCCAAGAGCGGTTCATTGTTGAGACAGATGCATGTGGTGATGGAATTGGAAACGTGTGTTAATGCGTAAGGGCCACCAATAGCTTATTTAAGCAAGGCCTTGGGTGACAAGCACACAAGATTGTCCATCTATGAGAAAGAATTTCTAGCATTGATCATGGCGGTTGAGAAATGGAGACCTTATCTTCAAAGGCGGAATTCCTCATTCTCATCGACCACAAATCTCTTTCCTACTTGCATGAGCAGAATGCACTTTTCGGATATGCAAAGGAAAGCCATGACTAGATTGATGGGAATGCAATTCAAAATCATATATAGACAGGGGAAGGAAAATCATGCAGCTGACGCTCTTTCTAGAGTTGCTCATCTAATGGCAGTTCAAGCAGTCTCTACCTTACAACCTCAATGGGTACAAGAGGTATGTAACACTTATGCTCTTGATGCAAAGTCCCAACAATTTGTTAGCACACAATTTGGTACATCAACAACCACGATGAGCATGGATTCAGTTTGAAAAATGGGGTGATCAAGAAACATAACTTGATTTGGGTAGGTCCAAACTCTGCTATGCAAACCAAGTTAATTGCAGACTTCCACTCTAGTGCCCTAGGAGGCCACTCTAGGGTCAATGCAACATATCACAGATTGAAGAAGTTGTTCATTTGGCCTGGTATGAAAAGTGATGTTGATAGCTTTGTGAAACAGTGCCAAATCTGTCAACAATCTAAGCATTCACATTCACACCCATCAGGCCTCTTGCAACCACTCCCTATTCCAGCTGGTGTATGGCAAGATTTGTCAATGGACTTTATAGAGGGGTTACCCAAATCTGAAGGGTATTCTGTCATTTTGGTAGTGGTCGACAGGTTGACAAAATTTGCCCATTTTCTTCCTGTCAAGCACCCATACACTGCTGCTACCATTGCACATCTGTTTCTGGACAATATTGTGAAGTTGTATGGCCTACCAAAGAGCATTGTATCTGATAGAGACACCATTTTTGTTAGTCACTTCTGGAGGCAACTGTTTAAGCTATACAAGGTGAATCTATCACTTTCTACTGCCTACCATCCTCAAAGTGATGGCCAAACAGAAAGAGTAAACCAATGCTTGGAGATGTATCTCAGATGCTCAGTTCAGGATTCACCTAGAACATGGAAGAGCTGGTTATCACTGGCCCAACTATGGTACAATTCTTGCTTTCATAGTTCCTTGGGGTGCTCTCCATTCAAAGCATTATATGGATTTGACCCCAACTTGGGCTTGGCTGTATCCACATCTGAGACTGCACCCATAGAGGTAGCTGAAGTGGTGGAATCCAGGGAAGCTCATCTCCAACTCTTGAAGCAAAGACTGGAGCAGGCCCAGAACAGAATGAAAATGCAGGCTGATAGAGACCGGACTGACAAAGAATTCAGTGTTGGAGATCAAGTACTGTTAAAGCTTCAACCCTACACACAGTCCTCAGTAGCTAATCGGCCTTATCCCAAGCTTGCTTACAAGTTCTTTGGCCCATATAAAGTCACAGCAAGGTTTGGCAAGGTCGCTTATAGACTGGAATTGCCTGATACTAGCAACATTCACCTAGTCTTTCACATATCCCAATTGAAACCATACAACCCCAACTATACACCTATCTTTTCTACATTGCCCATGCTCACTGATCTGCAGGCTGCTGAAACTGAACCTGAGATGATCCAAGATCGCCGGTTGGTGAAAAAGGGGAACAATGCAATCCCTCAAGTCCTGGTGACATGGTCCGGTTTGCCCAAGTCGACAGCAACCTGGGAAGACTACCATGTGCTACAAGCAAGGTTTCCAAATGCGCCTGCTTGGGGACAAGCAAGATCTCCAGGCGGGGGAGGTGTCACAGCTATGGGGTGAAGGCGTAAAGAGGAGAAGTCGTCTTATCTACTTGAAGGCGTAATCGGCCATATTATGTAATAGACACTCTATGACATGTGGGTCCTACGGACCAGTAGCTTTTCAGTCTTATACGGTTCGGTGGCGTGTAAAGACAATCATCGAATATTCAGAAATAGAAACGTGAAACAGAGAGGTTCCTCTCGGTTCCGTATCAACTCCGGCGATCCCTCCCTCTGCGCTCACGTCGTCGGCAATCGCCGTCGGTTACGGGTGTTACACGTGGCCGCCCTCACCACCACCATGCGCCTCCCTAGGCTCGCCACCGTCCACCTGTGTGGGTCACCGCCGGCTGCCTGCTGCAACAAACCGGTGGCTGCAGCAGAGAGGTAGGGACAGGATTGGTGGCAGGAGGCTTGCCCTTCTGCGCTTGGCCTTGTCGCGGAGGAGGGAGGGGTGCGCCTGCAGGTGCTCGTCGTCCTACAGGTATGATATCTCTGCCTTTGCCTGCTCCTCATCTTCATCAGCGTCAATCATTAGATTCATCTTCCATCATTTTGGCAATAGGTAGAAGCCTGAAAATTATCAATTCCATCCATGGTTCTTAAATCCCTTGATTGATTAAATTATCTGTTTAGTGTGTAAGTGAAGCGTTACTAGATGTAGTGAGTTGATGAAAATTCAATAGAAGAGGGCTTTGGCAGAGATATGAGTGCTCCCAGATGCAGAATGATTAAGTTATCTGTGAATTTACTAAAGTAGCACAGGAATTAGAAAGATACAGTCTGAAGTGAATTTAGCAGCTAACCCCCCTTGCTTGTTGGCTATGTAAATGTACAGAGACATACATGCATATACGATTGTTCACTAAGAAAAAAGGGTTAAGGTACAGATCTTTATGAGAGCATCAGCATTAGTGTTGAGGTGCAATTTTGTTGTTTTCAGTTGTCGCATGGATGAGTTAGTGGTTCTGCATGTTAGTTATTAAATGGCAGATTCAGCTACTCAAACCTTAGCCTTGCACATTGATGTAATGCTCATGGTTTTCTTGTAAGAAGAGATTAATGATACCAAAGTGATCTAGATATATAATGCTCCTCCACTCCAGTGGCTTCTGTAATTTAGCCTGGCAACTTTAGCTGGTCTGTTAGCCTTCCAAGTTTTATGCACAAACCATATTGAGGTATTGAGGATTATACTAATTGGTCTTTCGAGCTGTCGTACCCTGACTACCTGTAAGCATGTTAGATTGGGACTGTTGTCGAATCCATATTGTCAAGGAGCATGTGCCATCATCTTGTACTTAGTGGTAGAGGTTCTTAACATGTAGCATTGAGCTGGTATCTGCATATCTGCAGCTGTTGGGAATCATATTCCTGTACCAAACTTCACAGCCAGTTTCGTCCTAGTCATCAAGATCTGTCAAGGGGATCATCTTTTGTATTGTTCTTCACACAGATGCAGGGCTCACTGATTGCAGTGAATATTTGCTTTGTCTCTGTTGGTGTCCCTGCCCTCTTTATTTACAATATATTGCAATATTTTTCACTGTTCCTTCCTTGAAAGGAAATAATCCTCTTGCTGCTGCCAGTTCATTTGAATTTGACAAAAGCGCATATCCATGTGGCCTGTTCGCTTGAACTTATCAGCCGGCTTATCAGCTAAAATCTACAGTATTTTTCTCTCACAACAAAACAGCTTTAGCCAGCTTATCAACTGACTTGTAACCATGAATAATATTTTTATTGAAGTGAATGCCCTGGCCCTGGCTCATGGTACCTGCCTCAGATTCTTGTATCATTGAGATCTCTCTTGAACTTGTCATAGAAAGCTGAGATTTCTTTGGTACATCATTTTTAATGACCTACCTGGCACGATTTGTGACCAAATTAAACAAGCTGAGTGAACGAGATGAATTTTATCTTGTGGAGCAATGCTTCTGCGGGTGATGTCTTCACTTCTTCACTTGTAGTGGATGAGATCAGAAGTAATAATGTGTGCTTGTTTTATGTTTCACATAGCCTTTATTTATGGCTATGCAGTAATCCTTATATGTTTCTGTGATGTTTCTCAGATTAATGATTATTTGAATGAATCGAAGCTCCGCCACTAGTCAGTAAAGTTATTAAATCAGAATGGGTTGCCGGAAGCAGCTGTTTGGAGAGAAGAGCAATTGTAAAGGGGTTGTGACTGAATCGTCAGCATCACAGACAATGCACACAACTAATGTGGCTGTGGCAGATGGAAGATCAGGACAAGGTCACGATGGGTTACCGGCATGTATTTCAGAAGGTGGAACATCATCGTGCACACCAGGCCGTAACGAGGATGTTGTGGCTGGCATTTCAGAAGCCGAAACATCATCCAGCAGAGGCATGTTCTCACCAATGGCAATAGTTACAGAAAGCGAGAACGCTACACTAGATGCCGAAAAGAAGTACACCCATGTGAGTAGCTTGTTTGTGACATTTGAATAAGAAGTTCGAAGATTCTGCTATGTGAATATGAAATAAAATTAGGTTTCAAAATTACCAAATGATCAAAGTTGTGATGATGGGATTCAGAAAATAGAGCTGAGAAGTATTCAGACTTGAGAAATAATGAAAAAAGTAAATGTACAAACTTGACATAGGCTGTAATGTGCATGCTTACAATATTTAGATTGAGGAACCAGACATGTTGAGGTCTTATATAGGCTGAAATTCACTGTAATCTATTTTGACTGAGATAAAAATTCGAGCAATTTTGCATTGCCTCTTGGTGGAAAATGGAAATATCTAATTGCATATGTTGTATGCAGAAAGAAGACATTGATCCTGCCCTCATTCCTAGGCCTGGGCTGTCATTCAGAAACCGAAAAGAGGCCAGGGCTTTCTATGAAGCGTACACCGAGGAGGTTGGATTCAATTTGAGCTATGGAAACAGTAAAACATATTCATATATTATACAGTGCAGCAATGAGGGGGTTCATACTTACTTTAAAAAAAATGAGGAGCTGCGTGTTAGGAACAATACCACAAAGAAGACACACTGCATGTCGAAGATGAAGCTTAAAAGAATTTATGATGAAAACAAGAATGAAATATCAGTGGTGATTGAGCAAGTGGATCTAATGCATAACCATCCATGTCTTAAAAAGAAAGAAGAAATAATAAATATGAGATCACGCAAGGAAAAGGATCCGGTATTACTTGAGTTTGTTGATGACCTCCAAGCAGCGGATGTCCCGCATCATAGTATACAGAACATTGTTAGGGACATGCATGGGGGAGGTGAGAACGTGCCAATGACCAGGCGGGATCTTGAGAACAGGTCAGTGTGTGCCAACTCTTGTACCATCCAGTAAATAGGTACTGCCGATTACATCTGTGTAATAGTAACAAATTTTGCAGGAAGGTGGCTAATGTGAGGGCAGAACATGCCAATGACATTGCGAAGCTTCTAGAATTCTTTAAAGACTGCAAGGCGCAGAACCCACAATTTTGTTGGTATGTCAAGATCGATAAAGAAGGGATGATTCATAGCTTATTCTAGAGTCACGCTAGCATGCAGGCAGAATATATTGATTTTGGAGATGTGATGACATTCGACACCACGCACAAGACAAATATATATGAGAAGCCACTAGCTATGTTTGTGGGTGCAAACCATCACCTACAGAACACATATTTTGGATGTGCGCTGTTAGGCGATGAGACAATAGAAACATTCCAATGGGTATTTCAAGCTTTCAAGAAATGCATGGGAAGACATAGGACTAGGTGCATTATCACAGGTAAAGTAAAACTATTTAAAAAAGTGGAAAGCACCTTGAAGGTAGAATGAAAAACAATTTCAAGCTGTTTTGGTTGTATTAAGTTAACGATCCTCATGCTCCTATGTGTGGCAGATCAGGATCAGGCAATGGAAGTGGCCATAGGACTGGAATTCCCTGGTGTCATCCACAGGATTTGTCGGTGGCATGTGGTTAACAAGCATATGCCGAACCTGAATGAGATATTCAGCCTTTATGAGAAACAACACTTCAAGGAAAAATTCAAGTTGGTGCTGAATCACCCCCTGACACCCGCCGAATTTGAGAGAGCATGGGAAGAACTGATAACAGAGTTTGATCTGCAAGGAAATGCCACTATGGAGAGCTTATTCCGACAACGAGCTAGGTATATCCCAGCTTTCTTTAAAGATGATTACTGTGGGATGATGACATCGACACAGCGTAGTGAGAGCAGTAACTATGCGATTAAGAAGAATTTTGTGGGAAAGCAGACATGTTTGCACAAGTTTGCAAAGCGTACTCTAGATTTCATGTAGACACGGAAGATGAAGGAGGGAGCTGAAACATACCTTGCAACGGTAAAACGAATTTAAACATTGAATGTACTGTGATTGAAATGGTAGTACACTATGCAAAAACTTATGTTTCGATTGTGTCGTTTGTTGATGCAGAGCAAGACACTTACCAAGAACAAATGGCCATTTGAGGTTCAACTAGGAAGGATATATACACGGGCAGTGTTCAGAAACTTCGAAAAAAAAATGGTCCATTGCACCGCATACAACATAGAGGATGATCCAGAGCTAGGCGAGCATTGGTACAGGGTTTGTCACACGAATAGGTCAGAAGTGATAAGCTGGGGACAACACAAGTTCAAAGTGAAGGCAGATAAAGTCAATGGGACATACAGTTGCGAGTGCAGGGAGTGGGAGCACACAGGTATTGTGGAAAGACACTAGTATCTTAAAGGATTCATGGAATTATGTCGGTACTGAAAGTTGTTGTCGATGCAGGACTATTTTGCGTGCACCTTTTGCGTGCCTTCATTCATGTCCAAGTAGACAAGATTCCACGTGAATACATTTTTAAACGCTATACAAGGTTCGCTAGGAGGGAGGTTGACTTTGATACGAGCGACAAGCTTCTAACCGGGGAGGACGGCAACACACAAAGCTATAGAACAAAGACTCTAATACCAAAAGCTATGAAGGCGGTCAGATCAGGGAGCATGTCTAACGCTGCTTACAGAAGATTGCTCGAAGTTTTAGAAGATGTCACGAAGGAAATAGACAATATCCCCCCAGACATTGGTGCAGAAGCGAGGAAGGGACAAGGTCCATCAAGGACAGAGGTAAAGACATGTTAGTAAAAGAAGAACTATTTTAATGTACATATAGTAATAAAGGAGGTCTCTAAATTATATATGGCATGTAGGACAATTCTAGAGATAGCAGCAGCGACGATGGCATTGAAGAAGGAAGATGTGAGGAGACAAGGATAACACGGGTATGTTTTTTTTACATTAAGTAATGAAGCAAGTGGGGGTGAACCTTAGTGAACCATATATGTTAATTCTGGACTATATATTTGGAATTGTGGACAGAAAATTTTACCAGCTGCGAATCAGTTACTACATGGAGGTTGTTCAAAACAAATGAAGGCAGCAGAAATAAAGGTAAAGGTGAAATGGAGATGTGGATTTTGGTTTATTTCAAATGCTATATCAGATCCTATATTACTGCTGCCTGAAATTTCACCATAGCACTTAGCTATTTTAGAAATAGAAAAAATAAAGTTAGTTGTACAATATGTGTCAGTTTGCTTGTGATTGCAATGGAACATCTGAATCCTATTTTTGATCCCTGCCAAGAATTTTTTTTTGAGAATGAGTTGGTAAAGAAAAAAATGTGTAGGGGAAGTAGCTGGTTTAAGATTAGTCATATAATTCCTTGTTTAGGAAGTTGTATTAACTAGTTACTAAGAAACACATTTCATTAGCAGTAGTGCTCCATTGTTTCCATTTCAGTTGACAAGCATAACTGATTAGCTTTAGATTTTGTCATGCTTGACAAGCACAACTACAAGTTAACTAGTTATTCATTTAATCTGAAAAATTGGTGAATCAGTGTGGAGACTACCGTGTTGACTTGATATTATCACATATTTTTTGTGAATTACACCATCATGAATGAATGCAACATATGGCATAGTTCATGTGCTCTACTGTATTTGGCTTGATAATGTACCATGATCTTCATGCTGATCTGAAATAAATCTGTAGTAGCATAGACATGATTATAGGCTTTCAAGTGAATTGTAAAAAAGGGTTGATGTATGTTTTTGTTGATTCTATGGACTGCTAAATGAAAAACATGTGCCAGGAATCTGGGACCACATGTAGAGTTGAGGCTAGCCATGTGCTGGATTGCAATAAAGAAATAGGGAAGAAAAAGGCAGCAGCAGCAACAAGTGAAGAAGGGTCACAACATGAACAGGTAGATGAGCAAACATGGAAATCAAGAGACGTTGGGCACTAGTTGATGTGTGCATTTGTTCTTACTCTGAAACTTATATTCTAAAGGATTGACAAACCTGATTTTGTGTCTGCAGGATGTGACAACATTGATAAACCTGGTGCCTCCTGAAAAAGCGAAGCCTAAGGAACAAGACAGAGTCAGAGAAGGCAGCAGTAACCCTTGGAGCATTAGGCGAGAAATTGGGCACGAGAAAGTGCAAGGCTTGTGGGCAGTACGCTACACATAATGCGCGGACATGCCTCAGCTTGGAACATAATAGAATGAGGCTTGAAGAAATGAAGAACAAAAAGAGAGGGAGGCCACCAGGCGCTAAAAATAAAAAGGTAAGCTGGGAGCATGTTACTGATCGCGGCGAGGAGGACAATAGAGTGAAGCCACGACAGAAGGTAGTCGCAGAAAACACCTATACTGGTCTAGATAGTGACAACGAGGGAGAAAAATGAAGAGGATTGCAGGGAGTAATACAAAGTGAGTGGTTGGAGGGGCCATGCGTCATGGCAAAATGCTATGAGAAGGGGTTGCTACGATGTGATGAAGTTTTAGCTGGTGGTATGATTTATCAATCATTGAAATTTTTTTTCTAAAAGTGTCAGATTCAGAATCTGGTCATAATACTCTAATGTGCATTGCAAGTGGCGTGTGTTCTGACATTTGGGATGTATAGGTAATTTGATGTTGCCTAATGATTGATGAAACTGGACATGCCCATTGTTATGCATGTTGCAAATGTAAGTTAAGTTTCATGATGAACAGAAAGTAGAACACTGATGGGACAACTTCTCACTAAAGGATTGCTGAAATGCTGAAACTTACTGAAGCATCCATGTTGATAACCTATGTGGGGGAATGTCAGGAGTATGTGTTTTTCTGATCAAGTTTGCAGCAACTACCCTGTGGGGCTGCTTGTACACTAGAGGATCACCTTGATGGCCTGCTGGTCCAGTAAGGGTTTATCACCCATTGATTACCAAGGAGGGTCATGAGAATCATGTTTTTTTATTCAAATATAATATGTGATCGATGATTTTTTTTCAAAATCACCAAAGCATATACACCATTTTGGTTGTTTAATTTGTGTTGTCCAGACTGTCACCATAGCGTTAGCACTTCTTTTTGAAGAGTGACAACAAATGATGCTGGTGGTTTCATTTTTACGAACCACGCTGGTCTACATTTCATTTGTATTGTTAATTCCAATCATGCTCATTTTAAAAAGAAATAAGCTTTCATCATCCAATCTACCATGTTCCTCGTCTAAGCTAAATTAAACGTGTGAAATTGCACCCAAAAAAATGTAATATTCAAGTCAACAACACGCCTCTCTATCTTATAATAAATTACATGCATGACCATTTCTATAATGTTTATAATTAATTACATGAGGCACATAAGCCCAAAGCAGCATGAGATGAGATCATCAGTTCACATGCTTCTAAGACCCTCTCGGCTGGGGACAATTAGCTTGCCTGTGACCGACCATGCCGTGACGGCAACAGGTATTTCGGGAAGATCGTTTAGGGCAGGCACTGATCCAGTGCCCTTCCTCACCGCATCCGTAGCAGGGGTGCCCGGTCATGGGGCTGCGGCTACCAAAAGGCGTCATGGGCGATGTCGCGGGTGTTTTCGCCATGGCAGTCGGGTGGCGCGGCGTGCCTGGTGAATTCTGGTGGACTACAGCACGGGGCGCTGCCTGACCTGTGAGCACGATTTCATTGTTGATGACGTCAAATGGGATTGGCCACTCATCGATAAGAAGTTGAGCAGGATTGGCTGATTCATTACCATTGTTGTCTCCAACTCAACTGCAGTGTTCCCATGGGCTTCCTTTGTATTGTAGTCCACAACCTGTGGTGGTCCTTTAACAACATCTGTTACTGGCACCTTAAAACTGCATGCAACTTGTCCCTGCAGAATAAACAGTAATGCAGCTGGTCAATTGCATGTAGCAGGAAACATAAAGTTAAAAGTAGCTTAGAGACTCGAAAATATTGGATTGTGATCCCAACATCAAGTTACTAATCCAGAATATGGAAAAGCTAAAAAGTCAAGACAGTATCTCAGAATCAGATCAAAGGAACTGAACCAAGTTTCAGTTGGTGGGAGGTGTGGATGTACACTCGTACCATCCAGGTTGAAGTCCTGTTTGGCTCAAATATGTGTGCTTATTTCTTCTTGTTTCCAATGCCATCTTTTTCCTCCTAGGTTGGCCAAATCTCAGATGCAAGTTGCAGTTTTGAAATGGTTTAAGAATTCTTCACTTTCATAAAGAATAATTTGAGGGAATGTGCACACAATAGTATGAATAAATCCTCGGACACATATAATTTTTGTTCGAAAAAATTCAGCTGTAGGTTACGGATATTCTAAGACTAAAACTTCAATGAATGCATTCTATATTTTCTGTGGAAATGCTGAATCAAGTGAATTCTTCACTTTCTTAAAGAATGAATATGGTACCTACTATTAAAAAGCGGTCGTCCATAGCAAGCTAGCAGCGCCTTCATATAATTCAATAATCAACATGCACCAATTTGACTAAGATTCAATTGCCCAATAGCTAATAAACCTGTAATTTTAAACAACAATGATCAGCTTTGGGATTCAAGAGCATATGAGCATCAGGTGCTCACACATGCAATTGTGAAAAGCATACCACTATGATTAACAGTAAGAAACCTTAAATCTATAATATCAACAAGTGCATACATAGATCAAGATAGATAAATCATACAAACAAGACCAAATTTATGATGGGTGGAGACAGTGATAAATCCAAAAAAGTGTAGAGCATTGTCGAGCATACCTTTTTCGTGCTATCGGCACGCCACTGTTGCTGATGGAGTGCAGAAGAAGAAGACGTCTCCTACTGGTGGAAAGCTAACTAAAATGATAAAAATCAGAAATAACTAGTGTTAATGGTTTCGAAGCTACAGCCGCCATAAATTAAATGTGTAAAATTGGAAAATTAGCAAGGCTGAAAAAGAAGCTAATTTCCAAAGGAAACAAATGCAATATTTATACTCTTGTAAATCTTCAAGCATAATTAGCCACACAAACAAACCCTGTAATAGTAGAAGAAACTACCTATGTGAGTAATCATGGGGAGTAGATGGAGGATGCTTTGATGGCGAGCGCCTGAGATCTGCATAAAAAACAAAGAGTGAGAAAAGAGGATAAATAAGTTCTCGTGGCCTCTGTATTAGCTAAATGGATTACAGATGAACAGGATTCCATCCAAATTTTTTTTGATGCACCAAACCTGATAAGCACAACATAGCATGTATATTGTTTTGATGCTTCTAAATTTGCAAAAGCTGCTGATATGAACAAAAAGGCAAGACAGAACTGCTCAATGCCTTGCTCAAAAGCTACATAGTGTAATTCAGTGTCCAAAAGTGTGACCAGCTAATTTTGTTGCATCTAAAATAACTTGGCTTCGTCCTTAGAGTTTCCTGTTGCTTCTTCACTTGCCACCTTAGTCGTAGAAAGCAAAACAGATATAGAAAAGTAGAGATTTGGCAACAAAGACATGATAGTAGATTTGTGGTATATTGAAGGAAAAAACAAACTAGTGATACATACAAAGAGGAGCTTTAGAATAATTACTGTTATGAAAATAAAGTGCAAAAGTAAATAAATGGTATACACCTCTGTACATGCACCGGTCGACAATCCTGCTCGTGTTTGCCTAGTTTTCCTCGGACCAACATCCTTAGATTTGTCGATGTGTGAGAATGAACGGGCGTTGGGAATGGGCATGAAGTCGTCATCATCACTGTCGTGACCAGCTGCAGTAGGCAACACATGCCCTGGTCGAATATGATGCTCAAACCTAAAAAAAGGCCACAAACAGATAAACTTTAACAACAGACTAAGAATTAACATTAATCGGCGATTCTCGGACATAAATAGAATTATAATAAATTGAAACACGTATGGACCTCTCCTGCGAGCTCTCAAAAACCACCCTCTTCAGGTTAGACGGGACCCTATCCATAATACGCTGAGCAGCATGAGTCCTACAAAAAAATAGGAAAAAAAAATGAACCATGAACTTATGAAAAAAAAACCAGGGATACGGTTACATTGGGAATAGAAGAAGCAGATTTATGTGCAGCATGTTTGTACGGAATATACAAATTGGAAGAGTACACTGATATGCCTCAGATGATTATGATTGGTGGGAAATTTGGTACACAAGATTGTAAACAGTACCTTCTCTGAGAGTGGTCACGAGAAGTAGGTGCTACCGCAGGGTTCTTAGAAGGGGAATGACTTGCATCTGAATACCAAAAGGACCAGAAAAGGAAAATAATAAACAACAAAGGTAGATGATTTTAAGAATAGAAAAATCTTGTGAGCTTTCAGAACAAGATGAAAAGTGTTAATTAACAAAAGGACAAGCCGAAGTGGAATCAAAAGAACAATGGAAATTTAAGATAGCAAAATTTAAAATCCATGAATATTAAATTATTCTCAAATTATGTGTACATACATCTGATCATATAAATATAAATAAAAAAATCATAAACAAGATTATATAAGCTGTAAATGAATGTATCTAATTTTGTCTAGTCATTTGTAAAATACTAACTCCATATTGCAACAGATTAAAATTATAGTATAGCCATTCCCCTTTGCACCTCAATTTCGTGAAGCCAATGCAGAGGTTCTACCAGGAGAGGAGGGTAACCTCTCGTCTTATCGCAAAGGGACCTCATACCTAAATGGGAAATGATCACATTAACCGAGAGAAAAGCAGATACAACAAATGGAAAAGGCCACTAAAATTAAAAAAAAAACATGTACTGACCGTTGTTGAGTACTCTCAAATACAAGCCTTTTTGGGTTGTCAGGCATCTTATCAACTAGCTCCAACCGGATTCTGAAGTCAATGATTTAGAATGCATTTAGAATACTGCATTAGTATACTCTACAACTTAAAATTACAAGCTGACTCCACAGAACAATGTAGTTGCAACTGCTGAGTCAATGTGAATGTATAAAAAAATAACATAATGGGAATATGAAACAAAGAACCTTTTAGCTGACGAATCAGGACCTTTTCCAGCATGGGCATCCTCTGCAAATGCAGAATAAATAGAATTGCTTTATTAAACTATAATGACACCATAAATAAAAAATACGTGTATGATATGAACAAAAAAAAAACAATGCAAAGCTGAATCAATGTGTGTGGTTTAATCTGTCTTATGTCTTCTTTTTATTAAGACACTAATTGAGTATGAGGCATACACACGCGCACGAAAACACACAACACTCTACCATCACCACCCATGTACATGTGCTAGTAAACCCAATACGAATTTATCAGAGGCATCGAAGGTCTCACAGAGTGTGGGTACATGCTTTGCAACTGATTACTGATTTCTGCACCAAGTCAGGCTGGTGGGCTGAGTGCACACCCGACCCGCACTGATAAAAATGAAGACCTTGATGTTGTGACCTAAACACTTCCAAAAGTCAGCTGCCTAGCCTGCTTGCTATTTGTAGAATGCCACATAAAGATCGCTGGTAGGATATCTTGTCAAGTTCATATCCATGTATTTAACCATCTAACTTGTGAGACTGTAACGATAGGAAGTTTTTGTGCCTCTACCTCATGCTTACAACTGCAGTTATATATTCTACTCAGAATTAAATTTGAAGGGTTCAAATTATAGATGCTATAAGACAAAATGTGTGGGGTGAGGCATTGTAGCTTCTTCAATTAAAAGGCTAAGAGGCTGAGTTTCTATCCTAAACCCACGCGCTGTAAAAGGATATTAGAGCGTTCAGAGGCATTCATAATTTGATAGCTGGGCCTGTACATTTCACAGATGATTTACTGATTTAGTAAAGATCACTGGAGGTAGACAGCTGTGACTAATGTCTGAACTCAGGGTAGATGTATTGCTGTGCAGTTTCTTGTGGATTTACTGTATTGTGTTTATTAATTCAAAGGTATTGAACACATGAATACTGATGGGAGCACTTGTTGAACTACGAATACGTGATATGTTACTCTTTTCAAATGAAGCAGCTAGTTCATGATGGTAAATAAAATATTTCACATGGACATTGAGGGACCTGTGATTCTGATTAAACACAAGTATGGAGAATATATTATTTCTTAAAGACTGGATATCTGTAATTGATTGAAACTGAATATAATATCATCTTCATGATGGTAAATAAAATATTTCACATGGAAATTGAGGGACCTGTGATTCTGATTAAACACAACTATGAAGAATATATTATTTCTTAAAAACTGGATATCTGTAATTGATTGAGGCTGAATATAATATCATCTTCTAAAGTTCTAATATTGAAACAAACATTGCTTTCAATGACTTCGGAGCAGCAAAGCATGGCGTATAGTTTCATACTTCCATAATGTGCTTGCCTTTTAACAAAGAGTACCCATATCAGGGAATCTAATAGTGAAACCAATTTGACACAAAATTAATGGGAACAACAAAGCGAGATACATGAATAAGGATATAAAGGAAACCTGAGGAACCAGGCGGCTCCATCCCAAATGATGCAAGCTCGGTAATCAACGTAGTGTAATCGGCAATCAAGGGCCGGCGCGATGCGTCTAGGAATGCACAGCGCAGGGAGCTGCTTCTTACAACGCTGAGCGGCAACACGGCAGGGCGGAACGCTGGAGAAGGCCAGCCGAGCACGTCCGACCGGGCGGCGTGCTGCCTCTGCGACCGGGCGGCGCTGGGGGGAGGAACGGCGGGAGAGGCGTCGGAAGGGAGTTGCCGGCGATGGAGGGAAGACGGTGCCGCTTACCCCGCTGACCACGCGCTCTAGGTGAAACGGCGTCGGAAGGGAGGTGCCGGCGATGGAGGGAAGGCGGCGCCGCTTCCCCCGCTGACCACGCGCTCCAGGTGAAGCCGAGCGGACGCCCAACTGAAGAAGGGCGACGGCGAGCTACTTAGCGAGAGCGGCGGCGACTTGGGGTATGCGAGCTGCGGAAGCGCCGGTTGTGCGATATGGGGCGTGTCGGGAGCTACGGAAGCCGCTGGGTGCGAGATTAGAACAGGGAAGCGGCGCCGGGATCGACCTGGTTGGCTCGGTCGGATAGGATGAATTGGGTTCGGGTACTGACTATTATTCGGTACCCAGGTAATACATAGTGTGTAGGTAATTGACCCAATCATTTAGCTTAAGGAGACACTCTCAAATTTGGGTTCAGGAAATGGTTGTTCAGACTTTTCATGTATATAATGGTCCATTAATCCAATGTTGAATTGGCTTTTCCATCACCGCTAGGATGGGTAGAGGTGTTGTACAAATCTCAGAGATGGGAATAATGGCACCTCCAGCAGACTGTTGCACAAAAATATGCCGTCATTGCATGTGTAACTAAGCTTGAGAATATTGGGTACACTTTGCCTACACTATCCTCCGTGCTGATACAAGCTATAAATGTGGACATGCATCATGATATTGAGGGCTTTTGTGCAAGCATTGCTCGGAACAACCGAAATGATGTGGTAAAGTCGAAGTCGAACTCATAGCTTATATCTAGATTTATTGTTATATGTTGCAAAGCTTGGTTCTCATAACCTTTTTTTTCTACCAACACTTATAGGTTGAGGACTATGACTTAACCTACAAAGGGTACAGTTTTGAAGCTACAATTGGGTTATGATTGGAAATATGCTCATGAAAGTCCAACACTCACTACTGAAGAATTTCAGGCAAAGCTGCTTGCGACTAAGAGGGGAGACCAGCACCGTTAAATGTTGTTAGTAGACCCTGTGCTCGTAGTTGTGAATCAAGGGAGAGTGCACTAGTTAATGCATTGGTCTTCATCAATGATATTTTTGTATACCACATCGGTGACCTACACTTCACCGAATTGAAATATGAGAAAGTCAACTTCATTAGGTAGTAGAGGTGACATACTATGTTTGCATGAACTTTGGGGAGTTCTTGGACATGTAGTGTATAATGACTTGGTTTAAATTTATTATGGTTTGTATGAAATTTGATTGTGGGATGGATGATCATTGTAATATACAACATCTTACTTAATTAGTTTCACTCTTAATATGTGCGTACAATATTCAATGCAAAGAAACTGTAAAAGAAAAGAAAAGAAAAGAAAAAAAGAGACATTCAGTCCCCGTTGGTTATACCAACCGGGACTGGAGGTGTAATACGTGGAAGCCCTAGGGCTCGGGCTGGAGCCTCCTTTACTCCCGGTTGGTATTACCAACCGGGACTAAAAATCCCAAATCAATCCTGGTTGAGGGGACCGGGACTAAAGCTGGGTCTTTACTCCCGGATTGGCAGTTCCGGTTGGAAAACCGGGACTAGAGAGGGTTTTCCAACCGGGGCTGAAACCCACTCCTGCACTAGTGGATGATTATAGTTGTTTATTTATTTATACTAAAGAAAGAAACAAAGGAGATACAACAGATACGGTCTTGTGAGATATAATTTTTCCTTAAAATTGGTTAACAGCTGATAAAAGGTACAGTAGTACGTTGGAAATAAAGGACACTATTTTTTCCCCCACGTACTGAGTCTAGTAGCACAGAATAATAAATTGCAAAAACAGAAATAAGATTTGAATTTTGTGCGAATGCTTAATTTAATATGGGCAACGGAGCAAGTTCCTCTATATATCCACGGAAACGACGATAGCTTTTAAACTTCACTACAGTTTAAAAGCTAAAGCTTGATTAATCAACACACACTACAAAGAATAATGACAAGTTTACTTTTTTGTAACATTTTTGGTGGTTCATACGTACTGTAGATTGCTGATAAACAAATACATACTCACGAATAAGAGGATTGTGCCAAAGAAAGAAGACCAGGACGGGGCAGAAATAACATGGACCATACCACATCCACATGGTAGCTAGGGGAGAGCGGCGTGAGGGAGCGGAGCGGTGCGCCGGAGCCGTGGAGAGCTAGTGGGGTTTTTGGAGGAGCCGTGTGGAGAGAGAGAGAGCGCGCCCTTCTTCACAACACAAGGAGAGGAGGAGGAAGTGATACGCAGCGGTAGTCAGCAGGTAGTACGTAGCTTTATAGAGGGGCTGAGGCCTGAGGGGGCCCTTGAAGAAAGAAAAAGAAAATCCGAAGGACGCATACAGTAATTAGCAGTACAGTACGCCTCGTATGCTACACTTTTCCTTTTCCTTGAGCTGACTCTATATTATATATATTTATATATATATATATATATATATATATATATATATTCTATGTATTACCCAGGGTACTGAATAATAATCAGTACCTGAGTCCAAATGACTGAGCCAACCACGAGCGCTTCCCCGCGCCGGTCCTCTCTCGGATCCGCGACGGTTTCCCCGCTCATAGGCCCAGCCCACCCACTCACGAGCTCGAGATGCCGCTCCGAAGCTCCCCCACCCACTATTTCTTTGCGGTTTCTATTTTCTCACGCCGTCTCCATCTCTCCTCATTCCCTCCCTCCGCCGGCACCGCCCGTCCGACCCCTCTCCCTACCACCGCTGCTGCCAAGCAGCTACTTCTCCGCCCGTGCGGCATGCCGCCGCCGCCTGTGATCGAGCATTCTTGGCGGCGTTCCCAGACTCCCTACCCTGGCGCGCGCGCGGTGGCCTGTCATGCGGGTGTAGACACATCGCGTTGCCCATCCTGGCATTCTCGGCCGGCGTGCCCCAGCCTCCAGACCCGCCGAGGGCTAGAGCCTAGTTTCCCCTGCCCTGGCGAATCTAGCGCCTCGAACTGGCGCTCCTGGCGCCGCCGCTCGGCTAGGCAGCGGCGCCGTCCACGGCCCCCTGCGATGGCGGTCCCTGGCCATAGCGTCCCTTTCCCTCTGCCGGTGGATCAGATCGCGACTCGCCTTCCCCATGCCCCTCTAGTGGTGGCCGCGGCAGCAGGGCTCCTCCCTTGCATCCGGCCGTGGCATGGCCATCCCACGTGGACGGTGCTCCCCCGCGACAACAGTGGCCATGACCCATCTCCTCTTCACCAACAGCGGCGTCGCCCCATCTTCGCTTCACCCGCGTGGTCGTGCCATCGTGGGGCCTCGGCAACGGCATCCCATGGCCCGTTCCCCGCGTCGGCATCTCCCACCAGGTTGTGATCTCCATCCCCATGGTGGCGGCGCCTCCGGGTGTGGCGCGTCACCATGAGCACAACGCCGTGACGCCCCATGGCCTCGTCGACGGCGGAGGGCGTTGCTAGGCCTTCCGAAGGTTCGTTTCATATATGGATTTGTTCTGATTTTTCGAGGTCTAAACCATCTCACACGCATGCAGCTTGCCATTGTTAGGACCATACAGGAGGGCATGGGAGAATCGACATCCAATCCATGAACATGCACAACTGATTTGAAGGTTCTCTAGGTTAATTAGTCCACACTTGCTACAGCCAAACTAGAATGCATCAAATGTGCTCTTGATTTTCAAGTGTCAGGCTCCTGGATTCTTTCTTTGTTATCATGCTCTAGCCACGTGTTTCTTTATTTGGTTTGATATAGATTTAGCAACAATATGTCATGTTTCTGATCTAATATGACAGGCATAGAAATAGATCAAGGAGACTATTTTGATCTTGTCACTTTATTCGCGGTCTTATGTACTTATGAGCTTGCTGAACTGGTCGTAATAATGAATCACATCTAAGGAGACACTCACCTAAGAAACTATCGTGCATTTGATTCCTAGTAATTATTTTGGTAGAACACATATTTTTACATTTGAAAAATTACATAATCAGTGTGGTGTGTCATTATGCGCAATAGCTGATAGGTATTGCCTCTTGTGCTAGTTAGATCAAGTTTCTGGTAAACAAGCATAAATTATTTTTCTTAACCACAGTTCCCTGCAACTGAACTGAATCTTCTTAGCTTAAGGAATATATCAGTTTTTTTTATCTCAGAAGAGCTAAAATGTTTGCTGCTAAGACCTAATCAGCTACACAATGCAATATTCAAATGTCATCACCGAAATTTTATATGACAATTTGCTTTCACGTAAACTCTCAGCTTATAAATAATGTTTGTCTGGATGTAATCTTCGACGGGAAGCTATATTGCAATATATTTTATTATTCATCTGATGTTTTTTTAAAATTTCTTGTTAGGGTCCGGAGGCCGAAGTTTTCTAATGGTAAACTTTCTCTGCTTACCATTTCCTTTTCAGCATGATATTTTGTTTGCCCGATGGGTGGCAAAGCATTTCATGTTGCTTTTGAGTTACTCTTGAGTTCAGTCACACCCTACAGTTTGATCAAGTGAAACTATTCCATTTTAAGCTAGCACTCTCTTTGCATCTTTACTAGCACAAGTAGGACAATGCAGCAGTGAAATGTGAAATCCAGTTATAATAGAGAAATCCATCCTACTATTTTGATTTTGCGATGGACTAGTTCATTCCCGAGCTTAGTTTTCTAGATTGTAGACCATGGAACTACTGCTGTGTTCCGACTTGACGAGGTGCGGCAATGTTATTTAAATGAAATATTTTTTATTTCAGCTATCTTGAAATCGTTCAAAGCTCAGCAATGGAACTGCTTGTTAGGCAAAGCGTTGATGTTTTTGTTTTTTCTTGGGGAAGCATGATTGCCTCTTTTGGCATGGTTGGCCTATGGTAGTGTTTGATCCAACTTTCTCTTCTGAAGAATATGGAGTTGTACGTGCCCAGTACTATCGATTTTGCCTGGGTGTTCTAGTTCTTTACCCAGCTTGGATCTTGTATTTGTTGGTTTTAACTCGCATAACTAAAATTGGTCCATTTTTTTCTTGAAAAAAAGGCTTGGAAGCTAGAAGTACCTAGTGTTTATAACAAAAATACTGATATTTACGAACACTGACATTAGAAGCTTGTTTGTCTTATCTCCTCTCCTTATCATTCAAGACAATGTTATCAAATCGTCTAATCGATCCTAGTCGCCATGGCAACGATCAGCCCAACTAACCGTGACTAATCATGACTAACCGTAGTGCATAGCTGATCGCCATGGCAGCGATCAGCCGGACTAATAGCGACTAATCATGATTAGTCGGACGACTTGATAACCATGATTCATGATTAGTATCATTTGATATTTTTCATATTACAGTATAACTTGACAACATTTTTTCTGATTGGTTTGGAATCATGATGTTCATGAAGGGCTCGAAATATACGAGGGATGAGTATGGCACGGTGAAGTAGCAAGTTTAGAGTTTATAACTGAAGCTATCTTCTAGTGAATGCATATATGTTCAGTTTAGATAACTTTTGTCAGCCTGTAGATGCCGCAGAATTGCATATCAATTTGCATCTACATTATAGATAGAGTTACTGCATTCAACTGGAGAATGCTTGCTTCTGTAAATGGACCAGTCTCATGAAATTAAAAGTGAGTATATATGTGCACAGCAAATGAAGTATATACTTTTACTCCCTTGTAAGAAGATGTACAAATACTCCTTAAAATTGTATACATCATACATAATCTTTTTGTAAAGTAGTATGTATACATACTCTTTTCAGAAGTACGTACTAATATTAGCTCGTCAAAAAGTATGCACGCATATAGTACATTTTAAGATTGTAGTAATGTTACAACTGTGATTCTGTATTATGATGCACTACAGATATAATGCTTTACAACAACTGAGCCTTTTACTCTCCGTTCAATGTTTTAAATAAACAATTCTCTTCACCCTTGTATCAAAATTTTTAGGTGTTCTCCCTCGAATTTACTGACTCAATGGCAAATATGTATTCTAGAAATCTTGGTTGGCGCCTTTTAATATTCTTATATACTAGGATAATGAAAAGCGTCCATCCCTGCACAAAATTATGTCAGCCTCAATGCCTAAAAAAATTTTAGGCCCATTATCCTACCTTAATGCCAAAATGGATGGCAGGACCATTCTAGTTCTACAAACCTCTTTTTCTGAAAATATATTTTGCAGTTTATTGCGTTAAAATTGAATCTGTGCTTATGCTAAACTGCACCTCCATGAAGATACCAACAAATAGTATGGTAGTGAAAAGTTAACTTATCAAGTTCCATTTGTTTTGCTGATTCTCTCGGAGTTTCCAATAATGCTTACCTCCATCCTTGCATTTTGTGGCTAATATTTTTCTTAAAGAAATCTCTTATGGTTGCTATCTAATTGGTGCTTTCTTCTCTGTTCTTTTCAGTTTGGCGACAACTCGAGCAATAGAATCCTCTGTTTTTCAAGGCATACTATATGAGGCTAATGCTTAAGAATCAAATAATGGTCTTCAACAAGCTTCTTCAGGATCAATCCGAGATTATGAATAAAGAGTTTTCTTCATGTATCCTTGTATGTCTTTTCCTAATGGCTCTAATTCCAACCTATGTAATATCTTTGTTTCCAGCCTTCTTACGAGGGATTGCTCGTCAGGGATAAGCAGGAGGAACATGTGAGCAATAAATGCCGTTTTCTGGTCAATGGCAAATTATTAGAGTAATAATGCCCAACATCCCTTCAGCTATAGAACAAGCTGCATCAGGTAGAATTTGCTGAGAACCCATTACCCATTTTTAACCTATGAATAATAGTGAAATGTAGTATGCTTTGTGAATGAACCTATGAACAATTTGGGACAATAGTACAGTTTGATTTCTGTTGAGTTTACAGATCCCCTAGGTTGGATTTTTTATGCATATATGAATGCCTTTTCTGTGTGTTGTCCGATTCAGCTGTAGTATCGCATAGCTTGATTTTTGTTGTAGGTGTCGATGATTTTTGATGCAATTGTGATAAAAATTGCCTCTGTGGCACTAATTTATTATTTATGGTTCCAAGATCTCTGTGGCACGAAAGTATATGAAAATGTTGACAACTTGACATGATTCATAGTGAACGCATCCCCAAGTCTCCAGCCCGAACCCCAAATCCATAAGTTATTGCAATTGGATTGGACTTGCCATTTCTGTATTTGGTTTTCGTATTTGAAATAATTTATGATTTGAAGAGTTAGTTCTACACTTGAATTACTTTGTGCTGTATCATTTAGTACTAGTGGTGCAAAAAACAGGTCTAATTGCAACAGTGACGATGATAGCACGGCAGATGTGCTCATCTTCTTGCTAGCTGGAAGCTGCAATGATGGATGCATGCATTTGGCAAGATGGCACATGAAGGGATGTTGTGTAATCCAGGGATAGCTTGGCAAATGCTAAATTAGCATCCACCAGTAATCAATCGCATGATATTTTAGTTAGTTGACATACTAGTTTCTTTTGATATTATGCATCCTGTGGAGTTGCTTTTTGACTGAATAAACTAAAATCATAGCTTGGCAAATGCTAAATTAGCATCCACCAGTAATCAATCGCATGATATTTTAGTTAGTTGACATACTAGTTTTCTTTTGATATTATGCATCCTGTTGAGTTGCTTTTTGACTGAATAAACTAAAATTATATCAGTAGAAGCTTTTCACCTGCTACTTCGATTTTGTTCTTGATGTCTATATTTTTGGAAAACTAATGGATGGGGGAAAAGGGTAATATTACCAAGTAGCAACCATGTCACAACAACTGTCTTACAATTTGTGCAGGTGTCAGAAAGACCTGGCAACTGTGTATTACAGCAGCCAAGCCTACCTCACCCTTTTGGTCACTAGAATGCAAGCATCATATAAGTATAATTGATGTCTTTATCTCTCTTTTTCTTTTTTGGTTCAGGGTGTTATGAGCAAAAGATATCTAATTTGAAGATTATCATACTATGAATTCAGTTAATTACTCATGGGATTTCTGTTCTTTATAGATTGTATTCTTTTCCCCTCAAAAGATACTCCCACCATTTCAAATTAGAAGTTGTTTTGGCTTTTTTTGGTATATCTAACTAAATGAAAAGATATCTAATTAGAAGATAGAGATGTTTCTATAAATGTATTATCAATGATAAACCTAATTCTATGCCAGATTGTATATAATTGAAGTTTTTCTGGTCACACATGAGAATATTTGTGACCAATCTAGTGTAGCTGTAAATATTTGAGGTTTCTATGATTCACTAGTTTTTTCAAGTCACACATGACAACATTTTCTACTAGATTAGTGTGGCTGCAAATAATTTCTGTTTTTATTGTTCACTTTCTGTCATTTCATAAGATCGAAAGGTTTTTACAAACTTTTTGTCAATCTGATTATACAGACTATAAATTCATGACATGGTTGGTTCAGGCAGGACTATAAATACCTTTTAAAATACAAACATTAATATTCATTGCTAACAAACAATCACTGGCTGGTGATGATCCAACGACACTGATTATTCTAGAAGATGGAAAAGGTTGCTTTTTTTAAAAAAAAATGTTGCACAATGCACACATCTCACACGGACAGGGACATAATATTGGACAAAGAGCTTGTTAGTTGCTAGATTCTGATTTGTACTCTTAGATGAAATTATTTATGATGAGATTATTATGCCTTTTGTGCTCACACAATGGATTTTTTGAGGTCACACTTTTGATCAGATAGCATAGGTGCAGTTTTCAGTCTAAAATGTGCTCTTTGCTTCTCACTTGTCTAAAATCTACCTTGAGCTATCAAAGATGGCACAATAGTGCACAGCAAATTATGTGTCTATGCTTATCACTGGTACCTAGGTCATTGTGAGTATTAGAGAGCATAGGTGCAGTTTCTCATTAGTAAATTTCATCAGTTTTTCATTCGTGGAGTGTTCCTTTTTTTTCTCAATCGTGGGCAGCGCCAGTTCCTTCTCTGCTCGGCGGATGTGGCTTCGGTGATGGCGCCCTCCGCCCCCTCCGCAACTGGCGGTACCATACAGCTCCACCCACTCCGACCTCGATCCTCCTCCTCCTCCTCCCTCCATCCATATCCTCCACCGGAGGCGGCGGCGGCGCTTTATCCGCAGGGCCCCTCTGCAGCGCTCCTCCGCCCCGTCCTACTTCCCGATGTTTGACGACTTCAGCCTTTGTCTCCATGATAGCGACGGATCGGGCGCAGTAGGCCTGCGGAGCAGCTGATTCCCATCATCTGGCTGTATCACTGGCTTCTCCCACCACCACAATGGCATCCAGTCCCCAGGTTGTCTTCCCTTTTGTTTTATTTGCTTTGCTTGTTTGGACATGCTGTTGGTTCATATTTCAGTTTCGTTAGAGATTGTAGTATCAAATCAATTTCCTTTTTGTGTACACATCTATAAATTCTACTTGCCTGTGATCTATGTCAGATCCCAGAGATCTCCATCCTGTTTTCAAAATCCAATTTACTCTGAATATTTATTAATTATGCTTACTGGTTAGAGCTAATAGTTTCATCAGTGTTATTTATCATCTTTTTATCAGTGCAGATCCCAGGCGCTTGCCAAGCATCCTCCTCCATCTACTCCCCATCAAAACATGCACTTACAGTCCTCATAAAAACTCACTTTACAACTTAAGTAACTAATATATTGAACGACAAATTAATATTTCATATATCAAAACACAGTTGCATTTCATAACAACTTAAGCTCACTATTGTTGGAAATGTATCAGATCAGTGCGCTTGTCTGCTGCTCTTGTTGCACTATTCTCGGACATCAAATAGTTAATGCTTCTGTTGCTTTTGTTAGTGTACTGCTATTCAGTTCAGTATACTGCTACTCATATTCATGTTCGATTCAGTTGGTAGTTTAAGATCAGTTTAGTCTATGAATTTTCAGGGGGATCAGTTCAGTCTATTGTTGAACTGGCTTCAGTTCAGTCTATTGTTCAGGTTCCAGAGGGATCAGTTCAGAGGGCGTGCTAGTTTTGTCTATGTTTATGCTTCTTTTGTTGCACTATTAAGTTTAGGTTTCAGTTAAGGAGAGTCTAGTTAGAGGAAATTCAAGTGACTGAGTCTATGGTCAATGTTTGTGAACATAAATATGTTAAAGAAAACTTGGCAATGTCGTCTCTGCTACTTATTTGCATTTTATGCTACCCAGTTTTGAGTGTAGGCACTCAAATATATCTAGTAGATTTTTCTAAAAATTTTTTCTTGGTTTTCTGCATTCTGATGAGTGACAAGAGTAAAAATTAAGTTTTGTGCTCTGAAAATCATTTGTTCGCACCAAAGCTCTTTGTACTGTTGCAACCATATAAACCTATTTGCAGCACAAATATTTGTAGTCATGATGAATTTTAACCATCACATCTCATTGTTGAAATCACAATTCATATTTCCTATGTTCCTTCCCCAAATCATTATGAATAATTTGTCCTTAACTATAATCGTTCGTTTTCCCGAGCACTAATTGTTTTCTGCATCTATTATCAATTTCTTTGTTCCAAAAATAATTTTCCTACAAAAATATTTTTCCTCGTTTCAATTGTTGTGAGGTGGCCATGAGCATTATCTGCTGTGCCTTCTCCTGTCCATATTGCTGAAGTGCTCCTGCGCGAGCTCTATTCTTTGGTTGAGGACAATTTTGGACGTTGAGCCGGATCTTGACTGCTTGTTGTGGAGAACTTGTTATTTGTTATCGATTCATGAAAAAAGGTGTGATTTCAGGTGCTCTCATTGTTGGATCATGTTAGTTTGGTCCTAAAATATTCCCTTAATTTGGATGATGTTGATGTTTAGTTTTTTTGTACCATCTACAAATTGCTTTGCTTCCCTCGGTACTTCTGCCTTTTTCTTTTCAGTTTAGCTGTGCTTATTATTACCTTTTTTTTACTTTCAGTCAACATTTGTGAGACCTGATCTCCTGTCCTGTTTCACTAATCTTTTTTTGCTTGTTTAATCTAATTAATTGCTACTCATATTGTTGTTTTTATCTTCTACCTATTGCCCACTTGAGAATGCTTTAGTACAAATATGAAATATGTTTCAGTAGGAACACAGTCCTGATATCCTGATCTCTATCTTTTTGTGCGTTGATTTGCTTTTTATTTGGTGATCCAGTTCACTAATCTTTCTTAGTTAAGTAAACATCTCCAAGTATTTCCTCTTCATGAAATAGAAATTTTTTACTCCTTTCCTGTTCACTTCGTTCAATATTACATAGGAAAATAAAATACTCCTTGCACTTATAGCTATATACTAGAATTAATGCTTTTTGGTCAAATATAATTTTCTTGAGTAGTTGATGCATGAGCTTTTATCAACTCAACAGAGTACTCCTTGGGGTTTGACAAATGAATTTTTATGGTAGGAAATACATTTAGGTATATTACATTTAGGTCCACCTAATTGACTTGTTGTTAATAATAAATTAGAGCAAGATTAGTGTAGAAAAGAAGTTGAAAATACGATGAAACCAAAAACAAATTATTAAATTCCCGGGCATACCCAACAATTTTGCCAAAATAGTTAGTAGGTAGGTATATACATATGTATATTATGGGTTAAGCTTTAATCTTCATCTCAGCAGTTCAAATTTCCCGTTTCCCCTTTGTTATGAACCATCTCTAGTTTGGACTTTACCCTATTAAATACTTTTCTTCGGTTTGGGAATATCTAACTTTGGAATGCAGCATGCCGACGAAGGAAGAGAGAGGAGTACTCGTATCCACGTAGGAGTACTCGTGTCCGTGGGCTAGGGCGCAAGCTACGGCCGCCGCGTCGCCAGCGGTGACCACGCGCCAAGGCAAGGACACAAGAGCAATGAGCATGGCCGGCCGGCGGGCAGCACTGGCAATGGTCGTGCTGCACTTGACAGCTCGTGACGACTCCTCGCCGCTAAGCATGCATGCAATGCAAGCTACGGATCGGAGTACGTACGTACTCCGTAGGCTGCTACGTACGGCTAGCCCACTGCTGAGACGGAGGGCAGCCGAGGGCGACAGGAGTGCATTTCAACTTGTTTCAGTTTATTCTTTTCACATAACATTATTAAATCGGCTGAAATCAGCCACAACTGGATCAGGCGAACACGCTTGGCATGGCCCGGTGGACGCGAAGGAGCAAGATGGAACTGTGCTCGGGGTCACGTACTATAGAGTTATATACGATGCTTACTGCTAGCCATGCTTTTTTTTTCACTCGCAGATGCGCGTGCGTGCGTACGTTGCTACGGCATTCTCAAAATTTTCTTCAATGCAATATGAGTATAAAAAGATACGTAGTGGGTCAAAACCAACAAACTAATAGTAAATATTTTAACTCAACAAGAAATGTATATATATCTTTTTATGTTTTACCATTTCTATCCTACCTTAATAATAAAGAGCCAAAATTTCAACCTAATTTTTTTTGTCATCTCCTTCTAACTAATTCCATGAATGTAGATGTTTCTATTTGTTTGTTTACAACCCTCCTATTTTATATATATATATATATACATACGGATTGGACACAACTATAGTTAGGAATCCTATTCTAATCCAAATACGGCTTCTTTTTCTTTTTGCCTTAGAGGTCATGTCCTCATCGGCCACAATATTTTCCTTTTTTTTGTTTTTTGCACATACGAGCACGGAACCAATATGTTTTGAAATTGGACTCCCTATCTTGCTATACAAGAGCTATTTAAACTCGTATGAGCACGGGTTATTATATACATAAGTTCGGACCAAATAAACTCTTTATTGTCCGGTAGTTAGAGGGAGACGGAAAAAAAAAATGGATGGACGAAAAAAATGGTTGAAAATTTTACCTCTTTATTATTAGGTATAGATACTACCTCTGTCTAGAAAAGCATGCAACTATGGGTTGCATGCCAGATAAAGTTGTTCATGTTTGTCTTAATTTTTGGTGAATAGTATTTATATTTATGACTCTCAATTAATTTATTATGAAAATATATTTCATAACTAATCTAATGATTTTTATTTGATGTTATAAATATTTATATTTTTTTATCTATAATTGGTTAAACATAGTATACTAAAACATGGTACTATGTTAGAATTGTATGTTTTCTTGGATAGAGAGAGTATATACTACTAGCCGTTCTGTTAATAGGAGTAGATAGATAGATAGCTAGCTAGCTAGATACTCCCTCCGTCCACAAATGAATACAATTCTCGCTTTTCGAGAAGTTAAAAAGTTTATACTTTAACTAAAATTATATGAAAAGTATTCACACTAACGATACGAAATTAGTATCATTATATTAGTTATAGCATATATTTTTGTAATAAATTTATTTAGAAACATAAATGTTAATAATATCTACTGTCAAACTTGATTAAACTTGATTGGCAAGACTCCTATAATTATATTATTTTATGGATGGAGGGAGTAGATAGATAATAGGAGTATCCTTGTACGGGTGCAGAGTGCAGGAATCATAAACCGACGTTCTGTCTGAGCGTATATAGTATCAAATAATACACAACGGCACTACTAGCGAAACCATAGTTTAATATACCTTTTGTTTTTCATAAACCAATTTTAACATTTGGATTTATAGACTGAACACAAATTTGTTTTCCAACAACTAGTCTAGACAGGTTGTCACGCGAGCTATAATTGCATCATTTAGCCACACTATAGGCCTAATGACATGATTTATTTTAAAAAATAGAGGAAAAATATTTCTAATGATTTTTTTAGTAATAAAATAGGTTCTAAGCAAAAGAAACCTTGTTGTCCCAGCCCCTGCCCTATCTTCTTCAAAAGAAAAAGGAAAATCAAAACTATTGTAAAATATACGGACTATATCCTAAAAGAAAAGAAGGAGGAGGAATTCTAATCCCATTCCGTTTGCATGTGTGGGTTCTTACCAAACTTTTAGGCCTTTACAGAACTATATATATGTGAGAGCTCTATGTTGTAAATTATCAATATTGAGAGAAATAAAGAATAGTCTCCCTATCTCTTGTGTCTGTGTTCTACTTTCATCTACTGTGTTGATCATGAGAGACGGAGAGGAAAATGTCCTAACCACTGACAACATGTTTTATAACACGTTATCAGTACGACAAGCTCTTCGCCAACATCGCCGTTGGAGTCGTCGTCGATCTTCGATGCCGACACTTGTACCATCGACGTTAAGCCGTGACTACTTCGACGACGTCGACATCTCCGACATTGTTAGTGGAACGGATCTACTACCTCTACCAGCAACTTATCTGCACTGCATCGACATGCACCGTCGTCATCAAGCAGGCAGTTCTACGACAATGTCAAACCCTACGCGGCATATGTGGTAGATCAAATTGACATCCTATATCAGGTATGGAAAAAATCGCATCTAGCAGATTGCATTAGATCCTGTCATCAAGCTGAGAAATCGTTTTTACCGGTACACGTAGTATGCAGAAATTTGTACATGAAGAGAGTCACACTCGAAGTATATACATACACGGACAGTGTTTGCTATACATAGATGGCAACTAGGGTTAATTAAAAAAAAAAAGAAAAAGGGGCATGGCAGCAACGATATTGTTCCTGGACTCCTAACTAGCTTGCATGTTCTCATCTGATATTATACTGTCAGCAAGAAGTTGATGGCTCGCTGCACGACCGTCACGCAGTAAGCACTCGCAGTGCACACCGCCGCTGCCATCTCCTTGAGCAACAATACCTGCAAGGCGCCGAACGACTTCACACCGTACCTGAGCATCACGGCCTGCATGCCGTCACTCCGCACCCTCGGACGGGGGGCTGCACCACTGTCCGCCATCCGCGTTGCATCTAGCAGGTGCTGCCGCCCACGTACGCTAGATCGCGGCCCGTAGCTGCCACCCCTCTCAACTTGCAGGCATCGTACGCCACTCCTTACCTGCATGGCGCAGGCTACGCCAGCACCGCAGGGCCTCTATCCGCGCAAGCAACCGCGGATGTGTGGCGATGTCGTCACGGCAAGTGGGGGTTAGGATGAGCCGTCGGGCTCTATTCTCGGCTTACGGGCCGAGCAGGTCGAGTCGAGTAAAGAGGCCAACAAACGTGTGAAAGGAAAATCAATAGGCCGACTCGGACACGTGAATTGGGCTGTGTGAAAAATCCCATAAACCTAGCAGAATTGATGCATTGGTTGTGTACTCTTGCAGAACAGCACTTCGTTTCTGGAAATTGTGGCATTAAGGTGTTTTCAAACGAAAGCTCTCAGAATTTTCAGTTTTTACAGCACTTTTCTGAATAATGATTAACCCTAGACACATGTGTTATATTTATTGTACAATTCTCTTATATCTCGCAGTATAGAATTTGTATACAACATTAAATCTGCAGTTTAATTATTGTTTTGCCTAGCTTTAATTTTTCTGAATCAAATAGTAGATTAATTCTGAAAAAATTTCTATGCTTTGATTTGAATTTAATTCTGAAAATTGCTAGTGCAACCTCGTTATGAATTTCATATCATGTAGTTGTAAGAATAAAATCTTGAATGATTATAATAGAAACATGGTATATGGAATATGAGCTCTCTGAATTCTGCAAACCTTAGACTCCCCTAGGCTCGTATCTATTTTCTTTCCTAGCAGTGAATAATTTTTGGGATGAATGAATGCTTGGTATTAATTCTGAAAATTTGCATATACCATAATCCTGAAAAATGCTAGGATGCTTCTAAGAGTATTTTGTATAACCATCCGCTATCTTTTTGCACTTTGCCACTTGTTTACATACAGTAAACTCATACGCACATGATAATTCCGAAAATAATAATATATGAACACCTTCGTGAAGAAGGTATATCCTGGATTTGTCCTGAATGACAGAATTATATAACATGGTCATTTATTAAATCCTAGTAGCATATTCTACTGCCACCTTAAGCATTATAGTTCCTTATATTACTCTCAAAGAATGAGTACGTGACCAAGCTAAATCCCGAACGTCTTATGGGACTCACTGAATGAGAAATTCTAGAAGATATACTACATTATGATTGCATAATGCCAGAAATATTGAAAATTGAATTTTCAAGCTATATGGCCATATGGGATATAATGCTGCTCTATAAACAAATACAATAAGCTTGAAGCTTTGTGATTAAAAGTCACAGAAGACAAGATGGTAAATAAGACTTTGTCTAATTCCAGAAGAAATATTTTTTGAAATAGAAAGACCAAGAGCATTGAAGTACTAGAAGTATTTAAATTTATCATCCATAATTACTCAATATCAAGTAGAAATTGAGTTAGAATTTTTTGACAGTATTATTGTTTACACCATAATTTGGAAGAAGAGTCGCAGGGACTCGAATGCTCCTAAGATCATGTCATCAAGAAATTAATTGCGTGCAGATCGAAACCAGCTGATTCGGATGCAAAAACTGGAATCGACTTTCTTCAGATAGCGCCAGCGAATAACGACAAAGGCTACGTTCGGCGTCAGGACGAAACATGTTGGACTCTAAAAAAGAGAAAGATTAGAGTATAAATTTTCTTAAATTAGGAATGTTTTCTTTAGGATCAAATATTGTGATGAGTCATGTTTAGACAGAAGTCATGCACGTGTCCCGGTATAAATATCAAGCCCCGGCTATTGTAAGAGAACAACAATCAATTCAATATACAAGTTATTTACTTTTTCGGCTCCGGCCACCCTTAGGAGTAGGAGTAGAGTAGATCTCGACGAGTTCTTCAGTAAGTACGGCTGCATCGATCCGATCGACCTCCATTTCTTGTTGTAAGTACCGTCATGGCTTATACCTCTGTTCGTACGGCTGCATTGATCCGGTCGACCTCCACTGCGACTCTGGTATAAGTTAGTTATTGACTCTTGCCTAGTTCAAGTATGGTTGCATCGATCCGATCGACCCCCACTGCATGAACTAGATCAAGGTTAAGTTATCGGCTCTACCTTAGGATGACAGTCTTTGGTAGATTCATTAAGTTACCGATATTGTTTATTGCTTTCATTATTTATCTAATTACAGCAATATCACTCTGCCCAATTGAGATTGATCTAGATCGACCTTATATCTTGTTTAGCCCATTGTTTGCTAATCTAAATTGATCTAATCCACACCTTAAACGATGAGTTATGTTTTATAGGCTATTTTATGTCAATCCTGATCATGCATAGCGTGCGGTTAAGGCGTGTTGTGTCTTGAGTAGATTTATTGGCTAGCGAGAACCGTTCCATGGCCCGTTATCATGGCTTGTGTGATTCTGTCTCACATCCCACTGTTAGCACCGTGGAGTGGGGATCGTTATTTGATAGATCTATTCCTGATAAGGCATGACTTTAGCTGTGCGCTATGCCTGAATCGACTGTTTTAGCCGATATCGAGTGCTTTCACGAATAGTTCGCATCATGAGACCGTTGAAGTAAAGATAGGTTGAAAGATATGTTAGCTCCATGATCTTATTATTGTATTACGGCCTGCATGATTCTGCCTCATGCCCCACTGATATTAGTAATGAGTTAGGGTCGTCGAGTCTATTGTTATTTCTACGGCCTGCATGATTCTGTCTCATGCCCCATTGGTCATAACGGTAGATGAGATCTAACATGTTCATTAGATTTATCTTTATTAAACGGTAAAATGGTGTTGAATTGTTTCTTTATATAAAAGGGGGTTCGGTTACTTGTAATCATTGGCTCAGCATAAACCGATCATTGTTGACATCTTATTGTCATTGATTAATATTTGTTCGAATAATGACATTTACCCTGAATGATAACCGATTCTTCTTATACAACCCAATGAGGTTTAATCGATTTATTTTCAAGAATATGCTAGAATCGACTATTTAGTCGATCTCCTTTCATATCGGCTCTCATAGCCGCACATTCGAGACTGTCTGGCAACACCAGCAAGTTCTGCCCTTAATTATTGAGGAACTTTCTCTCCTTGTCAATTACAGGGTTAAATTGACTGGCACGTCTCGGGAGGAGTGCACATGATCGACCACCCCTACGCTGAAGCTAGGCGGATCTACAGCTCCATCGAGCACACCCTTCTGGCTTGCTGCGTGTGTCCTCAGCACGGGACGAAAATTCTGTGTCGACACATGTTTCTGGCACGCCCAGTGGGACCCCACAATCATCATAGCGGTTCACAACAACAACAGCATCCTTATGCTACATTATGAAGATCTACCAGATGGGGATAAGGGTATCATCAGCAAAGCTATAGAGGAGTTTTAGAACAAATATTTGTTGTCCTACACTAAAACACGTGACAACATAATTGTTTAGAAATTTTCACTACCAAGAGTTCTGTTACACGGGCAGACAGACACAACTGAAGCTGAAGACAGGTGTTTCTTTAAGGAAGTTGTAGACAGATCTATTCGTGATGCCATATCAAGCCATAATGAAGCTTTCGTGGACATATTCCACAACGCCATGAAAGAGACGATTCATGGATTTCCAGTTGGTCAAGGCGGACCGGCTTATTACAACATTCTAGATCCGTCGACCCAAGGGACCAATCAAGTCGGTAACAGCCATCAAGAAGCAGCACCAGCTGGTAGTGGTGATGTCCAGACAGTTCAGAGGTTCATCTGAACAAACTCAAGGAACTACTGCAAATCAGACACAGTACAATCCTGAACCATCAGTACAGCATGTGCAACAGCTGGCGGGGCAAAGTCAGAACCAGGTGATCAATTTTGGCATATCAGGCCACATACTGTCGTCGGCTCAAAAAATAGCGCCATCAATTCAAAGAATCCGTAGGGATATAGATCCTTATGTCTATAATCAGAGACTTCAAGTAGCGAGCCAGCAAAGGACCCAGCAGATTGAGATTCCACAAGGGTATCACTATGGCATAGATTATAACACCCTCTACATGATGCCAAATCCAGGATATCAAGGCACACGAGATTTCAATCCACAGATGAGTCAGCAGGTACAGAGAAATCCAAATCCACAAGCTGATGAATTATTGCTGAGGGTGACCGAGATGATGAAAAATTAGTTTGATCTGAAGCCAAAAGGGCTGACCTTTTCATATAAACACCCATATCCAGAATGGTATGATTTGGTCGCTCTTCCCACAAATTACAGGCTCCCAGAATTCGCTAAGTTCACTGACCAAGACAGTACAAGTACGATAGAACATATCAGTCGGTATCTTACACAATTGGGTGAAGCGTCAGTTGAGGATGCCCATCGAGTTTGTTTCTTCTCTCTGTCCTTATCAGGGCCAGCCTTCACTTGGTTTTCATCATTGCCAGTCAATTTCATTACCAATTGGGCTGGCCTAGAGAAGAAGTTTCATACATATTTTTACACTGGGACTGGAGAAAAGAAGATTACCGATCTGACAACTATAAGACATAAGACTAATGAATCGGACACTGAATTTCTTCAGAGGTTCTAAGAAACTAAGAACTTGTGCTTCTCCTTAAACTTGGCCGATGATCAACTAGCTGCTTTGGCTGTTCAAGGAATGCTGCCGATGTGGAAAGAAAAGCTGCTGGGATAAGAATTTGATAACTTGGGTCAGTTGGCTCAATGAGTAGAAGCACTTAATAGCCAATTCTAAAGTATGTGTAGAGATACCCCGTTCTAGAAGAGTACCACAGTAGCCGAAGCATATGATCCATACTCAGTCGATGATGGCTATTAAAATAAAGAAGAGGTTGCTGCAGCTGAATGGAATTGGGGCAAGAAGACAGTAATGGTGTCAAATCCTTGGGGAAGAGGAGTCGAGGAGAGCTATGACTTTGATGTCACCAAATCAGATAAACTCTTTGATTTCTTGCTTGAGAAAGGTCAGATCAAGTTGTCCGATGGTCATGTCATGTTGTCCCCTAATCAGTTGAAGAATAAGAAGTTCTGCAAGTTCCATAATGCTACTTCTCATTCCACTAATGAATACATAATCTTCAGGCAGCATATACAGAGAGCTATTCAGTAGGGGAGGCTCAAATTTGATACGCCTCAGAAAATGAAAGTTGATGATAATCCTTTCCCAGGAGATCAAAACATGGTTGATGCTGGGCTATTCAAAGAAAAAACTAAGTTCCTAATATCAACCAAATCAAAAGAAGCTGGAACAATCGATCCCAAGATGTAAATAATATCGGTGATTTAGCTGAGAGATTAGAAGACGCGTCGTCTTAGAGCAAAAAAAGAGCTGTCTGACGTAAAGGGAAGACGTCAAAAGCAAAGACAACAAAGCCATGGGTCACATCTCGGGTTCTGTTGAATAAATGGCAATGGCAGAAGAAAAAGGATTGCCAGCGTTGGATGAAAGATCAAGCATACCAGCATGGACTGAAACAAGAGAGGTATAAAAGGAACAAGCCGAATTACATTGGAATTGTCCTTTCTTCAGACATTGCTGGAATGAAGGTTTGAAGTTGCCTACCAAACATGGCTGTCCAGAATGCAGCAATCAATATTGGGAGTATAGGCAGTCTCAAACCAACCACCGGTCTATCCATGCTCAAGATACATATCATCATAATAACATGGATCGACGCTTAAAAAATAAAAGTGTTCATGATCGGCTTGGAAAAAGAGTCGTTGATCAGGACTGAGCTGATCATGAAGAGGAAGGCACTGAAAAAAGATATATATGGCAAGAAGGCCAGTGGTGCCCAGGAGGTTTAACAGGAAGCCAGAAGAGAATGGTGCAACGCCTAAGGAATAAAGAGATGGAAAAGGCTCAGGCATCCGGTAAAACTCAAGTGTGGCATACCAAGCAAATAGCCGATAGGAAGCAACCATCGACTAATATCCAAGCGGCTTTTCTGTTGCCATCAGAATTCAGAGCTCTGACAGATCAAGAAGTTTATTTGGATTTCGATGAATCAGAGTATGAGGAGATGGTTGCTAAGTTAACGGTTGTACAACAAGTAATATTTGACAAACCAATCAAACATCGACACTTAAAAGCTTTATATATGAAAGGCCTCATCAATGGGAAGCTGATGAACAAGATGTTGGTGGACGGAGGTGCTTCTGTCAATCTTATGCCTTACACCACTTTTCATAAACTTGACAAAGGACCAGAAGATCTGATGGAGACTTACATGATGCTTAAGGACTTCGGGGGTAATACGTCTAAGACCTAGGGGCAATAAATGTCTAGTTAACAATTGAAAGCAAGACTCTGCTCACTACATATTTCGTCATTGATGGAAAAGGGTCGTACAGTTTGCTCCTCGGTCGTGATTGGATTCATGCGAACTGTTGTATACCGTCAACCATGCATCAGTGTTTGATTCAATGGCATGGAGATGATGTCGAACTGGTTCGCGCTGATGAGTCCATGAGCATTACAACAGCCGATCCAATCTTTTGGGAACTAGGAGATTTCGAATGTTTTTCTGGCAAGTCATGGGAAGGAGGTTTCATTAAGATCAGCAATGAAAGCCAACAACCAATGCAAGCGATCAGCTCTGAGAGTTTATTTTAGTAGAAAAGTCACGGCTTCATGTCGGCCGTTGGATTAAAGGAAAAATAAGCATTGAGTCTTGAAGATGGGCTTAGGCCAACGTATGTGAATGCTGAGTCAAAGCGTAAGTGCGACTCAAAGTTAATGGATTTATTAAAGAAGTTCTATTTTGCTTAATTGGATACTTGACCTGGGTATGAAAAGTTCTGCGGCAAAATATTTAAAGGACGTTATCCTAACATTTGCTCAACATTTGATAGCCGATTCGTTCTCGACTCTAATAGCCGGTACCAGGAGGGTATCGCCTCTAGTTCAAAAAAGTGAAAATCTTCAAAGACAATAAAAACTGATATGATATGTATCGCCTATAGAGCAAAAACAATTATACACAAAGGGATTGCACTGAAGTTCATTCAGGAAAGAAAAGGAGTCTTTGTTCATCGGATGACCCTAGATACAATCTAATCAAAGATCTTGTTCACCACATCCTGGGCGGATGTGGTGTTTACTATGGCCTCCGCTGCCATGACAAATTCTTCGAGCAGGTCCTCATGCTCCTCAGGGCCATCATCCATTGGGAAACTAGTCTCCATGGTGTGGAGCTCGTACCTAGTCTGGACTTGTGCCGCGGTCAGCGCCACCGCTGCACCATGACGAACGCCGTGGAGGGCGATCTCCCAAACGCGGACCGAGACGTCTTGAAGACGAGCGTCGATAGAGGAACCCCGGGCATTGACGGCGTCCGTGGCCACGTTTGCCGCCAGTTGGAGAGACTCCAACTGCACCGTCAGGGCTGACAGTCATAGAAACAAAAGACTATCAAGATGAAGATAATGGAAATCGGAATGGGGCATTCCTGGAGTTTATCTTACCCACTACCGTGGCGTCAGACTCGGCCAGTCGTGCTTGGACGGCGCTGGCCTCCTCCTCAGCCACGTGAAGGGCAGCCTAAGAGACCCCGAGGCGAGTCTCCAGTTGGCCATTCTCCCAAGTCGCCTTGGAATAGCGATTCTGAGCCATTCTCCACTCATGAAGGTAGCGCCAGGCATCGTCACCATTATAGGAGTCAAAAGAATCCGACGACGAGGCCGGCACAAAAGATGCGGCGTCAGAAGGCCCGCTGGCCCTGGGAAGAGGACAAAGACTGTCATTCAGAACAAATCTATAGGCGAGTCAGAACTGTTCATCATCATAAACAAGAAATGTTAATCTCACCTCATGCGTTGGAGACGCTGGTTCATCGGCATATTCTCCTCCAGGATTTCCTCCGCCACGCGCTTGCCTCGGTTGTCTTCACCGGCCATGAAGGATGATTAGATCTACGAAAGGGAGAAGGAAAACCGCTATAGGGTTTCAGCAGGTGGAGAAGAGCAAAGGAACATTTACGAGTGGAGATGTGTTCGAGGCCGAAACCACCGACTGGTATTTGAGGACCTGAAGCGAAGAGGCGGACGCCTCGGGACGCGTAAAAGGCAACCACAATTAATAGAAGGCAAAACACCACTTCACTAATGCCGATGGGAGTGCGGCGTTGAGCAACTGAAGGCAGGAAATCGAAGGGTTCTGTTAATAAAAGCCATGTTTTCAGACTTGATTGGATTAGAAGTCTGGGATCGGCTGTATCAAATCGGCTCTTTAGCCGAAAAAGAAGCGTAATTAAATAACAGAGAGTATGATCGATTCTACACAAGATACGTGTTGACATGTAGATTTCAAGTCTGGAACATCATGGATCGCTCTCAATATTTCTAGCCAAATAGCATCATCTCTCGTGATCTGTTTAACTTCTTCGGCTGATCTGAGGATGCTCTCAAAGACGTACTTATGACGGTCAATGGCAATGAGACTCTAGAGAAAGTTGGGGATGGATTACCCTTGACAGCCAAAAGCAAGATAGCCGGTATGGTCACATAATCGGGAGAAACCTTATTGGATCAAACGTTGTGCGCCTGGTGATATTTACATTTTGGAAACACTGAGAGAAGAAGAGGATTTGGTAGAGCAATCAAATAGGGAATATTTGAAGGAATATTACCTTGACGTTTGGATTAACACTTGACAGCCAAGTTGCTCGGCTGTCAGCTCTAATAGCCGATACCGGAAGGGTATCGCTTCTAGTGCGAAGATAAACCCAGAAGGATAAAAGCCGGTACAATGTGTGTCGCCTGTAGGAGCAGTGCAAATACGAGCAAAGTGATGGATGAAGCAAAAATCATTGGAGACAAAGGAGTTGTTCACTGATATCACTTATTACAAGCTACAGATAAGAAAACACTTTGTTTACTATATCATCGGCCTGGGAGGTCAGGGCTATAGAATTGGCGGCATCGAAGAAATCTTTGACCAGTCGCTCGTAACCCTCGGGGTATCCGGTGACTAAAGCAACACCATGATGAACGCCGTGAAGAGCGACTTCTCTGACACGGTTCGGGATGTCATGCAAGCAAGCCACCGGAATGGCGCCCCTAGCATTGATGAATCCTACCACGTGGTCCGCAGCCAATCGGAGGCTCTCTAATTTAGCAGACAAATCTAAAATATTCAAAGGGAAGATGGTCAGAATCTTGAAGATGAAAATGGAAGGAAGCAGAAGATATAATAGAAATCTCACCCATAATTTTGGCCTCGGCCTTAGCCAGCCTACCCTCCATAGAATCAGCCTCGGGAGGTGATCGACATCGAACCATGGGCAGAGCCGATTCTACGAGGGAGAGACATTTGTTGAGACTCTGGCCATGCCGATCAATGGAGGCAAGCAGATCATCATTGTCAATCCGCCTCCATTGATAACAAGGGAGCTGGCGATGAGCTGTTAACGAAGAGGACCCTAAAGGCCGAACGGAGTCGGTCCTATTCTCCGAGGCAGTGGGGGCACCACGAGTTGTACCCTCCTAACGATGAAGGCGCAGACACGATGATGCGGGTCCGTTGAGGGCCTCCTCGGCGAACTTCTTACTATTCTCCATGGTCTCAAGCCTACAAAGAAGCAGGAACTATACTAAGGACGCGGAAGGTTTGAGGTGAAGCGAGTTGTTTTTCAATCCCCAGCCACGGCCTGTATATATAGCCCGAGAAGGTAGAGAGATAGATCTTGCTAGCGGTGTGAAATTGGAATCAGATACGGAGAAGGATCGACGTTTTGAGAATCCAGGGAACAGATAACGAAGAAATAATAGATTCGGACTTATTGCTCTCCCAAATTACAGAATGCCATGGGATAGATGCAAAAGATTTACATTGACCAGCAATCAACCCACCAAGGCCTCTTTGGATTGAAGGAAGTTTGAATCCCCATAGGGCAGAAAGTCATCATAAACCAAGTCACATCAGCCCATTAATAAAATTACGACAGGGAAGGAAAAGACCGCTTGTCTAACAAATGCCCAACTGATTTCTCAAAGCCGCTGGAAAGAAGCTTGTGGCTTTTCTGGTGGGTATTTGATTAAGCAAACAAGGGAAAAGTGTCCACGTATTTTAGCCTTTGCAAACACTAGAACATCTCTACGAGCATGGAGAGAAGACCCAGGCGATATCACAAGGATTCTTCTAACCGCAGTAGCTGATTCTCTTGCTCGACAAGGTGCTAAGATGGGAGACACAATTGCTCTATGCACAATAATTCTTCTAGCCGCTCAGATCTTCATAGCAAAAGGATAGACCATGGAGGGTCCAGCGGAATCAAGAGCACTCGAGGAGGCAGATGGAAGCAAAACATGGCTGAATTGTAGAGTTGCTCTCGCCAGGGTTGGATAGGCATTTTATAGCCAGCCCAAGAAGATGAATCCAAGTGCCCGTGAAGCAGTGACGCTCTTGTAAAAAGTTTTGAGGCACAGGCTCATGAGTGGATGCAAGCGGCGACAAATAGTGGACCCCAGATCAAGGTTCTTTACCCGTGACTGTCGACCAATCAGGAATATAGATATGATAATTTTAGAATAAAATTACTTTTATCCCAAAATTGGGGGCATGTGTTTACACCAGAATTTGGAAGAAGAGTCACAGGGACTCGAAAGCTCCCAAGATCATGTCATCAAGGAATCAATTGCGTGCAGATCAGAACCAGCCGATTCGGATGCAAAAACTGGAATCGGCTTTCTTCAGATAGCGCCAACGGATAACGACAAAGGCTACGTTCGTCGCTAGGACGAAACATGTTGGACTCTATAAAAAGGGAAAGATTAGAGTTCAAGTTATCTTAAATTAGAAATGTTTTCTTTAGGATCAAAAATTGTGATGAGTCATGCTTAGATAGGAGTCATGCGTAGGTCCCGGATATAAATATCAAGCCCGGCTATTGTAAGAGAACAACAATCAATTCAATATACAAGTTATTTACTTTTTCGGCTCCGGCCACCCTTAGGAGTAGGAGTAGAGTAGATCTCGGTGAGTTCTTCAGCAAGTACGGCTGCATCGATCCGGTCGACCTTCACTGCTTGTTGTAAGTACCGTCATGGCTTATATCTCTGTTCGTATGGCTGCATCGATCCGGTTGACCTCCACTGTGACTCTGGTATAAGTTAGTTATCGACTCTTGCCTAGTTCAAGTATGGCTGCATCGATCCGGTCGACCCCCACTGCATGAACTAGATCAAAGTCAAGTTATTGGCTCTACCTTAGGATGACAGCCTTTGGTAGATTTATTAAGTTACCGATATTGCTTATTGCTTTCATTATTTATCTAATTACAGCAATATCACTCTGCCTGATTGAGATTGATCTAGATCGGCCTTATATCTTGTTTAGCTCATCGTTTGCTAATCTAAATTGATCTAATCTACACCTTAAACGATGAGTTATGTTTTATCGGCTGTTTTATGTCAATCCTGATCATGCATAGCATGCGGTTAAGGCGTGTTGTGTCTTGAGTAGATTTATTAGCTAGCGAGAACCGTTCCATGGCCCGTTATCACGGCCTGTGTGATTCTGCCTCACACCCCACTGTTAGCACCATAGAGTGGGGATCGTTATTTGATAGATCTATTCCTGATAAGGCATGACTTTAGCTGTGCGCTATGCCTGAATTGGCTGTTTTAGGCGATGTCGAGTGCTTTCACGAACAGTTCGCATCATGAGACCATTGAAGTAAAGATAGATTGAAAGATATGTTAGCCCCATGATCTTATTATTGTATTATGGCCTGCATGATTCTGCCTCATGCCCCACTGATATTAGTAATGAGTTAGGGTCATCGAGTCTATTATTATTTCTACGGCCTGCATGATTCTGCCTCATGCCCCACTAGTCATAACGGTAGATAAGATCTAACATGTTCATTAGATTTATCTTTATTAAATGGTAAAATGGTGTTGAATTGTTTCTTTATATAAAAGGGGTTCGGTTACTTGTAATCATTGGCTCAGCATAAACCGATCATTGTTGACATCTTATTGCCATTGATTAATATTTGTTCGAATAATGACATTTACCCTGAATGATAACCGATTCTTCTTATACAACCCAATGAGCTTTAATCGATTTATTCTCATAAATATGCTGAAATCGACTATTTAGTCGATCTCCTTTCATATCGGCTCTCATAGCCGCACATTCGAGGGACTGTCTGGCAACACCGGCAAGTTCCGCCCTTAATTACTGATGAACTTTCTCTCATTGTCAATTAAAGGGTCAAATTGACTGGCACGTCTCGAGAGGAGTGCGCAGGATCGACCACCCCTACGCTGAAGCTAGGTGGATATACAGCTCCATCGAGCAGACCCTTTTGGCTTGCTGCGTGTGTCCTCGGCACGGGACGAAAATTCTATGTCGACAATTATGAATCAGGATATATGACTTGCATATGTTGTACTCCTAGAAGGATCATGATTACATATCACAACTATGAAGTAGAGCATGCATGAAGCTGCTAAATGTCAAGCATAGAAGCTAAGACATATAAGAATGGATAAGAATTAGAATATTTAAATGTTCTCTTGAAGAAGAGCTTAGCCATGTTCTTATAGACTTGTATATGTCTTTAAACTTACTATCCTGCAGTATTAGTAGTAGTGGTAATGGTGCTTTAAGTTTTAGTTCCCGCTGAGTTAAGTGGATTATGTAAACTCATAGAAGAGTTAATGGTTACTTTATTAGTTTGAAGACTAATATGAAGCATTTATATATTCTTAGTTGTAATTCTTACTTGCAGTAATATATGTCAATCTTGCATGGAATAAATAAGTTTTATATGTTTCGCATATAAATAATTGTCTATTTTTGTCTATCTAAATAAGTTTGCAATGATTTATCCACAAAGAAGCCTCAATTAATCATGAAGGTTATAGTTTTTTGTGCACTACTACTATGTATATAGAAGGGAAACTAGATTTTCTAGAAGCATATGAACAATTGGACTATATTGACATATTAACTGATCTTGGAGGGATCGATTTAGCCAAGAAATAGTATAATCCTAAAACTAAGTATTTAATACGTTAGACAAAAAACTAGAAGTTTATATTCTACCTTGAATACATAGTTGTACACTAAATAGTACACTATATATGTGAATTTCATGCCATAATAAATGAATACGAGAAGTATGATTAGATTCTTTGAAACATTAGGAATGATTATTCATAGATGATGCATGAAGCATATTACTACTTGAAGTAATTATGGCATAAAAATAGGGAGCAATTTTGGGTAAAGACATAAGAAAATATGGGTAATATATATTTAATAGGCATAGCCTTACTAAACCTATCTTTAAGTGCATGTATCAGGACTTGAAGTCCTAGCCGCGTCCTCTCCGACCGAGTTAACTTTCTCTACATTGCACGAATTGCATGTAAGCTTGTAGCTTTGCATTTTGTTGTTATCTATTACACTAGATTGAATACCAACATTTCATATTACACATGAATGTGTATCACTATGTTGTGCTCTCGTTGAGCTGCAACTTCTGCACTCCTGTATGAGTATTAGCATAACAGCTATATCCATAGTTTGTAGCTACTATATTTTCCCCTCATAATTAAACTGGCTAGCTAGCACGTTAGTTATCGTTGAACTAAGAAATATTTTGCTTTCAATGCGTTGCATGCATAAGCAATACATTGGTCTATGGCCAAGTAGCCTAAGATTAGAGGAGTTGGTTAATCTGAAATTAGCTAAATGAAGAAGTGACCCAATTGATGGGATGAATAATTGTAGAATTAAGATGATGGATAGCACACTTAGATGATTTGAGATTTTTGAAAAAAGGTATTTTGGGAATTTTGTATTAACGGCAATTAGAAATTTTTAGAAGAAATTCCATGTGATTTTGAATGTTGCGTATTATATATATTTGAAATATATGGTCCATTTTTTATGTATGAGTAATTAGATCGTTTTTTTTGGCTAAACAATAAAGAAGCTAGATAATAAAATAGTTTTCTAAATCATGATATGTGCAAATCAGGGGAGAACATCTCTGAGTTTGTAGGAGTGCTGAACATTCTTAAGTGCACTTTATGTATTCTAGCTCGCTGCATTTAGTGAATAATAACCCCCGTGTTAAAATATGTGTGTGAATATTTTCCATAAAACTACATCATAGCATGCATGAATGGACCTCCACTTATAGTTGGAGATACATGAATTTAAATTATTTTATGCCCATAATAGGGAATATCTTTTGAAGTCTGCTATTAAAGATCTAATATTAGAATTAGGGGGAAAGAAAGCCTATTTTAAATGCCAAATATTATTTTCATGGAAGGAAAATGGTCTTAAGAGAAAAAATATTCCTTGAAGATTGAAGCAGGAATAGTATCATGCCCTAAATCAAATAATAGTTTGACTAATGCTCTTGTGAAGCATGAAGTGAAGCATATGCTAGATATTTTTGAAAATGAGAGAACTAACTTGAAGTTATAAATCAGAAGTTGTGTTTACTAGTAGTAAACTAAATATTGTATACTATCAAGCTAAAATCTACTGGGACGCCTATGGATTTTAGTTTAGTGTGTACTTATTAGATAGAAATAAAATGAAACTCCTCCATTCTCATGAAGAGAACACCACATGAAGAAGATTAAGAACATCATGAAGAGGATCTTCATGAAGATGAAATCCAACACACTAAGCGTGTGCATTATTAGTGTTGGGATGTAGAGCAATAAATTATCTCTTGTTTGAGAAATGACAAAAGAGATAGAATAATCTCACATTGTGAGAATATTGGGAGAAAATAATAGTTGTCGACAAAGCTACATCTAAAATTGTAAATATTTCTCTTATGAGAATCCGGATCCGGAAACAAAGTCCATGACAAAGTCGCCTGTAGCGGTTATATCGGGTCAATGAAGAAAGCAATTGAGGTTGAATCTCCTACTTAGAAGAAATAAATATTCTGCTATATCTTTGGCAAATAAAATGAATAAATATAAAATATGCAGTTAATAGTGGATTATGAAGATCCATATAGTTCCAGAAGAATATAAATCACAATATATAAAAAATAAATCTCATACAAAGTATTAATAAGTCTAAGGTATAATATATTCCTGAATGAATATTGAAGTCTTAAGAAGAACATATCTTAGAAGAAATAGTCATCGAATGACTTTGTAGTAAATAACACTATCTTATTATGTATATCACATAATAATCTCTCATGTAGTAGAGAATATATCTCATAGAAGAGAAATATTATTCACTAAGAATGAGAACATCCTGAAATTTACATTCTTGAGCACCTTCAACCCAAGTTGGCTCCGGGATGATTACCACAGTCAATCCATTCTTGAGCACCTTCCAATTCTTGCTCACGCTTGCACACCCTCGTGATCTCGATTCTTGAAAAGCATCATTAATCCTTACCGAAGTTGCGCCCCGATTTTGATAGACCTTAAAGTAGAGTAAAAAAAAATGAGGAATTCTAAATACCATGAAAGTGTCATATAAACACTTAGAAAGTGCATATTGAAAGGCTAGCAATGAAGTGATATATCCTCTAAATACCATAGAAGATATGAGAATATTAGTGATTTTGGCAATTAAATTATCCCCTAGGAATGCCAAATGCAGGAGGAGGAATTTATTATTTAGTAGTAGTAGTAGTCTACAACAATCTAAACTAGTAAGATTTGTAGAACATATGATATGAAAATCCACTAAGTAAGAATTATAACTATTTAAACTCTAGTATGAGATTTGATGCACTATCATTCAAAAGATACTTTAAATGTGATATGCATCATAATGCCATATAACTTAATTTTGTCACAAATTTCTTTGGCATCATAAATGAAAAAGAATTATCTGAGTTCAAAGAAAAGCATCATAGATCAGTAGTATAGGTTCAAAATTCACCAAGTGTAGTTTATCTGCATAAAGTCCATTAAAAGTTTACTATACCCCTTGTTCACAAAGAGGTCATCTCAATTAAGTATAGGAATAGATTAAGTAGAGAAAGTAGTAGGTTTTGTAATACTAATATACTACTAGAAATTGCATGACCAATTCATCAAATCGCTCACAAATTGTTTATAACCTGTATAAATAGGTCACAAATTCGTATAAATAATTCATAGAAACATTATGAGCCAACTTTTGAAAGATATAGTAGCTCTATGAAACAGACCTAAGCGAAGCGCGCTTAAACACTAAGTTAACGAAGAATTAGAAGGTATTGCAACGTAGTGGAACCTAGAGAAACCATTACTACAAGAATAAGTGGGTTTTTTCTATGTGAATTTTTAATGAAGGAAGTAAGCGGGCGTGTAATTTATAGAGGCTTGGCAGGCGGTTTAAGGTTTCAAGCGGCCACGGCAATTTCATGCCGGCAAGTAAATATAAATTTCTGCGGGATCACACACCGAGGTTTTAATAAGACAACATGAAGTGAATGTAGACCAGAGAAAAAAATGAGGAATTCTAAATACCATGAAAGTCATATAAACACTTAGAAAGTTATTGAAAGGCTAGCAATGAAGTGATATATCCTCTAAATACCATAGAAGATATGCAATGTACTCTTTTCTTTAAAACCAAATGCAAGACCTGAATTTATTATTTTTACAATCTAAACCGAAGATTTTAGAACATATGATATGAAAATCCACTAAGTAAGGATTGAACTTTTTAACGTAGGATTTGATGCATATCTTAAAGATGGTGAATATTGTAACTTATTTATCCTTAGAGGAGATTTATTATAAAACATAAAAACTCTATCCTAAAAGGAAATGAGAAGGAAAAATCGCTCTTAATACCTAATTCATAGAAACATTATGCTTTTTTATGTGGATTAAGTGGTTTTTTTCTATAAACTCTAATAAGACAATATGTGCAAAGACTATATATATGTGAGTTTCGGAGAAGTTTTTAACTCTATGTGCATATCGTGGTAAGTCCAGGAAGGAGTGTTGTAAAACATACAAATATTAAAAGATGAGAAAAATCCTAATCCTAATAGTTTTATGTGGACTCTACCAAACTCTTATCTCTATATATTGTATCTATGTTGTAAAGTATCAATATTGAGAGAAATAAAGAATAGTCTTCCTATCTTTTATATCTATGTTCTACTTTCATCTACTGTGTTGATCGTGACAGAGGGAGTGAGAAACTAGCAACATATTTTATAACAAAAACAAAGCAAGGAAGGAAAAAAAACATGGCGATGGCTCCTCTCCCAACCGTTCGTCGTCTTCCACTAACGTCCTGCAGAACAACAGCACCAACCTCGTCGCCATTATCCGTTCGCCGTCCACGGCCAAGAGCCCTTTCCATCCCTCGCGTCCACTTCTGCGCCAGCCGGACCCCGCAAGCCCCTGCCGCTGCTAGGGAGGCTGCTGCTTTCTGGGCTGGGAAGCTCGCCGGCGCTGTGCCATGGAAGGCCGCGTTCTCCGGCGTGCTCGCCGTCGCCGTCTCCTTCACCTGTCGTAAGTTTGCTTGGTCTTTACTTCGGCATTTAGATTTACAATGCTTCGGGGAACATTCCTGAGTGAAGGAGGTGGAAGGGCATTTGTTCCGAATTGCTGTAATAAAGAATGTTATTTGTGGCGAGAACATGCCGTCGCTTCTTCACCCATATATACTTTTGTTCTTGCTTCCTATGCCTAGTTGAGAAATATGAACTGGGGAAAAGTATGGGATAGGAATAGGGGAGGCTCTTGAAATAAAATGCAGAGATATAACAGCGGACTTTTAATTAAGTCTACCATTGCATAGCTGTATGGTAACACGAACAGGTGGATGGTGAAGGAGAGTAATGAAGTACCTAACTATTTGTGAGATTAATCTTTAAACTTGAAATAACTACTCTGATCGAGTTCCAGATTTATATTTGCCTCCATATGCTGCTGTGCAGTGCTGGTACCGTTTCTTATCAATGTCTAGTAAAAAAAAGAAGCATAGAATATATTTTTTTGATAAACTTGCCTTTTGTTCACCAGTAAGTGTCAGTTAACATCTGGTACTTGCAGTTGTTGGTTTGGCCAATGCCAGAACTGGGGTAAACAAACCAGAATTGCTTCCTAAAGAATTTACTACCGTCATCGATGTTGCTGGTTTTCTCTTGTCAGGCCAGGTAGTTCCATCCCATTACATTACACTAAGTATTTTGTTTCTTCACAGGCACTTAGGAAATTTAGTGCCCTGATGACAATACTGATAATCAGATGATGAAAAACTTAACCTGAAAGCATTAAACTGATTAGATTTGACAAATGCTGAAGATCCTAATACTATTTGTTCTTCTAGGATTAGATATCCTGAGTGTCCTGTGCATTTTTTCCGAGGAAGAAGAGAAAACTAAACATTTATGTAGGATGTAAATTGTCTGATTGAGGCACATTATTTATGATCAGTTCATCTTGCTATATATATCTTTCATGAAATGTCTTATCTCTCATTTTAAGTCTTATATTGATATAAAGAGGTATACTTGCCTTGATTGTTTTTTTGTTCTAACTGAGATGCACTCTCTGAGCATCTCGAACAGATTACCTATCCCACATTTCCTAAAAGTCTATATAGGTGATCTCCTATTATTATTCAGGTACCTTTTTCTTCTTCTTCAACAGATTACCAATAATTTTGGATAGGCTTTAAAGTGGATAGGGCAGAGGAGGTGAAACTCCTACATTTGAGGGAGAGGGGGTTTGATTTTGAGTAATTACTTAAAAATTTTAGGTATTGGGGATATGACGAGTAATCTGTTGAGCAAGCACAATCCCTTATATTGCATTTTTTTAGTATTGGAGATGAGATACATAATCTGTTGGAGATGCTCTTAGCTACACATCAATCATAGAGAAGGGTTACTTGTTCTTAGGAAAACCGTTTGCGCCAAGAGATAGAAGACCTGGAGAAGGATACAGGGTACAAACTGCGAGTCCTTGCACAAAATTATCCTGATACACCTGGTGAGTTTTTTTTAATTCTATATGGTGCACCCTTGGCTTGCTTTCCATTGTTTCATCACTATTTTCATTAAAAAATACTTATAATCTTGGTATGCTTGGTTACAGTTTCCTAACTTGCATATTCAATCTCTTGTTATGATGTCTTGATTAACCACATGAAAATGACCAAATATCATTACCTTAATGAACTATGGTCCTGTTGTTTTTGCTATCGTTTATTACAACAGAAATGAGCAAAACTACCCTTTTGGAGATTGTTCCATGTTGGAACTATAACATAACTTAGTTTATGATATGGCTTTTTTCTCCAATTTAGTATGCAACATCCTTTCAATCAAATTTCCAAACATCATATGACTTCCTTTCATAAGGGAAAGCATTTGGTTGTACCATTATTCCATGAGTGAACTAATGCGATGTTTGGTAAATGGGATAGGGAAATGATATCCCACCCTCCAAAGGGTAATATTGCATCCTAGCCATCCATTCTTCACACCTCATTTAATCCTAGCCGTTCATCTATTTCCCTTTCCCAATCCAACCTCTCATAACCCATTTGCCAAACATTGTGTAAATTTTAGCAGGATGCAAATCCCTATCTTGTCATGACTCCGCATGTGATGTCCTATTGTTGCGATTTGTTTCATTGCTATTTGTGCTGTATTGTTCCAGGATTGGCTATCAAAGATTTTTGGCAGGTTGATGAGCGTACTATTGTTTTTGTTGCTGATCCAACCTTTGGTAAGATACTTGCAGCATAATGGCCAAGTTTTTTCTTTTGTTTCCCTAAATGCAGCAACTGTTTGTTTTGAATATCACTTTTGATCAGTGCAAAAGGAAAAAAAAAGACGTGGAATTTGAATAATTTAATGAATGGACTGAGTGGCTGAACAAACTAATTGCAAGGTCTTTTCGCTGAATGCAATTATAGAGAGTTTTCTGTATCACACTGGTGAAAAGAAATGCTGTTGTCTCACAGAATGCGGAAGTTTTGACAAACTTGTAAGATGAATCATGCCACAGTTTTACTTTTTTCTTGACATAAATGAATAATTGAAAAGCAATAGATCGATTCCTTGAAACTGATCCACATTAGTTGAAACATATTGCCCTATTGCTATTGGTGATCCCATTTATGACAAGCTTTGTCATTGCTCCTTCATAGCAACAAAGTTCAAGAAGGCGCTAGGCGCTTTCTAGGCGCTGACCCATAGCCTAGCGCCTAGGCTAGCCTAGGCCAGCCTAGGCGCTTCAAGGCTTTTTTCTAGGCGTTTTGCCAATTTAGCACACAACATATATATATATATATATATATATATTATATCAGAAAATGCTGAATAAATTAGTTAAATAAAGCATAGAGTAGCTGAATATAGTATATAAAAGAGAGGGCAGTAGACATACCTTAGTGGCTTACTGGCTTAGGCTCAATAATCAATAGACAACTTGTTCCTAGTTCCTACAACAAGGATTGACAGCTTGTAAATACTCAATAGACAGCGAGAAGTTCAACAAAAAAATAGAAAATAGCAAGTTGACACTTATATGAATGATTTCAGCCATCTCCCATCCATGAACAGACCATATCAGCAGCTAGTAATTCATAAATAAAGGTCTTGTTCAGAGACCACATAGTTCTCACAAAAGAAGAAAAACACAGTCACACAGCAGCAATTCATAAGTTTCAGACATACATGAATGCATCATAAAAGATAAACCATGACATGATAAAAAGGCCCCACTACCATATCATCTTTCTTCTTCAATAGGGTTCCACATAATCATCCTCATCTTCATCAAACTGTTCTTCGGAGTCAAATTCTTCTCCTTCATAAAGCTGTCCCACTCTTGCACTTCTACGCAGCTCAAGTTGTTCTTCTGCTCCCACTGCATCTCCAATAACAGACCAAGGTATCCCTGTACCTTCCATCTCATCTTCCTCATCTCTATAGACAACTAATGCACAATCATCTCCATTCTCATGCAGAAAACCTTGAGCTTCAGTTGTATCATTAGACAAGAGAACATCACTGATCTTCTTTGACTTGATCTTTTCTTTCTTATTAATTAGCTTGGAGTTGAATTGAATATAGACCAATTTGTTCAGACGGACTGTAGTAAGCCTATTTCTCTTTTTAGTGTGTACCTATAAATTTAAAATAAGAGCATTTTCTGGTCTACAATTTAATTGTAATGCTGCTGCAATTTTCAGGTAGATAGGTACTAACTCCTTCAAACCTGCTCCAATTTCTTTCACAACCAGAAGAGCTTGATGTCAAAGATAGGATCGTTGTAGCCATCTTCTGTAAAGCTGGTGTTTCAGTTCCATACAGCCGCCATCATGATGCTGAAATAAATGAAAAACACCTCTATTAGTTAGTAGCCATTTATTGTTAGATGAAAACAGCAAACAACCATGTTGTAATCAAATTTATTGTAAATCCCTCCTTGCATCACCTTGTCACAGAGTTTGCACTTCACCTTGCCCTTGTTAGCATCAACAAGAACCCCATATTCCCATCCCACATCATCCGAATTCCTTCTCAGGATATTCGCTCCCTCAGTGTTCGCTAGGCATACATTCAGATTCAAAGCACAGATCAGTCTCTAACATTCAGGCATTCAGAGTAGTCATTTAGAGCATTCAGGCATCCATAGTATTCAGCTTCAGAGCAGGGGAGAGGAGGGGAGCAGTGAGCAGGGGAGGGGAGCTGCGAGCAGGGGAGGGGACTGACCTTGGGGCTGCCGCTTAGGGAGGACTGGAGGACACCGTCGGGGAGGGATGCGCCTGCTGGAGGGGTGCGCCGACGGGAAGACGAGACCGGCGGGGAGCAGTGCGACCGGCGGGGAGGAGCTTAGGGACAGGCCACGGGGAGGAGCTTCCAGACGGGGAAGAGCGCGGCCTGCGGATCCACCTGCCTGGCGCCGGCAGGGAGGAGCGCGGCCGTTGGGAGCAGCTTCCTGGAGGGGTCGCAGGCGGAGGCGGGTGAGCGGCAGCGGCTGTTTGAGAGCGGGAGAAGCACGAAGCAGGCAGGCACGCGTCCTTTCCCCCCTTCTCCCTCTTATCCTTCCCGCGCGAGGCTTCTTTTCCCGCGCCCGAAGCCAGTTGCGCGCGCGCTTCCGCGGGGGCGGAAAATTTTGCGCGCTCGCCTGAGGTGTCCGCCTCCACGCCGCCTAGAGCGCCTGTGTGCCGCCAAATCGCCGCCTTGCGTTGCCGAGGCGCTGCGCCCGCCTAGGGTCCGCCTACCCCCGTAGGCCAGGCGAAGCCCGTCGCCTCCTGATTAGTCGCGCCTAGGCACGCCTAAGGCGTCGGCTTTTTGAACTTTGCATAGCAATGTTATTGGTTCATTCAAATTGCATATGATGTTTTTCTTGAGGTCAACTACGAGGGGATCAAAAACTGATCCCCACCTGATTTCATTCCACAGATCCCAGCAAGCTGGTGGGTAGAAGGGTGCAATGCACCTATTACAGAGACGACCCTTGGAGGTCACAGAAGTACATGACATAGGGGAAGAGAGAAGGAATACAACACCAGCAAAAATAAAACAAACAAACAACAATACCGTGGTACAGCTACAGGCTCAGTCTACATCCAGAGCTAGTGCGAGCACCACGTTCCCGACCTCTGCCACCACCAAAGACAGACTCTGAAGAACTCTAACCACATGCAGCTGTAAGCGAGTCGGGTCCGACAGACGACAGGTAGGAAGCAGAATAAACCGGCGACAACCATGAGTTGCATCACCTATGAGAGCATCTGGCTTCTGGCCAACGCCCACCAACGCCATTTGGGGGGAGGAAGCCTCAAAGGGGGATGAAAGTTAGGACGAAACGAGAAGATCCAAAGAGGAGATCAAGGTCCCCGCAGCCTAGCATATGATGAGATGAAGCACTCAAGTGAACTAGAGGATGACAGAGCAAGCCATCGACGGCGAGCACCTGCTAGCAAGCAGTGTGCGCAAAAGCCAAGGGGCAGGAGGGTAGTCAGACCAATAACAAGATAGGGATGGGAGAGCAACCAGGGAAAACACAAAGGATGAGCCGGGTGCAGATGGGAGCAGGTGTGCTTGTGTCAATGCCTTCAAGAAGGAAAGTGACGTCCACGGACGCCACCATTGACGACCGGGGCCTGCAAGAAGGAAGGTTGGAGGGTCTGAGCTGGCTCCTCCACGATGGCGCCCTCAAGAGGGACGCAACGTTGTTGACGCCGCCACCACAGGCTCTAGGGAACCAGAGCTAGGTTTTCACCAGGAGGAGAGCGACATGCTATAGTGTGGGGGGCTATGTCGACGCCTCCAAGGAGGTAAACGGGGCCGGATGGCATCGTCGTCGATCGCACAGTCAAGTTGTGCACGGCTTTCGTCTAAGCTCCCCAAGCCCATGAACTATAGCCTTCACTGCCAACTAGTCTCGCCGTCGACCGTCCTTCTCTCCCAAAAACAGAGGGCGATATCATCCCGGCCACCAGCGCACGAGCTAGGGCAGGATGGGGTGCAGCTGCGGTACCCGCGACTGCGAGCCGGAGCGGCCCCGTAGGCAATTGCCGTGCTATGTCCAGCAGACCGGCTGCTGCCGCAGCAGGCCGGCGCGCCTGCCCGGGGACCATGCCTCATGGGTCGGAGGAATCGAAGCGGAACCAGAGGTTGTCGTTGAAGGACACGACACCTGCAGGAAGCTGATGGCAGAGCGGACGGCGACCAGGCCCACGTGGACCCCCTTGCCGGAGGTGACCAGGTCTGCCGTGGCTGCGCAGCGTGGAGCTTCCGTGTTCTGGCCGCGCGAAGCACAGCGGCACCACACCTGCCGGCAGAGCAGTCCACCGCGCCCTCCGGAAGCAGCCACCGCGCGGAGCCTGGGCGTTGCTGACCGTGGCACTGCATCTAGCTCGATCTGCAGCTCCCTGGAGTCAACGCCGGCGAGCGCTCGGTCGCCTCAGCCGGCCATAGCCCCGGCCAGCAGAGCCAGATCCGGCCGCCGTGGGCTGGCCCCGGCCAGCCACGAACCGAGCACAGCCGTCGCCGCCGCAGGCAGAGTCGGCCCGGAGACGTAGCCGCCGAGCAACAGTCCACCTCCACAGATCCACCATTCACGCTCACGGATCTGGCCATTAGAAGCACGGATCTGGCCAGAGCATGAACAAACAAAGATTTGGAAGAGATTCAAAATTGGGGAGAAAAGAGGAAGCGGTGGAGAAGAAGCACGCGGGGGACAGCCTTGTTGAGCGCCCGTCCGCTGGCCGCCGCCGCCACGGCCGCGGATGTCAAGGAGCCGCGGCGGCAGCGGCCGAGTTAGCCGGAGGGGAGCGGAGGCTAGTTGGCCGGGCGAGTCGCCCTCGAGTCGCCTCGCGCGAGGGAGACGATGCCTTTCCGCAATGTAAAAAGCTTAGAGAGTTGTAGGAGTATCAAATTGCATATGATGTTATTAAGAGGAATCTATAGTTGTCTATTTGAAGATGTGACCAGATAGAATTTTAGCACTGAGTATTATGGCATTCTTCTGTGTACTAGTACTATAAAAATACTTGAACTTCATTCGCTGTGATATTTATTGGTGGGTCATATGTACTGAATCTGGGAATCTTTTGGTAGGTAACATAATAAATTTCAACATTGGTCCATTAGTTGATTTAGACGTCCCTCAGAGCTTTTGGAGTCAGGTTTCTGGGAAGTAACATGTTCTACTGGAAAGAAAAGGTGACATTCTATTGTTTGACCTATTAGTTATCATGATATATTCATATTGCATTGCAGTACTTGTTCCTTGCATCACTTTTGTACTCCCAATTCATCAACAAAATATGTTTTAAATGCCAAATTAGCCTTGGAATCCTACCATAGTTTATAAAGTCTTGAATTTGTCATGGGGACCATTTATACCTTGTGTCTCATTGCCGTAAACTCTACTAAGATCAACAACCTAAATTCCCCAATGGGAGACTTATAGATGTTGAGGAAAATATACATCATCAGGTTGGAACATTAATGAGGGAGTCACCATGCAGGAAGTATGTAATCAATGAAAATGAGACCTTGACGAGTCATGCCACTGGTATGTAGGCGAAAGAACTGCGCACCATTTTTGCAGCTTCCTGACGGATTTACAAGTAAACTACAAAATCTTAAAAAGGAGGGCTGCTCAAAACAATGTTATTTATATTTTCGTTCTCTATTTTGTAGTTTACATGTATGGATGGAATTTTCTCAGTATTTATTGATGGTATCGTTGCTTATCTTGAACAATGGATCAGGGAGAGGACGCCTCAATTGAAGCTGCTGTGACGGCGATATCACGCTGTCTAAGAAACCCCACCGGGACAAACAACTGTTCGGAGGTATTATAGAAAGTAATGAGTTATATCGGCCAAAGAAACACGGGTGTACAGAAGTGAAATATTAGAACAGAGACTAAAGATGTCTCATCGTTTCCACTCTCCAGAGAATTAAAGGCTTCACTCTTTCAAATTGAGAACATTTATCTGGTTGTGAATATGGATATTTTTACAATGCAAGTGTGGACTTCAAAAACTCTAAATAAGTTAGTACAAACAAGCATGCTGGAACATTTTATACATGCGACATTTCTTTTTGTAATTGTTTGGGATTATATTAATCTAGAGAAGTAGCACATTCCTTTCCACGGAAATGTACCAGAAAAAAAGGAAAGTTACATCAAATTAGGTTATCTTCTTTTCTTCCGGTGCTCTTCGCTATTTGTAGCCGCCCCCCATTTGTAGATCAAAACAATAACGATCGAAAGCAATCCTCAAACCGATGCTGATGACCGATGAGGACACCTTTCGTGAATTGCAAAATATCTTCTCCCTTGACGGGACTTAGACATCTTCATATTATTATAGGTCCATGAAAGAACTAAGCCCACTTCTAGCTCTAAGGCTAATTGTACTTTTTATATTTCACCAAGGGTCAAGAGGGAGAAAACCTTCTTCCCCTTGGGAGTATGACAATCAGGTCCTCTCTATCCAAATCATATTTGGAGATAAAGTCAAGAAGATCTTAAGGTGTAGAAGTGTATTAAAGTTTTTTCATGGGCCTTTATGACCTTGTCTGAATCTGTTAAGGAAAATATTCAATCCTTTCAATTTTATGTCTATTAGGCGAGTCTTAGTGAGAGTTTGGTATCCAACTTTTCAAGACTTATATATATGTTGAGTTTGTAAAACGGATCGGGAACCTTTGTACATTCCTGATAGTTTCAGGGTACCTTGACTATCACGTGCAATCTTATATTCAGATGATTCAGATATATACAGGACATTTATATCTAATTTTATACATAAGATCAAAATTACATTCAATTAAGCCTAATACTGTTTTGTTCTCCACATTCTTGGATACCTGCGTTCTACTGTTTTGGGATCAACTACCAACAGACCTTCGGGTTCCCCTAAATGTCTCGAAGGTTTTTAGAATTTTAGTTATCCTAACATTAATATTAAAAGCAGGAGCATTTTTTTGAACATCGTCCATTCCATCCAATGACAAGTGGGCCGCCGCTCCTACACCTCCCTATAGAAAGTTAGGACTATGTGATCATCTAATGATCTAAATTAATTCAAAGAGCACGTAACAAATACAATAGAGTCTGACGGTTGTATTTGTAGCTTGTTGAGTCATCCATTTCGGATTGAACAGACAATGCGAGTTGATTGCTGTTGCAATCCGCACGTCAAGGCAAATTGACAGCCCAAGTAGATTTATCCTGCATATTTGTTTTACTTTAATCGCTTTTGCCATGTAGATTTTTTTTTTGTGAAACAGGAGACGCCACCTACTTGTTAGAATAAATTAAGTAAAAGTCCAAAGAAAGGTTACACTAGAGAAAAATAAAAAGGAACCCAAATTACATTTGTTATTTAAGCTGTCTTTTTTTCCCCCAGAAAGAATAGCATAGTTAAATTCTGAAATAAAACTAAGGTGGACAGATTTTGCCACAAGAAACTTTATTAGACAATTGAGGGTTTTGGGTTATAGACATCTTCTAATAAAAACACATCATACCGTGATTGTTACAAAGACATTACAATTGTCGCAACAATGAGACGTATAGGAGATCAAAAACTCTAATGTACCAAAGAAAATCAACAAATAAAACAAAAGAAAGAAATTTGAAATCTACAAATTGCATCTGACAAATCCTCCTTCACGGCTTATTCCATAATGTTGACATGAGACAAATCCAATCTATATCTATATCTATATCTATATCTATATCTATATCTCTTTTAATTTATAATTCTAAACCCACTATAATTCTATCTCGAGACGCAAGACATCCACATCAGCACTCCACTAGCATATACAATTATGACACTTATCTATTCATGCAAGCAACCCAGGTCATCATGCCACATATTATCTACTAAAATTGACTCGCTATTCCTGCAACAACGCGCGGGGTATGCTTCTGGTATAAGAGAAGAGAAACAACTCCATCTACTTCTTGAAGCTCTAATCACCAAACAAGGCAACTGATATATAAGCATTCTCATTTCCACTGAAGTAGGCAGTGAGAATACTCTAGATACCAATAGCTACTGAAGACTTTAGATTGGGCAACCACAGTATACACATAAATAGCACCGGTATACAAAAGTCCTCTAAAGCAACGCCTCTAACAAGGACCCAACTATAGTGATCACAACCGTTTGTCTAGAAAAGGGCAAAGTTTTCACCTAGAGACCCTACCACTAAAGCAACGCCTCTAACAAGGACCCAACTATAGTGATCACAACCGTTTGTCTAGAATAGGGCAAAGTTTTCACCTAGAGACCTAGTGGTAGGGTATAGGATGCAATGATGTCATCTCCATGGACCATGGAGAATAACGACATCCAAAACATAGTGATGTAAGGTGGGTTGTCCGCGAACATGTAAATAGGATTAATTTTTACGGGTTACCCGTATAACCTGCGAAACTAAGCCTATTTGCGGGTTCACGGGCAATCCTCCTTGTATCTCTAAAAAACATCATCACCGTCGAGACTGACATAGAGACCAACATGGCTTTTACCTGCACACACCAACCTACCACAACAAAGGCAAAAGAGTCAATGAAGCGTGTCCAATACCATGCTATTGCCAAACATTAGGGACATAGCACCCAAAGCATGAAGATGACGAAGAACGTCCCATATCACACACCATCGTGGTATGCCGAGTCCTTGAGCGCCTATTGCTAGCCATGTCATGCACAATTGGGTCACCGGATTATGCTCGTAACAAGAACAACCATAACAAAGGGACTAAGCCTTTGTTACAAATTTAGGCATTTTCATGTTTAATTTAATCCAAAAAATCTATAGTAAATTGGTGACAACATGTATGTGTATGTGTGTGATATTACTACTTGCACTAGTAGCAGGTATGAACATGAACAACATACAGATCATAGCGGAAAAGATATTGAATTTAACAAATTCAAGAATAGAATTATACCCGGTGGAGGGACCCATGCTCAAGGCACCGGTGGCTCCACATGCACTAGTCGACATAGTGCGTTGCTCGATGTTGCGGACCACAGTCGATGCAGGATGAGGTTTGCAGTGCCGTCCCTTGAATGTCCACCAGGAAGAAGATGATCCAAGGAGGAGGAAGAAGACGACGCCCACAAGGAAGAAGAAGACGACCTGAGGAAGTTAGCGAGCAGTCACCGAGACACTCCCCAAAAGCCTAATCACCCGCACACCCGAGCAGGTGTCGCTATGCGGACGGCGGTTCCGGAGGCCTGCGCTCCCAACTCTCCGTGTGCGCAGAGGATTGGGATGGGGAAACTCGGGAGCAACTCAACAAAAGAATGATGTTGCTGGATGTGTTGTGTCTCGTCCGCGCGGCTGAAGGTAAGCATTCCTTCCTATAAGCACGAAAGGTAGAAGATGAAGTGTAGAGGATGAACTTGGATGTCATGAGGCGTCATGAAACGTCCATCAATTACTAGTAACATCTGCCATAAACATGGGGGTTACTACTAACTACAACCATAACCATGGGAGTTACTATTAACCGCAGCCATAACTATGACCGTTACAAGTTCAGCCATCAACTACATTCAGTCCACCATTTTATTGCACCTAGCATCTAATATGGCCTTATAATTTATTTGATTTAATTAAATAAAATATGGGTCATGCCCACATTAAATCTAACAATCCCCACCAAATTCTATGGTGCATATGAAATGCTCTCTATTCTCTGTTGTTTGATATACTAGTGTTTCGATGGAGACCGTTAAGTTGAACATCCATCTAGAATAGAGGTTACACTTCTTCACAACTGAACAATGGACTTTGCCTTTAATTGATAGTTTTGTGCGAAATAAGTTTCACCTAAGTCTTTACTGATAGCAGGTTGCCTAAAGCATCCCCTCTGGTTGGAGCATATAAGTCAAACTCCTGGGCCTTTCATGAGTATCTATAGAACACCCAAATCTCATAGACTATGACTAGCAGTCAAACTCATATAGGTGTATTCCTCAAAAAATATTCTATAGGACAACATCTTTGCTTTAGCAAGCCACTTGAAGCATGTTAAGGTAAAACCAACCTGCCTTACAGCAAAGGAAAGACATGCATCTGACATGTGCCTAGTTCAGGGTCTTTCCTCACAATCTACCAATAGCTTGTTTCACCATCCTACTTCATGGGATCTTCGATCACATAGAACATGTTACCACCATGATAGACTTAATGTGGATCTCAAGCCTATCTCACTAGATGTACTATCTATCACATTACGTGATAGTCCTTTAGTGAATTGATCTGCCAGATTTTTAGACGTATGGACATAATCCAATGCTATCACTCCAAAGTTTCTCAGTTTTCTAACAGATTTTAACCACCTTTTTACATGCCTTGTGGACTTCATATTGTCCTTAGAACTGTTTACCTTGATTATCACAGTTTGGTTATCATAGTTCATAGAAATAGCCGGTATAGGTTTTTCTACTACCGGTAAATCTATAAGAAGTTCACGAAGCCACTTGGCCTCAATGCCAGCAGTGTCTAATGCTATGAGTTTTGCTTCCATGGTTGACCTCGTTAAGATGGTCTGCTTGTAAGACTTCCATGAAACAGCGTCACCTCCAAACAGAAACACATATGCACTTGTGGCATGAACCTCATCAGCATCAAATATCTAGTTCGCATCACAATAACCCTCTAGTACCTTTGGGTACCTGGTATATGCATGCCATAGCTCATAGTACCTTTCAGGTAGTGCATTACTCTCTCGAGAGCACACCAATGATTATCTCCTGGTTTGACACAAACCGACTTAGTTTGCTCACAACAAATTGTAGCGCTAGCCAAATACATAAGCGAGCCAATAATTTGGGAGTATCTCAATTGATCCCTTGCTATTCTTTGATTTTTCCTCAACAGCACACTAGGGTCATAAGGAGGAGTAGGCTGATAGTCACTAAACCTAAAGTGACTTAAAACCTTTTCCACATAATGGGATTGTAGAAGTGTAACCCCACCATTGTCTTCTCTTAATGGCTTGATATTAAGAATAACATCAGCTTCTCCCATATCTTTCATCTTAAAATTACTAGAAAAAATTCTTTAACCCCTTTAATCACATCAAGGCTGGTTCCAAAGATCATTATGTCATCAACGTACAAACACAAGATCATACCTTCAACCCCACCATACCGATAGTACACACACTTGTCAGCTTCATTCACAACAAAGCCGACAGATGTTAAAGTTCTGTTGAACTTGTCATGCCATTGCTTAGGAACTTGTTTCAGGCTATATAAGGACTTCAATAATTTACACACCATGCCTTCTTGACCATTTGCTACAAATCTATCGGGCTCATCCATATAGATCTCCTCCTCTAACTCTCCATTTAGGAAAGCTGTATTAACGTCCATCTGATGAACAAGAAGACCATGTGAGGCTGCCAGGGAAAGTAGCACTCGAATTGTAGTTAATCAAGCAACATGTGAATAAGTATCAAAGAAATCTTCACCTTCTTTTTGGGTATAACCCTTGACGACAAGCCTTGCCTTGTACCTCTCAATTATACCATTAGGCCTAAGCTTTTTCTTGAACACCCATTTGCATCCTATATGTTTACACCCATAAGGACGTTAAATGACTTCCCAAGTTCCATTAGACATAATAGAATCCATCTCACTTCATACTGCTTCCTTCCAAAGGTCAGCATCAGGAGAGGAATATGCCTCTTCAATGGTTCTTGGTGTGTCATCTACAAGGTACATAATGTAGTCATCATCAAAAGACTTTGCAGTCCTTTGTCTCTTACTCTTTTGGGTAACTACAATGTCATCCTCCTCAGGATTTTGCACACGGGGTTCCTCAATATGTTCTTTTGAAATAAATTGCTCATGGGATATTATAGGTTCATGACTAGATGTGCTGGGTGTATTTTTCATAAGAAATTCACTTTAAAAAAATGTAGCATCTCTAGACTCCATTATAGTACCAACATGCATATCAGGTACTCTAGAATTTGTAATTAAGAACCTATATCTAACGCTGTGAATAGCATAACCAAGGGATACACAATCAACAGTTTAAGGCCCAAGTTTGTGTTTCTTGTTAATTGGCACATTCACCTTGGCCAAAAACCCCAAGTGCGCAAATAAGAGAGATTTAATCTTTTTTTCTCCCATTCCTCGAATGGTGTGATTTCTTTATTCTTTGTAGGAACTCTATTTAGGACATGACACACTGTCAAAATAGCCTCACCCCACCATTCCTTAGATAGTCCCACAACCAACATGGCATTAACCAACTCAGTTACAGTGCGGTTCTTTCTTTCAGCAATCCCATTGGATTGTGGTGAGTATGGCAGTGTCCTCTCATGAATAATTCTATGTTCTATGCAGAATTTAGAAAACTCACTTGAAAAGTATTCTCCACCATGACCAGATGTTAACCGTTTAATTTTCCTCTCAAGTTGATTTTCTACTTTAGCTTTATAGGTCTTAAAATAATGCAACGCTTCATCTTTTGATTTTAGCAAGTACACGTAGCAAAATCTAGTATAATCATCTATAAATGTCATGAAGTATCTTTTGCCACCTTTAGTCAACTCGCCATTCATCTCGCACGGATTGGAATGAACTAGTTCTAATGGTGCCAAGTTCCTCGCCTCCGTAGCCTTGTGAGGCTTGCGAGGTTGCTTGGATTGCACACATAAATGGCACTTAGAACCTTTGACTAAATTAAATTTTGGGATTAAATTCAAATTTACTAGCCGCGATAGACAACCAAAATTAACATGACAAAGCCGTAAATGCCAAATATTTGACTCATCAGGGATAATAGCATTGTTCACAACCTTATTACACACATCATCATGCAAAGATAAGTGGAACAAGCCTCCATAATCATAACCTTTACCAACAAATGTCCCATACTTTGATAGTACACATTTATTTAACTCAAAGACAATTTTATAACCATCTCGACACAATTGAGAGCCGCTAACTAGATTCTTTTTGATGGAGGGGACATGCTGCACGTTCTTCAATAGCACCGTCTTTTCCAAAGTGAACTTCAGATTGACCATACCAACACCAAGAACACGCGCATGGGACCCGTTCCCCACCAGCAAGGCTCCAGTCCCGCCGGCCTGATAAGAAGAAAACAAAGAAGCATCAGCACATACATTTATGTTAGCTCCAATATCCATCCACCACTCAGGCGAATGACAGACTAAAAGAATAGTAGCTAAAGAATTTCCGTACCAGATGTTCCTCATTTAGCCTCGTTAACAATGATGTTTGCAGCTTTCTTTTCTTGCTTGAATTTGTGGTCTGGGCACACACTTGCCCAGTGCTCATCGCTCCCTTTGTTCTTTTTCTTCTTAAAGGTGGTTGTTTGTTTAGGCTTCGAGTTGTTCTCTTGCTTGTTCTTCTTCTTATTTCGAGATGCATTTGAGTTTTTCTTCTACACCATAATGGCACTAGAAATCTCAACTCCTTTTCATGGTTGTCTTTTGCTCTCGCCCTCTCCTCAACATCAAGAGACCCAATTAGCTCAGCCATGCTAAACTGTTGTCTCTTGTGCTTTAGAGAGGTAGCAAAATCCCCCCAAGAAGGTGGCAGCTTAGCGATAATATCATCGGGCACAAACTTGTTGGGCAACACACATAGAAACTGCTCGAGTTCCTTAGCCAGTGCCTGTGTCTCATGAGCCTATTCCACTACTGAATGGTTATCAACCATTTTGTAGTCATACAACTTCTCCATGATGTACAACTCACTACTAGCATCTAAAACACCGAACTGAGCATCAATTGCATCCCATAGTTGTTTGTCTGTTGTGCATATGATGTAATTGTCCTTGTATTTGCTATGAAGAGCGCTAATTATGGTGTCGTGGGGTGGGAACCATGACAATCATTGTTGTTCAAGTCGGTGTCAGAGTACGTGTCTCCGGTGGCTCAGTTGGACTCAAGAACACAAGAATCACAGAGAGGACGCAACGATTTATCTTGGTTCATGCCGATCGATACCCTACGTCCAGTAGCTGATGATCCTTATACTCAAGAGCACCCAAAATTGGGGAGTTACAGCAGAGCATATAGGAGGAAGAGAGAGATTTGGTAGGGGGTTAGCTCAGTGCTAATCCTGAGGTTGCCTCGCCGCTGGCGGAGTCTTCCCCTTATCGGAAAGGAGGAAGACGATGGGTGCGGTGGAGGAGCTCTCGGTGCCCCTCTCTGGGTTGCTCTACTCTCGGTGCCGAGTAGGAGCGATCAATGAGGAATGGAATGATCTATCTTGGATTGTCCTCTTCCCTCTAGGGTTTGACCTTATCCTTATATACCAAGATAGGTCAGGTACATGGTGGTTTAGGGGGTTGAGCCTATGGTCACATGCGTCGGAGTCCAGGAGGGTCTTGCAGCGGTGCACTATGGACCATGGTGATGTTGTGGAGTCGAAGAAGCCTTGAGCATCGTCCGGCTAGCCTATTTTGACACGCTGAGTGTCAGGCTATGTCAGTTTGGGCTGACCTCCCTAGGCACATCATCTGGAGTCTTCCTGGTGGCGAAGGAGGCTGGCTCAAGGGGCTAATGTGTGGGCTTGGAAGCCCTTGAGCCCCTAGAGGCCGAGGAGAGCTTGTCTTCTTGTGTCACGCCTCGTGCGTGACCTTGTCGGTGGAGCGGCTAGCAAGGCCATACCCAAAGTGCTGCGTCAAGGGGGCCCTCGAGCCTTGATGGCTCGAGGCGTGTCTTGTTCTGCCCGAGCCATGGTTGGCATCGTAGGCCGAACAGGAGTCTCGGACCAGGCTCAGGTTTCCTGCCGATCGGGAGCCTGAGGCTCAGTCTAGCCCCCGAGCCCTGAGCAGGGGCCTTGGTGTGCTTAGGCTCAAGCGAGTTCCTTAGTCTAAAGGTGCACGTGAGCGTACCTAATGGGTATAGCCTCTAAGTCCCCGAGTGATCCTAGAGGGGTCGACCGAGGGGTCTCTTCGGTCGGGAACCATAGATCCTGAGGCTTAACATATCCATATGTTAGGATCTTGTTAGGAGCCCTTGAGGCCTTTATGGCCTAACTTGGCCCAGTTTGTGATGGCGACGAAGGGCTGAATTCAATCTTCTAGTGACTGAACTTGTCGCGGCGGGAATGGCCTTCGCTGACGATGGTGCGATGCCCTGCATGGGGCTCTTTCCCCAGTGTGATGGGGGTGCTCGGTTGCTGAGGCCTGAGTGGTAGTGGTGCCAACCCCTCTTTTGATCCTATGTCGCGTAGGTCTATAGCCTGAGCAAGGGTTCGGTGAACTCGTCTGGGAGTTACTGACTTTAGGCCCTTGGGCACCCTTCTTTTTGGTCGAAGCCTGCTATAGGTCAGGTGATCGAGAGCGTCTAGGCTCTGGCTCAGGGTCACTTGATCACCGGGCGTGCCATGCCCTTCTAGGGGCTTTGGTAGCAGGCCTCGATCCTCTTGGGCCAGCATTCTTGGGCCGACCTTCTATGGCCATAGGTCGGGGCACGGGGAGTGCGCCATGTTCAGGAAAGAGGCCCTCATTGGGTCCATGGATTAGTGGCTCCTAACCCAACTCTGGGGAGTTCGTTGGTTTTGGGGGTGTGCTGCCTGAGTACTCGTTGATTGGGGGGTCAGGTTGCTCCATCTGGGGAGCTGGCATAGCACCCGAGGCCATCGTGGGGCCTTCTTGTCCACGGGCACAGTGGCTTCTGGTCACGTCCCATCCGCTGATGCTCTGTGCAGGTGGTTGATAGCACTTGGGGTGCCATGGCAGGCAGAGGAGTTATGGCGTGCACTCTCGCACCATCCCACTTCTAGGAGATGGGATGTCTGGCCACGTGGAGCAGATTCAGCGGAGGAGAAGCCGCGGCACTTGGTGTGCACGGATCCGGGCCGTTGATGGCGGCCGGTGGGCCCGAGGGCAGCCAGATCCCCTCAAGTCCCTTGAGGAGATGTGCATGGAGTGGGCGGCACACTCGGTCAGTGTAGGAGGTCGGGCGGACAAGGAGGCGGCGGTTAGCCTCCACCTTGGGTCCAGCAACTGTCGCCGTGTCGTATGATCGCGCGTAGGATCGTGGGAGCGTGGTAGCTGCCACACTCAGAGTACTAAAGCAAAGCTAGGGAGGTGGAGAGGGGAGGTTTCCTTCCATTCCTAGTGAAGCCCTTCTATTTCTAAAAGCCTCCGCTTTGCTCAGCTCTTGCTCATTCGCTTACCGCCGCTGCTTTTCCCTTCGCCCCCATGCATAATGGGGGCCTTCAGAGGCCATCGAGACGGAGATCATGAAGATGGAGGAGGACAGGCTAGCACCAAAAAGAGGTCCTAGTGGTTGGCTGGCGTCCCCCCGCCATTGGGGAGTTGGCATCGGCGCCTAGAGATTAGGAGGTCGTCTCCTTCACTGACTTCCACTACCTGGGGTTTGGCTCCCCCTGTGTGGTCTCCTGTACTACTACGGCCTTCGTCTCCATGACCTGACGCTAGAGGGGATCCTCCACATTGCGACCTTCATCACACTGTGTGAGGCGTTTCTTGGGATCGAGCCCCACTTCACACTGTGGAGGTGGCTGTTCTAGGTGGTCTTGTCATTCCCCGACAGTGCCTTTCCGGCGTTGGGGGGTGCCCGAATATAGGTGCAACTACATGCTGCTGGCAGGTACCTTGTCCTTGCTCTCCTGCCGGGTTTCAATGCTAAAATGCGCTAGAGGAAGAGCTAGTTCTACCTACCCAACATGGTCCTAGTGCTTCCATCCTTCTCAGCGGTGAGGTCGGGCGACGCCGCCTGAGCTTTGTGGCAGCTGTTCCCCTTGGTAGAGGAGGCCATAGAAGTTCCTGCTCTTATGGGGCCCTTTGAGGCTCTGAAGATGCAGGGGCTGACCAGACCGGTGGTGGTGTGCATGTTCATCCATTGTCGGATCCTCCCATTGAGAGAGAGGGCGCACCCGTTGTGGCAGCACTAGGGGATCATGGACCTAATGATCGAGTTCCATTATCCCATCTGGGAGGAGCTGCTTAGGGTGCTGATAATTAGGGCCATTGGCATGGACTACTAGGGGTAGGCGTCATCCCTGCCCCTTTTAGCATCGAGCACCCTCCTCACGTAGGCCATCTGTTCATCCGGATGATCTCAGAGCACCCCTCTCCTCCCTCTATGGTGGAGTGGGTGTGGATGGCTATGCCCCCGATGGGGACAAAGGACGCGCTAGTGCTGGCATTCGGCCCACCTCTGGCGGAAGCTTCGGCTCCAGTGGCACATGTGGTGGTGGTTTATGGAGGGTCACGGAGGCACTAGAGGAGCGCCGCTCGGCGCGGGCGGAGTCCACCTTGCTCGTCGTCTCCCCGGCGGCATAGGTAAGGACCATCTTTACTCCTTACCATTTTCGTTGCCGTTCTTGACACCGGTGTTCACGTTGTGCGTAGGGGATTCCCTAGGAGGGTGGTCGCTGAGGTTGGTTCCTTGAGCACCGGCAAGCCCCCCGATGCTGAGCTCACTTGTTGCCACCCTCTCCATCGGTGGCTGGGCCAGATCGGTGCGCCCCTCCATTAGGGGTGTCCCCTCATGGTGCCCCGCTCACACTTTCCGTGGCAGCGATCGAAGCACTATGGTAGGAGCGAGAGGACACCATCGGGGCCACGGAGGATGCCTAGAGGGAGGCTAGAGAGGAACGGCTGGCTGCGGCGATGGCGGAGAACGTGCATGACATGGCATAGGCAGAGGCGTCCCTAAGGGGGGAGCTCGAAGGTGCGGGTTGTTCCATTTCTCCACCTTTGCTCCCCATGGACGGCTGACTCCAGGCCATGTTCCCACATTGTTCTGATGTCTCAAACCTTTGTTGGCGCGGAGTCGAGGGAGGGAGCTCATCATCTTGGCGAGCAGCTCTGAAGGCTTTAGGAGGAGGCAGCTAGGTTGCGGGCCCACCTTGACGCTCATGGCACGAAGTCGAGGGAGCTCTGAATCATGGCTCTGGGCGCCTACCGTGCCTCTTCCCCAGGGGGGGTGCGCGACAACATGATAGAGGTGAATGCGCGGCTTCGTGCTGCGCCAGAGCGCTTCTACGAAGCCATGGAGGACGGTGTCCTGTAGGGGGCTGCCTTGGCGCTGGCCGTGGTCCACTTTTGGTTCCCCGGCTCGGTGGATGTCCATGAGGTGGCAAGAGGCTTCCCTGCAGGTGTTGACCTTGATGACTTGGCATTCCTAATGCCCTGCCTAGAGGACGCTGCTGACGACGTCCTAGCAATCATGCCCCTAGACAACATCTTATGCGGTTCCTTACCAGACCGTTGAGGAGCGCTGGCCGCACCTGATGCCTCCCTTGTCCCTATGAGAGAAGGGAGATCAACCAATATGTGTCCTGTGGTTGGGTTGCGGGGCGTTGTTCCCTGAACAATTTAATTTTTTTCGTTGTAAATATTTGGTTCATATGTTTGCCATTTCTTTACCACCCCTGTTTTTTCTGCTTCTCGGGCATGCCCGACTTTCCATTCGATCGGTATTTGGGATCTGCTTTCCCTCACGATCCTTGGCTTATGCCATAGGTGGCCTAGGGTGATGCCCTCTTGGCGGCGCATAGGCGTCAGTGCTAGGTCAGGGAGTCCGAGCGTGCAAATAGACTAGAATTGGAAGGTCAAGTAGGCGTCGACCAACGAGGCAGACCTCACGGTGCTCTACACTTACTGGAAGGAGGGGGGATTCATGGCAATCAGAAAGTGAACCCAATATTCAACTTGAAAATGAAAGGTATAGGAACGGAAAACAAACAGGGAAAGTCACATAACTTTGCGTTTCCTTCCTAAGCGCTTTGGTCGAGGCAGAGGATGGGCGTGACGCAGCCAGGCTTGCACTCTGGGCATTCAGGCAGCGAGTTTGGCCATAGTCCTCCTTCGCGGGGAAGGTTTGGAGCCTTCCTCAATCGGGTCAGTCCCTTCTGGGTGTCCAAATGCCTGGATGTAGGGGTCCGCCATGCTACCGTGACCGCTAGTTTACACCGGGCGCATCTGTGGGGCTTAATTGGTCGAACGCCGCAGCTGTCTCGACCCCCATTTCCTCCATCGGGAAGTGCCCAAGGCTCTTGAGGAGGCTTTATCATTGTTGCCAGGGGCCGCGTGGCTCGCTATCGTGTGAGCCCTTGCCCTTGGGGCCCGAGTTCTGCCCCGGCGTCCTCCCGGTCCCCCTGTCAAGCCCGCAGGTGGACCACCTTCTTCTCATAGGTAGCTCGCGGGGTTGCGGGGACTCTGGTCCGACGGCGTGAGCTCTGGTGCCCTCCCAATGGGAATTTCACCGTTGGCGTGATAGCGCACACATGGTGGGTCATGGCAGTCAATATTGTTAGAGTCGTACTCTGAGCCGTTCCCCGAGAGGATCTTAAGGAAGGTGCGTAGCAAGGGTCGGTCGGCCCCCGCAGCGTCGAAAAGAATGGTGCTCTGGGGTGCGTCATAGCTGATGAGGTGCTCTAGCTCTAGCTGGAGGGATGCTGCCTCATTCTAGATCCCAAAAGGCAGGTCTGGGAGGTAGTACCATAAGCGATCGGGCGGTGGGAGCACCTCACTGGTGGCGATCTGGTGGTGGACGTTGGCCAGCATGTAGAACATCTGGCGCTGATCTAACATGGTGGGGTGTGGACCCAGACTGTATTGGATCTACTGGGCCAGGACCTCGAGATTTGCTCCTAGGAGGCCCTGTGGGGGGGGGCATCGGGAGCTCATTGCCCACTAGCACAGCCCCGTTGAGCAGACAAAGCTCACCGTAGCAGTCGGCGACGTAGGTCAGGGTCCCAAAGTTGAGGACCTAGCCCCAAGCGAAGGCGTTGGCAGTGATGAAGAACTCGCCAAGGAAGTGAACACCGCCATCTAGGCTGGTGCCACTTGCTCTGGCGACGAGGTAGGTGGCTCCGGCTACCGTAGAGCCTGAATCGCACTTGACGCTGCCCCCTATCTAGCGCACCAGCTGTCATGGGGTCAGAACCATGGCAACCATTGTTGTTCGAGTCAAAAAATAAATGTATATAAATGGTAAATGATAGCTGATCATTGGTCACTCAGAGTACTCCTTTCTATGGCTTTAGCATGGCTAAGTAGAATATTAGAGGAATAATTCCTAAGTCTTTCTTAATTACAAGTCAAAGCATACATTGATTAATGCAATTACACTTAGTAGTCATGGCTAAGATCAACTTCATATCTACACATAAGGGATATTACTAAGGAAGATTAAGAATAGAGCTTGTCTTCCTTCGTGACTAGATCCTACTTGTCCTATATTCGGGGAGTGGACTACAAAGGACTCAATGGGAGTGTCACATCCATGATCTACCACATGGCCCAGAATATAGGGTGCATCCAAAGGTAAACAACGTATAAGCACCACGCTTACACAATGTCAACCACTCACCCCTGGTACCTTGGAGCAAGCGCTATACGAACTTATGCTTGAACATGATGATAATCTAATTATACTAAGAATATAATCAAAGTAGACGATGAAAATGATAACTAAGAACATGCATAATATTAAGAACAATGTCGAATCAATTGTAGCAAACATATGAATAATGAAAGATACAAAAGAGGATACAAGGGGCTATATCAAGCCACGCTCTTGACAAGATTTGGAATCCAAGCGAAGCTTGCCTTCCTCTAGACCTAGCCTAGCTAGCTATGCCCTAGAATATGGTGGAGCTCTAAGAATGATTAAGGTTTCTGTCTTCTTGACTGAATGACTTATGCCTGAGGGAGGGGGGTAGGGGCTGGTATATATAGGCTGTAGCATCAATTCTGAGCCCTCGGATCAAACTAACTTGAAAGGATGGCGTAGATGCAAACCCTAAGGCGGTGGAGAACTGACATGCGAAGGAGGAGGCTGACAGTGGGCCCCAGGGGCTAGCCGACCTATAGGTGGGGCTAGCTGGCCCCACCTAGCGGCGTCTCGTGGTCTTCTTTGGTGGTTCGGCTTCTGGTGTCTTGTGGAACCTTTTGGAGTTCTTTTCGCTACGGATAAGCGTGATTACTTCGGACATCTATGCCCACCTTGATAGTTTTCTAGATAAACCTTGCTGAAAACATAGATTCACCAAAACTCGTGGAATTTATTAGTTTAAACCTCTAAACCTATGTTGGTGATTATTTTCATGCCCTAATTCAAGTACTATTGATGGTTTATAATGTTTGTTAACTACCATCAGCAAACTCCCCCAAGCTTAACCTTTAATCGTCCATGAGCAAAGCTAAACTTAGCAAATGGATCAGGAGTTGCATCAATGTTTGCACTCCTCCAAAGTACACATGCGTTCAAACAAGAATTCTCCTCCAGATTAGAATAAATCGATCTGACTTTTAAACTTACCCATATTACCTCTAACCATGGAGCTTCTTAGCCTTCACTTACGTCTTGAGCAATTGAAAGACAGAACGATCAAGTCAAGCACTATATCTCAAGTTCTTTGCTCAACCATTATTCTGAAGTTTTTATAGGTTTTCAAAATAAAACTCAGAGCTTCCATTGTATGACACTCTCATGTCTCTCAATATATGTGGTATTTGTGGATCCTCACCAAAGCAATAAAGATGTTATGCTCTTCTCTTCCTACAACTAAGGCTTATGTGGAGCTCATAGGAGTGGAGAAAGCATGAAAGAGCATACTTGCAATACATATATTGTAAAGTCAAACAATGGATCCAAAGAGAGTTGAGTCATACAATCAAATCAAGATATGCATGCATGTGGAATATGGTGGTTACATATGGTGCTTAAGCCTAATTCTACTATGCTCCTTGAAAACATATCTCTGTTTTTTTTCAGGCAGGCATATGAGTACCCATTGTTTTATAGACCTTGGACACTTGTCCATTTTTTCTCAACTCTTTTTTTTCATGAATAACTTTTGCATAGCCCAAGCTTCTTTTCTGCAACAAAACTTTTGAGAGATAGCAACAAGAACTTGGATCATTTATTTGGTGGATATCATATCAAGCATATTTTTGGTCTTCACTCCTAGTGTAGGAGTAAAACATTTTTGGGTGGATCTAAATGGAACAACATGTTTTTGCGCCTACCCCTAGTGTAGGAGTAGTGCATATGTGGGTGGTGTGTACGTGATCTTGATTTTAAGATAATGACAAACCTCTCTGTTGGCATTTCTTAGCGCAATCACCAAGTGTGGAGGTTTTAAGTCCATCCTCGGCAACGGCGCTAGAAATACCTGTTGGTATTTCTTAACACCATCACTAAGATTGAGTTAACCTTAATGACGCCACCAAGAAACACCAACTAGAATAGTTCTTAATGATTACAGAAAATATCCGCAAGCGCACGGATCTATCGTTGTAGCATTTTACCTGAAAGTATTCAGGGTATCATTATTTATATTTTTCCAAAGGAGGGCAAGGTGCAAGAGTCTAGCAAGAGCGTGAACAAGATTACATACTTGCATTAGTAAACCAATAGTTCATGATAGGGGTAAAAACGGTATTTTCAGGATAGTGGACACATATCTAGGCCAACTGCAAGGATAAAAGGAAAAAAAGAATAAAAGAATATTCCTACGTGGAGCCGGCATGTTCTAATTTAATCGTGCAAAGAACAGTGAATGATCATACAAGTTATATGACTAGAGTTAGAACTAAGTGTAAGATAGACGGGGAGATCTCCGAGCACTGGTCTATCAGCAAGCGCAAGAGACTTTAAAACTCCTACACAATACCCGAACGTGTGGGATGGACAAGGCCGTCACCACCTGCCACCTACCCCTCAACTAGGGGCACCATCATATCTAAAGGTTCTCGTGCACCCGAGCACCACGCCCGCGTACAAGGAAACTACCCATATCCCCCTGGGACTCCGACCCTACGGATCGACAAGCATAGGACATGGGCAAACCCGAAGGAATGATGAACCGCCACCTCAACCCAGCTCTACTTCTACTCATACAAGTCATATGAATGGTTAAGCATAAAGTTGAATATGTTAAGATCATAACACACAAACTATATGTTAGTTCAAATATCATGATTATAACAAGACAACTATACTCTAATTCAAATGCATTACTATAATGAAGATATGAGAACAAGGCTGTGGAAGAACTCTTCATATTCATACCAAAGTTGCTCTTCTTCCAAGGAGCCAAGCCCTCCTTGATAGCTCTTGGTGGCTCACAAAACTACTACTAAAAGCTAAAGAGTAAAAGTACAAAGGTGAGGTGTGTAGCTCCAAATGATGTGTGTTTGAGAATGAGCTCTACCCTCTTATTTATACTAAAGTGTGGTCGGTTTGGTGCAGGTAAATTAGGAAACCAATGTGGACTGCCTCTACATGCCACCATGCAACCGCTAGAGCAAGCTGGGCCCGAGCGGAGCTAGGGGCGGTGCGGGCACACCCTGGGCCGCTCCGCTCGCCACCGCCTTGCTCTGGTGGGCTTCTAACAACGCCTAGGTTGCCTCCACGTCGATGCTCTGCCCAGGTTTAGCGTGTAGGTAGGCTTTTGCTTTTATTCCCTTCATGCATTTCTGCTTTACGCTTTCTGCTTTGCACTGTTTGTCTTGTTTTCCACTTGTATTCGAATATGAGTCCTGCAAAATAGTAATCTTGCAATACAAGTGGAACTATGTCAATAGTATATGCATATGTGTCAAAAGTTTGTTTATTTCTCCTATTTTGGATAGTTATTGGCGGTCGGATATGATCGTTAGTGACCGCCAACAAATCCCCCAAGCTTAACCTTTGCTCATCCTGAGCAAATACCTAAGTACTTGGTTGTTGATCAGGAGTTGCTATTATGCCGAATATATTTCATAAGTGCCATGCCTATAACAAAGTATTCTTCCGTAATTTAAATAAGTCGGCATTTTTATCCACCCTTTATCTTGATCCTTGTGGGGTGTATAGCTTTTCTAAGTTCTTGGGCGGTTGCAAGATAGAACGGTTATAACAGAATCACCAATCAATCATTCTTTGATCAACCATCTATCCGGAGGTTTTATGAGTTTTGCAAAATAAATGTAAGTTCCTCAAATGATTCTCTTGATCACACAATGTGTATGAAACCTCACCAAGGCATTTGGCATTTTGCCTTCTTTTTCCATATCCTACCACTAAGGCTTTTGAGTGGAGTTTTGGGTAGGTATGAAAGTGGGGCATACTTGCATCACATATTTTGCTAAGTCAAAAACTAGACCGCAAGGAGATGCAAGTCATACACTTTGATCAATACGTGCAAGTGTGTGGAATTTTTTTTTTCATAAAATCCTAATTCTAAATATTTTTGTACTCCTTTGGATCATGAATCTCTCTCATTTTGAATGAATGCCTTTTATTTGAAAGTATGGGCTATCTTTATTTCTTTCTTTCTTTTTCTTTTCTTTTCTTTTCTTCATGCTCTTTGGCATGCATTTTTTTCTCTCATGCCTTTTGGCATGGACATCTTTCTTTTCTTCTTTTTTTAGCATAGCCCATACTATTCTTTTTTTGGCATATGAAATTTTTTGAGAGAGGACACATAATATAGTGAATAGAGTAATTATTTGGTGGACGGAAAGACATGTTTTTGTGTAATTCTCAGTGTAAGAGTCAGGAGTTTATTTGTGGGTATACGTGTGTCTTGATCATGGGTGCATGACAAGAATCTCAACAAGGGTCATAATAATTTGACAAAGCTCAATGTAATAACAAGTAGCATATGACTAAGGTTTTGAATGTATATCATGTCATATGGTATTGGTAGGTATTCATAAAATCTCTAGATGTCAACTTTCTCTTAGAATAAAGTCAAAGTAAATTCTATTTATACCATATCATAACTCGCAACAACTTAGAAAAGGAGCATGCATTTGCAACCCACAAGCTTTTAGGTTTTCAGGATGAGACATTTTTAGCCAACAAACTTAAATCTTAGGGAACACTAAGTTACAGCCTACGCACAAATGAATTATAGACAGAGCAACTATTCATCATTTCAACTTAGGAGAAACTAAACATTCCTTAAACACATATGAGAGTGGAATTCATATTTTTGGTATTTTTATCATATTTTATTTTTTTGGTATTTTTATTTTTTTCAGATTTTTTATATGCTAATAAATAATAAATGTAGAAAATAAATGTGAAAATTCAAAATACAAAAAAGATACAAGGTACCTCTGCGGGGGTCCTCCCCCAAGCTAGCTCCAAGTCTATGGTCCGGGATTGCATCCCTTGGACTGCCAATAGGCTACCTGTGCTTCCTGTTGTTGTCTTAGCAGCGTGTTGATGTCCGTGAACTGTTGCTCCTGCACATGTGTGTTAAGTGTATTTTGAATTTCATCTGTGCGGATTTCCAACCCTCCGAGGCGAGTGTTGATGTCATCCAACTCCTGATGGTCCAAAGTAGACTATCATGGATGGACGGGTGGTGGTAGCCCCTCGGAGTAAGACGAGTGTTGCGCCCATGCTACGTCATCGGCCTCATGCCATCCCGATCCACCAGCTTCGTGTGGTTGCGGGGTGTGTCACCAACCAGGCTGATACTCGGGGGTGAACCCAGGTGTCTACATGGACGGGAACCACTCCATATGGAACGCCTGAGGCACAAGTGGTGTCGGTGTCAGCTATGGCTGTTGAGAGCTACCAGCTTCATCTCTAGCCCTGCTCCATGTTGCCCCACGAGAAACAGAACTCCTGCGCGTTTTCTCTTGTTCAACAAGTGTGAAGGTGAGTGACAGGGAGTTATACAATGAGAGTCCTGGGTTAGGTAGTGGAATCTCATTTGTATACCTTGGAAAGAAAAATACAAGGTTCCCTGCATCATCATACTTCAAATGATGCCCTTGCATCAAGTAGTGCTCATCAATATCAAAGTGTGGAGTAGAGATGTATGTCACATCTTGTCCATCCAATGCACCAATATTAGTGGCAATACGAGTCACAAGGGACATGCAAGAGATAGATATAGAAGCCTTGAATGTTTCTAACCAATGTTTAAACATTTCTTTCACAGGAGCAATTTTAGTCTTTTTAAGCATGGCATAGAGAATTTGCAATTCGGCATGATAAACAAATCTTTTGTCTTGCCTAGCAAACAAAGTCATGACAATCCAATGATGCATGAACCTCAAAGTAGGATGATGAATATTCATATTTCGAGGTTGACACTTGCCAACTACATTTTGACTAGAAATCATTCTTCAAAATTTATGGCGGTTAAAACCTCTAAGAGCATGATCCAAGTCAATTGAGCATTTTGTACTAAAGCCTAAGTGAGAGCTGAGATTCCTCCATGTAAGATAGTATTCTTTCTCAAAAAGATGGAAAGTAATCCCACCCTCAACTTCTTGCAAAGAACATAAGAATTGAATTGTTAAGAGGTGAGAACCAAGCTCGTCGATGGGAGCAACGTTCTCCCATTCAACGGTTTTCCAGATGGTGGCGAATTCGGTGTCCATATCTATCTTTTGGAGGAGGTCGGGGTCATACGCTGGTGTGTGGATGAACTCGTGATTCTTGATGAGGTTGTACGCTTGCATCTCCCAATCTCCCTCCAATCCAAGGTGTGGATCATCCTCGCCTTCCTCCATCGGTTGCTCTTGCTCTTCTTCGTCCGTTGGCACTGTTTCTTCGTCTTCATGCATCAAGCTCTCTTTGGGCTCGGTGTAGCGCACGCTTGAGCTTCCGCAGGAGCGACTTGAGCTCGCTCCCATGACCTTCTTGAAAGCACCGGCGAGCTTCCTCCCAAACTTGCCCATGGCGAAAAAGACAACAACACAAACTTGCAAATGGGGTTACGTTAGTGAAAACAAAGCGAACAACCCATGAGCTTGGCTTGGTGGTGATGAATATAGCATTTTTCTATAGAGTTTTCTTGCACTTGAACTTTGTGGAAAATATTTTTGCAAGTGGTGGAGCAAGTGAGTGAGAGAGAGTGAAAATGGAGAATGGAGAGTGAGTGAGGGCTCACACCCGAGCTCTCGGGAGTTATAGAATGAAGCACTGGTTGAGAGGGGGAGGAGGCAACGTCTAGGAGTCGTTGGAGCAGCAGCAGCGCTAGAGGCACCGTGCAGGGTGCGGCCGCACCCCTGGTGCGCCTGCACCAGAGGTGGGCCTGCTGTTGTCCCCCTTTGGCCAGTAGCTCCCAACGACTGTTTTCAGAATGTAGCCATTGGTGCTTCCCACGGTTTTGAAATGTTGCTCTCGAAATTGATTTTCCACAAAACTTTTATTATATTTAGAATTTTCATAAATATTTTTAAAATGAGAAATGATAACAGAAAAATCTATACTTTCAGAAAATGATTTTTATTTTATTTTTCTGAAAATTTTATTTTGAAGCAAATTTTAAATTTTGAATTTTAAAATTTTTGAAATTTTGAATTTTTAAAAGATAACTACCGATTTACCTTCAACAAGGGCTCGACATTTATAGTCTGTCGGCAAGACTTCTCCTCCTTCATTGCTCTGAGGCTGCATGAACAAATTTGGGGGAATTCCTGATTGCCCGGGGATTTTCCTTGAATGATTGATAGGAATAGTAGTAGCTATTTGAGCAATTTATGTTTCAATTATTTTATTAAAGCTCAATTGATTTTTAATAGAAGATGATAAATTTTCAAGTTTTGAATTAATATTTTCAAATATTTTATCATTATACGTCAACGTTTTAGAAATATTTTCATTAATTTTTGCTTGACCTAGCACTAGGTCTTTCAAGGAAGGTTGGTTCGAATTGTAATTTGAGTTAAAGTTCAAATTACCTCCTTGAGGGTAGGACTGATTGTTCCACCTATTATTGTTACTTTGTCAGAACCCATTGTTGATGTAGGCGGCGTCTTCACGGGTCTCGGGGTAGTTGTTCCCCAAATGTTCGACCTCACCACAGGCTTCGTAAGTCATTTGCGAGTCCGTGGCCTGAATGGTGGCCTTCATTGCTTCTTTTTCATGGGCCCTCTCGTCCAGTCTTTTCAATAATAAGTCTATTTTTGCGGCAAGCATATCTGCCTCCTTCACGGTATGCATGCCTTTTTGTTGTTTTCGTTCCTGCCTCAAGCTTTGATTGGCCACCATCTTTTCGATAAGGGCTGTGGCATTGTTGATGGTGAGGGAGAGAAACGCTCCTCCAGCAGCGACATCTACGTGCCACTTCGACATGGGTGTAAGCCCTTTGTAGAAGTTTTGGAGCATGAGCTAGTTCTCTGTTCCATGGGACAAATGCAGCCTCTCCCATGCCTCGGGGATGGATTCCATTGAAGTTTGCTGAAAGTTTGTAATTTTCCCCCTTAGGGCATTGGTTTTACCCATGGGGAAAAACTTCACAAGAAATGTGGCGAAACAGTGTTGATAGCTTTCTTCGCCTTGTAAACCACTATTTCACCTACCCCCAAGGGAGAAGGGAAACGGACGGAGCCTAATGCTAGCTTGTGCGACGTCTTTGATGACGATGGTGTTGCACAGCTCCAGGAAGTGTTGTAGGTGCGTGTTCGCGTCCTTGCTTAGCAAACCATAGAATTGGTTTGTCTGCACCATCATGATTAGGCTAGTACACTGCTCAAAGTTTCTAGCTCCTGGGGCTGACTGATTCACTTAGCTGGCGGAGTAGTGGAGGAAGAAGTGGTACGGGACCTGTTCTTCCTTAGGTACGCCTCCAGATTTTCTGTGTAGTTATCTGGCAGGTCAAAACCACTCATACACTATCATGTTTTCATCCACAACTAGAAGAAAAGAAGCAAAATTAGCCTACATAAACTATGGCTACCATTACATACATGTGATCATGATCATGTCCTACTAGATTCTTTAACCTATGCCCTCCCTAGCAACAGGCGCCAGAAATGCTTGTTGGTATTTCTTAGTGCAATCACCAAGTGTGGAGGTTTTAAGTCCATCCTTGGCAACAGCGCCAGAAATGCCTATGGGTATTTCTTAACACCATCACTAAGATTGAGTTAAACTTAGTGACGTCGCCAAGAAACACCAACTATGATAGTTCTTAACGATTACAGAAAATATCCGCAAGCGCATGGATCTATCATTGTAGCATTTCACCCAGAAGTATTTAGGGTATCATTATTTATATTTTCCCAAAGGAGGGAAAGGTGTAAGAGTCTAGCATGAGCATGAACAAGATTACATACTTGCATTAGTAAACCAATAGTTCATGACAGGGGTAAAAACGGTATTTTTAGGATAGTGAACACACATCTGGGCCAACCTCAAGGATAAAAGGAAAACAAAGAATAAAAGAATGTTCCTACGTGGAGCCGGCATGTTCTAATATAGTTGTCCAAAGAACAGTTAATGATCATACAAGTTATATGACTAGAGTTAGAACTAAGTGTAAGATGGATGGGGAGATGTCCGAGCACTGGTCTGCCAGCAAGCGCGAGAGACTTTAAAACTCCTACACAGTACCCGAACATGGGGGATTACAAGGGATAGATAGGGCTATCACCACCTGCCACCTACCCCTTAATCGGGGGGCACCATCATATCCGAAGGTTCCCATGCACCTGAGCACCACGCCCGTGTACAAGGAAACTACCCATAACCCAAATGGAGCAAGTTGATTAGCAGAGAGCTACCGCCCAAGAGGCAAGAGCGGATGATCAGGCAGTGTTAGCAGGACTGTGGGAGCAGCTGGAGGCCGCCCGTGCCGAGGTGCTCACAGCTACGTGCCAGCGGATCTTAGCAAACAACCGTGCAGCTATGGCAAAATCAAAGGTATTCTCTAAGATTGACTTGAGGTCAGGCTATCATCAGATTAAGATCAACCCAGAGGATATACCTAAAACAGCCTTCTCCACTAGGTACGGCTTGTACAAGTATTTGGTCATGTCTTTTGGACTGACAAATGCTCCTGCCTACTTCATGTACTTGATGAATTCGGTATTCATGCCCGAGCTCAACAAGTTCATGGTTGTGTTTATCGATGATATCTTGATTTACTTGGAGAATGAGGCAGACCATGCAGAGCATCTGAGAGTTGTTTTGTCTAGATTGAGGGAACACAAGTTATATGCCAAATTCAGCAAGTGTGAATTCTGGTTGAGCAAAGTACCTTTCTTGGGTCACATCTTATCTAAAGATGGAATTTCTATAGACCCACCTAAAGTACAAGAGGTCATGGATTGGAAAGCCCCGACTTTGGTTCATGAAGTTCAGAGTTTTCTAGGGTTAGCAGGCTACTATCGTCGTTTCATTCTTAATTTTTCCAAAATAGCTAAGCCCATGACCAGATTACTTCAGAAGGATGAAAAGTTCAATTGGATGCCAGAGTGTGAAGCCGCTTTTCACACCCTAAGGACCTTGTTAACTACAGTTCCAGTTTTAGCACAACCCGACATTGAAAAGCCTTTTGATGTGTTCTGTGATGCCTTGGGTATATGTTTGGGGTGTGTGCTCATGCAAGAAGTAAGAGTTATTGCCTATGCTTCTTGACAATTGTGAAAGCATGAAGTCAACTATCCTACACATGATTTGGAGCTTGCTGCAGTTGTCGACACAGAATTTTCATCTCTGTGCCGAGGACACACGCAGCAAGCCGGAAGGGTCCGCTCGATGGAGTAGATCGGCCTAGCTTCAGTGCAAGGGTGGTCGATCCTGCGCAATCCTCCCGAGACATGCCAGTCAATTTAACCCTGCAATTGACAAGGAGAGAAAGTTTATCAGTAATTAAGGGCGAAACATGCCGGTGTTGCCAGACAGCCCCGAATGTGCGGCTCTGAGAGCAGATATGAGAGGAGATCGACTAAATAGTCAATTCCAGCATATTCATAAGAATAAGTCGGTTAAAGCTTATGGGGTTGTGTAAGAAGAATCAGTTATGATTCAGAATAGATATCATTTAAGCAAACATTAATCAATGGCAATAAGATATCAATGATGGTCGGTTTATACTGAGCCAATGATTATAAGTAACCGAACTCCTGTTTATGTAAAGAAACAATTCAACACCACTTAACCATCTAATAAAGATAAATCTAATGAAAATGTTAGATCTCATCTATCACCATGACCAGTGGGGCATGAGGTAGAATCATGCAGGCCGTAGAAACAACAATAGACTCGATGACCCTAACTCATTACTAATATCAGTGGGGCATGAGGCAGAATCATGCAGGCCATAATACGATAACAAGATCATGGGGCTAACATATCTTTCAACTTATCTCTACTTCAATGGTCTCGTAATGCGATCTGTTTGTGCGTTCGATATCGGCTAAACAGCCGATTCAGGCATAGTGCACATTTAAGGTCATGCCTTCTCAGGAACGGATCTATCAACTAACGATCCCCACTCTACGGTGCTAATAGTGGGGTGAGAGGCAGAATCCCATAGGCCATGATAACGGGCCATGGAACGATTCTCGCTAACCAATAGATCTACTCAAGATCGAACATGCATTAACCGCACACTATGCACGATTAAGATTGATATAAAACAGCCGAGAAAAACATAACTCATCATTTAAGATGTAGATTAGATCAGTTCTAGATTAGCAAACGATGGGTTAAATAAGATATAAGGCTGATCCAGATCAATCTCAATCGGGCAGAGTGATATTGCTGTAATTAGATAAACAATGAAAGCAATAAGCAATATCGGTAACTTAATGAATCTACCAAAGACTGCCATTCAAAGGTAGTGCCGATAACTTGACCTTGATCTAGTTCAAGCAGTGGGGTGTGAGGCAAAATCACATAGGCCATACTTGAACTAGGCAAGAATCGATAACTAGCCTATACCAGAGTCATAGTGGGGGTCGACCGGATCGATGCAGCCATACGAACAGAGGTATAAACCATGACGGTAGTTATAGACAAGCAGTGGAGGTCGACCGGATCGATGCAGCCATACTTGCTAAAGAACTCGCCGAGATCTACTCTACTCCTACTCCTAAGGGGTGGCCGGAGCCAAAAAAGTAAATTGACTTGTATTTGATTGATTGATGTTTTTTTACAATAGCCGGGGTTTGATATTTATACCCGGAGTTCTGATATGAATCCTACTCGAGCATGATTTGTTACAATCTTTGGCGTAAAAATGAAAACATTCCTAATTTAAGATAACTTGGACTCTAATCTTTCCCTTTTTGTAGAGTCCAGCATGTCTCGTCCCAGCACCGATCATAGCTTCTGTCGTTATCCACTGGCGCTATCTGAAGAAAGCCGATTCTAGTGCTGCATCCAAATCAGCTTGTTCCGATTCGCGCGTAATTGATTCCTTGCTGACATGATTTTGGGAGCTCTCAAGCTTTAGAGATCCCCCCTCCAAATTCCAGTGTAAACACATGCCCCCCAATTTTGGGATAAAAGTAATTTTATTCCAAAATTATCCTGTCTGCATCCCTGATTGGTCCACAGTCATGGGTAGAGAACCTTGATCTGGGGTGCACCGTTCGTCGCTGCTTGCATCCATTCACGAGCCTATGCCTCAAAACTTTTGCAAGAGCACCTCTGTTTCACGGGCATTTGGATTCATCTTCCTGGGCTGGCTATAAAACGCTTATCCGACCTTGGCGAGAGCAACTCACTACTTCAGCCATGTTTCTCTTCCATCTGTCTTTCCGAGTGCTCCCAACTCCGCTGGACCCTCCATGGCCTATCTCTTTGCAATAAAGATCTTGAGCGGTTAGAAGAATTCTTGTGCGTAGGGTGATTGTGTCGCTCATTCTAGCACCTTGTCGAGCAAAAGAATTAGATGCTACGACTAGAAGAAGTCTTGTGATATCACCTGTGTCTTCTCACCAGGCTTGCAGAGCTGTTCTAGTGTTTGCAAGGGCTAGAGTGTGTGGACACTTTTCCCCTATTTGTTCCATCAAATGCCTATCGGGAAAACCACAAGCTTCTTTCCAGCGGTTTCCCAATCACAGAGAAATCAGCTGGGCATCTGCTAGTCAGGCGGCTTTCCTCTTCCTTTGGCATAATCTTATTAATGGGACGATGTAACTTGATTTATGATGATCTTCGGCCTTGTGGGGATCTGGACTCCCTTCAATCCAAAAGAAGCCTTGGTGGGTTGATCTCTAATCCATGCAAATTCTTTGTATCTGTCCCACGATACTTCATAACTTAGGGAAGCGATAAGTTCGAATCTGTTACCTCTCCGTTATCCGTCCCCTGAATTCTTGGAGTGTCGATCCATTTCCGTCTTTGATTTCAATTCTATACCTCTGGCGAAACCGATTTTGTCTCCCCGGGCTATATATATGGGCTATGGCTGAGGGTCGAGCAACAACCCGCTTTCGTCTCAATCACTCGGCACCCTCAGTATAGTCCATGTTTTTTTCCGTAAGCTTGAGATCATGGAGAACATCAAAAGGTCTGCTGAGGGGGCTCCCAACGGATCTACATCATCACGCCAGCGCCTTCATCATCAAGAGGGTGCATCCCATGACGCGCCCACTACCTCAGGTTATAGGGCCGACTCGTTCGGCCTCTAGGGTCTTCCTTGTCGATAGTTTATCGCCAGCGTCCTTGCTACCCGAGGCGGCGGGTTGGCAATGATGACTTTCTCGCCACCATCGACAATAACGGCCAGGGTCTTGCCGAATGTCTTTCTCTCGTGAAATCAACCCTGGCCATGGCTCGATGCCGATCACCTCCCATGGCTGATTCAGTGGATGACAAATTGGCCAAAGCTGAGGCCAGAATTATGGGTGAGATATCATAACCTTTGTTTCCTTTCAATTTCTCCTTCAGGATTCTAATCATCTCTCTCTTGAACCTTTCAGATTTGTCCACCCAACTGGAGAGCCTTCAACTAGCTACGGAGTACGCGGCAGGATTTGTTAATGCTAGAGGTGCCGTCCCAATAGTTCGCCTGTATGACATCCCGAATCACGTCAGGGAGGTCGCTCTTCATGGCGTTCATCATGGTGCTGCCACGGCGTTGGCTGCCGCACAGGCACGTTCTGGCCACAATCTTTGGCTTCTTCCTCACGGTTTCCCGGATATGGTGCACCCTAGGGATCATGAGCGTCTGACTGAAGATTTCCTTAGCGCCACCGACTCCATGGCCTTCAATACCCTGGCCGATGACATAGTAGGCAAAGTGTTTTCTGGCCCATAACTTGTAATAGGCGGTATTTAGCAAACAATTTCTTCGTCTTGAGTGATTTCTCCTTTGTTTTGTACTCCACATTGTACGCATCACTCTGTCGGCACGATCGATACGTATTGTACCGGCTTTCACCCCTTCGGGTTTACTTTTTTGCTAGCAATGATACCCTTCCAGCATCGGCTACTAAAACTGATGGCCTAGCAAATCGGTTGTTAAGTATCAATCCAAATGCTAGGGTAATATTCCTTCAAATATTTCCCATTTGATTGCTCTGCCGAATTTTCCTTCTCTTCTCAGTATCCCCAAAATACAAGTATCACCAGGCACATAACATTTGATCCAATAAGGCCCTTCCTAGTTGGGTGACTTTCCACCGAACTTGCTGTTCTCCGCCCCGATCGGTGATTTTATTTTCAGGCTAAGTCTCCTTTAGAAAATTGTTTGATCTTGACCTTTTAATCGTAATACTTCGCAATCCTCAGTTTATTGGCTTCAATGTTTTTCAAGAGCATGCAGCCGAAGGCAACTCAAGTCTTTAAAATCATCCATCCCAAAATTCTGGTAGACTTCGGCTTGACAAATCGTTTTGCAACGCGACATGCCTTGATCCAGTTTGAACTTCCCAAAGAAAGACTACATTGTGTCCATTGTGGCAGAACCTCCTAAATTATAGGGCCCGCATACACCTGTCACTGTCCAACGACCTTTGACGACCATGCATATATTCCCAGTAACTTAAGAAGACTATCGGGTGTCCTCGGAGAACCCCGAATCATCCATGATTTCTGAGCAGGATCCCATTACAGAGTCATTGCAGTGACCTCGCCATCGGCGAGCAATCGCCGGTCAGTGAGCGTCGTCGCCGTGGTCAGCGCGAGATATGGTGCTGACAGGTGGGACCCCGATGTCAGTGACCGTGGGTTTTAAAATGGAAATTTTCTTTTTCAGAAATGAATGAATAGTGCTGTGATTTGTTATTTTTGTATAGAACTAATTAGAGATCCAAAAATTATGAAATTTTTTGTGTGACCTCTCTGTGATGTAAACTATTTAGGAAAAATATTAGATGTTAATTTTCAGTACTTTTTGAATGTGATAAAAATTTCTCAATTAATTAATAAATGAGTTTCCATAATTTTTCTAGGCTTAAATAATTATCCAAAAATTATGAAAATTGTTTTTCCACTTAGTTATCATATGATGAGTCTTCACTAAAATTTTGAGATCATTTGGAAGAAGTTGAATTATTTTATAATTTTTAATTAAATAATTAATTCATAAAAGCAAATAGTAAACCTTAATGAATTAGGTTTTGTTTGAATTTTGGATTGAGTGATGACCTTGGGTCATTAGTATAAAATAATTCTTGGTACTTAAAGTAAGTGTTTGGGTTTATGAAAAAGTTTAGTTAATGTTGGTTTGTAACGGTACTGTGAAGGAAAGTTGTATTCAAGTTTTTAAACTTTTGCATCCATCATCAAACATCACGTTTTATATCTCACATCATGTTAAACATGGCATTGTTACTACATGTAGTGAACGAAAGTGAGAACGTGGTAGTCAATCAAGTTGTTGAGGAGGTTAATCCATCTGTCGAGGTCGGGTTTGACATCTGTGGAACGACTCTAGAACCTGACTTTTCCGACAACCAAGGCAAGCCCCGGATGCATTTAAACCTACCTTGTGTTTTACAAATTTATATCGCTTTTGCTTTTAAGTACTGCATTAGGTGTTTGGGAGTTAAGTGCAAACCTAATTGGTGCATTACCAACCTTGTTGTTCCATATCAGCCTTGTTACCTGTTTTAATACGAAAATGCTAGTTATGCTTAGCCATGCTTAGACAGATAAAGGTTGGGTGATTACCTATCACCTGTGAGATATAAAAGGGTTTTTGGATATAGTCAGTTATTTATGTTGTCATGAGATATGAGCATGTGGAGTAATAAATCTAGACCAGGCGGACTCAGTGTGTGAGAGCCACAAGACGTGGATGTCTTGTGAGCGGGTTCTTTCCACCTGTGTCGATTAAGAACCGTCCGTTGTTGAATTGTGTGAGATGAGACTTTGTAGTACTAACCACATACTCCGGTAAGCCTTAACTTGGCTATTCTAATATTAGAATGGCTACTCGCGCACTAGGAGTGGAGAGATGGCGGGAATAGCGTGTACCCACGTGGCAATGGGCTGGATTGGTGGAGTACTATATTCTCGGGTGGCGCAGACCCGTTCTTGTTTTAGAGGATCTGAGGGTAGGTTGATATATGTAGGTCGGGACCTGCATATGTCGTGTGGTCTGGAATCCCCAGCTGGGTTTTAATCGGTTCGAATCGTCGTTGCTCCTCGGTTATGGAGACTCAACTCTCTGTTCATCATCGTAGTTAATAACTGGAACTTGAGTAAGATTTAAGAAAGTGTTGGATATGAAGTTTCATGATCTCATTATGGATCATGTCAGCTTTGTATATGATCTTTTTTAAGATAACAATGTTGATATAAAGAATCTGGTTAGAAAGCTTTTACGCAAAAGAACTTTGTTTATTGCTAAAGCCATACCTTGAATCCCTGAGCCTGCATTCCTGAGTCTTATCAGTTTTTATTTTGGTTAAGTCTTGTTGAGTACTTTTGTACTCAGGGTTCGTTGACCCTTGTTGTAGGTAAGTCTCATGAGTAGGTCTGCTTTGGACCGTGCTGCATGATGGTTGTTCAAATAGATGATGACAAGTAAATGTGTGGCCCCTGGGCAGGGCAGTTTAATTTCGTGTTTGTATTATGTTACTAAGGTACTCCACTACTATGGTTTGTAATATTAATCAAACTTAGTTTGTAAGGTTTGAAATAAACGTTTTTAAACTAAGTTATTGTAATACTTTCGCTATTTTTACTCTGATGTATATATTTGAATAAACTATTGTAATACTGCAATGACTCTGTAATGGGATCCTGCTCGAAAATCATGGATGATTCGGGGTTCTCTGAGGACACCCGACAGTCTTCTTAAGTTACCGGGAACATATGCATGGTTGTCAGAGGTCGTTGGACAGTGACAGGTGCATGTGGGCCCTATAATTTAGGAGTTTCTGCCACATCCATGCACGAGCTCATAAGGTGATCACATTAGCTCCTTTGCTCTTGGTCATCATGGGCAACCTATTTTCAACCTTCTCCAGAGTTTTGTCTCCCTTTTATATTTTTTGAAGATTAGGTCCTAAGGGTGAAGTAGGCTCAGAGGAGTTTGTTTGACCGCGAACCCCTTTTGACCAAGGGGCATTCGAACAGGTGGGAGGCTTAAAGAACCAATATAGTCGACTGATCACATTCGCTTTGGCTAAAGAGCCGATTCTTCTATAAATAACTGATTCCAGACTCCCGTTCTCAATCCCACTTAAGTCTGAAAACACAACTTTTGTCAAGAGTGCCCTTCGATCTCCTATCCTCAGTTATATGGTGCCGTATTATCTTCGACAATTGTGGAGTGGTGTTTCGCCTTCTATTAATTGCAATTGCCTTTTGCGCATCCCGAGGTGTCCGCCTCTTCGCTTCATGTCTTCAAATACCAACCAGGGGCTTCAGCTTCAAACGCCTCTCTATCTGCAACCGTTCCTTTGCTTTCTTCTGTCTATCAAAACCTTGTAGTGGTTCCACTCCTCTTTCCTATAGATTCACTCGTTCCTCATGGCCGGCGAAGGTAATCAAGGCAAGCGCGCGGCAGAGGAAATCCCGGTAGAAGACATGTCGATGAACCAGCGTCCCCAACGCGTAAGGTAAGATTGACAACCCCTGTTCATGATGATGGCCTATTCCGACTTGCCTATAAGCTCATTGTGAATGACAGCCTTCACCCTTTTTCCAGGACTGACAATCCCGCTGACGCTGCATCTTCCGCACCGGCTTCATCGTCGGGTTCTTCCAACTCATACGACGGTGATGATGCTCGACGCTTCTTCCGAGAATGGAGGGCGGCCGAGGACCGCTATTCCAAGGCGATTTTGAACAATGGCCAGCTGGAGATTCATCTGGGAGTCCTCCAGGCTACTCTTAATGCGGCGGAGGAGGAGACCAACGCCGTTCGAGCGCGGCTGGCTGAGTCCGACGCTGTGGTAGCAGGTAAGATGAGCTTCATGAATGTTTCCATCCTTGTTTTCGTTGCCTTTGTCTTGATATTCTTCTACAATTGCCAGCTCCAACGGTGCAACTGGAATCTCTTCAATCGGCGGCGAATGTGGCTGCGGACGCCATCAATGCAAGGGGGTCCCCCATTGATGTCCGTCTCCAAGACATTTCGGCCCGCGTCTAAGAGATTGCTCTCCATGGCGTTCATCATGGTGCGGTGGTGGCGCTAACTACGACGCAGGTCCAAACCATGCATGATCTCCATACCATGGAGGTTGGCTTTCCGACCGGCGATGGCCCTGAGGGACATGAAGATCTGATAGAAGATTTCACCGCATCGGCAGAGGCCATCGTGGACATTACACCTGCTCAGGATGTGGTGAACAAGGTCTTTGATTAGTTTGCATTTAGGATAAACCAATGAATGAAGACTCCTATTCCTTTATGATTGTGATTCAATGCAATGCCTTCGTGTATGACTGTGAATGTTTCTTGCTCTTTTTGTTTTTTGCTCTATAGGCGATACATATCGTATCGGCTATTACTGTCTTTGAAGATGTTTACTTTTTGAACTAGAGGCGATACCCTCCTGGTACCGGCTATTAGAGCCGAGAATGAATCGGCTACCAAGAGTTGATTAGATGCTAGGATAATGTCCCATAGAACTTTCAATATAAAAGGTTAGATGAGTAATCAACCCAGGTCAAGCATCGTATTAAGCGAAACAGAACTTCTCTTAAGAAATCCATTAACTCTAAATTGCACTTACACTTTAACTCAGCCTTCACATACGTCGGCCTAAACCCATCTCCAAGACTTAATACTCATTTTCCTTTGATCCAACAGCCGATGTGAAGCTGTGACTTTTCTACTAAAACAAACTCTCAGAGCTGATCGCTTGCATCGGCTGTTGGCTTTCATCGCTGATTTTAATGAAACCTCCTTCCCATGTCTTGCTAGAGAAACATTCGAAATCTCTCAGTTCCCAAAAGACTGGATCAGCTATTGCAATGCTCATGGATTCATCAGCGGGAACCAATTCGACATCATCTCCATGCCATTGAATCAAACACTGATGCATGGTCGATGGTATGCAGCAGTTTGTGTGGATCCAATCACGACCAAGGAGCAAACTATACGACCCTTTTCCTTCAATGACAAAGAATGTGGTGAGCAGAGTCTTACTCCCGATTGTTAGCTCAATGTTTATTGCCCCCCGGGTCTTGAATGTATTTCCTCCGAAGTCTCTAAGCATCATGTCGGTTTCAAGTAAATCCCCTAGTCCCTTGCCAAGCTTACGAAAAGTAGTGTAAGGCATAAGATTGACATAAGCACCCCCGTCTACCAACATCTTTCTCATCGGCTTTCCATCAACAAGACCTTTCATATATAACGCTTTCAAGTGCCGATGCTTGACTAGTCTGTCAAATATTGCTGCTACACGACCGTCAACTTGGCAACTATCTCTTCATACTCTGATTCATCGAAATCCAAATAAACTTCTTGATTTGCCGGAGCTCTGAACTCTGATGGAAACAGAAAAGCCATTTGGATATTAGCCGATGGTTGCTTTCTATCGGCTATTTGCTTGGCACGCCATACTTGAGGTTTACCGGATACTTGAGCCTATTCCAACTCTTTATTCCTTAGGCGCTGCACCCTTCTCTTCTGGCTTCTTGTCAATCCTCCGGGGCACCATTGGCCTTCCTGCCAGACATGCTCCCTTTGGTTGCTTCCTTCTTCATGATCATCCCAGTCTTGGTCAACAACTCTTTTTCCCAGTCGATCATGAATACTTTTATTTTTTAAGCGCCGATCCATGTTATTATGATGATATGCATCCTGGGCATGGATAGACCGGTGGTTGATCTGAGATTGCCTAAACTCCCAATATTGATTGCTGCATTCTAGACAGTCATGTCTAGTAGGCAACTTCAAATCTTCATTCCAGCAGTATCTGAACAAAGGACAATTCCAGTGCGATTCGGCTTGCCTCCTTTCATACCTCTCTTCTTCTAGTTGACGCTGGTATTCTTGATCCTCTAACCATCGCTGATAATCCTTTTCCTTCTACCGCTGCCACTTATTCAACAAGATTCGAGATGTAACTCGTGGCTTTGTCGCCCCATCCTTTGATGTTTCTCCCTGTTCATATTGGCTCTTTTGCTGATCATGACATCTTCTAATCTCTCTGTACTCATCAGCCGATATTTGCATCTTGGGATCAACTGTTCCAGCTTCTCTTGATTTGGCCGATGTTAGAACCTTAGTTTTTCCTTTGAATAGCCCGACATCAACCATATTTTGATCTCCTGGGAAAGGATTATCATCAACTTTCATCTTCCGAGGCGTATCAAACTTGAGCCTCCCTTGCTGAATAGCTCTCTGTATGTGCTACCGGAAAACTCTGCATTCATTGGTGGAATGAGAAGTAGCATTATGAAACTTGCAGAACTTCTTATTCTTGAATTGTTCAGGGGCAACATAACATGATTGTCCGACAATTTGATCTGGCCCTTCTCAAGTAAGAAGTCAAAGAGCTTGTCTCGATTTTGTGACATCAAAGTCATAGCTCTCTTCGACTCCTCTTCCCCAAGGATTTGGCACCATCACTGTCTTCTTGCCTCATTTCCATTCAGCTACAGCAACCTCTTCCTCTTCATCTTCATAGCCGTCGTCAATCGAATATGGATTATAAGCTTCGGCTACTGTGGTACTCTTCTAGAATCGGGTATCCCTGCGCATACTCTAGAATTGGCTATTGAGCGCTGTCACTCGTTGAGCCAACTGACCCAAGTTGTCAAACTCTTGCCCTAGCAACTTTTCTTTCCACATTGGCAGCATTCCCGGGATGGCTAAAGCAGCTAACTGATCATCTGCCAAGCTCAATGAGAAGCACAACTTCCTAGTCTCTCAGAATCTCTGAAGAAACTCAGTGCCCGATTCGTTAGTCCTCTATCTCATGGTTGTCAAATCGGTTATCTTCTTTTCCCCAGTCCTAGTGTAGAAATATGTATGAAACTTCTTCTCTAGGTCAGCCCAATTGGTAATGGAGTTGACTGATAGTGATGAAAACCAAGTGAAGGCTGGCCCTAATAGGGATAAGGAGAAGAAACGAACTCGATGGGCATCCTCAACTAATGCTTCGCCCAATTGTGTAAGATACCGACTAACATGCTCTATCGTGCTTGTACTGTCTTGACCAGTGAACTTGGCAAACTCTGTGAGCCTGTAATTTGTAGGAAGAGTGACCAAATCATACCACTCTGGATATGGGCGTTTGTACGAAAAGGTCAGCCCCTTTGGCTTTAGGCCGAACTGATTCTTCATCATCTCGGTCACCTTCAGCAGCAACTCGTCAGCTTGTGGATTTGGATTTCTCGGTACTTGCTGACCCATCTATGGATTGAAATCCCGCGTGCACTGATATCCTAGATTTGGCATCATGTGGAGAGTGTTATAATCTATGCCATAGTGATACCCTTGTGGAATCTCAATCTGCTGGTTCTTCTGTTGGCTTGCTGCTTGAAGTCTCTGATTGTAGACATAAGGATCTATATCTCTACGGATCCTTTGAATCGATGGTGCTATTTTTTGAGCTGACGATGGTATGTGGCCTGATGTGCCGAAATTGATCATCTGGTTCTGACTCTGCCCCGCCGGCTGTTGCACATGCTGTATTGACGGTCTAGGATTGTACTGTATCTGATTCGTAGTAGTACCTGGAGTTTGTTCAGACCATTACCAGCTGGTGCTGACTTGATTAGTCCCTTGGGTCAACGGATTTGGAATGTTGTAACAAGTCGATCCAACCTGACTAACTGGAATTCCATGAATCACCTCTTTCATGGCGTTGTGAAATGCATCAACGAAAGCTTCATTGCGGCTTGATAGGGCATCACGAACAGGCTTGTCTATGGCTTCCGCAAAGAAACGTCTGTCTTCAGCTTCAACTGTATCTGTCTGTCCATGTAGTAGAACTCTTAGTAGTGGAAATTTCTGAATAATTGTGCTTTCACGTGTTTTGGTGTAGGACAACAAACACTTCTTCTAAAATTCTTCTGTAGCTTTGTTGATGGTATCCTTATCTTCATGAGGTAGGTCTTCATAATGTACCATAAGGATGTTGTCGTTGTTGTGAACTGCCATGACGATTGTGGGGTCCCACCAGGTATGCCAGAAACGCGTGTCGACATAGAATTTTCATCTCTATGCCGAGGACACACACAACAAGCCGGAAGGGTCCGCTCGATGGAGTAGATCCGCCTAGCTTTAGCACAAGGGTGGTCGATCCTACGCAATCCTCCCAAGACGTGCCAGTCAATTTAACCCTACAATTGACAAGGAGAGAAAGTTTATCAATAATTAAGGGCGGAACATGCCGATGTTGCCAGACAGTCCCAAATGTGCGGCTCTAAGAGCCGACATGAGAGGAGATCGACTAAATAGTCAATTCCAGCATATTCATAAGAATAAGTCGGTTAAATCTTATGGGGTTGTGTAAGAAGAATCGGTTATCATTTAGAATAGATATCATTTAAGCAAACATTAATCAATGGCAATAAGATATCGATTATGGTCGATTTATACTGAGCCAATGATTACAAGTAACCGAACTCCTGTTTATGTAAAGAAATAATTCAACACCACTTAACCATCTAATAAAGATAAATCTAATGAACATGTTAGATCTCATCTATCACCATGACCAGTGGGGCATGAGGCAGAATCATGCAGGCCGTAGAAACACCAATAGACTCAACGACCCTAACTCATTACTAATATCAGTGGGGAATGAGGCAGAATCATGCAGGCCATAATACAATAACAAGATCATGGGGCTAACATATCTTTCAACTTATCTCTACTTCAATGGTCTCGTAATGCGATCTGTTCGTGAGAGCGCTCGATATCGGCTAAACAGCCAATTCAGGTATAGCGCACAGTTAAGGTCATGCCTTCTCAGGAATGGATCTATCAACTAACGATCCCCACTCCATGGTGCTAATAGTGGGGTGAGAGGCAGAATCCAACAGGCCGTGATAACGGGCCATGGAACGGTTCTCGCTAACCAATAGATCTACTCAAGATTGAACATGCCTTAACCGCACATTATGCACGATTAAGATTGATATAAAACAGTCGATAAAAACATAACTCATCGTTTAAGATGTAGATTAGATCAGTTTTAGATTAGCAAACGATGGGTTAAATAAGATATAAGGCCAATCCAGATCAATCTCAATCGAGCAGAGTGATATTGCTATAATTAGATAAACAATGAAAGCAATAAGCAATATCGGTAACTTAATGAATCTACCAAAGACTGCCAATCAAAGGTAGAGCCGATAACTTGACCTTGATCTAGTTCAAGTAGTGGGGTGTGAGGCAGAATCACACATGCCATACTTGAACTAGGCAAGAGTCGATAACTAGCCTATACCAGAGTCGTAGTGGGGGTCGACTGGATCGATGCAGCCATACGAATAGAGGTATAAACCATGACGGTACTTACAGACAAGCAGTGGAGGTTGACCGGATCGATGCAGCCATAGTTGCTGAAGAACTCGCTTAGATCTACTCTACTCCTACTCCTAAGGGGTGGCCGGAGCCGAAAAAGTAAATTGACTTGTATTTGATTGATTGATGTTTTTTTACAATAGCCGGGGTTTGATATTTATACCCGGAGTCTAGATATGAATCCTACTCGAGCACGATTTGTTACAATCTTTGGCATAAAAATGAAAACATTCCTAATTTAAGATAACTTGGACTCTAATCTTTCCCTTTTTGTAGAGTCCAGCATGTCTCATCCCAGCGCCGATCATAGCTTCTGTCGTTATCCACTGGCGCTATCTGAAGAAAGCCGATTCTAGTGCTGCATCCGAATCAGCTTGTTCCGATTCACACGTAATTGATTCCTTGCTGACATGATTTTGGGAGCTCTCAAGCTTTAGAGATCCCCCTCCAAATTCTAGTGTAAACATCAGTTGTTCATGCGTTGAAGATATGGAGACATTACTTGTTGGGAAACGTATGTCACATATATACTGACCACAAAAGTCTCAAATATATCTTCACTCAACCTGAGCTGAACATGAGGCAGCAGAAGATGGTTAGAGCTGATCAAGGACTACAATTTGGAAGTGCACTACCATCCAGAAAAGGACAATGTTGTAGCAGATGCACTTAGTCAGAAATCTTGTTGTAACACTTTGGAAGCCTTGTTGGAAGATGGATTTAATTTGTTACATCCTGTTGTGCTACACAATATCACTGTCAGTTGCTCACTTAAGAGCAAAATCATAGAATTGCAAAAGACAGATGTAGGTGTATTTCACATTAAGAGAAAGATGAAAGAAAAGGAAACCAAGCAATTTAGGTTGGATGAAAGAGGTGTGCTATGGTTTGAGGACCGACTTGTGGTACCAAAAGACCATGAGCTTAGAAATCAAATTTTAGATGAAGCTCATTCGTCCAAGTTGTCTATCCATCCGAGTAGTAGCAAAATAAATCAAGATTTGAAAACCCATTTTTGGTGGAGCAAGATGAAGAAAGAGATCGCCGCCTATGTCGCTAGGTGTGATAATTGCACTAGAGTCAAGGCCGTTCATTTGAGATCTGCTGGATTACTTCAGCCGTTGCCTATTCTAGGCTAGAAATAGGAGGAAATAAGTATGGACTTTATTACAGGCCTCCCGCTAACACAACAAAGTCATGATTCCATATGGGTCATTGTAGATCGCCTCACCAAGTCAGCACATTTTGTACCGGTTAACACAAGGTATCTAGCTAGGAAGTACGCTGAGCTATACATTTCTCAGGTCATGAGACTACATGGAGTGCCAAGGACCATAATCTTAGATTAGGGACCACAGTTTATAGCTCATTTTTTGGAACACTTGCACCAGGCCTTGGGAACTAAACTAATCAGAAGTTCAGCATATCATCCACAAACTTCGAGACAGACTGAGCGAGTGAACCAGATCTTAGAAGATATGTTGAGAGCTTGTGTTATATCTTCCAAGGGTTCATGGGAGAAGGGGCTACCTTTAGCCGAGTTCTCCTACAACAATAGTTATCAAGCGAGCATCAAGATGGCTCCTTTAGAAGCCTTGTATGGTCAGAAATATAGAACTCCCTTTGTCGATAGAATTTTGTCGACAGTCCTCTAAGGGGTATCCCACGAAGATAGATTGATCGACAGAGATGCATGTAATTGAGAACAAGAAGGCAATAGAGACACACAAGTTAGGCAAGTTCAGGCCATCAGTACAACATAATACCCTACTCCTGTGGTCTGTTGGTTTATATTGGCTATCGTATGATATTGCGTGAGTTTAGAGGGGGTCCCTGCCCACCTTATATAGTTCGGGGGGCAGGGTTACAAGTCGGTTAGATCTAGGAGATAATCGGAAAGTAATAATAGATTACATGAATCATGGGATCATATGTATCCTAACATATCTCGTAGTATCTTTAGGATATCTTCTCGGTGTCTTGCGGAAGGCGCTGAGCAGCGTCGTGTCTCGCAATGCTTCATTTTGTGGGCTAGGCTGCCCCTGGGGGTGTAGCCCATGTGGTCTACCATTGGTATCTGGGGTCATGCCCCCCATAGCTAGTCCCCGAGTGCCTTGTATCCGTTGTGCAACATCGTCTTGAGCTTGTCCGAGCAGGTGCGAACAAAGCCGAGTAGTCAAACTCATGGTCCAACCATCATGATAAGTATCGAGCAGTTGTGAGCCGTTGCCTTGCAGCGTGAACCGTCGCCGAGCAGTGTCGCCGAGCAGCATGAACCATCGCCGAGTAGCGTGAACCATCGCTGAGCAGTGTGACCCAAGTACGGCTTGCCATAAGGATGTAAGGAGCTCAAGTTCAGAATCAAAAATTTCTTCATAGTGGACCAAGTGTGCCCACTTAGAGTCCAACCACGAGAAAGGGAGATAATCTTCTTTAGCTTAAAGAGGCACAGAGTCTTCCAGATTAAAGCAAACACACTCACCGTAAGGTGAAGTGTGCCCACTTAGTTCTCGAGCCTGACAGTAGGTGACATAGTCATGTGGTGCCAGGGTCCAAAGTAGGAGAAAAGTAGAAGACCAGCTCCGAGTAGGCAGCCAGTCCCTGGGCATAGCCTCGATATGAGAAAAGCACATTCACCGCAAGGTGAAGTGTGCCCACTTAGTCCCTGAGCCTGATAGTAGGTGACGTAGTCATGTGGTGCCAGGGTCCAAAGTAGGAGAAAAGTAGAAGACCAACTAAGCAGGTAGCCAGTCCCCGGACATAGCCTCAAGATGAGAAAAGCACATTCACCGCAAGGTGAAGTGTGTCCATTTAGTCCCCGAGCCTGACAGTAGGTGGCATAGTCACATGGTGCTAGGGTCAAAAGCAGCAGTCAATAGAAGAAAGTCCCCAATGCGGTGAGGAACCAAGACGTAGTGCTGACGCAGTCCCTGAGCCACAAGAGGAAATCTTGGAGAAAACAAATCGTGGAGAAAAAAACCGGAGTAACGGTTGTACAGTAGTAATTACTAAGCCGTAACAGATGGCGGAGATGTCGGCGAATATTCGGCGAGTATTAATAAATTGCAGTGATAAATGGGCGATACGGGCTGTGGTTGTGCGAAAGCTCAGGTAATGGCCCACCATGCAGTTTCGGAGAATTCGGAGGGGCGCAATTTGTGGAGCGGTTTCCCAAAAACCCTCGAATGCGAAAGAGTGGGGTGAGTGCTATATAAATGCGCTGCCGCACCCCATGCTTCCACCTTTGCCACTTTGTCTTCCTCCTCAGCCCTCACACTTCTAGATTCATATGCGCTTCCGCCGCCAATCCCAAATTAGATCTGAGAAATGGCGCCGAAGAAAGGAGCTGTGAAACTGAAGAAGGCGGCCGCCATAGCCAGCCATGACGAGGAATGGGTGCCATCGATGATGGGGGAGGCGGAGATCAATAGGATGGTAGAGGCGGGCGTTCTTTCTGACTGAGTCACCATTGGATGGCGGCCAGCCAGCGGTGAGCCCTTCCCAATGCCTCATACTGATGAAGTAGTGGTGTTTGAGGATTATTTCTAGCGTGGGTTGGGATTTCCTGTTCATCCTTTCCTGAGGGATCTGTTGGAGTTCAAGATAATTAGTCTATGCAATCTCCACCCAAACACTATCTTGCACATCTTGATATTTATCAACTTCTGCGAAGCGTATCTGGGGGTTCTTCCGCACTTCAACCTCTTTAGACACCTGTTCTGGTTGAAGAAGAAGGGCGGCGGTTCCAAGGTGGTCGGCGGCATATATCTACAACTCTAGGATGGGATGGCGAGCGAGTACATCACTATACTGCTGAATACTTCACTGAAGGGGTGGAACTCCAGGTGGTTCTATATGAAGCAGAGCCATCCTGCAATCCGCTGCGATGACGACCACATCCCGAAGAGCCAAAAGAGCTGGTCGGAGAAGCCGAGCAGTGCTGACATGGAGCAGGTGAGGGAGCTCCTCAACTTGATAAAAGGCATGGAGATTAATGGTGGACTGGTGGCGGCGAGCTTCATAGTGCACCGCGTCCAACCCTGCAAGGAGAGGGCCCACCTGGGCTTTGACTTCAAGGGTGACAACGACGGCACTCGGGAGAGCATGGGGAGGCTGTCGAAAGATGACGTGCTAGAGCAGGCCACAGAGCTATTCACTCCAAATGCCTCGTTTAGCATGTCAAGGCAGACGAGGGCCTTCAGCTATACAAATCTGCCTCCTCAGGTAACCATCCCAATTGTTTTGTTCATGATGCTTCTTATCCATTACCATTGCCGAGCAGTGAACTGATTCACTTATGCAAATGATCCATTCGCAGGAAAGAGCAGTGTACTTCTCGAGCATGCCGAGGGGCAATTGGTCGTAGGCAGTAGACGCTCAGCCACTGGCTCAGCCTGAAGAAGATGCGGCTAGCGCCTTGTTAGAGTCCGAAGGCACAGACGCTGGTCAGACAAAGAGTAGCCCCCAGTGTCGGAGAAAGTCCAGGGAAGAGGGCATCGACTGATGAGCCAGCCCAGAAGAAGAGGAAGATGGTGGGTGCTGTTCCCCGCAAACCGGGCGGCATCTCGCTTGGCGATGACTAGACCACCCGAACATGAAGTGCAGCCATGTCCGAGTGGTCGGATGACGACGGGACTCCAGTAGCTCCTTCTCCAAGCATGGAGGCGCCTCCGCGCAACACTCGTATAGAGGAGCAATCAAAGGAAAAGGAGGGAGTCCCCGAGCAGCGGGCAAAGGGAGTTCCCGAGCAGCAGGCAAGGGTTGTGCCTAAGCGACAGGCAGAGGAGAGGCCGACAGTGGAGACCGCGAGACCTCCACCCTAGGGCATGCAAGTCGACCCTAGGGCCATGCTAGGGTGCTCTAGAAGGCAGCGCCGGTTCAGAAAAGTGTACCGGTAGGCCGACACATAAGTATCCTTGCCTTTGAGTTATTGTGTTGTCGGATTCCTTTTTGTGGGGATGACTGACGAGCAAATCTGATGTAGAGCGAAGCGTACGGAGGATTTGAATCCATCCATCTAGACCGACGAGCAGCCAGGGGCTGGTCCCGGCACAGAGGCGATGCCGGTAGACCCCGTCCTATAGTCCCCGGGTGCTCGGCTACCTACGGAGGGATCGACCGCTGCTGCTGATGAACTTGGCGGCAGAGAACGGTTGGCAACGATAGTGGACGGGTCAATGGTGGCACCCGAGGCAACGATGGTAGCTGCCGGGTCTTCGGAGGTAGAAGCTGGAGTTGTCGACACCACGCTAGAGTCTATCACGGGTAAGCCGGTGGTGCCCGAGGAGCAGATAGTGCTCCCTGAGTCGTCGGAGGGTGTGGTCGGACATGCTGTCCGGCCACCGAGCCCCAGGTGGTGCCTCTAGCTGTGGAGGAGGACGAAGTGAAAGAGATTGAGCATGAGGAATCATGACCTCAAGCTGTCCGAATCCTCCGCAAGCGGGGCGATGAAGTGGTGGTTGTTGAGGAGGAGGACACCACCAGGGAACTCAAGAGGCTAGAGTCTATCCTATCTGCAGTGATGAAGAAGATCAAGGTCACTACTGCGTCTGCAATGTTCATCTTTGACATTGGAGATTTTTCTTCTTCATAATCTTGGCGCTTTTGCAGGGTATTGCTCGGACCACCAAACAACAACGACAGCTAATCAAGAGGATGGAGCCCCTCACCGAGGAGAATGAAAAGCTCAAGGAGGCGATGAAGCTTATGGAGAAGAACATCCATAGGGCCCAGCGCGAGCGAGACCTTGCTGAGTCCAACATGCGGGATCTAGAATACCAGAAAGGCGTCCTATCTGAGCAGCTAGCAAAGGTGTCCGAGCAGTTGTGGGGCAAGTCCAAGCAGCTGGAACATAGCTCTGAGCAGCTGATGGGTCTTTTTGAGCAGCTAGAGCGTGAATCCAAGCAGCTCAGAAATGTCTCCAAGCAGAAAACATGTATGGCATATCGGCGAATGTGCTTTGTATTGTTGACACAGTCATATCGTTGCTGACAACCATTGTGCTTGTAGAGCAAGATGCGGTGCTCAGCCAGCTGCGCCAAACCATCGGGCAACTCCAAGAGAAGCTAGCCGAGGAGCTGAAAGGTGAGTACTTCATGGTTAGAGTTACTATTGGAGTAATGTCCTTGCTTGATGGAACCTTGTAATGCCTGTAGACTACCATCAGAGGGTCAAGGTGTAGTTTGAAGTGCTAGAGCAGGAGGCTAGAACCCAGCAGAGCAAGCTCAATGCCATAGCTACTGGAGTCAAGCCGGTGCTTGACTGCGTCAACCTAGAGGTGGCTCCTTAGCCCAACGGCAGGCCACCACGTCCAGACACCATCATCGATAGATGCAAGGCGGCGCGGGAGAACTTTAAGAGCTTCAACCGCGACGCCATCATCACTGTCGTTACACACGCCCGAGCGGTGGTCCGGTCCCATTACCCTACCATTGACCTTCAAGCGATAGGGGCTGGATTTGCCAGAGGGACCAGTGCGACAGAACATCAGCAGCTAGAAGATGAGGTGGAAGACGCGGCGAAGAAGCTGGTCGGCGATGTCAACGTGTTCGACGAGATGGACGGCGATGGCGAAGCCCGATGATCTGCTCAGACAGATGCTGTATTAACTGGAGAGAGTAGTTAGAACACGCAAGGGCACAAATAAACATTTATGGATATGTATAAATGTTGTAAAGTGACAAGTGCATGTTTATGCAGTTTGCTAGTATTGCGGTGAAAAAATCGTTGTAGTGTTAACCCTAACGTGATTATACATAGTATAAGTAGCGTCCGAGCAGTTAGTTCGTTACTAAACTCTTTGGCCTTGGCTAGCCCATAGTCCATAACGTCGAGCGTAGAGCCCGTGCACGTGTAGGAGGAACAAGCATGACCAAGGAACCACAGCTGACAACCCATAACGTAGAACGCAGAGCCCGTAGCACGTGTAGGGAGAGATCAGAGACTAGGTCTTCTCCATAGAGAACAGAGCAGAACATATGCTGCTCGGCAGTTGGTGAAATAACTTGGAGATATATGTAGTATTAGTAGCGTCCAAGCAGTTAGTTCTTTACTATGCTCTTAGCCTTGGTTAGCCCATAGTCCATAACGTCGAGCGTGGAGCCCGTGCACGTGTAGGAGGAATAGGCGTGACCAAGGAACCACAGCCGACCACCCATAACGTAGAGCATGGAGCCCATAGCACATGTAGGGAGAGATCGGAGACTGGGTCTTTTCCATATAGCACAGAACAAAACATGTGCTGCTCGGTGATTGGCGAAACACTTCAGAGATATGGAGAAACACAGCGGAGCATTTATGGCGATCACATATTGGAGATATGGAGAAACATGGTAGAGCGTTTATGGCGATCACATATTGGAGATATGGAGAAATGTGGCGGAGCATTTATGGAGATCTCGTATTGGAGTTCGTTAAGGAGTAGCATAGAGCTGGCGACCAAAAGTGGAGATTAAATTGTAATGGAGAAATAATGGAGACAAATTATGGTGATCAAAACTTTGTTCATCATGGAGTGGAGAATACATATCTGGAGCATTTCAAGGATAGAAACGTATAAGGTGCTCGATGTGCCATGAATTGGGGATATCGATTCCGTCCAAGTCACATAGCCGATAAGACCCTGGTTGGGTAACCTCTTTGACCACGTAAGGCCCTTCCTAGGGGGAGGAGAGCTTGTGCATCCCTTCGGTTTTCTGCTTTCTATGGAGAATGAGGTCACTGATGGCAAATAAACGACCTTTGCTGTTGCGGTTGTAGTATCTTCGCAAGCCGTCTAGATATTTGGCTGTGCGAATAAAAGTGATCAGGCGTTCCTCCTTTGGCCCTGTCGACGTCCTCTATCCGAACAGCTGCGGCTTGCTCTTCATCATAAATTTCCACCCTAGGTGCTCAGAAGGCAATGTCTGCTGGTAGTATGGCTTCTGAGCCGTAGACCAAGAAATATGGAGACACACTGGTGCTGCGACTAGCTTGAGTGCGCAGTCCCTAGACCACAACTGGTAGCTCTTTGAGCCATCTGCTCGGATGCTTTTCTTCTTTCTGATATAGCCTCTTTTTGAGGGCATCAAGGATCATGCCATTCACCCGTTTGACCTAGCCATTGGCTCTAGGATGGGCAATGGAGACGTATTTGATGGAGATGCACCGGTCTTCACAGAAGTCCCAAAAATGATGACCAGTAAATGTAGTTTCGAGGTCGGTGATAATGCTGTTCGGGAGACCGAATCTGTGAATGATATCTTGGAAGAGCTCGACTGCTTTCTTTGCAGTGGCCGAAACAAGCGGTTTGTATTCGATCCACTTGGAGAATTTGTCAATGGTGATGTATACGTACCGAAAACCACCTATCGCTGGCTTGAAAGGCCCAATCATGTCTAGTCCCCAACAAGCAAAAGGCCAGGAAGCTGGGATGGTTTGCAGTTCTTCTGTCGGCACGTGGATTTGCTTGGCAAAAAATTGGCATCCTTCACAACGTCGGACGAGGCCTTCTGCATCAGAGATGGCCATGGGCCAGTAAAAACCAGCTTAGAAAGCCTTGCTGACCAGGTTTCTCAAGGCCGCAAGATTGCCACAGGAACTAGAGTGAATTTTGAGGAGTAGTTTCACTCTCTCTTCTTGGGTGATGCATTTTTGCAGTATCCCTTCCTTGGCACTTTTCCTCATCAAGTTCCCGTTCACCAGCATGTAATGCTTGCTTCGATGGATTAGGCATTCGGTTTCAGTCTTGTTGGTGGGTACATCGGTGCTGGTGAGGTACTTGATGAACTATTCCCTCCAGTCGGTGGCCGGCGAAGGTACTACAAGTACTAGCTGCTCGGTGGGTGGAATTTCCTGAACTTCCTTCTCTTCCTTAATAGATGACGTAAAGAGGTCTTGAACAAAGACCCCTGGTGGAATCATGGTGCGAGAAGAGACTATCTTAGATAGGTGGTCGGCGAGCTGATTTTGATCTCGTACCACGTGGTGGTACTCGATACTATAGAACTTCCCTTCGAGTTTCCTGATTTCGGCGCAATATGCATCCATCTTCTCACTGGAGCAGGACCAGTCTTTGTTGAGCTGGTTGATAACCAGCATGGAGTCCCCATATACCATGAGGCGTTTGACGTCGAGCTCAATGGCTATATGGAGTCCATGGAGACACGCTTCATATTCGACGATGTTGTTGGAGGCCGAAAAATGTATTCGGAGAATGTATCGGAGCTTATCCTTGGTCGGCATAATGAACAGAATGCCAGTACCAGCACTGTTGATGTTGAGGGCGCCATCGAAGTACATCACCTAGTGCTCGGGGCAAGTAGCGGGGATGGGTTCTTGGATCTCGGTCCACTCAGTGACGAAGTCAGTGAGCACATGTGACTTGATGGTAGGCCTGCTTCTGAATTCAATGGAGTAAGTGCCGAGCTCGACATCCCACTTGATGATACGGCCGTTGGCCTCTTTGTTGTGAAGGATGTCCCCCAAAGGGAACTCGGTGACCATGGTGATCTTGTAGTACTCAAAATAATGGCAGAGCTTGCGTGACGTGATCAGAATGGTGTATAGCAGCTTTTGAACATGAGGATAATGAGTTTTGGGCTCATTAAGGACCTCGCTGATGAAGTAGACTAGACATTGCACCTTACAGGCATGCCCGGCCTCCCCGCATTCGACGATGATAGCTATGCTGACGACGTGAGAAGCGGCGGCGATGTAGATTAGTAGAGTTTCATCTGGCCGAGGCATTGTCATGATCGGAGGCTTTGTTAGAAATAACTTGGGCTGCTCAAAAGCTATGTCTGCCTCCTCTGACTAGGAAAAGCGCTCGAAGGCCTTGAGGAGTTTGAAGAACGGTAGTCCCTTTTCACCGAGGCGCGATATAAAATGGTTGAGAGCAGCCATGCGACCTGTAAGCTTCTATATATCCTTGACGGATGTTGGCCGTTTCATGTTGGTGATGGCAGAGACCTTGTCAAGGTTGGGTTCGATTCTGTGGGCGTTGACGATGTAGCCCAGGAGTATGCCGGATGAAGCTCCAAAGATGCACTTTGAAGGGTTCAACTTCCATCTGTACCTTTTCAGGTTGGTGAACATTTCCTCGAGGTTGGCGATAAGATTGTCGATGGTCTTGGACTTGACTACCACATCGTCGATGTAAGCTTCGACGTTGCGGCCTATCTGTTGATCGAGGCACATCTGGATGACCCTTTGGTAGGTCGCCCCGGCGTTCTTGAGTCCAAAGGACATGTTGGTGTAGCAATACGCACCGAAAGGTGTGATGAACGACATCTTGATCTAGTCTTCTTCCTTGAGGGAAATCTGATGATAGCTAGAGTAACAGTCGAGGAAGGAGAAGTTCATAGCTGGCAGTGGAGTTTACAACCTCGTCTATCCGAGGTAGACCGAAGGGGTCTTTAGGGCAGTGTTTTTTTAGATCAGTGTAATCAACACACATTCTCCATTCTTTATTCTTTTTCTAAACAAGAATAGGGTTTGCTAACCACTCAGGATGATACACTTCTTTTATGAATCCGACAGCTAGGAGCCATTTTATTTCTACCCTAATAGCCTCCTTCTTGTCTGGCGCGAATCATCGGAGTTTTTGCTTGATCGGTTTGGCAGTCGGCTAAACATTCAAGGAGTGCTCGATCTTCTCTCGTGGCACCCCCGTCATGTTTGCTGATTTCCAAGCAAACATGTCAGTGTTGGCACATAGGAAGGAGATCAGCGCACTTTCCTATTTAGGGTCGAGGTGAGCCCCAATCTTCATGGTCTTCGAGGGGTTGTCGAGGCCGAGGCCGACCTCCTTGGTTTCTTTGGACTTGGTGGAGGCGCGAGGAGCCTACAGCAATGGGATCTCTAGGTCATCGGCGGGCATCGTCTTAGCGTCGATGACCATGCTGGCCATTTGGATCGAGAGGCCAGTTGCTTTGGTGAGGGCGAGACTCTCTGTCTCACAGGCGTAGGTGATGGAGAGGTTGGCCCGCAGGGCTAGGACTCCTACAGGCGAAGACATCTTTAGCACTAGATATGTAACACCTCTGGTGTTTTGACCTAGAACTAAAACTTGACATGTCATCATATGCATTGCAAAGCATTCATAAAGAAGAAAATTTGGAATGCATTCACTAAATAAGATTTGTTTCATAAGTTGTTATTTTATGTGATGCAATGTGATTCAAAACGTTAAACAAAGATCATGACCACAAGGGTCAAATTTCATGTGATCATGTGAGACCATGTGTCATTTGACTCAAATAACCCTAATGGGCCAAGTTACTGGTCAAAATTCAAATTTAAGACAAAAGGAAAACAAATCAAATTTGAAGTCAACTTTAAATTATAAAAGTCCTTTTTGCCCCTTTTGGATATTTCAAAATCCATTTGGAATTTGGGGTTGTGACAAAAAGCAAAGTTGGAGCTTATTTTATAAGTATCAACTTTGGTATTCAAAGTTTTTCAAGTTTACATATAAAATTTGGAGTAATTTTGAAATGATTCAAATACTCAAATGCACCCCAAATTCAAATTTCAAAATGGAGGCAGAATTTGAAAATGTTCCTTGAAGCAAAGTTGTAGAGCTTGAAAAGTTGAGCAACTTTCATTTTTAGAGATTTTCAACTTCTTTAGAATATTTGTGAGTAATTTGCAAATTAAACTCAGTGTCAATTCTGTAATTCTTATGAACAGTGTCACGATCACCGCCCCACTGCCGGCGTACCTTCTCCGGCCTTCCAGGCTCGCCCTCGGCCGCCCTTGGCTTCACGCTGGCACTGCATGCTCATTGCGTGTCGATTCCGCGTGCTCTTGGACGCGTTATAATGCCCGGAACGCCGTCGTCGCCCTTTCTTTCTCTGCTCTGTTTCCCGACGTCGCCGCCTCAACTCCGGCGAGTTCCCCTCGCTTCCTCAGTCCAAAACAGTTTCGGCAAATTAGTGTTACAACTCCGTCTCTTCCTTCCGAACCCATCCCACCAACTGAGGTTGTCTGAGTCCACCGAGAACCGCCGCTAGCGACTCTTCTTCCTCGCGGCCGGCGATCTCGACCGAAGCTCCGGTTCACCGCGGCCAGCATCATTTGGTGAGCCGTTGTCCTTGTTTGTAGGTTCTATAGCTTCATCTTGATGCTGTGGTCCTTATTCCGCTCTTGCTTGGTCATTTTGCCCACTGCAGTCGCCAGAACTATGTCGCCAACGAAGTCTTCTCCGCCGTGAGCACGGTCACCGTCGACCCGCGTCACTATAGCGCCTCCGGTCTCATTCTTTGCTTCATCACGTCCGGGGTGAGCTGCTGATCCTTTCTGAGCATTTTGTTTGATCTCAACTAGCCTTGTTTCACTGGCGTACCGCTGCCGTGGCACCATGTCCGCCATGGACGGCGTGAGCCTGGTTCCATGTCGTTATCCACCTCTGAAACCCCATAGATCGACGCGGCTAGTCTTTGTGAGTGTTTAGATACCATGGTCGTCGCAGTTGAGCTCACCGTCGGTGCGCTAGCGTCGGTCAGTGCCGTCGCGGCCATGGTCAAAGCCCGAGGTTAGGGATGACATGTGGGGGCCGGCTGTCAGTGAGAGCAAGAGAGAGAATAGTGACTTTTGTTATTTTCTGATTTTGAATAGTGCTAAATCTTTGAAAATTTGTAGGAAAATAATCATAGCTTCAAAAATTCTAAAAAATTTTGTGTAGCTTCTGTACATGCTCTAGTATGGTTTAAAAATTTGAAACTTGAAATTTGAATAAATTTTTAATGTTCAAATATTCAGTCCATTAATTAATAAATGCAATTTCCATAATTTTTTTGGTGCACTGTATAGCTCCAAAAATTATGAAATTTATTTTGGTACACTAATTTGTTATGAGGAAGCTTAGATAAAATTTTGAGGTCATTTGGAACAAGTTTATTTTTGGGCTTATTTCAAATTAATTAAAAATTGAATAAAAGCAAGCCTAATTGTTAGGGTTAGGATTTAATTTTTGTTTGGGTAATGTTGTGTGACCAGTAGGGTTTCAAGATCAGTTTGGTCAAGTCACATGTGTGGTTCTTGCCGATAGAATTGCAAGTTGGTTTTGTTGGCTTGCAACTGTACCGTGAAATAAAATCCTTTGCGGGGTGTTTTTACATTTCATGTACCATGAAAGCATCATGTTTACATTATCATCATGTTAAAGCATATGTTGTCATTTCGTGTAGAACCCGAGAACGAAACGATTCTAGTTGAGCAAGTTCTGGAAGAATCCCCGGTTGTCACGGGATTCAATAATTGTGGTACGGATCCGGAACCTGAGATCGTCAACGAAGGCAAGCCCCGGTTTATGCATTAAAACCATTACCTTGTTTACTTTGGAAAGTTTATCACCTATGTTACTTATTGCATTAAGTTGTTTAATTCAAATGTTACCTACTTGATGCATTACCTACCTTGATCATTGTTACCATCCTTGAAGATGTTTTTATTTACAAAGGCGTAGAATGCTTAGTATGCTTTATGGTAGGCTTTCAAAGTAAAAGTTTCGATACAATCAAAGATGGCATACTGGCCAAAGAAAGAAAGAAAGAAGATAGAATGAACTAGAGACTAGTCGGGTGGCTTATCTTGAATGTTGGGTAATGTTGCCGGCTATGTCGCTTAAAGGCCACTCATTGTGGATCTTCTGAACGAGACACTTTGTAGTACTGGTCACATACTCTAGTAAGCCTACTTTGGCTAATCCGATACTAAGACGAATGCCCACGCACTGGGAGTGGAGAGATGGCGGGAGTAGCATGTACCCTCGTGGCTTGAATGTGGCCAGATTTGAGGTGTGCTGTGCTCTTGGGTGGCGTGGAGACGGCTTAGTATGGGAGGATCCGGTAGCGAGGTTGATATATGCAAGATTAAGTTCTACATATGTCGTGTGATAAGGAATCCCCAGCTGGGACTTGAATCAATTCGAATTGCCGGTGCTCCACGGATATGGAGACTCGATTCATTACAGAAGCAATGCAGGACTGGTGAATTACTAAAACTTGAGAAAAGGAATGGAATGAGAAGGATTGGAACATGGGATATGAACACTTAGTTTGAGATATTGAACTAAAGTACTTAGGGGAAAAACTTGAAAATAGGATCAAGAATAGTAAGCTTTTGGCAAAGAACTTTTGAGTCTTTCTACATCCTTACCTTGCCCCAACACCTGCATCCCTACGACCTTCGCCCTTTTTCGTCGGGTCAGTCTTGTTGAGTACTTTTGTACTTAGGGTTTGTTAACCCTTGTTGCAGGTGAGTCGCATGCGCAGGCTTGTTGTGGTCCCTGCTGCATGTCAGTGTATGAAGTTGATGACGATGAGGAATGATGAATGGCCTTTGGACAAGGCACTAGTTTGTGTGAAATAAATAATGTTAATGTAATATTATCTCGCTACTATGGTTGTATGACACTTATGGTTATGTAAGTTTGAAGCAACTGGTTTGTAATATTAAACTTAAGTCTTCCGCTTATTTACCTCTAGTATGTATATTGAAAAATGTTTTAATCTGCAATGACTGTGATTGGGATCCTGTTTGAAATGTGGATGATTCAGGTTTCCCGAGGACACCCGACAGACCTGTTAAGTTGTTGGGAACTTGTGTACGCTATCTGAGGTTTGTTGAGACATCGATAGGTGCACGTGGGCCCGATTTCTTAGAAGGTTCTGCCACAAGATAGGCATAGTGCGGTACAGCCATGAACTTGGCTAGAGCTGGCCGACCAAGTATGGCATGGTAGGTGGTGTTGAAGTCGGTGACATAGAAGTTGATGTGCTCAACACGGTAGTTGGTGGCCATGCCGAACTGTACTAGGAGGGTGATCTCTCCAAGCGGTTTGGATGCCCTGCCAGGTACCACACCCCAGAAGGAGGAGTCGGAGGGTGTGAGGTCTCCTAACCCAAGGCCCAGCTCCTTGAGGGCTCTGGCGAAGAGGAGGTTCAGAGCACTCCCGCCGTCGATGAGCACTTTTTTGAAAAGCACTTTCTAAATGGTTGCATCAAGGACGAGGGGGAAACACCCTATGTAAGGGATGTCCACCCACTGATTGGCCCTGCTAAAAGTGATGGGGACCTCAGACCAGGGGCGATAGCTGGGGTTGGCGATGGCATCTTCTACATTGATGGCGAGCACCCAGTGGGCGGTGAGCTTCCGTTCTCTTCTGCTTTTGGTGGTGGCGAGGGCCCCAAAGATGGTGGCGACCACCTTATCGTGATCCTAGAAGGCATTGTTGTTGCCCCCAAGGTGGTCGGCGACCTCTGGCTCCATCATTGTTGTTGTTGTTGTCTAGCTTTTTGGCCTGGAACTCCTTAGCCAAGCCGAGGCAGTCCTTCATCTTATGCTTGGCGTTTTTATGGAGGGGGCACGGGCCCTCGAGGATCTTCTTGTACTGCTCATCATAGTTGTGCTTGGCGCGAGGTTCAACAACAACGACGACGATGTGGTATGGTCGGCGGCGACGATATTGACCAGACTTGGATCCTTCTAGCCAATCACAACTGCTGTCCTGATGGTGACTGTGGTCATCGTAGTGGCGGTCACTATGGCACCGATCGTCGGGGCAATCATCGCTGCGGTGAGTTGGGTGATGAGTGCCTACATCCTCATTGAAGTGCACTTCAGCTTCTTCAGTGTCGGCGTACTGGTTGGTGGTCGTAATCATTTCGCCAATCCCCGTTGGTGGCTTGCGATTGAACTTAGAGTGGAGGTCATGGTGATGGAGTCCTCGGATGAAGGCGGTGATGACCTCAGCTTCCGTGATGTAAGGAATAGAGTTCCTCATCTCAGAAAAGCGTCTGATGTAGCTACGGAGGAGCTCGGACAACTTCTAGTAGATGCGGTTCAGATCATGCTTGGTGCCTGGTCGAGTGCATGTAGCCATATAGTTGTCGGTGAAGACCTTCTTCAGCTCTTCCCAGGATCTGATGGAGTCTGAGGCAAGGCTTGTGAACCAGTTCATAGCGGTTGGCATAAGCATGATGGGAAGATAGTTTGCCATGACACTAGTATCTCCTCCGATGGCATGAACAATAGTGGCATAAGCCAGTAGACACTATGTGGGGTTCATCCGTCCCATCATAGGGCTCAACCCTAGTGATTTTGAAACCACGGGGCCACTAGAGTGTTTGGAGTGCCCTCGTGAACGCTGGGGGCCCTTTGGGATTGTCGGCACCATGATCTGTGGCATTGCCAGCGTTGAGCGGCTCGAGAGCTGAGTCTGGGTTAGCGAACTCTTGCTCATACTCTTGACGGTGGCATACTTCTTCTTCATGGCGACCGAAGCGACACTCGTCGATACGTCATCACGCGTCTCGGAGATTATTGAGGTGCGCTCGGACGTCCTGGTCATGTTGGCGAAGGTGGTCGATGCGGTTGCCCCTAGCTCCCCCTAAAGGGGTTGTCTATCATCACGGTGCTGGTTGGTGAAATGACTTGTGTGGCGATCAGATCTTAGTGCGGCTGATCTATGAATTGAGCTTGTGGAGTATGAAGGCCTCTGATCCATCCTCTCGCCGCTTTAAGCATGATGATGACCTTGGCGACCTCTGGTGTCTGTGGGAGCCTAGCGAGCTCATTGGTGGCTATGGCTAAGTTGGCGCTTGAGGTCTTGTAGATGTCGTGGCCATCAACATAGACAAATTCATCGTCGAGGTTGCGATGGAGTTGGCGTGGCCTTCCTTGCGAGTCAAGCTGAGCCTCGGCCATCGCAAGGGCAGCCTTGTTTGCTCAGTGCTGCACATAGTTGATGTTCCTATTGACGCAGGCGGCATGGTCCTCCTCAGTTTCCCCTTCCCATGGGGGCTGTCGACGCTGATGTTAAAGATTGCGCCTCCATGGAAGGGAGGGAGAGGAGGTTGTTCGATGGAGGTTTCAGCGACAGTCTCCATAGAGCCCTAGGACTCAGAGTCTGGATTCTCCTCCAAGATGGTTTGGAGAGATGCTCTAGGGCATCGGCCGACGTGTAGCATGTTGACTGCCGGCGAGGGCTAGTAGGTGATCTAGTCAGCGAGAGGATGGATATCTCCTACCTGGTCATTGAATTTGCCCCTTAGGGCATCTTGATAGGCGGCGGCGATGTTGGTGAACCCAAAGGGTAGGGTTGTAAGCCCTAGAGTTTACCGAGCAGCCTCTGATAGATCTAGATCGAAGGGTGGTCGGCACTGAACCAGAGTGGTTAGAGTCGATTCTGTGATGGAGAGGCAATCGACGAGCTTCTGGCTGACCTGATCGATGGATGTGATTAGATCGTCGTTGTTGATTCGTCTCCTCTAGTAGCAGGGGAGCGGGCGGTGAATTGTCGGCGAAGATGACCTCAGAGGTGGTTCCAAGATCAGATCTACAGTCGTAGGTGTTGGGGTGATCGACGCAGTATTGATCTACACCGGCTCGATGAGCTCTCCGACTCTGTCAGCATTGATGATCCACAAGATCGATCCGACCATAAAGATCTAGCTGGGCTGTGGGAGGGACGAAGAGCTTGTGGAACGTACCATCTTGTTCGACATGGAAACAACATGCACACCCCTAGCAGGTGCGCCAACTATCGACAGAATATCGTCAGCAGTCCTCCGAGGGGTATCCCATGAAGGTAGATTGATCGGCAAAGATGCATGTAATTGAGAACAAGAAGGCAATAGAGACACACGAGTTAGACAAGTTCAGGCCGTCAGTATGAAGTAATACCCTACTCCTGTGGTCTGTTGGATTATATTGGCTATTGTATGATATTGCGTGAGTTTGGAGGGGGGCCCTGCCTGCCTTATATAGTTCGGGGGCAGGGTTACAAGTTGGTTAGATCTAGGAGATAACCGAAAAGTAATAATAGATTACAGAAATCATGGGATCATACGTATCCTAACATATCTCATAGTATCTTCAGGATATCTTCCTAGTGTCTTGCAGAAGGCGCCGAGCAGCATCGTGTCCCGCAAGGCTTCATCTTGTGGGCTGGGCCACCCCTGGTGGCGCAACCCATGTGGTCTGCCATGGGTATCCAGGGTCATGCCCCCCACACCCTTGAATTGGATTGAGCCTGGAGAAAGAAGATATTTTGGCATTGACTTTGTCACCAAGGCTGAAGAGCAGGTATGCATTATCCAATAGCATATGAAAGTAGCTCAGTCAATACAAAGAGTTATGCCGATAAAAGAAGAAGACCACTAACTTTTGAAGTGGGAAATTATGTGTACTTAAAATTGTCACCCAAGAAAGGAGTGCAGATATTTGGAGTAAAAGGGAAGCTTGCGCCTAGATATGTAGGGCCATACGAGATTATTGAACGAAAAGGAAATGTTGCCTACAAGTTACAACTTCCTCCAGAGATGAGTATGATATTCGATGTCTTCCATGTTTCTCAGTTGAAAAGATGTCTTCGCATACCTAAGAAAGCCATTGCACCCACCAACATTAAGCCCCAATCGGATTTGACCTATGAAGAGAAACCAATCTGAGTGCTAGAAGAAATGGAAAGAGTAACACAGAGCAAGGTCATTAAGTTCTACAAAGTGGTGTGGACTAACCACATTGAACAAGATGCCACATGGGAATGGGATGATTATTTACGTGAGGTTTATCTTGCCTTTTATGAGGAATGGTAGGTCTTTAAAATCTCGGGATGAGATTCCTATAAAGGGGAGGGGATGTAACACCCTAGTGTTAAGCTTTGCATTTGGCACTTGCATTTCATGAGCACAAGCATCGTCCAAGCATTCATGAATATGAGCATATGAAATTTCATCTCATTCTTATACATTATCACATGAAATGTTGATTTTATATATATGCTTATGCTTGAAATCATATGTGACCAATGTATGAAATGGTTGTGAGGTCATGAAAACACCTTAGACACATCTAGGATGATAAATGGAACAACGTTTGTATTCATGACATAGACCAAATTTGCTTCTAAGTGTTGGTTTCGTTTGAAATGCCATTTTCATGATACTAGTTTGACCAAAGTTGAACAATAACTTAGATTGTTTGCATGGCTATGTGACCTAAATAAAAGTTGTAGTTCTGGTCATGAGTAACAAACTTTATTTAAGGGTCATGAGCTAATTCAGTGTCTAACATGGTCAAATAGAGCTCACAATTATCAACGAAATGATGTTTTGTGACTTAGGAAATTGTCTGTGTTGAAACTATTTTCAATTTCAAAGTACCTCACTTTAGAGCAATATAGTTTGTAAACCAGTAAGAATTAGATGATGGTTCCTAAAGCAAAGTTGGAGATCTCACATAGCTCTACAATTGTTATTAAGGAAGTTTTTGCTAAATCACCATGGATTAGGAGGACGGATCGCTTGAACTTGCGCTGTCAGACGGGTTCAGGGGGAACTGAACCGGCGCCGCGCGCGCGTGTCGGGGCCAACCAGCCATAGACCACGGCCGCCATGTGGAGGCCATCTGCCAGCATTAGGCCCATACATCAGGCTGACGTGGGCATCAAAATGGCAGCAACGCGCCCTCCCTCCTCACTCGCTCTCACTCGCTTTGCTTTGCTTCTCCCTCGCCTTCGCCGCGTCCACCATGGCTGCAAGCACATGCTCGTCGCCACCAACTTCACCGGCCACCCTTAGCCCACTCTGGCACCCATTACCATGCTGCCTAGAGGTTTTGCACCTTCCTCGATGATGGAGACCTACCTCTAGCCACCGTCTCGTCAGAACAGTGACACCACCGCCGTGCTCTATGCGCCGTCGTGCCGCCATGCACGCAGCCAAGGTTCACCGCCACTTCACTGTTGCTCAATCCGCACCATAGAGCTCCACTAGAGTTCGTAGATGCCATAGCCATGCTTGCCAGGTTGTGCCATCGCCTGGGATGGCTGGAGCACCACTGCGCACCGCCGCTGGGCCGCCATGCTCGCCGGCGAGCTAGCTCCGGTGACCCTCCGAGCGAACCAAGGCGTACCTGTAGGTGTAGAATAGGACGGGGAACATAATGGTGCCAACCTCGTCACCGGTGACCTTGCCGTCGACAAGCACTTCGCTGGTCAAGCCGCACCTCTGTTCTATGTCGCTGACATGTGGGTCCCGTTGACTCGCGGGCCCCAGCTGTCATCGGTTTTTGAATTGTTTTCTGGATTTATTTCACATATTTGAATGCAAACTTAAAAAAATTATATCTTGAGCTTGGAGTGTCCAAAAGGGGTGAACCAAATTTTGTTGGTTTCATCTTGAAGTGTACTATTTGATAAAAATATGAAATCTACTGTCTAGGGTAGTGTTCTAGGTGAATTAAATTGAGCAAGATAAGTGCTTTTAAAGTAGTTTATATCTTATAAAATGCATAACTTGAGCTAGGAAGGTGATAAAATTGTTATTCCAATTTTGCTAGTCTTGTGTTGACATTCTCTAGATAGGAAAAATACTAAACCTACAATAAGCATACTTGAAATATGGTCTTCCTATTTAATCCTAATTAATTGCTAGTTTCTACTAAAATTAATTGGGGTAAAAATACATAACATATGATCATACAAAATTTTGCACAATATTCTTATACTAGGAGGAAAGTAAGAAAAATATTAAATCTATTGCTTGACACTTTTCACTATGCTAAACTATTTTTTGCTAAAATAAGCCTATGTAACTTGTCATTTTTGTAGAGGTAGCTACCCTAATCCAAATGGCATGAAATTTGTTGAGTGGACTATTAAGGTTATTTGTAGGCTACTGTAATTTTCTTAGAATTCATTAAGCATTGGAATTATTTATCCTTTAAATCACGTTATTATCTAAGGAAATTAATAAATGAATATAATTAAATTATTTATGTTTAACCATGATTTTTTCTGTGGTACTTGTGATGCACATGATCTGTTGATGTTATTAGTTAGGCTTAGAAGTAATTGTTTATAGGCAACTAGTTAATTATTGCCTTATAATTCAACTAGATGACTGCATGTATAGTTTCTGTTGTGGTGATGATTTCATGATGATAATGAACTTTTATGTAAAGATAGTTAATAACAAAGCTAATTATAACTTACTTATCTACCTTGTGTTAAATTTTCATAGGCATACGCCTTATGGTTTAATAAGTATGGCTGTTAGAAGTCTGCTATCAGAAATGCTTGCTCTCTGGATAGATCTTAAATATTGAATTGTTTGACCTAGATAACTACTGAATCACTTTTAGATGATTAAAAGAAAGTTGTAGGCAATTTCATAAGCTTTCTAGAACGTCCACAACCATATTATTTTGATGTGTATAACTCTAGTTATAATTTAAAACATGTGGCTGCTGTCTTGTAGTCCAGAAAATGATTTACATAAGTTTTTGTTTAAGTTACTAGAGATGAGATATCTACCAACTCAGTAAAAGTAAATGTAACTTGTTATCATCTTAATACAAGGCTGTTTAAAACACCTATGAGGATGCATTCATCACATCATATCATATTATACATGTCATTATATATGCATTCATGATATCTTATTTCATGCTCATGCATATAGGATCGTCCGAAGGGATAACCCTTTTGGAGTTCAATGAAGAAGAAGAGGAGGATCAGCAGGAGATGCCTTAGGCCATAGCTTCAAAAGTAGAGGAGCAAACTCTTGAGGACCCCCCTGAGTGCCCGGATCATCGGCCAACCTCTTTCCTCAAAGGCAAGCTCCGGAGCATTCTAAGTCTCCCATGTTTTACAAATATCACTTGAGTCCTTCATGATTGATGCATTCGGTTATAAGAGTTGATTGGAAACACTTGATGCATATAACTACCTTGTCTAGATACATATACCTTTAACCATGCGTAGGTCTAGGATCGAATATATGTTTAGCCATGCTTAGACCAGTAGAAGTCAGGTGATTTTCTGTCACTTACGAGATATAGGTGGATACCGAAGCACGGTTGGCTATATTTGCTATCATGGAAAAGAACCATGGGGTAATGTAAATGGAGGCCGGGTGAGAGTCTATGTGTAGGACTAGAAATCTGCATAGCACACATTAGAGTAAGAGCTAAAGCAAGGACTAGAAATCTACATATGCAACGTACTCGCTAGTTATTATATTAACAAGAGAGCAAGCACATAAGACATTGAACTAGCTTTAAACCATTATTGATCCTAGCTCAGCAACATTCAACATAGGGTAAGCAAGGGAGCATCATATGACTTAACTACATGCATCTACTAGCAACTTTTACTCTCCTATTTATATATATAAAGCTATATATTGATTTTTAGGTGATCTGACAAACATCTAGTTTGGAGCTAAGATTTTTATGAGTGGTAGATGCTATCAAAACATGGCTATTGCACAAATTTCACATGCTCAGGTTTTATAGATTAATTATTACAAAAAAAGACAAATTGCTATTGCAAGAAAACATGTGTCAGCAAGATAAATCTAAAACACACTATTTTCTACAAACACATAGCCATATTATGTATCAACATGACACAACAACCACCTACCAAGTTAATGGAATAACATTTTCCATTTTTACACCTTCATAAAAAAATTCTAACTCATTTAAAATTATTTATCAAGCATTAAACAAGTTAAATCAATCACTCAACCATACTGCATCCAATGAACATGAAATTTTTACCACAACACACATATAGCATCAGTAGCCTACTATAAAAATTTCACATTATTGGGAGCACCACAACTTTAGATATGAATGTATTCCTAGAAAACCCTAATTTGCAAAGATAAATATGTGTAGTAAATACTTTCTACTAACACATGTCATATTATGACTCTAATGCATAGATCTATTCTTAAGGATTCCAAAACATGTTCATTTGCTATTTTATGATTTTTCTACAATTTACTACGAATTTCCAAAGTTTTAGCCGATTATATGCAATAAAGGAAAAGATTAAAGAGAAACACTTTCGCATCAGGAACCCTGGATCTTTAACAAATTAACTAAGCCCCGATCTAAAAAATCCTTCTCTCTGGTAATCTTGCATCAGGAACCCTGCAAAGAGTTTCTACTCTCTTTTTCACCCTTTCTTCTTCCTCAACGAGAAACAGAACAGAGGAGGTCGCGACAGGGCCGATTCCCGGTGAGGTGGTCGACCTCCGGCGATGAGTGGTGGCGACGGAGTACCAGGGCATGCTTGCGCACCTATGGTGGGGCATAGCTTGGGCAGCGATGGTCCATAAACTACCGGCCATGGAGGCAGCAGTTTGCAGCGGCAGCGGCTCTGGTGGTGGTGAGTGTCAGCGGAGGAGGCGGCCGGAGGACCGACGAGCGATGCTGAGCAAGGTGGGGTGGTGAGCCAAGGTGGAGAAGAACAGAGAAGGGAGCGGCAGGGTGGAGCGAGTGGGGCCGGCGAGCTCTGCTCGGTCTCGGCCATGACGTGCGAGAGCGCGAGAGACAGAGAGCGAGAGGGAGCGAAGGGCGAGAGAGATTCAGATAGAGCGAGGTAGAGCGACTTGGGTTCTCCATATCGATGAACATGGGTGAGGTGGTGAGCATGCAGGTAGGCACACAAGGCACGCGGCAGCGATGCGCTGTGGCCGGTCGGCCAAGACGCTCTACTCCTAAAGGTTTCAACTATCGTCCACAGCGAGACAGAACAATTCTTACAGTAGCCATGATACACGGTATTATCTGCAATAAGTGGGAAATAAACCCTGAGTACAAGAAGGTACTCAGCTAGACTTACTCATCATAAACCAAAAATTAAGTGACTCCAAGGATCATGCAAGACTTTATAAGTGGAGCTAGCTTCACAACATTTTGCATAAAAAGCCACTAATTCAGCTATAGATTTTATAATTCGGTCATCAAGTTAATTATAGCTATTCATCTCTAGATTAGCAACTAACCTATGCCAAACATGTGGTATATCATTTAGTTGCATAATAACAGTAACCATAGCTGATGTAAGATTTTCATATTCATTAGAACCATCATATTCCATAATCCAATTACTACGATGAAGAACTCCGTCAAGTTTCTCACTATCCGAGAGAGATGGCGATTTGAATCGATTACAACCAGCTAGGAATTTATTCCTAATACAAACCCAGGTAGACCAGATCAACAGTCAGCTTAGGTCACCTTTGGTACAACTCAGGTCCAATTCACGGGTGCGATTAGCACCGCACAATCAGGGACACTACCGGATGCCAGGTCAATCAGGACTCTAACCTACCCTTGGCCTCACACCGCCTCCCCACACATCCTTACTACCTCCACTATGAGCACTCTAATAGAACGAGGCCTGGCCTAAGTTAAGCTACTCGGCTTCACGGTCGGAATGAGTTATCTAGCCAGGTAAGTGACAGGCATGCATTCAAAATGACAAGAGGGCTTCCAACGATGCGGTCCTTAATCAACACAGACGAAATCACATCAGCCAACCTACACACAGACTCCATCTAGCCTCCAGTTACATTACCCCATGGTTCTATTTCACAATACCAAATATAGCCAACCGTGCTCCGGTATCCACCTATATATCGCAGGTGACAGAAAATCACCTGACTTCTACCGGTCTAAGCATTGCTAAGCATATATTCGATCCTGGACCTATACAGGGTTAAAGATATATATATTTGGACAAGGTAGTTCTATGCATCAAGTGTTTCCAAATCAATTCTTACAACCTAATGCATCAAACATAAAGGACTCAAGTGATATTTTAAAAAACATAGGAGACTTAAAATGCTCCGGGGCTTGCCTTTCAAGAAAGAAGTGGGTCGGTGGTCAGGGCACTCTGGAAGTTCCTTAGTAGCTGGCTCCTCGCCTTCAAGAGCTGCTAGCTGTGGTGTCTCCTGATTCTCCTCTGCCTCTTCTTCGAATTCCAGTAGGGTTACTCCTTCGGGCGATCCTATATGTATGAGCATGAAATAAGATATCATAGATGCATAGATAATGACATGCATGATATGATATGATAAAATGCATAATCATAAGTGTTTTTAACAGCAAGGTATTAGGGTGATAACAAGATTAACTTTCTTTTTACTAAATAGGCGCATATCTCTTCTCTAGTAACTAAACAAACACCTATTTAAAATATTTTCTGGACTATAAGACAACAGCCACTTGTTTTGACCCTAACTGGAGTTTTACACATCCACATAATATGATCTTGGAATTTCTGGAAAGCTTATAAAATTGTATACAACTTTCTTATAATCATCTTAAGAGGATTCTATAGTTAACTAGGTCAACCAATTACATGTTCCAGATCTGTCCAGAGACTAAGCAAATCTGAAAGGAAACTTCTAGAAGCTGTAAATCTTAAACTATTTAGCCTATAATTATGAAATTTTAGGAAAAGACAGATGGGTAAGTTATCTACAACTTTGTTATTAACAAGTTTCACAGAAAAGATCATTACATCACGAAATTGTCACCACAACAGAAACTACACACGCAGCCATCTAGTTGAATTATAGAGCAATAATTAACTAGCTGCCTATAACCAATTAATTCCAAGCACATCTACTAATATCAACAGATCATATGAATCACAAGCACCCTAGAAAACATCATGGTAAAACCCCAATAATTTACTTATGTGCATTTATTAATTTCCTTATATAATAGGGTGATTTAGAGGATAATTATTTCCAATGATCATTAAATTATTAGCAAATTACAGTAGGTTACATATGACCCCAATAGTCTACTGTATAAATTTTATGAAATTTGGATAAGTATAGCAACCTCTATAAAAATTACAATTTGCATAGGCTTATTTTAGCAAAAATAGTTTAGCCTAGTGAAAAGTGTTAAACAATATATTTCATCTTTTCCTTACTTTCATCCTAGCATAAGAACACTGTGTAGAAATTTGCATGATCATAAGTTATGTATTTTTACCCCAATTAATTTCACCAGAAGCTAGCATTTAATTAAGGTGAAATAGAAAGACCATAATACAAGTATGCCCACTATAGGTTTAGTATTTTTTCTATCTAGAGCATGCCAACACAAGACCCACAAAATTGGAATCACAATTTTAGCATTTCCCTAGCTCAAATTATGCATTTTACAAGATAGAAACAAATTTAAAAGCACTTTACTAGCTTAATTTAATTCCCCTAGAAAGATATCCCAAACAGTAGGTTTCATATTTTTATTAAATAGTACACTTCATGATTAATCCAACAAAATTTGGTTCACTCAAACTGGACAACCCTAGCTCCAGTTATGAATTTCCAAAGTTTGCATTCAAAACTGGAAAAGAATAAAGAAAAACAAACAAAACCCTAAATGTTATGTACACCTGACAGCACACCCAGGCACCGATAGCTGGGCCTTGTGGGTCAACGGAACCCACGCGCCAGCAAGACTGAGGTAGGGCGTAGCGTTTGACCAGCGAGAACTCATCGACGGTGAGGTCTCCGGTGAAACCACCACCACCATCGTGCTCCCCTCGTCAACCTGCATCTAGTGGTGTAGGTGGTTGACCTGATTACGGTGGTTAGACATGGCGGCAACGAGCATGGTGGTGTGGCGGAGGTGTGCGGTGGCACCATTGCCGTTCTTGGCAATGCCGAGCTCTCCCAAGCTCGGTTAAGGCTTCAGGGTGACCTACTTGACGACCTAGTGCTAGGGTTAGCGTTCAGCAAAGCGCCAGTGAACTCGGCCATGTGCATGGCGTCACGGTGGCGAGAGTACGGCACTACTGTGCATGCTGTTCTGGCGAACTAGCAGTTAGTGATGGATCTCCGTCTTTGGGGTAGGCACTAGGGTTCATGGCGGCTTAGAAACAAACACAGGAGGGGAAAGGTGGGGTCTTGCAAGGGCCAGCCATGGTGAGCTTGAGCTCATGGCCATGGAGGGCGCGCTCAGTGCAGCGGCGCATTCCCACACGATGGTGGCGGTAGCGGTTAATTAAACAACAATGTGAGCATCTATGACCTAAGGCGGTGGTGGACCAAGGGAGAAGAAGGTAGGAGGAGCAGTGGATATGGCTAGCCACGACGAGCTCGGAGCTTGGCGGCGCTCCATGGCCATGGCAGCGATGGCGATACACAATGTGGCTTTACCTTAGCTCGGATGGTGGCACTGGTGGGTCGGGGGGGTAGAGGAGATGATGGCGTAGCAGTGGGTGAGATGGATTGGCTAGTGGTGCAGCGAGAATGGCGCGCGAGCATGGCGGTGGTGCGGTGGTGGCGACGACGGCTTGATTCGCTCGGCTGCATGAGCGAGAGATAAAGGCAGAGCGAGAGAGGCTAGTGCCTGCGCACAATTGGCCACCAGGGCCGATTCAAATTGGCCATCAGGGCCTGATGCAGATGACTGACAGAGCTACTTCGTGCACGTGTAACTCCTAATCCATGATGAATCAGTGAAAATGGTATTAGTGAAAGTTGTAGAGCTACATGTACTCTGCAACTTTGCTTTAGAAAGCTTCCTCTAATTTGCCATGATTTTCAAGTTACAATGCCCCAAAGTTGGTCACTTGAAACTATAAACAGCTTCTAGACAACAAAATTTTTAAGTCTCAAAACAACATTTTGTTGATTCTTGTGGGCCCTATTTGACCATGTTAGGCACTAAATTAGCTAATGACCCTTAAACAAAGTTTGTTCCACATTAGATAATCTACAACTTTTATTAAGGGTGCACTGCCATGCAAACACTATGCTATAGTTCAACTTTGGTCAAAGTAGGATCATGAAAAATGACATTATGAGTAAACTAGGACTTGGAAGCAAAATTGCCCCATGTCATGAATACAAACATTGTTCCATTTACCATCCTAGATATGTATAATGTGTTTTTACAACCATTCCTCACATTGGTCACACATGATCACAAGCATATGCATGTATATAAGAAACATCACATGTGATAAAGAGAAGGTGAATGAAATGAAACTTCATATGCTCATGCTCATGAATGCTTGGATGATGCTTGTGCTCATGAAATGCAAGTGCCAAATGCATGCTTAACACTAGGTGTTACAGCCCAGCTATAATTAACTTGATGACCAAATTATAAAATGTATAGCTGAATTAGTGGCTTTTTATGCAAAATGTTGTCAAGCTAGCTCCACTTATAAAGCCTTGCATGATCCTTGGAGTCACTTTATGTTTGATTTATGATGAGTAAGTCTAGCTGAGTACCTTCTTGTACTCAGGGTTTATTTCCTACTTGTTGCAAATAATACCGTGTATCACAGCTATTGTAAGAATTGCTTTTGTCCCGCTATGGACGAGGAGTAGGCCCCAGGCAAGGTGCTTCTACTTATATATCTTATCTATGATGCTTTTGTGGGTGGTGATCATGATCTGGCTTGTATTAAATAATGGTGTGAGATGTTGGTTTTAAAATGACATTGCTTCCGCTATTATTAGTTTATTTGTAACTTGGGTTGTAATAACTTTAATCGTACTCTGATGTATGGCAATGTATTTGTGAACTCTATGTAACATGTGGCATATATGTTGACTTATTTACGATCTTGGTTTTATGTTAGCGATGAATCGAGACCCTTCGTGGTACTCGATGGACTACTGAATTTATATGGGCTCAAGTATGATAGTGCGACCACTTGTGGGCTACCATTGTACTTGTGCTCCTATAAATTAGACGGTTCTGTCACAAATCTAGGCTTCTCCAAGTCTACATCTGAGATACCTCTAGTAATTGAATTCTATTGAAAGTAAGTTTTGTGCTCTTTTGTTCATGGGTTCACAATTCTTTTGAGTGCTCTAGTCCTTGCTAGATCTCTGGATTAGAGTAGTAATCGTTAGCATAAGCGTGGTGCTTAGGATATCGGCTACCTATGTTTGCTCCCTGCTTCTTGGTTGAGTGGTAGCAGTGGGAGGTGACAGCCCCGTTTATCCTTTGTAGTCCACGCCGAATTGAGCATGTTCTTAAATTAGTAGGACCGTAGTCACGTCGGTAGAGTTATCTATTAGTGGTGCTTTACCATCTAAGCGACGTCCCAAAGTGAACACTAGAATCATAAGCCTTGCTTTGCATGGGGTCATAACCATAGGAATCCTCTCTACTCATACCTTAGACCTTGATTGCTATCCCTGGACAAACTAAGTTGTTAGACAACACACACGTTTCCCCTTGGATACGATAGTCGATAATACTCGGGTAAAAACTACTTCGATACCCGTGTGCTTGTGGATTTTGTCTCTGTGTGCTACCACAGGTGTCAATAGTATCTGTTATCTCACAATCCATTCGAATGATCCAGAGATTGGTGGAGTTCGTGCAGTTCCTTTCAACTGAGCAGTAGCAACATGGTTAGATGATGTTAACACTTAGTATCTATGGCATTAGAGATATGCCCTTGTTCTCTGTTTCTGAAATAGGTGTGATGTTCAAGTGTCTCATAACTGATGTTCTGATTTGTGTTTTCAATGTTCACTGGAGACAATTGTGATGTTCTTTAGTTTATCTTGTTGTAATAATATCCATGTAAATGGACTTTTGTTGAACTTTGTATTAGGTGGGTTAAACTCAGTTGACCAAATATATATAGAGAAGTATTGACGAAATGACATTTACCTATTTCTTGTAAATAGTATGCATGCTTCATAGTCCAAGTCATGTAACTTTGACCAGCCTGGACATTTAACTCTGCTACTGAGCTATGAGTAGAACTTATTTGCCAGATCGGCTGTGCTACAAACAGTAGCTGCACCGGCTGTGGCTGCATGCATGAGCAATTAGTAAGGTAGTTGGATTTGAAGTGGCATCTTCAGCCACAGCCGAGCGAGTGCAGACGATCAGGACCTATGAAACCATGTAGCCATCTCTAGCTAGCTGCTGCTCTGCAAAACTAAGCAAGAGAAATTGCTCACGGAAGCAAGAGCAACTCGTCTTCACTCTTTAGTCTGCCCCTCGACTGTTGTGAATGCTTGGAGTGAAATAAGTGGAAATGCATTCTCATGCATTCAATTCACTCTTCACAACCGCGCAAGGGTTGCTTTGTGCCTCGATTTGTTGAAACAAACACGTATCAGTAGTACTAGTAGTCATGAGTGGCTTTGATCTGTGTTGAACACAACTCATGTCTTCGTTAAAATATGTTGAACTTGCAAGAACCATTCAGTGAGGAGTTCATCTCAACATGTATTGCCTAGATCTAATACATAACGGATAAGATATAGCTGTTCAATTTTACTACGAATGCAAGAAATTCCACCAGCTGTATATTTGATCACAAAGGACATAGTATAAAGGGTCATCAGTTTTGAATGTCATAGCAACTAGTCTGCCCCTTGACTATTGTGACTACTTGGATTGGAGTCAAATAAGTACAGAAAAGACCCATCACAACCGCACCAGCCATTCAAGTCTCAAGTGTGTCATAGTGGTCAAAAGCTCTTTTCTCGATTCCTTCTTGTGTCCAGCTTTCCTGCCGCATTCACTTCACTCTCGTCAACTATGCAAGGTCTATATGAAAGGAGCGTCCCCCTTCCCTCATACAATAGCATTGCATCACTTTGCTTGCTCCCCCCTTCCCTCACCCATTTGCATTTTCCTAATCGCGTTCCCTGGTAGTTTTAGGATCTAGATAAAGGTAATGTGCTTCATATAAAACCATACTATTTGTATGAACTTATTATTGTGTCTACTAACCTCATTGCTTCCCCCTTCCCTCAATTGTCATTTATTCTAACTGAAATCATGTTTACAGATGGCAACAAGTTACCATACCACGGATGTGTACTCTACAACAAATGATGTGTTTTGGCGGCTAGGTGTGGAGCCAGGAGAACAGAACATGTTGCTTGTGACTTGGGGGCGTCGTGTATATGACCGAGCTGCACGATGCTTAATCATTAAAGCTGCTATTCGTGCGGTTGTTGGGCAACAACGCATTACCAGAGTTGTTGAAGACCATGATTCTAGAGAAATCTTTGTGCTTTTGTAGCACTGTTGCGGATGCCCATCAGCTCTCTAACTATAGTGTCGACGTCAGTGGAGACTGCATCATTTTCAAGACGGTTCACCGTCTCAACTTGATAGGAAGTCCTTATGACCTCAACTATCTCAACAAGACCAAACCGATTCGATGACATTGAGATTTTGTGTGCTTTGGGTACTATTCGTTGTCCTGTATCAGTAGTACTAGTAGTAGCAGCAGCAGCAGCAGCAGTAGTAGTAGTACCCTGACTGGCTTTGATCTGTGGGATAGCACAAAGTCATGTAGTGTATATGTTGAGCTCATGTAGTACGAACCCTTGCTAATATATGTTGTGTTATTTGCATGTCTGTGTCAAAGTTTGTTAAACTTGCCAGAACCATGAACCGAGGAGTAAGTCTAGCCTTAATCTAATGCAGAACAGAAGAGCCATTGGTGTTGAAATGTTACTGAACAAGCAAGAAAGTTCATCTGTCGTTTTTTTGAACGCCTCAGATGGTGAAGATGCTGTAGTGGCTGAAGTTTCCTCAGTTGGTTTCTGTTTTTTTTTTGTTGCCTTAGGTGTCTAGCCTGATGGCACAAAGTCATGTATTTTATGTGTTGAGCACATGTACGAGAAGGCAACCGCATGTTCCTCGCGGTTTAGATCTGCAGAGGGAATGTGAGAGCTCGGGAAGAAAGGAAAACAAGCAGAGTTACGGACAAGATCGTGGCGGTTAGAGTGACGTAGCGGTGAAAGCGACGGAGCGGAGATTTACTCAAAAATTCTAAATTTGGACCAAATATATATAGAGAAATATGATGCGTAATAAGTATTTTATACAACAAAAAACAATGAGCTTAATGAATAATCTTCTTCGGTGAAGTGCGAGAGGAATCTCTGCACTACTGGGTCAAGCTACATAGATAAATATCGTCGGCACATCGGGTACATGTTTATGTTTTACAGTCAATGTTTTCCTAAACGGTAAACGGTCTTTACACGGTCGTCCTTCGTTTAGCATTTAGGCTGTTTACACGGTATTTAAACGAAGTTAAACGGTCTAAACGGTTTTGTACTTTTAAAAAAATACATATAATTATATATATGCATGTAAAAAATCAAGTATTCTAGCATTTATACATATTTATCTGAGTAAAAATCAATTATTTTGGTATGTATATATATTTATGCATGTGAAAAGAACCAAATATAGATATTTATGCATGTAACATATCAAGTGTACACATTTATAAATATAATAAACTTAAGTATACAAATTTATTGATATAAAACTCAACTAGATTTACCCCGTGTTTGCCTAAATAGCCGTTTAAACAGCTGTTTAGCCTGTTTAATGTTGTTTATCTCCATTTCGTTTAGGCCGTTTAGACCGTTTAAACAGTCAACCGTTTAATTTTCGTTTACCCCCTAAACAAAATAGTTTACCACCATTTACCGTTTACTAGCCGTTTAATCGGCTGTTTAGGCGAACACTGTTTATAGTAGATTAGAATTAATGGCATATATATGGATTATTACAGTAGTCCACAGAACAATGGCGAAGACAACAATGACTGCAGATTAGAATGAATGACATATATGTAGATTAACAGCTCCGACTCCGGCTTTTCTGTGTGTTACAGTGACAGCTCCTCTGCGCACGGTAGCAAGGAGCCGGAGCCGTTTGAGCCGTGCCATACAAGGCTTGATACTGCAGTATACTAGGTACCGGTCTAGATGAACTGTACAAATTCTAGAGAAAATATAAAAACAAAGAGAAGGAATTCTGGACCAACCTTGACTTGAGATGATGATGCAGACGTATCCTTCTTTCTGGGTACTCGGCTGCCTCTTTGAGTGCTGCATATCACGGTCGCAGGCCCAATTTATAGGCGAAGCCAAGGGCCAAAGTTTGCCGGATTAAATCTAAAAGATTTTCCTATAACTGCTTGAAAATAAATGCGAATCAGAAATCTGATACGCTCAATTAATTCGCTCCTCATTCCAGATCAGAATGCAAGATCTCACGCACCTTGGGTTCTGACACGTGTATATATGGGGTGTACCTATTGACGAATTCACTCCTGGCCTTCGCATGTGAATCCGCCATGCCGTGAGCAGGCCGCTAGCGCATGAATCAAGCTATAGCCATTCTTCATTCGACTCCAGTTTTGGATGAATCTGGAGAGATTTCTCATTAAAATTTTGATTCGATTTGTGACGAAATTGGCCGCTGGGATTTCAAGGACATCACAAAGAGATTTGTTTTTGCAAAGATGCAGATTTGGAGAGTGCATTGGGACGATCTGCATCTTGCATATACGTGTTGTTATTCCAGGCAAATCCAGCAGGATGGCACCCTGCATCCTAAATTTTGTTTGGATTGATTCTTTTGCCTAGCCTTATCTTCTCGTTAGGTACTACACACAGATAACTGGTTACTACTCTTGGATAAAATAACAACTGGTTTGCCAAATATTGTGAGCGGGCCAAGGAAATTACAAATGCACTTATATTGGTGATACTCAAACCAAAAGATTTATGTACAGAAATATTCAAATACACATTGGAAATGTCGTTTTCACTATTCATGTACGCATTCTGACAAAAAAGATATTCAAATACATATACAAATCATGTTAAGATAAGGTGTTGACTGCTTAAAGTGAACTGAGCAAGTGAGCTTAACTCGCACTGCCACAGAAAACTTTCTGGAGGCGGTCGTTTTTTATTTACAGAGGCAGGCAAACCAATGGCCTCCGTCTAAAGGTCTCGGAGACGGTTGCTTTGCCTGCCTTCGCAAATCAAATAGGAAAAACATAAAAAAAAACCATGGACAAGACCGCCGAGCCCATCCACGGGCCAGCCGAGCCCATAGCTAGATCTGCACGCCATCACCGTCATCATCGCTAGATCCGGTTGCGCCCGCCCTCGATCCACCACCGGGGGATGCCACCACCCAAGATCCGCCAATAGAGGACGGGCTCTCCTTGGATCAGCCACTAGTGAGCACGCCCGCCCTCAATCCATCATCGGGGGACACCACCGCCGGATTACGGTCCCGCCGTGGATCCATCGTCGGGGAGCACGCCCGCCCTGGATCTGCCACCGGGGAGGACGCGGCCGACCTAGATCCACCGCTGCAGCCGGTGCGGGCCGTCACGCACGCCGCCGCCGCCGCAGGTGGTGGCCACCCCGCTGGCCGACCCGCATGCCGCCGCCACCGGTTGGGGCCATCCCGTGCGCCGCCGCCGCGGATGGGAGGTGGGCGAGTGCCACTGCCCCGAGGGCCGCGGCTGTGGCATTGAGAGAGGGAGAGAGAGGTGGGCATCCGAGGGAGGGAGGGAGAGAGAGGTGGGCGAGTGAGGGAGAGAGAGAGGAGAGCGAGTGAGGGAGAGCACGCCGTCGGGTTAGAGAGATAGAGAGCAAGAGGTTGGATAAGTGAGAATGAAACCCTAACTCTCCTTATATATACACTGAATGATATCAGGCCTGATATTGGTTTTGGTTGGGCCTCAGATTCTTCCCAGACGGGCCTTATATGTGCCTGCCTTCGAAAATGGATTTATGAAGGTGAAACCTTAATACAACCGCCTCCGAAAATAGAACATTTTTGGAGGCAGTTGTCTTAAAATGACCCGCCTCCGTAAATCCATTTTCGATGGTGAACAGTCAGTTCTTGATGATCGGTTTGGTGGTGGTGCTTTCCTCCACCTATATGCACTGTGTCAACCACAGTGGTGGCGGCACGGCCGGCCTCCCCTTGTGTGGGTGGCTGCCAGCACCTTCCCCGCATGCTCCTTCCCATCAAGGTTGTTAGATTTGATGTGGGCATGACCCATATTTTATTTAATAACTAAATCAAATAAATTCTAAGGCCATAATAGATGCTAGGTGCAATAAAATGGTGGACTGAATGTAGTTGATGGCAGAACTTGTAAATATCATAGTTATGGCTGCGGTTACTAGTAACTCCCACGGTTATGGTTGTAGTTAGTAGTAACCCCCATGTTTATGGCAGATGTTACTAGTAATTGATGGATGTTTCATGACGCCTCATGACATCCAGGTTCATCCTCTACACTTCATCTTCTACCTTTCATGCTTATAAGAAGGGGTGCTTGCCTTCAGTCGCGCGGATGAGAAACAACACATCCAGCAACATCATTCTTTTGATGAGTTGCTCCCAAATTTCCCCGTCCCAATCCTTTGCGCGTACAGAGAGTTTGGAGAGCAGGCCTCCGGAACCTCCATCCACATAGCGACACCTGCTCGGGAGTGTGGGCGATTTGGTTTTTGGGGAGTGTCTCCACGACTGCTTGCTAACTTCCTTAGGTCATCTTCTTCTTCCTTGTGGGCGTCGTCTTCTTCCTCCTCCTTGGATCGTCTTCTTCCTGGTGGACGTTCGAGGGACGGCACTCCAAACCTCATCCTGCATCGACTATGGTCCGCAACATTGAGCAACGCACTATGTCGACTAGTGCACGTGGAGCCACCGGTGCTTGAGCATGGGTCCCTCCACTGGGTATAATTCTATTCTTGAATTTGTTAAATTCAATATCTTTTCTGCACTGATCTATATGTTGTTCATGTTCATATCTGCTACTAGTGCAAGTAGTATTATCACACACGTACACATACAAGTTGTCACCAATTTGCTATGGATTTTTTGGATTAAATTAAACATGAAAATGCCTAAATTCCTAACAATCCCAAAAACTTATATTAGGCAATTTTCTGTTAGTGGTTTTGCTACTGCACTAAAGCCAGATGATTTCGATGGCACAAATTATAAGAGATGGCGTGCTAAGATAGTCTTGTGGTTGACTACTATGAATTGCTATTATGTCACATAGGGGAAGCCTGAATAGTTTACTCCTAAGGAGGAGCAAAAGTTCATGGCTGCCGATAACCTATTTCGAGGTGCCGTGTGATGAGATCCTAACATATGGGTATGTTAAGCCTCAAGATCTATGTTCCTAACCAAAGAGACCCCCTAGCCGACCCCTCTAGGATGACCCGAGGGCTCAGGGGGCTATACCCATTAGGTATGCTCGTGCGCACCTTCAGACTAAGGAACTCGCCCAAGCCTGAGCACGCCAAGGCCCCTGCTCAGGGGGGGCTAGACTGAGCCTTAGGCTCACGATCGATAGGGAACCTGAGCCCGATCCTCGACTCCTGCCTTGCCTATGATGCCAACCAAGGCTCGGAGCAAGAAGACATGCCTCGAGCCATCGAGGCTCGGGGGGCTCCTCGAGGCAGTACTTTGGGCATGGCCTTGCCGGCCGCTCCCCCGACAAGGCCACACACGGGGCGTGACATAAGAAGACAAGCTCTCCTTGGCCTTTGGGGACTTGGGGGCTTCTGGGCCCGCATGTCAGCTCCTCGAGCTGGCCTCCCTTGCCACCAGGAAGACTCTAGAAGACATGCCTGGGGAGGCCGGTCCAAGCCAACGTAGCCTGACAATCAGCATGTCAGAACAGGCCAGCTGGACGACGCTAAAGGCTTCTTCAGCTCCATGGCATCACCATGGTCCACAGTGCACTGCTACAAGACCCTCCTAGACTCTAGCGCATGTAGACCATAGGCTCAACCCCCCAAACCACCATGTACCCGACCTATCTCGGTATATAAGGGATAAGGTCAAACCCTAGAGGGGAGAGCACAATCCAAGATAGATCATTCCATTCCTCATCAATCCGCTCATGCTCGGCACCGAGAGCAGAGCAACCCAGAGAGGGGCATGTTGATGGTAGTTAACAAACATTATAAACCATCAATAGAACTTGAATAAGGGCATGAAAATAATCACCAACATAGGTTTAGGGGTTTAAACTAATAAATTCCATGAGTTTTGGTGAATCTGTGTTTTCAGCAGGGTTTATCCAGAAAACTATCAAGGTGGACCTAGATGTCAGAAGTAATTGTGCTTATCCGCGACAAAAATAACTCCAGAAGGTTCCATAGGACACCAAAAGCCAAAACACCGAAGAAGACCGTGAGACGCCGCAAGGTGGGGCCCACTGTCAGCCTCCTCCTTCGCATGTTAGTTCATCACCACCTTAGGGTTTGCATCTATGCTATCCTTTCATGTCAGTATGATCCGAGGGCTCAGAATTGATGCTACGGCCTATATATACCAGCCCCTACCCCCTCCCTTAGGCATAAGTCATCCAGTCAAGAAGACAAAAACCTTAATCATCCTTAGAGCTCCACCATATTCTAGGGCATAGCTAGCTATTCTAGGTCTAGATGAAGGCAAGCTTCGCTTAGATTCCAGATCTTGTCGAGAGCGTGGCTTGGTATAGCCCCTTATATCCTCTTTTCTATCTTTCATTATTCATATGTTTGCTACAATTGATTCAACATTGTTCTTAATATTATTCATGTTCCTAGTTATCATGTTCATCATCTACTTTGATTATACACTTAGTATAGTTAGATTATCATCATGTTCAAGCATAAGTTCGTATAGCGCTCGCTCCAAGGTACTAGGGGTGAGTGGTCAACATTGTGTAAGCATGGTGCTTACACGTTGTTTACCTGCGGATGCACCCTATATTCTAGGCCATGTGGTAGATTGTGGATGTGACACTCCCATTGAGTCCTTTGTAGTCCACTCCTCGAATATAGGACAAGTAGGATCTAGTCACGAAGGAAGACAAGCTCTGTTCATAATCTTCATTAGTAATATCCCTTATGTGTAGATATGAAGTTGATCTTAGCCATGACTACTAAGTGTAATTGTACTAATCAATGCATGCTTTGACTTATAATTAAGAATAACTTAGGCATTATTCCTCTAATATTAAACTTAGCCATACTAATGCCATAGAAAGGAGTACTCTGAGTGATCAATGATCAATTATCATTTACCATTTATATACATTTATCTCTTAACTTACCCTTGTTGTGAGTAGAAATTGGTTATGGTCTATTTCTCCATCATACGTATAAGTTATCAATATATTCCAACTGCCCGTCCTTCCCTATGGTATAAATATAAATAACGATACCTGGAATACTCTCAGGTGAAGTGCTACAATGGCATAATTATCTGTGCGCTTGCAAATCCTTTTCCTTTCATATATACAGTCTATCTAGTCACATGAAATACTAAAGTACTTCTTAGTGTCATTCTAGAGGTGGCACTAGGTAGTACCAATAAGCATATCTACTATCATCACTAGGGATGACAACTTAGTAAAAGTGATGCTAAGAAATGTCAACAATATTAGGTGACTACTTAAATAAGTGACAAGTTAATTAATACCAATAAGCATTTCTAGCGCCATTGCCGACGAAGGTAGCTAGGCAATCAGGAAATATTGATAAACTTATACCTATTGATGTGATCGAGAAAACCATTGACCTCTTCTCAAACAGGCTTACCCTTGTTCTTTCTACTTTTTATATCTTATGTAGGGTAATGTATGACCAGTTTTGACCTTCCAACATACTACGTTGAAGATCTAGAAGCTTTATTTAGGAGAACTAGAGATAAACTTAAGAAAGTTTCATCTTTAGAATTGGAAGACAACCTGATAAGGCACAACTTAATACCAGATTTTGAAGCAATGTCTGACAAGGCACTCCATGAGTTCTCTGCTCCAACTATGGCCAACATCCGTACTGGACCAGCGATCAACATTGGAGACAATGCTTTTGAGCTCAAGCTAGCTCTCATCAACAAGGTGCAAGCCAGCCAATTTTGTGGAAAGGCACATGAAGATGCGAGTGCTCATCTCCAACATTTCCTAGGGATCTATAGCACTTTCACCATCAGAGGAGTATCCAGAGATGCCATATTACTCCACCTCTTCCCATTCTCACTTTTGGAGAAGGCGAAGCAATGGTTCTATGCCAATAAAGATAGAAATACTACATCGGATAATTGTTCCACTACTTTCCTAGCAAAGTTCTTTCCCACAGGCAAGACCAATGCTCTGCATGGGAGAATTTCAAGCTTCCAACAGCAACACGATGAATCTATCCCTGAGGCACGGGAATGCTTCCAAGATTACATATCAGAATGTCCTCATCATGGGATGGAGAATTAGTTACTCATGCAGACTTTCTACCACGGGTTGACCAACAGCACCCGTGAGAATATGGATGCTGCTACTGGAGGTGCTTTCTTATCACTCACAATCCCAGGTGCAACAGTTCTAGTGGAGAAGATGGCCTCCAATCAAGGCTGAATTAATGAAGAACGTCTTCAAACCCGCAAGAGAGGTGGAGGTATGCATCAACTCAAGGAGTTAGACATGTTGTCTGCCAAGATGGACCTGCTCATGAAGAAGCTCAAAGACCGAGCTAATGAGAATCAAGAAATCATGCACATTTATAATTCCTGCATGACATGTGAAGAATGTGGAAACACTAGGCATTCAGGGAACAACTGTCCTAAAACCCATGAGGATGTGAACTTCATCAACAACAACAACTATCATCCTCAGCAGAATCAAGGATGGATTCATCAACAGAGGCCAAACTACCAAGATAATTACCAAGGTAACTATCAAGGTAATAATTTCAATAATTTCAATAATCAACCACCCTTGAGAGAGTTAATTTCTGGCCAAGCTAAATTATGGAGGGCTTATCTAGAAAGTTAGCTTCCAATGATCAGATCTTAGAAAACATAAACAATAGAATGGATAGCTTCTTCTCTGCCATTAAAAACCAGCATAGCTTTAATAAAATGATAGAATCACAAATAGCTCAGCTGGCAGCCACTGTTCCTTCGACCGACAAAGGTAAGATTCTAGGGCAACTGGAAGACTAGAAACTACAAATCTTGTCGATATTCACAATGCAGCATACTACTGCATACAACCATCGATGGGGAGATGGATAGATTATTCCTTGCCTGAAAAGAAAGGTGATTCAGGAAGACCTGTCATCCCCATCGCCATTGGAGCTCACATTTTCCAAGAAGTTGTCTGTGACTTTAGATCAAGTCTCAACATCATGCCAAAGGTAATTTATGATAAAATTAATGGAGATACCTTGTTGTACACACACATGCGTTTGTAGCTTGCAGATCAGTCACTCTGCTACCCCAAGGGAGTTCTTGAAGATGCCATTGTTCGAGTGGGACAGACCTACGTACCCATAGACTTTATCATTTTGGAAATAGGTGGAGATGTAAGGGCACCCAGTATCTTGGGCCGGCCTTTCCTAAGCACCGTAAAAGCCATCATCTACGTGGATAGTGCAAAGATCTGCTTCACAATCAAGAATTGTATCTTGCAATCTCTTGTTCATCCACAAACATCATACCTGCTCGAAGAGACAATAGTGAGCAAGAAGAAAAATAACCTGAAAGGATCAAGATGCCCAAGAGGGGAGTGAATTAGGCTAATTCTAAATTTCTTTGCAATAATTAAACTCTACGGTTAGCCCAATTAACCCCTTGTGCCTAGAAAGTGTTTCTATTTATCCAACGCACAAAAGTTTAGCAAACTAAGTTCCAAACCTACTCTAGCATGGCAATTCTATGAATGTAAATGACAAGAATTGAATTGCTCAAAGTAAATGCTCAAAGTAAAGAGAGGAGGAACACGACGATGTTTTGCTGAGGTATCGGAGAGTCGCCAGTCCCCACTAGTCCTCGTTGGAGCACCCGTGCAAGGGTGTAGCTCCCCCTTGATCCACGCAAGGATCAAGTGCTCTTTACGGGTTGATTCTTCGACACTCCGTCGTGGTGAATCACCCACAACCGCTCACAACTTGAGTTGGGTCATCCACAAGCACCGCCGGATGATCACCAAGCTCCCAATCACCACCAAGCCATCTAGGTGATGGCGATCACCAAGAGTAACAAGCACGAACTCTCACTTGGCCATGACAAGCCTAATGAGAAGGGTGGATGCACACTTTGCTACTCTTGATCTCACTAATGAGGGCTCTCTTTGGGATTCTCAAATCTCAATCACCTCACTAGGACCTTGCTCTTATTGGAATGAGCAAAATTACCCCCACACACGAGTGGAGGGAGTATTTATAACACCGACTAAAAAATGAACCGTTATGTGCCTCTGCGAGGTGACCGGACGCTCCGGTCATGTTGATCGGACGCTCCGGTCAATTCACCCCAAACTCCAGTGTTTAAAGTGTGACCGGACGCTGGACAGCATCCGGTCAGCACTGACCAGATGCGTCCGGTCATGATTTTCCCTCTCTGGAACCTTACTGGAGTCGACCGGATGCTGGCCCTCAGCGTCTGGTCACTCCACCTCTCAGCGTCTGGTCGCGCTAGATGATTTCACCTTGGTCAAATGAACTGACCGGACTCTGTGCCAGCGTCCGGTCACACCGGAACCAGCGTACGGTCAGTATTTGACCCTCCATTCACTTCCAACTCTCGATCATATGTGAATGAAGTTTGCTCCATTGGATCTAAGGGCTATTTTGGAGCTACCTAGTGCTAGATTTAGCAAGTGGGCACCACACCTAACTCACTAGACTCACCTAGGTCAAGCTACATGTCCATACCCCCCTTAATAGTATGGCCAAAGGAAAAACAAAGTCCTAAACTACTCTAAGTGTCTCTTCAACTCCAAACGACACTTAGAACTAGTCCATCCTTAACCTTGTCGTCCATCCTTTGAAAACCAAAATGATTTCCATCGTAGGGGCTTGACCACCGTGATTGCCCAATTGATCTCCATTACCATGACCTAACTTAATTGCCTCTACAAAACACACGTTAGTCATAGTAATCACGTATTGTCATTAATCACCGAAACCCAACTAGGGGCCTAGATGCTTTCAATCTCCCCCTTTTTGGTGATTGATGACAATACCACCTCGAGTATCTGAAAGAGATGAGTTTTTTAACATGCTTGGTTCATATAAGCTTTTGGCAATAAGAACAAAAGTGTTAGGCAAGCTTATATGACCCAAGACAACATGATGTACCCAAAAGATATGAAATAAGCATGAGTACAAGTAATAAAGCTCATTTGCATCGGAGTAAAATGCGGAAGCAAAAGCAAATGAGCATAACACAAGTGATATGACATATAAAAGATTCAAAATAGAGAGCACACATGTCATATATCATGATCACGTAGATATCACTATCACACACACATGTCATATATCATGATCACGTAGATATCACAATCACATAAATATAGTTTGATGCATAAAAGTAAACACACGAATGCATAATAGTGTATCACATATAAAACTCCAAATGTAATAGATAAGCTAAGCTACTAAGTAAACTAAGCTCCCCCTAGATATGTCGCTCCCCCTAAGGCTAACATACTCGATCCCTCAACCCCTTTGGCGTCAAACATCAAAACCTAAGGGTCGGTCGGTGGGGCTACAGCGGACGAGCCAGGCGCTGAGGTACGAGGAGTGAGCTGGAACTAGGTGCCATCATCACTGACCCTGAGCTCTAAGTAGTCTGACCCTCTATAGCTAGAAGTGATGCTAAAATAGTCTGGGTCGGATCAGGGACTGGAGTAGTTGTAGACTGTGCAGGTATGACTGACGCAGGCGGCTCTGATGATGCAACTAATGAAGGGAGCGTCTCTATAGTCCCGGTAATAGGTGCAACTATGGAAGGACCTAGGACATGTAGATATGGAGGAGTAGGCTGCCCTATCAACTCACTGAAGGAAGCACCAAGGCTCCTGGACATTGTAGTCTCTAGCACTAGCAGCGAGGAAGTCTGAGCAGGTGTGATGCCCGTCTAAAGAGGTGTGAACTATGGGGCTAGCACTGGCGAAGCAAATCACTAGGACACCTACTCTGTAGGTGAAGCAAACTATGCTGGTGGCTGTCCCTGACTCTGAAGCCCACTGGGCTGTAAAGCTAGAGTCATAGAAGTGGTGGCATGCTGACCAAGCTGGGGTGAAGACTATGGCAGTGGAGCCCCAATAGCTGTCACAACATGTTGCATAAACCCAAGTAATCGCTTCTTTGCATGAGAAGTCAGCTGCTTTGATGCATATTCGCTTCTTCTTTGTATAGCCCACATTTTCTTGCCAGATAGCTAATTGTTGTCATTGAAACTCTCATCCCGCCGAGTGCAGGGCGTGCAAAAAGTAGCGGCGGTCTCCTGTGCCTGGCGAGCCTAATCCTGCCTCATCCGCTCAAGTATGGCAAGTAGAGCAGGGTCTGTCTACGGTGCAGGTGGAGCTAAACTGGAGCTATTGGCCTCATGGTCATGTAGTCATGGAGGCATCTGAGGGATATCGCGGTAGTCCTAATCTGAGCTGTCACTAGGGTCGCTCTCGACCATCCCCTCCTGCTGAGCATCTAACTGCTCCTCCTCCGTAGCTGCTATACCCTTGATAGTATCATCCTGCTAGACTGCAGTCTCTGGCACCTCTGGATGATAGCGTGGCTGGCTAGGTGCACTCGGTGTACTATGGCGGATCATCTGAGTCAGGATGTATGCAGGGAACTCAGTAGTAGCACCACTATACTTAGCTAGCATCTCAGGCGGCCTCACTATAACTGCCCAATGAATAAGAAATGTGATCTAGTGAGCATAGGGCAACTGACGGTGACCTCTGAACCCCTCAGCAATAGTATCCTCCATCTCTGGTAGAAGGAGATCCCAAAGGTCAAACACAGTCTGCTGCATCAGAGAGTTCAGAAGCCATAGCTGTATGTGAGTCAAGCCCTCATGATACCCCATCCTCAGAATCAGGGTCCTCCACATAATAGCATCTAGCACTCTAGCTGTAGGAGTGAGATCACTAGGAGTCCTGCTTGACCCCGCCAAAAGGCTCCTTGAAGCAATGGTGTACTAGATTTGTAGGAGGTACCATACCGCCATGAGGGTGTGATAGGCGTTGTCTGTCCATAGCAAACCTCATGTAGCCTAACGGGCTGCTCCTGAAGCTTGAGAATCTCCCTGACCCTAGAGCTCATTAACCTATAATCTCTGCCTCTGAATGCAAAGTGAATATATCTATGTTGTGGGTCAATCCAGAGTGTAGCATAGAACTCCCGAACCCAAGATGGAACATATAAGCCTATCCGTCCGAGTAAATCTATCAACCCTGGTAGATATGCTAGGTAAGGGTGAATATGCTCTCCAGCTGCTGCTACTATGGACTCAATGTTGCACACCCTCTGTGACCTGAATAGTGCCCCACTGTTAAGATATGCATTATAGAAGTCTTCATGTAGTGGTGTGTAGAAGCCCTCTGATGCACGCTCATCCCGCCTCGACGGAAACCACTGATCAAAGTCCACAAACTTGAGCTGCTGCACCTGCTTGGCCATGGCAACCCTCAAGTCCAAGTGAATCACTAGAGGTGGACCCTATGGTCTAGGTGGCGGACGAGAACCCCTCCACTGTGTCTCTAGCCTCGGTGTGACTAGAGCACGGGTACGACCAGAGCGGTGTAACTATAGCTGAGGTGCCTGCTCTGTCTCCTCTGACTGCTGTCCCTCCTGAGTCTGCTCTGCTGATGGTGGCTGCTGCTGTGACTCCCCCTAAGGCTGACTCTCATCAATAGTCATACGTCGTCCTCCAACCATGATAGTCCTAGCTGGACCACCATGACGGCGCTCAACCTGCTCAAGTGCAGCCCTCGTAGATGGAGAAAGCTGATCTGCAATAACAACACCACTGCGAGCACCTCCTCTCTCGGCATGATCTACGGCCTCTACAACTACGACTACTCTAGCTGTATCTACATCAGGGTACTTCCGCTTCTTTGTTGCAAGCTTCTTCGTCGCCTTGCCTTTTGGATCTGTAGGCAAGCGAGGTGGACGCCTCTGATCTTCATCACCGGGACCACCTCCAATGTTCTTGACACGAGCCATCTGAAGGATCTGAAAAGAACAACTACCACTGACAAGAAACAACTGCCAACTGTCACTTCCGAGGCTTGGCCTCGATCCGTACTCGTGAGCTTGGCCCCGAGTTGACTAACAACTACCACTGAGACCTCAGAAACACCGACTCGCTGCACGTTAGAATAGATCGGATTTATAAATAATTACAATATATCTAAAGATGTGAAACCCTAAGAAAGCAAGCAATAGGTACGAAGTTGAATCGAGGGCTTGCTACCTGATGAACCGGCGATCCGAAAAGAAGAGGAATGACAATTGGGGAACCACTGGGAAGCACTGTGAAGCTAGGGTTTCGACGAAGCAATGCGGCGTGGATTGGAGATGCAATGCGATGAATCGGCCGTGGAGAGGTGATGTGAGCATTGGCACGTGCTGGTGAGGTGATGCTTGGTGGTGCTAGGGCACAGCGGCGCTGGAGTAGGGCATAGGCGTGGTGGCGCATGGGAGTGGCGCGGGCGAGCTACGATGGCGTAGGCACGGCGTTGCGGCAGGCAGCGAGGCACGACTGTGTGGCGGCGAAGGTGAGCTCGGTGGCACTAGGGTTAGGGAACGAGCGAGCTTTGGCGCAGCATGGAGGCTCGGGAATGGCGATGTCGGCGCGATGAGATGATTAGGCCAAGGTACAGCGCAATTTATGGTGGCCCCCAACATGATGGGAAAGGAAATAGAGAAGAGATTGAATCCCGCACGTTATCTACTGACCGGACGCTCCGGTGGCAGCGACCGGACGCTGCCACCCAGCATCCGGTCGATTCTAGAGAGGTCCAAATCCCCTAGAATTGCGACCGGATGCGTCCGATCCCAACTGACCGGATGCAGCTAGAGTCCGGTCGATCCTATCTTCGTCTCCTTCGCTTGACCTGACGCTAGATCACCTTCTAACCAGACGCTGGGAGAACACTGTTTTAGCATCCCGTCAGTCCTTCTCAGCTGCAGTTCATCTCCTGTGAACTGACCGGACGCTGGACTTCAGAGTCCGGTGCAGCATCCGGTCACTCTTTTTCCAGCAAATCTTCAAAGTCTTTCGTGCTGCCTATTCCCAATCAAGTCCCAACTTCAATAAGAACCAAATAAACACCAATTGGGACTGATGTGAGTGACCTCTCTCAAACCCTCAATTTTTTCAAAAATATTTTGCCTTAGGCTATAATTCTTTTTAAGAAAATAGACAATAAGAGGGCAATAAAAGATAAACGACAAAGCAATATTCTTGCATATGCAATGCAATACATGAAAGTAAATCTAGTTGCTTGTCAAGTTTGATCCAAGGTTAAGCTTCTTCACACGCTTTACGGTTATCTTAACCATGTTAGACAAGCCCTATATGCATTACCAAATATTAAACATGTTGTATATTACAATGCAATGCAAGGGACAACACAAGCTCATTTTCTAGAGAAGTTGCTAAAATCAAGCACATTGAGCTCATTCTGCAATCGACAAAAAGTCGCCTCATCTAGCGGTTTAGTGAAGATATCCGCCAATTGATCCTCGCTCCTTACACCTTCTAGTGAAATATCATTCTTTGCAACATGATCTCTAAGAAAGTGATGATGGATATCTATATGCTTGGTGCGAGAGTGTTGAACCGGATTATTAGCAAGCTTTACTGCACTTTCATTGTCGCACAAAAGAGGTACTTTTTCTAGAACTACACCATAGTCTAGCAAAGGTTGTTTCATATAAAGTATTTGTGCACAACAAGCACCCGCGGCAATCAAATGAGTTTCCTTAGGATTAGCTTGAAATCTAGCACATATACACACACTAAACATGATGTCAGGCCTAGATGCGGTTAAATATAACAAGCTACCAATCATAGAGCAGTAGAGAGTTTGATCAACCGTGTTACCTCCCTCATCTAGGTCAAGATGTCCATTAGTTGGCATTGGTGTCTTGATTGGCTTACATTCATCCATCTTGAATCTCTTGACAAGATCATTTGTATATTTCTCTTGAGAGATGAAAATCCCTTCTCTCATTTGCTTGACTTGAAAACCAAGAAAGAATGTAAGCTCACCAATCATTGACATCTCAAACTCCTTCGACATCAATTCACCAAAACTCTTAGCAAGAATCTTCATTTGATGATCCAAAGATGATATAATCAACATACACTTGACAAATGAAGATATGCCCATCAAGCTTCTTGGTGAATAGTGTGGTGTCGACCTTCCCAATGGTGAAGCCCTTCTCAATGAGGAAGTCCCGAAGGCGCTCATACCAAGCTCTTGGGGCTTGCTCAAGCCCATATAACGCCTTGGACAACCTATAAACATGATTAGGATATCTAGGGTCTTCAAACTCAGGAGGTTGATCAACATAGACTAGTTCATTAATAAAGCCATTTAAAAATGCACTTTTCACATCCATTTGATAAAGTTTCATTTCATGATGTGATGCATATGCAAGAAGGATACGTATGGCTTCTAGTCTTGCAACCGGTGCAAAGGTCTCTCCAAAATCCAAACCTTCAACTTGAGAGAATCCCTTTGCTACTAGTCTTGCCTTGTTCCTCACAACAACACCTTGATCATCTTTCTTGTTGCGGAACACCCACTTTGTTCCAATGACTCTTGCACCTTTTGGCCGCTCTTCAAGAGTCCAAACTTCATTTTGGGTGAAGTTGTTCAACTCTTCATGCATGGCATTTATCCAATCTGGATCTTGAAGAGCTTCTTCTACCTTAGTAGGCTCAAAGCAAGAGACAAAAGAGTGATGAGCAATAAATGAAGCAAGTTTTTGTGAGAGAGTCATTACACCCTTTGATAGACTCCCTATGATGAGATCTTGTGGATGATCTTGTAGTAGAGGTGTATTTCTTCTATTGACCACTTGAGGAGGAGGTTGTGGAGCATCAACATCTTATGCTTGTACCACCATTTGATCATGGGAGACATGAGTGTCTTTATTTTCTACTCTCCCATCTTTTCACCATCTTGTGGCACACTTGATGAAGAAGGTGGATCAATCACTTGTACATCATCTTCATCATCTTTAGGCTTGATGTCTCCAACCGGAATGTTCTTCATAGCCTCCCTCAATGGTTCATCACCTACATCATCAAGATTCTCATGTGCTCCTTGGGAGCCGTTAGATTCATCAAATTCCACATCATATGTTTCTTCAACCAAACTGGTGGCATGATTAAATACTCTATATGCTTTGGACTTTGATGAGTAACCAACAAGAAAACCAATATCACAACCTCTTTGAAACTTCCCTAGGTGTTGCCGCTTTCTTGTAGATGTAGCATTTGCAACCAAACACCCTAAAGAAGGAGACGTCCGGCTTCTTCCCATTGAGCAACTCATAAGGTGTCGTGCCAAGGAACTTTTGAAGGAATAGGCGGTTGGATGCATAGCATGCGGTGTTGATAGCTTCCACCCATAGAGCTTCGGGGGTGTTGTACTCATCAAGCATTGTTCTTGCAAAGAGTCATCAATGTCCGGTTCTTCCTCTCAACTACACCATTTTGTTGAGGAGTATATGTTGCGGAGACCTCATGTTTGATTCCAACTTCATCACAATAGGCTTCTATGTTTGTGTTGTCAAATTCCTTCCCATTGTCACTTCTAATCTTCTTGAGCTTCACTTCAAATTCATTTTGTGCTCTCTTGACAAACTTCTTGAAGCATGATGCAACTTCGGATTTGTCATGAAGGAAGAATACCCATGTGTATCTTGAATAGTCATTAACAATCATAAGATAATAAAGATTTCCTCCCAAACTCTTGTATGTTGTTGGTCCAAATAAGTCCATTGTGGCAGAACCTCCTAAGGAATTGGGCCCACATGCACCTATCGTTGTCTTAACAGACCTCGAGTAGCGTACACGAGTTCCCAACAACTCAACAGGTCTGTCGGGTGTCCTCGGGAAACCCGAATCATCCACGTTTCTCTTTTTAAACAGGATCCCAATCACAGTCATTGCAGATTACAACAGTTTATTCAAATATATACCAGAGTAAAAGATAGCGGAAGTCTTAAGATAGTATTATTACAAACCAGTTGTTTTCAAACTTACAATACCATAAGTGTCATACGACCATAGTAGCGGGATAATATTACATTAACTTTATTTATCATACAAACTAGTGCCTTGTCCAAAGGCCATTCATCACTCCTCATCGTCATTGACTTCGAACACAGACATGCAGCAGGGACCAAAACAAGCCTACGCATGCGACTCACCTGCAACAAGGGTTAACAAACCCTGAGTACAAAAGTACTCAACAAGACTAACCCGACGTAACGTGGTGTAAGACTTTCGAGATGCAGGGATTTGGGGCAAGGTAAGGATGTAGCAAGATTCAAAAGTTCTTTGCCAAAAGCTTACTATTCTTCATTCTATTTTCAAGTTTACCACTAAGTTCTTTTAGTTCATTATCTCAACTAAATATACATTTCCCATATTCCATTCCTTCTCATTCCGTTCTTTTTCTCATATTTTAGTAATTCACCAAGATCTTGCATTGCTTACGTAATGAATCGAGTCTCCATATCCATGAGCACCGGCAATTCGAATTGATTCAAGTCCCGGTTGGGATTCCTTATCACACGACATATGTAGAACTTAATCTTGCATATATCAACCTCGCTTATCGGATCCTCCTATACTAAGCCGTCTCCACGCCCACCCGAGAGCACAACACACCTCAAATCCGGCCACATTCCAACCCACGAGGGTACACGCTACTCCCGCCATCTCTCCACTCCCGGTCTTGGCATTCGTCTTAGCATCGGATTAGCGAAGTAGGCTTACCGGAGTATGTGACCGATACTACAAAGTGTCTCGTTCGGAAGATCCACAATGAGTGGCCTTTAAGCGACATAGTTGGCAACATTACCCATCATTCAAGATAAGTCACCCACTAGTCTCTATTTCATTCTACATTCTTTCTTTCTTTGGCGGTATGCCATCTTTGATTGTATCGAAATTTTTACTTTGAAAGCCTACCATAAAGCATACTAAGCACACTCACGCCTTTATAAATGAAAACATCTTCAAGGATGGTAAACAAGTAACAAGGTAGGTAATGCATCAAGTAGGTAAAATTTGAAGTAATCAACTTAATGCAGTAAGTAACATAGGTGATAAACTTTTCAAAGTAACAAGGTGATGGCTTAATGCATAAACCGGGGCTTGCCTTCGTTGACGATCTCAGGTTCCGGATCAGTACCACGATTATCGAATCCTGTGACAACCGGGGATTCTTCCAGAACTTGCTCAACTAGGATCGTTTCGTTCTCGGATTCTACACGAAATGATAACATATGCTTTAACATGATGATAATGTAAACATGATGCTTTCACGGTACATGAAATGTAAAACACCCGCAAATGATTTTATTTCACGGTACAGTTGCAAGCTAACAAAACCAACTTGCAATCCTACCATTATGAACCACACATGTGACTTGACCAAATGGATCTTGAAACCCTACTAGTCACAAAACATGACCAAAACAAGATCCAACACTAATCAAACACTTAGGGTTTGCTTTTATCTATTTTTGAATTAATTTGGAATTAAGCCCAAAAATAAACTTGTTCCAAATGACCTGAAAATTTTATGTAAGCTTCCTTATGACAAATTAGTGTACCAAAACAAATTTCATAATTTTTTGGAATTATACAGTGACCTACAAAAATCATGGAAATTGCATTTTTCAATTAATGGACTGAATATTTGAACATTCAAAATTTATCCAAATTTCAAATTTCAAATTTTTAAATCATACTAGAACATGTACAGAAGCTACACAAAAAGTTTCAGAATTTTTGGATGTGTAAATAAATTCCTACAAAATTGCAAAATTGCTGCACTATTCAAAATCAGAAAATAACCAAAACTCACTATTCTTCTTCCTCAGCTTCACTGACAGCCTGACCCCACGCGTCAGCGACAGTGAACAAGACACGGCGGCGCGGCCAGCTCCGGCCAGCAAAATGCGCCGGTGGTGAATCTCCGGTGAGACGGACTGCTCCTACATGATCTACATCAAGTCGCGCATCTATCCCAAGCCTCGTAGCGAGAAAAGGCACACGGATGGCACTCAACGCCCATGGTGGCTCGGACCCGGACGGCGGCGGTCGATGTAACTAGGGCTACGGTGCAGAGAGTCAAAGGAAGAGTGAGTAACACGCTCAGAACCCACCGTGATCACGATGATGGGCTTGGTGCGATCGGAGATGGTGCAGGAGGCACAGCCACGGTGAGGGCGATCACGGCGAGCTTCGGCCGGTCCACAGGGAAGACGGGTTGCTTGCGCAGGCGATTCGGCCAACACCAGCGACGAGAGCAAGTCGAGGAGGAGCGTGAAGACCAATGCGATCACGATGGCGTAGCTGGGAACGGTTTTTGCTGCTCGAGGCCTACGGCGGCGGCGGGCTGATGGCAAGCAGGGAGAATGGGAATGAATGGAGCAGCTATTTATAGGGGAAGGATGGGAGCGACCATGCACTTCGTATATTTATAGCGGATGATGCTGCAGCGGCGGTGGCAACTGGAGATGCAGAAGCGAAAAAATGATCGGTGGTGAGCGCTAAAAATGATCACACAGCAAGCGAAGGTGGAGATGATTTTGATTTTTGAAATAATTCTGTAAGCGCCTTTGCATTCATTTCTCAAATTGCTCAGAAATTTTCTAAAGAAGTTGAAAATCTCCAAAATGAAAGTTGTTCAATTTTTCCAGTACTACAACTTTGGTTTAAGAAACAATTTCAAATTCTGCCTCCATTTTGAAATTCAAATTTGGGGTACATTTAAAGATTTGAATCATTTCAAAATTACTCCAAATTTTATATGTAAACTTGAAAACTTTGAATACCAAAGTTGATCCTCATAAAATAATCTCCAACTTTGCTTTTTGCCTCAACCCCAAATTCCTCATGGATTTTGAATTAGTTAAAAGGGCAAAAGGACTTTTATAATTTGAATGTGAATTCAAATTTGATTTGTCTTCCTTTTACTTAGATTTTGATTTTTGACCAGTAACATGGCCCATTAGGATTATTTGAGTCGAAGGACATATGACCTCACATGATCACATGAAATTTAACCCCTGTGGTCATGATCTGTATTTAGGGTTTTTTAAACACATCACATGAAATAACAACATTATGAAATAAACCTTATTTAGTGAATGCATTCAAAACTTTATACTAAATGAATGCTTTGCAATGCACATGATGACATGTCAAATTTTAGTATTAGGTCAAAACACCAGAGGTGTTACATCCATGTGAAGGAGTTCTAGCACTCTTGTGGTTGACATGAAAGCTTTGGTTGGATGAGTATTTGCATCTTGCTTTCCGGCTTGACATGCACTACAAAGCTTGTCCTTCTCAAACTTCACATCCTTCAACCCTCTCACCAAATCATTCTTCATTAGCTTCTTGAGTGAGCTCATCCTAACATGAGCAAGTCTTCTATGCCATAGCCACCCAAGTGTTGTTTTGGTGAATAGGCAAGTCTTCAAATTTGCATCTTCAGAGGTGAAGTCCACTAGATATAGGTTATTGTATCTAAATTCTTTGAATATCACTTGATCATCATCCTTCTTAGATACAACAACTTCCTTCTCGGTAAACAAGCATTGGAAGCCAAGATCACACAATTGTCCAACGGATAGCAAGTTGAAGCTCAATGAAGCAACATATAGCACATTTGAGATAGAATGATCATTTGATATTGCCACTTTGCCCAATCCTTTGACTTTGCCCTTTGACTTATCTCCAAATGTGATTCTTTCTTGTCCATCTACTTCTTCATCTAGTGAGGTGAACATACGAGGATCATCGGTCATATGTTGTGTGCAACCACTATCAATAACCCAATGACTTCCACCGGTCTTGTAGTTCACCTACACACAATAGATCAAGCTTTAGGAACCCAAACTTGTTGAGGGCCCTTCACCTTCTCAACAAGTGACTTTGCAACCCAAATTTTCTTAGGCCTATTCTTGTTGGGAGGTCCTAAGAACATGACTTTCATTTTCCCACTAGAATCCTTTCTAAGCATGTAGTGAGCATTGAAGGCAAAAGGTCTAGCATGCTTGGGCAAGGGTTGTGGTGGTGGAGTTTGGCACTCATGGGCAAAGTGGCCTTCTTGTCCACACTCAAAACATCTCTTTGGCTTTGGCTTTGACTTGTGTTGTTGTTGAGCTTGAGCCTTCTTCTCTTGGTTTGCCAAGTACCCAATGCCACTTCTATCCATCTTCATGACGGTGTTCATAAGTAACTCACTTTGAAGATGCTTGCCTCTAGTGAACTTGCTCAATCCAATCTTGAGGTGCTCTTTCTCCAACTTGAGCTTCTTGTTCTCTTCCTTGAGTGCATCATTGTTTTTCTCTTCCTTGAGCTTCTTGTTTTCTTCTTTAAGCTTCTCATTCTCAAGCATCAACTCACCATCATGATCAAGAGTTTCTAGCACAATAGTGTTGTGGCTTTTGATCTCTTTAAGATCTTTCTTGAGCTTTTCATTGTCATTCTTGAGCTTGACAAACTCATCATAATCATCGGCATCAACCACTTGCTTGCCCTTGCTACTAGAACTTTGCTCAATGCTCTCAATGATCAAATCATCACTTGATGTAGCTATATCGATCTTAACAACATTGTTAGTAGCATCATGTGGCTCATTGAATAAATATTCTTGAACAATAACAAGATTATCATGATTAATCTTAAGAGTAGTATATTCATCTTTTAGCATGTTGTGGCTAGTGATGAGCTCATTATGTATCCTCTCAAGTTTATCATGTTTTTCTTTAAGCTCTTTCTTAGAAGATTTGAGCTCCTTGAGTTTGGATGATATAGCATCATTTGCTTCTCTAAGCTCAACATTAGTCTTTTCCGCTACATCACATTTTCCTAAAAGTGAATCATTCTTAGCTTCTAGCTTTTCATTCTTAGCTCTAGACTTTCTAATGATCTTAGTGTATTGATTTAGCAATTTAACAAGATCATCATAAGAAGGTGATTCATATTCATCATCATTACTATCGCTATCATCATTGCTAGCATGTTCATCACCACTACTATCATCATTTGATACCTTGCGATCACCCTTGGCCATAAGGCATAGGTGTGTAGAGGATGATGGCGGTGGTGGCGATGAAGATGATGAAGAGTCAATAACAATGGCGGCCACCTTCTCATTGTCACTATCTTCATCGGATGAGCCACTAGATGAATCAATGTCCATGAGCCAATCACCGATGATGTATGCCTTTCCACTTTTCTTCTTCTTGTGGAAGTCCTTGCCATCTCTCTTCTTGTATGGCTTGTTTTTCTTCTTCTCGTCTTCTTCTTCATTGCTTGAGTCATCTTTCTTGCCCTTGTACTTGTTCTTGAACTTGTCTTTCTTGGGCTTGGTGCATTGGTGTGCTAGATGACCAAGTTCTCCACAATTGCAGCAATCCATCTTAGAGATTGGCTTCCTTCTAGAGCTAGTGAAGAACTTCTTCTTCTTGCCATCAAACTTGATGCCACTCTTGTTGAGCTTCTTTAGCATCTTGGTGGTTCTTTACACCATGAGAGCAAGACTTGCATCATCAATTTCATCATCACTTGAGCTCTCATACTCAAGCCTTGCTTTGCCCTTCTCTTGGCTAGCTTTGAATGCTAAGTCTTTTTCTTTCTTCTTAGTAGAGGATGAGCTATCTTGTGGTGTGATGTGCATGTACATCTCATGAGCATTGATCTTTCCTAAGATTTGTGTCGGTGTAGCGGTGGAAAGATCACCTTGATGAAGCACGGTCACAATATGCCTATATTTATCAATGGGGGGGACACTCAAGATTTTTCTTACAATGTCGGATGGTTGCATTTGAGTGAGTCCAAGCCCATTAACTTCCTCTACAAGAACATTCAAACGGGAGTACATCTCATTAGCACATTCTTTAGGAAGCATCTCAAAAGAATTTAGGTTTTTCATGACTAGATGATAGCGTTCCTCATGCTCACTCTATGTTCCCTCATGGAGTGCACAAACATCCGACCATAGTGCCCGGTTGAACACATCTTTGCAAAGGCCTCTAAAGATGGTGTGTTCGAGCCTTTGCATTCCATTTTCATATTTCACCTCATTGCCTTGTAGGTGTAGCATCCTTAGGTTTTGGGAAGCCTTGTGAGGCGGCTCTAAGTATTCCAACATCTAGAGCTTCTAAGTACGCCTCCATGCGGATTTTCCAATATGGAAAATCATCCTCCTCAAAGATAGGAGGAGGTCCATCCCCGTGAGACAACTTTCTCTAGGCGGTTAAGCCTAAATATGTGAGCACGAGGCTCCGATACCAATTGAAAGGATCAAGATGCCTAAGAGGGGGGTGAATTGGGCTAATTCTAAATTTCTTTGCAATAATTAAACTCTACGATTAGCCCAATTAACCCCTTGTGCCTAGAAAGTGTTTCTATTTATCTAATGCACAAAAGTTTAGCAAACTAAGTTCCAAACCTACTCTAGCATGGCAATTCTAGGAATGTAAATGACAAGAATTGAATTGCTCAAAGTAAATGCTCAAAGTAAAGAGAAAAGGAGGAACGCGGTGATGTTTTGCTGAGGTATCGGAGAGTCGTCACTCCCCACTAGTCCTTGTTGGAGCACCCGCGCAAGGGTGTAGCTCCCTCTTGATCTGCGCAAGGATCAAGTGCTCTTTACAGGTTGATTCTTCGACACTCTGTCGGGGTGAATCACACACAACCGCTCACAACTTGAGTTGGGTCATCCACAAGCACCGCTGGATGATCACCAAGCTCCCAATCACCACCAAGCCATCTAGGTGATGGCGATCACCAAGAGTAACAAGCACGAACTCTCACTTGACCACGATAAGCCTAATGAGAAGGGTGGATGCACACTTTGCTACTCTTGATCTCACTAATGAGGGCTCTCTTTGGGATTCTCAAATCTCAATCACCTCACTAGGACCTTGCTCTTCTTGGCACTCTCAAAGGTGTTTCTCAGCTGTTGGAATGAGCAAAAGTACCCCCACACACGAGTGGAGGGAGTATTTATAACACCGGCTGAAAAATGAACCATTATGTGCCTCTGCGGGGTGACCGGACGCTCTGGTCATGTTGACCGGATGCTCCAGTCAATTCACCCCGAACTCCAGTGTTTAAAGTGTGACCGGACGCGTCCGGTCGTGATTTTCCCTCTCTGGAACCTTACTGGAGTTGACCGGACGCTGGCCCTCAGCGTTCGGTCACTTCACCTCTCAGCGTCCGGTCGCGCCAGACGATTTCACCTTGGTCAAATGAACTGACCGGACTCTGCGCCAGCGTCCGGTCAGTATTTGACCCTCCATTCACTTCCAACTCTCGATCATACGTGAATGAAGTTTGCTCCATTGGATCTAAGGGCTATTTTGGAGCTACCTAGTGCTAGATTTAGCAAGTGTGCACTACACCTAACTCACTAGACTCACCTAGGTCAAGATACCTGTCCATACCCCCCTTAATAGTATGGCCAAAGGAAAAACAAAGTCCTAAACTACTCTAAGTGTCTCTTCAACTCCAAACGACACTTAGAACTAGTCCATCCTTACCCTTGTCGTCCATCCTTTGAAAATTGAAATGATTTTCCATCGTAGGGGCATGACCACCATGATTGCCCAATTGATCTCCATTACCATTACCTAACTTAATTGCCTCTGCAAAACACATGTTAGTCATAGTAATCACGTATTGTCATTAATCACCGAAACCCAACTAGGGGCCTAGATGCTTTCACAACCAAAGAAGAAGGAAGAACAAGGCTAGGCAACCACAAGAAGAATCAGTCAACATAATAAACACACTCTGATCAGAGTATGACCACCTCCTCGCTTCACCATTCCTTGTCGAGAAGGACGAACTAGGTGTGCCAACAATCGAATGTACCATTAGACAAAGAATTTTCCATAACACCTTCTGTGACATTGGATCGGGTGTCAATATAATGTATAAGGTAATGTATGAATACTTATTTGGTGATGAACCATTGTTCCCTACATATATGCAATTGCAGATGGCGGATCAATCAATCCGATTTTTGGAGGGAATAGCGAAAGATAACATGGTAAGAATACATGATCACTATGTCCCTACCGACTTTATGGTTCTAGACATGGGAGAAGAAGAAGACATACCTATTATCCTTGGATGACCATTCCTCAACACTACCAATGCGATCATCTACGTCGGATCTAGACAAGTCCACTTCCAATTTCTAGGAGAAAAGGTACGCTGCTATTTCAATAGTTATACCACTTATGAACAGCCAAAGAAGACCCACTCTAAGAGGAGACACCGGAGGAATCAATCCCCAAAGCATGAGAATAAAGAAGATGAAAAACCTATGGAAGATGAACCTACTACGCCAAATTTGAGTCCACGGACCAAACAGGTGTGGAAGAAAAAGCTGGTGTCGTCATCAGAGTCACCATCACAAGAGGTGCAACCATCAAGGTCTCCATCTCGGGACCGTCAGATGCACCCAAAGAATAAGCAAGATTGGACAAAAGTCCCATCCGGAGGACTTAAAAATTCGAACCCTCGCCACGAGGTAAAAATTGGTAGTTATCCATATTTATTTTTTAGTATTGCAAGGGTTATTTTCACTTTAGCATATTTACTTTTCTGCATTTGCATTGCACTTAGAAATTTTTTTCATTTTTGCATTATAAAATCTTAAGCCCCATGTGAATAATCCTACGGTGTGTAAAAACCCGCAAGAATATTTACTGTGGTGGCAAAAAAATAAAAATACCATGCATTCAATTATATCATAAAATCAAAAAATATATTAGATATACATCCTTCTAGAATTTTGCCATTTCAAAAATATTTCTAATTCCAAGAACAACTAGTCTCCGGATGGCTGACCACTAACCCCTTATCCTAACCTAATCCATTCCATGAGTTTTTTGTGTTCTTCCTAGTACTTTGTAGGATGATATACATGATCAAGAGCAAGTTTACCCAATCGTATCCATCTCACTTCACCCGATGAATGAGGAGGACATCCGCTGGTAAAACTGCTCTGAGAAGGATCACTCCACTTCAACATTCAACCACGACAACAACCAGCTTGTGGGAAGAGCATCCCCCGCGTATCTAGATAAGTATTTCTTTCCCTTTTTGTTCTACTATTTATAAGTCATAAAAAGATGCATAAGCGAAAAGCAAAATAAAAATGTTGTCTTTGTGATAACTATATAACTATATATTAATAAGGTGTGATCTAAATGAAAACAAAATAAGAAGTGTGTGTCTAGTTTTCTATTTTTTAAGAACTGAGTAAAATAAAAGGACTCTAAAGATAATCTCTTGAATGGAAATGATGAATTGTTGCTCTGTTGTAATTCCTTACAAGTACCTAGTTTTTAGCCTTGAATTCTCCCGAGTTTTGGATAAGACTGTTTTGATAGAAGAATTTACTCTGAACTTGAAACTCATGGGTAGCATATGCTTGATCTAAGTCTAGGTAATTGACGGATATGATATGAGAAGGTCTGAGCTGCTGTTTATCTTATTCCAAGTGATACTAAGTTCTGGATATTTATCTTTTCAAAAACATAAAAATTCTACATGATGAGCCCTTGTATGACAAAGCTTGAATTCCTACCAGAGCCAAATATGATATTTAGACTAGGAAAACTTCCACTATGCTGCTTATTTTGCATTGAGTTTATTCAAGCTTTGTTGACCCTTATGAGAGTGTTGGTGGTCACTAACGATCATATCCGACCGCCCATAACTATCCAAAATAGGAGAAATAAACAAACTTTTGACACATATCAATATAATATTGACATAGTTCCATTTGTATTGCAAGATTACTATTTTGCAAGACTCATATTTGAATACAAGGGGAAAACAAGACAAAACGCGCAAAGAAGAAAGCATAAAGCAGAAATGCGCGAAGGGAATAAAAGCAAAAGCCCACCTACACACAAAACCTGGGTTGAGCACCGACGTGGAGGTGACCCAGGCCTAGCTAGAAACCCACCAGAGCAAGGCGGTGGCAAGCGGAGTAGCCTAGGGTGCGCCCACAATAGACCCAGCTCTGCTCGGGCCTAGCTTGCTCTAGCGGTTGCATGGCGGCATGCAAAGGCGGTCCACGTCGGTTTCCTAATTTACCTGCATCAAACCGACCACACTTTAATATAAATAAGAGGGTAGAGCTCATTCTCAAACACACATCATTCAGAGCTACACACCTCACCTCTCTACTTGTACTCTTTAGCTTTTAGTAGTAGTTTTGTGAGCTAGCAAGAGCTATCAAGGAGGGCTTGGCTCCTTGGAAGAAGAGCAACTTTGGTATGAATATGAAGAGTTCTTCCATAGCCTTGTTCTCATATATTCAATATAGTAATGCATTTGAACTAGAGTATAGTTGTCTTGATATAATCATGATATATGAACTGGCATATAGTTTGTGTGTTATGATCTTAACATATTCAACTTTATGCTTAACCATTCATATGACTTGTATGAGTAGAACTAGAGCTAGGTTGAGGTGGCGGTTCATCGTTCCTTCGAGTTTGCCCATATGGGTAGTTTAGATATGACGGTGCCCCCGGTTGAGGGGTAGGCGGTAGGTGGTCACAGCCCTATCCATCCCTTGTAATCCCCCATGTTCGGGTATTGTATAGGAGTTTTAAAGTTTCTCACGCTTGCCGACAGACCAGTGCTCGGAGATCTCCCCGACCATCTTACACTTAGTTCTAACTCTAGTCATATAACTTGCATGGTCATTAACTGTTCTTTGCACGACTGTATTTGAACATGCCAGCTCCACGTAGGAACATTATTTTATTCTTTGTTTTCCTATTATCGTTGAGGTTGGCCTAGATGTGTGTTGACTATCCTGAAAATATCGTTTTTACCCCTATCATGAACTATTGGTTTACTAATGGTATGTAATCTTGTTCATGCTCATGCTAGACTCTTACACCTTTCCCTCCTTTGGGAAAATATAAATAATGATACCCTGAATACTTCCGGGTGAAATGCTACAACGATAGATCCATGCGCTTGCGGATATTTTCTGTAATTGTTAAGAACTATCATAGTTGGTGTTTCATGGCGACGTCACTAAGGTTAACTCAATCTTAGTATGGTGTTAAGAAATACCCAGAGGCATTTCTAGCGTCGTTGCCAAGGATGGAATTAAAACCTCCACACTTGGTTATTGCACTAAGAAATACCAACAAGCATTTCTGGCGCCGTTGTCGAGGAGGGTATAGGTTAAAGAATCTAGTAGGACATGATCATGATCACATGCATGTAATGGTAGCCATAGTTTATGCAGGCTAATTCTGCTTCTTTTCTTCTTATTGTGGATGAAAATAAGATAGTGTATGACTAGTTTTGATCTACTGGATAACTACACAGAAAATCTAAAGGCGCACCTAAGGAAAAATAGGTCACATACCACTTCTTCCTCCTCTACTCCGCCAGCAAGTGAACCAGTCAGCCCTGCACCATCTGCTACTATTGCTATGGCCAAGACACTCTGCGACTACTCCACCCCTGTTGTTGCCAACGTGCCCGTTGGGCCTGCTGTCAACATAGGAGCTGGAAACTTTGAGCAGCGTACTGGGCTAATCACGATGGTGCAGACAAACCAATTCTATGGTTTGCCAAGCGAGGACATGAACACGCACCTGCAACACTTCCTGGAGCTGTGCGACACCATCGTCATCAAAGATGTCGCACAAGCTAGCATTAGGCTCTGTCTATTTCCCTTCTCCCTCGTGGGGTAGGTGAAATAGTGGTTTTACAAGGAGAAGAAAGCTATCAACACGTGGGACAAATGTTTCGCGGTGTTTCTTGCAAAGTTTTACCCCATGGGCAAAACCAATGCCCTGAGGGGGAAAATTACAAACTTCAATGGAATCCATCCCCGAGGCGTGGGAGAGGCTGCAGGATTACATCCAAGCCTGCCCGTACCACGGAATAGAAAACTGGCTCATGCTCCAAAACTTCTATGAAGGGCTTACGCCCATGTCGAAGTGGCACGTAGATGCCGCTGCTAGAGGAGCGTTTCTCTTCCTCAACATCAACAATGCCACAACCCTTATCGAAAAGATGGTGGCCAATCAAAGCTTGGGGGAGGAACGAAAACAACAAAAAGGCATGCATACCGTGAAAGAGGCAGATATGCTTGCCACAAAAATAGACTTATTGTTGAAAATACTGGATGAGAGGGCCCATGAAAAAGAAGCAACGAAGGCCACCATTTAGGCCATGGACTCGCAAATGACTTGCGAAGTCTGTGGTGAGGTCGGACATTCGGGGAACAACTACCCTGAGACCCGTGAAGACGCTGCCTACATCAATAACGGGTTCCGACAAAGTAACAATAATGGGTGGAACAATCAGTCCCACCCGCAAGGAGGTAATTCGAACTTTAACTCAAATTACAATTCGAACCAACCTTCCTTGAAAGACCTAGTGCTAGGTCAAGCAAAAATTAATGAAAATATTTCTAAAAAGTTGACGTATAATGATAAAATATTTGAAAATATTAATTCAAAACTTGAAAATTTATCATCTTCTGTTAAAAATCAATTGAGCTTTAATAAAATAATTGAAACATAAATTGCTCAAATAGCTGCTACTATTCATGTCAATCATTTGGGGGAAATCCCGGGGCAACCCGAGAATTCCCCCGAATTTGTTCATGCTGTTGTAGAGCAATGAAGGAGGAGAAGTCTTGCCGACAGACTATAAATGTTGAGCCCTTGCTGAAGGTAAATTGGTAGTTATCTTTTAAAAATTCAAAATTTCAAAAATTCAAAATTTTTAAAATTCAAAATTTAAAATTTGCTTCAAAATAAAATTTTTAGAAAAATAAAATAAAAATCATTTTCTGTTAGTATAGATTTTTCTGTTATCATTTCACATTTTAAAAATATTTATGAAAATTCAAAATATAATAAAAGTTTTGTGGAAAATCAATTTCGGGAGCAACATTTCAAAACCGAGGGAAGCACCAACGGCTACATTCTGAAAATGGCCGTTGGGAGCTACTGGCCAAAGGGGGGCAGCAGTAGGCCACCTCTGGTGCAGGCACAGGTGCGGCCGCACCCTACCCGGCACCTCTGGCACTGCTACTGCTCCAACGGCTCCTAGACGTTGCCTCCTCCCCCTCTCAATCGGTGCTTTGCTCTATAAATCCCGAGAGCTCGAGTGTGAGCCCTCACTCACTCTCCACTCTCCATTTTCACTCCCTCTCACTCTCACTTGCTCCACCACTTGCAAAAATATTTTCCACAAAGTTCAAGTGCAAGGAAACTCTGCAGAAAAATCCTATATTCATCACCACCAAGCCAAGCTCGTGGGTTGTTCGCTTTAATTTCACTAACGTAACCCCATTTGCAAATTTGTGTTGTTGTCTTTTTCGCCATGGGCAAGTTCAAGAGGAAGCTTGCTGGCGCTTTCAAGAAGGTCATGGGAGAGAGCTCAAGTCACTCCCACGGAAGCTCAAGTGCGCGCTACACCGAGCACGAAGAGAGCCTGATGCATGAAGACGAAGAAACAATGCCAACGGACGAAGAAGGGCAAGAGCAAGAGCAACCGATGGAGGAAGGCGAGGATGATCCACACCTTGGTTTGGAGGGAGACCGAGAGATGCAAGCGTACAACCTCATCAAGAATCACGCATCCACATGACAGCGTATGACCCGACCTCCTCCAAAAGATAGGTATGGACACCGAATTCACCACCATCTAGAAAATCGTTGGATGGGAGAACGTTGCTCCCATCAACGAGCTTGGTTCTCACCTCTTAACAATTCAATTCTTATGTTCTTTGCAAGAAGTTGAGGGTGGGATTACTTTCTATCTTTTTGAGAAAGAATACTATCTTACATGGAGGAATCTCAGCTCTCACTTAGGCTTTAGTACAAAATGCTCAATTGACTTGGATCATGCTCTTAAAGGTTTTAACCGCCATAAATTTTGAAGAATGATTTCTAGTCAAAATGTAGTTGGCAAGTGTCAACCTCAAAATATGAATATTCATCATCCTACTTTGAGGTTCATGCATTGTTGGATTGTCATGACTTTGTTTGCTAGGCAAGACATAAGATTTGTTTATCATGCCGAAATGCAAATTCTATATGCCATGCTTAAAAAGACTAAAATTGCTCCTGTGAAAGAAATGTTTAAACATTTTTATTGATGAGCACTACTTGATGCAAGGGCATCATTTGAAGTATGATGATACAGGGAACCTTGTATTTTTCTTTCCAAGGTATACAAATGAGATTCCGCTCCCCAACCTAGGACTCTCATTGTATAAATCTCCGTCACTCACCTTCACTTTTGTTGAACAAGAGAATGCGCTGCAGGAGTTCTATTTCTCGTAGGGACAACATGGAGCAGGGCTAGAGACAAAGCTGGCAGCTCTCAACAGCCACAGCCAACACCGACACCACTTGTGCCTCAGGCATTCCATATGGAGTGGTTCCCGGCCATGTAGACACCTAGGTTCACCCCCGGGTATCAGCCTAGCTGGGGACACACTCCGCAACCACATGAAGTCGGTGGATCGGTATGGCATGAGGCCGATGACGCGGCATGGGCGCATCACTCGTCTTACTCTGAGGGGCTACCACCACCCGTCCATCCACAATAGTCTACTTCGGACCATCAGGAGTTGGACGACATCAACACTTGCCTTGGGAGGGTTATAAATCCGCACAGGTGAAATTCAAAATATACTTAACACACATGTGCAGGAGCAACAGTTCGTGGACATCAATGCGCTGCTAAGACAACAATAGGAAGCACAGGCAGCCTACTGGTGGTCCAAGGGATACAATCCCGGACCATAGACTTGGAGCTAGCTTGGGGGAGGACCCCCACAGAGGTACCTTATATCTTTTTTGTATTTTGAATTTTTGCATTTATTTTCTACATTTAATATTTATTAGCATATAAAAAAATCTGAAAATTTAAAAATACCAAAAAAATAAAATATGATAAAAATACCCAAAATATGAATTCCACTCTCATATGTGTTTAAGGAATGTTTAGTTTCTCCTAAATTGAAATGATGAATAGTTGCTCTATCTATAATTCATTTGTGCGTAGGCTGTAACCTAGTGTTCCCCAAGATTTAAGTTTTTTTGCTAAAAATATCTCATCCTGAGAACCTAAAAGCTTGTGGGTTGCAAATGCATGCTCCTTTTCTTAGTTAGTTGCGAGTTATGATATGGTATAAATAGAATTTACTATGACTTTATTCTAAGAGAGACTTGACATCCAGAGATTTCATCTTCAAACATACTAAAATTCAAAGTTCCACAATGATTATGAATACCTACCAAGGCCATATGACATGATATACATTCAAAACCTTAGTCATATGCTACTTGTTATTACATTGAGCTTTGTCAAATTGTTGTGACCCTTGTTCAGATTCTCGTCATGCACCCATGATCAAGGCACATGTATACTCACAAATAAACTCCTGACTCTTACACTGAGAATTATGCAAAAACATGTCTTTCCATCCACCAAATAATTACTCCATTCACTATATTATGTGTCCTCTCTCAAAAATTTTCATATGACAAAAAAAATAATAGTATGGGCTATGCTAAAAAAAGAAGAAAAGAAAAATATCCATGCCAAAAGGCATGAGAGAAAAAAAAATCCACGCCAAAGAGCATGAAGAAAAGAAAAGAAAAGAAAAAGAAAGAAAGAAAGAAATAAAGATGGCCCATACTTTCAAATAAAAGTCATTCATTCAAAACGAGAGAGATTCATGATCCAAAGGAGTACAAAAATATTTAGAATTAGGACATTATGAAAAAAAATTCCACACACTTACACATCATGATCAAAGTGTATGACTTGCATCTCCTTGCGGTCCGGCTTTTGACTTAGCAAAATATGTGATGCAAGTATGCCCCACTTTCATACCTACCCAAAACTCCACTCAAAAGCCTTAGTGGTAGGATATGAAAAAAGAAGGCAAAATACCAAATGCCTTAGTGAGGTTTCATACATATTGTGCGATCGAGAGAATCATTTGAGGAACTTGCATTTATTTTGCAAAACTCATAAAACCTCTGGATAAATGGTTGATCAAAGAATGATTGATTGGTGATTCTGTTATAACCATTCTATCTTGCAACCGCCCAAGAACTTGGAAAAGCTATACACCCCACAAGGATCAAGATAAAGGGTGGATAAAAATGCTGACTTATTTAAATTATGGAAAAATACTTTGTTATAGGCATGGCACTTATGAAATATATTTGGCATAGTAGCAACTCCTGATCAATAACCAAGTACTTAGCTATTTGCCCGGGACGAGCAAAGGTTAAGCTTGGGGGATTTGTTGGCGGTCACTAATGATCATATCCGACTGCCAATTACTATCCAAAATGGGAGAAATAAACAAACTTTTGACACATATGCATATACTATTGACATAGTTCCACTTGTATTGCAAGATTACTATTTGTAGGACTCATATTCGAATACAAGTGGAAAACAAGACAAAAGGTGCAAAGCAGAAAGCATAAAGCAGAAATGCACAAAGGGAATAAAAGCAAAAGCCTACCTACACGCTAAACCTGGGCCGAGCACCGATGTGGAGGTGACCCAGGCCCAGCCAGAAACCCACCAGAGCAAGGTGGTGGTGAGCGGCGTGGCCCAGGGTGCGCCCACACCAGACCCAGCTCCGCTCGGGCCCAGCTTGCTCTAGCGGTTGCATGGCGGCATGCAGAGGCAGTCCACGTTGGTTTCCTAATTTACCTGCATCAAACCGACCACACTTTAGTATAAATAAGAGGGTAGAGCTCATTCTCAAACACACATCATTTGGAGCTACACACCTCACCTCTGTACTTGTACTCTTTAGCTTTTAGTAGTAGTTTTGTGAGCTAGCAAGAGCTATCAAGGAGGGCTTGGCTCCTTGGAAGAAGTGCAACTTTGGTATGAATATGAAGAGTTCTTCCATAGCCATGTTCTCATATCTTCAATATAGTAATGCATTTGAACTAGAGTATAGTTGTCTTGTTATAATCATGATATATGAACAAGCATATAGTTTGTGTGTTATGATCTTAACATATTCAAATTTATGCTTAACCATTCATATGACTTGTATGAGTAGAAGTAGAGCTAGGTTGAGGTGGCAGTTCATCGTTCCTTCGAGTTTTCCCATGTCCTATGCTTGTCGATCCGTAGGGTCAGAGTCCCAGGGGGATATGGGTAGTTTCCTTGTACACGGGCGTGGTGCTCAAGTGCACAGGAACCTTTAGATATGACGGTGCCCCCAGTTGAGGGGTAGGTGGTAGGTGGTGACGGCCCTGTCCGTCCCTTGTAATCCCACACGTTCGGGTACTATGTAGGAGTTTTAAAGTCTCTCACGCTTGCTGATTGACCAGTGCGTGGAGATCTTCCCGTCTATCTTACACTTAGTTCTAACTCTAGTCATATAACTTGTATGATCATTCACTATTCTTTGCACGATTATATTAGAACATGCCGGCTCCACGTAGGAATATTCTTTTATTCTTTGTTGTCCTTTTATCCTTGCAGTTGGCCTAGATATGTGTCCACTATCCTGAAAATACAATTTTTACCCCTGTCATGAACTATTGGTTTACTAATGCAAGTATGTAATCTTGTTCATGCTCTTGCTAGACTCTTACACCTTGCCCTCCTTTGAAAAAATATAAATAACGATACCCTGAATACTTTCAGGTAAAATGCTACAATGATAGATCCGTGCGCTTGCAGATATTTTTTGTAATAGTTAAGAACTATTGTTGTTGGTGTTTCTTGGTGGGGTCGCTAAGGTTAACTCAATCTTAGTGAGGTGTTAAGAAATACCAACAAGCATTTCTAGCGCCATTGCCGAGGATGCACTTAAAACCTCCACACTTGGTGATTGCGTTAAGAAATGCCAACAGAGAGGTTTGTCATTATCTTAAAATCAAGATCACATACACACCACCCACATATGCACTACTCATAAACTGGGGGTAGGCGTAAAAACATGTCGTTCCATTTAGATCCACCCAAAAATGTTTTACTCCTACACTAGGAGTGAACACCAAAAATATGCTTGATATGATATCCACCAAATAAATGATCCAAGTTCTTGTTGCTATCTCTCAAAAGTTTTGTTGCAGAAAAGAAGCTTGGGCTATGCAAAAGTTATTCATGAAAAAAAGAATTGAGAAAAAATGGACAAGTGTCCAAGGCCTATAAAATAATGGGTACTCATATGCCCACCTGAAAAAAAAGAGAGATATGTTTTCAAGGAGCATAGTATAATTAGGCTTAAGCACCATATGTAACCACCATATTCCACACACATGCACATCTTGATTTGATTGTATGACTCAACTCTCTTTGGATTCGTTGTTTGACTTTACAATATATGTATTGCAAGTATGCTCTTTCATGCTTTCTCCACTCCTATGAGCTCCACATAAGCCTTAGTTATAGGAAGAGAAGGGCATAACATCTTTATTGCTTTGGTGAGGATCCACAAATACCACATATATTGAGAGACATGAGAGTGTCATACAATGGAAGCTCTGAGTTTTATTTTGAAAACCTATAAAAACTTTGGAATAATGGTTGAGCAAAGAACTTGAGATATAGTGCTTGACTTGATCGTTCTATCTTTCAATTGCTCAAGACTCAAGTGAAGGCTAAGAAGCTCCATGGTTAAAGGTAATATGGGTAAGTTTGAAAGTTAGATCGATTTATTCTAATCTGGAGGAGAATTCTTGTTTGAATGCATGTGTACTTTGGAGGAGTGCAAACATTGATGCAACTCCTGATCCATTTGCTAAGTTTAGCTTTGCTCAAGGACGAGCAAAGGTTAAGCTTAGGGGAGTTTGCTGATGGTTGTTAACAAACATTATAAACCGTCAATAGAACTTGAATAAGGGCATGAAAATAATCACCAACATAGGTTTAGGGGGTTTAAACTAATAAATTCCATGAGTTTTGGTGAATCTGTGTTTTCAGCAAGGTTATCTAGAAAACCATTAAGGTGAACATAGATGTCAGAAGTAATCGCACTTATCCACAGCAAAAATAACTCCAAAAGGTTCTAGAGGACACTAGAAGCCAAACCAGCGAAGAAGACCACGAGATGCCGCTAAGTGGGGCTGGCTGGCCCCACCTATATGCCAGTCGGCCCCTAGGACCCACTGTCAGCCTCCTCCTTCGCATGTCAGTTCTCCACTGCCTTAGGGTTTGCATCTACGCCGTCCTTTCAAGTTAGTTTGATCCGAGGGCTTAGAATTGATGCTACGGCCTATATATACCAACCCCTACCCCCCTCCCTCAGGCATAAGTCATTCAATTAAGAAGACAGAAACCTTAATCATCCTCAAAGCTCCACCATATTCTAGGGCAGAGCTAGCTAGGCTAGGTCTAGAGGAAGGTAAGCTTCACTTGGATTCTAGATCTTATCAAGAGCATGGCTTGGTATTGTCCCTTGGATACTCCTTTGTATCTTTCATTATTCATATGTTTGCTACAATTGATTCAACATTGTTCTTAATATTATGCATGTTCTTAGTTATCATGTTCATCATCTACTTTGATTATATGCTTAGTATAGTTAGATTATCATCATGTTCAAGCATAAGTTCATATAGCGCTTGCTCTAAGGTACCAGGGCTGAGTGGTCGACATTGTGTAAGCGTAGTGCTTATATGTTATTTACCTTTGGATGCAACCTATATTCGGACCATATGGTAGATCGCAGATGTGACACTTCCATTGAGTCCTTTGTAGTCCACTCCCCAAATATAGGACAAGTAGGATCTAGTCACAAAGGAAGACAAGCTCTGTTCTTAATCTTCCTTAGTAATATCCCTTATGTGTAGATATGAAGTTGATCTTAGCCATGACTACTAAGTGTAATTGCATTAATCAATGTATGCTTTGACTTGTAATTAAGAAAGTCATAGGAATTATTCCTCTAATATTCTACTTAGCCATGCTAAAGCCATAGAAAGGAGTACTCTGAGTGACCAACAATCTGCTATCATTTACCATTTATATACATTTATCTCTTGACTTACCCCTATTGTGAGTAGAAGGTGGTTTTGGTTTATTTCTCCATGATACGTATAAGTTATCAATATATTCCAACTGCCCGTCCTTCCCTATATTAAAATTATAAATAATGATACTTGGAATACTCTTGAGTGAAGTGCTACAATGGTATAATTATCTGTGCGCTTGCAGATCCTTTTCCATTCATATATACATTCTTTCAAGTCACATGAAATACTAAAGTACTTCTTAGTGTCTTTCTAGAGGTGGCACTAGGTAGTACCAATAAGCATATCTAGCATCATCACTAGGGATGACAACTTAGTAAAAGTGATGCTAAGAAATGTCAACAACATTAGGTGGCTACTTAAACAAGTGACAAGTTAACAAATACCAATAGGGCACCGAGAGCTCCTCCACCGCACCCGTCGTCTTCCTCCTCGCCAATGAGGGGAAGACTCCACCGACGGCGAGGTGACCTCTGGATTAGCACTGAGCTAACCCCCTACCAAATCTCTCTCTTCCTCCTATGCACTCTGTTGTAACTCCCCAATTTTGGGTGCTCTTAAGTATAAGGATCATCAGTTGCTGGACGTAGGGCATCGATTGGCATGAACCAGGATAAACCATTCTGTCCTCTCTGTGATTCTTGTGTTCTTGAGTCCACCTGAGCCACCAGAGACATGTACTCTTACACTGACTCGAACAACAATGCTTGCCATAGTTTGACCCCATGACAGATGGCGTGCTAGGTAGGGGGCAGTATCAAGTGTGATTTAGGCTCTACGATGGGTGAAGCCACCTGCCTCATCGCTGGAGCAAGCGGCACTGCCCTAGATGGCGGTGTCCGCTTCCTTGGCGAGTTCTTCATCACAGCCGGTGCCTTCACTTTGGGCTAGGTCCTCAACTTTGGGACCCTGGCCTATGTCGCCGACTGCTACGGCGAGCTTTGTCCACTCAATAGGGCTACATCAGTGGGCAACGAGCAGTCGATGCCACCCCCTCCGCCGAGCCTCCTAGAAGCAGATCTCTTGGTCCTGGCCCATCAGATCCAATGCGGTCGGGGTCTGCACCCCACCATGTCAGACCAGCGCCAGATGTTCTACATGCTGGCCAACATCCACCACTAGATCACCACCGATAAGGTGCTCCCGCCGCCCGACCGCTTCTGGTACTACCTCCTAGACCTGCCTTTCGGGATCTAGAATGCGGCAACATCCCTCCAGCTAGAGCTAGAGCACCTCATCAGCCATGAGGCACCACAGAGTGCCATTCTCTTTGACGTTGCAGGGGCTGACATACCCTTGCTGCACACCTTCCTCAAGATCCTCTCGGGAAATGGCCCGGAGTACGACTCCGATGATATTGACTGCCATGACCCACCACATGTGTGCTATCGTGCCAACAGTGAAATTCCCATCGGGAGGGCACCAGAGCTCACACCGCCAGAGCAGAGTCCCCGCAGCCCCGCGAGCTACCTATGAGAAGAAGGTGGTTCGCCCGCAGGCTCGATGGGGGGACCAGGAGGCCACCGGGGCAGAACTCAGGCCCCAAGGGCAGGGCTCGCTTGGTAGCGAGCCACGTGGCCCTTGGCAACAACAATAAAGCCTCCTAGGGAGCCTTGGGCAGTTCCCGATGGAGGAAAGGGGGGTCGATACAGCTACAGTGTTTGACTAGTTAAGCCCCACAAATGCGCCTAGTGTAAACTAGCGGTCACGGTAGCACGGTAGACCCCTCTGTCTAGGCGTTTGGACCCCAGAAGGGACCAACCTGATTGAGGAAGGCTCCAAACCTTCCCCGCAAAGGAAGACCATGGCCAAACTCGCTGCCCGAAGGCCCAGAGTGCAAGGCAGGCTACGTCACGCCCATCCTCTGCCTTGACGAAAGCGCTTAGGAAGGAAACACAAAGTTACATGACTTTCCCTGTTTGTTTTCTGTTCCTATACCTTTCATTTTCAAGTTGAATATTGGGTTTGCTTTCTGATTGACATGAATCCCCCCTCCTTTCGGTAAGCGCGGAGCACCGTGAGGTCCGCCTTACTAGCCGATGCTTGCTTGACCTTCCAATTCCAGTCTATTTCCACGCTCGGACTCCCCGACCTAGCGCTGAAGCCTATGCACCACCAAGAGGGCATGACCCCAGGCCACCTATGGCATAAGCCAAGGATCATGAGGGAAAGCGGATCCCAAATACCGATCGAATGGAAAGTCGGGCAAGCCCGAGAAGTAGAAAAAACAGGGGTGGTAAAGAAATGGCAAACACACGAACCAAATATTTACAACAAAAAACATTAAATTATTTACAACGCCCCGCAACCCCACCACAGGACACATACTGGTTGATCTCTCTTCTCTCACAGGGACAAGGGAGGCATCAAGCGCGGCCAGCGCTCCTCAACGGTCCGGTGAGGGACCGTGTAAGATGTTGTCTAGGGGTGCGATTGCTAGGATGGTGTCAGTAGCGTCCTCTAGGCGGGGCATTAGGAATGCCAAGTCGTCAAGGTCAACACCTACAGGGAAGCATCTTGCCACCTCGCGGACATCCACCAAGCCAAGGAACCAGAAGTGGACAGCGGCCAGTGCCGAGGCTGCCCCCTGTAGGACACCGTCCTCCACGTCTTCGTGGAAGTGCTCTGGCATAGCATGAAGCCACGCATTCACCTCTATCATGTCCTCCAAGTCTTTGTGGAAGTGCTCTGGCATAGCTCCTCTGCTGATCATGACGTTTTCTAATCTCTCTGTATTCATCAGCCAATATTTGTATCTTGGGATCAACTATTCTAGCTTCTCTTGATTTGACCGATGTTAGGACCCTAGTCTTTCCTTTGAATAGCCCAACATCAACCATATTTTGATCTCCTAGGAAAGGATTATCATAAACTTTCATCTTCTGAGGCGTATCGAACTTGAGCCTCCCTTGCTGAATAACCTTCTATATATGGTGCCAGAAAATTCTGCACTCATTGGTGGAATGAGAAGTAGCATTATGGAACTTGCAGAACTTCTTATTCTTCAACTATTCAGGGGGCAACATAACGTGATTGTCTGACAATTTGATCTGGCCCTTCTCAAGTAAGAAGTCAAAGAGCTTGTTAGATTTTGTGACGTCGAAATCATAGCTCTCCTCGATTCATCTTCCCCAAGGATTTGGCACCATTACTGTCTTCTTGCCCCAATTCCATTTAGCTGCAGCAACCTCCTCTTCTTCATCTTCATAGCTGTCATCTGCTGAGTATGGATCATAAGCTTCGGCTATGGTGGTACTCTTCTAGAATCGGGTATCTCTGCGCATACTCTGGAATTGGCTATTGAGCGTTGCTACTCGTTGAGCCAATTGACCCAAGTTGTCAAATTCTTGTCCTAGCAGCTTTTCTTTCCACATTGGCAATATTCCTTGGACAGCTAAAGCAGCTAGCTGATCATCGGCCAAGTTCAATGAGAAGCACAAGTTCCTAGTCTCTCGGAATCTCTAAAGAAACTCAATGCCTGATTCATTAGTCCTCTGTCTCATGGTTGTCAAATCGGTTATCTTCTTCTCTCCAGTCCCAGTGTAAAAATATGTATGAAACTTCTTTTCTAGGTCAGCCCAATTGGCAATGGAGTTGATTGGTAGTGATGAAAACCAAGTGAAGGCTGGCCCTGATAGGGATAAGAAGAAGAAACAAACTCGATGGGCATCCTCAACTGACGCTTCACCCAATTGTGTAAGATACCGACTGACATGTTCTATTGTGCTTGTACTATCTTGACTAGTGAACTTGGCGAACTCTGGGAGCCTGTAATTTGTAGAAAGAGCGACCAAATCATACCATTCTAGATATGGGCGTTTGTATGAAAAGGTCAGCCCTTTTGGCTTCAGACCGAACTGATTCTTCATCATCTCGGTCACCTTTAGCAGCAACTCATCAGCTTGCGGATTTGGATTTCTCGGTACTTGCTGACCCATCTGTGGATTAAAATCCCATGTGCCTTGATATCCTGGATTTGGCATCATGTGGAGGGTGTTATAATCCGTGTCATAGTGATAGCCTTGTGGAATCTCAATCTATTGGGTCCTTTGCTGGCTTGCTGCTTGAAGTCTCTAATTATAGACATAAGGATCTATATCTCTACAGATCCTTTGAATTGATGGTGCTATTTTTTGAGCCGATGACGGTATGTGGCCTGATGTGCCAAAATTGATCACCTGATTCTGACCTTGCCCCGCCGGTTGTTGCACATGTTGTATTGACGGTCCAGGATTGTATTGTATCTAATTCGTAGTAGTACCTGGAGTTTGTTCAGATGAACCTTGAAGTGTCTGGACGTCACCATTACTAGCTGGTGCTGCTTCTTGATGGCTGGTACTGACTTGATTAGTCCCTTGGGTCGACGGATCTGGAATGTTGTAACAAGTCAATCCAACCTGACCAACTGGAATTCCATGAATCACCTCTTTCATGGCGTTGTGAAATGCATCAATGAAAGCTTCATTGCGGCTTGATATGGCATCACGAACAGATTTGTCTATGGTTTCCGTAAAGAAACGCCTGTCTTCAGCTTCGACTGTAACTGTCTGCCCGTGTAGTAGAACTCTTGGTAGTGAAAATTTCTAAATAATTGTACTGTCACGTGTTTTGGTGTAGGACAACAAACACTTCTTCTGTAGCTTTGCTGATGGTATCCTTATCTTCACCAGGTAGGTCTTCATAATATACCATAACGATGTTGTCGTTGTTGTGAGCCACCATGACGATTGTGGGGTCCCACCGGGCGTGCCAGAAATTTGTGTCGACATAGAATTTTCATCTTCGTGCCGAGGACACATGCAGCAAGCAGAAAGGGTCCGCTCGATGGAGCAGATCCACCTAGCTTCAGCGCATGGGTGGTCGATCCTGCGCAATCCTCCCGAGATGTGCCAGTCAATTTGACCCTGCAATTGACAAGGAGAGAAAGCTCATCAGTAATTAACGGCGGAACGTGCCGATGTTGCCAGACAATCCTGAATGTGCGGCTCTGAGAGCCGATATGAGAGGAGATCGACTAAATAGTCGATTCCAGCATATTCATAAGAATAAATCGATTAAAGCTCATAGGGTTGTATAAGAAGAATTGGTTATCATTTAGGATAAATATTATTTAAGCAAATATTAATCAATGGCAATAAGATATCAATGATGATCGGTTTATACTGAGCCAGTGATTACAAGTAACCGAACTCCTTTTTATATAAAGAAACAATTCAACACCACTTGACCATTTAATAAAGATAAATCTAATGAACATGTTAGATCTCATCTATCGCCATGACCAGTGGGGCATGAGGCAGAATCATGCAGGCCATAGAAACAACAATAGACTCGACGACCCTAACTCATTACTAATATCAGTGGAGCATGAGGCAGAATCATGCAGGTCGTAATATAATAATAAGATCATGGGGCTAAGATATCTTTCAACTCATCTCTACTTTAATGATCTCGTAATGTGAACTATTCGTGAAAGCATTCGATATCGGCTAAACAGCCGATTCAGGCACAACGCACAGTTAAGGTCATGCCTTCTCAGGAGCGGGTCTACCAACTAACGATCCCCACTCCATGGTGCCAACAGTGGGGTGAGAGGCAGAATCCCACATTTCATGATGATGGGCCATGGAACTGTTTTCATTAACTAATAGATCTGCTCAAGATCAAACAAGCCTTAACCGCACGCTATGCACGATTAAGATTGACGCAAAACAGCCGATAAAAAACATAACTCATCGCTTAAGATGTAGATTAGATCAATTTTAGATTAGCAAACGATGAGTTAAACAAGATATAAGGCCGATCCAGACCAATCTCAATCGAGTAGAGTGATATTGCTGTAATTAGATAAACAATGAAAGCAATAAGCAATATCAGTAACTTAATGAATCTACCAAAGACTGTCATACTAAGGTAGAGCCTATAACTTGACCTTGATCTAATTCAAGCTGTGGGGTGTGAGGCAGAATCACACAGGCCATACTTGAATTAGACAAGAGTCGATAACTAGCCTATACCAGAGTCGTAGTGGGGGTTGACCGGATCGATGCAGCTATACGAACAGAGGTATAAACCATGACGGTACTTACAGACAAGCAGTGGAGGTCGACCGGATCGATGCAGCCATACTCGCTGAAGAACTCATCGAGATCTACTCTACTCCTACTCCTAAAGGGTGGCTGGAGCCAAAAAAAGTAATTGACTTGTATTTGATTGATTGTTGTTTTTACAATAGCCAGGGTTTCATATTTATACCCGGAGTCTAAACATGAGTCCTACTCGGGCATGATTTGTTACAACCTTTGGCATAAGATGAAAACATTCCTAATTTAAGATAACTTGGACTCTAATCTTTCCCTTTTTGTAGAGTCCAGCTTGTCTCGTCCCAGCACCGATCATAGCCTCTGTCGTTATCTGCTGGCACTATCTGAAGAAAGCCGATTCTAGTGCTGCATCCGAATCAGCTGGTTTTGATCTGCACGCAATGGATCCCTTGCTAACATGATTTTGGGAGCTCTTGAGCTTCTAAGATCCTTCTTCCAAATTCTAGTGTAAACACCTACGTCTTCAGAGCCTCAATGCCCTCATAAGAGCAGGAACTTCCATGGCCTCCTCTACCAAGGGGAACAACCACCATGAAGCCGGGGCGGCGCCGCCCGGCCTCACCACTAAGAAGGATGGAAGCACTAGGACCATGTTGGGTAGGTAGAACCAGCTCTTCCTCCAGCGCATTTCGGCATTGAAACTCGGTAGGAGAGTGAGGACAAGGTACCTACTAGCAACATGCAGTCGCACCTATATTCGGGCACCCCGCCATCGTCAGAAAGGCACTGCCGTGGAATGACATGACCACCTAGAACAGCCACCTCCACAGCACGAAGTGGGGCTCGATACCAAGAAATGCCTCACACAGTGTGATGAAGGTCACAATGTGGAGGATCCCCTCTGACGTCAGGTCATGGAGATGAAGGCCGTAGAAGTACATGAGACCACGCAAGGTGAGGCTGAGCCCTAGGCAGTGGAAGTCAATGAAGGAGATGACCTCCTAATCTCTAGGCGTCGATGCTAACTCCCCAATGGTCGGGGGGACACCAGCCAACCACCAAGATCTCTTCTGGTGCTAGCCTATCCTCCTCCATCTTCCTGATCTCTGGCTCAGTGGCCTCTAAAGGCCCCCATTCTGCATGGGGGTGAAGGGAAAAGCAGCCCGATAAGCAAACGCGTGAGAGCTGAGAAAAAGTGGAGGCTTTTGGAAATGGAAGGGCTTCACTAGGAATGGAAGGAACCCTCCCCTCTCCACCTCCCTAGCTTTGCTTTAGTACTCTGAGTGTGGCAGCTGCCATGCTCCTATGATCCCACATGCGATTGTATGATGTGGCGGCGGTTGTTGGACCCGAGGCGAAGGCTAACCACCGCCTCCTTGTTAGCCCGACCTCCTACATTGACCGAGCATGCCACCCACTCCATGCATGTCTCCTCATGGGACTTGAGGGGATCTGGCTCCCCTCGGGCCCACCAACCACCATCAACAGCCTATATCCATGCACACCAAGTGACGTGGCTTCTCCTCTGCCGAATCCGCTCCACATGGCCTGACATCCCATCTCCCAGAAGAAGTGGGATGGCATGAGAGTGCACGCCAGAACTCCTCCTTCTACCACAGCACCCCAAGTGCTATCAACTGCCTGCACAGAGCATCAGCAGATAGGACATGCCCAGAAGCCACCGCGCCCACTGACAAGAAGGCCCCACGACAGCCTTGGGTGCTACGCCAGCTCCCAAGACGGAGCAACTCGACCCCCCACCCGATCGATGGGTGCTCGGGCAGTGCACCCCCAAAACCAATGAACTCCTCGGAGTTGGGTCGAGAGCCACTGAGCCATGGACCCAATGAGGTCCCCTTTCCTAAACATGGTGCACGCCCCGCGCCCCGACCTATGGCCGTAGAAGGTCGGCTCGAGAAGGCCAGCCCGAGAGGATCGAGGCCTACTACCGAAGCCCCTAGAAGGGTGTGGCGTGCCCAGTGATCAGGTGACCCCGAGCCAGAGCCTAGACACTCTCGATCAAGCAACCTACAGCAGGCTTCGACCAAAAAGAAGGGTGCCCCAGGGCCTAAAGTCAGTAACTCCAAGACGAGTTCACCAAACCCTCGCTCAGGCTACACACCCACGTGACATAGGATCAAAAGAGGGGTCGGCACCACTACCACTTAGGCCTCGATAGCTGAGCACCCCCATCACACTAGGGAAAGAGCCCCATGCAGGGCATCGCACCATCGTTAGCGGAGGCCGTTCCCGCCACGACAGGTTCAGTCACCAGAAGATTGAATTCAGCCCTTCATCGCCATCACAAACCGGGACAAGTGAGGCCACGAAGGCCTCAAGGGCTCCTGATGAGATCCTAACATATGGGTATGTTAAGCCTCAAGATATATGGTTCCCAACCGAAGAGACCACCCGGTCGACCCCTCTAGGATCACCTAGGGGCTTAGGGGCTATACCCATCTAGTATGCTCATGCGCACCTTCAGACTAAGGAACTCGCTCGAGCCTAAGCACGCCAAGGCCCCTGCTCAGGGCTCGGGGGCTACACCGAGGCTCAGGCTCCTGATCGATAGGAAACCTAAGCCCAGTTCGAGACTCCTGTCTAGCCTACAACGTGTGGCAGAAGCTCCTAAATTATAGGGCCCACATGCACCTATCAATGTCCAACGACCTTTGACATCAATGCATACGTTCCCGGTAACTTAAGAAGACTATCGGGTGTCCTCGGGGAACCCCAAATCATCCATGATTTCCGAGCAAGATCACATTATAGAGTCATTGCAGTATTACAACAGTTTATTCAAATAGATACATCAGAGTAAAAACAGCGGAAGTCTTACAATAACATAGTTTACAAACCATTTGTTTCAAACCATACAACTAAGTTTGATTAATAATACAAAACAAAGTAGTGGAGTGGCATTATAACATATTATAGAATACACAAATAGGCTACACTGCCCAAGAGCCACACATCTACTTATCGTCCTCCCCTGAACAACAGTCATGCAACATGATCCAAAATAGATTTGCTCATGAGCCTCACCTGCAACAAGGGTCAACGAACCCTGAGTACAAAAGTACTCAACAAGACTTAACCGAAATAAGAATTTAAAAGAACGTAGGAATGCAGGCTCATGGGATTCAAGGTATGGCTTTAGCAACAATCAAGGTTCTTTTGCGTAAAAGCACTTTAACAAAATTCTTTATATCAACAATTAAAACTTCATAAAGATCATATACAAAGCTGACATGATCCGCATTGAGATCATGAAACTTCATAACCCACACCTTCTCAAACCATCCTCAAGTTCTAGTTATTACACTACGATGATGAACAATGAGTTGAGTCTCCATAACCGAGGAGCAACGACGATTCAAAACGATTAAACCCAGCTGGGAATTCCAGACCACACAACATATGCAGGTCCCCGACCTACATATACCAACCTACCCTCGGATCCTCTAAAACAAGAACGGGTCCGCGCCACCCGAGAATATAGTACTCCACCAATCCAGCCCATTGCCACGTGGGAACATGCTATTCCCGCCATCTCTCCACTCCCAGTGCGCGAGTAGCCATTCTCGTAATAGAATAGCCAAGTTAAGGCTTACTGGAGTATGTGGTTAGTACTACAAAGTCTCACCTCATGCAATTCAACAACGGTACGGACCTTAATCGACACAGGCGGAAAGAACCCGCTCACAAGACCTCCATGTCTTGCGGCTCCCATACACCGAGTCCACCCGGTCTAGATTTATTACTCCACATTCTCATATCACATGATGACATAAGTAACCAAAATTGCATTTAAAACTTGCAGATGACAGGTAATCACCTGACTTTCATCGTTCTAAGCATAGCTAAGCAAAACTAGGCATATACAAATTTAAAACTGGTAATATGGTAAAATATGGAATAACAAGGTTGGTAATGCATCAATTAGGTTTTCACTTAACTCCTAATCACTTAATGCAGTAAAGAAAAGCAAAAGCGAAATCAATTTGTAAAAACACAAGGTAGGGTTTGCATCCGGGGCTTGCCTTCGTTGAAAAAGTATTAGGAGGCGTTCCATCGATATTAACACCAACCTCACGCAGACGGATCAACCTCCTCAACCACTTGATTAACTACCACGTGCTCACCTTCGTTCACTACACGTAGTAACAATGCCATGTTTAACATGATGCAGAATCTGAAACATGATGCACGATGATGGATGCAAAATTAACAACTTGAAAACAACTTTGTTACAAGTTAAACTAACTAAACCATTTTTAACACTCATCAATTGCCAAGGATCATCACCAACTAATGACCCAAGGACATCACTCAATCAAAATAAACAAAACCTAAATCAAAAGGTTCTATTTGCTTTTATGAATTAATTAATTAATTAAGAATTATGAAATAAATCAACTTGTTCCAATTGTCCTAAAATTTTTTGTAAATGTTCATCACATGATAACTAAGTGACAAAACAATTTATTAATTAATTGAGAAATTTTTATCACATTCAAAAAGTACTGAAAAACAACATTTCATATTTTTACTAAATAATATACATCACAGAGAGGTCACACAAAAATTTTCATAATTTTTGGAGCTCTAAATAAATCTACACAAAAATAACAAATTATAGCACTATTCAATCATTTCTGAAAAAGGAAAAATTCCTTTTCAAAACACCCGCTCACACAAACAACTTGGGAAGAACTAGGAGCTCACACAAATAACTCGGAAAGAACCAGGAGCTCACATAAACAACTCGGAAAGAACCAGGAGCTCACATAAACAACTCGGAAAGAACCAGGAGCTCACATAAACAACTCGGAAAGAACCAGGAGCTCACACAAACAACTCAGAAAGAACCAGGAGCTCACATAAACAACTCGGAAAGAACCAGGAGCTCACCCTGAACTCACTGGAGCATAAAGCTGGATCAGAAGAACAATGAATGAGTGGTTCGACGTGCACAGGAAGCACCAGTAGCTCACCCTGAACTCGATGGAGCAAAGAATGGGGCCGGAGAAGCAACGGTGAAGCAGGTCGACGATCCGAGCAACCATGGCGGAGCAAAACGTCGACGGTGGCGGTGCTCCGGCGACTGTGGTGGACAAAATGGAGAGCGCTGGCCACGATGGCGCAAGTACGATGGTGAGGTTGCCGGCTGCGAGGAAGAAAGGCGGAGCTGGAACAAGCTTTGCCGAAATGTTGGAGGCACTACGGCGATGGCAAACGCACGACAAAGCAGCGGCGATGGAGACTGGAAAACAGAGGAGGAGAGTGGCGAAAAACGGCGATGGTGAAGTCCTTATAGAGTGGCTCAGAAGCAAGGAGAAGCCACGCAGGAGCCTTTCCCGTGCCAGCGCGAAGCCAAGGACGGCCACCGTCACGTCTGAAAGCAGAAGGAAAATTGTAGACGGTGAGTTGGCTTCTGCGGTTACTGTTCATCAAAATTACCAAAACTGTCATTTGATTTAAAAATCCAAATTACTCCCAAATTTATGTAACAACTAAAAAATCTCCAAAAATAAAAGTTGCTCCAAATTTAAAGTTCTACAACTTTGCTTTTATAACCACCCCCTAATTCGGTCTACATTTTGAAATGCAAATTTGAATTCAAAAAGGGAACATTTAAAGAATTATTCCTTTTCAAATTACTTCAAATTTTATAAAACAACTTTGAAAACTCCAAAAACAAACTTTGTATAACATGACAAGCTCTACACTTTTGCTTTTAGGCTTAACCCCAAAATATGCTTAGATTTTGAAATGAGTTTTCAGGGTAGGATTTAAATACTGAAAATCAGAGTTTTCTTGAAAATTCAAATCCAAACCAAATTTTTAACCCAATTCAAACCATACCAGGCAACACTCATAACATAAATGTAAACTTTTTTTAGTGAATGCATATCAAAGTTTGCAATATGAGCAAATGCCATGCAATGCATATGATGACATGTCCAGTTTTTAATACTTAAACACCCGGGGTGTTACAATCCTTCCCCCTAAAAGAAATCTCGCCCCAAGATTCAAAGCCATAGGGTAAGTAATGGAAAAGGAAATGTGTCACTCCAAAAACATCCAATTTTTATCCATAAAACAGCTGAGGTTCCTTTACAAAACACAATTTGTAACAACCGAGCTCAACTAACAGTACTCTATTCTATAATGACGCAAGAAACTCTGGAAACTTTTCTAACAAGTAATCTTCTGATTCCCAAGTAGCTTCCTCTTCTGAATGTTGATTCCATTGTATCTTGTAGAACTTTATTGTCCTCCTTCGAGTAACACGATCTTTCTGATCCAACACTCGGATAGGATATTCTGAATAAGTCAGATCTGGTTCAAGTTCCACTCCTTCAACTTCAACATTCCGCTCAGGCACTCGGAGATACTTCTTCAACTGAGACACATGGAACACATCATGTACAGCTGATAAATGTTTTGGTAATTTCAAGTGATAGGCCACTTTTCCATATCTCTCCAAAATTTGAAATGGTCCAATATATCGAGGTGCCAACTTGCCTTTAACACCAAAATGGGTAACTCCCTTCATTGGTGATACTTTCAGATATACAAAATCTCCTTTGTTAAACACCAATGGTCTCCGTCGTCTATCCGCATAACTCTTTTGGCGGGACTGAGCTATCTTCAAATTACTCTGTATTTGCCAAACCTTGTCTTCTGTTTCTTTCACAAGGTCAACTCCAAAGAATCTTCTTTCTCTAGGCTCAGACCAACTCAGCGATGTTCTGCATCTACGACCATAAAGTGCTTCAAATGGAGCCATTCTAATGCTTTCCTGATAACTATTGTTATATGAGAACCGGGCCAAAGGTAAGCATTCGTCCCACTTGTTGGAATAATTAAGGACACAACACCTTAACATATCTTCAAGCACTTGATTGACTCTTTCAGTCTGTCCATCAGTCTGCGAATGATAAGCTGTACTATACAGGAGCTTGGTACCCAATGAAGAATGCAATTGTTTCCAAAAACTAGAGACAAACTGTGTACCCCTATCTGACAATATGGTCTTTGGTATTCCATGGAGACTCATAATTCTTGCTAAATATATCTTGGCATATTGGACAGTGGGGTATATAGTCTTGACAGGAAGAAAATGTGCGGACTTAGTGAGTCGATCTACAGTAACCCATATTGAGTCAAATCCCTTGGATGTCTTGGGTAGACCAACAATAAAGTCCATACTTATGTCCTCCCACTTCCAAGCTGGAATAGGCAATGGTTGTAATTCTCCAGCATACCTCAAATGTATAGCTTTCACTTTCTGACAAGTATCACACTTTGCTATATATCTCGCAATTTCTATCTTCATTTTGGTCCACCAAAACCTTTGTTTTAAGTCATGGTACATCTTGTTACTCCCCGGATGGATAGATAACCTAGTAGCATGTGCTTCTTCAAGAATTGACTGCCGCAACTCAGGAACTTTTGGTACCACCAGGCGATCCTTGAACCATAGCACACCTTCATTATCTATGCTGAAACATTCCGCCTTTCCATTCCTGACTCTTTCCTTGATATGGGCTACACCCTTGTTTTCCTTCTGAGCAGCAATAACTTGATCTCGAATAGTGGCTTCAACAATTATGTTGGTCAAACTACCTTGTTGAATTACCTCTACATTCAATTTCTCCATCTCTTGACATAAGGTCAAACACATTGTTCTTACTGTCAGGCAATTGCAATAACTTTTGCGACTGAGGGCATCTGCCACCACATTTGCTTTACCAGGGTGATAATGTACTTCCAAGTCATAATCTTTAATCAGCTCCAACCATCTTCTTTATCGCATATTCAATTCTGACTGAGTAAAGATATACTTTAAGCTCTTGTGGTCTGTATAAATATGGCACATATTACCAAGTAGGTAATGCCGCCAAATCTTCAGAGCATGGACCACAGCTGCTAACTCTAGATCATGAGTTGGATAGTGTTCTTCATGTTGCTTAAGTTGCCTGGATGCATAAGTAATGACTCGGCCTTCTTGCATCAACACACATCCAATACCAATACCTGAAGCATCACAATAAACATCAAACGGCTTCTCGATATCAGGTTGGGCTAATACTGGTGCAGTGGTCAACAGTCTCTTCAAAGTCTGGAAAGCCTCTTCACAATCAGATGACCAGGCAAACTTGACTTGGTTCTTCAGTAACTCAGTTATGGACTTTGATACTTTAAAGAAATTTGGAATAAACCGACGTGAATACCCCGCCAATCCCAGAAAACTCCAAACTTGATGAACTGTGGTTGGCGGTTTCCAATCAAGCACATCCTTCACTTTGCTTGGATCAACAGCAACTCCTTCTGCTGACAAGACATGTCCAAGAAATTATACTTCCTTAAGCCAAAAATCACACTTGCTGAACTTGGCATATAGTTGATGTTCTCTCAAGCGAGTCAGAACAATTCTGAGGTGTTTTGCATGTTCTTCCTTATTCTTAGAATATACTAGAATGTCATCAATAAACACCACTACAAATTTGTCCAGTTCAGGCATGAATACTGAATTCATCAAATACATGAAATGAGCTGGAGCATTTGTCAAACGAAAAGACATTACCAAGTATTCATATAATCCATATCTTGTGGTAAATGTTGTTTTGGGAATACCTTTAGGCTTTATCTTGATTTGGTGATATCCTGACCTCAAATCTATCTTGGAGAAAACTTTAGCTCCAGCCAGTTGATCAAAAAGCAAATCTATCCGAGGTAATGGATACTTATTCTTGATGGTCACTTCATTCAATGGACGATAATCAACACATAACCTTAGGGTCTCATCTTTCTTTTTCACAAAAATTGCCGGACACCCCCAAGGCAATGAACTAGGTTGTATAAACCCCTTCTCAATCAATTCTTGCAACTGAGTTTTCAACTCGGCTAACTCCTTAGGTGGCATCCTATAAGCTCTCCGAGAAATCGGAGCTGTTCCAGGTTGCAATTCTATGTTAAACTAGACATCCCTATCAGGTGGTAGACCGGGTAAATCTTTAGGAAACACATCAGGAAATTCACATACTACCGGGATATCTCTAATCTCTTTGACGACAGTTGCACAAACTTTGCCCACTGATCTTCTTAAGGTTGGAAGTTGGATGAGAAGTACTATCTAGCAAACTCACCCTTGTAGTTCTATTCAAAGCATCTATCACAGCCTTTATTGATTGATAAAAGAGCGGACTACAACTCATTACACTAGCTTCACTTATTTAAACACAAGACCACATTTAAACAAGACTACTTAACTTAAACTAGAACTAACTATTATACAACTCTACTCCTTTTTGCGATTACATCAAACATCGGGCTCGATATCCATTCCGGAAATATAACCGCCTTCATTGTCACTTTCATCGATCATTACTAAGTCTTCGAGATCTTCTTCTTCTTCCGATTCACTACCATCGACAAAGATAACACCGGGATCCATTGCATCAGCTTGGGGTTCATGATTTGGATCTAGGAGATTGCTTAGCCTATGAACTTCCTCATGCAGATAGGTATTATGCTCTTCTAAATCTTCTACATAAAATTCTAAATCATGAGTTCTAGCTCTAGCTACATTTTCCCGATGCCAAGCTTCATTCCTTCCTTCCACCGTATGAACTAACATACGTTCGCAGTTCCTGTGAGTGGTGGTGAGACGTCTTAACTGCTCCTGTAGTCTACCCACCTGGATGGCATCCATAGCCCTATCTCTAGTAGCTTGGGCTAACTCTGCAGAAATCCTCTGTATCTCCGCCTGAGGATCAGGCCTAGAGCTGCTAATGATAGCACCGTCATTCCTAGGGGCTAGTTGGTGCCGAGGAACTCCTTTGGGTCCGGTGGACATACGGGGTGTCTTCTTGGTACGAGCCATACTGTACAAGCAGGATTAATCCAAGTAAAACAATCTGACCACAGTCTCAAGAGCAGTAAGGATGGACTACACAACTCAACCCATACACACTACTCACCTAGACTCAGAGACGAAGGAAGTAACAAGTGAATTAATTATGATGCATGAATCGTTCTTACGAACAAAACCACCAAAGCCTAAAACAAACATAAACAACATTTGTTTTTATATAGGGCATAGTAAGATTACTACTCCACCACACAAAATCTTTTTAAACAATTAAGGAATGGTGAGAAAGAAATAAGATAAGTCAGAAGCAATTTGGACCAAATTAACAAGTTAAATTTAGCCATCCCAAATCATTTTGAAGTTTTCGTAAACCAATACAACAAAAACTTTGTAACGATTGCTCTAATACCATTCTGTGGCAGAACCTCCTAAATTATAGGGCCCACATGCACCTGTCAATGTCCAACGACCTTTGATATCAATGCATACGTTCCCGGTAACTTAAGAAGACTATCGGGTGTCCTCGGGGAACCCCGAATCATCCACGATTTCCGAGCAGGATCACATTATAGAGTCATTGCAGTATTACAACAGTTTATTCAAATAGATACATCAGAGTAAAAACAGCGAAAGTCTTACAATAACATAGTTTACAAACCATACAACTAAGTTCGATTAATAATACAAAACAAAGTAGTGGAGTGGCATTATAACATATTACAGAACACACAAATAGGCTACACTACCCAAGAGCCACACATCTACTTATCATCCTCGCACTGAACAACAGTCATGCAGCACAATCCAAAACAGATCTGCTCATGAGCCTCACCTGCAACAAGGGTCAACGAACCCTGAGTACAAAAGTACTCAACAAGACTTAACCGAAATAAGAATTTAAAAGAACGTAGGAATGCAGGCTCATGGGATTCAAGGTATGGCTTTAGCAATAATCAAGGTTCTTTTGCGTAAAAGCACTTTAACAAAATTCTTTATATCAACATTTAAAACTTCATAAAGATCATATACAAAGCTGACATGATCCGCATTGAGATCATGAAACTTCATACCCCACACCTTCTCAAACCATCCTCAAGTTCCAGTTATTACACTGCGATGATGAACAGTGAGTTGAGTCTCCATAACCGAGGAGCAACGACGATTTGAACCGATTAAACCCAGCTACGAATTCCATACCACACGACATATGCAGGTCCCCGACCTACATATACCAACCTACCCTTGGATCCTCTAAAACAAGAATGGGTCCGCGCCACCCGAGAATACAGTACTCCACCAATCCAGCCCGTTGCCACGTGGGTACACGCTATTCCCGCCATCTCTCCACTCCCAGTGCGCGAGTAGCCATTCTCGTAATAGAATAGCCAAGTTAAGGCTTACCGGAGTATGTGGTTAGTACTACAAAGTCTCACCTCATGCAATTCAACAACGGTACGGACCTTAATCGACACAGGCGGAAAGAACCCGCTCACAAGACCTCCATGTCTTGTGGCTCCCATACACCGAGTCCGCCCGCTCTAGATTTATTACTCCACATTCCCATATCACATGATAACATAAGTAACCAAAATTCCATTTAAAACTTGCAGATGACAGGTAATCACCCAACTTTCATCGTTCTAAGCATAGCTAAGCAAAACTAGGCATATACAAATTTAAAACTGGTAATATGGTAAAATATGGAATAACAAGGTTGGTAATGCATCAATTAGGTTTTCACTTAACTCCTAATCACTTAATGTAGTAAAGAAAAGCAAAAGTGAATCAATTTGTAAAACACAAGGTAGGGTTGTATGCATCCGGGGCTTGCCTTCGTTGACGGAAAAGTCCGGGTCCGGAGACGTTCCACCGATATTAACACCAACCTCCACAGACGGATCAACCTCCTCAACCACTTGATTAACTACCACATGCTCACCTTCGTTCACTACACATAGTAACAATGCCATGTTTAACATGATGCGGAATACGAAACATGATGCCTGATGATGGATGCAAAATTAACAACTTGAAAACATCTTTCCTTCGCAGTACCTTTACAAGTTAAACTAACTAAACCATTTTCGTAACACTCACATCAATTGCCAAGGATCATCACCAACTAATGACCCAAGGACATCACTCAATCAAAAATTCAAACAAAACCTAAATCACTAAAGGTTACTATTTGCTTTTATGAATTAATTAATTAATTAAGAATTATGAAATAAATCAACTTGTTCCAATTGTCCTAAATTTTTTTGTAAATGTTCATCACATGATAACTAAGTGACAAAACAATTTTCATAATTTTTGGATACATAAATAAGCCTAGAAAAAAATCATGGAAACTCATTTATTAATTAATTGAGCAATTTTTATCACATTCAAAAAGTACTGAAAAACAACATTTCATATTTTTACTAAATAATATACATCCCACACAAAAATTTTCATAATTTTTGGAGCTCTAAATAAATCTACACAAAAATAACAAATTACAGCACTATTCAATCATTTCTGAAAAAGGAAAAATTCCTTTTCAAAACACCCGCTCACACAAACAACTTGGGAAGAATCAGGAGCTCACACAAACAACTCGGAAAGAACCAGGAGCTCACATAAACAACTCGAAAAGAACCAGGAGCTCACATAAACAACTCGGAAAGAACCAGGAGCTCACATAAACAACTCAGAAAGAACCAGGAGCTCACACAAACAACTCGGAAAGAACCAGGAGCTCACCCCGAACTCACTGGAGCATAAAGCTGGATTGGAAGAACAATGAATGAGTGGTTCGACGTGCACAGGAAGCACCAGTAGCTCACCCCAAACTCGATGGAGCAAAGAATGGGGCCGGAGAAGCAACGGTGAAGCAGGTCGACGATCCGAGCAACCACGACGGAGCAAAACGTCGATGGTGGCGGTGCTCCGGCGACTACGGTGGACAAAACGGAGAGCGCTGGCCACGATGGCGCAAGTACGACGGTGAGGTTGCCGGCTACGAGGAAGAAAGGCGGAGCTAGAACAAGCTTTGCTGAAATGTTGGAGGCACTACGGCGACGGCAAACACACGACAAAGCAGTGGCGATGGCGACTGGAAAACAGAGAGAGGAGAGTGGCGAAAAACGACGACGGTGAAGTCCTTATATAGTGGCTCAGAAGCAAGGAGAAGCCACGCAAGAGCCTTTCCCGTGCCAGCACGAAGCCAAGGACGGCCACCGTCGCATCTGGAAGCAGAAGGAAAATCGTAGACGGTGAGTTGGCTTCCGCGGTTACTGTTCATCAAAATTACCAAAACTGCCATTCGATTTAAAAATCCAAATTACTCCAAAATTTATGTAACAACTCAAAATCTCCAAAAATAAAAGTTGCTCCAAATTTAAAGTTCTACAACTTTTCTTTTATAACCACCCCCTAATTCGGTCTACATTTTGAAATGCAAATTTGAATTCAAAAAGGGAACATTTAAAGAATTATGCCTTTTCAAATTAATTCAAATTTTATAAAACAACTTTGAAAACTCCAAAAACAAACTTTGTATAACTTAACAAGCTCTACACTTTTTCTTTTAGGCTTAACCCCAAAATATGCTTAGATTTTGAAATGAGTTTTCAGGGTAGGATTTAAATACTGAAAATCAGAGTTTTCTTGAAAATTCAAATCCAAACCAAATTTTTAACTCAATTCAAACCATACCAGGCAACACTCATAACATAAATGTAAACTTGTTTTAGTGAATGCATATCAAAGTTTGCAATATGACCAAATGCCATGCAATGCATATGATGACATGTCTAGTTTTTAATACTTAAACACCCGGGGTGTTACACGACGCCAACCATGGCTCGGGCGTAACAAGACATGCCTCGAGCCATCGAGGCTCAGGGGGGCCCTCGACATAGCACTTTGGGCGCGGCCTTGCTAGCCACTCCCCCGACAAGGTCATGCATGAGGTGTGACACAAGAAGACAAGCTCTCCTTGGCCTCTGGGGGCTCGAGGGCTTCTAGGCCCGCGCATTAGCCCCTTGAGCCAGCCTCCCTCACCACTAGGAAGACTCCAAAGATGCGCCTAGGGAGGCCGGTCCAAACTAACATAGCCTAACACTTAGAGTGTCAAAACAGGCTAGCCGAATGACGCTCAAGGCTTCTTCGACTCCATGACATCGCCATGATCCACATTACACTGCTGCAAGACCATCCTGGACTCCAGTGCATGTAGACCATAGGCTCAACCCCCTAAACCACCATGTACCTGACCTATCTCAGTATATAAGGATAAGGTCAGACCCTAGAGGGGAGAGGACAATCCAAGATAGATCATTCCATTCCTCATTGATCTGCTCCTACTTGGCACCGAGAGCAGAGCAACCTAGAGAGGGGCACCGAGAGCTCCTCCACTACACCCCTCGTCTTCCTCCTTTCCGATGAGGGGAAGACTCCGCCAGTGGAGAAGCAACCTCAGGATTAGCACCGAGCTAACCCCCTACCAAATCTCTCTCTTCCTCCTATACACTCTGTTGTAACTCTCCGATTTTAGGTTCTCTTGAGTATAAGGATCGTCAGCTGCTGGACATAGGGTATCGATCGGCATGAACCAGGATAAATCATTGCATCCTCTCTGTGATTCTTGTGTTCTTGCATCCAACTGAGACACCGATGACACGTACTCTGAGACCAACTCGAACAACAATGATTGTCATGGTTTCGACCCCACGACACCGTACTTAGTGCTCTTCATAGCAAATACAAGGACAATTACATCATATGCACCACAGGCAAACAATTATGGGATGCAATTGATGCTCAGTTTGGTGTTTTAGATGCTAGTAGTGAGTTGTACATCATGGAGCAGTTATATGACTACAAAATGGTTGATAACCATTCAGTAGTGGAATAGGCTCATGAGACACAAGCACTGGCTAAGGAACTCGAGCAATTTCTATGTGTGTTGCCCAACAAGTTTGTGGTCGGCAATATTATCGCTAAGCTGCCACATTCTTGGGGGGATTTTGCTACCACTCTAAAGCACAAGAGACAACAGTTTAGCGTGGCTGAGCTAATTGGGTCTCTTGATGTTGAGGAGAGGGCGAGAGCAAAAGACAACCGTGAAAAAGGAGTTGAGATTTCTAGTGCCATTATGGTGTAGAAGAAAAACTCAAATGCATCTCATAATAAGAAGAAGAAGAACAAGCAAGAGAACAACTCGAAACCTAAACAAACAATCACCTTTAAGAAGAAAAAGAACAAAGAAGGTGGTTGCTTTGTTTGCGGGAGCGATGAGCACTGGGCAAGTGTGTGCCCAGACCACAAATTCAAGCAAGAAAAGAAAGCTGTAAACATGGTTGTTAACGAGGCCAAATGAGGAACATCTGGTATGGAAATTCTTTAGCTACTGTTCTTTCAGTCTATCATTCAACTGAGTGGTGGATGGATATTGGAGCTAACATAAATGTATGTGCTGATGCTTCTTTGTTTTCTTCTTATCAGGTCGGTGGGACTAGAGCCTTGCTAGTGGGGAATGGGTCCCATGCGCGTGTTCTTGGTGTTGGTACGGTCATTCTGAAGTTCACTTTAGAAAAGATGGTGCTATTGAAGAATGTGCAGCATGTCCCCTCCATCAAAAAGAATCTGGTTAGCGGCTCTCAATTGTGTCGAGATGGTTATAAAATTATCTTTGAGTTAAATAAATGTGTACTATCAAAGTATGGGACATTTGTTTGTAAAGGTTATGATTATGGAGGCTTGTTCCACTTATCTTTGCATGATGATGTGTGTAATAAGGTTGTGAACAATGCTATTATCCCTGATGAGTCAAATATTTGGCATTTACGGCTTTGTCATGTTAATTTTGGTTGTCTATCGCAGCTAGTAAATTTGAATTTAATCCCAAAATTTAATTTAGTCAAAGGTTCTAAGTGCCATTTATGTGTGCAATCCAAGCAACCTCGCAAGCCTCACAAGGCTGCGGAGGCGAGGAACTTGGCACCATTAGAACTAGTTCATTCCAATTTGTGCGAGATGAATGGCGAGTTGACTAAAGGTGGCAAAAGATACTTCATGACATTTATAGATGATTATACTAGATTTTGCTACGTGTACTTGCTAAAATCAAAAGATGAAGCGTTGCATTATTTTAAGACCTATAAAGCTAAAGTAGAAAATCAACTTGAGAGGAAGATTAAACGGTTAACATCTGGTCATGGTGGAGAATACTTTTCAAGTGAGTTTTCTAAATTCTGCATAGAACATAGAATTATTCAAGAGAGGACACTGTCATACTCACCACAAGCCAATGGAATTGCTGAAAGAAAGAACCCACTATAACTGAGTTGGTTAATGCCATGTTCGCAGCAGGACTATGTAAGGAATGGTGGGGTGAGGCTATTTTGACAGTGTCATATCCTAAATAGAGTTCCTACAAAGAATAAAGAAATCACATCATTCGAGGAATGGGAGAAAAAAAGATTAAATCTCACTTATTTGCGCACTTGGGGTTTTTTGGCCAAGGTGAATGTGCCAATTAACAAGAAACACAAACTTGGGCCTAAAATTGTTGACTGTGTATTCCTTGGTTATGTTATTCACAGCGTTAGATATAGGTTCTTAATTACAAATTCTGGAGTACCCGATATGCATGTTGGTACTATAATGGAGTCTATAGATGCTACATTTTTTGAAAGTGAATTTCCTATGAAAAATACACCCAGCACATCTAGTCATGAACCTATAATATCCCATGAGCAATTTATTTTGAAAGAACATATTGAGGAACCCCATGTGCAAAATCCTGAGGAGGATAACATTGTAGTTACTCGAAAGAGTAAGAGACAAAGGACTGCAAAGTCTTTTGGTGATGACTACATTATGTACCTTGTAGATGACACACCAAGAACCATTGAAGAGGCATATTCCTCTCCTGATGCTGACCTTTGGAAGGAAGCAGTACGGAGTGAGATGGATTCTATTATGTCTAATGGAACTTGGGAAGTCATTTAACGTCCTTATGGGTGTAAACATATAGGGTGCAAATGGGTGTTCAATAAAAAGCTTAGGCCTAATGGTACAATTGAGAGGTACAAGGCAAGGCTTGTGGTCAAGGGTTATACCAAGAAAGAAGGTGAAGATTTCTTTGATACTTATTCACATGTTGCTCGATTAACTACAATTCAAGTGCTACTTTCCCTAGCAGCCTCACATGGTCTTCTTGTTCATCAGATGGACATTAATACAGCTTTCCTAAATAGAGAGTTAGAGGAGGAGATCTATATGGATGAGCCCAATAGATTTGTAGCAAATGGTTAAGAAGGCATGGTGTGTAAATTATTGAAGTCCTTATATCGCCTGAAACAAGTTCCTAAGCAATGGCATGACAAGTTCAACAGAACTTTAACATCTATCGGCTTTGTTGTGAATGAAGCTGACAAGTGTGTGTACTATCGGTATGGTGGGGCTAAAGGTATGATCTTGTGTTTGTATGTTGATGACATAATGATCTTTGGAACCAGCCTTGATGTGGTTAAGGGGGTTAAAGAAGTTTTTTCTAATAATTTTAAGATGAAAGATATGGGAGAAGCTGATGCTATTCTTAATATCAAGTCGTTAAAAGAAGACAATGGTGGGGTTACACTTCTACAATCCCATTATGTGGAAAAGGTTTTAAGTCGCTTTGGGTTTAGTGACTATCAGCCTACTCCTACTCCTTATGACCCTAGTGTGCTGTTGAGGATAAATCAAAGAATAGCAAGGGTTCAACTGAGATACTCCCAAATTATTGGCTCGCTTATGTATTTGGCTAGCGCTACAAGGCATGATCTCTCATTTGTTGTGAGCAAACTAAGTCGGTTTGTGTCAAATCCAGGAGATAATCATTGGTGTGCTCTCGAGAGAGTAATGCGCTACCTGAAAGGTACTGTGATCTATGGCATGCATATACCGGGTACCCAAAGGTACTAGAGGGTTATTGTGATGTGAACTAGATATTTGATGCTGATGAGGTTCACGCCACAAGTGGATATGTGTTTCTGTTTGGAGGTGACGCTGTTTAATGGAAGTCTTGCAAGCAAACCATCTTAACGAGGTCAACCATGGAAGCAAAACTCATAGCATTAGACACCGCCGGCATTGAGGCCAAGTGGCTTCGTGAACTTCTTATAGATTTACCAGTAGTAGAAAAACCTATACCAGCTATTTCTATGAACTGTGATAATCAAGGTAAACAGTTCTAAGGACAACATGAAGTCCACAAGGCATGTTAAAAGGCGGTTACAATCTCTTAGAAAACTAAGAAACTCTGGAGTGATAGCATTGGATTATGTCCATGTCTAAAAATTTAGCAGATCAATTCACTAAGGGACTATCATGTAATGTGATAGATAGTACATCGAGTGAGATGGGCTTGAGATCCACATTAAGTCTATCATGGTGGTAACATGTTCTGTGTGATCGGAGAACCCGTGAAGTAGGATGGTGAAACAAGCTATTGGTAGATTGTGAGGAAAGACCCTGAACTAGGCACATGTCAGATGCACATCTTTCCTTTGCTGTAAGGAAGGTTGGTTTTACTTTAATGTGCTTCAAGTGGCTTGTTGAAGCAAAGATGTTGTCCTATAGAACATTTTTTGAGGAATACACCTATATGAGTTTGACTGCTAGTCATAGTCTATGAGATTTGGGTGGTCTATAGATACTCATGAAAGGCCCAGGAGTTTGACTTATATGCTCCAACCAGAGGGGATGCTTTAGGCAACCTGCTATTAGCAAAGACTTAGGTGAAACTTATTTCGCACCAAACTATCAATTAAAGGCAAAGTCCATTGTTCAATTGTGAAGAAGTGTAACCTCTGTTCTAGATGGATGTTCAACTTAACGGTCTCCATCGAAACACTAGTATATCAAACAACAGAGAATAGAGAGCATTTCATATGCACCATAGAATTTGGTGGGGATTGTTAGATTTAATGTGGGCATGACCCATATTTTATTTAATAATTAAATCAAATAAATTCTAAGGTCATATTACATGTTAGGTGCAATAAAATGGTGGACTGAATGTAGTTGATGGCTGAACTTGTAACGGACGTAGTTATGGTAGCAGTTAATAGTAACTCCCATGGTTATGGTTGTAGTTAGTAGTAACCCCCATGTTTATGGCAGATGTTACTAGTAATTGATGGATGTTTCATGATGCCTCATGACGTCCAAGTTCATCCTCTACACTTCATCTTCTACCTTTCGTGCTTATGGGAAGGAGTGCTTGCCCTCAGCCGCACGGACGAGATACAACACATCCAGCAACATCATTCTTTTGTTGAGTTGCTCCCAAGTTTCCCCGTCCCAATCCTCTACGCACATGGAGAGTTGGGAGCACAAGCCTCTAGAACCGCAGTCCGCATAGCGACACCTGCTCGGGTGTGCGGGCGATTAGGGTTTTGGGGAGTGTCTCCGCGACTGCTCGCTAACTTCCTCAGGTCGTCTTCTTCTTCCTTGTGGGCATAGTCTTCTTCCTCCTCCTCGGATCGTCTTCTTCCTAGTGGACATTCGAGGGACGGCACTACGAACCTCGTCCAGCATCGACTATGGTCCACAACATCGAGCAACGCACTATGTCGACTAGTGCATGTGGAGCCGCCAGTGCCTTGAGCATGGGTCCCTCCACTAGGTATAATTCTATTCTTGAATTTATTAAATTCAATATCTTTTCCGCTATGATCTGTATGTTGTTCATGTTCATACCTGCTACTAGTGCAAGTAGTAATATCACACACATACACATACATGTTGTCACCAATTTACTATAGATTTTTTGGATTAAATTAAACATGAAAATGCCTAAATTCGTAACAAAGGCTTAGTCCCTTTATTATGGTTGTTCTTGTTATGAGCATAATCCGGTGACCCAATTGTGCATGACATGGCTAGCAATAGGCGCTCAAGGACTCGGCATACCACGATGGTGTGTGATATGGGACGTTCTTTGTCATCTTCATGCTTTGGGTGCTATGTCCCTAATGTTTGGCAATAGCATGGTATTGGACACGCTTCATTGACTCTTTTGCCTTTGTTGTGGTAGGTTGGTGTGTGATGATAAAAGCCATGTTGGTCTCTTTATCAGTCTCGATGGTGATGATGTTTTTTAGAGATACAAGGAGTATTGCCCGTGAACCCGCAAATAGGCTTAGTTTCTCAGGTTATACGGGTAACCCATAAAAATTAATCCTATTTACATGTTCGCGGACAACCCACCTTACATCACTATGTTTTAGATGTTGTTATTCTCCATGGTCCATGGAGGTGACATCATTGCATCCTATACCCTACCACTGGGTCTCTAGGTGAAAACTTTGCCCTATTCTAGACAAATGGTTGTGATCACTATAGTTGGGTCCTTGTTAGAGGCGTTGCTTTAGTGGTAGGGTCTCTAGGTGAAAACTTTGCCCTTTTCTAGACAAACGGTTGTGATCACTATAGTTGGGTCCTTGTTAGAGGCGTTGCTTTAGAGGACTTTTGTATACTGGTGCTATTTATGTGTATACTGTGGTTGCCCAATCTAAAGTCTTCAGTAGCTATTGGTATCTATAGTATTCTCACTGCCTACTTCAGTGGAAATGAGAATGCTTATATATTAGTTGCCTTGTTTGGTGATTAGAGCTTCAAGAAGTAGATGGAGTTGTTTCTCTTCTCTTATACTAGAAGCATACCCCACGCGTTGTTGCAAGAATAGCGAGTCAATTTTAGTGGATAATATGTGGCATGATGACCTAAGTTGCTTGCATGAATAAATAAGTGTCATAATTGTATATGCTAGTGGAGTGCTGATGTGGATGTCTTGCATCTCGAGATAGAATTATAGTGGATTTAAAATTATAAATTAAAAGAGATATAGAATAGATATAGATATAGATATAGATATAGATATAGATATAGATATAGATATAGATATAGATATAGATATAGATATAGATATAGATATAGATATAGATTGGATTTGTCTCATGTCAACATTATGGAATAAGCCATGAAGGAGGATTTGTCTGATGCAATTTGTAGATTTCAAATTTCTTTCTTTTGTTTTATTTGTTGATTTTCTTTGGTACATTAGAGTTTTTGATCTCCTATACGTCTCATTGTTGTGAATGAATCGTCGACCACTGCTGTCCTCCGAGCATCACTATTCTCCTTCTCTGTAACAATCTTTAACATTGGCTCATCCTTTGGTACTTGTTTTGTGTTTTTACCCAAGAGATTGCATCAGATTCAACCCAGATAATTGTTGCCACTTGGATACGAGGATTCCCTTAACTAATGATCGTTGAAACCACTGAGCCAACAAAGTTAGCTATCACATTCACCGCTCACTCAATAGACTCAAATAATACAGTGTTGTCATTAGAGAAAGAGAACTGCACACATGGAACATTATGTAGTTTTCCATCAGTTGGCATTTGAGTGATTAGATAGTTACGACCAGCATAGGCATGGCCTGTTGGACTAGTCGGTTTTTTCACCGCCTCAGAAAATGTTTACCCCGTCTATGATCTCATCCCTTATAGAAAGTTGTACATGCTATGCCCAATAGAGAGGCAGAGGATGCGAGTAGTTCATTATGGTCTGAACCACCCTTCATACACCAAGAACAAGTACTCATAATAGTGCTATCCAGGATTCCTCCCAAAGTAACAATGATTCATGGGAGTCAATGAAGGAAATTCTACAGACAAAAATTTACTACAAAGAGCAAGTATTAGAAAGTTGTCTTGACCAAATTAGCCCCTCTGATGCTCCAAGCTAGGTAGCTAATGCTATCGCAGATGTTGGAAAATAGATGACATGCTTCTCTTCCCTTAAAAGTCTTTCGCACCGAATCTAGGGGCGAGATTCTCATAAGGGGGAAGGTTGTAACACCCCAGGTGTTAGTCACAAGTTAAGCAGTGAGTTTGGACTCAAGTTATGTCAAGTAGTGATAATGAGCTTTGGTTCATGATCTCAGAAGTGGTGATGGAAGTGCTAAGGTCAAATCTATGAAAATGAGTCCCAACTTAACTGGGATAACACACCTTTGCTTACATATGGACCCTTGTTAAGATTAGGCATGAGTAACGTTAAACATGCTTATTTCATGGACATTACATCAACATGCATCCATAGTGAACTTTGAAAAATTTTCATGAAGTTTGGAATCAAAAAGTCACATGAAATGATAAGTTATAACCTTTCTTGAATTGCTTCATCAGGTTAATGGGAATATGGGATGATGACCAAACCTTGCTACCTTCCCCAAATGACTCTAATTGAACTCTACAACAAAAGTCATGAAGGGTTCGTGTTGAGAAAATGTCAAGAAAATGCCTCAATTGGTCGAAAACCCTAATTTCAAGGTTTAACGAGGTGCTGCTTTGACCAAGATGAAACTATGATTTTAGGACCATATATGAAGTTTGACCTGTAACAAAAGTTGAAGTTTAAGTGGAGTACAACAAACTTTATTTTTGGACCAAGCCCTGATTCAACTCCTAAGTGGCTCAAATAGTGGCCTCTATTTGGGATACACTGCTGTTTTGGTCCCTCCAGGATTATTCCTAAGTCCTTGATCGATAGCAGAGAGTTGATATGTTTGTGAATTTTTATCTTCTAGAATTGTGTGACAACTCAATTGGATTCCTTAATATGAGTTGAAGTACACTTCGTGAAGAAAACAACAGAATAAGTCTCATCACTTTTCTAGCACGTTTGGACTTTCAAAAGTTATTGCAAAAACAGCAAAAAAGTTTCTTGAATTCAGCCCTTAACTGAATTCAGTTTTCAGTTTCGTATACCCTACTTTGGAGGCTTGTATCTTCGTAACCATGCCGAACCAACCCAAGATCCTTTAATCAAAGTTGTAGTACTCATGTAGCTCTATCACACGGTGCAATTGGTTGAACAAATCACTAACCGGTTTGAGAGATATGAAGGGGAGAATATGGAGTTTCAGTCGTATTTTTGAGATAGTATTGTCAGCTCTTTAGTTGATTTCGAACTGGAGCTCGTCATGGCCGACCATGCATAGGGGCTCAATGCCGCATGGTGCCCTCACTACTCGCATGACCGCCACCTCACCCACGTTCATCGATATGGAGAACCCGAGCCGCTCCGCCTCGCTCTATCTGGCTCGCTCTCGCCCTTCGCTCCATCTCTCTCTCTGTCTCTCGCGGTCTCACATGCCATGGCCATGACCGAGCAGAGCTCACTGGCCCCGCTCGCTCCACACTACCACTCCCTTCTCCGTTCTTCTCCACCTTGGCTCACCACCCCACCTCGCTCAGCGTCGCTCACCGGTCCTCCGGCCGCCTCCTCCACTGATGCTCACCACCGCCGGAGCCGCTGCTGCTATAGACTATCGCCTCCATGGCTGGTAGCCTATAGACCATCGCTGCCGCCATAGGTGCGCAAGCACACCCTGGTACTCTGCCGCCACCACTCGTCGTCAAAGGTTGACCACCTCGCCAGAAAATCAAGCCGCCGTCGACCTCCTCTGCTCCAACTCGCGTCGGGGACCTCGCGCATAAATAGAAAGAAAGGGAAGGGCCTAATTGCAAAGCTATTGTCTCATGTGAATAGTGCCTAGAAGGACATTTTTGCTAGAATCTGCTTTCGTGAAAGTTTGGGGTCCTCAGTGCAAATGTGTTTTTCTTTTATGGCTAAAACTTTGGAAAATCATAGTAAATTGTAGAAAAAATCGTAAAATAGCAAATGAACATGTCTTGGAATCCTTGTGAGTAGATCTACATAGTAGAGTCATAATATGATATGTGTTAGTAGAAAGTTTCTGCTGTTTTTATTTGTTCTTGTAAAGTGCTTTTTAAAAATGCTTTTAAGTTGGACAGATGCATATCTTGAGTTATAGAAGTCCAAAAATGGTAATTCCAGTTGTTGTTTTGGCTGCATGTCTAGTTTCTATGGTGGTGATATTTTTGTGATGCAAATTATGTTTTCTATAGATATGTTGAATACAAAAGTTGTATATAATTTCGTTATCTTTCTTGTCCTAAAATTGCATGATTTTAGGCCTACGGGTTTAGGAGGTATAGATTTTACAAGTTTTGTGTCAGCTTTTGTATGTGCTCTGAACAGATCTGAATGATTGTATTGTTTGGCTTATTTAAACATGTAATCATGTATTGGTGATAATAGGAGAGTTGTGGTGCTTTTCCTAAGCTTTCTAAAATGTCTAATATAACTACTTTTGGTGGTCTGGAACTCTAGTTATTGCTGTTCAAAGTGGAATGGCAGGTTCTGTTCAAATCTGAACAGAGATGTCTTCATTGGGTTGTTTAACCTTGTTAGCTGTAGAATCATTTTAAGATGATAATAAGAAAGTTATAGGTAACTTAATAATATTTCCATAAAGTTAAGAATAATGCTTGTTGGATGATTAGAATTCCAGTTATGCATTTCAAAATTTCATGTCAGTTTTCTGTCCTAGTTGGTGCAGATCTGCTTGTTTGTGTTTTTCAATATTGTTAACCTTTGAATCAGTTCTAGATGTAAATAACAAAGTTGTAGGCAATTTCCTAACCTTTCTAGAAAGTCTAGGATCACCTTTGTTTGATGCCTATAGCTTTAGTTATGGTTGAAACAAGTGGCTATTGTGCTGCTGCCCAGAATCTAAGCATGTACCTAAAGTTGTTTGCTTCACTTTGCATTGCTTTGTATGCTTGTTACTGTTAGCTCATGACCCTACTAGAGTTAAATTGATCTACTTGATGTATCTTATAAATGTGTTATATAATGTTGGTCAAGCATGTGACTAATAAATGGTCATGTATGCATGTTGCCACAAAATGATCTTGATGCATGTTTTGCTAGAGCTTTAATTATGTTCGTGTCGTTTAACGCAGCCCTAGTTCTTATGTGATGCTAGGCTTAATTAGTTCTTGATTGTTAAATGCTTGTGATAGTTTGACTTGAGTTAACTGGTGTGACATGATTGTTATGCTTGCTATCCCTATGCTAGACTTGAGTGTTAGTTAGTTAAATGACTTGCTCTCTAAGTGCATATGTCTTGAGGTATAACCTTATACTTGTCTTGAATGCTTTAATATGATGCATCTTATGTTACCATTCTTCGCATTCATGCACTTGCATCTCATTTTGGTACACTAGATGAACCACGCGGGGAACCGAAGGACATGATATTGGAGCCGAACCCAAAGATGGTGTTTGGTGGACCAATCCCGAAGATGGAAAGACCCCTGGAGTGCATGCCTAGAGCGGAGATGCCACCAAGATGGTGCAAGCTAATTAAACTGACTTGTGTCGGATCCTAGGCAAGCCCCGGAGCATTCTAAGCCTCCTATGTTTTTACAAATATCACTTGAGTCCTTTATGTTTGATGCATTAGGTTATAAGAGTTGGTTGGAAACACTTGATGCATAGAACTACCTTGTCCAAAAATATACCTTGAACCCTATGTAGGTCTAGGATCGAACATATGCTTAGCCATGCTTAGACCGGTAGAAGTCGGGTGATTTCCTGTCACCTACGAGATATAGGTGGATTCCGAAGCACAGTTGGCTATATTTGCTATCGTGGAAAATAACCATGGGATGTTATCTAAGTGGAGACCGAGCGGGATCTTATATGCACATGGTGTGGGTTGGCTATGTTGATCCCATCTAGATCAATTAAGGACTATATCATTGTTGGCGCTTATGTTGAGATTGAACGCATGCCTTTCACTTAGCTAGTCGGATAACTCATTCCGACCGCGAAGCCGAGTAGCTCAACTCAGGCCGGGCCTCGTTCTGTTAGAGTGCACACTCTGGATGGTAGTAAGGATGTGCGGGGAGTCAAACGTGAGCCCAAGGGTAGGCCGGGCATGAACGTCCTAGCAGCTGGTTGTCCCTGGTTGTGCGGCGCTGATCGAACCCATGAAATGTGGACCTAAGTTGTACCAAAGGTGACCCAACGCGACCCCGATGGAGGAAGTGTGGGTTTGTGTTAGGAATAACTGCCCAGCTGGTTGCAACCGATTCGAATCATTGTCTCTTCTGGATAGTGAGAAACTCGACTAGTCCCAGCATCGTAGTAACTAGACTATGGAATTTGATGGTTATATTGGACATGGGAATGCTACACCGGCTATGGTTATTATTGTGATGCTACATAATGATATATCACATGTTTGGCACATGTTAGATGCTAATCTAGAGATGAATAGCTACAATTAACTTGGAATCAAATTATAAAATGTATAGCTCAACTAGTGGCTTTTTATGCAAAATGTTGTCAAGCTAGCTCCACTTATAAAGCCTTGCATGATCCTTGGTGTCACTTTATTTTTGGTTTATGATGGGTAAGTCTAGGTGAGTACATTCGAGTACTCAAGGTTCATCCCACCATGTTGCAAGTGAAGTTCTTGGCCTGCTGAAGATGGTGGCTAATCGCCGGTGGGCTTGGCGTCTCTATATAGTGTTCTTATCTATATGCTTTTGTCAGAGGATGTCACATATGCTAGCAATGTATTTGGAACTTATATTATTGTAATCATTTGAAAGCTATGTTGTTTTCACTAATCGGTTTTGAAACCCAAACTTGTACTATTATTTGTGAACCCATTTGTAATATTATTTCCACTACAACTCTGTGTATGTGATGTGTATTTACTTAATCATACAATCTTGGTTGTGATGTTGATTTACCGAGGTCCTTCGTGACACTTGGCGGACTACCAGATTTATATAAGTGAAAGTATGTGCACGTCAACGTGTTAAACGGGGACAGTCGTACTTGATCCTGTATAAATTGGGCGGTTCTATCACAGATTTATCTCAAAATCAGTAGAACGAAGCCTGTCAATATTCCAAGCCCTCAAGGGAATAAAAAGAAACTTCACATGGGGACATCTGCAGCAACATGCATTTGAAGAAATAAAAAGATACTTATCAAAGCCAAATACCCTAGCTACACCTACTCCAGGGGCTGATTGCTCTTATATGTCTCAGCAACAGAAAGTGCAGTCTTAGTTCAAAAACAAGAAAATGAGCACTCAAAGAAACAACTCCCGATTTACTTTGTTTTAGAAGCCTTATCTGGCTCAAAAATCTACTACTTAGAGATTGAAAAAATGGCTTATGCAGTCTTAACAGCAGCAAGAATGTTGAAGCACTATTTACAATCTCGAAAAATCAAAGTACCAACAAATCATCCTCTAAAAGAAGTCTTGCAAAGTTGCAGATCACCTGGAAGATTAGGAAAATGGACAGCAGAATTATCTCAGCACTACATCAAATTTGAAAAAAGAACATCAATAAAAACTCAAGTCTTGGCAGACTTCATAGCAGATTGGACTCCATCTCAAAGTCCAAGCGAAGAAAAGAGGCAAACAGACTAGATCATATATTGTGATGGAGCATGGGGCTTCACAAGGGCTGGCGCAGCAGCAATAATCACGTCACCTTCAAGGGTAAAAATGAAATACGCTGCAAGACTTGAATTCCAATGCACAAACAATATTGAAGAATACAAAGCCAGTTTGCTCGGACTCCGAAAAGCAATAGCAATGGGAATCCAAAGGCTAATAATCAAAACAAACTCTCAAGTTGTGGCTGGAGACATCAAAAAAGATTACAAGGCAAGAGATCCTGAGCTAGCAAAATGCCTACAATTTCTAAGAGAACAAAAGAAATATTTTGAAGGTTTCACAATCAGAAATATTTCAAGAACAGATAACTCAGACACTGACGAAATAGCAAAAGCTGCAGCACAAAATACAAGTTTGCCTCAAGATGTCTTCTTTCAAGTCCTAACTCAAGCTTCTATTAAAACAAAGCAAGAAGTCCCAAGAGAAGTTCATGTAATACAAAGCGAAGATTGGAGAGCACCAATCATGGCATATCTTTGCGGACATTATAAGCCAGAAGATGAAGTTAATGAAGTCAGAATGAAACACAGGACAAGGAATTACAAAAACATCAACAATCAGTTGTACAAGCAAGGAATTTGTGAGCCACTTCTCAAATGCATATCAGCAGAAGAAGGAAGAGAATTGCTATCAGAAATACATGAAGGAATTTGAGGTATACATCCATGTGCAAGAACCATGGTAGGAAAAAGCATTTCAACAATGATTTTATTGGCCCTCAACCCAAAGTGATAGCAAAGAAATAGTCAAGTCTTGTCACAATTGTCAAATTTCTACAAGCAAGAAAAAAGCTCCAGCAACAAACTTATAAACAATAGAATCAACTTAGCCACTCGCAAGATGGGGAATTGACATAATAGACAAATTACCTCCAGCCCAAGGAAATTATCAATACACAATTGTGGTTGTAGAATATTTCACAAAATGGATTGAAGCAAAGCCAGTAACAAACATGTCATCTTTCACAATGAAGAAATTCCTATGGCAGAATATCATATGCCACTTTGGGGTCCCAAGACACATTACAGTAGATAATGGGACTCAATTTGATAGTCAAGATTTTAGAAACTATTGTCAAAATATGGGAATTCAACTATGTTTTGCTTCAGTCAAACACCCACAGTCAAATGGTGTAGTTGAAAGAGCAAATGGAATCATATGCGCTGGTATTTCAAAGTGCCTAGTGGGGCTTCCTAAGGAAAAATGGGTCGATGAATTACCAAAAGTTGTTTGGGTACAGAATACAACTGTTTCAAGATCAACAAACTTCACACCATTCAAGCTATTATATGGAGAAGAAGCAATGACACCTGAAGAAATAAAGTTTGAAGGTTCAAGAGCCAATGTGTAAATCATCAAAGAAGAAGAACAGATAACAAGCAAAGACTTGCTTGAAGAAGAAAGGGTGAAAGCAATCCAAAATCTCGAGAAATACCAAAAAGAAACAAAGAGTTGGTATAACAAGAAAGTCAAGCCAAGACAGCTATCACCAGGAGACTTTGTTCTAAAAGATATAGAAATGAAGACACAGTTGGAAAGTTTCAACAAAAATGGGAAGGCCCTTATCTCATTACAAGGACAAACAAGTTGGGATCATTCCACTTGGCAGATATGAATGGGAAAGAGATTGACAACACCTGGAACATTGAAGCACTACAAAGATACTACCCTTAGAATTTCATCTTTTAGCATTACAAATTCTACCTTAGAAGTAGATTAGTTCTTTTTTACATTTCAAAGTTTGAATTCAAATGTAAACGAGATGCACTCTTTTTCCACTCAGGGGAAGCCCTTCACAGGGTGAGTTGGCTTTTAACGAGGCAGTCTCTATTGTAAATTCTCATCAAATATAAATGAAAAACTATTCCTCAAAATCTTGAGTATAGCAAAACTAATAAGCCGAAGAGTATACTTAAAATGTACTCAAATATTGGCTAAAACAACCTAAAAATAGGTAGCATCATTTTTCGATCAAGCAAAAATTAATGCTAACCTATCTAAATAAATATTTCTCTTTACTTTCAGTTCTTTAAAATTCACTAAGGTGAATTATGACTTCTAAGCGAAGTCTACGTGTTGCCTTCGCAAAAAAAGTGAAGGGACGACATTTTTCAAAATTTACTAAGGTGAATTATGACTTCTAAGCGAAGTCTACGTGTTGCCTTCAAAAAAAGTGAAGTGACAGCGTTTTCAAATTCACTAAGGTGAATTATGACTTCCAAGCGAAGTCTACACATTGCCTTCGCAAAAAAGAGAAGGGACAGCGTTTTTCAAAATAACTAAGGTGAATTATGACTTATAAGTGAAGTCTATGCGTTGCCTTCGCAAAAAGTAAGGAGACGGCATTTTTCAAACTCACTAAGATAAATTACGGCTTCTAAACAAAGCCCGCATGTTGCCTTCGCAAAAACTTTACACATCAATACAAAAAAGTATACAAACTCCAAATTCACTATGAAATAGAATCATTTATTATACATTACAACACAGGGAGACAAATTATACATCAAAAGTTACAATCAATCACTTTCTGATGCAATAATAGTTGCAGCTTCACTAATTAAGTCTTCAACAAGTTTATCCAACACACGATCAACTTCTGAGCATAGAAAGTCTTCAGAAACAAAGCTTGGCGAAGCACTTGAACATGATGACTGGCAAAAATAAAAATGTCAAAATATTCCTTATCCTATACCAATCTCATGAGAAAAAGGAAGAACCAACAACTACCTGAGAGAATTTGTTGAAGTCAACAACTCATGGCAAACAAGGTCTCTTGTTTTCAGCAATAAGATTTTTAGATTCAAAATTTAAAACAGCATACACCATCAGCAAAAGAATCACAGCAACAAAAGTCAAAACTTCATAACATAACGCTTATGTTAGCTTACGTTCAACAAAATGTATCAAACATAGGATTTGCCTCGTTGGTTTCATACTCTAACCACAATGAAGGTTCAATGACAAAGTTGTCCTTAAACATTAACAATGGCATAACATCAACTCCATCCTACCCATTCAATATTTACAAACATCAAAACATCCTTTAAAACTCACCCCTCAACTTAAAATCTAAAAACTAAACTACGAAGACAACTAAACCGGATGATCACCAACATCATCATCTCTGCCATTTTCTGCATCTCTCCTGTCTTGCTCCCTCTATAACTTCTCATCAGTAGCAATTTCTTTATCAAGCTGCTGCAAAAAGAAAACAAAAATATTAGAATGAAAAACAAAAAGAGAGAAAAAATCAAAAGCGAGTAAAATTTTTCAAATCTAACTTTTTCCATCTTCTTCGCCTTCATAAAAGTGTGCTCACGACCGCCTTGATTCCAATACTCATAGAAATACTTTTTGCAAAGAACTTAAGTCCTTGAAGAAGCCTGGTTAAGAGAATCCACTGAAGGAAACTTGTAGTTCTTGTCAAGTAGCTGCTCGTGCAATGGATCATTGGCCTCTTTCATCAAATGAAAAAGAGCCCTTGTTGCATACATACAACTCAAATTAGCAGTCATCTGTAGAACAGTAGACAAATCTTCATATTGATGACAGAGCCAACCAAAGAAAAGATCAAACTCCCCTAGCTCCCAACAAGCATCTTCAGGCTTCGCGCCAAATTTGTCATAACAATTCCTACAAAGCTCCGATAAGCGATTGCATTTCTCATGAAAACTTTGATCCATCTCAGTTGCCTTCTTTTCAAGATACTTCTTTTCTTGTTCAATCTTCTCATAATCTTTCTTCAAATTTTCAAATTCTTCAGTCTTTCCCTCAAGCTTCGCCTCCATTGAAATACACCTTGTTTCAATAACATGAAGAGTATCAACAGTTTTCACTCTTTCTTTTTCTTTAGCAGCAAGTTGAGATTTCAAAGATTTAATCTCCTCAAGCAAACTTTTTTCATGAAGTGCTGCATTCTTAGTGTCTTCTTCAAGAGATTTATGCAAACTCCTTTTCAAAAGAGCACTCTATGCAAAAAAAACAACACAAAAAATGTCAAGTTACAAAGCCAAATCAATATGCGAAGTCAAACAAACATTTATGTACCTTATAAATCATGGTAACGCTAGCATCCGCCAACTCAAGGGAAGATTTCCCAGTAAGTTTAGCTTCAGCATCAGGAACTGAGAAGGCATCATCAATGTACTTTGACAACTTTAGCTCTGATTTCTTTGGTACAATGCGAAGTCTGTCCAAGCCAATCCCAACAAATTTAAAAGTGTCTAAATTCACACCTTGAGCATGGAAGTACTCCAGACAATGCTTATACGCCTCAGGATCAACCCCATCAGGAATTGTTTCCAAGGCCCCAGTAGGAGTAGTAGGTTCCTAAGCCACATCCTTCATCTTTCCAATATCCATGGTCGTCTCTTTTTGAGATGAAGGGTCAGGGAAAAATTCCTCTAAATAAACAAAAGCAAAGTTAAAAACAAATATTATGAAGCGAAGTCAAAAAAAGAAGAGACAAGACAAAAGGCAAAAAAACTTACCTATGGAAACACCCTTCTCAAGTTGACATGAAACTTTTCACCAGTATTAACATTAATGGTAGATTCTATAAGATGAGAAGCACGAGCATTCTCAACTTCTTCATCAAAAACATCATCGTCAGACTCATCAAAATCAAGGGTAAGAGTAGTGGTACCCTTACCCTTGTGAGCCTTAGCTTTTTGAACATCAGTTTCCACATGGCCACCTCCCAAATCACTATCTTGCATTTCAACTTGTGGGGCCGGGGTGACGCAGCATGAAGATTAGCACCAACATCTCCTGCAGATTCTTGCGGAGTTTCAGCTACAAATCTTTGAGAAGATGGCCCTGCAGTTTCCTACAAACCATAGTTACAATCTCACCTTCTTCCATTTGTGCCTCAACAGTAGCAGTTGCACCAGCAGTAGTAGCATCACCAAGAGTAGGGGAAGAAACCGGATGAACTGGAGAAGAAGGCAAAGTATCTTTGCCAATGTTCAACTGAGGTGAAGACAAACTAGCTTCGCCAATGTTCTCATTAGAATGAATGGTGGCCCCCAAAATCTAGAAATAGTCATCAAGTGGAGTCAAGCCGCTAGAATTAAAAACTAAACTTATCATTCTCACCTCGTCATGAGTTTGTTGGCTAAGAGTTTCGTGACCAAAATCTTCATCACCCTCTCCACTCTTTTCAGAACCAGAAGAAGCAGAAGTTTTCTTCTTCTTGGCAACTTTTTAGCAAGTTGACCACCAGCTCTCTTTTTCTTTGTAACATTCTCTATACTTGGCTTTGCAGCACGAGTGTAAGCTGGTGGTGGCCTCTCACCATACTTGATCTGAGCAATCTCAGAGATTCTATTCAGACATTTATATTCTTTTCCCAAAAATTTATCCATCAAATCTTTCTCTTTCTTCAAGAATTTGCCAAGAATTGCAATAGCCTTCAATTCAACAGCAGAGACAAAATCTTCATCATTTGAATACTTCTTTGGACGAGCAACTTCTTTATCTGGATACAAATAATCTTTTCCTCGAACAACCTTCTTATGAAATCGAACAAAACTCCAGGCTTTTTTAAGAGGCCAAACACGAGCTGCAAGATATTCTTCGCAAAGATCACGCGCACTTTGCAAATTAGCAGTCAACTTATAAGCCTTCTCACAGATTTTAGAATTCCTTGTGCTTGGGAACTCAGGCTTGCAATCAAAAGCATTTTTCCCATCTTCGCGGCCAATGGGTATCTCTTAACAATCTTCCTTGATTCATCCCTCTCCTCAACCAGCAGAATAGAATGATAAAACCAGCAGAATAGAATGATAAAACCAATATCCAAGTTCACATCTTGAGACTTCACTGCCCAAATAAAAAGAGCAATCTTTGCTATCCCATTAGGAGTCAAATGATGCATCTCCATTTTGTATGACTTCAAAATCTCCTCAACAAAATCTTGTCAAGGCATACGAAGTCCAGCAGTAAATTGATCTCAAAAAACAACACACTCATGAGGCTTCAGCTTAGGTATCATATCATCACCAAGCAAACAAACAGAAGCCCTCTCTAGCATTCTATTAGTAACCATCCACTCTAATTCATTGTCATCCATCAATGATTTTGCAAAATTCAAAGATTTGGTGTCATCACCCACCAATTCCGATTCAGACGCAGAAACATCTGATAAATCTTCACCTGAATTACAATGATTTGATCCAACAGGAGAATTTTTAGAAGCAGCTTTTTCTTGATCAGACATCTAAAAACTTGAAAAACAAAAGAAGGCAAAATCCATCAAAATTTCGAACAAGTAAAACAAATACAACAAACTTAAAACTCACCTTAGCAAATCAAGTGAAAAAACCCTTTTCCAGACTAAAACTTGTCTTCGCACAGAAAGTTGTCTTCGTGCAAATTTATCTTCGCTTCAAGAAAAATTTCGACAACACCTCCCCGTCTTCGATGAAGTGAAGAAATTAGAGGGGGAGGGCGCAGTATATTTATGCGGCTTTCGGCAAACCTGATGGTTCGACTTCAGACGGTCAAAATCGATCGTTATGATTCAAAAAAGGAAACTGTTCATAGTCCAACGGATATAAACGGCCAACTCCAAAGTTCAGGATGGCATTTTCTGTCTTCATTTTTTAAATCAAAACTTTGCGAGATTCAGACCTTTGGAGTAGGCCTTCGCCCACGAGGGGCTGCTATTGGGGATTTCACTTTGCCATAAAACCTAGCCCATAAACTTTGGAGTTGAATTTATAATTTTTGTACCAAAAGTTGCCTGTAGGATGAAGAAGTAAAGCGAAGATAAAGATTCAACTTCACCTAGACAAATTTGACTTCGCTAGAAAAGGAGGAGAGAACAAAGACGGATCAAGCGAATACAATAATTTGACTTCGCTGACAAGAAATTAGCTTTGCTTACAAGCGAAGATGGAGAAGAGCAAAGCAGGAATTGGCTAAGACAAAAGCTATAGTCTCCTAAAAGGTTGACGTGCAAATTGAAGGTTGAAGACTGAAGTAGTCGAAAATGACCACTTCGCCCTTGTAGTTGATAAGGGTTGTAATTATGTGAGTTTGAGGTAAAATGGTCATTTGTATGTAAAATATGAAGACTAGGACCCCTATAAATACCCCCTTTGACATGTATAGTACGATCATGAAATGAATACTACTTTGACTTGTATTCAAACTTCGATGCTTGTGTGATTTTACCCAACAGATTGTGTCATATGTGAATTGAGAAGCCTCGGGTTGGTTTTAGTCATTCATCGGACATTGGTGCAGGGACAACATCGGACAAATTGTCGCTCTGTCCGATGTGACTATGGCACGTCCGATGTTGGCTGCATACTCTCGACGTGGATTTCAACACTACATTTGGCGCTAGCGTGACTTTGTCCGATGTGGCATCAGACAGAGGTGAAAGTTGGGTGCACAATGCCTAGTTCAAACGGCTAGTGACACGTGTCACTCATGAATGGCATCAAGCTGGCGTGTTTGTCCGATGTGAACACTGTAGCGTCCGATGCCCTATAGACAACAGCCCAATAAGGGTGGCAACGACTAGTTGAGGCTTAGGGCCTCTATAAATATGTGTTGGCCAGGTGTAGCTCACTCTCTTGGATATCTAACTTGTTGATACACCTAGTGAGCATACTCCCACACCTCCCACTCATCTAGTTCATTTGTTGATCATCATTTGTGAGATTGGGAGTAATCCTAGTTGCATTTGCTTTGAGTAGTTTGAGCATCTAGTGGTAATAGAGATCGTGTGAGGTGCGGGAATTCCTGTTACTCTTCGTGGTTGCCGCCACCTAGACAGCTTGGAGCAGCGAGATCGTTGAGCGGAGGGTGTTGATTGTCTCTGGCTCTGATCGGTGATATTGTGATGGGTTCTTATTCCTTCCCCAAAGGAGATTTGCAAAAGGCAACTCTAGTGGATTGCTCGTGACTTGTGCACCCTCATCTTGTGTTGGTTCTTACAGCACCTGTCGACACGGAATTTCACCCCGTGCCGAGGACACATGTAGCAAGCCAGAAGGGTCCGCTCGATGGAGCTGGAGATCCGCCTAGCTTCAGCGCAAGGGTGGTCGATCCTGCGCACTCCTCCCGAGACGTGCCAGTCAATTTGACCTTGCAATTGACAAGGAGAGAAAGCTTATAAGTAATTAAGGGCAAAACATGCCGGTGTTGCCAGATAGTCCCGAATGTGCGGCTCTGAGAGCCGATATGAAAGGAGATCAACTAAATAGCCGATTCTAGCATATTCATAAGAATAGATCGGTTAAAACTCATGGGGTTGTGTAAGAAGAATCGGTTATCATTATGAATATCATTGTTTAAACAAATATTGGTCAATGGCAAAAAGATATTAAGAACAATTAGTTCATGCTAAGCCAATGACCGCAAGTAACCAAACCCTTTATAAAAAAACAATTCATCATCATTCAACCATTTAATAGGGATAAATATAATAAACATATTAGATCTCATCTATCATTGTGACTAGTGGGGCATGAGGTAGAATCATGCAGGCCGTAGAAACAACAATAGACTCGATGACCCTAACTTATTACTAATATTAGTGGGGCATGAGGCAGAATCATGCAGGTCGTAATACAATAATAAGATCATGGGGCTAACACATCTTTCAACCTATTGCTACTTCAACGATCTCGTGATGCGAACCGTTCGTGAAAGCGCTCAATATCGGCTAAAACAGCCAATTCAGGCATAACGCACAGTTAAGATCGTGCCCTCTCAGGAACAGATCTACCAAATAACGATCCCCGCTCCACGGTGCTAATAGTGGGGCATGAGGCAGGATCACACAGGCCGTGATAATGGGCCATGGAACGGATTTTGCTAGCCAATAGATCTATTAAAGGTAAAACACGCCTTAACCGCATGCTATGCACGATCAAGATTGACATAAAATAGCCGATAAAACATAACTCATCGTTTAAAGTGCAGATTAAATCAGTTTAGAATAACAAACGATGGGTTAACAAAGATGTAAGGTCGATCTAGATCAATCCCAATCGGGCAAAGTGATATTGTTGTAATTCAACAAACAATGGAAACAATAAGCAATATTGGTAACTTAATGAATCTATCTAAAGGAACGCCACCCTTAGATAGAGCCGATAACTTGACCTTAATCTAGTTCGAGCAGTGGAGGTCGACCGGATCGATGCAGCCGTACTTGAACTAGACAAGAGTCGATAACTAATTCATACCAGAGTCGCAGTGGAGGTCGACCGGATCGATGCAGCCGTACGAACAGAGGTATAAGCCATGACGGTATTTACAGACAAGCAGTGGAGGTCGACCGGATTGATGCAGCCATACTTGCTAAAGAACTCGCCGAGATCTACTCTACTTCTACTCCTAAGGGGTGACCGGAACCGAAAAAAGTAAATAACTTGTATTGGATTGATTGTGTGTTTTTACAATAGCCGGGGTTTGGTATTTATACCTAGAACTTAAAAATGAATCCTACTCGAGTATGACTCAGTACAATCTTTGGTACAAAGAAAATATTCCTATTTTAAGGTAACTTGGACTCTAATCTTTTCCCTTTTGTAGAGTCCGATATGTATCTTCTCGATGTCAACCATATCTCGTCATTGTTATCTGTTGACGTCATTCGGAGAGAACCGATCCTAGCGTCGCATTCAACCCAACAGATATCAATCCTTACTCAATCGACTCCTTGATTGGCATAATCTTGGAAGCCTGCGAGTTCTCGTGCTCTTCTCCTAAATTTTGGTGTAAAAACATGCCCCCCAGTTTTGGGATAAAATGATATTATCCCAAAATTCTAGTTCATTGGTTTACCATGTCGTAACTGTACTATCCTAGGATATACGCACAACTCCTAACTTTTTGGCCTGAGTTTTATATAACATCCCAACAGTATCTTTTGCAACCTACTCGGCCTGTTCGCTTTCTCCTTCTTCCTCAAGCCAACTTTAACAGCCAATGCCGTCATCGCCAAGGCCCTAAACCCTAGCAAACCATCTGTTCTAACAAGCCGTCATCCAAGTGATCCTTGCCAAGTTGAAACCAATTTTCGATCATGATGGCGACCATTGACCACGTCCCTAAGGTATGTCTCCAAGTTTCCATTCTCCAACTATCAGCCGCTACCTTATATTTCTTTTCTTCTCAAACTTATTTCGTCTGATTTCTTAGGAAATGAGGAACGAAATCTTAATTCCATCAGTCGTTTCCCCCAATATTTATTTTCTTGGGCCTATGGGTGATTCTGATCCATCCGATTTCATTCACTAAGAAACCAACCAAATACCCTTCAAACATTCTGCAGTGGATTTGTCCTCTTGGAATACCAAAACTCTCTTTAGAAATTGGTCTAAGATGCCTAAGGGATGGAGAAATTGGTTTCGCAGGATGTCCGAGAAAAAGGGTGGAGATTGGGAACTTTATGATCTGAATCAATGCTTGACCCTTTCATTGTCTGGGATGGAGAGGAACGACTCACTTCTTATTGCCACATCTTATTTCTAGTCCAATGCCCTGAATGCTTTCATCTTTGGTCATGGCCCAATGACCATCACCCTGGCCGATGTTTACAAGTTGACCGGCCTTAGAATAACTGGATCAATGCAGCCTTACGAGTACTTGAGTGCTGGCTCCAAGAAATTAGCCAAAATAGCAGACTACACAAGATGGGTTGGTTACATTCTGAACCACGTTGAAGATGGATCAGCTGTCAGCGAAAGGGAATACGTGGCTTTTCTAAACATGTGGTTTGAAAATTTTATTTTCTGCGGGTCATCTTGTGGTCCAACCTACAATCACAAACTCATGGTGGAGCACCTAGCATTAGGCAAGGATATCCCTCTTGGAAAATATCTGCTAGGAACTGCTTATCATCTAATGTACCAGGTGGGTGCTCAATTACTGAAGAATGAACCAGTGCATATTGTCAGTGGCCCCTGGTGGCTGATACAACTGTGGTTTAACTTGTATATGCATAAGTTTGTGAGGCCTGATCTCAAAAGCCTGAGTTTCCCTTCTTCCAATTTTGATGAAGAATATAGAGGTGAAGAAGGAAGAACTCGGCAGTGCATGAGCTATGGCGAGGCTGCATCGGCCATAACAATTGATTTCAATATTGGCCATCTCTTCAAGAAGTTTTACAGAGGATTTGGTGTAGACTTCCTAACTTGGCTACCATATGATGATGAGAATGATGAGCTGGCCTTCCCATTCAAGTTTCGATTTGAGTCAGGCTGTTCGGACGATGTGGCGGCTGCAATCTTCAATTCTTTCGTCAAGTCCTGTGTTCTTCTAGTCGAGTTTTGTCATGGCCGTGGCAAAATGGCCATAGTCTCTTTTATTCCAGGCAATCCTCCAACGTATGAATTTTACAACCCATCCTTTGTAGCTTGTCAGTTTGGTTTTGGTCAATTGCCTCCTTAGCTATTCTTTAAGGACATATTGAAGCCTCGGGAAGATATTAGTGAAGTGTTGGAAGCTGTCAGAGTTTTTCAACTAGGATCAGATCTCCCTTCCCTCTGTTTGCATGATTGGATTAGAGTCAGCCTTTCTTCCACTCCCTTTGACTCTTGGTGGCAAGAATGGCGCTCCCATCTTTTCTATGGATCGGTCCATCCTTTGTGTATATCCCTAGATGAAAAATTTACTTCTGACGGAGAGGTAATTTGCTACTTCTCTTAAAGAAAATTGCTTGATGAATTCCTCTGATAACCGTCCTAATCAACCTTTTCAGGATGTTGAATTCGATCCTCCGAGCTTGGATAGGAAAGGGTGTCCTATAGATTACCAGCCACCGTGGTCGGCTTCGAGAATGGGATCGGCTTCACCTTCACTAAAGAAATTGATGAAAACTCCTGCTGCCCCCATAATTGTGACATATCAATCTTCAAAGCGCAAGGTGGTCCAAGGGGCAACACAGAAAACCACTACTGGGAACAGACTCCATAGAACGAGACCATTAGATGCTCAGGTAAACAGTTCACCCCTTTCTCAAAATGATATTCACTTGCTGACTTCGTCCCTTCACAGCTATCGAGCATTGCATCCCAACCTGTTCTAGGTGAGGAACTGCCATCCCAGGCGTTTGACTCAGCACCAACTAAACTCCCATCGGCTGTTCCACGAAGGGAGCCGATCTCGGTTGAAATAATCGATACTTCCACAACAGCAGAAAATGTGAGTTTTATCTTCGATGCTTACCAAGGTATTTTCTTTAACTTCCTTCATTCAGTCTTCTACCCTTCATCTGATTTCTTGCTATGCCAGATACTTCCTGATGAAACACCTATGCAAGATCGGGGGCCTGATAGTCCGCTCAATGTCCCTATCGACGTTGAAGGTGGCCTTGTTGCCGCCAACACTCAGACTGTTGATTCCCGAGTTCGGCAAACAACTGATGGTGAGGGAGTTATTTGTTCAATTTATCTCTCTGCAGTAAACATGAACTAAAAATTTTCCGATGTTTGCAGATGCCGATGTTGAGATTTCTGAGCTGATTCAACCAGATATTACCGGTGTATCATCAGCTGTTCCTTCCCTTCAAATAGAGGCTACCATAGAAAAGGTGTTGTACCTCATTTTACTTGTTCATTCTATTATAAACTGATCCAATCCTTCTAATCAAGTTTCCCCTTCATAGGCACTCGATCCTCTAGCCCGGAGCTACTCTTTCAATCTTGAGGAATATTTTAATGAAGATGAGATCAGACCGTCAACCACTTCCTCTAGTGAAGCTCTGTCGGAGGAGACCAGAAATCGGCTAAGAAATATACTGCCAATATTTGAGAGGAATATAGCCGATTTAGTCCAAGATACTGATTCAACGTAGAGAGTCTTCCTGGCTATTAAGGGTGATCCATCCCTAGCTCTCTCCGAGTCTTGTCATCTTTGTCTATCTTTGAAGATCAGGCTTTGGAGGTGAAAAAGACTCAGAGAAATTTGTCCAACCACGAAGCCCTGCTGGCTAGGGGAACTCCAATAGGCAAGAGGCTAAAGAGCTGGTGCAGTTGATTGATGACTTGAAGAACTCCTCCCTCAGGACCGATCTAGAGTTGTTCCAATTGGAAATCAAGCGTGCAGAACTTGAGAAGGAACTGGAAAACATGAAGGCTGCCATTGATCATTGCAAGTCCACTCTAGCCCAAATACCTGATGCCATCAAACAAAAGAAACAGGCACTGTTGGCCAAGGTGAAAGAAGGCATAGCCATCCAAAGCAGCCTCGAGAGCGCTCATGGAACAGCCGAAGAATACGAGCAAAAGATTGCAGAAGCTGATGCTATCCGGCTAGAAGTACTAAAAGTCATCTAGGATGTCCTAAACATGTAATATGTATGTCAACACGTGTCTCATGTAGGATCAATGATAACTATATCTTTGTTGCCTTGTCGTATTTCTCATTTCGGCTAAAGAGCCGATTTGAAAATAGCCGACTTCGTATTTCTAATCTCAATCTAATTAAGTCTAAAAACCTAGCTTTACTAAGAAAGCCCTTCGATTTTTCTATCCTCCATCATCTGACACCATATTCTCTTCAGCATTGGTGAAGCGGTGTTTCGCCTTCTATTAACTGTGGTTGCCTTTTGCGCGTCCTGAGGCGTCTGCCCATTCGCTTCATGTCTTCAAATACCAGCCGAGGGCTTCGGCCTCAAACACATCTCCATCCGCCACTGTTCCTTTGCTCTCTTCCACCTGTCAAAACCCTATAGCGGTTTTCTTTCTTCCCTCCTTAGATCCAATCATCTCTTATGGCCAGCGAGGACAACCGAGGCAAGCGCACGGCAGAGGAGATCCCGGAAGAGGACATGTCGATGAACCAGCATCTCCGACGCATGAGGTGAGATTGGCAACCTCTGTTCATGATAATGATCTATTCTAACTTGCCTATAGGTTCGTTATGAATGACAGCCTTCATCCTTTCCCTAGGACCGGCAAACCCGCTGATGCTGCATCTTCCACGCCGCCTTCGTCATTGGGTTCTTCCAATTCATACGATGGTGACGATGCTCGATGCTCCTTCCAAGAATGGAGGGCGGCTGAGGACCGCTATTCCAAGGCGATTTGGAACAACTGCTAGCTTGAGATTCATCTAGGGGTCTTTCAAGCGGCCCTTAACACAGCTGAGGAGGAGGCCAGCGCCATTCGAGCGCGGCTAGCTGAGTCTGACGCTGCGGTAGTAGGTAAGATGAGTTCCCTGAATGTTTCTATTTCGGTTTCCACTGCCTTTGTCTTGATAGTCTTCCATAATCACTAGCCCAAACGGTGCAGTTGGAGTCTCTCCAACTGGCAGTGAACGTGGCCACGGATGTCGTCAATGCTCAGGGTTCCCTCATTGACGCTCATCTCCAAGTCATCCCGGCCCGCGTTCAGGAGATTACCCTCCACGGCATTTGTCATAGCGCGTCGGTGGCGCTAACTATAGCGTAGGTCTAGACCGGGCATGACCTCCATGCCATGGAGGTTGGTTTCCTGATTTGCGATGGCCTTGAGGGACATGAGGACTTGATAGAAGATTTCACCGTAGCGACGGAGGCCATCATGGACATCACATCTGCTCAAGATGTGGGAAACAAAGTCTTCGACTAGATTGTACTTAGGGAGAACCAATGAACAAAGACTCCTCTTTCATGAATGTGTCTCAGTGCAACGCTCTTATGTATGGCCATTTTTGCTTTTTGTTTTTTCTCTATAGGCGATACATATCGTATCGTCTTTTATTGTCTTTGAAGATTTTCATTTTTCGAACTAGAGGCGATACCCTCCTGGTACCGGCTATTAGAGCCGAGAACAAATCAGCTATCAAATGTTGACCAGATGTTAGGATAACATACCACAGAACTTTTCATATCAAAGGTCAAATGATTAATCAACCCTGGTCAAGCATCCAATTGAGCGAAATAGAACTTCTTTAAGAAATCCATTAACTCTGAATCGCACTTACAATTTGACTCAGCATCCACATACGTCGGCCTAAACCCATCTGCAAGACTCAATGCTTATTTTTTCTTTAATCCAATGGTCGATGTGAAGCCATGATTTTTCTACTAAAACAAACTTTCAAAGCCGATTGCTTGCATCGGCTGTTGGCTTTCATTGCTGATCTTAATGAAGCATCCTTCCCATGACTTGCTAGAAAAACATTCAAAGTCTCCTAGTTCCCAAAAGACTGGATCGGTTATTGCGATGCTCACGGACTCATCAGCGCGAACCAGTCGACATCATCTCCATGCCATTGAATCAAACACTGATGCTTGGTCGATGGTATATAGCAGTTCGCATGAATCCAATCATGACCAAGGAGCAAACTATATGGCCCTTTTCCATCGATGACGAAGAATGTCGTGACCAGAGTCTTGCTTCCGATTGTTAGTTCGACGTTTATTGCCCCCTGGGTCTTAGACGTATTACCTCCGAAGTCCTTAAGCAACATGTCAGTCTCCATTAGATCTCCAGGTCCTTTGCCAAGCTTACAAAAAGTGGTGTAGGGCATAAGATTGACAGAAGCACCTCCATCCACCGGCATCTTGTTCATCGGCTTCCCATCAACAAGACCTTTCATATACAAAGCTTTTAAGTGCCGATGCTTGACTGGTTTGTCAAATATTGCGTGTTGTACAACCGTTAACTTGGTAACTATCTCCTCATACTCTAATTCATCGAAATCCGAATAAACTTCTTGATCTGCCGGAGCTCTGAATTCTGATGGCAACAGAAAAGCCATTTGGATATTAGCCGATGGTTGCTTTCTATTGGCTGTTTGCTTAGTACGCCATACTTGAGGTTTATCGGATGCCTGAGCCTGTTCCATCTCTTTATTCCTTAGGCGTTGCACCCTTCTCTTCTAGCTTCTTGTTAAACCTCCTGGGCACCACTGGCCTTCCTACCAAACATATTTTCTTTTGTTGCCTTCCTCTTCATAATCAGCCTAGTCCTAGTCACAACTCTTTTTCCAAGCCGATCATGAACACTTTTATTTTTTAAGCGCCGATCCATGTTATTATGATGATATGCATCTTGAGCATGGATAGACCGGCGGTTGGTTTTAGACTGCCTAAACTCCCGATATTGATTGCTGCATTCTGGACAGTCATGTCTGGTAGGCAACTTCAAACCTTCATTCCAGCAATGTCTGAAGAAAGGACAATTCCAATGTAATTCGGCTTGTTTCCTTTCATACCTCTCTTCTTTTAATTGATGCTGGTATGCTTGATCCTTTAACCAACACTGATAATCCTTTTCCTTCTGTCGCTGCCATTTATTCAATAGAATTCGAGATGTAACTTGCGGCTTTGTCATCCCTACTTTTGATGTCTCCCCCTGCTGGTATCGGCTCTTTTGCTCGGCACGACGTCTCCTAATCTCTCTGTACTCGTCAGCCGATATTTGCATCTTGGGATCGACTGTTACAGCTTCTTTTGATTTGGTTGACATTAGAACCTTAGTCTTTCCTTTGAGTAGCCTAGCATCAACCATGTTTTGTTCTCCTAGGAAAGGATTATCATCAGCTTTCATTTTCTGAGGCGTATCAAATTTTAGCCTCTCCTGCTGAATAGCCCTCTATATATGCTGCTTGAAGATTCTGCATTCATTAGTGGAATGAGAAGTAGCATTATGGAATTTGTAGAACTTCTTATTCTTCAACTGATCAGGGGGCAACATGACATAACCATCTGGCAACTTGATCTGCCCTTTCTCAAGCAAGAAATCGAAGAGCTTATCTGATTTGATGACATCAAAGTCATAGCTCTCTTTGACTCCTCTTCCCCAAGGATTTGGCACCATCACTGTCTTCTTGCCCCAATTCCATTCAGTCATAGCAACCTCTTCTTCTTCATCTTCATAGCCGTCATCAACTGAGTATGGATCATAAGCTTCGGCTACTGTGGTACTCTTCTGGAATCGGGTATCTCTATGCATACTCTGGAATTGGCTATTGAGCGTCGCCACTCGTTGAGCCAATTGTCCCAAGTTGTCAAATTCTTGTCCTAGCAGCTTTTCTTTCCACATTGGCAGCATTCCTTGAATAGCTAAAGCAGCTAGTTGATCATCAGCCAAATTTAAGGAGAAGCACAAGTTCCAAGTTTCTCGGAACCTTTGAAGAAATTTAGTGCCTGATTCATTAGTCTTCTATCTTATAGTTGTCAGATCGGTAATCTTCTTTTCTCCAGTCCTAGTGTAAAAATATGTATGAAACTTCTTCTCTAGGTCAGCCCAATTGGCAATGGAATTGACTGGTAGTGATGAAAACCAAGTGAAGGCTGGCCCTGATAAGGACAAGGAGAAGAAACAAACTCGATGGGCATCCTCAACTGATGCTTCGCCCAATTGTGTAAGATACCGACTGATATGTTCTATCGTGCTTGTACTATCTTGGCCAGTGAACTTAGCAAATTCTGGGAGCCTGTAATTTATGGGAAGAGCGACCAAATCATACCATTCTAGATATGGGCGTTTGTACGAGAAGGTCAGCCCTTTTGTCTTTAGACCAAACTGATTTTTTATCATCTCGGTCACCCTCAGCAATAATTCATCAGCTTGCAGATTTGGATTCCTCTGTACCTGCTGACCCATCTGTGGATTGAAATCCCGTGTGCCTTGATATCCTAGATTTGGCATCATGTGAAAGGTGTTATAATCCATGTCATAGTGATACCCTTGTGGAATCTCGATCTGCTAGGTCCTTTGCTGGCTTGCTGCTTGAAGTCTCTGATTGTAAACATAAGGATCTATATCTCTACGGATCCTTTGAATTGATGGTGCTATTTTTTTAGCCGACGATGGTATGTGGCCTGATGTGCCTAAATTGATCACCTGGTTCTGACTTTGCCCCGCCGGCTGTTGCACATGCTGTACTGACAGTCCAGGATTGTACTATATCTGATTTGTAGTAGTCCCTTGAGTTTGTTCAGATGAACTCTGAACAGCCTAGACATCACCATTACCAGTTGGGGCTGCTTCTTGATGGCTGATACCAACTTGATTAGTCCCTTGGGTCAACGGATCTAGAATGTTGTAATAAGCCAGTCCACCTTGACCAACTGGAAATCCATGAATCGCCTCTCTCATGGTGTTGTGGAATATGTCCAAGAAAGCTTCGTTATGGCTTGATATGGCATCATGAACAGATTTATCTACAACTTCCTTAAAGAAACATCTGTCTTCATCTTCAGTAGTATCCATCTACCCATGTAGTAGAACTCTTGGTAGTGAAAATTTCTGAACAATTGTGTTGTCACGTGTTTTGGTGTAGGACAACAAACACTTGTTCCGAAACTCTTCTATAGCTTTGCTGATGATACCCTTATCCACATTAGGTAGATCTTCATAATGCCGCATAAGGATGTTATTGTTGTTGTGAACCGCCATGACGATTGTGGGGTCCCACCGGGCGTGCCAGAAACGCGTGTCGACACAGAATTTCGCCCCATGCCGAGGACACACGTAGCAAGCCAAATGGGTCCACTCGATGGAGCTAGAGATCCGCCTAGCTTCAGCACAAGGATGGTCGATCCTGCGCACTCCTCCCAAGGCGTGCCGGTCAATTAGACCATGCAATTGATAAGGAGAGAAAGCTTATCAGTAATTAAGGGCAGAACATGCCGGTGTTGCCAGACAGTCCCGAATGTGCGGCTCTAAGAGCCAATAAGAAAGGAGATCGACTAAATAGCCGATTCCAGCATATTCGTAAGAATAGATCAGTTAAATCCCATGGGGTTGTGTAAGAAGAATCGGTTATCATTATAAATATCATTGTTTAAACAAATACTGGTCACTGGCAAAAAGATATCAACAGTAATTAGTTCATGCTAAGCCAATGACCGTAAGTAACCGAACCCCTTTTTATGAAAGAAACAATTCTTCATCATTCAACCATTTAATAGGGATAAATCTAATAAACATATTAGATCTCATCTATCATTGTGACCAGTGGGGCATGAGGCAGAATCATACAGGCTATAGAAACAACAATAGACTCGACGACCCTAACTTATTACTAATATTAGTGGGGCATGAGGCAGAATCATGCAAGCCGTAATACAATAATAAGATCATGCGGCTAACATATCTTTCAACCTATTGCTACTTCAATGATCTCGTGATGCGAACCGTTCATGAAAGCGCTCAATATCGGCTAAAACAGCTAATTCAGGCATAACACACAGCTATGATCGTGCCCTCTCAGGAACAGATCTACCAAATAACGATCCCCGCTCCACGGTGCTAACAGTGGGGTGTGAGGCAGGATCACACAGGCCATGATAATGGGCCATGGAATGGATTTCGCTAGCCAATAGATCTATTAAAGGTCAAACGCGCCTTAACCGCACGCTATGCACGATCAAGATTGACATAAAACAACCGATAAAACATAACTCATCGTTTAAAGTGCAGATCAAATTAGTTTAGAATAACAAACGATGGGTTAACAAAGATGTAAGGCCGATCTAGATCAATCCCAATCGGGTGAAGTAATATTGTTGTAATTAAATAAACAATGGAAGCAATAAGCAATATCGGTAACTTAATGAATCTACCCGAAGGAACGCCACCCTTAGATAGAGCCGATAACTTGACCTTAATCTAGTTCGAGCAGTGGAGGTCGACTAGATCAATGCAGCCATACTTGAACTAGACAAGAGTCGATAACTTACTCATACCAGAGTTCAGTGGAGGTCGATCGGATCGATGCAGCCGTACGAACAGAGGTATAAGCCATGACGGTACTTACAGACAAGCAGTGGAGGTCGACCGGATCGATGCAGCCATACTTGCTGAAGAACTCACCGAGATCTACTCTACTCCTACTCCTAAGACGTGGCCGGAACCAAAAAAAGTAAATAACTTGTATTGGATTGATTGTGTGTTTTTACAATAGTCGGGGTTTGGTATTTATAACCGGAACTTAAAAATGAATCCTACTAAGTACGACTTAGTACAATCTTTGGTACAAAGAAATATTCCTATTTTAAGGTAACTTGGACTCTAATCTTTACCCTTTTGTAGAGTCCGATATGTATCTTCTCGATGTCAACCATATCTCATCATTGTTATCTACTGATGTCATTCGGAGAGAACTGATCCCAACGTCGCATTCGACCCGACAGATATCAATCCTTACTCAATCGACTCCTTGATTGACATAATCTTGGAAGCCTGTGAGTTCCTAGGCTCTTCTCCCAAATTTTGGTGTAAACACATGCCCCCCAGTTTTGGGATAAAATGATTTTATCCCAAAATTCCAGTTCATTGGTTTACCATGTCGTAACTGTACTATCCCGGGATATACGCACGACTCCTAACTTTTGGACCGAGTTTTATATAACATCCCAATAGTATCTTTTGCAACCTACTTGGCCTGTTCGCTTTCTCCTTCTTCCTCAAGCCAAATTTAATAGCTGACGCCGTCATCGCCAAGGCCCCAAACCCTAGCAAACCATCTGTTCCAACAAGCCGTCATCCAAGCGATCCTCGCCAGGTTTAAACCAATTTTTGATCGTGATGGCGACCATCGACCACGTCCTTGAGGCATGTCTCCAAGTTTCCATTCTCCAATTATCAGCCGCTACCTTGTATTTCTTTTCTTCTCAAACTTATTTCGTCCGATTTCTTAGGAAATCTTGATTCCATCAATCGTTTTCCCCAATATTTATTTTCTTGGGCCTATGGGTGATTCGGATCCATCAATTTCATTCGCTAAGAAACAAACCAAATCCCCTTCAAACATTCTGCAGTGGATTTGACCTCTTGGAATACCAAAACTCTCTTTAAAAATTAGCCTAAGATGTCTAAGGGATGGAGAAATTGGATTCGCAGGATGTCCGAGAAAAAGGGTGAAGATTGGGAACTTTATGATCTGAATCAATGCTTGACCCTTTCATTGTCCAGGATGGAGAGGAACAACTCACTTCTTAATGCTGCATCTTATTTCTGGTCCAATGCCCTGAATGCTTTCATCTTTGGTCACGGCCCAATGACCATCACCCTGGGCGATGTTTACATGTTGATCGGCCTTAGAATAACCGGATCAATGCAGCCTTACGAGTACTTGAGTGTTGGTTCCAAGAAATTAGCCAAAATAGCAGACTACACAGGATGGGCCGGTTACATTCTGAACAACGTTGAAGATGGATCAGCTGTCAGCAAAAGGGAATACGTGGCTTTTCTAAACATGTAGTTGGAAAAATTTATTTTCTGCGGGTCATCTTGTGGTCCAACCTACAATCACAAACTCATGGTGGAGCACCTAGCATTAGGCAAGGATATCCCTCTTGGAAAATATCTGCTAGGAGCTGCTTATCATCTAATGTACTAGGTGGCTGCTCAATTACTGAAGAATGAATCATTGCATACTGTTAGTGGCCCCTGCTGGCTGATACAACTGTGTTTTAACTTGTATATGCATAAGTTTGTGAGGCCTGATCTCAAAAGCCTGAGTTTCCCTTCTTCCAATTTTGATGAAGAATATAGAGGTGAAGAAGGAAGAACTCGGTAGTGCATGAGCTATGGCGAGGCTGCATCGGCCATAACAATTGATTTCGATATTGACCATCTCTTCAAGAAGTTTTATAGAGGATTTGGTGTAGACTTCCTGACTTGGCTACCATATGATGATGACAATGATGAGCTGGCCTTCCCAATCAAGTTTCGATTTGAGTCGGGCTATTCGAACGATGTGGCGGCTGCAATCTTCAATTCTTTCATCAAGCCCTATGTTCTTCGAGTCGAGTTTCGTCATGGCCATGGCAAAATGGCCACGGGCTCTTTTATTCCAGGCAATCCTCCAACGTATGAATTTTACAACCCATCCTTTGTAGCTTGTCAGTTTGGTTTTGGTCAATTGCCTCCTCAACTATTCTTCAAGGACATACTGAAGCCTCGGGAAGATATTAGTGAAGCGTTGGAAGCTAGCAGAGTTTTTCAACTAGGATCAGATCTCCCTTCCCTCCGTTTGCATGATTGGATTAGAGTTAGCCTTTCTTCCACTCCCTTTGACTCTTGGTGGCAAGAATGGCGCTCCCATCTTTTCTATGGATCGGTCCATCCTTTGTGTATATCCCTGGATGAAAATTTTACTTCTAATGGAGAGGTAATTTGCTACTTCTCTTTAAGAAAATAGCTTGATGAATTCCTCTATTAACCGTCCTAATCGACCTTTTCAGGATGTTGAATTCGATCCTCCGAGCTTGGATAGGAAAGGGCGTCCTATAGATTACCAGACACCGTGCCCGGCTTCGAGAATGGGATCGGCTGCACATTCACTGAAGAAATTGATGAAAACTCCTGCTGCCCCCATAATTGTGACATATCAATCTTCAAAGCGCAAGGTGGTCCAAGGGGCAACCCAGAAAACCACTACTTGGAAGAGACTCCGTAGAACGAGACCATCAGCTGCTCAGGTAAACAGTTCACATCTTTCTCAAAATGATATGCACTTGCTGACTTCGTCCCTTCACAGCTATCGAGCATTGCATCCCAACCTGTTCTGGGTGAGGAACTGCCATCCTAGGCGTTTGACTCAGCACCAACTGAACTCCCATCGGCTGTTCCACGAAGAGAGCCGATCTCGGTTGAAATAACCGATACTTCCACAACAGCAGAAAATGTTAGTTTTATCTTCGATGCTTACCGAGGTATTTTCTTTAACTTCCTTCATTCAGTCCTCTACCCTTCATCTGATTTCCTGCTATGCCAGATACTTCTTAATGAAACACCTGTGCAAGATTGAGGGCCTAATAGTCCGCTCGACGACCCTATCGACGTTGAAGGTGGCTTTGTTGCCGCCAACACTCAGACTGTTGATTCCCCAGTCCGGCAAACAACTGATGGTGAGGGAGTTATTTGTTCAATTTATCTCTCTGCAGTAAACATGAACTAAAAATCTTTTGATGTTTGCAGATGCCGATGTTGAGATTTCTGAGCCGATTCAACCAGATATTACTGGTGTATCGTCAGCTGTTCCTTCGCTTCATATAGAGGCTACCACAGAAATCCATGAATTGTCTCTCATGGTGTTGTGGAATATGTCCAAGAAAGCTTCATTATGGCTTGATATGGCATCACGAACAGATTTGTCTACAACTTCCTTAAAGAAATGCCTATCTTCATCTTCAGTTGCATCTGTCTGCCCATGTAGTAGAACTCTTGGTAGTAGAAATTTCTGAACAATTGTGTTGTCATGTGTTTTGGTGTAGGACAACAAACACTTGTTCTGAAACTCTTCTATAGCTTTGCTAATGATATCCTTATCCCCATCAGGTAGATCTTCATAATGCAACATAAGAATGTCATTGTTGTTGTGAACCACCATGACAATTGTGGGGTCCCACCGGGTGTGCCAGAAACGCATGTCGACATGGAATTTCGCCCCGTGTTGAGGACACACGTAGCAAGCCGGAAGGGTCCGCTTGATGGAGCTGGAGATCTGCCTAGCTTCAGCGTAAGGGTGGTCGATCCTGCGCACTCCTCCCGAGACGTGCCAGTCAATTTGACTTTGCAATTGACAAGGAGAGAAAGCTTATCAGTAATTAAGGGCAGAACATGCTGGTGTTGCCAAACAGTCCTGAATGTGCGGCTCTGAGAGCCGATATGAAAGGAGATCGATTAAATAGCCGATTCCAGCATATTCTAAGAATAGATCAGTTAAAGCTCATGGGGTTGTGTAAGAAGAATTGGTTATCATTATGAATATCATTGTTTAAACAAATACTGATCACTGGCAAAAAGATATCAACAGTAATTAGTTCATGCTAAGCCAATGACTGCAAGTAACCGAACCCCTTTTTATGAAAGAAACAATTCATCATCATTCAACCATTTAATAGAGATAAATCTAATAAACATATTAGATCTCATCTATCGTTGTGACCAGTGGGGCATGAGGCAGAATCATGCAGGCCGTAGAAACAACAATAGACTCAATGACCCTAACTTATTACTAATATTAGTGGGGCATGAGGCAGAATCATGCAGGCCGTAATACAATAATAAGATCATGGGGCTAACACATCTTTCAACCTATCGCTACTTCAACGATCTCGTGATGCAAACCGTTCGTGAAAGCGCTCGATATCGACTAAAACAGCCGAGTCAGGCATAACGCACAGTTAAGATCGTGCCCTCTCAGGAACAGATCTACCAAATAACGATCCCCGCTCCACGGTGCTAACAGTGGGGTGTGAGGCAGAATCACACAGGTCGTGATAACGGGCCACGGAATGGATTTCGCTAGCCAATAGATCTATTCAAGTTCAAACGCGCCTTAACCGCACGCTATGCGCGATCAAGATTGACATAAAAGAGCCGATAAAACATAACTCATCATTTAAAGTACAGATTAAATCAGTTTAGAATAACAAACGATGGGTTAATAAAGATGTAAGGCCGATCTAGATCAATCCCAATCGGGCGAAGTGATATTGCTGTAATTCAATAAATAATGGAAGCAATAAGCAATATCGGTAACTTAATGAATCTATCCGAAGGAACGCCACCCTTAGATAGAGCCGATAACTTGACCTTAATCTAGTTCGAGCAGTGGAGATCGACCGGATCGATGCAGCCGTACTTAAACTAGACAAGAGTCGATAACTAACTCATACCAGAGTCGCAGTGGAGGTCGACCGGATCAATGCAGCCGTACGAACAGAGGTATAAGCCATGATTGTACTTACAGACAAGCAGTGGAGGTCGACCGAATCGATGCAGCCATACTTGCTGAAGAACTCACCGAGATCCGAGATCTACTCTACTCCTACTCCTAAGGGGTGGCCGGAGCCGAAAAAAGTAAATAACTTGTATTGGATTGATTGTGTGTTTTTATAATAGCCGGGGTTTGGTATTTATAGCCGGAACTTAAAAACAAATCCTACTCGAGTACGACTCAGTACAATCTTTGGTACAAAGAAAACATTCCTATTTTAAGGTAACTTGGACTCTAATCTTTCCCCTTTTGTAGGGTCTGATATGTATCTTCTCGATGTCAACCATATTTCGTCATTGTTATCTGCTGACGTCATTCGGAGAGAACCGATCCCAGCGTCGCATTCGACCCGGCAGATATCAATCCTTACTCAATCGACTCCTTGATTGGCATAATCTTGGAAGGCTGCGAGTTCCCGTGCTCTTCTCTCAAATTTTGGGGTAAACAGCGCCCAAGTGTTGGATTAGGCGTGTGATGCCTAGTAGCGCATGAGCCACCAAGTGAGTGTGTCGTCACAACATGGACTAAGTTGCCGACAAGCAGCCGAACCATGGGATAAATCTTTGTGTCATCAATTGGTATTCTTGTGATTGATTTGTCTCTTGCCCGGTTTGGTATATCGCACTACCTCCTCTTGTATTACATTTATTCATACTTGTCTTGTATAGTAGTAGCTTGCTAGTGCAGGCTAGTTTTGTAACTTAAGTAATTAGCTTTTGCTAGCTTGCTCACTAGTTGTAGAGGTAGTGACTTAACTCTTGATTGTGTGATATAGAGATTATAGCAACTAGCATTCGTAGGTGGCTTGCAACACTCTGTAGAGCTGGAGCAAAATTGCATTATATCCTTATTGTTGTCTAACCAATTGCTCAATCTAGTGATTTGTAGATTTTTAATTAGGCTATTCAGCCCCTCTAGCCATTTAGGACATTCCAACAGGGACAATTATTGTAGCATTACCTTCTTAATATTTCAAAATCGATGCACTTTCCCATACTTGCATTAGTTATAGTAATTTGAGAAGTCATGGACTCATCATCCTCTCCTCCTTTAAACAAAGCCATCCTTGGCTTTGGTACATCCTCAAGTGACTTTTCCGGCTCATCAGATAATTCGCTACCACACACTACAAGAGATGTGTCATTTTTAACATTTCATTCCTACCATAATATTAGAAATTTATGTCATAGTTAAAGATTTGTGACATCCGGTTGATGGAAATGCTCGTCACAAACCATGAGTCCAAAACCATGCTTTGTGAGGTCTGTGTACTTGATTGATGTTACAAATCTATCACATTAGTTTTTAATGTCACAAATATTTATGACATTCTTTTTTGTCACGATTATTGCAGCATGCCATGTAGATCAGAAAACGTCATAAATGTTGATGTGGCACTGAATTGGCAGGTCATGTCATAAAAATGTCATAAAACTGAAATGCAGCCTGTTAAAGCCCATGTGGCAGGCAGACATAATGGGCCAAGCCCAATTAGAGGGCGTTGTTTTTGGGCATAGCCCATTTTATGATTTATGATTTTTTGGCCCATATGTTTTTTCATGATTTTAATTTCTATTATGTCAAGCCCAACCCTTTTATGTGCCACATTTTTTCTTTGTCCATCGCATGGCACATTTATTTTTCCACAAATCATGTGCTGTTTCAATAGCCCAGTTATAGTATGGGCCCAAGTCAATATATTCCATTCACAGCCAAATAGCAGTCTCACATGTCATACATTAAGATGTTCGTTACATTCATCATCGATCATAACATAACATTTCCACAACTCTCCTTGTTTTTCACACACCTGTCCTATAGAAAAGGCAAAACTAGTGAGACATGATACATTGACCTAAGTGACAACAACCATGTAATCACAACAACTAAAAATATGGATCAAAAATCGGTAAAGGATTGAATGTCACAAACATGTAATGACCACACCATTTTTTTCTTTTGTTTCAAGAACTCCTTCGCCCTTCTCGACGTTTTGCAATGGCATGCTCATTGCCATGGTGAATTCACATGCAACAGCTAGAAGTGAATTCATCAATAGCTACACGGCATATATACACGTGTCAGAACCCAAGGGGCGTGAGATCTTGCATTTTGATTCGGAACGAGGAGCGAATTAATTAGGCGTATCAGATTTCCAATTCACATTTATTTTCAAGCAGTTATAGGAAAATCTTTCAGATTTGGGCAGGCAAACTTTTGACCTTGGGTTCGCCTATAAAATGGGCCTGCGACTGTGATATGCAACACTCAAAGAGGCAGCCAAGTACCAAGAAAGAAAGATACGTGTGCATCATCATCATCTGAAGTTATGGTTGGTCCTTAGTTCCTTCTCTTTGTTTTTATATTTTCTCTAGAATATGTATAGTTCGACCGTAGTTGTAGCTACTATACTGCAGTATTAAGCCTTGTATGGCACGGCTCAAAACGGCTCTGGTTCCTTGCTGCAATGCACGGAGGAGCCGCTAACCTAAAAGTAATGGTTTTATTGGCTTCTAGTTCATTTTAGGAGAAGAAGAGAGAAAAACAACTTCTCACTATAGTGCACAGAGCAGCCGAAGCTGGAGCTCTTAATAATCTACATATATGTTATTCATTCTAATTCGGAACTACTATAATAATCTATGTATGTGTTAATCAGTCTAATCAACTGTAAAACATAAACATGCTTGTTGTTAATACATGATATGACACTGCGATTTGGAAATACTATATGTTGTCTTCCTCCTACCTACACAGATTAATGATCCTCCCATGGAAAAGGAGGCCCTGAAGCAGCTTCTGGAGGAGGAGGATGATCTGGTGGAAATCTCGGGTGCCAACTTCACCCCAAGAAAGAGGAGGCACGTCAAGGTGAAGGAGCAGTTGGATGATAGATTTCTGAGGCGTAGTAAAAGAATCTCTGGGAGGACTGCAGGATTCAAGGACACCAAGAGTGCCCAAGAAGCTGTAGCTGAACCAGTTCCTCTAGCCATCATTCCTGCCCCAGGCTCCACCCCAGCACTTCACCTTACCAAGGCTGTTGTCCATGGCATTGCAGAGCGGTTCCTTCAGATCCACCCTAGTGTGGCATCTGCTCCTCTCCTGGACAAGGATGTGAACGATGACAAGCTTATGTGATGTACCCATTTCAGCATCGGTCACAAGCATGACGATGCTTCTTTTGTTTAAAAACTTTCCTAGCTCTTCCTGCCGGCCTGCGTGCCGTGGAAACAATAATGTAAAGTTGGAGCAAACCTATGATGCCTCCCCTGAGAGCTTTAAGTTTTATCCAGACCAGTTTAAGTTACATCATATCTATTTGTTATGTTACTCATGTGGTTTGTGTCAGCTTTTAGCTTCTCCTATTCAGCTTGTTTATCTTGTGATGATCATCTTCGCTTTGGATTTAGCATGTGGTTGCTACAATCCCCTAGTTCTATTCTTTTCCATAGTCATGAATCACAACAGAAGAACCACTAAAGATCTTGGTCTGGAATATTAGAGATATTAATTCTCAAGCAAAATGGGATGCACTTCGTGGTAAAATTGAGGAAAATGCTCGTCAGGTTGTGTGCTTGCAGGAAACCAAATGTGAAACTTTTGATCCCTTTTACCTAAAAAAGTTTTGTACTAGGTATTTGGACACCTTCAGTTTTTTCCCTTCAGTTGGGGCCTCTGAATGTCTTTTGATGATTTGGAATAGCTCTATCTGGGATGGCATCACCATTCAATCCAGTGCCTATGCTATAACTGTAAATTTCCACAATAGACTAGACAATAAAGATTTTCATCCTACCAACATTTATGGTCCATCGGTTTCTACTGAAAAGTTGGCTTTTGTTACCTGGTTGATTAATCTGGATACTAGTACCTTTGATGAGTGGCTATTAGCTGGTGATTTCAACATTATTAGATAAGCTGAGTATAGAAACAAGCCAGGAAGGGACTTAGCTGAAATGCAAATGTTCAATGACTGTATTTTGGGTTTGGATCTTATTGAATTACCCTTTAATGGCAGAAACTTCACTTGGAGCAACATGCAGTCAGATCCTCTACTAGTGAAACTGGATTGGGCCTTCTCCTCAGTTTCTTGGAATATGTCTTACCCAGGAACTTTTGTTCAGACTTTGGCCAGGCCAATATCAGACCACATTCATTTTCTAATTCATATTGATAGCTGCATTCCAAAAGCTATTTTTTCAGTTTTGAAAATTTCTAGATTCAGCACCCTGGCTTCAAGGAAACTATTGAGCTGCCATGGCGGATTCACATGCAACAACTAGGAGTGAATTCATCAATAGCTACACACCATATATACACGTGTCGGAACCCAAGGGGCGTGAGATCTTGCATTTTGATTTGGATTGAGAAGCGAATTAATTAGGCGTATCAGATTTCCAATTAACATTTATATTCAAGCAGTTATAGGAAAAATCTTTTAGATTTGGGCAGGCAAACTTTTGACCTTGGCTTCACCTATAAAATAGGCCTGCAACTGTGATATGCAACACTCAAAGAGGCAGCCGAGTACCAAGAAAGAAAGATACGTGTGCATCATCATCAAGGTTGGTCCTTAATTCCTTCTCTTTGTTTTTATATTTCTCTAGAATATGTATAGTTCGTCTAGACCATAGTCGTAGCTAGTATACTGCAATATTAAGCCTTGTATGGCACGTCTCAAAACAGCTCTGGTTCCTTGCTGCAATGCGTGGAGGAGCAGCTAACCTAAAAGTAATGATCTCAAAATTGGCTTCTAGTTCATTCTAGGAGAAGGGAGAAAAACAACCTCTCACTATAGTGCACGGAGGAGCCAGAGCTGGAGTGTTAGCCCATAGGATCACCGGCTCAGGTGAGTCGACCACTCACCAGTTTTGCCGAGCACCCGCTAGTGTTGCCGAGCACACACTAGCTATGCCGACCACGAATAAGCGTTGTCCGACCACACACACTATGGCTAGAGGTAGAAGAAGAGGGAGAACAGAGCATACACACACAGCCAGAGACACCAGCATTGGCCGGAGCCCTATATAGGAGATGGCAAATCTGAACTCTCTTTGTTGAGTTGCAGTGGCAAACTATATATACAACTCTACCCATCTAGTCCTAGTATAGCTTCCATGCTGCTACAGTGACTAGATAACAACTCTAGCGCCTGCCCCTGCATGTGACTACAGTGAGGCAAGTGAGCCGTTCGGCGCCTGCTTCTGCAGCGGCTATAGTACCACAGTAGGGAGCCTTTTCGGCGCCGTCTTCCCTTGATGTGTGTTCACCAAAGGAAGTAGTAGATTATCTAACAATTCTTCCCCTAATCCTACTGCTATCCCTTGTACCCCCTCTATGCCGATCACCTCCTTCAGCTCCATGAGTTGAAGACGTCCGAGCAGCTTGGTGAGGACGTCCGTGAGTTGTTGACTAGTTTCGACGAACTCGATGACGATCTGCCCTCTATCGACATAGTCCCTGAGGAAGTGGAACTTCACGTCGATGTGTTTGCTCTGGTCGTGTAGAACCGGATTCTTCGTGAGGGTGATGGCGGGCTGGTTGTCCACCATCAGTGCTGGTGGGTGAGCTTCCGCACCGGTCAGCTCGCCCAGCAGCTGGCGTAGCCACACAACTTGGCACGTTGCTGTGGCCACCGCTACGTACTCTGCCTTGCACATAGACAGCACCACCACCTTCTGTTTCAGCGATAGCCATGAAATTGGAGCCGACCCAAGGAAGACGAGCATGCCAGAGGTGCTCCATTGTCCGTCGATGTCCTCCACCATGTCTTGGGGAAGATGATCTCCTTATCCACCATCCCCTTGACGTAGTGTAGTAGCTGCTTCACCGTAGCCCAGTGATCCTCTCTGGGATCCTCCATGAAGCGACTGACGTAGCCTACGGTGAACGCAATGTCCGGCCTCGTGTGGACTAGGTAGCGCAGACCGCCAATGATGCTCTGGTAGAGTGTTGCATCGACCTTCGCCATGGTGCTAGCCTTTGTCAGGTTCAGTCGCCCCTCCATCGAAGTTACGCATGGCTTGCACTCAGCCATGCCACTCTGCTCCAACAGCTTCAAGGCATACGCGCTCTGACCGAGTGTGAGTTCATCTTTCCCCTGTCTCACCTCGATGCCAAGGTAGTTGGAGAGTGCGCCGAGATCGCTCATTCGAAAATGAGCCGCCATCTCGTGCTTGAAGCTGTCGATGTCCTCCGCACGCGCACCGGTGATGATCAAGTCGTCCACATACACGTCGACAACGAGCTCCTCCTTCCCCGTCGCCGCGTGTAGAGCGCGTGCTCAGTTGCGCACCGTTGGAACCCAAGCTCACCCAGTGTGGCGTCAAGCTTAGTGTTCCACGCTCATGGGGCCTACCGCAGCCCGTAGAGCGCCTTGTGCAGTCGGAGCACCCTATGCTCCGCTCCCTTGACGGTGAAACCCAGAGGTTGCCTGACGAAGACCGTCTCTGCCAGTTCACCATTGAGGAAGGCCGATTTAATGTCCAAGTGATGGATGCACCAATCCTTTGCTGCTGCCAAGGCTAGTAGCAAATAGACAGACTCCATGTGTGCATCTAGTGCAAAGACTTCCTCGAAGTCGATGCCCTCGCGCTGAACAAAGCCTCGGGTGATGAGGCGCACCTTGTGTTTGACAATGGCGCCAAGCTCATCCTGCTTGACCTTATACACCCACTTCAGGCCGATCGGACGGCATCCTAGAGGTGGATCGATGAGTTCCCAAGTCTCGTTTCCCCGATCGTCTTCATCTCCTCCAGCATCGCCCGTCGTCAGTTTCCATCGTGCTCGGCCAGCGCGAACGTGGGTGGTTCCTCTACACTGATGAGCAGCAGCTCTTAGTCATTGAGCAGCCGACAAGCCAGGCCTGAGTGCCCTGTGCCACCGACAATGTCGTCCAGCCTGCGGAACCACACCTCCTCACCTTCATGGAAGGCATCCACGAACTCAGTGATGTCACTTGGATGTGAGGCGAACTTGATCAGTGTTGATGGAGTTCCCTATTCTGCCGGAGTGCTCGGCATAGCACCTGGAGTGCTCAGCACCCTGGTTGTAGTGCTCGTCACAACTACTACAGTGCTCGGCACCACTGTAGGAGTGCTCAGCCTTAGTCTTGGAGTGGTCGGCGCCACTGCAAGACCTCTTGGCTACGCTAAGGGAGTGCTCGGCACCCGTCCTAGAGTGGTTGCCACCACTGCAGAACCTCCTGGCACCACTCCTGGCGTGCTCGGCATCCCTCTAGAAGTGCTCGGCACTCCTCCCAGAGTGCTCGGCATCCCTCTCGAAGTGTTTGGCACTACCCCATGAGTGCTCGGCTCTGTTGCTAGAGTGCTCGGCACCCCTCCCAGAGTGCTCGGCACCTCTTCCCCAGAATCTCCACCAACGTGGATGACCAGGTGCTCGACGACGAAGGTGCTGGTGAAGCCGCCAGCTTCCCCCGTGATCGGACTATTCCAATCCCAAGCCACCTTCTCATCGAACATGACGTCGCGCGAGACAAGTACCTTGTCTCCACGTGGGTCATAGAGCCGGTACGCCTTGGTACCCTTCGCGTAGCCCAGGAACACCATCGGTGTGCTCCTATCCTCCAGCTTTGTTAGGATCGGCTTCGTCTTCCTAACATGGCTGATGCAGCTGAATGTCCAGGGGAAGGACATGATCGGCTTGTGTCCATACCAAGCCTCAAACGGCATCTTACCTGTCAGGGCCTTGGTGGGAGCGCGGTTGAGGATGAACACCGCCATGGTCACCGCCTCACCCCAGAACCTTGCCGGCATGCCTTTGGCCTTCATCATGGATTGAGCCATGCCGACCACCGTTTGGTTCCGTCGCTCCACCACACCATTCTATTATGGCGAGTATGGCGTGGTGTGGTGTCGCATCACACCCTGATCTATGCAGTATGCAGTGAACTCCACCGAAGTGAATTTGTCGCCCCCGATCAGTCCTCAGCACACGAAGCTTCTTGCCGCTCTCGGCCTCCGCGCGCATCTTGAACTTCTTGATCGCCGCCGCCGCTTCGTCCTTGCTCGTCAGGAGTTGTAGCCACATGTAGTGACTACAATCATCCATGAGCAGGAGGAAGTACCACCGACCACCGTTTGTGGCTGGTGTGATTGGCCCGTAGAGGTCACCGTGGACGAGCTCGAGAGCATCCTCTGCGTGATACTTGGCCACCTTTGGGAACGGCAGCCCCCTCTGCTTCTCGGCCAGGCAGCTATCACATAGCTCGCCTTAGTGCTTGATGTGGGGTAGCCCTCGAACCATCTTCTCTAGCCAACCAAGCGTGTCGAAGCTGAGATATCCAAACTGGGCATGCCACAGCCACGGCTCCTCGGTGTACCTTGCCTCCAAGCACACCGGCTGCTCTACCTTTAGGTCGAGCAGGTACAACCAGTTCTGGGACCTCTTCACCTTGGCAAGAAGTCTCTGCTCCCAGTCCCTGATCCTAAGGACTCCATCCTTGATCAGTACCTCACTACCGCGCTCATCCAGCTAACCAATGCTGATGATGCTTGAACGCAGCTGCGAGATGTAATATACATCCGTTAGCATGTGGTGCTCCCCGTTCTGGCACCTGAAGATGATGGTGCCGCGCCCTCGGATAGCCACCCTTGAGTCATCACCAGACTTCACCGTACCAGTAACATCATCATCGAGTTTGGAGAAGGCTGCCTTGGAGCCCGTCATGTGGTTGCTGGCACCAGAGTCTAGATACCACCACTGCTCCTGGTCAGCGCCCACACGTTCGAGGTAGACTTGGGCACGTGGTTCATCGAGGTTGACAACCTTCAAGGCCTTCCTAGGTCCTTCCACCGTCGTCACCTCTTCCTTCTCCTTGGCCTTGACGCCGTGCAGTGCACAAAATGTCGCCATCAGGATAGTGGCCTCATCATCAGCTTGTGCTAGATGAGCCTCAGCCTTCTTCTCCTGCTTACGATTTGGGCACTCCCATGCCCAATGGCCCGTCTTCCCACAGTGCCGGTAGGCGTTGGGGTCGACCTGCTTCTTCTTCTCCTAAGAAGCCTTGCCACGGCGCTTGCCATCACCACCATGGCTGGAGGAGGCTACCCTGGAGTTCCTCCAAGCAGCCTACTCCTCCTCTGTCAGCAGCAGTTTGTGGCTGTCCTTTGTTGCTGTCGCCTGCTCTAGGCGCTCGTCCACCGCCCACAGACGGCCTGTCACATCCTCGATGATGAGGGTGGACAAGTCCAGCATCGTCTCTATAGAGAGAGCGATCTGGATGTACTTTGCTGGCACGGAGTGGAGGTACTTGGAGACCGCCTCCTCTTCATCGATGGTGACACCGTGGCTCTTCAGCTTGCTGATGAGCATCTGCAGGCGGAGGTTGAAGTCCTCCACCATTTCACCATCTTTGAACTTGAGGTTGGCGTACTCCTGCTTTAGAAACTAGGTCGTTGCCTTCTTTGCGCGGTCAGAACCGACGCTCATCACCGCAATAGCCTCCCACACCTCTTTAGTAGAGCTCTTCGCCCCCAACGGATCCCTGTACTCCGCTGGTACAGTAGCGAGGATAGCCTCCAACACTGACATGTCATCTTCTTCATTGTCGGTGCCTTTGTCAACACATTCTAGAGCCGTCGGGCTCTGAGCTTGACCTTCATGGTCACCGACCACTCTCCATAGTTGGTGCGAGTCAGCGTCGGCCAACTGGTGCCGCTGACCTCCCGCACCGTGCGAACAACGACCTCCGGTCGTGGCTGGGCAGCCACAGCAGTGCCACTGCTGTCGCCCATCTCCGAACCGTTCGTCATCGCCCGCGGTTAGTCTAGCGACGGCGCTTGTACCACTCTAATACCACTTGTTAGCCCACAGGATTACCGGCTCAGGTGAGTCCTCCACTCACTAGTCTTGCCGAGCACCCGCTAGTGTTGCCGAGCACACACTAGCTATGCCGACCACGAACAAGCATTGTCCGACCACACACACTATGGCTAGAGGTAGAAGAAGAGGGAGAACAGAGCATACACACACAGCCAGAGACACCAGCGTTGGTCGGAGCCCTGTATGGGAGATGGCAAATCTGAACTCTCTTCGTTGAGTTGTAGTGGCAAACTATATATATAACCCTACCCATCTAGTCCTAGTACAATTGTCATGCTATTATAGTGACTAGATAACACAGCAGGGCTGACTCCGGCGCCTGCCCCTGCATGTGACTACAGTGAGGCAGGTGAGCCGTTCAGCGCCTGCCTCTGCAGCAGCTACAGTACCATAACCGGGAGCCTTTTTGGCGCCGCCTTCCCTTGTTGTGTGTTCACACAAGAAAGCAGTAGATTATCTAACATGGTGCTCTTAATAATCTACATATATGTTATTCATTCTAATTCGGAAGTACTATAATAATCTATGTATATATCATTCAGTCTAATCAACTGTAAAATATAAACATGCTTGCTGTCAATACATGATATGATACTACGATTTGGAAATAATATATGTTGTACGATGCTGTAATCAAGTAGAGAATATTATGATTTTGCTTAATCTTCTTCGTAGTATCAGGAAGTGAAGAGTACTATTAAAATTGATTTCCTTTTTTTTTTTTGCAGTATCTTCAAGGCATCCAGGAACCAAGGGTCTGCCCCAAGGGCATTAGTTGTCGAGGATATCGAAGTTGACTGTGTGATTCTCATGCATATGCTGCACAAACTGAACTGTGAGGCTACTGCTGTTCTGAATGGGAAAGAAGCTGTTGACCTTTTCGTTGAAGGGAAAACATTTGACATTGTTTTTTTAGATAAGGATATGCCCATAATGTTGGGTCCTGAGGTACGGTATATGTTTCAACTTGATATATTGTAGATTTATATTTATTTCATGTTATTTTTTGTGAACATTATTCACAAGTTTCTTCCAGAAGTTATAGAAGAAAGATACTCCTAGCATTTCAACTTACTAGTATTACTTATCAGTTATTTCACTTGTTGTATTATGTTACATTATAACAAAAAAAAACTTGTAGCGTATATGAAGCTAATGAACCAATTCAGTTATTTTTTATGTTAGACTTTTGATTGCCCTAGTAATATAATGTAAACTCAAGCATCATCAAAAATTAAAGTAAGACTCACAACTGACAAAAATTTAATTTCTTGGTGGATTGTTTGGCAGGCTGTGGCCAAGATCCGTGCCATGAGGTGAAGATTGTTGGGGTCTCAGCAGATTTTAGTGGCCAGGAGGCATTCATGCAAGCCGGTGCTAATGTGTTTGTGCCCAAACCAGTGAAGCTTGAGACTCTCGAGGCTATGCTCGAGGTGGTCATTATCGAGAAGAACATGAGTGGCTAGCAACAGCATGTAGCAACAACATAATATTTGCTTGTGGATTATTATTCGAATTTGATGCTTTATTATATGTTATTATTGCAGTTATGCTTTGTTGGGGAGAGAGAACTCTGCAAGTTGTAATAGTTTCCACTACTACACTCACACCTTTCACGGCCACATCGTAACCCCCATCGCAGTCCAATTTCGGCCTCGGCAGTAAGCTGTCAGCAGTGATGATCATAGCCCTCACCGTCACTATCTGAGACCGTTTGCGGTGTACACTAACACTGCCGTATTGGCTTATGATCCGTCCGTGCTAAGGTCCTTACTTCCGTCGTATTGGAGCACGACACGACTGTGTGGGTATACACTAACACCGCCGTATTAGCTTACGATCCGTCCGTGATCAAGTTCTTGTTTCCGTCGCATTGGAGCACGACGTGCCTGTGTGGGTGTACACTTACACCGCTGGGTTGGCTTATAATCCGTCCGTGATCAGGTCATTGTTTCCGCCGTGTTGTACTATGACCCGCCTGTGTAAGTGTACACTAACACCGCCGTTTTGGCCAATGATCAGGATTACGGTCGCCTTGCACAACGAGCCAATTGTGTGCAGTGTGTGTTCACCATCGCTTTGGCGGCCGATGCGTCTGTGTCCAGGTGGACATCACCATCACTTCACTGTATGAACTGACTGGTCATAGGTAATGGTCATCGTCGTGTTGCAGTACGATCCGCCTCTAAAAAGCCATTCGGCGGTGATACACTATTGACCCCTGCCACATGAGACGAATAGTGGCGGTGATGACAAAATAGCCAATGGCCTTTACTTCTGACGATGACAGAATTGAATCTGGTTTTCACAATTTATTTACTAATTTAGTTAGGCCTTAATAACTTACTAAACACACCATTCATCATGTCCACAATAAAGAGTACTTTTTATAATAACAAGCGACACTAATATAACAACTATGTTAACTCAAGAATTAACACAAGCGGTACATAGATAGGAGAATAAAGGTTCTGCTCCCTACAGACTTACATAATGAAAATGAGGTAGATGTGCTCCGCTCCTTTAGGCACTCCTGCTTGCAAGGCAAAGCTTCCCTTAGCTTGGTAGCCAGTGGACCATAGAACCCCTCTTCTTCTGCCCTTAGCCATTGCAGGAAAATCGTTCAAAAGCACTCAGACTCCACAACCTACACAAAGCAGCAGCATTATTAATATTCAACATTCAAGTGCTTTAGTTACCAAGGCAAAATTGGACTGTATATAGAATCAAAACAACTCCCAACCTCAAGAAAGAACAGCATATGCAACTTTATTGCTCTCCTACTAACTCCATGAACAAGGGAACATAAAGAAGATAGTGAGGCTCCTCCGGACGTAGCCACCAGGTAGGTCTAGGATACCGCATGACCTGGGCAGGGAGGACAAGAACTTTTCTGAGGTTCAGGTCATATGCGATCAGTGTTCTATCCACGCCAACAAGTAAAATCAAATTCCATTATAGGTGAACTGCAATCACTCTATAGTCCGCATCACAAACATCTAAAAGCTCTAGTTTGGTTTTGGTGAATTGATGAAACCCTAAGTGCTAACCTAGTTTATCAAGTGATCATGATATAGGTAGCACACTCCAAGTGGTGAAGCAAATGAAGATCATAACATGATGATGGTGATGCCATGGTGATGATCAAGTGCTCGGACTTGGAAAGAAGAAAGAGAAAAACAAAAGGCTCAAGGCAAAGGTATAAATTGTATGAGCCATTTTGTTTTGGTGATCAAGACACTTAGTGAGTATGATCACATTTAGGATCGATAGCCGTACTACTAAGAGGGGTGAAACTCGTATCGGAATGCGGTTATCAAAGTGCCACTAGATGCTCTAACTCATTGCATATGCATTTAGGATCTAGTGGAGTGCTAACACCCTTGAAAATGTTTGTGAAAATATGCTAACACATGTGCACAAGGTGATACACTTGGTGGTTGGCACATTTGATCAAGGGTGGTGAAGTTTGGGTGCAAGGGTAAGAAACTCCACTGGAGCCCTAGACAGAAAAGATGGAGGTCACTGTAAGTGACCGGACGCTGGTCTCGTTTGGACCGGCGCGTCCGGTCAGTGGCAGCAGAAGGCGTGCGTTTCGGTCTCATGACCGGACGCTGGGTCGCTTAGCGACCGGACACTGGCGGGGTGATTCCGGTCAGTGCTAACATACGCTGACGTAGGGCATACAGAGGAGACGTTGTGTGACCAGACGCTGGCTGTGTCTGGTCAAGCATGACCGGACGCGTCCGGTCGGAGAAAAACGCGTTTGGAACCTTACTAGAAACGACCGGACGCTGAAGTCCAGCGTCCGATCAATTTCTAACTGACGCGTTCGGTCAATAGATGACCGTTGAAATCTGACGAACAGTATTTGAAGCAGGGGACATGTGGCGTGAATTACGTGACCGGACGCTGAGGGCCAGCGTCCGGTCGATCGGACTGGAGCATCCGATCACCCCACGCTGTACCCAGCGAAGGGGTACAACGGCTCTATTTTGTGGGGGCTTCTATTTAAGCCCCATGGCCGGCTCAAGCTCACTCTCTTGGCCATTTGCATTGACATAGCAACCTTGTGAGCTTAGCCAAAGTCCTCCCACTCATTTCCATCATAGATTAAATATCTTTGTGAGATTGAGAGTGAATCCAAGTGCATTGCTTGAGTGTTTGCATCTAGAGGCACTTGGTGTTCGTGTTTCGCTACGGGATTCGCTTGTTACTCTTGGTGGTTGCCGCCACCTAGATGGCTTGGAGCAGCGAGGATCGTTGAGCGGAGGGTGGTGATTGTCTCCGGCTCCAATCGTGGTGATTGTGAGGGGTTCTTGACCTTTCCCTCGGCGGAGCACCAAAAGGTACTCTAGTGGATTGCTCGTGGCTTGTGTGATCCTCGTCTTGTGTTGGTTGTGAGGCACCCTATTGAGGGTTTGGCATGTGATGCCAATTAGCGCATGAACCTCCAAGTGAGTGAATCGCCACAACGAGGAGTAGCTTGCCGACAAGCAAGTGAACCTCGGTAAAAAATCATTGTGTTCATCATTGATTCTGAGGTGATTGATCTTCATTGTTATCCACACTTGTGATTGATTGGTTCATACATCTACACGGCGGTATAACCTTCTTGCCTTCTCTTTACATTACCGTAAACTAGTTGTCAAGCTCTTTAGTGTAGTTAGTTGTGAGAGCTTGCTTGCTTGCTTGGTGTGGCTCTTTAGTTAGCCTTTGAGAGCACACTAACATAGAGTAGTGTCATAGCTATTGTGTGAATACATTCTACCTAAACTAGAATTGTGGTAGGTGGCTTGCTTTTTGAGTAGGCTAGCGCAACACTTGCTTCGCCTCTTAATTGTCTAACCTTTTTTGTTGAGTGTTGTTGTAGAATTTTTTATTAGGCTATTCACCCCCCTCTAGCCATTAGGACCTTTCAAGTGGTATCAGAGCCGAGGTCACCGTGATTTGAGGCTTAACAACCTTCGGTGTAAAAAATGGCTCAAATCAACAACACCAAGAAGCCACCCCAATTTGATGGCACAAATTATCCTTATTAGAAGTCAAAGATGACCACACATATCAAGTCAATTAATAGAAAGGTGTGGAAGGTGGTAGAAACCAAAATTGAGATTGAAGATCCGGAGAATCCCACCGTGGCCAAAGAGGTGCTTCTCCAAAACAATGACATTGCTCTAAGTGCTATTCATGATGCAATTGATGAGAGAACATTTGAGCAAATCAAGAATATTGAGATGGCTCATGAGGCTTGAAAGAAGTTGGAAGAATCATTCGAGGGCACTCAAGCCATGAAGGGTGCAAAGGCATACATTCTCAAAGAAAAGTTTGCAAGCTTCAAGATGAAGGAGGATGAGAGTGTGCCAGAGATGTTCCATAGGCTTCAAGTGCTTGTCAATGATCTCAAAGCACTTGGAGAAGAGGTGAAGAACAAGGACTTCTCCCATAAGTTCTTGAGATGCTTACCTTCAAGATTTGGTACATTGGTCACTATTCTAGTGAGGAGTGGTTTGGACACCATGACACCAAACCAAGTGTTGGGAGACATAATGACCGATGATACATATAGAGATGATGATGAGAAGGAAGAAATGAAGGAGAAGAAAGATGAGAAGAAGAAGAGTGTGGCATTCAAGGCCACATCATCTAAGAGCAAGGCAAAGCAAGAAACATCAAGTGAAGATGATAGTTCATTTGATGAGATGAATGATGAGAAGATGGCTCTCTTTGTCAAGAAATTTGGCAAGTTCATGATGAAGAAAGGGTACCGTGCTAGAAGAAAGAAGTCTTCATCCAAGAACAAAGAAGAGTCAAGAAGGTGCTTCAAGTGTGGAAGCAAAGATCATCTTGTTGCTCAATGTCCATATAATAGCGACAATGATGATGACAAGAAGAAGAACAAGAAGAAGGACAAGAAGGAAAAGAAAGAGAAGGACAAGATGACCTTCAAGAAGAAGAAGGGTGGTTCATATGTGGTCACTTGGGATAGTGATGCTTCCTCAAGTGATGATGATGATGATAGTGATGATCACAAGACCACCAAGAAGAAGGTTCTAGCAAGCATTGCTATCAATGAGAAGCCTTCTCTCTTCGACTCTTCATCATGCTTCATGGCTAAGGCCACTAAGGTACAAACTTGTGATAATGAAAGTGATGAAGAACATGATGATGATAATGAAAATAAAAATGAAAATGATAGTGATAGTGATGATGATGAACCTACTAAGGATGAATTAATTAACATGCTAGAAGATGCTAGAGAACACTTTGACATCAAGAGAAGGGAATGCAAAAGCTTGTGTAAAGAACTAAAAGCCCTTAAGCAAGCCTTTGATGAGCTCAATGCATCTCATGAGAGGCTAGAGGAAGCCAATGAGAAGCTTGGCAAAGCTCACAAAAAGCTTCAAAAGTCTCATTCCTCTTTGCTTGATGAGCAAAATAAAAAGAAGCATGTTGATACTTGTGATGTAGGTTTAACTTGTGATATAATTGATGAATCACTATCTATGCCTATCATTGCTCCTTCTACTAACCCTTTTTGTAGTACCTCAACTCCCACCTCATCTAGTGGTAATGGTTTTACTTGTGATGCCTCACTAGTGGTTGAGAATGAAAATCTCAAGAAGGAGGTTAACAAGCTCACTCACACCTTGGCTAAGGCCTATGGTGGTGAGGACCGCTTGCTTATGTGCTTGGGTAGCCAAAGAGCTTCTCTCTACAAAGAGGGATTGGGCTATACCCCCAAGAAAGGCAAGGCGGCCTTTGCTCCTCACAAGACTAGTTTTGTGAAGAACAATGGTTGGTTTTGCATTAGTTGCAAGCAAGTAGGTCATAAAGAGCATGAATGCACCAACAAGAGCAAAAATGTTAATGTATCCTCCCTTAAGCTTGATTCATGCTATATGCTTACTAAGGGAACAAATGGTGTGAAGGCTAAGTTCATTGGTAAACCATGGATGGGCTCAAAGAAGAAAGCCATTTGGGTACCAAAGAGCTTAGTGACTAACCTTCAAGGACCCAAGCAAGTTTGGGTACCTAAAAAGAATTGATCTTCTTTTGTAGGTTAATTACAAAGCCGGAGGAAGGCATTGGGTTCTTGATAGTGGGTGCACTCAACACATGACCGGTGATGCAAGAATGTTCAACTCAATCAACACCAATGGCAATGATGGTTTTGATAGTATCATATTTGGTGACAATGGCAAAGGCAAGGTCAAAGGGCTTGGTAAGATTGCAATATCCAATGACATGAGCATTTCCAATGTGTTGCTAGTAGAGAGCCTGAACTTTAATTTGCTATCCGTGGCTCAATTGTGTGATCTTGGATTCAAATGCATATTTGGAGTAGATGATGTAGAGATCATAAGTGTAGATGGCTCTAATTTGATCTTCAAATGCTTTAGATTTGAGAATCTATACTTGGTTGATTTCAATGCTAGTGAAGCTAAATTATCTACATGCTTGTTCACTAAGTCTAGCATGGGTTGGTTATGGCATAGAAGGCTTGGTCATGTTGGAATGAAACAATTGAATAGATTGGTTAAGCATGACTTGGTTAGAGGCTTGAAAGATGTTGTGTTTGAGAAGGATAAGCTTTGTAGCTCTTGTCAAGCCGGAAAACAAGTTGGAAATACCCATCCTAAGAAAAGCATGATGAGCACTAGTAAAGCATTTGAGTTATTGCACATGGATTTGTTTGGGCCAACACAATACACTAGCATTGGTGGTAACAAATATGGCTTTGTGATAGTGGATGATTATACTAGATACACATGGGTATTCTTTCTAGTGGACAAAAGTGATGTGTTTGCAACTTTTAAATCATTTGTCAAAGGCATTCACAATGAGTTTGAAACAACCATCAAGAGAATTAGAAGTGACAATGGTAGTGAGTTCAAGAACACTAGAATTGATAAGTTGTGTGATGAATTTGGAATTATACATCAATTCTCGGCCAAGTACACTCCACAATCAAATGGCCTTGTTGAGAGAAAGAATAGAACACTCATTGATATGGCAAGGTCTATGCTTAGTGAGTACAATGTGAGTCAATCTTTTTGGGCCAAAGCTATCAACACGGCTTGCTATTGTAGCAACCGTCTCTATTGTCACCGATTGAAAGAGAAGACACCATATGAGCTCTTGAATGGTAGAAAGCCCAACATTGCATATTTTCGGGTCTTTGGTTGCAAATGCTATATCTTGAAGAAAGGCACTAGATTGGGCAAGTTTGACAAGAAATGTGATGAAGGATTCCTACTTGGTTATTCCACTACAAGCAAAGCATATAGAGTTTGGAATTTGGATAGTGGTACTCATGAGGAAGTTCATGATGTTGAATTTGATGAAACCAAGGGTTCACAAGAAGAGAATGAGAACTTGGAAGATGTTAGAGGCATTCAACTTTCAAATGCCATGAAGAACATGGATATTGGTGAATTGAGGCCTAGGCAAGTGAATGATGATGAAGATGATCAAGTGCAAGTGCTCTCCAACTCAAATGTGCAAGATGATACAAATCAAGCTAGTACAAGTGGCTCTCATGACAATGAACAAGATCAAGTGGCTAGTACATCATCTCAACCCAATGATCAAGCAAGTGCAAGCAATCAAGTTCCAATCCTCCAACCAACCAATGTTGCAAGAGATCATCCATTGGACACTATCATTGGTGATATTTCAAGAGGTGTGCAAATAAGATCAAGATTGGCATCCTTTTGTGAGCATTTCTCTTTTGTGTCATCCATTGAACCAAAGAAGATAGATGAAGCATTGAAGGATGTTGATTGGGTGAATGGTATGCATGAAGAATTGAATAACTTCACAAGAAATCAAGTTTGGGAATTAGTAGAGAGACCAAAGGGACACAATGTAATTGGAACCAAATGGGTCTTTAGAAACAAGCAAGATCAAGATGGGATAGTAGTAAGGAACAAAGCAAGATTGGTAGCACAAGGCTATACACAAGTTGAAGGTCTTGACTTTGGAGAAACATATGCCCCGGTTGCTAGATTGGAAGCAATTAGAATCTTGCTAGCCTATGCTTGTGCCCACAACATCAAGCTCTATCAAATGGATGTTAAGAGTGCATTTCTCAATGGTTACATCAATGAAGAAGTATATGTTGAGCAACCTCCCAGTTTTGAAGATGACAAGAAGCCCAACCATGTGTACAAGTTGAAGAAGGCATTGTATGGCTTGAAGCAAGCACCTAGAGCATGGTATGAGAGATTGAGGGACTTTCTACTCTCTAAAGGGTTCATGATGGACAAGGTTGACACCACTCTTTTCATCAAGAAGATTGGAAAAGGTCTATTTGTATTACAAATCTATGTTGATGACATCATATTTGGATCAACCAATCTAGATTTTTGTGATGAGTTTGGAAAGATGATGGCTAATGAGTTTGAGATGTCCATGATTGGAGAGTTGAGTTACTTCCTTGGTCTTCAAATCAAGCAATTGAAGAATGGTACATTTGTGAGTCAAGGCAAGTATATCAAGGACATGATCAAGAAGTTTGGCATGAGTGATAGCAAAGTCATTAGCACACCAATGGGAACCAATGGCAACTTGGATAGTGATGCAAGTGGAAACATGGTGGATCAAAAGTTGTATCGGTCTATGATTGGAAGCCTACTCTATGTGACCGCATCAAGGCCGGATGTCATGTTTAGTATATGCATGTGTGCAAGATTTCAAGCGTCACCAAGAGAAAGTCATTTGAAGGATACAAAGAGGATATTGAGGTACTTGAAGCATACACAAAATGTTGGTTTATGGTATCCCAAAGGAGCAAAATTTGAATTAGTTGGTTACTCCGAATCAGATTATGCAGGATGCAAGGTTGAAAGGAAGAGCACCTCGGGCACATGTCAATTGTTGGGAAGATCACTTGTTTCATGGTCATCAAAGAAGCAAAATAGTGTTGCATTATCAACCGCCGAAGTCGAATATATATCCATCGGTAGTTGTTGTGCACAAGTACTTTGGATGAAGGCCACTTTGAGTGAATTTGGAATCAAGTTCAAGAAAGTGTCATTGCTATGTGACAATGAGAGTGCAATCAAGTTAACCAACAATCTGGTTCAACATGCAAGAACAAAGCACATTGATGTCCGCCACCATTTCATAAGAGATCACCAACAAAAAGGAGACATTTGCATTGATAGTGTAGGCACCGAAGATCAACTTGTCGATATATTCACCAAGCCATTGGATGAGAAAAGGTTTTGCAAGCTAAGGAATGAGTTGAACATATTAGATTTCTCAAATATGTGTTGATGCACCCCCCCCCACACACACACACACTTATATGACATGCCTCTCCTTCGAGCAATCCAAGGTAAAAGTTGATTGGCATGGCATACATCCTTGCTAAGAACACGTTTAGTGCATCTAGTCATCTCTCCATTTTATTAGGCTCATTCATGAAAATCAAATGAATTTGATGTTTATATGGTATCACTATTGCTTCTATGCTTGACTTGATCTAGTGATAACATATGACATGTTTGTGGGCTTGTAAACCACGTGTTTAATCTAGCAAATGAGCTCTAAGTGTTTAACTCAACATGGTACAAGATAACCCTTATTAGGAGGTGTGAAAAGCTTGTCCTTGGATCAAACCGAGTTAAATATCTTTGGCAAATATTCTAGTTTGAACCAAATTTGGGAATATAATCCTCACCCCATTGATTGACATTGATAATCTCAACCTATCCACCTTTTAAACCTTTATGGTCATTGATGACAAAGGGGGAGAGAAACAAAGATATAAGTGATAGGGGGAGAAATAACAAAGAAATTAGTACATGGGAGAGAAACAACATGGGAGAGAAACAAAAGATATTAGTGATATTAGTGTACTAAGATTGTGAAAAGACAACAAAGGGGGAGAACTTGACAGAGGGGGAGAGATATGATAAAGGAAAGGAATCAATTAATATTTTGAGCACACAAGTAGGGGGAGCAAGCTCATGAACTTGTATGGTGCATTTGAATGTGCATTTCATATGTTTGCTTGCATGGCACATGTTTCAAATTTCAATATCCATGCTTGAGTGGTGTATGTTTGAATGATGAAATGAAAAACTAGCATGCATAGGACATCTAATGAGTTCATTTCCAAGTGTTGTTTCCAAGTGGTATCAAGCTAAACATGATGCTAAGGATGGTATATTGGTGCACTCCGATTGGTATCACGCTTCAAAGGTCCATCTTTTATACCTTAGCATCACTTGGTAGACATTGTCTCCTATATTTCCTATCTAAGCATATGTGCAAGCTTCAATCCAAACTCTTAGCACATATGTAGGGGGACCAACTGCTACCATATAGGATTCATGAAACTTGTCCATATCCTTTTACACATGGTAAATATGCTTGGACAAGCAACATGGATTCAATTGAATTTTAATTCATACCTTTGTATATGGGTTGTCATCAATTACCAAAAAGGGGGAGATTGAAAGCTCTAGTTTGGTTTTGGTGAATTGATGAAACCCTAAGTGCTAACCTAGTTTATCAAGTGATCATGATATAGGTAGCACACTCCAAGTGGTGAAGCAAATGAAGATCATAACATGATGATGGTGATGCCATGGTGATGATCAAGTGCTCGGACTTGGAAAGAAGAAAGAGAAAAACAAAAGGCTCAAGGCAAAGGTATAAATTGTATGAGCCATTTTGTTTTGGTGATCAAGACACTTAGTGAGTGTGATCATATTTCGGATCGATAGCCGTACTACTAAGAGGGGTGAAACTCGTATCGGAATGCGGTTATCAAAGTGCCACTAGATGCTCTAACTCATTGCATATGCATTTAGGATCTAGTGGAGTGCTAACACCCTTGAAAATGTTTGTAAAAATATGCTAACACATGTGCACAAGGTGATACACTTGGTGGTTGGCACATTTAATCAAGGGTGGTGAAGTTTGGGTGCAAGGTTAAGAAACACCACCGGTGCCATAGATAGAAAAGACGGAGGTCACTGTAAGTGATCGGACGCTGGTCTCGTTTGGACCGGCACGTCCGGTCAGTGGTAGCAGAAGGCGTGCATTTCGGTCTCATGACCGGACGCTGGGTCGCTCACCGATCGGACGTAGGGCGTACAGAGGAGACGTTGTGTGACCGGACACTAGCTGTGTCCGGTCAAGCATGACCGGACGCGTCCGGTCGGAGAAAATCGCGTTTGGGACCTTACTAGAAACGACCGGACACTGAAGTCCAGCGTCCGGTCAATTTCTAACTAACACGTCTGGTCAGCAGACGACCGTTGAAATCTGACGAACGGTATTTGAAGCAGGGGACACGTGGCATGAATCACGTGACCGGACGTTGAGGGCCAGCGTCCGATCGATCGGACTGGAGCGTCCGATCACCCCGCGCTGTACCCAGTGAAGGGGTACAACGGTTCTATTTTGTGGGGGCTTCTATTTAAGCCCCATGGCCGGCTCAAGCTCACTCTCTTGGCCATTTGCATTGACATAGCAACCTTGTGAGCTTAGCCAAAGTCCTCCCACTCATTTCCATCATAGATTAAATATCTTTGTGAGATTGGGAGTGAATCCAAGTGCATTGCTTGAGTGTTTGCATCTAGAGGCACTTGGTGTTCGTGTTTCGCTGTGGGATTCGCTTGTTACTCTTGGTGGTTGCCGCCACCTAGACGGCTTGGAGCAGCGAGGATTGTCGAGCGGAGGGTGGTGATTGTCTTCGGCTCCGATCGTGGTGATTGTGAGGGGTTCTTGACCTTTCCCCGGTGGAGCGCCAAAAGGTACTCTAGTAGATTGCTCGTGGCTTGTGTGATCCTCATCTTGTGTTGGTTGTGCGGCACCCTATTTAGGGTTTGGCGTGTGATGCCAATTAGCGCGTGAACCTCTAAGTGAGTGAATCGCCACAACGAGGAGTAGCTTGCCGGCAAGCAAGTGAACCTCGGTAAAAAATCATTGTTTTCATCATTGATTCCGAGGTGATTGGTCTTCATTGTTATCCACACTTGTGATTGATTGGTTCATACATCTACACAGCAGTATAACATTCTTGCCTTCTCTTTACATTACCGCAAACTAGTTGTCAAGCTCTTTAGTGTAGTTAGTTGTGAGAGCTTGCTTGCTTGGTTAGTGTGGCTCTTTAGTTAGCATTTGAGAGCACACTAACATAGAGTAGTGTCATAGCTATTGTGTGAATACATTCTACCTAAACTAATATTGTGGTAGGTGGCTTGCTTTTTGAGTAGGCTAGCGCAACACTTGCTTCGCCTCTTAATTGTCTAACCTTTTGTTGAGTGTTGTTGTAGAATTTTTTATTAGGCTATTCACCCCCCCTCTAGCCATTAGGACCTTTCAACATCGTAACCAAATTTAATATTGTCCCATCCAAATATCTCTAGCGTGGTCACCATATGCTTCAATGTCTAGTTATCAGTACCATAGTCTTCTAGGATCCAGAATGAAAGCTGATACTTCCTAAACATACTAGCAGTACATATACACAACTGACCCTGAGCTTTATGGATGGAGATTGCTTCACCACGTGGCCTATGAATTTTCCTCCATGCCTTTCCCTGCATATCAACAGCAACTATCTTGGAGAACTCCAGCCAGTGCATAGAACCATTAAGGAACTCACTTGTCGCATATGTGCATACAACACCCTCGACCCATTCAGATTCCTTAAACGTCCATGCTGCACTCTTAGATGAGTAGATGCTCACACCTATGGACTCACCCGCCCTCTTCTTCCCATATTCAATCACATGGAAGTGCGAGGAGACTGTTGGATTGAACCACAAGTGAGCTGAACCAAAAGAACAGTTGTTATCTAGCAGTAACCACCATTTGTTAGTCACCGGATTGCAGACAACATAGCAAAACCCAATGCACCAGTAGAGGATGAGCCCGTGGCAACAATCTAAGATCACAATATCCTGAATGGGGAAGGGCAACAAGCTTAAGGAGTGGTATTCACCATTGATGCTGGTGAAGTTGCATTTGCCTTTCCAGCTACGATAGAAGATTCCGACGATACTCGGATTTGGAGATAAGGCGGTTCCAGGAGCGACAGACACACTTGTAGATACACAAGGAGTGGGTCGTGAGGCATTGGAGGATGAGGACGAAGACATGGTCTATGAGAAGGGCCACTTATTTCCTCTTATTAGGGGCCTCCTCCTCCATCTTGAGTTCTTGACTAGGATCTGGTGGACCGGGTCCAGCGATGGAAGCAGCGGCGCTGTCGCCTGAATCAGAGAAGGAGCGCCTATGGAGATTGGATCGTGAGCTCCTTAGTAAATAGATGGAAGCTTGCTTCGTACTCAGATGTGTGAAGAGGAGAAAAATCCAAGAAAGATGGAGGGAAGTGCGAAAGCATTACCATTACCTTTGGATCTTGCGGGATTGAGCTAGAGCAGCCACGGCGGTGATGAGTACCAGCCTGGTCACCGGTGGATCTATGCGGGCCCTTACCGGTGAGGCGTACTGGCATGGGGTACTAGCTTGTCGATGGCGAGTGACGGCTTGCACCCCGCTGAGTAGGGGCAGTCGCACAGTTCAGCGCTAGGAGCAAGGAGCGGCGATGAGGAACAAAAGCTATGGGTGAGGAGAAAGACACAGGGTGGGCAGCGTGCTATGTAAGCAACCGTTTTAGACATGGGAATGGAAATTGTGACCAACTTTGTAAAAATGTGAAGGAGTCCATGCGTGGGCTTGGAAATTGACGAAAGTGTTACCATCCCGAATGTATGCAGGCAGTGGTGAAGGCTACCGATAGTGGTGAATGGGTCCAACGAAGATGTTCTAGGAGCCATCGCGCCACTATCGCCGCGGACGGTGGCGACTGCTGCCTGGTTGAGGGCGTCACTCATTCTACCCGATTGTAACTAGAAAATGTTAGATTAAGTACGAAATAAACTAGAACTGAGTCCAACATTCAATAATAAATCTTTCATTAATATCTTGTACCCTACATACAATCTATAGGTTTAGAAATTGAAATATGACATTCCAACAATCCTCATAACTTGCTTTGCTTTGGATAAGGGTCATTTGCATCAATCTCCTTAATATGTTCAATCAATGATGGAGCTAGATGCAACAACATTCTTCAATTTGCAAAGACCTTATGAGTATGGGGGGTAACCCATTACCCAACTAAAAAGGAGAATGGAGATGGGGAACAACCTCACAAAACTTCATCTAACATCCCCCTAGGAGAAGTGGGAGGAAGAGGAGAAGCAGAGCAACGAGGATATCTATTCCCTCATCTAGATTGCATTCGTGAGCCAGAACTGCTCTGGCTCATGAATGCAATCCAGATGATTCTCGGTCTCTTGCTCCATTGAAAGCTCCAGAAGATCCACCGGCACTAGGGCTCTTGCTCCAACGAAAGCTCTCCATGGTTTTGATTCTACATGCTCTAACCGCGGATAGCGATCAGTAGTGGGACCATACCATGGAGGCATTCCTCGCTACCTTCACAAAACATCCTCTAACACCCAGGACTAGCGGACATAGCCACACCTAGGTGATGGCGGAAGCTGATCTTGAAGGCCTTTTCCCAGCGGTGCCGAAGTTGATGGAGGTCTAGGGTATCCATGGCGATGGGAGACTAGGAGCAACTGAAGGGTTTCTCTAGTTTGTCTGATGGTAAGGGAGGAAGAAGGTTGGGATCAGAGTGCGCTTAAGAGGCTCGCCTTACCTTTGCTTAAATAGCCCCACCTCAAGACATGAGCGGGGATGGAACCATCAAGATCCATGACTTGCGCGGTCACCCACGCGGGTCACGAGCGAAGATGACGAGAAGTGGAAAATGAGGCGGTTTACATTCACTTGCACATTTCATACTCATCTAAAGGCCAGTCTCAGTGGGACTTTCATTTTCATTAAATAGGCCACGTCTCTCACGCAATCTTAGTGGAGCACAATTCTCGTGGAACGGCATTGGAAATTGGATGGAGAAAATTGACTGCACCACGCGGCTAGTTGTGAGTTCCCATACCACTTCGTAGAGGGTATTTAGCCCCCACTCGGCCACCTCCCCTGCCTCCTCTTGAATCAACGTACATCGATCGCTCCGCTCCGCCTCTCTAGCCCTCCTGCTCGCCGCCGTCCACACACCGTAGCTTCATCCACGATGCTGTGCGAACCCTCGGTTGGCCTCGTCGCACTCCGCATCGCACGACGTTGATGCCGGCAATCATGGTGGTGAGGCGACACCCCATGTCGCTGACGGCACTCCCTACCAACCTGGCCATTGAGATCGTCGGCCACCTCGCTGTGACCTCAGAGCGGCCCATGGATGACCTCAGAGCCGCATCTGTGGTGACCCCGTCGTTGGTCGACTCCTGGCACTAGACCGGTGTAGTCGCGGGGTGACATTGTGGAATGATCTCGGTGACTACTACACCCTCCTTCCTATTCTAACCCAACTTGGCAACCCGAAGGCTTGCTTGCGCATGGGGATACCAATCCTATTCGAGGAAAACCACAGCCTCTAGCCATGTCTCGATGATCCCGTCCACGCGACCGAGGCTAGGCACAATTTGGCGGCCTATCTGGTCGCCATATTCCTATATAGGCACAATGGCGATGCCGGCGACGATGACACTATGAGGCGGTACATGAGACGGGTCGAGGGTGAGGAAGAATGGTGGGCGGCTGCAGTGGGCGGTGGTGGCGGGCCAATGAGTAGGTGGCTAAGCAACAAGGGGTGTGTGATGTGCCATTGCCTGGCCGCCAAGGTGATCCACGAAACAACATGGGGCAAGTGGCTAACGCCACCGGCACAGGTATGCGGAGATCTTCCGTACACAGGCGACGCTTGCAGTGATGCAGACGGATGGAAAGGAAGGGCTCTGTTTTGCAGCGAGGATTGTAGGCTTTGCCATGAATTTGAGTTGTTCACATGGCATATTGGATTAAGAAACTACTAATTCACACTTTTACATGCGTGAGTGAATTAGTTAACTTTTGATTTTCGGTTGCTTTTGCTTTTGCTTTTTTGTTGTTTTGTTTCAATTTTATTTGTAGTGCCCCATAACTTAAGTAGACTTAATAGACTATATGTACAATGGTTGTCCTTTTAAGTTGTCTCACAGTAACTCACAATTCCTTAATTAATGCATGGAATAAAACTAGGAATGTGAGTTGCATGACAATAGCAACTTATACAATGGTATAGCATATGATACGACATGAGACGGGACTCACGGGCGGGCTTGGAAATTGAAACAATACACGCGGGACTCACGTGCGGGCTTCGAAATTGACATGAAAGTGTTACCATCCACACCGTCTGCAGGCGGTGGTGAAGGCTACCGGTGCTGGTGAATGGGTCCTACGAAGATGTTAGCACCTAATAACGATGGCCGTGTCATTCATGTCAAAGGTGCACAAATGGAAAGTTCCAGGCAACAGTAAACACAGATATGTTCAAAGTTCAAACTCAAAGTAAATAGTTGTATGAACAATTTTTGTATAGGATGCAGAGGCAGATTACAATCCAACTACTCGAGGGGAGAGTAAAGAATGATGTAAGGTACATCCATCATGGCCGACACGGCCGTGGCCATGGGCTAAAAGTAGAGGATGAGGTCCTCTCGATCGCAAAAGGACGATCATGGCAGGAACCTAGGCTCCAGCCCACATAGGCCCCCACACTGAAGCTGGGCAGCGACTAGGGCCCCTGTGGCACCTTGACGAATGCCATAGTTGGTCACCTCCATGACCCATGCCAGCAAGGCGCGAAGATGCTCCTCCACTATCTCACCCGCAGGTGCCACCGTGCGGATGGCAACGACTACTGCTTGGTTGAGGGCGTTGAAGCGGTGGCTATTTTTTGTGAACAACTGGGCGGCGACGTGGGCATTGTTGTCGGCATCTAGGTGAAGGAGGATCGCCTCTGCCGTCTACTGAGCCAGGTCATCATTGGCCTGACGCAACTCCGCTACCTCAGCCTACGTGGCGTGGAGCTGCTCCTCGACTGCTGAAAAAGGTGACAAGAAAACCCTACAACTGAACACACGATGTTGCATCGCATGAAGTGAAAGAGCAAGATTGTGCCCAATATGACTTACCAACGAGCCATGCCTGGGCCTCGGCGACTGTAGCCTCCGCCACGGCCATTTCGCGCTCTGACAAGACAAGCACCGTCTACACGACGTCGAGGCAAAGCTACAGCCGGTGCACCTCCCGGCTCTCCTCTCCGAGGGCAGATCGGGGCACCGGTTGTGGTGACGCTGAGGTGCCTCCCCCATCAGCGGGGAAGCACGGTGCCGGATCGACTATGGAGATAGGTCTATACAATGGGAAGCATCAAGACCACCAGCGTAAGATAAAGTGCAAGAGCCATACTTAATTACTAGTACTCCCATCGTAAACTGTCATGAAGGAGGGGAGGACCTCCGAAGACCCTCTCCTCTGGTGAGTCTTCCCTTGGGTGCTTCTGCCGCTCTACCATTGGATGAGATTTGGAAGATGGGGTGTGTGGGTGGTAAGTGTAACGAGTTTAGAAAGGAATCGTACTTACTACCCTGCTTTTATCGAAGGATATATATAGGCGAGCTAGGTGTCCATTTGATTTCCTACAATTGCACCAAGCGAGAGCAGGAGTTAAGGCGAGGCCACGTCTCCCACAATCTTAGTGGACCACAGTTCTCCTGGAATGGCGTTGGAAGTTGGATGGAGAAAATTATAAAGAAATAATATGTCTAAAATGCAAATGCTAAAAAATGAAACGAAATATAGTTAAAAGTACGACACCCATTGATGCAACATTTCATTAAAAATTAAATCTTTATTCATAAGTTTAGTAGGTTACAATCGAAAGGTGTACAATAACATAGATGTATCCAAGACTACTGGGTGTACAATAACAAAGACCTATCGAGTATAGAAAACAACCTATACTCGACTGTGAAGTCGTAAAACTTCCACTAACATCACCCAAGAAGGGGCATGCAGCGGAGTTTGAAATGACAGAGTTGTAGTCGTAGGCTGCACCATTGAAGAGAGCCGACACGACACCAACCTCGCAAAGCTTCCACTTGCATCCCCCCATAGGCAAGGGTTGCAGAGGAAAGCACGAGGAGAAGGAAGGGAAACAAGCGTTCCCTTGCACCGTCGCATCTTCAAGCGCTCCCTTGTTGCACCATCGCATCTGCATCTACGATGCGGACGAAGTTCGCATCAGCATCACGATGAAGCTCCATGGAAGCATGCTTTCTCTGCCACACTGGCATGCACTTCAGCAAGCTACACCTAGAGCATCCTAGAGAAGATCTTGGCTTCCTTGGCCCACCGAAGGCACTTCCTCAGCTCCGAGGCTTGTCGGTCGTACTACTCATCCAGAGCAAGCAGGTACGTGGTCAAGTGTACCATGGTTCGGATGTCTTCTTGCACATCCCACCCTTGTAAAGACTCCATGCGAGCCCTCCATACTCGTTAATTCTTTTCCAAAGGTGGAAAGAACCTCATGGGGGTAAGAGCAATGGGTTCTTCATAGATCTGGCAAAGGTGCCGCAAGGCTTTGCGGACCACAACATGGTAGGTGTCGACGAAGCAAAACCTGGTTGTGGTCACATTACAGGCTTCAGTGATGTTAAGACACTCCTCACTCTTCCCAATATAGACGGTAACTTCACACCGCTCAGTGTCATGCTTTTCATACTCACGGCCCTCATACTCGGGACGATCTTTGACTCTGAGTTTTTGTAGGGTGGCATACAGGATTTTGGGAAAACCCTCAGTGTTCAGGCAGTAACTGCTAACCCAGGCTCCTGCCATTACTGGTGGGTGGTTCCAAGGAAGGATTGAGCGAAAAGATTGCTCAAAAGGAAAAGCTAGGCGAGCTAGAGTGCACCGGGTGGTGGTACCAATGGCTAGGCCAGGCCCTACTTATTATGGCAAAGCAATCAATGGTCCTGGCGCAGTCCACCCTCGGTTCCAGCGTGGGCTACTACAAATGAATCGACCGGATTTTTTTTTTGCGCCTTCAAGGCGAGCGATGTCCGAGGCCATTAATGACTAGTACTGCTGCAGGGCAAGGGTCCAACAAGAGCACAGAAAAGAGTACGGGGCGACGTGGGTCACAGTAGGCGTGAACCACAGGCAAACGTGGAGCATGAAGTCATAGTGCAGTAATAACTCCAAAACAAGGATGGATCAGTCATGCACAATACGACACGCGTGACATCTATGAAGGGCGCATCTACCAGCAATACAGTCACCACGACTAAGGCATTACTAGCGCGACTGACTTAAAGATCGTAGACTATGCGAGAGTCAGTCCACCAAAGAGAACCTAGTTAAACCTATTCTGGATGTTCAACTATAGCAATAGGGCTACTTATATACTTCGTAGTTAAACGCCCTAACTTTTTGCAAAAATAGGTTGTCAAATTTTAGTTTAGAAAAGGAGTTTTTAAGCTTTATTTCTTTATTTATGCTCTGATATCAACTGTGGCAGAACCGTCTAATCTAATGCCTCCCAGGAGTACTTGTCTTCCATTAGACACTAAGTACCCAAGAGAGGACACTAAACTACACAGTTCCGTCAAGCACACCCCAAGGGAGAACTCAAAAATCCACATTTTTCCATCAGGATCATAAATGAGAGAATACATCTTACAACATTCTCTTAAGTCATTTCTTACATCACTTTATTACAGTAACAAAATATTACCTCAATTGATTATGACAGTAGAATATAACAATGTTATAAGATTTATAGAGGAAGCAAGATTAATTTAATGACATGGTGGAGCATTAACATAGTGGACATTTTCATACAAGAAATGCTAGCAAATTTTACATCTTTTCTTATAAAAACCTTTCGTGAGGGTTATAAATAAACACTACGGTCGTAGAGTAAAAGAAATCCTCTTTGAGCCCACCAGGAGGTTTCCACACATAAGAGTCAGCTCTAAGTATCCTCCGATCACCTGCAATAGGGGAATAAAACCCTGAGTACTCGATTGTACTCAGCAAGACTTACCCGATAGGAGAAAAAAAAGACTCCAAGGATATGCAAGGCTATCTGGCTTGTAGGTTATTGCATCTATGGAAGCATTACTAAATGTGCGTCCTTATATTCAACTTCATTAGTAGTCATCATTAGTTCATTAACTAACCATTCTATGTAAGCACCTATACTACTTTCAAGCAGGTGGTAAGCAATCAGAACTATTTTACCATCTTTCATATTTCAGTTCTTACTGCGGTGCTAGACCATAGCCAAGTCAATACCGTCTCACAGAAATGGCGATTAGAGAATCAATGTATCCCAGCTGGGTACCTCGAAACACACGCCCCGTTTGTACCCCAGGCACAAACAAGAGCAACCCATTCCCCTCCTATCATGGGGTCTAGGTCCCCATCCAAACTTTGACTCCAAGCCCCACACTTGAGACCCGGTCTCAGTATGGTGCTTAGACCTCCACCTTTCCCCGCATCCAATCAGTCAATCTGGAAAGAGTCGGAACCCATGACAAGAGCGTAACAAGCCTTCCCGCTCCCATAAGCAAGTATGTCATCAGGATAATAAGTCTGTGGCCTGACTACCATCCACAGCAACGGACGGTCCTCAATCGACACAAGCGGAACAAGTGCAATCCGAGCCTCGCTCGAATGCCTAACCAAGACCAGATCCAAAGTACCATTCCATCCGATCTCTAATTATCATCCATATGTATTCCATGTGATAGTAATATAATAACAATAATAATATCTTTCCTATCTCTAGCGAGTGACAGGTAATCACTCGACTTCTACCGGATCCTATAGCATAGCAATCTACATGATCCTAACATACTAGTAGGACTCATAGGATAAGGATATATCTATATGCAAGTGGTTTTCATTCAACTCCTTAAAACTTAATGCACAAGCATAAGATAAAGTGCAGAATAATAGGGGTTATGCATCGGGGCCTCCATGGGTAAGATATAACCAAAAGTTCACATTCCATCATAGTGACACGATCATCAAGGCGTCATCTTTTCCGCTACTTCAGTCCACTCCATGATCCATCATTGTTCCTATTATGATATACGTGGATACAACGCAGAGACACAATTAATCAACGGTAACCGCAACTATTAAATATATGATTACGCTCTACAAGCTAATGAGCTAGATTTAATGAGTAACGTACTGGTCTACGTATCCATGTCGTCAAGTAAGGCTTTGTCTCCGAAAAAATGTTCTAGTTTTAAAATCCCAAGGTGCTTTGGCATTTTATTGATTAAATATATATTTTCAAACTAGGGCTCATTTAGCTACCTTAGCAAACTGATTATTATGGAGCTACAAAAATTACAGTGAGCACCTAATAATGTTAGGGATTTACTATAAAAATTTTAGAGCCAACACTATCACCAATTTATCACAACAATTCCTACAAGTTTATATCTTACAATATTAAGCATCTTAAATTAATTAGATAACTCCTGAAAATATCATAAAACTATGTGAACAAAATATAATAGCAGATACATCATGATTTTAGGAACCCAACAAAATTAGTTTCATAATTTTTGGACATCTATATCATTTTATATTAATTATGAAAGTTCAGCTCAGAAATAAAAAAGAAAAGCTATTTCTATTTTTCCCAAAAAAGATAACCGAATCCGGCCCAACGCGGCCCATGGCGAGGAGCCTGCGCGTGCTGGCGTTTTAGCGAAAACGCCCCTGAGCTTCCTACTATTCTCGCAGCCACTATTTGTCCTATTAACTAAGTCAGCACTTATGCATGAAAGACCCCGAGAGAAGCTGTCTTCGCATCGGAGAGGTGCCCTTGACCCCTGTTTTCGCCGGCGCGGCGTGGACCAGTATGGCCCCATTCGCCGGCCAACCGGGACCCTTGCAGACCTAGCTATGGGACCGATGCTCAACTATGGGCCGACGCACGATGATGGGCGGTGGTTGCACCAACGGAGATGAAGCAGAGCGGGCTCTCCCCGATGGTGGGCAACCTACGGCGGCGCCAACCGCGTTTTGGTGAGCCACAGCGTGCAACAGATAATAGAAGTGATGGGTAAGCATTAGTGATAGACCACGATCCTACCCGTATCGGTGGCCTGGCAAGAGACGCCCCGAGCAAGTCTGGCCACGTGCACGCGGTGAGCTCGACAGCGAACCGTAGCGACACGGCCGTGTCAGCGGCGTGGAGGCGGCTATAGGGCTACGACTTGGGTGCGAATGACGAAGAGGGGTTCTAGGCGGGGCTAGTGGTGCGGTCAATTCGACGCGAGATGACGAGGTTGGAGCTAGCCACAGTGAGGCGGGCTAGGCCTTAATGGCGCAGTGGTGGGAGCAAAGCTCCAAAATTGGAGCTCAGTCTGGCCGTAATCGAGGCGGGGTGCGGAGGTTGATGAGAGGCTATGACGATGGAATTGTGGGTTCATGGAATTGATGAGAGACTACCCCTCACAGGCAGGCGTGTTGGCGCGACTCAGTGGCAGAGAGAAGGAAAGAGAGAGAGACGGGGTGCGGCCGGTGACTCAACGAGGTGAGCCTTGGCGGGACACGGTTGACGCGACTAGCGTGGCCCACGGCCAAACACTAAACGACAGGCACGCATGCTCAAGACCGGCGTGGCCCGCGCGTTGTAGTGTCATAAATGGCATGCATGACGGCGATCAAACCTCATCGCTGTGGCATCAAAATAGGCCGGCGACACACGTGGTGCAGCGATAAATGACGCGAAGGCGATGCAAATGAAGGCGGCGTGAGCACGATGTGATGTGATAGCAAAGAATGACGGCCGCGTCGTAGCACACGAGGTGGGTAGGCGTAAGTGAAATACGCGAGGTAGGGGCAGCGCCGCTAAGCCGGGCAAGCCACAGCAATGACGGCTCCTCGCGGTCAGGTCAGGGTGACTTGGGCGGCCAAGTGCGGTAGCATGCGTGCACACGCAGAGCGCGCCTACGCCATGAAAGCACACCCCCATGGCCTGGTCGATCCCGAGAACGAGCTATGCATGGATTCTAAAGCAGCAACTACCACTAAACCATTGCCTCTAAACCGAAACCGACTTCACCACGATCAAACTGATACATAAGGCTACTCAGCTGAGCTAAAACACCGTATCACCCTCTAACCCAATCTCTCTAAATACAGTGGTACACAAGCTTGAAATTTTCTAAGTTTTTGAGTTGAACTCTATTTCAAATTGCATTTCTAAGCTATTGAAAATATTACTAAGAAATATTATTTTTCAACAACAAGTATTTCATTGTCATCTACAAAGTTTGCACTTCCAACTTTATTTAAGTATCACACACATGTTCTATAGTATTTTTGCTTAATAAAAATTGGTTTTAAACCCTACTTGATATACATGAGCTATTGCATCAACATTGATTTAACATTTTTATTGATTATTTTAGGCTACAAGAAATTTATCAACACCTTCTATCGCATGCATTATTACACAAACACGGTGCTCATGACATGATTTAGTAGTTGGTTTAGGGCCTAACATCGAGGGTGTTATAGCTCTACCCCCCTTAAACAAAATCTCGTCCCAAGATTTGAAACACGGATCAGAAGGGGAAAAATACGATTACACTTCGCAGAACTAAAATTACATGAAAGATCACACTACATCGAACACTAAACCATACAGGAATTTAGAGATACATGATTAAGAGCAACCTAATACAACCAAGGCTTAATCCAGAAGTCGAGATAGACGAGGACAATAGAGGAACAATAAGAAAATAATTATCCAAAACATGGCGTATGCCCAACAGATCCAGAAATAGGAGACTGAGAACTCAAACAACGTGAACCCTAAGACCAACTAACCAACGGTAGACTTAAACTTCTTCGATGAAAACCAGATCCCATCTTCTTCTCAGATTACACAATCACCTTTGACTGACGAACCTAGTTCCTTGAATGATGACTGAATCTCATAGCTCTACTTCAGATTCGAGGGGATGGGGATGAAGAAGGAGAGCAAAGGCCAAGGGCATCTTATAGTGGTGAACGGAGGTGGGGCGTAGCGCACCGGAAGTAGAGGCGGCATGGAAGGGAAACACTGATGGTCATAAGGTGGGAAGAGCGTCAGCCATGGTGCGCTCCCTACGCGAGCTTGAGTGGAGGGAGGAAAAAAGAGAGGAGTGGGGGTTCGCTCGACGAGGAAGGCGTGCAGTGGCCGTGTCCCCAAAAGAGGAAAACAAGAGGGGGTCCGGTACGGGGATGAGGGCAAGGATCAAGAGCCGACCGGATGCTGAAAAAGGAGAAGCGCACAGTGCACGAGTATGGTGGATGCGGCATAATGTCGTTGTTACGCAAGGATAGGTTGCTAGTGGACCCTGACACTAACAGCGTCCGCAAGGCATGCGGCAATAGTGACCTGGCAAGCGTAGTACGAGCGAGCTGGACACAGTGCTTGGGACATGACATCCACTCAGGCTTTTCCAATCACTCACTACTACCCGAGGGCTACCTTTTCCTTATTGTTTTTCTTTTCCTTCCCTTCCTTGTTCACCATATGCGCCAACCTTTTGTACGAACTGAGATCGCGACATACATGCTTCCTCCAAAACCACATTCTCTTGTTTACTTTGGGGAACACTATTTCATCAACCCGTTGTGGATTTCTCATTCGAATATCTGAATATTTCCAAGAAGAATATTTTGTACCAAGAGCGGTATGGCGGTGTAACTTGGTAAAGGTACTTCGTCACAACCTCGATACCAGTGCGTGCCGAGCAGCGTCACCATGTGGCAGCTGTCCCACAGGGGCCCTCGGTTTCATCGCGGCACCATAAGCTATTAACCAGAAAGCTATTACCAACTTACACGCAATGAAGGCGGTGGGGTCATAGACCACAGAATCAGAGGAGTATTGCAAGAGAAGATTCAGACAACAAGGGTTCCTTTCGCAACAAGGGATAAGGAATCCAAATCCCACAATGGATTTGATTTAAAAAGATTCAAGTGCTCTGCTGGGACATCCACAATTAGTTGATACAGTGTCCTACGTTATCCCATTAGGGCCGGTCTACTGGCATCTGAATGGTGGCTCTCTTGTAACCCACTTAACGTCGCCCTTGAAAACCCTAAGTACGTCGAATGAGACCTAAGGATAGATGGACGCAATAAACACAACGACATAAATAAAATGCACATTCCAAACGTCCTTATACTAGTACAACATACAGGCATTCACTCTCCCATTGTTGACACATCATTCACCCTCCTTACGACCAGACGATCTCAACAACTACGGATGAAATACAACAGAAAGATTACAATACTGGAGGACAGCAATGAAAGACACCACTAACTACAGGTACATCTTCCCAAGGCAACTAATCTACTTTGTCGGACCACACATCTTCATTCCCGGGCTCGGTGGATTCTTCTATCGCCCTGGCTATGGATCTGCCTCCTCTCTTGGCAGTGGCTGAGTGAGGGGAAGCAAGGGTTCTACTTCTGACACTTCCAAGGGTAGGGGTGCTGGTGGTACTGCAACACCGGTTCTCCTTCTTTCCGGAGGGTGGACAGGGATTCCCTCCAAGGTCAAGGGATCTTGCCATTCAGCGGCCAGTGTCCTACGCTTGGCCCTGGCGACAAGATAGGCCTCTCCCAACTGATGGGCATGCCGATCCTTGGCCTCCTTTAGGGCTTTTGACATGACAGTCTCCCGACTCTCTGGCTGCCACACTAGCATGCGCTTCAGCAAGCTACACCTAGAGCATCCTAGAGAAGATCTCGGCTTCCTCGGCCCACCAAAGGCACTTCCATAGCTCCGAGGCTTGCCAGTCATTCGGCTTATCTAGAGCCAGCAGGTACGTGGTCAAGTGCACCATGGTTTGGCTGTCTTCTTGCACATCTCGCCCTTGCAAAGCCTCCATGTGAGCCCTCCATACCCATCGATTCTTTTCCAAAGGTGGAAAGAACCTCATGGAGGTACGAGCAATGGGCTCTTCATAGATCTGGCAAAGGTGACGCAAGGCTTTGCGGGCCACAACTTGGTAGGTGTCGACGAAGCGAACCCCGATTGCGGTCACATTCCAGGCTTCAGTGTTGTCGGGACACTCTTCACTCTTCCCAATATAGACGATACTTCACACCGCTCAGTGTCATGCTTTTTATACTCACGGCCCTCATACTCGGGATGATCTTTGACTCTGAGTTTTTGTAGGGTGCATATAGGATTTTGGGAAAGCCCTCAGTGTCCAGGCAGTAACTACTAACCCAGGCTCCTGCCATTCCTTGTGGGTGGTTGCAAGGAAGGATTGAGCGAAAATCTTGCTCAAAAGGAAAAGCTAGGCGAGCTGGAGTGCACCGGGTGGTGGTACTAATGGCTAGGCTAAGCCCTGCTTATAATGGCAGAGCTATCAGTGTTACTGGCGCAATCCACCCTCGGTTCTAGTGCGGGCCACTACTAATGAATCGACCAATTTTTTTTTGTGCGTTCAAGGCGAGCGATGTCTGAGGCCATTAATGACTAGTACTGCTGTAGGGCAAGGGTCCGACAAGAGCGCAGAAAAGAGTACGGAGCGATGTAGGTCACGGCAGGCGTGAACCACAGGCGAACGCGGAGCACAAAGTCACAGTGCAGTAATAACTCCGGAACAAGGACGAGTCAGTCGTGCACAATACGACATGCGTGACATCTATGAAGGGCGCATCTACCAGCAATACGGTCACCACGACTAAGGCATTACTAGCGTGACTAACTTAAAGATCGTATACTACACGAGAGTGAGTCCACCGAAGAGAACCTAGTTAAACCTATTCCGGATGTTCAACTATAGCAATAGGGCTACTTATATACTTCGTAGTTAAACGCCCTAATTTTTTGCAAAAATAGGTTGTCAAATTTTAGTTTAGAAAAGGAGTTTTGAAGCTTTATTTCCTCATTTATGCTCTGATACCACCTATGGTAGAACCGCCTAATCTAATGCCTCCTAGGAGTACTTGTCTTTCATTAGACACTAAGTACCCAAGAGAGGACACTAAACTACGTAGTTCCATCGAGCACACCCCAAGGGACAACTCAAAAATCCACATTTTTCCATCAGGATCATAAATGAGAGAATACATCTTACAACATTCTCTTAAGTCGTTTCTTACATCACTTTATTACAGTAACAAAATATTACCTCAATTGATTATGATAGTGGAATATAATAATGTTATCAGATTTACAGAGGAAGCAAGATTAATTTAATGACATGGTGGAGCATTAACATAGTGGACATTTTCATACAAGAAATGCTAGCAAATTTTACATCTTTTCTTATAAAAACCTTTCGTGAGGGTTATAAATAAACACTACGGTTGTAGCGTAAAAGGAATCCTCTTTGAGCCCACCAGGAGGTTTCCACACATAAGAATTAGCTCTAAGTATCCTTCGATCACCTGCAATAGGGGAATAAAACCCTGAGTACTCGATTGTACTCAGCAAGACTTACCCAATAGGAGGAAAATAAAAGACTCCAAAGATATGCAAGGCTATCTAGCTTGTGGGTTATTGCATCTGTGGAAGCATTACAAAACGTACGTCCTTATATTCAACTTCATTAGCAGTCATCATTAGTTCATTAACTAATCATTCTATGTAAGCACCTATGCTACTTTTAAGCAGGTGGTAAGCAATCAGAACCATTTTACCATCTTCCATATTCTAATTCTTACTACGGTGCTAGACCATAGCCAAGTCGGTACCGTCTCACAGAAATGGCGATTCACGAATCAATGTATCCCAGCTAGGTACCCCAAAACACACGCCCCGTTTGTACCCCTGGCTCAAACAAGACCAACCCATTCCACTCATGTCACGAGGTCTAGGTTCTCATCCAAACTCGGACTACAAGCCCCCACACTTGAGACCCGGTCTCAGTATGGTGCTTAGACCTCCACCTTTCCTCGCCTCCAATCAGTCAGTCTGGAAAGAGCCAGAACCCGTGACAAGAGCGTAACGAGCCTTCCCGCTCACATAAGCAAGTATGTGCTCAAAATAATAAGTCTATGACCTGATTACCATCCACAGCAACGGACGGTCCTCAATTGACACAGGCAGAACAAGTGTAATCCGAGCCTCGCTCGAATGCCTAACCAAGACCGGATCCAAAGTACCATTCCGCTCGGTCTCCAATTATCATCCATATGTATCCCATGTCATAGTAATATAATAACAACAATAATATCTTTCCTATCTCTCACGAGTGACAGGTAATCACTCGACTTCTACCGGATCCTATAGCATAGCAATCTACATGATCCTGACATACTAGTAGGACTCATAGGATAAAGATATATATATATATATGCAAGTGATTTTCATTCAACTCCTTAAAACTTAATGCACAAGCATAAGATAAAGTGCAGAATAATAGGGGTTATACATCGGGGCTTGCCTGGGTAAGATATAACCAAAAGTTCACATTTCATCATAGTGACACGATCATCGAGGCATTATCTTTTCCGCTACTTCAGTCGACTCCATGATCCATCGTTGTTCCTATTATGATATACGTGGATACAACGCAGAGACGTAATTAATCAACGGTAACCGCGACTCTTAAATATACGATTACGCTCCACAAGCTAATGAGCTAGATTTAATGAGTAACGTACTAGTCTACGTATCCATGTCGTCAAGTAAGTCTTTGTCTCCAAAAAAATGTTCTAGTTTTAAAATCCCAAGGTGCTTTGGTATTTTATTGATTAAATATATATTTTTGAACTAGGGCTCATTTAGCTACCTTAGCAAACTGATTATTATGGAGCTATAAAAATTACAGTGAGCACCTAATAATTTTAGGGATTTACTGTAAAAGTTTTAGAGCCAACACTATCACAAATTTATCACAACAATTCCTATAAGTTTATATCTTACAATATTAAGCATCTTAATTTAATTAGATAACTCTTGAAAATATTATAAAACTATGTGAACAAAATATACTAGCAGATAGATCATGATTTTAGGAACCTAACAAAATTAGTTTCACAATTTTTTGACATTTATATCATTTTATATTAATTATCAAAGTTCAGCTCAAAAATAAAAAAAGAAAAGCTATTTCTATTTTCCCCGACAAAGATAACCGAATCCGGCCCCACGCGGCCCACAGCGAGGAGCCCCCGCGCGCGCTGGCATTTTAGCAAAAATGCCCCGAGCTTCCTACTATTCTCGCAGCCACTATACATCCTATTTACTCAGTCAGCACTTATGCATGAAAGACCCCGAGAGAAGTGTCTTTGCATCGGGGAGGTCCCCGTGACCCCCACGCTCATCGGCGCGGCATGGACCGTTACGGTCCCGTTACGCCGCCAACTGGGACCCTTGCAGACCTAGCTATAGGACCGATGCTCACCTATGGGCTAACGCGCGATGATGGGCGGTGGTTGCACGAACGGAGGTGAAGCAGAGCGGGCTCTCCCCGATGGCGGGCGACCTACGACGGCGGCAATCACATTTCGGTGAGCCACAGCACACAACAAATAATAGAAGTGACGGGTAAGCATTAGTGACGCACCATGATCCTACTCGTGGCGGTGGCCTAGCGGGAGACGCCCCGAGCAAGTCTGGCCACGTGCGTGCAACGAGCTTGATGATGAACCGCAGCGACACGGTCGTGTCAGCGGCGTGGAGGCGACTATAGGGCTGCGACTTGGGTACGCTAGACGAAGAGGGGTTCTAGGCGGGGCTAGTGGTGCAGTCAATTCGACGCGAGATGATGAGGTTCGAGCTGGCCACGGTGAGACGGGCTAGGCCTTAATGGCGTAGTGGTGGGAGCAAAGCTCCAAAATTGGAGCTTGGCCTGGCCGTAATCAAGGCGGGGTGGGGCGGTTGATGAGAGGCTGTGAGGACGGAACTGTGGGTGCATGGAATTGATGGGAGACGACCCCTCATAGGCAGGCACATTGGCGCGGCTCGGCTGCAGAGAGAAGGAAAGAGAGAGAGAGAGAGACGGGGTGCGGCCGGTGACTCGATAAGGCGAGCCTTGGCGGGATGCGGTTGACGCGACCAGCGTGGCCCGTGGCCAAATGCTAACTAACAGGCGCACATGCTCGCGACCGGCGTGGCCCGCGCGCCGCAGTGTCATAAATGGCATGGCGATGGCGGTCCGGCCTCGTGCACGCGGCATCAAACGGGGGCCGACACAATAGCGGTGCGGCGGGCAGCGACGCAGCGGCGAATGATCGCGAGCAAAAGCGCGAGCGAAGCGACGTGATGCGAAAGCAAAGCAATGGCGGCTTCATTGCGCGACGAGAGTGGGTCGGTCGGCGTGTGGCGACTGCATGGGTAGGGGGGCGGCGCCCGCTCGGCGGGCAAGCCACAAGAACGGCGGCGGCTCCTCGCGGTCGGGTTAGGGCGACCAGGGCGGCCAAGCGCGGCAGCGCGCGTGCGCACGCAGAGCGCGCCAACGCCACGACGGCGCGCTCCCGCGGCTTAGTGACCACGCCCAGCCCAAAGGGCTAGCCCGAGAACATGTTGTGCATGGATTTTAAAGCAGCGACTACCACTAAACCTTTGCCTCTAAACCGAAACCGACTTCACCATGATCAAACTGATACATGAGGCTGCTCAGCCGAGCTAAAACACTGCATCACCGTCTAACCCAATCTCTCTAAATAAATTGCTAAAGTTAGCAATGTCCAGCTGTACACAAGCTTGAAATTTTCTAAGTTTTTTTGAGTTGAACTCTATTTCAAATTGCATTTCTAAGCTATTGAAAATGTTACTAAGCAATATTATTTTTCAACAGCAAGTATTTCATTGTCATTTACAAAGTTTGCACTTCCAACTTTATTTAAGTATCACACACATGTTCTATAGTATTTTTGCTTAATAAAAATTGATTTTAAACCCTACTTGATATACATGAGCTATTGCATCAACATTGATTTAACATTTTTACTTATTATTTTAGGCTACAAGAAATTATCAACACCTTTTATGACATGCATTATTATACAAACACGATGCTCGTGACATGATTTAGTAGTTGGTTTAGGGCGTAACACCGAGGGTGTTACAGTTTCTTTGCTCACTTGTTCTATTCTGGGCTATTGGGCTTTATTAGTTTCTTTATTAGTCAACTTCTGCTCAAGAATACTCACCAATTTTGTTTCGGACAAGGGGGAGCTGGAGCCCAGTTTGGCCTCCACTGGGCTCCGCCCGTGGCCATATAAACACATGTCAGAACCCAAGGGGCGTGAGATCTTGCATTTTGATTCGGATCGAGGAGTGAATTAATTAGACGTATCAAATTTCCTATTCACATTTATTTTCAAGCAGTTATAGGAAAAATCTTTCAGATTTGGGCAGACAAACTTTTGCCCTTGGCTTCGCCTATAAAATGGGCCTGCAACTATGATGTGCAGCACTCAAAGAGGTAGCCGAGTACCAAGAAAGAAAGATACGTGTGCATCATCATCATCAAAAGTCAAGGTTGGTCCTTAATTCCTTCTCTTTGTTTTCATGTTTTCTCTAGAATATGTATAGTTCGTCAGACCACAGTTGTAGCAAGTAAACTCTGGTATTAAGCCTTGTATGGCATGGCTCAAATCGGCTCTGGTTCCTTGCTGCAATGCACGGAGGAGACGGTGAACCTAAAACTAATTGTTTCATTGGCTTCTAGTTCATTCTAGGAGAAGAGAGAAAAACAACTTCTAACTATAGTGCACGAAGGAGCCAGAGCTGGAGCTCTTAATAATCTACATATATGTCATTCATTCTAATATGGAACTACTGTAATAATCTATGTATATGTCATTCAATCTAATCTACTGTAAAACATAAACATGCTTGCTGTTAATACATGATATGATACTGCGATTTGGAAATAATATATATGTTGTACGATGCTATAATCAAGTAGAGAATATTATGATTTTGCTTAATCTTCTTCATAGTATCATGAAGTGAAGAGTACTATTAAAATTGATTTCCTCATTTTGTATGCAGCATCCTCATGGCATCCGGGAACCAAGGGTCTGCCCCAAGGGCATTAGTTGTCGAGGATATCAAAGTTGATTGTGTGATTCTCATGCATATGTTGCACAAACTTAACTGCGAGGTTACTGCTGTTGAGAATGGGAAAGAAGCTATTGACCTTTTTGTGGAAGGGAAAACATTTGACATTGTTTTCTTAGATAAGGATATGCCCATAATGTCGGGTCCCGAGGTACGGTATATATTTTAAATTGATATATAGTAGATTTATATTTATTTCATGTTATTTTTTATGAACATTAATCTCAAGTTTCTCCAAAACTTATAGAAAAAAGATATCTTCTAGCATTTCGACTTACTAGTATTACTTATCAGTTATTTCACCTGTTGTATTATGTTACAGCATAACAAATAAAAAAACGTGTAGCGTATATGAAGCTAACGAACCAATTTAGTTGTTTTTATGGTAGGTTTTTATTGCCCTAGTAATACAATATAAACTTAAGCATCATCAAAATTAAATTAAGACTCATAGCTGACAAAAGTTTAATTTCTTGGTGGATTGTTTGGCAGGCTGTGGCCAAGATCCGTGCCATTGGAGCTACTGAGGTGAAAATTATTGGGGTCTCAGCAGATTTTGGTGCCCGGGAGGCATTCATGCAAGCTGGTGCTGATGTGTTTGTGCCCAAACCAGTGAAGCTTGAGACTCTCGAGGCTATGCTCGAGGTGGTCATTAGCAAGAAGAACATGAGCGGCTAGGAACAGCATGTAGCAACAACATAATATTTGCTTGTGGATTATTATTCGAATTTGATGCTTTATTATAGGTTATTTGCTTTGTTGGGGTGAGAGAACTCTGCAAGTTGTAATAGTTTCGAACAAATTTGGATACTTTCTATGATAATTAATTTATGTTTGAAGACAATCTGATCTTTATCGTTCGATGGGTTATGTTGGGGTCCACTTCGTGAATTAGGTGGCATGGCTCCTTGTTTCCGTGCCTTTGTCTCTTGTCTTTCAGGTGACGCTCGGAGCTTTAGGCAAAGCCCCTTGAAGGTAGACCGTGCAAGCCATCCGGACGAGACTAGAAGCTTTGCTAAGATGAAGCCTTATGAAAAAGAGATCAAGATGAGACTAGGTGCGAACACAAGGTTAATACGTGCCCTTGTGTGTCAATCGAGTTTGTGGTGAGTGATTATCAGGAGATGATCGGACTAACCATGACGTGAGTATGCGTGTGCAACATGTCTCTTGGTTGTGTTAGTGTGCAGGTGTGGTGCACAGGACGATCGATAGACATGGAGAAGGTCAATTAAATACGTGTTGTGCCGATGGACTAGGAGCTGTGAAGGATAGACGTGAGGCTTGGACTGAGGGGCCAAGATGGCTGGAAGACTAATCATGGTGGCTGACACTTGGGGACATCAACTAGCAAGAGTACATGAAGAGGAGTTGACCGTGATGACGAAGTCAAGACGGTGGTTGACCAAGTCAAGCGGAGGCGCTAGAGAACTTGGTGATCAGACGGTTGAGGACGACGGTGACACGTGTCGAGATTGTGGAGGAGGCATAGCGGATATGCTTCTTCAGAAGAATTGGTGGTTTGAGCCTCAAAACCACCGGTCGGACGGTTTTTGGGTTTGGGCCTCAAAACCCGGTTGGAGTTCCAGCGGGAACAGGAGAAGGCATATGGCGTCATCGCGAAGCTTACGTCGAGACGAAAACAAAGTCATGAAGAGCCTGTGGCCATCGGATGATTGGATCTCAAGTTAGACCATTATGCCTCTGGGGTTAACTATAAATAAGATAAAGGCCGCCCCCAATCAGCAATCTCTTCCAGTTTAATTTCCCTACATCTATACATCTAGGTTTCATTCTCTGTAGTAGCCATATGTAGTTTGCAACTGAGAGAGATCCACAGTGCGAGAGAGATTGAAACCTCTATCTGTGCAACTTGGCAAAGAGCATGACTTCGTTCAAGAATGGAATAAAGCAATCGTTGTCACACCCTAAAATTTCGAATTTTGGGTTGTGCATAGAAAACACTAAAAACATAATTTATTTTAATAGTTGCATAAAACTTTTCAAGCTTAGTTTAATTTAGCACAAATTTAGTTGTACAAAAATGTGAATTTTCAAACTTTTCAGAATTAATATGATGGGTTTTTTGTTAATTTGATGTTGCTTGTTGCTTGACTTTGTACAGTGAGTGAGTAAAAGTTTTAAAGCGCGTGTAGTAAATCGTTATCTTTCTCCTGTCTGTCTTTTTCTATAATCAAACCCCACATTTTCCCGATCTCAATCTTTTTGTTTCGAGTTTCTCAAGGTCCTTTTCTTCTGCTCCAAATCATTCCTTCCAGTTCATCATGCATCAACCGATCTATCAAAACTTCTCGTAATTTTTTTGGCTTTTTCCATAATTCTTTCCTACTTTTCTATGAGCGTAATGTAATTTTTAGATGCTCCAAAATATCTTTTTATGAGCTCCAAATGCTTTATTTAGGTTCCTCATGTTCCAAAATGTCTGATAATTCCCCCCAAATTTTCGGAGCTTTTGGAGTATTTTTAGCTGCTTAAATAATAATTCTAAACTTTTCTAGGATTATCTTTCACAAAATTAATTAATTCTAAAAATAATAAAATATGCTCATTTTCCACCGACCTCATATATATATATATATATATATATATATATATATATATATATATATATATATATATATATAAAAGTACAACCTGTTTTCTAAGCCGTCGCTCCTGTCTCTATACATTTACGTCGAAGTTTTGCACACCTGCGTTTCCGGCGAACTCTCCATCGAGCTTTTACCACGAGGTAGCCCTCTTCGTCGTGGTATACTTGGTGGCGCGACTCCATCACCGTTTGATCTTCTTCCCTTTGTTTATTTGTTTCCGGTGGTGTTTTCCGACGTGCTCCTCCATGGATGCTCATGTGTTCTTCGTTTCCAGCCATGACGGGGAGCAGCCGGGTCGCCTCCCTCCGCGTGTGCGACGCACTCCGCGGCGCTGCCCGGCCAAGCCCGTGGCCACCCCACTGTGCCCCAGCCGCACGCTGTGCCCCCTCCACGGGCTGCACGCCTGGGCGTGGTCGAACAGGCGCCACCGCCTGATGGCCGGCGGCCACCTTGCTGCAGGCCGCGTGGACCTCCGTCTCGGCCCCGCGACGCGCCGCCAGCTGGCCAGGCTGACAGAGCCCCGGCTGGAGTCCCTCCCCTCCACACGAATAGCAGCAGCCCCTATGGTCATGGCTACGATCTGCTACAGCCCGAGGTAGAAGATGATGCAATTTACAGTTCTGCCACTGCTTCGTTAAATCTGTTGATCCTTCGTTTTAATTCAGTTTTAGTTCGTTCAAGTTGCATTAGTTTTGTATCGTCGCGCTCTATACAGTAGTAACGATGTTCATCATGTTGTTCAATTGTGATTTTATTAAGTTAAATATTAACTTGATTAATGTTTTGTGTAATCTTGTTTTTAATTAAAAGCCACGTAGGTTTTAAATGCTCCGGTGTCTTATATACAAACATTAATAATATGATTGACTTTTAATATTAATGTACTTCTGAATTATAATCTTGTTTAGACATAACACATATTAAATCTGATTAGTTGCTCTCACATGTTTTATGTTCTTTATAGTGAATGATTAAATGGATTAAATAACACATTCATGTTATATAAACTAGTACAAGCCGCGCGCCCTGCGCGTGAGCGCAGGCGAGCATCTTTAGGTTTATAGAGGTAGGATACACATGTTGCATAAATTTTTTTTACACTACTGATATATATAATTAGAATACAGGAGGATTTTTACACTACTGATGTCTCTTTTCCTGGGAATCCTGGTCTATCAGCTGTGTTTATTAGGAAAGAAAAGGAACATAGGGCGATGCAGGCATGCAGCTGCTGGCTGTGACCTGCCTCTCCGTGGCTGCCAAGATAGACCCTCGTGGCCTCCCTCGTGGACCTACAGGAAAGGCAATTAGGAGGTCCTGTTAGTAAGCTGCGATCAGCGGGTTGGCTAATCTAAAATAGTGTAGGTCCTTCATTGATCTACCCAAAAAATAGGAATGGTACCATAGATCTAATAAAATCATAGAGGATCATAACACATTTTATCATGTCTATACAAATTAGTTCCTCTCAAATTATGTAGGGTATGTATGTTGCTGGAAAATTCGAACTTTGTATATTTTGACCTACGCTTAGTCAAATTATGCGGGCACAATCTATACAGGTGCATTCATATTTCAAAGTGCTTTCACACTCTTCATTTTATAGCTGTAAATGACTTGATCCTAAGAATTAGAAATAAATCTGATAGGATGTACATGTCTCTGGTAGCTGCTATTAATGTGCCTAATCGGAAGCTAGCTGATACATATATACAAAATTTAGCAAGTGTTTCAGAATCCTAAGTGAAGGAGGTACACAATTGTTATTTATGGAGGAGACTAACATCACTGTCCCCTAAAAAATAAAGAACAGTAATAGTTGCAATAGCAAGGCATAAGCTGTATATCTAGTTTCTTTTTGTTATACAATGAGCATACAAAATGTTACCTGTTGATTACTTTATTGTCCAAGAATGACGCCCGCACGCTATGCTGTCTCTTCTCTTTGGCGTATAGCCATATAGCAACCCCACATTAGTTCTTGCAATTCGATGAGGCTCAATTAATAGTATGAATGTTGAAGATCCCTGATTCTTCAAAAACTGATCCAAACATCAATAATGCAGACACCATCATGTAAAATCACATAAATTAGCTTAATTTTAAGGCACTAATCCAGCTATAGATGCCATTAGATGTACAGAAGAACGAGATGTCTGGTACGGGCATCTGCCCAAGCACGCTGAAATAGTAAGCACTGAAGAAGAGTTGACCTCCCAATTTCTGACTACGTGGCCTATTATTATCTCACTGTCAAGTATACATTGTCAACTGTCCTGTGACTATGGTAAATCCATTAAGGGAGTTTACAATGGGTTCACGTAATGTGCACAGTGTAGGTGTTGTTGTACTATCACAACAAAAACAAAGAAACATTTCAGACACAATCTCTTTGCATGTCTATCCAGTGGAGACTCACTTTTTTATTGACCTCTTTTATGGTACCTGCTTGGGTGTAACTAAACACAAGAGGGGGTTGTCAGCAGGGTTTAGGGTGTATGAAGGCAATAATAATATAATAATAAGAGCTGAGACCAGAAAATCACAATTAGTGAACCCGATAAATTTATCATAAGTTTGTGCTAATAAGTGTAGACAACAGTTCGCCTTAAAAAGAGCATAGATGGTACGCGAATAAGCAGCTCCAATCGATGAATTGAAATCTGTAAAAAGAACATAACGCCTCTTATTGTTCCTGGTCTTTTGACAACTCACCAGTATTAAGCGATGTGAACGCGCACAATAGTTGAACTCGTTGTCAAGCAGAAACGATCAGGTTGCGCATAGAACGAATGCAATGTACACCTGTACCTGTGCATACGAAAAAAATTGCGCTATGTATGAGTACCTGCATATGTACTGCTATTTTTGATTCATTTCAACTCGATATGCAAGGATGAAGTTTAAGCGCACAAAAGTATCAGTACTGTCATTACAAATGAGAAAACCAATATACGGAGAAGACAAAAACACTCGGTCCTCATGGTGTCTAATAGCTATCTAAAACAGCTAATGGCAGTACCACCTAAACCCTAACCTTGCACATCGAGTTGAAACGAATCAAGAATATAGGTGAAAGGTACGGCACATAGGAAACAAAAAAGTAGCATGAAAGGGCACTGCCTATAGGAAACTGTAATAAATTTCAAGAAAAAGGCGTTGGGTAATTGGTGATGTTAGGTGTAGGAGGAGAACCCCAAAAGCAAAGGAAAAGAAGGGTTATGCTCATTCTTCTGTCAGGGCAAAAGGTGGACAGTGGCTTCATGCAAGCTGATTTATCTGCAAGAGTTTAGCAATATCATTAGGTTCTAACAAAGCTTCTATATCAGTGTTCATATCAAGTTCAGCGGTGTGCACACAGGGAAAAAAACCTAGCCAAATTTAGATACTCCTGCAAGAGGCCAACATGTTGCTAGTAAAGGCATAAAAGGCTATAGTTGTCTTATGACTGAAGAGAGCAACATTCAGTTTTGGAATTCCATGTGGATCCAACATATAGCATGTAAGAGGATTGGATCAAATTCAATTTTGAAATTCCATGGTAAAGAATAGTGGCCAACAGGTTGCTGGTAAAAGGCATAAAAGGTCATAGTTGTCTTATGACTGAAGAGAGCAACATTCAGTTTTGGAATTTCATGTGGATCCAACATATAGCATGTAAGAGGATTGGATCGAATTCAGTTTTGGAATTCCATGCTAAAGAATAGTGTGTTATGTATTGCAGTTTGCATGTCAGAGGACGAGGACATCACAACTCGGCATGCTGTGGACGCAACTCAGCGCAGCTTGTAAATCGAAGAAAGCGAAGCAAATGATGACACAAGGCAAGAGTGATAGAGTAAGGCTGCACAAAAAAAGAGCGGCCAAAAAAAGTAAACTTGCCTGAGCAACACACTTAAGATCTGAAAGAAAAAATTTAGTATGCAATAGATGAATTCATATAAATTTTAGGTACGTAGCTAGCATCATAAAATAAAGGCAACAGAATATATGTTCACCTAGATAAATTAGAAAGGCACAATGCGGAATCTATGTAGCCCAAGATATTTGTGCCTTGTAGGCAGAACCATAAAGTAAAGGAACACTATATATAAAGGTGTCCTTATGAATTAAGAGGCACCCAAGAACCAAGTCGCAGTAGTAGAGTGTTTGGACATAGGTGGTCAATAAAAATAGGTAGTATTCAATGTACGAACCATTATAAAGAAAAGAAATTCTCTAGAATCTCACGCTATCTTTAACTAATCCGAAAGAAATTATGTCGTTATATTATCTTACTGTTTAAGTATACCTTCAAGCACCAATGCATAATGCAAAAAATTATTTTATACTAACAGGACCCCCCATTATTTTATAGTAATAGTACACCCGTTGCCTTTGTTTTTACTAATATTGTGGTCTCTGAATGTTGCCCAAAAAAAATTTAGTAACTAAAATATTTGATTATCAATTTTATACCAAAAATCCGAAAAATATGAATGGAACACCAACACGAAAGCCATATAGTAAAGGAGTAAGAGTAAACAAAGAACAAATAACAACATATAAGTGACACTGTACTTTAGCAAAGACAAAATAAACGTGTGGCCTGCACAAACAAGAGTAAAGTTGGGCTGGCTAAATAGCACAGTAAACGTAACCAAATCATAGAGGAGCCCTTCTTTGCAATATCGACCCAAATCTGAACTCCATATGAAGCAGGAGTTAAGGCAAAACATAAAAAAACACCCAACAAACAGATAAATCATGGATCGATGTGATTACCTGGGAATGAAGTTGTCGAGTAGGACTGAACTAACAGATAAATCAAAGATTGATGTGGTTACCTGGGAATGAAATCATCGATCAGGATTCAACCAACAGCTATCATGGATCGATGTGATTACCTGGGAATGAAGTTGTCGACTAAGATTGAACCAACAGATAAATCCCAGTTAAATCCCAGATCAATGTGGTTACCTGGGAATGAAATCGTCGATTAGGATTCAACCAACAGCTAAATGTGGTTAACTGGGAATGGAGTCGTCGATTAGGGTTCATGAACATTAGACTTGAGGAGAAGCGAAGCAGCGGCGTTGGGGACGGCGTCGGCGCTGGGGAGAGGAGTACGACGGGAGAAGGAAAGCGGGGTGGGCCGGCGGCACAGTGCCGGGGCGCCGCCGCATGGGGACGGAGGGAGCGCCGTTCGCCGGTCGGCGTGCCGCGGCATCGAGAGAGAGGGGAAGGTGAAAGCAGAGACGGAGAAGGGGGCCAGCACGGCACCACATCGAGAGAGAGAGGGAGAGGGAGAGGAAGGGACGACGAGGGCGGGGGCGGCGGCGCGGGTGGCGGGAGGCGTGGGCGCGGCTCGTGAGAGGGAGAGGATGGGATCGTTTTTTTTTTCTGATGGGAGGGGAGGGAGCACGAGATATTTTGTGGAGGGGGAATTCCGGACGACGTGGCTGAACGGTGACCAAGAAAGGAATTAAAGGCGACGTGTCCACCTGGTTGAATTTCAGCCGACGTGGCCAGGGTGGGCTGCCGCGGAGCAACGTAGAATTGAAAAGGTTAATTAATAAAAGAAGGCTAGTTTAATTCAGCTTTTAAAATAAAATATGATTTTATCTAATCTGAATTAACAACTTTCTCATGGTTTTGTTTAACTAAAATAAATCAAGCTTGTAGTAGTCTCTTTTCTTTTATAATATAAAACTTCCAATAGTCGTTTTTTTTTAACGATAGTTCCGTTGTCGGTGTTCTTGTGATCTTGTGACTGTAGTGTCTCACTTTCTTCTAGTACATTGTTTTATCTCGTGTTGTGTACTGCTCTTAGTTGTCTTTATTGTTTGCTTGTATATTTATTGGTGTGCTACGATCTACAAGTAGAAAAAGAGCTATCTATAAGTGCTGAAGACCAAAAGAATAGAAGATCGAAGGTTCTACGAGGAGTTGACCCTTATTTGTAAAGCAAGTGAAAGACAAGTATAGCATGGGATCTTCCTTGTTGTTCTATTCACTTTAATAACAATATAATCATATGCATGTGTATGATCTTGTAACTTTATTAATAGATTATGCAATAAACGTTAAAATATGATTTTTAGCAACGAGGAATAAGGGGGCTAGAGCATAGCTTTGTGATGCTCTAGATTCCTCTCATTAAGGACTTATCTGTAAGTGATCATTTGGGACTTACAGTACACCCAAGCTACATAGCTCTGGTTTTAGTTTAATATGAAGACATTTACTAGTTTGTTAGTGGTTACCTAAAAGGGTGTAAAAGGGCTTGCCGAGCTAAGTGTAGTGTGGTATCTGTCCCTATGTATAGTCTACGTGGAATGTGCCATTCGAAAGGAGGCTCTATATTCTCTTGCTAATTAGAAACCTAACGACCCTAACTTGTTAGACGAACTTCTAAAAGACTTCATAGTAAACTCTACTGATCTTCTTTGGTAGTAGGTCAAGAGATTAGTTACTTTGGATGAAAGTGTAAATCATGGCTCACGATGAAAGTGTATAACCTCTGCAGAGTGCAAAACTGGTATATCAGCCGTGCTCACGATCACGAGCGGCCTTAGACCCATATGGAATAGATGATCTCTAATGGTTAATTGTTTATGCTACTCATTATTCATGTTTACCAGAGCGCGGACTCGTGAGAGAGAGAGGATGGGATCGGGTTTTTTCTGATGGGAGGGGAGGGAGCACGAGATATTTTATGGAGGGGGAATTCCGGACGACGTGGTTGAACGGTGACCAAGGAAAGGAATTAAAGGCGACGTGTCCACCCTAGTTGAATTTCAGGCGATGTGGGCAAGGTGGGCTGTCGCGGAGCAACGTAGAATTGAAGAGGTTAATTAATAAAAGAAGGCTAGTTTAATTTAGCTTTTAAAATAAAATATGATTTTATCTAATCTGAATTAACAACTTTCTCATGGTTTTGTTTAACTAAAATAAATCAAGCTTGTAGTAGTCTCTTTTTTTATATAATATAAAACTTTTGATAGTCGTTTCTTTTTAACGATAGTTCCGTTGTCGATGTTCTTGTGATCTTGGGACTGTAGTGTCTCACTTTCTTCTAGTATGTTGTTTTATCTCGTGTTGTGTACTGCTCTTAGTTGTCTTTATTGTTTGCTTGTATATTTGTTGGTGTGCTACGATCTACAAGTAGAAAAGAGCTATCTGTAAGTGCTGAAGACCAAAAGAATAAAAGATCGAAGGTTCTACGAGGAGTTGACCCTTATTTGTAAAGCAAATGAAAGGCAGGTATAGTATGGGATCTTCCTTGTTGTTCTATTCACTTTAATAACAATATAATTATATGCATGTGTATGATCTTGTAATTTTATTAATAGATTATGCAATAAACGTTAAAATATGCTTTTTAGCAACGAGGAACAAGGGGGCTAGAGCATAGTTTTATGATGCTCTAGATTTCTCTCATTAAGAATTTATTTATAAGCGATCATCCGGGACTTACAGTATATCCGAGCTCAATGGCTCTGGCCTTAGTTTAGTATGAAGACATTTATTAGTTTGTTAGTGGTTACCTAAAAGGGTGTAAAAGGGGCTTGCGAGCTAAGTATAGTGTGGGATCTGTCCCTATGTGTATAACCTGTAGGAATGTGTGATTCGAAAGGGGCTCTATATTCTCTTGCTAATTAGAAACCTAACGACCCTAACTTGTCAGACGAATTTCTAAAAGACTTCATAGTAAACTCTATCGATCTTCCTTGGTAGTAGGTCAAGAGATTAGCTACCTTGGACGAAAGTGTAAATCATGGCTCACGATGAAAGTGTATAACCTCTGCAGAGTGCAAAACTGGTATATTAGCCGTGCTCACGATCACGAGCGGCCTTGAACCCCTATGAAATAGATGATCTCTAATGGTTAATTGTTTACGCTACTCATTATTCATGTTTACTTGATCATGTGTTTATATGGGCATCTGATAAACTTGTTGCTGCTCAATTACTTAAAATTATGACTCATAAAAGCTAATCACAATTAAAGTAGTGTCTATCTTTTAGGGCTCACGAACCCATGTTATAATTGTTGAGTATGACATGTACTTACGCTTGCTTTACATTGAAATTTTGAAAAAATCCTAGATGGGTAATAGAAGATGGAGCTAGTGAGTTTCCTAAGTGCTAGGCGTATGTACCCTAGTCAACTGTCCCTGTGATGTTTGGAGGCTTCGCTTCAAGATTAGGATTTATAATTCCGCTACTTTGATGCAAGCTTTGTCTCTAGCTATGTAAGAGATAGTGTTATATTGTTATTCATTACGTAATAAAGCATTGTCTTTTGATACTGTTGTAATTTGTCTCTATATGTGTGATTTGACTTTGCTGGGCACACATATGGTTTATATCCAAATTTGCCATTAAATTTGGGTATAACAATCGTTCTTCTGAATTTCGAGTTCATCTGGTTCTCTTCTTGTTTTTCTTTTTTCTGGGATTTTCGGAGGATTTTTTTGGGAAAAATGGTGCTTCACTTTTGGATGCAATTTTGGTGTGGATTTTTTGGTGGAAAATCGGTGCTAGGACATGTGAAGAGATATCGCAATCAATTCAATGATATTTTTCTAAAATTCTCCCTTTCTTGTGTGTCTCGTTTTATCTGAATTTAATCTCAACCTTGATCGTTGGGTGTGGTATCTGGTTGAGATGGATGCTGGATTATCACGTGAAGCCGTGTCCAAAATCTCGGCTTGGTTGGATATTTGATTTAATCTAGTTTCTGTTTTGTCTCGTCGATCCTTATGCAAGCTGTGTCGGCTGTTTATCTCTTTTGCACAAGGTTTGGTCCGATGCTCCCTCCCTGCTACCCTTGACGGTGCGTTTCTACTGTTGCTCTCGTCCGATGCTCTTTCCGTTGCTGAATTTCTTGACACCCTCGGACCATCAGGCATCACTGTTGATCTAGTCCCACGGCTTGTCTTTCTCTATGATCTTCCGCTTTTCTGCGTTCTGCAGCATCAAGTCGCATTCCTGGTTTTAGAGCAGTGCAGCAGTCATCAGTCACAGCAGCAGCTTTTGCCCTGTTAGCTTGCTTGATAAGCCATGGCTGACGACTGATTTGTTGTGAGAGAAAAATACTACTCGTTTGCTTGAAAAATACAGATTATAAGCCAAGCGAACATGACGAGTCGTTGCGCTCTGTTGAGAGAAGTTGCTCTTCAGTTAAGCGCTGCTGCTACGAGTTTCAAGACTGATCTATTTTGTTCAGATGTTTCAGCATGGTTCTTGTTTGGGCGAATGTCTTTTTCTTGTAACAATGAATTACTACTTCAAGTAATCATTAGCTCATCATTGAAGCGATAAATTACTTCATTTTGCTTAGAGTAGTAATCACGGTTGCGAGGTTAAGGACATTTGCTTTTTGTGCAGCAATCTTTTTGAAAGCTTGGTTTATTCGACTTGTTAGATTGTGAGCTGCATTTCTTTTGAGTGCTTCTACCTTTGCTTCTGCAACATTGAGAAATTCCTAATTGTTCATAGGTCAACATATCACGAGTTGGTACGTGTGACTTTGACAATTAGAAGAGAGGTTGTTAGGTTGAATTTTTCAACTTGCTCCCATTCATCCTCCCTCTGATCGCATGTTCGATCCCTCAATGGGATTTATGCTCAAGAGAATTGTAAAGACAATAGTGCCCTCGAGGTGAATAAGGTCTATTTTTCCCTCAAATATTATGTCTTATACAAATAAAGAAATATTGCCTCGCTAAACAGAGTGTCTTATACCAACTAAAAGACCAAGGTGGTATTGATATACAAAACCTAGATATAAAAAACACAACATTGCTTAGCAAATAATTATTCAAGCTTCTCACATCGGATGACACGTGTCACAACCCTGTCTTGACATAGTTGAAATCATCAGCATCATGAGCAGCATTGCATTTAAAGCCAAGCCCTGTCTTGACAGTTTTACTTGAAATCATCAGTCATCATGTTTCTCACCCGAGAGTAAGCATTGACTAAAGGGTCCTTTTTGAAGCCATAGGGGTCAATCCCGACTTAAAAAAAAAAAGATGATTTTTATGACACACTAACAATGGATGTGACTTTGAACTAACTCATCGGGGACCTTTTAGTCCGGTTGATGTTACAGCTCGGGATTTTAGTCGGTTGATGTTACCAACGGGACTAAAGGTTGATGATTTTAGTCCGGTTGGTGGCTCCAACAGGGAGTAAAGGTCCACCTTTTAGTCCCGGTTGATGTCTCCAACTAGGACTAAAGGTTCCCTTGTATAGAGGTGCACACATCTAGTGATCGCCTATGTAAATGCTTAGGTGGGCTCCAGGAAAATATTTTAGCAAGATGAAAAAAGGCATTCTCTATTAGTGTAGGGGTCAATACTAAAAAGATGATTTTATGACACACTACTAAATAATTGTTGGAGGCGCACACATCTAGTGATCGTCGCTTAGGACGTCCATCTCAGAAAAATTGATTTTTTCGAGATGGGCATGGTTTTCAAAGATGGGTATCTTAAGATGACCGCCTCCGTTAATCAATGATTTTGGGAGGCGGTTGTTCTAAGTGTCCGCCTCCTAAAGTTGATTTACAGACATCTTAAGATGTCCGTCTTTATAAATAATTGTATTAAAAAATCATTCATAAATTTTTCATATCAACTCGAATAAAGACAAACTTTATATTAAAATTATAGCTCTTGATAGATCTATAACTTTGTAGTTGAAATATTTTTTAATTGAAACTGTTTAGAGTCCCAATATATTCTTGTAATTTTATAGATTTTGAAATTTAAAATTTAAAATTATCAAACAATCTCGAATGTTGATATGGTCTATACAAAAGTTATAGTTCTCAATAGAATTTACAACTTTGTTACTGAAAAGTTTTTTATTTGAAGTCAATTAGACTCCCAAATATGTGTTCGAAGGTTATAGATTTTAAAATTCAAAATTTAGAATTACTAAACGATTTTGAATGTTCACATAGTTAATACCAAAATTGTAGTGGCCGACTTGAGTGCTGACAAGTTTTTTATTTAAATTCATTTAAAGTCTCAAATACGTGTTTTAAATTCACATATTTTAAGAAACAATTTTTTAAATCTTTGAACAATCTTGTATGGAGATATATTCTACACCAAAGTTGTTGTAATCGATAAGATTTAAAACTTTCTAGTTAAAAGATTATCATTTGAGTTCATTTAGTAGCCAAAATATCTAATTTAAGTTTATGAAATATTGATATAAAACAATTGCATATTATATGTACACATAAATGAGTGTGTAGTGCAGTGGTAGAGATGAGGTAGATATTAGGTAGCGTGTTTGATTCGTGAAAGCCACTTTTTTTTTTGATTTTTGGGGTTTTGGAGATGGAGATGAACACTAGGAATTTGCTCATAAGAACGAACAAGCATCTAAACATCTAGAAGACTATCGGCCTGTTCGCTGGTTGGTTTCTGCGCTGATAAGTTTGGCTGGTGCTGATGTGTTGTGAGAGAAAAATACTGTTGGCTGACTGATAAATTGTGGCTGAAACCTAATAAACGAACATGCTTTATAATTGTGTAATGTGTAACAGTAATAGTGAAGAAACCATCTTTCACCTCTTCTTTGAATGCCCTTTTAGTACTACATGCTGGAACTCCCTTTCTATACACTGAAATCTGACTCTTCAGTCCGTGGGTATGGTAATCTCAGCAAACAACATTTGGCAGTCAGAGAAATCATGATCACAGCTTGAAGGATCATTTAGAATTGGAAGACAAAAAATGGTGTCAATCTGACGGAGAAGCCCATAACCTACATGTTAGGAAAGTAGAGCTAGACTTTTGGCTCGAGAATTTTACTTAGAAGTTAATTTTCTTTTAAGCTTTGAAAGCTATGTAATTTGTAAATATTTTACTCTAATCTAATTAATATAAAAAATATAGGCGGGGCTCCCCAACCGACGGTCTAAAAAAAATCAGGGCCTAAGAGGTCAATAGCAATAATCTTGATCCCTGTATTGAAGTGTGGCTGTACGCTGGGTCCCACAGGAAAAAAATAAAAGAACATAGACGCACGAGCACAACTCTCAGTCTTCACATCTTCTGCGGCCCAGCCGCCCAGCCGCCCAGCGGCCCAGCCTCGTTTCTTCCACCGTGCCCGGCTTGCCCCCGTGCTCGCTTCCTCGGTTCCTTCGCCTTGGCTGAACGAGTTCCGCGGCGCCACGGCCTACTTCGTGGCTGCCTCCGCCGTCGCGCAACCTCGTCCGAGCTTCCACCGCGCGTGCTTGACTGCTGCTTCGCTTGGGCCTCGTTGAGCCGGAGCCGAGGTCCGCCGTCCCCGCGCCGACGCGTGCTCGTTGACCGCATCTTTGCCTAGGTCTCGGTCTGGTAATCACGCCTCAAATCGGCAGCAGCAGTTGCAAATTTGTTTTTTTTTCTTATTTAGCAAGAGTCGACTCAAAATCTTGCATCGATTCTTCCTTCTCTGATTCTGTCCTCCATGGGTCGCACCCTCCAGCAGTTGGGTCGATTCGTTCTCGTGCCAGCGCGGACGATGCATCTATTTCAGTTTCCATACAACTTCTTTTGGGGGTTGATTCTTCCAAGGATTGGGAAAATGGAGATGCTATGCTTAATGTAGTGAAGATTTTGGGCTTTAGCTGATATTTAGTGGAGTTATTTATTTAGCACTGTCTTCGATTTTGTTCTTGTTTTAATGGCCCCGTTCGTGTGCCCTTAAACCCGGCTTGACCAATTTTTTTTTTTTTTCATCCGAAACAGTATTTTCCTCTCACAGATTCATCCAGATTCCTCCAAATTCCTTCAAGCGAACAGGGCTGAAATGTTTGCGTAGCGTATTCTTTGAGGGTGGAGGTGAATTATAGAAATGGAAAACTTAGCCCCTATCAGAAAATCTACTGCAATAACAAGCTGTCTATGTCTAAAAAGAAAATAGGGAGTGTTTGATTTGTGGAATGAGGAAGTCCATCATTATCTCACTTTTTTAATTTTTATTTGGTTTGCGAAATGAAATGATCCATCACCGTCTCTTTCGTCATGAGCTTATAATTAGTACCGGTACAAGGAATGAAGCCATTTCACAAAATTTGAGGGATGGAGTAGATGGACTTATGATGTACTCCCTCCGTTCCAAATTATAAGTCGCTTTGACTTTTTTGATACATCCATTTTCTATGCATCATGATATAATAATATGTCTAGATACATAGCAAAATGAATGAACAAAAAAGTCAAAGCGACTTATAATTTGGAACGGAGGGAATATTGCCTTATTTAGAATGGTTGATTCCCTAAACCTAACACTCCATACTGTACATGTACATCGCAAGTGTTTTCAGTCTTTGCCTGAAAGTGATAGTAAACCTGTTAGCTCGATGCTCATGGGTTGTGGACAACTGGACATGTAATTCTTTTTCCTTTTATGATATGGCTTGAAAAAGGGAGGAAAGCTAATGATGGTCCCATTAGCTTTTCGCTTATCTGCCAAATTATAAAGCATGTTTGATGAATACTTTTTGATACAGTGGGGGGCAAGGATCGTTCATTTGGAACTGATTCCTCTTTATGCTGTAAGTAGATAATGCTATCGCTTCATGACAGCTCAAAGCAAGCGAAATAAAGGAGTATCAATCAAATAGTTTTCTTCTATTATCGGTGGGCCTTACCTTGCCTACGTATGGCCCCGTTGGTGCTTTATCTCCTCACGTCTGAGGACCGTACAAAAAATATTCATGTTCCATGCAGTTTATCTGCTTCTTTTTGAAGATACCATTTTGTGGCATTGACAGCTTACAGGACACACTTCTTCACTTGTCCTGCAGTAGGTTAATTCCCACAGTGCATCACCCCTCTACTCAGATCTCAACTAACACGGCGACCACCAGTAGATCCTTTTGTCTTCCCCCCTACAGAGCTTTCTGTTGGCAGTTGGCACTGGCATGAGCAAGAGAAGTGGAAATTTTCTTATCCTATGTCATCTCCAAGCACTCTGGTAGTTTCTCTGAAGGTATCCATTGTAACCAGCTTTGGGTCAGTATAGGAGATTCTTCTACTTGTTATTAGATCTTGGAAGTTTCCCTTTTTCAATTGACTAGAACCTTTTGGTTATGACAGTCCTCTCTTTCATGTCTTTCCAGTTAGTACTGAGAAGTGAGAACATAATTTTGTAATACTAGGGTAACAATTTATAACAAATAACTTGGTGCACATCTCAAATATGCTGGAATAAAGCTAGCTTGGTTCGAGAAATTAGGTTATCTATAGATCTTCACTTTTATGGTGTCGTAAGGCAAATGCATGGTACTTTCTCCATCCATAAAAGAATGCAATTCTCGTTTTTCGAGAAGTCAAACAGTTTGAACTTTGACTAAATTTATATAAAAAAGTACTAACATTCATGATACAAAATAAGTATCATTGAATTCGTTATAGGATATATTTTCATAATAAATTTATTTGGAGATATAAACATTAATACTATTTACTATAAACTTGGTCAAACTTGAACTAGTTTGACTGGCACGAATCCCATAGTTGCATTCTTTCCTGGACGGAGGGAGTACTCATGTTTTTTCTTTTTAGAAGGGGCGGCAAGAGATTTGCCATGGTTTTATTAGACGATAGAAAAGAGCAAAAACAGAATTTCGGATACACAACTAGGGTAACACCGGGGTTCCGCAACTACCAACTTTCTGAAGAGAAAAAAGAAAAGCAAAGAACGACACGGCCTGTTGAAAAAGGACAGAAAAAGGACCTCCCAAAGAAACCCAAGTGGAATGGCACAAAACAATGACTAAACACAACCAGAAACCTAGGGGTACTCATGTTTTTGTAGACTGTGTTTAAGTTCATTGATTTTCACGAATTAGTGACTTCAAATATGCAGAACCATTTATCAGGGTTCATGAACCTGATTTCAGAATGTAAAGTACAATCAGTTTATTGAAGGCACTGTTGCATAACTTTTTCTTATGAGTGATGATTTAATATTTCCTGAACATTGTAGTAGAAACAAGTTGATCTCAGAATCTGCTGATGTGGCAAACTTCAAGACTCCTTATTTCAAATTTCTCCTACTAGATCATGTCTATTTGAAGTTTGCAGTTTTTACATCAATTCCTATTGACCTACTGTTTAGCAGGTTCTTTGACTGCACAAGAAAAACACTACTGACACCAGAAGGATACCACTGCCCTGTCTCTATTAAGCATAATGCAGCTTGCTCTTGGTACAGCAAACTCGCTCCTCGGGAAGGTGCTAAACAAGCTGTCCAGTAAGTTAGTGGAAGCATGGGTCGCAAGCTCTGAGCTCAGTAGCAACATGGAAGCTATCAAAAGAAAGCTGTGGTACACACATGGCATGCTGCATGAAGCCCAGAAGAGAGATGTGAGGGACAACCAGGGCTTGCTGGTGCTCCTGCACCAGCTAAGCAACACAGCTGATCAGGCAGAGGATATGCTGGATGAACTGGACTATTTCCTCATCCAGGATAAGCTATATAACACCCAGGAGGCTGCTGCAGAGGTTCATGGTGTCATCGTTGGTCCTGCTCTTCATGCTCGCCATGTTAGTCGCCATTTTATTGGCAAATGGTTCTCATGCTGCTCGTGTTCACATGAACCTGAACATACCCATGGTGATGATCCCAGTGGTGATGATGATGTAGACATCATTAAAAGCCCACCAAGGCCTGTTTTCAATAGAGTGAACATGTCCAACAGAATCAAGATGTTGGTAGAGCGCATGCAAGATCTATGTGAATCTGTCTTGGCTCTGTTAAATCTAAACATCTCCAGCCTTGCGCATGACAGCACAGTTGCTCTGAGACGACCTGTTACCACCTCAATGTGTACAGAGGTCAAGCTGTTTGGGAGGAGGACCTTGCTCAATAAAATTACAAATGACATGACTGCTGGTGAATATCATCTCGAAAGACTCTCGGTTCTTCCTGTAGTGGGTGCTCCTGGCATTGGAAAGACAACATTGATTCAGACTTTATGCAATGACCCAAGAATACAAGAACACTTCTCCATCATAATTTGGATTGGTGTGTCACTTAATTTTAGTGTGCACAGGCTCTCTCAGGAAATTTTCAGGTGCATACCTCCCACTGAAAGTGATGGCAGAAGCAGAGCACAGGAGCCAACAAATTTGGATCAACTTCAAAAATTAATTGAAAAAAGATTGAAGTCAAAAAGGTTTTTAGTCGTCTTGGATGATATGTGGAGATGCAAAAGTGAGCTCGATTGGAGAACACTATTAGCTCCATTGACAAAGGCAGAATTGGACGGCAACATGATTATAGTTACAACAAGATTCCAAAGTATAGCAGAATTGGTGAAAACTACCAATCCAGTAACTCTGGCTGGCTTGGAGCCTAAAGAATTCTGGAAGTTCTTTCTTGCATGCATATTTGATGACTACAGAACAGAGCAGGACGAGGGTTTACTTCAAATTGGAAGAAAAATTGTAGAGAAACTGAAATGCTCTCCTCTTGCTGCCAGAACTGTTGGTCGATTGTTGAAGAAGGATCTCACACAACAGCACTGGATTAGAGTTCTTCAAAGAAAAGAGTGGGAATATCAGAAGGGTGACGATGACATCATGCCTGCACTGAGGATAAGCTACTACTATCTTCCTTTTCATCTAAAAAAGTGTTTTGAATTTTGTGCTCTTTTCCCTGAGGATTATGAGTTTGATGGTTTAGAGCTGATTAATATGTGGATGGTTCTAGGAATGATTGATTCAAATGGTACAAACACTAGTATTGAACAAGTAGGGCTGGAATATCTGAACACATTAGTGGATAGTGGCATCTTCAGTAAAGTTAATAAAGAAGCATATTCATACTATTCTGTGCATGATTTGTTCCACGAATTAGCAATATGCATTTCATCACATGAATGCATTCGAATAGATTGCTCCAACGTTAGATGTGAAGGCATCCAATCAGCAGTCCGTCATATATCTTTCATCACTCAAGATAGCAACACCTACAGTGAGGGATCAGAGTTTTATGAAAACATTAGGAAGGAAATAGGTAAACTGAAACAAACAGTAGATGTTGGAAATTTACGTACTTTGTTGTTTATTGGAAAATTTAATGCTGTCTTTGATAAAATTTTTGAAGACATTTCTCAAGAATTGAGAGCACTGCGTGTTTTAAGCTTAGTTACACTACCTTCAAACTTCTTACTGCATAGGTTTTCAAAACTCATCCACCTTCGTTATCTTAAAATCCAAGTACCATTTGATTCAGTCATTTCTTTGCCTAACACAGTCACAAGATGTTATCATTTGGAGTTCTTGGATCTGAAGGGGTGGGGTCCTGATTCTAGTTTACCTAGAGACATGAGCCATCTTATCAATTTGCGTCATCTTCTTGCTAACAAAGATCTGCACTGCAAAATTGCCGAGGTCGGTAAACTAAAATTTTTACAAGAGTTGAGAAAATTCGAAGTTAGAAAAGATGTAACTGGATTTGAGCTACATGAGTTGTCAGAGCTGACAGAGCTCACAGGGTCACTAAGCATATGCAATCTTGAAAATGTCAAAACAAAGGGAGATGCTGATACAGCTAAACTAATTTTGAAAGGGAACCTTGATAAGTTGAAACTAGTCTGGAACAGTCAGTGGCCTAACAGGGATCCAACAGTGGAAGATGTTCTTGAGAGTCTTAGGCCACATCCGAATCTTAGAGAGCTTTGCATTAAAGATCATGGAGGATCAACATGTCCATATTGGTTGCGTACTCAAAGATCCATTAAAATGTTGAAATCCCTCCATCTACATGGTATTTCTTGGAAAACTCTTCCACCTTTTGGGCAAATGTCAGATCTCATGGAGCTCAAAATGGAGAACATTTCTTCAATGCATCAGTTTGGAGGAACAGAATTTGGACAAGTCACTGATGGAAGCTTCCAAAAGTTAATGGTGCTTAAGCTTGCTGATATGCCACAACTTGAAAAATGGGTTGGAGCAGGTGCTCGGCATTTGTTTCATCAGCTTAAAAAACTTGCTATTTCAAATTGCCCAAAACTTAGTGAACTGCCATTCTCACATTGCATTAGCTCCTCCACAGAAGATTCTAACATGACTTGGTTTCCCAATTTGCGTGAGCTTGTGATAGAGGCCTGCCCACAGTTGTCTCTACCTCCCCTTCCACATACTTCTACAATAGATCTTGTTAGAGTCAAAACTACAAATGGCTACTTCTCCTATAATAGGAATGAGTTGGTGATTGATGCATACAATGGAGCTCTGGCATTCCACAGTATGCATAAACTAGAAGAGCTATATGTTTGCAAGACCTCACTCTCATTGACAGGTCTCCAAAATCTAACTTCCTTGAGGAAATTGGATATAAAGTGTTGTGGCAGTGTGCTATGTGATTCTTATCTGAGCGGAGCTATTTCCGTTCCTGTTAAATCACTCATGATTTATGACTGTTCTATCACAGGAAAAGAACTGTCAAAGCTTCTTAACTGTCTCACCGATCTTTCCTACTTGGAGATATCTGATTGTCCAAATATAACAAGATTGTGCAACACAAATGATATGGACAAGGAGGATGGGAATGAAGAAGGATTGCTCTTATTCCCGCCTCATCTTTCCATCTCACTGCGCAAGTTAGAGATCTGCAACTGCAGGAAGTTGTTTCTGGATCCAAAGGGTGGAGGACTAAGGCACCTCACATCCCTTGAATCCTTACAAATGCAGGGATGCGACAGCTTATTGTCATGGTGGTTTGTGGAAGAAGCAACTTTCCAGTGTCCTTTTCCTATATTCCTCAAAGACCTCGTTCTTAGAAATGTACAGAGCTTGAAGACAATGGCTATGCTCTCAAATCTCAGATGCCTTACCCATCTGGAAATAGTTGACTGTGATAATTTGAATGTTGATGGGTTTGATCCTCTCATCACTCAATGCCTCACTAAACTAGTTGTTGTCAACCGTCATGATGAGTATTCGAAAGTAACAGCTGAGCTGATCTCAGGAGTAGCAAGGACAAAGTTGAATGGTTCATTCAAATTGGAAGACCTGAGAATTGACAACATTTCTGAACTTCTTGTCTATCCCATTTGTGACCACCTCTCTATCAACCTCCACACATTATGTTTTCAATATGATAACAGGATGCAAAGGTTCACAGAAGAGCAAGAGCAAGCACTTCAGCTACTTACCAACATCCAAAATCTCTATTTTAAGAGCTGCCGGAGTCTGCAGTCCCTGCCTGCAGGGTTATATCGCCTTTATTCCCTTAAGGTATTACTGATTGACACATGCCCTGGCATACAGTCATTGCCCAAGGAGGGTCTCCCTACTTCACTTGAACAACTAGAAGTCTACAATTGCAATAAGGAATTGAAGGAACATTGCAGAAAACTGAAAGTTCATAGACTCAAACTGTATTAATCTAAGGTAGAAACATTCTCTCCTTCCTGCTTATATGCTCCAAAAAGTAACAGTTTTAGCAGAAGCCCAAAAAGTATTTGATGTGTACATTTTACTTATGTGTGTTATTTGCAGTGTCTAATATCAAGGAAGTTACTGGTGGTGTTTGGGTTGCAAGCGAGAAATAGTGTGGTGGAATTGGTATGTTGCCTACTTTATTACTATTTGTTTCTGCTGATCCTTATTCCTGATAGTAAGCACATTCAGCATCGGCCTTGTTTTCTTGATCTAATTGCATATAACACGCTGGTTGTAATGATTTGCGTAAAGGATACATACTATGAATGTCTGTTTGGAGAATGGAGATTCATGATGCAACAAGAGGTCACCTCCACTTGCATGTCATTGAGTAGGAGTGGGTGTGCAGTTATTTGCTAATTTGAGCATGGCTACCCCCTCTGATTTTTTTTTTCCTAGATACTGGGGCCTGCTTGGATCTTTTGCCAGGCTAACCTAACCTCGTCTGCCTCGCCTCACTCAACAAAGATAGGCATAGCAAGAAAGAGGAAGTCGTTTGGTTCTCTTGTCTAGTGACCTTGCCAGCCTCTTCTCTCCATTGGAGCTGAATCTGTTGGCAGGATGAGCAAATCTTGCCCAAGCAGGAGAGCCACATCGGCTCTCCTGGATGGGCAAGGATATCCTTGCTAGGGTGGGTGAGCTTGCTTGGCAAAGCAAGGATAAAACCAAACAACAATTCTTGCTGGGTGAGGTGAGGCAAAAGGCTTGCCAGGAAACCAAGCGGCTCCTCATATCTATATATCTGATATTTGCAAACCTTACTAGCATGTCTATCTCTCCATGCATACATCAGCAGCCACTACGGGCCTGTTTGGTTGGGTGGCTCACCCCCAACCAGGCTTGAGGAAGCCAACTTTCAGCTGTTTGGTTGCCTGTAAATAGCCAGAAGCCAGACCCAGCTAAGCCACTTTAGAGGCCCTAGCTTGGCTCCAGGAAAACGAGATGAGGATCCGTTTTTTGCTGGCCAGGCTTGGCTAAGTCCCGTTGGAAGTGTCGTCACCGCACAGACCGGTCGCTCTCTCCTCCGCTCGCTTTCTTCCGCCGCCGCGCTTGCCTGCGACGAAGACTCCGGCGGCTTTGCACGCACCCGCATGTCGAGGCCAAGATACTCGACGAGCTCAGGTCCCTGCAACCCACCGCAACGGTCGCGGCCACCGGCGGCGGCGAGCACGCCGTGTTCGATTCTGATACCCACCAGCCCGCGTCCTACCTCCATGCGGTGGGCGAGCATCCACGGCGCGGGCACGGATGGAAGCGCGCACTCGCTGGTGGTGACGGCACCGTGCATCCGCCAGCTCGAGGGTTGCCGGATGCGGACTGGGGGCCTTCCGCTGGTGGCGACGGCGCCGTGCATCCGTCAGCATTCGTATCGGTGGACAGGGCCTCCGGCCGCTGCTGTTGATTCCATATCGGTGAATTCAAGTAGTAGTGATTCTGAATTCTGATGTACGTACGTAGTGCTGTTGACAGGGCCTCCGGCCTTGCTTCTGTTGGGTGCTCTCCTGTGGATCGTCACCTTGGTCCTGGTGGCTGAGGGCGGCGTGGAGGAGCGTGGCAGCGAGGTCTCAGGACACGCGCGGAGGTGCTCTCCGGCTCGCCGGCTCGCTGAGGTGTTCGCTGCTGCTTCCCTGCCGCCCACCACATGTTCGACAAAATAACACAACGAGGGTAAACTTACCCAATCGAAGAAGAGGTGACCCTATGCAATGCAAATCAGACAACCAAACACACCCTGTGCTAGCCAGGCTTAGACAACACAGACAACCAAACAACCATGGATTGGCTTGGTGGGAGCAGGCTAAGGCTAACCAGGCTCCAATTCTAGCCAGGCTAGGACTAAGACAGGAAACCAAACAAACCCTACATGTAATTGCGATGGTTATCTCTTCATTCAAGCTATCCACGTCAGTGAGCCACATCATCCACTAACATGCATTTAGTTGGCCACGTCAGTGTCCACACCATTCACTAACATTCATTTATGATAGTTTATCCTTCTATGTAAGTAAATATAATTAGTCTAATTTCATTCTAAATTATCCGTGATGCCTGCAGCAACGCACGGGGTATCCTTCAAGTTGTATTCTAGTATATTTGTGATTCTTGGATTTGATACAACTTGGATTTTTCAGGTGATAGCCAAGGAAGTGAAGAGAAATGGAAGGTGAACAATCCAAACATTGAGAAGTTTGTGAGACAGAGCCACGACAGTTCCTTGCAATTCAGTTCATGGTAAATCTTTGTTTTACGTGGTCACAGGTTATATTGGTTGGACTTCCCTTTAGGTATAGTGTCACGGCTGTGTCTAGAGCAGGAGTGATCATGTATCTCTTATCCAGAATTTTGGGTTGGAGGTGGAGGAAAACCTGTCATTTACTCATTTTTAGGTTTGATATGTGATGGCTGTAAAGGGGGAATCTCCATGAACTGGTTAAAACAGTATAGAATACTACTTATGACTTCTCTGATCCTTTAGATATTTGGTAATTTAAAGCTAGGTTGTTAAGGAAGAAAGCTAAGAGTTGAACCTTGAATGTGAATCTGAAATCAGAAAAGCTAAGCAGAACCTCCTGAGTTCCAGATTCTTGATGTTTTTGAAGAAACCTTCCGGTGGAGTGAGGGTGAGAGGAAGAGAATGCTGGATATCATGGTAAAGCTTATCATATGGCAGATGGGAGATCATGGCTAAGCTGGAAACTAGGGATAAAACTATTGGAGAATGGGACAGTTATACTCCATATTTTCAGGTAGTTGCTAATCAAAGAAATAGAAAGAAGAGGGTTCAGTGCTTGAGGGCCGATGCTATAATTAGTTTATGGTTTCTTCAAAAAAATCTTTTTGGATATGAGAGATTTGGAGTAAACCAAGAAGATAATTTCTGATATAAGGGAGGTAAAGTAGTTTTTTTTACCGTAAATACAGCTGGGCAGGCCTCCACTGTAAGAATTTTATTAAACGTAAGAAACAACGAAACGACTGTACAAACTAAGAGGGGAAAACAAACTAGACAACAGGAAAACTGTACAGAGCCCGAGAAGGGCGATATGGGGGACTCGAATGACCAAAGAGGCTCAACAATGAAAGGAAAGCTGGTCCTTTTAAACCACCAAATCTATGGGCTTAGTAGACTATCTTCCTCAAATAAGTTTTGCCTCCAAGAGTAAAGGGATGGGTGTCCACAGTCGAAGATGAAGTTGTTCCTTTTGTTTCCAAATTTGCTAGGCACCAATGATGGAGAATTCCATAAAGAGCTTCCAGGTAAAGTAGTTTGGAGGAAATGAGCTTCCAGAGGCTCCTCTTTTGGAGGATGAAATTAATGAGACAGTTTTTGGGTCTTCCAAGTCCATTTTTGTCACAATCTCACCTTCGTTGAGAACCATCTTTAGTTTCTGTACCACTCGATCATCTTCAGCAGAGTTATGTCTGCTCCAACAGTATTGGTAGCTCTGCCTTAAGTTCCTTTTTCTGCTTTCCCTAATCATGCTTCAAGTGTAGAACATGGATGATCTCAGACTCGATGTCTAAGAAATTGAATATCTTGTTTAAAAATTGCCAAAATTACCTTATCTTTACTGGTTAATTTAAACTAGATTTGTTTATGGTTCTGTCCACATTCAACAACTAGTTAAGATCACCTTTAGATGCAAAGACAACTTACACAAGCAAGTCAAACAAGTAAACCTGGGCAGCAACTCAGTTAGAGCAAACAATCATACTATTTTCGTTTTTTTCCTCGTATTTTTAAGTTCATTTTTATTTCATTCTTTGACCTGTTCATAACACATAACATGCTTGGTATCATCAATAAGTAGCAAACAGATGCAAATACAAGTGCACAGCACTGAAATATTTGACTCCTCCAGTTTCAAACCTCCGCCACTGCTGTACTAACAGTGAGGATAAGTTAGATGAACTTCTTGTTGGATTCGCACAGGTACGCCCATGAGACAACTGCAGCAGCAACTGCGACCCCAGCTGCAGCTTGCACCAGCAAGGACTTTTGTTTATTTCCGGATTTGCAAGTGAAAGAAGAGCGAGGCGGTGTGAAGCCTAGCTCTGAGAGTTTCTTGTGTGACTCTGCGTAGTCCCTAAAGAAAGCTTCTTCATCCTGCGAACAAGGTTGGGAAAATGAATAGTGAAGAAACAAGGATTAATATAAACTATTATAGGGTTTCAGGAACCGTTCGATCATGAGTGGAAGAAGGTAACTGAATAGCTGTGTACCTTGGCATATAGTTCGACATACTGACGGAATTCAGGATCTTCCACAAGAACCTTGTCAGTCGGGAGTTTCAAGAGCCCTTCAGAGTCGCCTTTCAGAAGCTCACTGCATCATAGGATGTGAAGTGATATACACAGGTGTGACATTACTAACCATATTAATCTGAGAAAAATAAAGACAATAATTGTGTGTCAGGTTTTTGAACTAGTCAGCTTAAGGCTTACACGAAATAAGAGTTGTCAAATTTCAGAGGTTCCTTAGTCCATGGGCCATCAAATCCTGTCCTCTCTGGATGTGCTCTCCCCTGAAATTTGCATTGTGTGGTGCAAAATTTTGGATTAAAAAGGAACCAAACCACGTTAATGTAATTGAGATCATGTTCATATTTGTTAACCCTTCTCTACTAAAAAAATATGCTTGCTAGTTGCCATAATGCATGAACAAGAAAAGATGTTCTTGTGTACCAACCAGAGTATGGCCGCCGGAGAGTGCCACAATGTCCTTGTCAGATAAACCCATCCGGTAGAACACTTCTCTAAGATGCGAAGCACCTTGTGACAGATAACAAGAGCAAGAAGAATTGAAAATTGTTCAGTAATGCAGAAGAGCTGAATTTGGGACGTCCGTCCAAAAACATCGAAGGTGCGTTGCGGTTGCCACTTGTACAGTACTATCACCTTTCTGCCAGGAACGAAATCAATGGTTGGTCCACCAGTAACTTCGACGGCGACGACTCCGGCGAGCTGGTTGATGAAAGACAACACAATTAACCAATGCTATGGTATGTGTCAATTGGGCAATAGTCCATGGACATACTGCATTCGAAGAGTGGCTATACTCCTGTGGGAACCTTATGGAGCCGTTGGGGCCTCCAGTGTTGGTCTTGGCGTCGTAAGTGCCGGCGTCATGCCATCTGCAACGTCGAAAAGAAGCCATTGTTACAGAATATGTTACAGGCAAATTAGACCATGCCACACATCGTTGCCATGAGGAGGACGTACGCGAGGCGGAGCATGATGGGCGCGCAGTTCTTGCTGGAGATGAGGGCGCGGAGGTCCCGCTGCGCCCTCTCAATCTCGGCCATGTACTCGGCGTCCACCACGGGTGCAGACATTGCTGCTGAGAACTGGTTGCTCTGTGGAAGCAGAGGAAGTGAAGCAGGCCGTTATAGTGAAACTTGCAACATTGCTGAAATGATCAGAAAACTGGAAATTCCAACGAAACATGGATGTTCGGGTGACGTTTCGTGATGTCGGAACTTCCACAATTACGGAACCCTCTAGAACTACTATCCTCAAAATAATAAAAAAAATCCGGCGGCTCGGCTCCGGGAACTGGAACTGAGCCCCCAATCCCTGGCTCCTCGGTTCTTCACTGTTATCAGTGCAAATCTGTCGGAGCCAGAGCTGCTGCACAAGATGCTACAGGGCCGCACAGTGATGCACAGGACATGGACAGCGGAGCCAGAGCCACGCGGAGCCAAGCCAAACGAGTCCTAAATTCTCGACGCAGCCTTGTTTTGTTTTCCCAAGCAATTTTCAACAATATGGTAGCACTTTGAATGGTGGACACGGCAAACATTTTGGTAAGATTTAAGGATTTCCCATCTCAACTGTGGAATGCTTTCTAGATATTTCAGAAAAGGAAAAGTCTATTTTATATGCTGTAATATGAATTTTCTCGTTAAATTCTAAAACCTAACATCCCACCTTGAACATTCAAAACCATTGAAATTACCTTAGTGCCCCCTGGTTGGAAGTGGTTTTAAACGCTTTTACCCTTTTCAGTTAATATAAAATCTCAAAAATACTTAATAAGATTTCTAAACCGTAGAAAATGTCTCTAAACTTTTAAAAATTCCAAGAAAAATCATAAAGATAAATTGGAATATGATGAATCCGAATAAAATATATAGAGCTCATAAAAATATATCTAGAAGCTTCAAAAGTTACACTTAGATCTTGAAAAATAGGAAAAAATATCCAGAAAAAACTAAAAAATCTCCAAATAGATGACTAAACGTGTTTGAAAACTTTTCACAACAAAATATGAGATGCAACCAGCATAGATGCTACACACATTAACGTGTAACACATTCGTGCTCATTATGTTAGATTTTTATTGTCAAAGTTTTCAAAACATGTTTACACATCAATTAATATGTTTTGCAAATTTTATAGATATTTTTACTATTTTCCTAGAGGAAATTTTTAGAAGCTTCTAGATACATTTTCAAAAGCTCTAAATATTTTATTTGGATACATTGTATCCCAATACATTTCTAGGTTTTTCTCAAAAAAATAATAAGCTTAGAGACATTTTTGTGGTTTATAAGTATTTATATTTTTAATTAAAAAGGACAAAAACATCTTCATAACCACTTCAAATCATAGCAAGGAGATAATTTGAATGATTCTCAGAGTCCAGGAGTGTGATATCTAGTTTTGCAGTTGGAGAAGAAAAAGCCGCTTCAAAAGCACTGTAGTGGTATTCAGTTTTGGATAGTATAGAAGATCGTTGTTGACACTAGATATGGCAAACAGATAAATCTGTAAGCGCACGAATATCAATATAGCTTTCACCCGGGAATATTCCAATGTATCGTATTTCCATGGGGAAACATGAAGTGAACAAGACTAAGAACTAAGTTTATCCAAGGATAGAATAAGGTGAAAATAATAGATAGAGTAGATATATGTGGTTTCTCTAAACTAAGATAAGACTAAAGAATACTATATCACGGTTGTTTACTTCAGGGCACAGCCCGCCTAGCAACATAGGAGAGATAACTAGATAAGGTCTGCAACGAGCCTTATGATTTAATAAGTAGACCTATCGTGGTGGAATATAAAGGATGGACAGTGCTGTCACCACCTACCACCTATCATAATCTATCCGGAGGCCTAGCCGTAAACACAGGCAAGCTATAACCTAAGCACCACGCTTAATCTATAGACTCACTACTCTAATCCTGTACACGATGAAATGAGACTAGAGCACTCTAACCAAGCGGTGAAACCAGTAAACATAATAATATAAATAAAACTTAAATAATGCAAAAGAGTAGTGTTACCACAGAGAAGATGCCGAAGTTCACTCGAAGGCGAGCTTCATCCGCCGAAGCACAACTAGAGAGGATGCCGACAAGCCTGGCCCTTCTCCAAGCTTCCCCTCACTCTTTCCCTAACTTCTACTTCTAAGTAGTAGAGCTATAAAGCTAGACTAGATACTACTCATCACTTGGAGTGATGGAATGAGATGGTGCGCTACTCCACCGAGAACCACTGCCCCTTTTATAGTGTCTAGAGGTGTGGGGGTACTTATAGGCAGCGTAGAAGGTCGGTGGAGGAAACTTGGGCGCCGGGCGGCCTAGGGAGGATGTCACCCGGTCCTCCATTCCACCACCTTTGCATCGTACGGTGTTGATTGGCTCCCAATGGCAGTTACTAAGATATCACATGTCAAAATTCGAACGGAAAGTCAGTTGAGGAGGCTCCAAGCCTATGACAATTGGCCCATGGATCCATGTGCTCTCCATCATGACCGTTGATCAAACCGACTTGAATCAACGCATCCCATTGGCTGAGGAGGAGCTCCAACGGATCATTGACGTGGCAAAGTGTAACACCCCAGTGTTAAGCATGACATTTGGCACTTGCATTTCATGAGCACAAGCATCATCCAAGCATTCATGAACATGAGCATATGAAATTTCATCTCATTCTTATACATTATCGCATGAAATGTTGATTATATATATATATATATGCTTATGCTTGTACTCATGTATGACCAATGTATGAAATGGTTGTAAGGTCACAACAATACCTTAGATACATCTAGGATGGTAAATGGAACAACTTTTGTATTCATGACATGAACCAATTTTGCTTCTAAGTGTTGGGTTACCTTGGAATGCCATTTTCATGATGCTAGTTTGACCAAAGTTGAATAGTAGCTTAGAGTGTTTGCATGGCTATATGACCTAAATAAAAGTTATAGTTCACATCAAGGGTAACAAACTTTATTTAAGGGTCCTGAGCTACATCAGTGCCTAACATGGTCAAATAGAGCGCACAAGTTTCAACTTAATGCTGTTTGTAACTCAAAAATTTTCTAAGTCTTGAAGCTGTTTTCAGTTTCAATGTAGCCTATTTTGGAGCCTTATAGTTTGAAAACCATTGCGATTTAGACAAAACTCCTTTAAGCAATCTTGTAGTACTCATGTAGCTCTACACTTTATATTAATGAAGTTTTCACTGATTCATAACGGTTTGGGAGATTTGGAGGTTTGAAAATTGATTGTTAGACGGACTGAATTGGCCCTTGCCGATTCAAATTGCCGGCCGTCGTGGCCGACCGCACCCATGCCGCTTGCACCACGTGGCGGTAGTCCGTCGGCACCGACCCGCCCTACCGCGCCAAAAGGGAGAGCCCTCGGCTCTCCACTCACCCACGAGCTCACTCTCGCTCTCGCTTTCTCTCTCGCCCGTGCGCCTCTCTAGAGCGGAGCAGCACCGCAGCAGCATCGCCGCCGTGCCTCCGCTATGCTCGAGCGCCACCACCGTAGCACCACCACTCAATCACTCACACCCACAGCTTCGCCATTATCACCTCCTCCACCTCGCCGACCCACCATTGCCTTAGCTCGAACCAAGGTAAAGGCCTACGGGCCATCGCCGTCGCCACCATAGCCGCTGTGCGCCGTCGAGCTCCAAGCTCGCCCATGGCCAGCCCTATCCACGGTAGCTCCTACCTTCTTATCCGTTGGTCCGTCGTCGCCTTAGGTCATAGGTGCTCGTGCCATAGCCTAGTTCACCATTACTACTACCGTCTCACGAGAACGTGCGACTGCACCACGCGCACCCGCCATGGCCGCGAGCTCCAGCTCGCTGTGGCCGAACTTAGCTAGACCTCGTCGTTCCCCTCTAGCAAGTGTTTCCGCACCTCCACTAACCCTAGCACCATCACCAAAGATGGAGACTCGTCACCCATCACCGGCTCACCGAAACGGCGACACCACCGTTGTGCTCTATGCGCCACCGTGCCACCATGCAAGTGGCCAAGCTTCACTGCCGCTCCACCATCGCCCTAACCTAACCCTAGAGCTCCGCTAGGACCTCCTGATGTTGTAGTTGTGCTCGCCTGGACATGCCATTGTCGGAGACGATGAGTCCGTGTAACATCCTAATGGGCCAAAGTGGGCCCAAAATTAATCCAGTATGGGCCAGTGACACTGTAGCAGAACATGGGCCAGTACTGTAGCATCCAAACTCCGAGTTACTGTAGACCGAGCGCTGTTCATCCGGAAATGGGCCGACCGATTTTGGTGGTACTGTTCACGGGTTACTGTAGAACCGCGGAAAAACACTGTGCAACTAGTTAGTACCATACTGGAACCTCTGAGATCGCCGGATCGACTTAAATACCAGGGCCAGAGACGCGTAATAACCTTCGGTTAACCGTTTTGAACGAAGCGAGGATGAAAGTTCAAGCGGGTTGCTACGCGGGTCGGACCACTCCTAGGAAGAGTGGGCCGGGGCCATGTATGTCGGGACTGGACGTTACATTTGGTATCGGAGCCGACTCTCGAGGTTTCACGGGCACGTGGGGACAACTGCGCGGGTATGTTGTGTGCATGTGCGTGGATCCATCGTGGTCACGGCATGGCATACACATGCGCCGGCACGGGCCACACAAACGTGTTGAAGAGAGGCGGATCCTGGGGTAAATGTCCCGAAAGGGTAAGCTGATCTGGCATTCGACGGAGACGTCGAATCTTTAGGGGGGATGATTGTAACATCCTAATGGGCCAAAGTGGGCCCAAAATTAATCCAGTATGGGCCGGTGATACTGTAGCAGAACATGGGACGGGTACTGCAGCATCCGAACTCCGGGTTACTGTAGACCGAGCACTGCTCATCCAAAAAATGGACCGACCGATTTCGGTGGTACTGTTCATGGGTTACTGTAGCACCACGGAAAAACACTGCGCAACCAGTTAGTACTTAAATACCAGGGCCAGGGACGCGTAGTAACCTTCGGTTAACCGTTTTGAACGAAGCGAGGATGAAAGTTCAAGCGGGTTGCTACGCGGGTCGGACCACTCCTAGGAAGAGTGGGCCGGGGCCATGTATGTCGGGACTGGACGTTACAGTCCGCCACCGCGCGATCCGTCGAGCCGCCATGCTCGCTGGCGAGGTCCCCCCGGTGATCCACCTAGCCAGCCAAGGGTACCAACGGGTGCGCAAGGGTGTGGGGAGCACAACGCCGGTGACACTACCGCCGGTGACCTCACCGTCGACGAGTTCGCCGCTGGTCAACCGCGCGCTCTGCTCTGGTTCCACTAACGAGTGGGGCCGAGTTGACTGTAGGACCCGCGTGTCAGCGCCTGAGGGTGTATAGATCGAGTGTTCCTAGCATTTAGGGTTTAGTTGGGTTTTGAATTATTTTCATAGATTTGAATACAAACTTCAAAAAATCATATATGGAGCTAGGAGTATCTCAACGGGGTGAACCAAATTTTGTTCGATTTATCTTGAAGTGTACTATTTGAAAAAAATATGAAATATACTTTTTAGGGTATTGTTCTAGGAGAATAACATTGAGCAAGATAAGTGCTTTTAAATTAGGTTATATATTGTAAAATACATAACTTGAGTTAGGAAGATGATAAAATTGTGATTCTAATTTTGCTGGTCTTGTGTTGACATGCTCTAGCTAGGAAAAATACTAAACCTACAGTAGGCATACTTGAAATATGGTCTTCATATTTAATCCTAATTAATTGCTATTTTCAAGTGAAATTAAATGGGGTAAAAATACATAACATATGATCATGCAAAAATTTATACAATATTCTTGTGCTAGGAGGAAAGTAAGAAAAATATTAAATCTATTGCTTGACACTTTTCACTATGCTAAGCTAAGCATATGTAGCTTGTCATTTTTGTAGAAGTGGATATACTTATCCAAATGGCACAAAAATTGTATAGTAGACTATTAGGGCCATTTGTAGGCTATTGTAATTTTCTAAGAATTTATTGAGCACTATAAATATTTATCCTTTGAATCACCTTATTATATAAGAAAATTAATAAATGAATATAAATAAATTAGTTCGGCATAACCATGATGTTTTCTATGATGCTTATGATGCATATGATCTGTTGGTGCTATTAGTTAGGCTTAGAAGTAATTGGTTATAGGCAGCTAGTTAATTATTGCTTTATAATTCAACTAGATGGTTGCATGTATAGTTTCTGTTGTGGTGGTAAATTCATGATGATAATGATCTTTTCTGTGAAACTTGTTAATAATAAAGTTGTAGATAACTTAATAATCTACCTTGTGTTAAATTTTCATAGTCATAGGATTTATGGTTTGAGAATTTTAGCTGTTAGAAGTCTGCTGTCAGAAATACTTGTTCCTAGACAGATCTAAAAGATGGAATTGTTTTGCCTAGATAACTACTGAATCACCTTAATATGATTGAAATAAAGTTGTAGGCAATTTCATAAGCTTTCTAAAAGTCCACAACCATATTATTTAGATGTGTCTAACTCCAGGTATGGTCAAAACAAGTGGCTACTGTCTTGCAGTCCAAAAAATTGATTAGATGAGAATTTGTTTAATTACTAGAGAAGAGATATACACCTACAAAAAAAAAGAAAATTTATCTTGTTATCACCATAATGCAATGCTATTGAGAACGCTTATGAGGATGCATTTCATCACACCATATCATATCATGCATGTCAGTATATATGCATTCATGATATCTTATTTTATGCTCATGCATATAGGATCGTCCAGGGGATCACTCTATTGGAATTCAATGAAGAAGAAGAGGAACATAAGGAGGCACCTCAGCCCGTAGCTCTAGAAGGCAAGGAACAAGCTCTTGACGACCTACCCAAGTGCTCGGATCATCGGCTAACTTCTTTTCTCAAAGGCAAGCCCGGAGCATTTTAAGCCTCTCATGTTTTACAAAATATCACTTGAGTCCTTTATGTTTGATGCATTAGGTTGTAAGAGTAGAATTGAAAACACTTGATGCATAGAACTACCTTGTCCAGATACATATACCTTTAACCCTGTGTAGGTCTAGGATCGAATATATGCTTAGCCATGCTTAGACCAGTAGAAGTCGGGTGATTTACTGTCACCTATGAGATATAGGTGGATACCGAAGCACGGTTGGCTATATTTGCTATCGTGGAAAAGAACCATGGGGTAATGTAACTAGAGGTCGGACAAAGTCTATGCGTAGGTTGGTTCATATGATTCTGTCTGTGCCGATTAAGGACCGTACCGTTGTTGGAACTTCTATTGAGATTGGACACATTCCTCTCACTTAGCTGGTTAGATAACTCGTTCCGACCATGAAGCCGAGTAGCTCAACTCGGGCTAGTCCTCGTTCTGTTAGAGTGCGCACTCTAGATGGTAGAAAGGATGTGCGGGGAGCCAGATGTGAGCTCAAGGGCAGGGTAGTCCTGACCGTCCTAGCAGTTGGTTGTCCCTGGTTGTGCAGCGCTGATCGAACCACGAAATATGTACCTGAGTTGTACCAAAGGTGACCTAAGGTGCCCGTTGATCTAGTCTGCCTGGGTTTCTATTAGGAATAAATTCCCAGCTGGTTGAAATCGATTAGAATCGCTGTCTCTCTCGGACAGTGAGAAACTTGGCTAGCTCCAACATCGTAGTAACTGGATTATGAAATGATGGTTATGGTGAACTTTGAACTTTTACACCGGCTATGGTTACTACTATATGCTACTAAATAATATACCACATGTTTGGCATAGGTTAGTTGCTAATCTAGAGATGAATAGCTATAATTAACTTGATGACCGAATTATAAATGTATAACTGAATTAGTAGCTTTTCATGCAAAATGTTGTCAAGCTAGCTCCACTTATAAAGCCTTGCATGATCCTTGGAGTCACTTTCTTTTTGGTTTATGATGGGTAAGTCTAGCTGAGTACCTTCCCACTTGTTGTAGATGGTACAATCTATCATGGCTACTGTAAAAACTGCTTCTATCTCGCCGTGGATGAGGAGCAGGGCCCTAGGCAAGGCGTCTCTCGTTAATTCCCTCTATCATGCTTTTGTGGTTGTGATCATGGACTAGCACTATATTGGAACAATGATGTGAGGTGTTGGTTTTCAAACTTAATTGCTTCCGCGACTATTTTATTTGAACATGGTTTGCAATAACTCTTAATCATACTCTGATGTATGATGTTGCATTTGTGAACTGATGTAACATGTGACATGTCTGTTAAATCATGTACGATCTTGGTTGTATGTTGACGGTTAATCGAGACCCTTTGTGGTACTTGACGGACTACTAGGTTTATATGGGCTCAAGTACGATAATGTGACCGCTTGTGGGCTGCCATTGTACTTGTGCTCTTATAAATTAGACGGTTCTGCTACAACTGGTATCAGAGCAAGATTCAATATTAATTGCCACATGTATTTAAAACAAATGTTTTTGTTTCCCAAAACTAGTTTTTAGAAACTTATAGCTATATATATAGGTGTTTAAATATAAAGTTTGAATCTAGAGTGTGCTAGTGATCACTTCCTTTATGCCTAGTTAAGAATTTCAGGTGGCTAATTAAGTACTAACTTGGGGGTTTTTACTTTCGTCATGCATACGGCGTGCTATTGTATGGATGCCATTCACTTGAGTGGTAATGTATGGATCAAATGCATCTACGCCCAAGGTAAGATGATGAGTGACACGACCGCAAGAAGTGAGCGTGCGGTCTAAGGGGAGAGGTAGCTTTGATACTAAAGTATATATGTCTCATATATATACGGAGGTATTTAATTGTGGGTTAGCTTTGATACTGCTGTATATGCATATTCATATGTATATATGGACGTATTTACTTTTGGGTATCTTTGATACGGAAGTATATATATATATATGTGTGTATATATATGGAAGTATTTAGATTGCAACCTAGAGCCCAGATTTTCATTTCTGCCTATATAATTGTGGGGTTAGGCTGAAATGAAATTTTTGTGCAGGTACGCTAATAAGCGAAACGTGTAGCCCGACTAGTTATGTTATATATGAGAGAACGCATGTATGCCACCGTGTATGCCATTAGAAGTTTAATTCTCCTAAGTTTGTGAGGACGTATGGAACGTGCATGCATCATGATAAATCATTATTACATACTTGCATTGTTCCTCCCTTATAAGATTTTTATTTGGTTAAGTAACTCTTTTCTATTATAACGTTGTTCTCACAAGAGTTGCACCATTTTGTTGGTATAGATGACAGCATCAGCTGGGAGTGAGACCTTCCTAGAGATGTTTGGTACCCCTGCCCTACTTTGGAGGGTCCTGCATTTTGTGGGGTATACCAAACCGCCCCTCTATTTTTGGAATGAAGAATAACTAGAGGGACCGCCATGGTATGAGGTGTAGCTAACCATACATGCTCGTACCCAAATAGCCCTATGGCAGGAGTGGAAGGTGGATTCTGAAGGGAAAACTTCTTGGGAAGCTGCCCAAGTAGTGGATTTTGAGGTGCTGAGTTAGATATGTCAGCAGCACGGGGATGAGCTTATAGGTAGTGCCGCTGGTAATTTTCCTCAGGTGGATCCAAATATAGCAGTATGGGCACAGCACAACCATAATGCATTGATCGGAGACCGGGATGAGTAGGCAGATAGTTCTAGTCCCGCTATGAGTGCCATGTTCACCGTGATGAAGATGTTCTATACTCATCAAGATACCGGGACTTGTGGCAGGAGTCCTATACCACTTGTAGGGACAAGCTCATGAGAGCCGAAGCTGCATAGAGTAAATTGAGGAAGCTTGTGCGCAAGCACAAAAAAGCAACAAGTGAGTCTTGTTGGGACTCCAATCAAGCTTATGTAGCATTGGGAAATCTCCACACTCAGATGGAATAGGTCAATCAGTAGAGAGCTACCACCCAAGAGGCAAGAGCTGATGATTAGGTTGTGCTAGCAGGACTCTGGGCGAGCTGGAGGGCGCTCACACCGATGCACTCATCGCTACGTGCTAGCGAATCCAAGCAAACAACCGTGCAGCAATGGCAGAAGCAGCATGAAACAATGTCAAAGCCTTAGCTGCGCAGCAGGACCGAGTCGAAAGGGACTTGCACCAGCAGCTTGCACATACCTAGAACATGGTGGTTGATCTTTAGCATGAGGTGCATTATCTGAACAACCAACTGCACCCGCTCCTTGATGAGGAAGAAGAAGATCCGGAGATGTTAGTTGAAGATGATGGTTGGGAGGAAGAAGTGGATCTAGAGGATGATGCTATCTCCGACCTTGACATGGAGCACGCTGAAGAGTAGAGCCATTTAGTGACTAGTTTAAAGTGCTAGTTGTATCCCTGCTATTTAGGTAACGGATTTGTAGTTTGAACTTCAGTTTTGTGACATAACTTTGGTGTAATATTGGTACTTTGCATGTTAATCCATGATGGGTTGAACTTTGATGAAATTCTAGTTTTGTTTTACTGGTGAAATATGACATGCATGTTAACGCGTTGCGAGTACGATAAGTGATCAAATTGGTGATGTTATGTTGCGAGAATGAATTGTTGTGCCTCTGTTTTATTGTATGAATTTAAGATTCTCTCTAGTAAATTCAGTTTGGCATGATTATACAATTCATCTGCAATCTCTTGATATCATCCAATAATCACTTATTGTTGCAATTTTCTAGATGACTCGCATTCACGCTAGAGCAGGCACTTGCTAAGGTGGCAATGATGGTGACTTACCACCACCGCTGTCACCGTCGTGAATGAGTTTTTCACACAAGTTCATGGGGAATCAGAGAGCAATAGAGGATACACTACGCCTCATTGCGCTGAACACTACTCACACCCGCCAGCAACATCAAGCACCGAAACCAAATTAGTATAGTTCATTCAAGGACTTCTAGGACACCAAGCCTCCTATCTCCAAAGTGGCCGAAGAACCGCTCCAAGCGGATGAGTGACTAAACACAATCGAGGAGAAGTTCTGCCTGTTGAGGGTCATGGAGCATCTGAAGGCCGAATATAGCGTCCCATCAACTATAGGGACCCGCAGGAATATGGTGGACCCATTTTCTATCCTCTTTACCTATAAACGCACAGGTCACATGGCAACAGTTCAAGGCAGCCTTTAGGGGGCATCACATTCCCCTAGGGCTGATGCGCATGAAGGCAGCTGAGTTCATGAGACTTACTCAAGGGACCAAAACCCTTACTGAGTACATGCATGCCTTCAACAATTTGTCCAGATATGCCCTAGGGTTCATCGGTATAGAGGAAAAGAAGATAGAAAGCTTCAAGAGAGGCCATGACACCAAACTAATGAAGACTATGGCCAACTCAAGATGTGCTACCTATAATGAGTTTATCAATAATGCTTTAACCGAAGAGAACCAGAACAACTTACACGCAGCAGCAAAGGGCCATAAAAGAGCAGCTGAGGTAGGTGCCTCAGGATCATCCTAGTCTAGAGTTCTAGTGGTAGCTAGGCCACAATTTCATCCACTAGCGCCTAAGTTTAGGCCTCCTTCGCTGAAAGCTCAGGCCAATCACCCCTATAAGACCTTTCCGTAGGGCGTTCACCATTGCCCTACCCAAGGGTAACATAGGCCAAGGCAGCTCAGCAGGACCAAGAAGCAACCAGCCATGCTTTAACTGCAATAAGCTAGTTCATTGGTCCATGGAGTGCCCCCATCCTAAGAAGGGTGGCAATCAAAACCAGGGTAATCAGAAAACAGGCCAATCCTAAGGCACGTCCTGGATACGTGCATTACAAAGCTGTGGAAGAAATCCCTGCGGGAGAAGTTGTCATCGCCGATATGTTTCTTGTTAACAAACATCCCGCCATTGTTTTATTTGATTCTAGAGCTTCTCATTCATTTATGAGCCAAACATTTCCATCTAAACATGATCAGAAGATAATTGAGGTAGACAAGGGTAGTTATAGTATAAGTTTAGCTGAGGCTACTATTTCTACAAATCAAATAGTGAGAGATGTGCTCATCTCTATATAAGAGAGGGAGTACACTATGAATCTTATAGTATTGCCGGACTAGCCATTGATGTGATCTTAGGCATGAGTTGGATGAGTGGTCATGGAGTTCTTATTGACACTACCACTAGAACAATTATGTTGAGAGAACCAAAGGGGGGTAATGCTTTTCTAGTGCCACTTCCCTAGAGTTTTGATCTTCAAAACTTGTCTTGTGCTATCCAAACCAATACTCTCTGTGATATTTCAGTGGTTTATGAATTTCCTAATGTATTTCTAGATGAGTTGCTAGGTTTACCGCCTGATAGGGATATGGAATTTAAGATTGAGTTAGTGCCAGGTACAACACCCATCTCATGAAGACCCTATAGGATGCCACCAAATGAGTTAGCCGAACTTAAAATCTAGTTACAAGAACTTTTGGACAAATGTCTCATTCGACCTAGTTCATCTCCATGGGGTTGTCCAGCCTTGTTTGTATAGAAGAAGGACAAATCCTTACGGATGTGTGTGGACTATAGGCCGCTCAATGCTTTCACCATTAAGAACAAGCATCCTTTGCCCTGTATCGATATTTTGTTTGATCAACTGGCAAAAGCAAAGGTATTCTGTAAGATTGACTTGAGATCAGGCTATCATCAGATTAAGATCAGGCCAGAAGATGTACCTAAGACAACTTTCTCCACTAGGTACAGCTTGTATGAGTATTTAGACATGTCTTTTGGACTAGCAAATGCTCCTACCTAGTTCATGTACTTGATGAATTCGGTATTCATGCCCGAGCTCGATAAGTTTGTGGTCGTATTTATCGATGATATCTTGATTTACTCAGAGAATGAAGCAGATCATGCAGAGCATCTAAGAGTTGCCTTGTCTAGATTGAGAGAGCATCAATGATATGCCAAATTAGCAAGTGTGAATTCTGGTTGAGCAAAGTACCTTTCTTGGGTCATATCTGATCTAAAAATGGAATATCTATAGACCCAACTAAAGTACAAGAGGTCATGGATTGGAAGGCCCCGACTTTGGTTCATGAAGTTTGAAGTTTTCTAGGGTTAATAGGCTACTATCATCATTTCATTCCTGACTTTTCCAAAATAGCTAAGCCCATGACCAGAGTACTCTAGAAGGATGAAAAGTTCGATTAGACTTCGGAGTGTGAAGCTGTTTTTCACACTTTGCGAACCTTGCTAACTACAACTCCTAGTTTAGCACAACTCGACATTGTGGAGCCTTTCGATGTGTTCTATGATGCATCGGATATAGGTTTGGGGTGTGTGCTCATGCAAGAAGGTCGAGTTATTGCGTATGCTTCCCGATAATTGTGAAAGCATGAAGTCAACTACCCTACACATGATTTGGAGCTTGCAACAGTTGTTCATGGCTTGAAGATATGGAGACATTACTTGTTGGGAAACGTATGTCATATATACACTGATCACAAGAGTCTCAAATATATCTTTACTCAACTTGATCTAAACATGAGGCAACATCGATGGTTAGAGCTGATCAAGGACTATAATTTGGAAGTGCACTACCATCTAGGAAAGCCAATGTTGTAGCAGATGCCTTGAGCCAAAAGTATCATTACAATTCTCTATTGGAGGATGGGTTTAATCTCTTACATCCTATGGTGCTGCACAATATCACCGTCAGTTGTTCACTTGAAAGCAAAATCATCAAACTACAGAAGACAGATGTGGGTGTATTTCACATCAAGAGAAAGATGAAAGGATAGAAGACCAAACATTTTAGGTTGGATGAAAGAGGTGTGCTATGGTTCGAGGACCGACTTGTGGTACCAAAAAACCGTGAACTTAGAAATCAAATTTTAGATGAAGCTTATTCATCCAAGTTGTCTATCCATCCGAGAAGTAGCAAAATATATCAATATTTAAAAAACCATTTTTGGTGGACCAAGATGAAGGAAATTGCAGCCTACGTTGCTAGGTGTGATGTTTGTAGCCGAGTGAAGGCAGATCATCTAAAACCTAGTGGATAGCTCCATCCATTGTCCATTCTAGGCTAGAAATGGGAAGAAATAAGTATGGACTTTATTACAAGCCTCCCGCACACACAACAAGGTAACGATTCCATATGGGTCATTGTAGATCGCCTCACCAAGTTAGCACATTTTGTACTAGTTAACACAACGTATTACACTGAGCTATATGTTTCTCAAATTGTGAGGCTATGTGGAGTACCAGGGACCATAATCTCATATCATGAACCACAGTTTATAGCTCATTTTTGGGAACACTTGTAGAAGGCCTTGGGAACCAAACTAATTAGAAGTTTAACATTCCATCCACAAACTTCTGGACAAACCGAGTGAGTGAACCAAATCTTGGAAGTTATGTTGAGAGCTTGTGTTATATCCTCTAGGGGTTCATGGAAAAAATGGCTGCCTTTAGCCAAGTTCTTCTATAACAACAATTATCAAGAGAGCATCAAGATAGCTCCTTTTGAGGCCTTGTACGGTCGCAAATGTAGAACTCCTTTGAATTGGATTGAGCTCGGAGAAAGAAGGTACTATAGCATAGATTGTCACATAAGCTAAAGAACAAGTACGTGTTATCCAATAGCACATGAAAGTAGCTCAGTCAAGACAAAAGAGTTATGCTGATAAAAGGAGTAGACCACTAACCTTTGAAGTGGGAGACTATGTGTACTTAAAAGTTTCACCCATGAAGGGAGTGCAGAGATTCGGAGTGAAAAGGAAGCTTGCGCCTAGATATGTAGGCCCATACCAGATTATTGAGCGAAAGAGAAATGTCGCCTACAAGTTACAACTTCCCCCAGAAATGAGTGCTATATTCAATGTCTTCCATGTTTCTCAGTTAAAAAGATGTCTTTGCATACCTAAGGAACCTATTGCACCCACCAACATTAAGCTCCAATCGGATTTGACCTATGAAAAGAAACCAATCCGAGTGCTAGAAGAAATGGAAAGAGTAACTCGAAGCAAGGTCATTAAGTTCTACAAGGTGGTGTGGAATAACCACAATGAACAAGATGCCACATGGGAACAGGAGGATTATTTACATGAGGTTTATCCCGCTTTTTATGAAGAATGGTAGGTCTTTTAAATCTCAGAATGAGATTTCTATAAGGGGGAGGGGCTGTAACACCCCAGTGTTAAGCATGGCATTTGTCACTTGCATTTCATGAGCACAAGCATCATCAAAGCATTCATGAAAATAAGAATATGAAATTTCATCTCATTCTTATACATTATCACATGAAATGTTGATTATATATATATATATATATGCTTATGCTTGTACTCATGTATGATCAATGTATGAAATGGTTGTAAAAGGTCACAACAATACCTTAGATACATCTAGGATGGTAAATGGAACAACTTTTGTATTCATGACATGAACCAATTTTGCTTCTAAGTGTTGGGTTACCTTGGAATGCTATTTTCATGATGCTAGTTTGACCAAAGTTGAACAGTAGCTTAGAGTGTTTGCATGAGCTGTGTGACCTAAATAAAAGTTGTAGTTCACATCAAGGGTAACAAACTTTATTTAAGGGTCATAAGCTACATCAGTGCTGAACATGGTCAAATAGAGTGCACAAATTTCAACTTAATGTTGTTTGTAACTCAGAAAAATTTTTTCTAAGTCTTGAAGCTGTTTTCAGTTTCAATGTAGCCTATTTTGGAACCTTATAGTTTGAAAACCATTGCGATTTAGACAAAATTCCTTTAAGCAATCTTGTAGTACTAATGTAGCTCTACACTTTGTATTAATGAAGTTTTCAATGATTCGTAACGGTTTGGGAGATTTGGAGGTTTGAAAATCAATGTTAGACGGACTGAATCGGCCCTTGCCGATTCAAATTGTCGGCCGTCGTGGCCGACCGCACCCTGGCCGCTTGCACCACATGGTAGCAGTCCGCCGGCGCCGGCCCGCCCTGTCACGCCAAAAGGGAGAGCCCTCGGCTCTCCACTCACCCACGAGCTTACTCTCGCTCTCGCTTTCTCTCTTGCCCGTGCGCCTCTCTAGAGCAAAGTAGCACCGCAGTAGTGTCACCACCGTGCTCGAGCGCCACCACCATAGCACCACCGCTCAATCACTCACGCCCACAGCTCTACCATCACCTCCTCCACCTCGCCGACCCGCCATTGCCTTAGCTCGAACCAAGGTAAAGGCCTACGGGCCGTCGCCGTTGCGGCCATAGCCGCTGCGCGCCACCGAGCTCCAAGCTCGCCCGTGGTCAGCCCTATCCACGATAGCTCCTACCTTCTTGTCCGTTGGTCCATCATCACCTTAGGTCGTAGGTGCTCGCGCCGTAGCCTAGTTCATCATTACTACCGCCATCTCGCGGGAACATGTGACTGCATCGCGCACACCTGCCATGGCCGCGAGCTCTAGCTACCATGGCCAACCTTAGCTTGACCCCGTCCTTCCCCTCTAGTAAGTGTTTCCGCACTTCCACTAACCCTAGCACCAACATCGAAGATGGAGACTCGTCACCCATCACCGGCTCGCCGGAACGGCGACACCACCGTCGTGCTCTGTGCACCGCCGTGTCGCCATGCAAGTGGCCAAGCTTCACTACCGCTCCACCATCGCCCTAACCTAACCCTAGAGCTCCTCTAGGACCTCCTGATGTTGTAGTTGTGCTCGCCTGGACATGCCGTTGCCGGAGACGACAAGTCCACCACCGCGCGATCCACCGAGCCACCATGCTCGCCGGCGAGGTCGCTCCGGTGATCCACCTAGCCAGCCAAGGGTACCAACGGGTGCGCAAGGGTGTGGGGAGCACAACGCCAGTGACGCTACCGCCGGTGACCTCATCGTCGACGAGTTTGCCGCTGGTCAACCGCGCGCTCTGCTCTGGTTCCATTAACGAGTGGGGCCGAGTTGACTGTAGGACCCACATGTCAGCTCCTAAGGGTGTATAGATCGGGTGTTCCTAGCATTTAGGGTTTAGTTGGGTTTTGAATTATTTTCATAGATTTGAATACAAACTTCAAAAATTCATATATGGAGCTAGGAGTATCCCAACGAGGTGAACCAAATTTTGTTGGATTTATCTTGAAGTGTACTATTTGATAAAAATATGAAATATATTTTTTAGGGTATTGTTCTAGGAGAATAACATTGAGCAAGATAAGTGCTTTTAAATTAGGTTATATATTGTAAAATGTTTAACTTGAGATAGGAAGATGATAAAATTATGATTCCAATTTTGCTGGTCTTGTGTTGACATGCTCTACCTAGGAAAAATACTAAACCTATAGTAGGCATACTTGAAATATGGTCTTCATATTTAATCCTAATTAATTGCTATTTTCTAGTGAAATTAAATGGGGTAAAAATACATAACATATGATCATGCAAAATTTTGTATACAGTATTCTTGTGCTAGGAGGAAAGTAAAAAAATATTAAATCTATTGCTTGAGACTTTTCACTATGCTAAGTTAAGCATATGTAGCTTGTCATTTTTGTAGAGGTGGATATACTTATCCAAATGACACGAAAATTATACAATAGACTATTAGGGCCATTTGTAGGCTACTGTAATTTTTTAAGAATTTATTGAGCATTATAAATATTTATCCTTTAAATCACCTTATTATATAAGGAAATTGATAAATGAATATAAATAAATTAGTTCGGCATAACCTTGATGTTTTCTATGATGCTTATGATGCATATGATCTATTGGTGCTACTAGTTAGGCTTAGAAGTAATTGGTTATAGGCAGCTAGTTAATTATTGCTTTATAATTTAACTAGATGGCTGCATATATAGTTTCTGTTGTGGTGGTAAATTTATGATGATAATGATCTTTTCTGTGAAATTTGTTAATAACAAAGTTATATATAACTTATTTATCTACCTTATGTTAAATTTTCATAGTCATAGGCTCTATGGTTTGAGAATTTTAGCTGTTAGAAGTCTGCTGTCAGAAATACTTGTTCCCTAGACAGATCTGAAAGATGGAATTGTTTTGCCTAGATAACTACTGAATCACCTTAATATGATTGAAATAAAGTTGTAGGTAATTTCATAAGCTTTCCAGAAAGTGCACAACCATATTATTTAGATGTGTCTAACTCCAGGTATGATCAAAACAAGTGGCTACTATTTTGTAGTCCAAAAATTGATTAGATGAGAATTTGTTTAATTACTAGAGAAGAGATATACACCTACTAAAAAAAAGAAAATTTATCTTGTTATCACCATAATGCAATGCTATTGAGAACGCTTATGAGGATGCATTTCATCACACCATATCATATCATGCATGTCAGTATATATGCATTCATGATATTTAATTTCATGCTCATGCATATAGGATCGTCCGAGGAGATCACTCTATTGGAATTCAACGAAGAAGAAGAGGAACATAAGGAGGCACCTCAGCCCGTAGCTCTAAAAGGCGAGGAGCAAGCTCTTGAGGACCAACCCGAGTGCTTGGATCATCGGCTAACTTCTTTTCTCAAAGGCAAGCCTAGAGCATTTTAAGCCTCTCATGTTTTACAAAATATCACTTGAGTCCTTTATGTTTGATGCATTAGGTTATAAGAGTAGAATTGGAAACACTTGATGCATAGAACTACCTTGTCTAGATACATATACCTTTAACCCTGTGTAGGTCCAGGATCAAATATATGCTTAGCCATGCTTAGACCAGTAGAAGTCGGGTGATTTCCTGTCACCTGCGAGATACAGGTGGATACCGGAGCACGGTTGGCTATATTTGCTATCGTGGAAAAGAACCATGGGGTAATGTAACTGGAGGTCGGACAAAGTCTATGCGTAGGTTGGCTCATATGATTATGTCTGTGCCGATTAAGGACCGTACCGTTGTTGGAACTTCTATTGAGATTAAACGCATGCCTCTCACTTAGCTGGCTAGATAACTCGTTCTGACCGCGAAGTCGAGTAGCTCAACTCAGGCCAGGCCCTGTTCTGTTAGAGTGCGCACTCTGGATGATAGTAAGGATGTGCGGGGAGCCAGATGTGAGCCCAAGGGCAGGGTAGTCCTAACCGTCTTGACAGCTGGTTGTCCCTGGTTGTGCGGCGCTGATCGAACCCGCGAAATGTGTACCTGAGTTGTACCAAAGGTGACCTAAGGTGACTGTTGATCTGGTCTGCTTGGGTTTGTGTTAGGAATAAATTCTCAGCTAGTTGAAATCGATTCGAATCGCCGTCTCTCCCGGACAGTGAGAAACTTGGCTAGCTCCAACATCGTAGTAACTAGATTATGGAATGATGGTTATGGTGAACTTGGAACTTTTACACCGGCTATGGTTACTACTGTATGCTACTAAATGTTATACCACATGTTTGGCATAGGTTAGTTGCTAATCTAGAGATGAATAACTATAATTAACTTGATGACCGAATTATAAATGTATAACTGAATTAGTAGTTTTTCATGCAAAATGTTGTCAAGCTAGCTCCACTTATAAAGCCTTGCATGATCCTTGGAGTCACTTTCTTTTTAGATTTATGACGGGTAAGTCCTGGGCAAGGCGTCTCTCGTTAATTCTCTCTATCATGCTTTTGTGGTTGTGATCATGGACTGGCACTGTATTGGAACAATGATGTGAGGTGTTGGTTTTCAAACTTAATTGCTTCCACGACTAAATTTGAACATGGTTTGTAATAACATACTATGATGTATGATGTTGTATTTGTGAACTGATGTAACATGTGACATGTCTGTTGAATCATGTACGATCTTGGTTGTATGTTGACGGTTAATCAAGACCCTTCGTGGTACTTGATGGACTACCGGGTTTATATGGGCTCAAGTACGATAGTGTGACCTCTTGTGGGGTGCCATTGTACTTGTGCTCTTATAAATTGGATGGTTCTGCTATACAAAGTGCCAAGGTGGCACAGGTGGGGGCCGAGCGGCGCCTGAAGTGGCCCTACCACGTCCACTTGCTCCTATGCTCCATGTTTGTCATCATTTTGGCATATTTTTGCCATATTTTCTGCATACAAATAATTCTACAAGCATAAGTGGAACTAGATGAATTATAAATAAAATCCTACACATGTGATGACTTTTATCATGCTTTTGGGTGAAATGTTGATGGCCAAAACGGGTGTTAGTGGCCGTCAACAATCGTGTAATTAGAATCTGCTTGTTTCATTAATTAATTGAATATACTCCTTAGAATAGTCCGAGGAAAAGACAAATTTATCAACAAATAGGGATAGATGTACACTTTTCATGCAATCATGTAAAGAACCATAGGATCTTTTGTGTGGGCAACGATGGATGTAGCATAGAATACAAGGAGGGGCTTGCTTCTTCCTCCTTTTTCTTCTCCCTTCTTCCTCCTTCCTTTCTTCCTCACCCCTCTTCTTCTTCCTTCTTCCAAAAAATAGAGGAGGGGCTCAAGGAGGGCTCCATTGTGTGGGAGGCGGTAAGGGGGCTCGAGCCTAACCCGACCCATTGCTGGATCCGCCTCTGCATGGGCTTGAAGTGCAACTGTGTGATGTATCTTGATAATACACTACCAGTCTACCACAAATCATAATAGTAAAAAACTCTCAAGAAAACCATAAAAACTGCTAAGAAAACTAGTCTAAAAGTGAACTCCAAAGGAAGGACCGCTAAGAGTAGAGAGTAAGAGAAATACAATTATCTTGAAAGTTGGTTGCCTTAAATAATTTCCTTGGTTTGGCCACAAAAGAAAAAAATGAGGTCAAACTTTTCACAAGGTCAAGGAAATATGACAACCGCCAAAGATATAAATTTTTTCAGAGCTAATAACGTGAAGGATATATATATTTTGAGCGACCTCAAGGTATTTGTACCAGCCCAAGGATATATATTTCTTGAGTGCTTATGACCGTCAAGGTAATTGTACCAAGTCACACAATATACGCGTGCGTGCGGTAGCTGGGAATCAAACTCATGACTTAAGGCCTCGCGCAAGCCTCCCCTACCACTCCACACCAAAGTCGCTTTGTGACTAAGTTAATAATACTTTCGATTTGTATTCACTTTGGTGAATCTTACAGTGAATATTTGATATCCTAAACGATTTTAAACGAAAAATGTTTGAACTAAAAATTCTAAAATCTTGTCTTGTACTATAACTTTGGTTTCAGTCATATCTCGATCTGAGGTCATTTTGAAAACTTAAAAAATTTGAATTTAAAAAATCCGAGAACTTAAAACATAATTTTGATGCTAAATCATTTCAAATCAAAAAGCCATCAACTAAAGATTTCTAAATCTTTTGAGCACTGCAACATTGATATAAAGTTTGTCTTCATCTGACTTGATATGTAAAATATATACATATTTCTACCTTAGAAACTAAGATGTCTGCATGAATATTTACTAGTGATTATGTCTATTTATATGCACAATATAAAGTAGAGTAAGTACGCTCATGTGAGCATAGCCAAGAGACTATACTAGTATGTTGCTTGCTAACATTAAAACTAACTAGACATCTCAAGCTAAATGACAATACGCATCTAATAGATAACATGTGCCTTTTGTTGGATTAATGTACCAAGGAAACATCATATTCCATTCCACAAACATGTCAAGAGACCATTTGTGTCTATAAAATGCAATGTTTAACTAACAAAGCTGCAATGAGTCGTCTAGCCAATTAATTGAGGGTTTGCACCAAGAAAACTAGCACTTACTTGGCATTTCCAACTACACTCAAGGAAACATGCATTTTCCTTGGTGGTGTGGAATAACACCATGTTGAATTACCTTGGCGATTTGTAACAACGCTAAAGGAAATATGGAATTATCTTAGCAGTTTTGAATAACATTTGAGAAAATTTAGAATTACCTTGACAATTTGGGATAACGGTATAGCACTCAAGAAATATGCATTTCCTTGAGGTTTTCTAGTTCCTACAACCACCAATGGTAATGATATACCGGTCGGCTGTCATTTTTAGGCTGGGGCTATGGTTGTTTCCTATTTTAGCTATAGTAGAAGGTTGTTGACTGTGTGGTGTGCAGCCACAGTTGTAGACAAAAGTAGCTGCAGTGAGCACAGCTATAGTAGAAGCTTCAATGAAATTAATAGACACCAAGGATATTTCACTTTCTCATAGTGACACAAGAAGTACACGGTAGAGCAAAAGGTTTGTATGGGCCAGCCAGAACGGGAAACTCTAGTATGGCGTTGGGCTTTAATAATAGGGCCCATAAGACGGCTCCAAAGGACGCAGCAAGAATTGCTGTACAGAATCCTCTAAAAAAACACTGTGCAGAAACTCTCGGTCGAGAAGCAAATTAAACCGAGCCAAAGCTAAAATGAGAGAGCTCACAAACGTTGTACGATTATCTAATAATAATATAGACACAATACGTCAATACCCACTTTATTCAGCATGTATAATACACAAATCAGAAAATACGTTCTTCGGATAACGACTGCCTCAGGAAATCAAGCCGCCAAACGTCTAGTCTTTCTTGGGGTGAAGATCAGCATAATCACCAGGACCATAGATTCCGAATAATTCCTCAAGAAAGCCCTTCTTTCTTCTTGGATCACATCCCATATCCCGGCACAGCTGATCATTGTACCAGATGTGAAGGAGTCCAATACAGGACCTGCGAAAGTACCTACCAGCATATCTTTTCATGCACTTCTCCCATTCAAGGATATCCTTCTGCATTGCAGTAACGTTTGGTAACCTGAAGCCACCGTCCATGAAATGGGCCAGCCACTTGGCTCTGAGCTCTGAGGTGTACAGGTTTGCAATGCTCTCTGAATAACCGAGAACCGCAAGCTGCGGTATCTTAGGGTGTATGCACTCCCTGTGGATTGCATTGCATGGGGTGCACATCAATGAAGTGGTTAATGATATCGAGAATTCGATTAAGCCCATAATAGTTGCAATTATGTACACATAACTTACCTGTAGAGAGGCACAGTTGTGCATGTTGATCCAACTGCAATACTCTGGAAATATTCTGAGGTGAACATATCCTTGATCTTCTGATCGCCTCTGAATCCGGTTCCGTAGATCACTATATCGCTCTTTATCGGCGATAATTCTTCACCTTCCACAACAACACCTTCCTTGCAAAAGGTAAACGTCTTTGATTTCTTTAGAACTATGCTGCCCTCTTCCAACCTCTTATAAAATCCCTTTGGTTCGATCGCAACCAAACACGTAGCTAGTGCTTGAAACAGGCTGTGGTCAGGCACCATGTCGTACTTCTTCATTGGGATGGAGTAGTAGCTCTCAGCAAAATTTGAAAATAGCCATCTCTGCAAAACATATCAATACGTGATGCTTACTATGTGAATATATGAATCTATCCTCTTCTTAACACAAAATGTGTAAGTTCTACGAAGAATAACAGAATGGATTGTTACCAATGGAGCCAGCAGGTTGGCCAAGAGCCCAAGGAGAAAGCCTTCACCCGGCTTGTGAATCAGTAGCTCTGCAAAGCGATTTAGGTATAGCAGCGATATGTGGACTCCCCAAGCATAGTAATCCGGTATGATCCAATGCTTTGTTCGGACCACCATTGTACATGGATGATCAGTGCCTACCAATCAGAAAACGAACTGTCAACAACATAACTATTAATATCCCGTTTTATGCAATTGACAATTGCTGAAAGCTACTCCATCCATTCCAAATTATAAGTCGCTTTGACCTTTTTAGTACATAGAATTTTCCATGTATCTACTTATAATTTGGAACAGAGGGAGTAGCTAAAAAGGCTGGACATTCTTATAGGATAAAAAAGGTCCGAAAGGATTCAATATGCATGGTCGAATATCTATGATTTCTTGACCGAAGTATAATGAATTAATGAGGAGCACTTTTCGTACCATTTATTTCAGCGCATTCAGCAGCAATGTCAATTGCTGATTTCAGGTATCCAACAACAGTCACACGTTTGCCTTTGATCATCTCGGTTTTCTTGGTGCCCATCTTAGCGTAGTCCATGGAGTGGATGACCTGCCCATCAAATGCTTCTGGACCTTTGCCAGGAGGGAATGCAGGTGTGTTGGGTACACCACTGAACCTCCCAATACAGAGAATTACAAAGTCTGCCTTGTGTGTCTGCAGCAGAAGAAAAAAATTCTGAATTGTAGTAATGATCTTTTTCATTGAACATAAACTTCTGTTACAGTTTTTACTTATATAACTCATGTAGTAATTACCTATGGTGAGATAGGTCCGAATTGCTGGGTATACAACATAGCCCACGGTTGAACCTGGTCGTTGACTTGCCCACGGTTGGGGCCTCTAGTTTCTCGGCCTGGTGGTGCAACACCATCCAGGCAGTGCCAAAAGATACAAGGAAAGGTTTGAACTCTGTCATCATAATTGTGGCCTGGGAGGTTTGGAAGCACAGTAACTCTTGCATGTTTGAAGGAGTACGTGCGTCCAAGCATCCAGATACTACTCCAAACAGTGGTGAATGAGAGCTCCTTGTGGTGTATGGCTGGGGCCTCAAAGCTCCAGGAGCTCCTCACTAGGTCGCTTGTGCTGGGCACTTAGGCGCCATGGCTACCGGTCAAGTCTACGATTTTTGTTGGCAATTTTTGTTTTCTGTTGTGGTGGGTGTGTTGGTGTGCAAGGATTGGGGGGTCTCCCCTAATCTTTTGTATTTGTTCACTTCTTTCTTACAGCCTGTTCGCTTGTTGGTTTCAGAGTGTTTTTCTCTCACAACAAATCAGCCGTACAAACCAGCACAAGCGGCTTATCGAACCAGCGAACAGGCTCTTAATGAAATGACACACAGCTCTCCTGCATAGTTTGAGAAAAAAAACTATACAACATAGCGTGAATTGTCTCCGTTGAGCCCAATTTAAAAAGATTCTAGTTGTAACTCTGCACTAACACTCTCCATTGCATTTACTTGTACTGTTATTACCGTCATATCTACCATTCTGCTTATAAAATATATTAAGAACGAAAAAAATCAATGATGTTAGTCGATGTTATTCACAAAACTGTGCTGCTCTTGTTTCTGCCAGCATGAACTTTATTTTGTTGTTTCATAGTTGCCGCTGGAAATTGTTTATAGGCCTGTGAAGATGTTGCATTTTCACAAGAAGCTGATGACTCAACTCAGTTGGGAAAAAAATCTAACTATAGTAGAAAGTTCTTGGCCTTTTCTGTCAACATAGGTGGGGCACACAAATTGAATAGGTGGTTTATCCATTGACGATGAAATACCTTAAGTGATTTTGTCAATCTTAAGATTTATATAACTAGTTTTTTATTAATACTTACAGGTCGAGTATAGAGATAGAGTGCCTGAGTGCGTTTAAAGATAGAGGTGAGTGCGTGTATTTTTGTGAACATCTATATTTGTACTGTGAACCGCAAGGTTCACAACACAAAGGATGATGATTTATTTTTATGAGCCTGGGTCAAAAGGACTCCATTAACAAATTAAAGAAATCCTCCATTTGATAAATAAACATGATAAAGAAGTAAAATATATATGGTAATCAGCCACTGATTCGTCAATTTTTGTGTCAATTTATTTACACATCTCTGTAAATATAATGTTCCACATCAAAGTATCAAGAAAGTCGAGACAACCGAGATAGACCTATTAGAGTCCAATTTGGTGTCTTCATCATCAATCAATCCTTGGTGCATTGGAAGAGGCGGCAAGCTTTCACTACAGCTGTATCAATCAAGTCTAGGAGCAAGACACGTGAGGAAAAGGGACTGATAGGTGTAGTGTAGGGACTAGGTAGGCAAGCCGCCACCCTTGGCCGTTTGTGCTAGATGGTCTCTTTATCTCAAAAAAACTACCGTATTTATACTCTCTATCTCTAAAAAATCAATTATGAGAGTTGTTTTAAGTCCAAAATTTTAAATTTAACTAAATTTATAGACAAATACTCCCTCTGTCTCTGAATAGATAGACTCCTAACAAATTTTTAAAAAAGTTAGTATGACAGAGAAAAGACCATCCTGTCCTTTATTAATTGGAGTAGTTGTACATTAATCGATGATTGTTCCAGTAACACGCTAATTATAATATTTACTACACACATCCAATTGCAAAAACTCAAGACTGCATTGGAGAATTTGAGGGCAGCGGTGGTGGAAAAGAGCGAGATGGTAGGAGGTGCAGTGAATAAATGGGAAGAGACTCCAAGAAAAATAAATGAGCTGGTGGATCGTTCAGCCTCTAAAAATTGATTTATTTGTAGATAAATTCTTAGGCTACAAATCTATCTATTCATAAACGGAGAGAATAGAATAATATTTATGACATCAAATAAATAAATTATGAAGAATATATTTCATACTATATCTAATGATATTAATTTGATACTATAAGTATTGTTGTTGTTTTTTTTAAAATTTGTTCAAACTATAAAAATTGACTTAGAACAACTCTAAATATTGATTTATAAAGGGACGAAGGCAGTATGAATCTAGATCGGTTAATGCTTCCAACCTCTATCGTCAGTGCATCGAGATGTATGCCTGCCGCATTTCTGGACTACTGCACATGTCATTTCCGGTTGGAAAGGCGTCGGCACTAGAACTCTTTTGTTTTTCTTTGATTTGACAAAGGATGACTACGAGCAATGGCAACATACGTATTTCATGTTCATCCAAAATTGAAATCTCAACCTACTACTATACTAATGGATAACACGTCTACAATTTCTTGTAACGTTTTTGTGCATGCGTGTAACTACATCCATGATTTCGGTAGATTGCAATATTCCAGTGCCCCGTTTCATATATACTCCATGTACATAGTTTTTCTACTATATATTTATATATATATATATATATATATATAGTAAAATTAATATATCTAAAAAACCAAACGTCTTAAAATTCATAACGGAGGTAGTATATGTATAATCAGTTTACCAAATCATTAGTTGCTCAGTATACATCCCATGCTATAGAGATTTGCCTCTTTATATGGTTCTTTACTGGAAGTAGATACGGTACGGTGTTATAAATTAGGATAATAATTTATCTTCTAATGTTCTCGACTCACCAACCTAGTACATACAGTACTCAAATCGTCTAATGTTCTCGACTCAGGATAATAACTTGGTGGTGCATCACCGTGTATATCTCTCATGGGAATATGGGATTATAAAGAGAATATATATACTCCTACATATAATCTTAATCCATTTGTCCACTGGTGGGGGGCTGGGGGCTCGGGGCACATGCATGGTTCCAGAAAATGTGATGTGGCTATGACTTGGATCTGATGCGGCTCGTGAATATTTGGCCTAGAATGTGTGTGGACACAAATTTTTTCAAGGGATATATCTTCTCCTTGGAAAGGTCTATAATCAGCTTTTTGAGCCAAATGATGATGATGACGCATGCTTATTACCTCAACGCGCCCCTCGGCGTCTGCCACCTTGAGGCGCCACTCGCCAGCGCCGCCGCCGGACCCAAACGCCTCCCCATTCCCGCTCCACTCCTCCCACGCGGCCACGTCGTCCTCTGCGACGCCGTGGTACTCCATCCCGAGCACGCGGCGGCCGAAGCGGACGCAGTCCATGACGCCGAAGCGGCGCGCGTAGGCGTCCAGGTAGGACATGACCTGGCGGTGGCCCGGGAACACCTCGGTGACGTCGTCCGGCCACGGGAAGTCGGAGTACTGGTACATCGGCCGCGGCGTCTGCAGCGCCGTGCTGTCGGCCGGCACGCGCGCCCACACGCCGCCCACGACGCCGTCGTCGGCCTCGAAGACGACGGGGCGGCAGCCGCGCTCCAGGAGGTGCTTGCACGCCGCCAGGCCGCTCACGCCGGCACCGACGATGGCCACCCGCTTCGTCTCCATGGTGACGACGGATTTGATTGGAGAGCGTGTGTGGCTGGTTCGTTGGAGTAGTCTCGGAAGCGAGGTCGGACGTGTGTGTACCGGTTGGTATTTCTGGAGTGTAGCTAAGCTAGTGTACCACGCTATATATGTCAGCGATGAGATGCAGTACTGTTCTGCGGCGCTTGAGCGAGAAATATCTTATCTCTAAGGCAATGTAGCAGTGTACATGTATCCGTCAGCGATTGCCGCTCTACACGTCGCCAGCCAATTCTTTGCTCGCAGGTACGGATGTACGGATATTTATTCGACCGTCCGTTCGACCGAACAAATATGAACACTTATCTGAATAGTTACTTGGATATCCGTAATTTTTTTCGGATACGGATACTAAAACGGATATCTTAGGCGGATATCAAATACGGATGTAATATCATCGATATCCGGCGGATATCGGATAATCCGGATAAGTATCGGATATATCCGGATATTTAAAAACGGATATTATTCGGATATTATTCAAACGACCTTGGATGGAGAAATGATCAAAATAAAAATTGTAGATCTCAAAAAGTTATGAAACTTTGTTGTTTACAACTTTTTCGTTTGAAATCATTTAGTGCTTCAAAATTTAAACCGTCCAAACTTTCTCAAATGGAAAACTAGTTTATAGGCGTCAAAATTTAAAAATCACAAATTTGAACCATTCAAACTATCTCAAATGGAAAGTTGACCAAAACAATAATTGTAGATCTTGATGAGTTGAACAAATTTGGTATTCAAAACTTTTCAATTTGAAGTCATTTAGAGTTCATAATACTAGAGTCAAAGTGTTGTTTTTTCATTTGACCAAATTTGACTTGGTCAAACTTGCTCAAATAAGACACTAAATGACCTCAGATGAAAAAACTCTGAATACCAAGTTTGATCATCTCAGCAAGATATACAATTGTTACATAGCTTATTTTCCCATTTGAGAAAGTTTTATCAAACACTATTCACAAATTCTTGAATCTCATATAGACTTTCTGAAACTATGTCACACACTTATGAAATTTGAACTACATTTTGTTCAAACTTTCTCAAATGAAAAATAGCCTATATAAGGATTGTAGATCTTGATGAGCTGAACAAACTTGGTATTCAAAACTTTTCAATTTAAGACAATCTAGGGTTCCGAAAACTAGTTTGTAAGCTTCGAAATTTAAAAATCACAAATTTGAACCATCCAAACTATCTCAAATGGAAAGTTGACCAAAACAATAATTGTAGATCTTGATGAGTTGAACAAACTTGGTATTCAAAATTTTTCAATTTGAAGTCATTTAGAGTTCATAATACTAGAGTCAAAGTGTTGTTTTTTCATTTGACCAAATTTGACTTGGTCAAACTTACTCAAATGAGACACTAAATGACCTCAGATGAAAAAACTCTGAATACCAAGTTTGATCATCTCAGCAAGATCTACAATTGTTACATAGCTTATTTTCCCATTTGAGAAAGTTTTATCAAACACTAGTCACAAATTCTTGAATCTCATACAGACTTTCTAAAACTATGTCACACACTTGTGAAATTTGAACTACATTTTGTTCAAACTTTCTCAAATAAAAAATGGCCTATATAAGGATTGTAGATCTTGAATCCATGACCATGACTCCATGAGACCCATGAAGCTATGAGCTTGGCTATTTCTACTCATGCCGCGAAGATTGGTGCTTGTATGATGTTTGATGTATGATGTATCAGTATCTTTATCTTATTTGTTGCTTTACTCTTTAGTCTTTCGGCTTAATCTAGATGGATTATGGACTCATAGAGTGGTGTAATGGTTTGCGCACGTATGATATATATATATATATATATATATATATATATATATATATATATATATATATATATATATGCTGCTTTTACTCAATATTCGAATAGATATTTGTATCCGACCTTCTCCGAATCCGATTCATACCGTATTCGATACTCATTATTCGTATCTGTAACCGAGTCAATCCGTATTCGTATATGTATCCGAACGCTATCCGTGTCCGAATCCGAATCCGAACAGAAATATGAAAATAAATATAATATGAGTGATATCCGTTCGTATCCGATCCGTTTTCATCCCTACTCGCAGGCCTTCTAGCTAGTACTACGAGTGGAATGCGCGCGGGACATATACTCTGTTAGAGTGACAGGAAACTTTAGTGTATGCCCATTAGTGTATGCCCATTGATCTAGAGTACTACATAATATAAATTGAACGTAGTCTAAAACTATCAATCTGTAAATATTTGTCACGTACAATCTGTGAACTAGAATTAGAAAATAACAGCAAATAGAGGGAGGTAGTTGCTTAATATTGCTATGAGGATCAAGAGCAATAGATGGTAAAATAGAATAAAACAGGACGAGAAATATAACTGAAAGAGTACTTCCTATAGATTTATCTTAGACATGTTTCATCTAAAAAGAATGTATTGCTTTTACTGATGTGGACAAATTTTAGTAAATAGAATAGCTTAACATGTAGAAGAAATTATATGTGCTTTGGATTGGCAATGCTTGATAGAATCTTTTTTTCCTCGACCAACAGGCAGGGTATCCTACATAGAGGAAAACAGCAACAAACCAGCATATATTAGAGGAAGCACAAAAATCGATCAGCAACATATCACCAAATGGACAAATGTAGCGGCAGCTGGTGCGAGCTTCTAAAGCAGCAGAAGGGTTATAGATGACCTTTTTTTGTTTTGAGCTAAGGGTTGTAAGTAAAATTGATTAAAGATGTGGCATTGGCTTACCTGTTCGGCAATAACTTTGACCTTCGAATAATTTCATGCATGGTGCATCTGTATGTTGCCCTGATTGTATTTAGTTAGAGCTAAAAATCTGAGATGAGCTAAATGGGAGGGCGCCGCCGTCGCCGCGCGCGTCGATTATAACTAGCTGCTGGTCAGCGCACCAAAACATTAGTTCGAGCAATTTTCACTTACAATTCAGCATAGGAATCTAGAAGAAAATAGCTATATGAATTCCTGTGTAAAGGTACATTAGATCAAAATAAAAAGATCATGCAGAGGGCTACACTACATCTATCTATGTTAACATTATGGGCGTTTTGTGTGAATGGCTAAATGGTTTATTTAATCTGAAAGCATCTAGGCCTCTAGTTGGGTTTCGGTGATTAATGACAATACGAGATTACTATGACTAACGTGTGTTTTGTAGATGCAATTAAGTTAGGTCATGGTAATGGCAATTGATTGAGCAATCATGGTTGTCATGCCCCTACGATGGAAATCGTTTTAGTTTTTAAAGGATGGACGACAAGGTTAAGGATTGACTAGTTCTAAGTATCGTTTGGTGTTGAAGAGACACTTAGAGTAGTTTAGGACTTTATTTTTCTTTTGGCCGTACTATTAAGGAGGGTATGGACTAGTAGCTTGACCTAGGTGAGTCTAGTGGGTTAGGTGTGGTGCACACTTGTCAAATCTAGCACTAGGTAGCTCAGGAGTAGCCCAAAGATCAATTGGAGCGAATTTCATTCATATATGATTTCGAGTTGGAAGTGAATGGAGGGTCAAATGTTGACCGGACGCTGGCAGTAGAGTTCGGTCAGTTCATTTGATCAACTGGAGCCGTCTGGTTGCGATCGGACGCTGAGTGAAAAGTGACCGGACGCTGGGTGCTAGAATCCGGTCAACTCCAGAGAGGTTCCAGAGAGGGAGAATCCTGATCGGATACGTCCGGTCAGTGCTGACCGGACGCTGGTCTGGTTCCGGTTACTGACTGGACGCTGAACAGCGAAGTGATCGGACTCTGGGCTTCAGCGTCCAGTCAACATCAGTAAGGTTCCAAAGAGCAGTTTTCGTGACCGGGCGCGTCCGATCAATGCTGACTGGACGCAGGTCAGAGTCTAGTCACAACTTAACGGCTCTATGGCGGGGATAACTGACCGGAGCATCCGATCACCCCGCAGAATCGCTGACGCCACCTCCTAATGGTTTGTTTTGAATGAGGGGGTATAAATACTTCCTCTATTCATTCAAGGGAGTACTCTTGCCCATTTCAACAGCTGAGAAACACCCTTGAGAGTGCATAGGAGAGCGAGAGCCTAGTGTGGTGATTGAGATTTGAAAATCCAAGATTAAGGCCTCATTAGTGCAAGGAAAGTAGCAAGCGTGCATCCACCCTTCTTATTAGGCTTGTTGTGGTCAAGTGAGAGTTCGTGCTTGTTACTCTTGGTAATCGCCATCACCTAGACGGCTTGGTGGTGATTGGGAGTTTGGTGATCATCCGGCGGAGCTTGTGGATGACTCAACTCAAGTTGTGAGCGGTTATGGGTGATTCACCACGATGGAGTGTCGAAGAATCAGCCCGTAGAGAGCACTTGATCCTTGCGCTGATCAAGGGGGAGCTACACCCTTGTGTGGGTGCTCCAACGAGGACTAGTGGGGAGTGACGACTCTCCAATACCTCGGTAAAGCATCTCCGCATTCCTTCTCCTCTATTTACTTTAAGCATTTACATTTGAGTTATTCAATTCTTGTCTTTACATTCCTAGAATTGCCATGCTAGAGTAGGATTAGAACTTATGTTACAAAACTTTTATGCGGTAGAATATTAGAAACACATTCTAGGCACAAGGGGTGAAGTGGGCTTAGTGTATGGTTTAATTATTACAAAGAATTTTAGAATTAGCCCAATTCACCCCCCTCTTGGGCATCTTGATCCTTTCAATTGGTATCGGAGCCTCGTGCTCACATATTTAGGCTTAACCGTCTAGAGAAAGATGTCCCACAGGGATGGACCTCCACCTATCTTTGAGGGAGATGATTTTTCTTATTGGAAAATCTGCATGGAGGCTTATTTAGAAGCTCTAGATGTTGGAATTCTTAGAGCCGCCTCTCAAGGCTTCCCAAAACCTAGGGATCCCACACACCTTCAAGGCGATGAGGTCAATTATGAGAAATGAAATGCAAAGGCTAGAAACACCATCTTTAGAGGCCTTTACAAAGATATATTTAACCGTGTGTGGAACCACAAGGACGCCCATGCACTATGGTCGGACATTTATGCACTCTATGAGGGAACAAAGAGCGAGCATGAGGAACGCTATCATCTTGTCATGAAAAAGCTTAATTCTTTCGAGATGCTTCCTAAGGAAAGTGCAAATGAAATGTACTCATGCTTAAATGTTCTTGTAGAGGAAGTCAATGGGCTTGGACTTACACAAATGCAACCATCCGATGTTGTAAGAAAGATCTTGAGTGTCCTCCCCATTGACAAATATGGACATATTGTGACCATGCTTCATCAAGGTGATCTTTCCACCGCTACACCAACTCAAATCTTGGGAAAGATCAACACTCATGAGATATATATGCACATCACACCACAAGATGGCTCTTCTTCTACCAAGAAGAAAGACAAAGACTTGGCATTCAAGGCTAGCCAAGAGAAGGGCAAAGCAAGAGTTGAGTACGAGAGCTCAAGTTATGATGAGATTGATGATGCAAGTCTTGCTCTCATGGTGAGAAGAACCGCTAAGATGCTAAAGAAGCTCAACAAGAATGGTGTCAAGTTTGATGGCAAGAAAAGGAAGTTCTTCACTAGCAATAGAAGGAAGTCTATCTCTGAGATGGATTGCTATAATTGTGAAGAACTTGGTCATCTAGCTCATCAATGCCCTAAGCCAAAGAAAGACAAATACAAGAAGAAGTACAAGGACAAGAAAGATAACTCAAGTAACGAAGATGAACATGAGAAGAAGAAAAACAAGCCATACAAGAAGAATGATGGCAAGAAGAAGAAAAATGGCAAGGCATACATCGTTGGTGATTTGCTCACGGATATTGATTCATCAAGTTGCTCATCCGATGATGATAGTGAGAATGAGAAGGTGGCCGCTATTGTGATTGACTCCTCATCATCTTCACCGACACCACCGCCATCATCCTCTACACACCTATGCCTTATGGCCAAGGGTGAACGAAAGGTATCAAATGTTGATGAAAGTAGTGGTGATGAACATGCTAGCAATGATGATAGTGATGATGATGAATTTGAATCACCTTCATATGATGATCTTGTTAAATTACTAAATCAATACACTAAGATCATTAGAAAGTCAAGAGCTAAGAATGAAAAGCTAGAACTTAAGAATGACTCTCTTTTATCTAAATGTGACATAGCGGAAAAGGCTAGTGTTGAGCTTAGAGAAGCAAATGATGCTATGTCATCCAAACTCAAGAAGCTCAAATCTTCTAAGAAAGAACTTAAAGAAAAACATGATAAACTTGAGGGGATACATAATGAGCTCATCACTAGCTACAATATGCTAAAAGATGAATATACAAATCTTAAGATCAATCATGATAATCTTGTTATATCTCATGAGTTTTTATCCAATGAGCCACATGATGCTACTAACCATGTTGTTAAGATTGATATAGCTACATCATGTGATGACTTGATCATTGAGAGCATTGAGTAAGGTTCTAGTAGCAAAGGCAAGCAAGTGGTTAAGTCCGACAACTATGATGAGTATGTCAAGATCAAGAATGAGAATGAGAAGCTTAAGAAAGATCTTGAAAAGCTATCAACCACCAACACTATTGTGATAGAGAACCTTGACCATGATAGTGATCTAATTCTTGAGAATGAGAAGCTCAAAGAGGAGAACAAGAGACTCAAGAAGGAGAAAAATCATGATGAGCTCAAAGAAGAGAAGAAGAAGCTCAAGTTAGAAAAAGAACATCTCAAGACCGGGTTGAGCAAATTCACAAGAGGTCAACATCTTCAAAGTGAGATACTCATGAACACCGTCATGAAGATGGATAGAAGTGGAATTGGATACTTGGCACATCAAGAGAAGAAAGCTCAAGCTCAACACCAACATCAACATAAGTCAAAGCCAAAGCCAAAGAGGTGTTTTGAGTGTGGACAAGAAGGTCACTTTGCCCATGAGTGTCAAACTACACCACCAAAACCCTTGCCCAAGCATGTTAGACCCTTTACTTTCAATGCTCATTACATGCTTAGAAAGGATCTCTAATGGAAAAATGAAAGTTATGTTCTTAGGACCTCCCAACAAGAATAGGTCTAAGAAAATTTGGGTTGCAAAGTCACTTGTTGATAAAGTCAAGGGCCCTCAACAAGTTTGGGTCCCTAAACAAGCTTGATCTCTTGTGTGTAGGTGAACTACAAGACCGGTGGAAGTCATTGGATAATTGATAGTGGTTGCACTCAACATATGACCGGTGATCCTCGTATGTTCACCTCACTAGATGAAGAAGTTGATGGTCAAGAAAGAATTATATTTGGTGATAATTCAAAGGGCAAAGTCAAAGGATTGGGCAAAGTGGCAATATCAAATGATCATTCAATCTCAAATATGCTATATGTTGCTTCTTTGAGTTTCCACTTGCTATCCGTTGGACAATTGTGTGATCTTGGCTTTCAATGCTTGTTTATTGAGAAGGAAGTGGTTGTATCTAAGAAAGATGATCAAGTTATATTCAAGGAATTTAGATACAACAACCTATATCTAGTGGATTTCACCTTCGAAGATGCTAACTTGAAGACATGCATATTCATCAAAACATCACTTGGGTGGCTATGGCATAGAAGACTTGCTCATGTTGGGATGAGCTCACTCAAGAGGCTTATGAAGAATAAATTGGTGAGAGGGATGAAGGATGTGAAATTTGAGAAGGACAAGCTTTGTAGTGCATGTCAAGCCGGCAAACAAGTTGCAAACACTCATCCTACAAAAGCTTTCATGTCGACAACAAGAGTGCTTGAGCTCCTTCATATGGACTTATTTGGACAAACACCTTACAATAGTTTGGGAGGAAATCTCTATTGTCTTGTGATTGTTGATGACTACTCTAGATATACATGGGTGTTCTTCCTTCATGCAAGACCGAAGTTGCATCATATTTCAAGAAGTTTGCCAAGAGAGCACAAAATGAGTTTGAAGTGAAGCTCAAGAAGATAAGAAGTGATAATGGAAAAGTGTTTGACAACACAAACATTGAAGCTTATTGTGATGAAGTTAGGATCAAGCATGAGGTCTCCGCAACATATACTAATCAACAAAATGGTATAGTTGAGAGAAAAAACATGACACTTATCACACTTGCAAGAACAGTGCTTGATGACTATAACACACCCAAAGCTCTATGGGCGAAAGCAATCAACACCGCATGCTATGCATCCAACCACCTATTCCTTCAAAAGTTTCTTGGCAAGACACCTTATGAGTTGCTCAATGGGAAGAAGCCGGATGTCTCATTCTTCCGGGTGTTTGGTTGTAAATGCTACATCTACAAGAAGTGGCAACACCTAGGGAAGTTTCAAAGATGTTGCGATATTGATTTTCTTGTTGGTTACTCATCAAAGTCCAAAGTATATCGAGTATTTAATCATGCCACCGGCTTTGTTGAAGAAACATATGATGTGGAATTTGATGAATCTAACGGCTCCCAAGGAGCACATGAGAATATTGATGATGTAGGTGATGAACCATTGAGGGAGGCTATGAAGAATATTCTGGTTGGAGACATCAAGCCTAAAGATAATGAAGATGATGTACAAGTGATTAATCCACCTTCTTCATCAAATGTGCCACAAGATAGTGATAAAGATGGGAGAGTAGAAAATGAAGATACTCATGTCTCTCATGATCAAATGGTGGCACAAGCACAAGATGTTGATGCTCCACATCCTCCGCCTCAAGTGGTTGATAGAAGAAACTCACCTCTACTACAAGCTCATCCATAAGATCTCATCATAGGGAGTCCTTCAAAGGGTGTAATGACTCGATCTCAAAAACTTGCTTTATTCATTGAACATCACTCTTTTGTCTCTTGTGTTGAACCAAGTATGTAGAAGAAGCTCTTCAAGATTCTGACTGTATAAATGCCATGCATGAAGAGTTGAACAACTTCACTCACAACGAAGTTTGGACTCTTGAAGAGCGACCACAAGGTGCAAGAATTATTGGAACAAAGTGGGTGTTCCGCAACAAGCAAGATGATCAAGGCGTTGTGTAACACCCTCGGTGTTACATGGTACAGTTTTTGCTAAAACCATGTCATGAGCATCATGTTTATGTATTATTGCATGTGGTAAAATGAGAAATTAAATTTTATTGCACTAATTCTTAATTTGAGCTCTAATTTATTCCTTGTCCAAATACTCTCTAGCACAGCTCAACTCACTATTGTTATCCTGATCTAGCTCCATCTCTCGCTATTCATCTTCTTCCTAATTCCCAGAGCGCGCACACGGCACACTGCTCTGCTTAGCCCGCGCAGCACGTGCATAGCGACGACCGATCATAGCAACAACATCGCACACGCTACGCATTAATCTCAATCACAAGCTCTGCCCACTGCGCACGCCGCTTACTCGCTGCTCAGTTGCTTTGCAAATGTAGCTCAGACACCTTTCCACGCGTTAGCACTGCAGCAACGCAGAATTATGGTAGCACGAAGTAAACATGGTTCACTGCGTCATGCACAGCGTGAATTGTCACCGCATAAAGCACTGTTCACCACAGAAAAATATTGTTCATCCGAGCAGCACGTCGTGCACAAGCAACGCTTTATTACCTTTAAGCAAGCTAGTTCTGCCATAGCCTACAGTACAAGTACCAGCAGATGGAACGAGGCTGCCGTGCCGTGTGCGGTGGTGTGCCTGGACTGGCAGAGTGAGGACTAGAACACTGTAGATGCTTTAACAGCCGAGCGAGGGAGAGTGCATGCCTTGTCTAAGAATAGAAAGCTAGGGGACCACATGCATACTCGCCAGGCACAGTGCCATCACGTGTGCTCTGTTTTGTGGCTGCATGCGCGTATGCGAGAGCTGGTCCATTTAATTTGCTGTCGCTCCAGTAGCTTGCATGCTGAGAGAGTGAGAGCATGCAGCTGCTTTTGACCAACAGGTAAATGCATAGCGCCTGGCTGCCTCCTACCACTTACATGCGTTGTTGCTGGCCACTGCTTTGCGCATTAAGTGAGGGTGCTGCTGAGCTGTACTCCGCGCTGGGCGACCGTCTGGGCGTGTGCGCGTCACACCTGGTGACCGCGCTAGCACAGAGAGGCGCGTCCGCTGTGGGGCAAACAATCGCCGTTCTGAATTTGGGTATAGAAGTAGACTTGACCGATGACCCCGTTTGAGACTTGATGAGTGGTTGGCGAGACACTTCATTTGTCTAGCCAGAACTAACATGGCAAGGCAAAGCTTCAGTAGCTAGTACATACCCAGTCCAGGTCCATGGTCTACTGCACATCACATTCGTCTACCAACATTGAAGTCTCAAGTACAACGACACACTGCTACACGCTTCTCCAGTTCATTCACAGTAGCCATGCCTAACCTTCTCACCATCCTCCTTATCCTCCTCTTGCTTAATTCCATCCCCGCGTCTCCTGTCTTTAAAAGGACACGCCGAGCCACCGAGCCGTCCCGCTCCGCCGCTCACCATCTTACTCCCCAAATCGAGTTCCTATGTTCTTGCCTGAGAAAGCTACGCTCTGTCGAACTTCCTTCCTGAGCTCCAATCGACCGAGGTAGCCAGCCTACAAAAATCCCCTCCTTCTCCTTCTCCGTTATTTCCTTGACCTGCGGTCTCCTTCTCCCTTCTTAATCCAATTAGCACATATGCACTCTTTAATGCCAACCCAGTTGACACGTTGAAGGACCAAAGACCCACTCAAGTCCATCACATGAAGTCCAAACACGTGACCAGCTTGTCAAGTGCCATTAATCGCTTTCTTTAATCACCCTTTACGTGATTAATTAGTGGCCACCTTGCGCAATCAATATCTCCCTCATACGAACTCCGATTCCATTGATTCTTTTTCCTAAATTCATCTAAAATCACGCTCTACCCATCCTTATCATCTTCTTCTTTCCTAGAGCTCATTTGAATTTATTTATTTATTGTGAAATAAATTTTGTTAGATTCCTAAATTCCTGATCTATCTGTTGGTGTATTTTGTTCGTATGGTTCTGCGATGTTTCTGGGTTACTTATTAATTCTAGGTTGCTTGTTATTATTATGGTTATTTAGGGAATGACTTTTTATGATGCATTGGTAGAAATGCTAGCCCTAAACTTTTTACAGTAGACTCATGATAATATTAGATGCTCTCTGTAATTTTTGTAGCCTATGAATAGCTAATTTATTAAGGTAGCTAACATACCCTAATTTAAAGCATATGAAATCATTTAGGCTCCGTTTGGATGTTGGCAATGGAATTGGGTCAACGGAATTGAGTTTCCAAATCAATGAGACGCTGAAATGGTATTGCACTGTGATTCCGTTTCCACGCATTTGCGTGTCTGTAAATTGTTCCTTGGAAATCAGAACCCACATCCGTCCCTCTTCTTATCCTAGGCCGGCGAGGCCCTCCACACCCCAGTGACCCCGCCCGCTCCACGCACTAGCAACCCTGCCCTATTCTACTCTAGCGACCCCGCCCCTGTTCTGCGCACCGGCCACCCGCTGCATGTGCAGGTGACCCCGACCCCTCCACGCATCAGTCCTCCACCCGTGGCGCGCTATGAAGACCCCGCCCTGCTCCGCACTGGTGACCTCCATGACAGTGAGGGTGGAGGGGAGGCGCTCGCCTTCCTTCTAGGGGAACCAACCTAGGAGGACATCGGTGGTGGGCGGTGGAGGTGCGTGGAGACGGGGCAAGAGCTGCCGGAGCGGGAGAAGGAGCCAGTGCCGAAGCGAGAGCGGGAGAAGCTACCGGTCCTGCGCCTGCCACCTCGCGCGTAAGAAGCCGCTGCTCAACAATTCTAGCCAAAACCATGCCTCATAGGTCCGTATTAGTGGTTGCTTGTTTTGTGTGCCGAGAATACCGTTTGGAATTGGGAGTCAAATTCCAAGATCCAATTCCAAAACATCCAAAAACGTGGTATTGAAGATATACGATTCCAATTCCTCGATTCCTTGCTGAATGCCAACATCCAAACGGGGTGTTAAGAAATTAGTTGGTATGATATCAGTAGAGCTAGCTTGTTAGCATGATAAGCGTGTTCTTATTTTAAGAGTTGCGGTTGCCTAAATATTAATTATTGCATCATCATCGCTGCATGCATATAGAGAACGAGCCACTAGAGATCGTGACCTTCGGCGAGCATGAGTACGACGAAGTCGTCGAAGAGTACGAGGAAGAGATCCTCGTGCAGGAGGACGTCCCAGAGCTATCAGTTGCTGACTTTGCTGACATCGTGCCTGTCCAAGGCAAGCCCCAGTGCATAACCCTTATTTTGAATAATAACTGGATATATACATGTGTTGTGCATTTATGTTACAGGCATTTTATGAAAACTATGTGCATAAATATGTCCACCCATGAGTCCTACTAGTATAGGTCGAGTAGCTGCTATGCTCAGGATGTCGGTAGCGTGGGTAACCTGTCGTTGCTCACAAATAGGCGATAAATATGATCACTCCTGATAAAATGGTGGAAAGGAAAATGGTGACCGGGCAGGGATATGGTTGAGTTTTGGTGGATGTAAAGGGTTGTGTCCTGCGGCCAACATGGCATAGCTCGGTTACACTTTTTCCCTGTCTGTGTCAATTAAGGACCGGTCGTTGCATAAGTCTCGAGGCAAGTCACATACCTATTATCCCGAGCGCATACTTGTGTATGGGCGCAGGGAAGACTCGTTGCTCTCCTATCATGGATCCGTCTCTTTCCAGACCGACTGATTGGAGGCAGAGATGGTGGAGGTCCTTGCACCGCACTGAGTCCGGGACTCAGGAGTGGGGGCTTGGAGTCCAAGTTTAGATGGGGACCTAGACACCCAGGATAGGAGGGTGATGGGTTAGTCCTGCTTGTGCCTAGGGTACAAGCAGGGCGTGTGTTTTCGGGGCACCCAGCTGGGCACATTGGTTCACGAATCACCGCCGAGTCGGTACGACTTGTCTTACCTCTAGCATCGTAGTAAGAACTGAAAGTTGAAAGAAAAAGAAATGGAACTGATTGCTCAACTCCTGCTTGAAAGTAGAACATGTGCTTATATAGACTGGATAGATATAACTTAATACGGCTGATAATCATAACATAAATAAGGACTCACTATTAGTATTGCTTTTTGCTAAAAGAAAACCAGCAAACCATGAAGCTTATCATATTCCTTGGAGTTGGGAAATTGTACCCACTAGTCGGATAAGTCTTGTGAGTACATTGTGTACTCAGGGTTTATTTACCCCTATTGCAGGTGATGCATGAGAAGTACCTTTGTGTAGAGGATTCCTCTGGTGGGCTCAGACAGATCCTCGTTCTTATTGCTAGATGTTTATTTTAAATTCCGCTGTTTATCATTCCGCACTCTGACTTTTGGTAATATAATAATGTAATTTTTAAGAAACTCGGATGCATGAGATGGACCTATATTGTAACTCATTCTCATTATTGGATCCTTGGGAAAAATGTGGATCTTTTGGGTTCTCCCTTGGGGTGTGCCCGACGGATACCACCCGTTGTAGCTTGCTTTCGGGGTGCTTAGTGCCTGGTGGAAGGCGAGCACCTCCATAAGCATGTTATTTTGGGCGGTTCTGCCACAGTTGGTACCAGAGCCAATAATGGTTACGAGTTTCATCACTCTTTTTCAAAACTTAAAAATTTGACCAACAAAAGCTTTGCAAAAAGTAGGATGCGATTACATTATGTAAATAAGTATAAGCCCTAGCAATATGGTCTATCTAGGATAGCGGCACTAGTTTTGTCTAATCAGTTTTCTGCAGGTACACTGACTTACGTTGCGTAAGAAATCGATTAGAATACGGAAAGTGAGTGTGCGATGTGCCAAAAAATTTATGAATGCCGCTATATTCTGGCTTGAGTGAACGTATAGGACGATGCATGCATCATGATAATAGCATCTTGCTTAAACTAAAATCCCCCTACAGGTATAAGTGGATTAGTAAATTGATAGGATTAACTAAAAGAATGCTTTAAAAAAATGTGCTGTCATTTCTCTAATCCCTTGCTTCTGATCAGGAAGGTTGTTCTAAATAGATGGTTCCTATCTCTTATAGATGAATCTAAGGTCCAGACACGGGAGCACCAGTCGGGGTGGCTCACGGTCTTGGCGAGGGCCAAGGCGAGAGTGGCCAGGCCAATGAGCATAACAGGGAGAGCCATAGGGCTCCACTTCTAGCTCCTCCTCCTCCGCCACCACCGCCTCCGATGACTCATGTAGAGATGATGGCGGAGCTATTGGCTGCTCGCCGAGAGTTAGCCCATGCCATGGAAATCATGGCACAAGCTGTTGCGGGCTTTGCCCGCGAAGGCCACGGGGGCAATGGTGGGAACGGGGGTGATGCCCGTCGTCCTAAGGGACCCTCCTCTTACCAGGATTTCCTCAAGACCCACCCGCCCACTTTCACACTGACAGATGAGCCCCTAGAGGCGGAGCACTGGCTTTGCATTCTGGAGCAGAAGTTTCTGTTGCTTAACGTGGCTGACAAGCAGAAAGTGCGCTTTGCAGCGCAACAACTATTGGGGTCCGCAAGTGCATGGTGGGATACCTTCCATGCCATGCAGCAGCCAGATCATTTAGCAACCTAACGGGAGTTCACCACAACATTCAGAGAGTTCTATATTCCTGCTGGTGTCATCAATCGAAAGCTGACTGAGTTCCTGGAGCTGCGCCAGGGGAGTTTGACAGTGATGGATTATATTAATAAGTTCAATCACTTGTCCTAGTATGCTAGCATTCATGTGGACACTGATGAGAAGAAGAAGGACCGCTTCTTTTGCTGCCTCTCTTATATCCTTCAGGAGAAGCTGTACACGGTGAACTATCAGACATTCGGGGCACTGATGAACGCTGCCATCGCCATGGAGGGCTTGCAGCAGGATTCCCAGGCAAAGTGGAAGAGGAAGCGGGTGGCTGCAGGGTCTTCCAGCCACCCTCATACTCAGAAGGTATAGGTTGTCTGGTGGGGGCCCTATTAATCATCAGGCGGGCCTTCGTTTTGGCAGCCGCAGCAGACTTCTTCCACACAGTACAGTGCACCCACTCAGCAGGTGCAGCCCCAGCAGCCTCAGGGATAGTAGGTCCCACTTCGCCAGGGATTTGGAAACAAGCCTGGTGCTTGCTTCAAGTGCGGCAAAGATGGCCACTATGCCCGGGAGTGTCCCCAGAATCAGCCAGCTCAGTCTGCTCAACCATAGGTGAACTCTAAGCTGGTCAAATGGACCGTGATCAAGAGGAAGGTGCCCAGCCGGTCCGGACAAGTGAATTTCACGAATGCTAAGCAGATATTGCAATAGGAACCGGTGATGGCTGGTATGTTTACCATCGATTCCCATCCAGCTTATGTGTTGTTCGATTCTGGTGCATCACATTCATTTATGAGCATGGGATTTGTAGACCGGCACAACTTACCACTTATGGCGATACCATATGCCTATAGAATCCATACTGTGGGTTCGCAAATGTTCATCAATACCCGAACGGACACAGTAAGCTTGGTATTAGCCACCCACACTTACCGCCTATAGTTCATGGTAATGCCTGGGCAAGGCATTGATGCTATTCTTGGAATGAATTGGTTGCGGGTGTATGGGGTGGTCTTGGATTTGAAGAGGACAAGTGTGGAGTTATGGCTTCCTTCTTCTGAGGATAGGATGTCTCTTATTGTACCCTCAGATCCAGTCTTACCTGTTGCTGCCCATGCTGAAGCCTCTCCTGATCTTACCTCCATCCCTATGGTATGTGAGTTCCCGGATGTTTTCCCTAAAGATCTTCCTGGGTTGCCACCGGACCGAGATGTAGAATTCTCCATTGAGCTAGAGCTTGGTACTGCCCCTATCTCCAGATGCCCGTACCGCATGGCTCCAAGGGAATTGGCTGAGATGAAGAAGCAGCTGGAAGAGTTAATGGAAAAAGGTTTCATCCATCCTAGTTCTTCACCATGGGGTTGCCCAGCCATTTTTGTGAAGAAGAAGGATGGTATTCTGCGAATGTGTGCGGATTACCGCCCTCTTAATGCGGTAACTATTAAGAATAAGTATCCTTTGGCCCGCATAGGTACTTTGTTCGATCAGCTAGCTGGTGCCAAGGTGTTCTCAAAGATTGACCTCCGATCAGGCTATCATCAGATCAATATCAGACCACATGATATGCCAAAGGCAACTTTTTCTACTAGTTATGGGCTGTATGAGTACCTAGTGATGTCCTTTGGTCTCACCAATGCTCCTGCCTTCTTCATGTATCTGATGAATTCAGTCTTTATGCCAGAGCTAGACAAGTTTGTGGTAGTATTCATTGATGATATACTGATTTATTCCAAGAATGATGAAGAGCATGCCCAACACCTTCGGATAGTACTATCTCGACTAAGGGAACACAAGCTTTATGCTAAATTCAGCAAGTGTGAATTTTGGTTAGATCGAGTGTAGTTTTTAGGGCATGTGTTGACACCTGACGGCGTTTTAGTAGATCCCAGCAAGGTGCAAGATGTGTTAGATTGGAAGTCTCCCAGATCTATGCACCAAATTCGTTAGTTCCTTGGTCTAGCTGGGTACTATCGGCGTTTCATTCTAGATTTCTCCAAGATAGCCCAGCCAATGACCAGGCTGCTCCAAAAAGAAGCTAAGTTTGATTGGAGCCCATCCTATGAAGAAGCCTTCCAAGCTCTGAAGACATTTCTGACCACTGTCCCTGTGTTGGCCCAACCGGATATTGACCGACCCTTTGATGTATATTGTGATGCCTTGAAGATGGGGCTAGGGTGTGTGCTTATGCAAGATGGGCGTGTGATAGCTTATGCTTCACGCCAACTGAAAAAGCACGAGGTGAATTACCCCACCCATGACTTAGAGCTGGCTGCTGTGGTCTACGCTCTGAAGATTTGGAGGCACTATCTGTTGGGCAACAAAGTGCATATTTTTATAGATCATAAGAGCCTCAAGTATATTTTCACTCAGTCTGAGCTGAATATGAGGCAAAGGAGATTGTTAGAATTGATAAAGGATTACAACTTGGAAGTCCATTATCACCTAGGAAAGGCCAATGTAGTGGCGGATGCTTTGAGCCAAAAGTCACGCCAGGTTGAGGAAACAACCTTGTCTCTCAACCATGCAGAAGTGCTGGCTCACATTGCCTTGACCTCAAAGTTTCTTGAGCAGATTATTCTAGAGCAAAAGCAAGACCCCGAAGAAATTCCCCACATCAGAAAATTGATGGCCGAGGGGCGTGGCCCTCACTTTAGTGTTGATGAGCATGGAGTAGTGAGATACAAGGATAGACTAGTGGTCCCATCCAATGAGGAGCTAAAAAGGAAGATTTTGAATGAAGACCATCATTCAAAGCTGTCTATTCATCCTGGCAGCAACAAGATGTATCATGATCTGCGCCACTTGTACTGGTGGTCCAACATGAAGCAGGACATCACCCGGCATGTCGTGGAGTGCGACACTTGTGGTAGAGTTAAGGCAGATCATATGCATACTCTAGGATATTTGCAGCCCTTGCCCATTCCTATTTGGAAATGGGAAGATATTTCCATGGACTTTGTGGTGGGTTTACCCCGCACATACAAGGGCTATGACTCTATTTGGGTCATTGTGGATCGCCTCACCAAGTCAGCTTATTTCCTCCCAGTGAATTCTAAATATTCCACCAGACAGTATGCAGAGTTGTACTTGGACAGGATTGTGACTCTAGATAGAGTTCCCCTCACTATCATCTCTGATAGGGGATCAGTTTTTGTCTCTCGCTTCTGGGAGCAACTCCAGGCGTGTCTTGGAACTAGTCTCCTCTGCAGTTCAGCCTATCACCCCCAAACTGATGGCCAAACTGAAAGGGTGAACCAAGTGCTCGAAGACATGTTGAGAGCTTGTGTCATTTCTTTTCCTGAGAAGTGGGATGGATGCCTGAAGTTAGCTGAATTTTCTTACAATAATAGCTACCAAGAGAGCATTCGCTTGGCACCATTTGAAGCTATGTATGGGAAGAAATGCCGGACGCCACTTAATTGGGTTGAAGTGGGAGACCGTGGATATTTTGGGCCATAATTCATCAAGGAGGCTCGAGAGTAAGTTATCCTTATCCAGCGTCATTTGAAGGCAGCTCAGAGCTGACAGAAAGCCTATGCAGACAAGCGAAGAAGGCCTTTGGAGTTTAAAGTTGGGGATTATATGTACCTCAAGGTATCTCCTATGAGAGGAGTACATCGGTTTGGTATCCATGGCAAGCTAGCTCCCCGATACGTGGGTCCTTACAAAAATTTAAGGCAATGTGGCCCCGTTGCTTATCGTCTCCAGCTTCCTGAGATTTTATCTGCGGTACACAAGTTGTTTCATGTGTCGCAATTGAAGAGATGTTTGCGGGTACCGGATGAAGCTGTAGAAGTTGAAGGGCTTCCCCTCCAACCAGATTTGACTTACGTTGAGCACCCTGTGAAAATCCTAGATGAGAAAGAAAGAGTAACGAGGAACAGTGTGGTAAAGTTCTACAAAGTGCAATGGCAAAACCACTAGAGGATGAGGCCACGTGGGAACAAAAGAGTTGCCTATTGAAGCATTACCCCCACCTCCTCTCTGGTTCTGATAGTTAGTTGCTGCGTCGAAATGTATTTCCTACCTTCTTCTCACACTAGGTACATGAAATCTCGGGTCGAGATTTTGTTTTAGGGGGGTAGATTTGTAGCACCCTCAGTGTTACATGGTACAATTTTTGCTAAAACCATGTCACTAACATCATGTTTATGTATTATTGCAAGTGGTAAAATGAGAAATTAAATTTTATTGCACTAATTCTCAATTTGAGCTCTAATTTATTCCTTGTCCAAATACTCTCCAGCATAGCTCAACTCACTATTGTCATCCTGATCCAACTCCATCTCTCGCTATTCATCTTCTTCCTAATTCCCAGAGCATGCACAAGGCACACTGCTCTGCTTAGCCCACGCAGCACGCGCACAGCGACGACCGATCATAGCAACAGCATCGCACACGCTACGCATTAATCTCAATCACAAGCTCTGCCCGCTACGCACGCCGCTTACTCGCTGCTCAGTTGCTTTGCAAATGCAGCTCAGACACCTTTCCACGCGTCAGCACTACAACAATGCAGAATTACGGTAGCACGAAGTAAACATGGTTCACTGCGTCTTGCACGCCGTGTACTGGTCACCGCAGGAAACACTGTTCACCGTAGAAAATACTGTTCGTCGTAAAAACACTATTCACCCGAGCAACACGTCATGCACAAGCAGTGCTTTATTACCTTTAAGTAAGCTAGTTCTACCATAGCCTGCAGTACAAGTACCAGCAGATGGAACGAGCCTACCGTGTCGTGTGTGGTGGTGTGCCTGGACTGGTAGAGTGAGGACTAGAACACTGTAGATGCTTTAATAGCCGAGCGAGGGAGAGTGCATGCCTTGTCTAAGAATAGAAAGCTAGGGGACCGCATGCATGATCGCTAGGCACAGTGCCATCACGTGTGCTCTGTTTTGTGGCTGCATGCGCGTATGCGAGAGCTGGTCCATTTAATTTGTTGTCGCTCCTGTAGCTTGCATGCTGAGAGAGCGAGAGCATGCAACTGCTTTTGACCAACAGGTAAATGCACAGCGCCTGGCCGTCTCCTGCCGCTTGCATGCGTTGCTGTTGGCCGCTGCTTTGCGCATTAAGTGAGGGCACTACTGAGCTGTACTCCGCGCTGGGCGACCGTCTGGGCGTGTGCGCGTCGCACCTGGTGACTGCGCTAGCATAGAGAGGCACATCCGCTGCGGGGCAAACGATCGCTGTTCTGAATTTGGGTATAGAAGTAGACTTGACCGATGACCCCGTTTGAGACTTGATGAGTGGTTGGCGAGAAACCTCATTTGTCCAGCTAGAACTAACACGGCAAGGCAAAGCTTCAGTAGCTAGTACATACCCAGTCCAGGTCCATGGTGAAAGCTCTAGTTTGGTTTTGGTTAATTGATGAAACCCTAAGTGCTAACCTAGTTTATCAAAGTGATTATGAGATAGGTAGCACTACTCCAAGTGATGAAGCAATGGTGAAGATCATGATGATGGTGATGGCATGGTGATGATCAAATGCTTGAACTTGGAAAAGAAGAAAGAGAAAAACAAAAGGCTCAAGGCAAAGGTATAAATAGTAGGAGCCATTTTGTTTTAGTGATCGAGACACTTAGCGAGTGTGATCACATTTAGGATCGATAGCCATACTATTAAGAGGGGTGAAACTCATATCGAAATGCGGTTATCAAAGTGCCACTAGATGCTCTAACTCAGTGCATATGCATTTAGGATCTAGTGGAGTGCTAATACCCTTGAAAATGTTTGTGAAAATAAGCTAACACATGTGCACAAGGTGATACACTTGGTGGTTAGCACATTTGAGCAAGGATTAGGAACTTCACCGGTGGAGTGTCCGCCTGTAGAGTGCGGACAGTCCGACGGTGCCACCGGCGCCCTAGAAAGACGAAGGTCACTATAAGTGACCGGACGCTGGTCTCAGTTAGACCGGCGCGTCCGGTCAGTAGCAGCAGTGGGCACACATCTCGGTCTTATGACCGGACGCTGGCAGGGTGCGTCCGGTCAGTGCTGACGTATGCTGATGTGAGGCGCACAGAGGAAACGTTGTGTGACCGGACGCAGGGTGTGTCCGATCGAGCATGACCGGACGCGTCCGGTCGTGAAAAGTCGTGTTTGGAACCTTACTGGAAACGACCGGACGCTGAGATCCAGTGTCTGGTCACTTTCTAACTGACGCGTCCGGTCATCTCTTGACCATTGAAATCGTGCGATCGGCGTTTGAAGCCAATGACACGTGGCGCACATCGCACGACCGGACACTAAGGTCCAGCGTCCGGTCAATTTGACCGGAGCGTCTGGTCGGCCCGTGTTCAGTGCAGTGAGGAGCCCAACGACTCTATTTTGTGGGGGCTTCTATTTAAGCCCCATGGCCGACTCAAGCTCACTCTCTTGGCCATTTTCATTGATATAGCAACCTTGTGATCTTAGCCAAAGCCCTCCCACTCATCTCCATCATTGATCCATCATCATTGTGAGATTGGGAGAGAATCCAAGTGCATTGCTTGAGTGATTTAATCTAGAGGCACTTGGCATTTGTGTTTCGCTGCGGGATTCACTTGTTACTATTGGTGGTTGCCGCCACTTAGATGGCTTGGAGCAACGAGGATCGTTGAGCGGAGGTTGGTGATTGTCTCCGGCTCCGATCGTGGTGATTGTGAGGGGTCTTGTGCCTTCCCCGGCAGAGCGCCGAAAGGTAACTCTAGTGGATTGCTCGTGTCATTGAGTTACCTCACTTGTGGGTAGGTTCTTGCGGTGTCCTATTCTGTGGACGAGGTTCGTGCAACACCTCTTAGCCGCCGAACCACCAAGTGTTGGTCGACACAACGGGGACTAGCGTGCCGGCAAGCACGTGAACCTCGGGAGAAAAATAGGTTGTCTCTTGTCCTTTGGAATTCTCCCGGTGATTGATTTAGTATTCATATTGTGATTGGTTCACTCCTCTACACGACGGTATAATCATCCTACTCACTCATTTATATTCTTGCAAACTAGTTGTGACAAGCTCTTTAGTGTAATTAGAATCGAGAGCTTGCTTTGTTAGTTTAAGTTCATCTAGTGGAGCTCTTTAGAGTAGCATATTTGAGAGCTCTTAGTGAGCAGTAACATTGCAAGTTGTGTGCCTAGTAATCATTGCAACTAGAATTATTGGATAGGTGGCTTGCAACCCTTGTAGAGCTAGAGCAAGTTTGTATTTCGCTTCTTGTCATACTAATCAAATTGCTCTAGTTGATTTGTAGATTTTTAAATAGGCTATTCACCCCCCTCTAGCCATATTAGGACCTTTCACACGGTCTACTGCACATCACATTCGTCTATCAACATTGAAGTCTCAAGTACAATGACACACTGCTACATGCTTCTCCAGTTCATTCACAGTAGCCATGCCTAACCTTCTCGCCATCGTCCTTATCCTCCTCTTGCTTAATTCCATCCCCGCGTCTCCTGTCTTTAAAAGGACACGCCGAGCCACTGAGCCGTCCCGCTCTGCCGCTCACCATCATACTCCCCAAATCAAGTTCATGTGTTCTTGCCTGAGAAAGATGTGCTCTGTCAAACTTCCTTCCTGAGCTCCAATCGACCGAGGTAGCCAGCCTGTAAAAATCCCCTCCTTCTCCTTCTCCGTTATTTCCTTGACCTGCAGTCTCCTTCTCCCTTCTTAATCCAATTGGCACATATGCACTCTTTAATGCCAACCCGGTTGACACGTTGAAGGACCAAAGACCCACTCAAGTCCATCACGTGAAGTCCAAACACGTGACCAGCTTGTCAAGTGCCATTAATCGCTTTCTTTAATCACACTTTACGTGATTAATTAGTGGCCACCTTGCGCAATCAATATCTCCCTCATACGAACTTCGATTCCATTGATTCTTTTTCCTAAATTCATCTAAAATCACACTCTACCCATCCTTATCATCTTCTTCTTTCCTAGAGCTCATTTGAATTTATTTATTTATTGTGAAATAAATTTTGTTAGATTCCTAAATTCTTGATCTATCTGTTGGTGTATTTTGTTCGTATGGTTCTGCGATGTTTTAGGGTTACTTATTAATTCTAGGTTGCTTGTTATTATTATGGTTATTTAGGGAATGACTTTTTATGATGCATTGGTAGAAATGCTAGCCCTGAAAATTTTACAGTAGACTCATGATAATATTAGATGCTCTCTGTAATTTTTGTAGCCTCTGAATAGCCAATTTATTAAGGTAGCTAACATACCCTAATTTAAAGCATATGAAATCATTTAAGAAATTAGTTGGTATGAGATCAGTAGAGCTAGCTTGTTAGCATGATAAGCGTGTTCTTATTTTAAGAGTTGTGGTTGCCTAAATATTAATTATTGCATCATCATTGTTGCATGCATATAGAGAACGAGGCACTGGAGATCGTGACCTTCGGCGAGCAGGAGTACGACGAAGTCGTCGAAGAGTACGAGGAGGAGATCCTCGTGCAGGAGGATGTCCTAGAGCCATCCGTTGCTGACTTTGCTGACACCGCGCCTGCCCAAGACAATCCCCGATGCATAACCCTTATTTTGAATAATAACTGGATTTATACATGTGTTGTGCATTTATGTTACATGCATTTTATGAAAACTACGTGCATAAATATATCCACCCATGAGTCCTACTAGTATAGGTCGAGTAGTTGCTATGCTCAGGATGTTGGTAGCGTGGGTAACCTGTCGTTGCTCACAAATAGGCGATAAATATGATCACTCCTGATAAAATGGTGGAAAGGAAAATGGTGATCGGGCAGGGATATGGTTGGATTCTGGTGGGTGTAAAGGGTTGTGTCCTATGGCCAACAGGGCATAGCTCGGTTATAGTTTTTCCCTGTCTGTGTCAATTAATGATCGGTCGTTGCATAAGTCTCGAGGCAAGTCACAGACCTATTATCCCGAGCGCATACTTGTGTATGGGCGCAGGGAAGACTCGTTGCTCTCCTATCATGGATCCGACTCTTTCCAGACTGACTGATTGGAGGCGGAGATGGTGGAGGTCCTTGCACCGCACTGAGCCCGGGACTCAGGAGTGGGGGCCTGGAGTCCAAGTTTGGACGGGGACCTAGACACCTAGGATAGGAGGGTGATGGGTTAGTCCTGCTTGTGCCTGGGGTACAAGCTGGGTGTGTGTTTTCGGGGCACCCAGCTGGGCACATTGGTTCATGAATCGCTGCCGAGTCGGTATGACTTGTCTTTCCTCTAGCATCGTAGTAAGAACTGAAAGTTGAAAGAAGAAGAAATGGAACTGATTGCTCAACTCCTGCTTGAAAGTAGAACAGGTGCTTATATAGACTGGATAGATAATAACATAATACGGCTGATAATCATAACATAAATAAGGACTCACTATTAGTATTGTTTTTTGCTAAAAGAAAACCAGCAAACCATGAAGGTTATCATATTCCTTAGAGTCGGGAAATTATTCCCACTAGTCGGATAAGTCTTGCGAGTACATTGTGTACTCAGGGTTTCTTTACCCCTATTGCAGGTGATGTATGAGAAGTACCTTTGTGTGGAGGATTCCTCTGGTGGGCTCAGACGGATCCTCGTTCTTATTGCTAGATGTTTATTTTAAATTCCGCTGTTTATCATTCGGCACTCTGACTTTTGGTAATGTAATAATGTAATTTTTAAGAAACTCGGATGTATGAGATGGACCTGTATTGTAACTCATTCTCATTATTGGATCCTTGAGGAAAATGTGGATCTTTCGGGTTCTCCCTTGGGGTGTGCCCGACGGATACCGCCCGCTGTAGCTTGCTTTTGGGGTGCTTAGTGCCTGGTGGAAGGCGATCACCTCCATAAGCGTGTTATTTCGTGTGGTTCTGCCACACGTTGTAGTGAGGAACAAGGCAAGACTAGTTGTAAAGAGGTTCTCTCAAGTTGAAGGATTGAATTTTGGAGAGACCTTTGTACCGGTTGCAAGACTTGAAGCCATTCGTATCCTCCTTGCATATGCATCGCATGATGAAATGAAATATATCAAATGGATGTTAAAAGTGCATTTTTAAATGGCTTCATAAATGAATTAGTCTATGTTGATCAACCTCCCGGGTTTGAAGACCCTAGGTATCGTAATCATGTTTATAGGTTGTCCAAGGCACTATATGGGCTTAAGCAAGCCCTAAGAGCTTGGTATGAGCGCCTTCGGGATTTCCTCATTGAGAAGGGCTTCAACATCGAGAAGGTCGACACCATACTATTCACCAAGAAGCTTGATGGAGAAATCTTCATTTGTCATGTATATGTTGATGTGTCACACCCCAAAATTTCTGATTTTGGGTTGTGCTTAGAAAACAATAAATAAAATAAGTGCTTTTAGTGTTGATATAAAATTTTCCAAGATTAGTTTAAGGTAGTGCAAATTTAGTTATAGAAAAAATAAATTTTTAATCTTTTTCAAATTAATTTGATGGGTTTTGCTTGATGTGATGTTTGCTTGTTGTGTGACTTAGTGTAATGAGTGAGTAAAATTTTCAAAACGTGTTTAGTAAGTCGTTTATCTGTCTTCGGCTCGCCTTTGTCTTTTTCTATAATCAAATTCCTATTTTCTCGATCCTAATCTTTTTGTTTGGTATTTTCAAGATCCTCTTCATCTGCTCTAAATCATTCCCTTGAGTTTCTCATTCATCAATCAATCTCTACAAATTTCTCGGGAATTTTTTCAGCTTTTTCTGGAACTCGTTCCTACTTGTCGGTGAGCATAATTTAATTTTTAGATGCTCCAAATTATCTTATCATGAGCTCCAAATACTTTATTTGGGTTCATCATGTTTCAAAGTGTCTCTGAGAATTTTCTCCAAATTTTTGGAGGTCTCGGAGTATTTTTCGTGGCTTAAATATTAATTCTGGACTTTTCTAGAATTATTTTATCCATGAAATTAATTAATTCCGAAAATAATAAATCTCTCATTTTTCCCAACGCTCAAAGCCCATGTGCAATAATCCTAGTAAATCTCAAAGGCCCATGCATTTATTTACTAATGGGCTTTAATGTTTATTTAGGCCCATTAGTGCAGGCGGATGATGCAACGTCAATTAGTACCATATCGCTAGTTGACGGAGATGTGAAGAGTTTTTCTTACTATATATATCAACCAACCTTTTAGGCAAAACACACCAAAACTACCATATGGGGAGCTCCTAATTTGGGAAATCCCTCGTATAGTAAATTATATTTTCCCTCCTTCCCTCGCCGTCGTCGTCGCCGCCGCCGGCTGCCCAGCCCGGTCATCCTCGCTGCTTCTCGACCATCGGTTAGTGCCCCACGCAACACTCTTGTTCCATCTATCTTCTACGTTTCTCCGAGCCCTGCCCATGACCGAGCCACTGCCGTTCGTTGCTGACGAGGTGAGGGTAGTCCTGGTCAAAGTGATCCTATATTGCTGTTTGGCCCTGTATTCATGTTTACCTCCGTGTTCTCTCGTTGCTGACCATGAACCTTGCTGCAACAACGCCCAAACCCAAGCATGAGAAAACCATGTCGAGAAGAAGCACCGTCAAGCTGTCGTTCTCATCTCCTTGGCACCCGATCGAGTTCGTTGCCGGCGTGGAGTCCGACCGGCATCCAACCAGAACGGTCACCATTGTTTCGTCTGCCGCACGTACATCTGCCTCCGGAAATCAGCTTCTGCATGTCGCCATTGCTTGCTATGCTGCACGCCGGCCATCCACCTCAGGAACCAGCGTCCTTACCAGCTGCTTCACCGACTTTCGCTACACCGCTGCCGAGGTTCAAATCGAGGTGATGAATCTGTCAACGCCGTCTGCAGTTGACTACGGCCGCGAGCCTCGAACCATGGTATGAAGCTGCTCATCCTCTCAATTGTTTGTCTAGCGTCATCTACAAGTTCATCGACTGGAGCTGTTGTGCCCGACGTTGCCCATTGGTGGCCAGCGGACCACGGTCATGAAGAATTGTGAATACGTGCAGACCGTCCAGAGGCACGACCAGGTGAAAGCTCTCACCGCTATTACTTCTCATCGTCTGGGGCGAGCATGCTGTCATCTGTGCCTATTCATTCGTCGTCAGCCATGGTGAGAATCTCCGTGTATCCCTGCATGATCTCTTCTCTGCAACACCGTCACTAGCTTTTGTACCTATACGTATTTTCAGTAAATGATTGCATCGTTGCCTTGTAGTTCGCGCAAAGCAAGCAGCAACGCAGATCACGTATGGGACTTGCCCAAGAAACAGTCTGATATATGACCAACCACAGTGCGTATCTACTTCTCTCGTGAAGTCTCGGGTTCTCCTTTGTTAGTATTCTATAGCTTTTAACCCTTCATTGTCCGTTTTAGTTCTGCTAGTCCGTTTTTGTCGCGTTAAGATTATATTGACGTAATCTACGGTTTGGCAGCGACGTTTTTCATGCTGCGAGTTTTTGTGTTTACAATTAAATATTAATTGGATTAATGTGCATGAAACTAGTTTCTAAATAAAAGCAACATAAGACAATATCGGTCTTTTATATTTAACTATTAATTTGATTAATAGCAACATAAATATGTTTTTAAATTTAATTTGGTTAGTTTAAACTTGTTCCCTATACAAATCCGAATTAGATGTTGCCACTTGTTTACTTCTTTTTGTAAAGACAAAGTTTAACTTCATTAATGAATTACATGGTAATATTTATAAGTAAAACATGATTAGCTATAACTCAACTTTTGATACTAAATATGTTTTGATTAATCTCAATTAATACTATTCATATAGTTTTTCTTAATTAAAATAAATCAAGATCATAGTTGTTTCTTTTATAATATAAAACTCTCGGTAGTCCTTTCTTTTTAACGATAGTTTCGTTATCGGCGTTTCTTGTGTTCTCTCGACCGTAGTAATGAGTTCTCTTTAGTACGTTGTTTTCTCTTGTGTGGTGTACTGTTCTTAGTTTTCTATGGTTGCTTCTTGCATGTTTTTCTATGCGTGATGTTTGCTACGAATAGAACGAAAGACGTATGTGACCACTGAAGATCGGAAGATGATAACCAGAAGCAAAGTACGAGGAAAATGTGAGCAAGAGTAAAAGGCAAGTATAGCATGGGATCTTCCTTGTTGTCCTATACACCTTTAATCATATAATTCATACTGCATATGTCTACCTTGACTGTCACTAAGGATATCCTAGTCTTTTGTACTTATACCTTGATACCTTTGGGTTATTGCATTGGGTAGTATGATGCTAGTGCTCAACTACAACCATGATCTTATAACTTGACTAATGGATTATGCAATAAACATTAAAAGATGCTTTTTAGAAACGTGGAATCAGGGGCTAGAGCATTAGGCTATTTTATGGTGCTCTAGATTCATCTCCCTAAGGACTTATCTGTAAGTGATCATCCGGGACTTACAGTACAGCTGTGAGGGCTACATGGCTCTGGTTTTAGCTCAGTATGAGGACCTTTTCTAGCTTGTTATTGGTTACCTTTATGGCGCAAGAGGGGTGTGTTCCGGGTTGGATATAGTGCGGCCTCTGTCCGTTAGTGTATAGGTTGCGCGTCATTGTACCTGTCGGAAGAGGAGCTCTACATTCGCAGGCCACAGAAACCTTAGCGGCCCTAACTTGTTAGACGAACCTTTGAAAGGCTTCATAGTGAACCCTGCCGACCTTCCTTGGTAGTGGGTCAAGAGGTTGGCCGCCTCGGGCGAAAGGGTAAATCACGACTCATAGTGAAAGTATACAACCTCTGCAGAGTGTAAAACTGGTATATCAGCCGTGCTCACGGTCACGAGCGGCCTTGGAACATTTATGGAATAGATCATGAACACAGATGATACTGATGATGAAGATGCTCATTAATGATTACTGTTTATGCTATTCATTATTCATGTTTATCTGATCATGTGTTTACACGGGCTGGTGATATACTTGTTGTTACTCAATTGCTAAAATTGTGACAATTAAAAGCTAATCGCAGTTAAACCAATGTCAGCCTTTTGAGCCTCATGAACCCCGTGTTATATTTGCTGAGTACGACATGTGCTCACCCTTGCTATTTCCCACACCCCCAGACTCTAGTAAAAGTTGCTCAGAAGATCGGTGAAGACAACGAAGGAGTTCTCAGGATACTATCAGAAGTGTTTGGCATACGTAGCCCCCAGCCAACCGTCCCTGTGAAGAATGGAGCCTAAGGATTAGTTACTGTTCCGCGATACTCTGATGTAAGTATTAAATATGAGTATGTTTCGTTATATAATAAAGCATTGTCTCTTGATACTATTGTAATTTGTCGCTATATGTGTGATTTGACTTCCTGGGCACACATATAGTTAGTACTCAGTTTTGTCCTTAAAACTGGGTGTGACATGATGATATCATCTTTGGATTATCAAATGAAGATTATTGCAAAGAGTTTGGTGAATTGATGTCGAAGGAGTTCGAGATGTCAATAATTGGAGAGCTTACATTCTTTCTTGGTTTTCAAGTCAAGCAAATGAGAGAAGGGATTTTCATATCTCAAGAAAAGTATACCAAGGATCTTCTCAAGAGGTTCAATATGGATGAATGTAAGCCAATCAAGACACCAATGCCATCTAATGGACATCTCGACCTAGATGAGGGAGGTAAAACAATTGATCAAACTCTCTACCACTCTATGATTGGTAGCTTGTTATATTTAACCGCATCTAGGCCCGACATCATGTTTAGTGTGTGTATGTGTGCTAGATTTCAAGCTAATCCTAAGGAAGCTCATTTGGTAGCCGTTAAAAGAATCCTTAGGTACCTTAAGCACACACTGTCGACGAAATATGGTCGGCAGTCTACCTAGGGGTATGCCCAAGGTAGTAGATTATCGGTAGACAGGTGCGCAAGCTACGAACAAGATGATGACGCAAGACAGACATGAGGTTTTATCCAGGTTCGGCCGCCATGAGGGCGTAATACCTACGTCCTGCGTCTGATTGTATTGTTGTATGTCAATGAGATGTGTTTTTTAGAGAGGTCCCCTGCCCGCCTTATATAGTCTGGGGGGCAGGGTTACAGATCTAGAAACTAATCCTAACCAGTTACAATTGCCATAGGTGGCCGGATAAGGATTCCTATTCTAACCGACCAGGATCTTGCTTGATCTCCAAATCTGCCTTGATTCCTTACGCGGGACTCCAAACAGATTGGCCGGGCCGCGCGTCGTCTTCTAGTGGGCCAGACCCCCTGGTCCGGGCCGGCCCGAGCCTAGCCGTAAGGGTATAGGGGTTAATACCCCCACAGCTAGTCCCCGAGCACCATGTATTATGCTGCGACACGCCGTTCGATCTCCTTCGGCTAATGCGACCCGTCTTCATGTCATCTCCAACTAGTTGAAACATTGACCAAGCGAATGTGCCAGTATTCTGGTCAGGACAGAAAGCAGTAGACCACGATTATAGCCGAAGATTCCGGTTGTCCGAAGAATGCATGGTGCTCTAAAAAAAGAAAAAGATTTCTTTCCCTATCAATGTGCCCACTTGTATTTCTGAAAAGAAATGTAAGTAACCCTTGGACAATAATAGTTCGAGCCAATAGTCAGAGCGTAGGGGTCGATAAAATAAACACATTCACCGCAAGGTGAAGTGTGCCCACTTAGTCCCCAAGCCTGGTAGTAGGTGACGTAGGCACGTGGTGCCAGGGTCTAAAAAGAATTCCCAGTTAAATTGAGAATCCAATCATCGTATAGGCGATACGAGATGCACCGGCAGGTGCATTGTACCGATGTAGTCCCCGAACTTGCTGGAAGGCGAAGTATGAACCTTGTAGCAAGGTCTAAGTAAATGCCTCTCAACTGTATGTGAGTACAAGTCGCATGTAGCTAAGGAGAGCTGTCTCCAAGCAATGTTCGAAGAGTGGTCGGGGCAGTCCCCGAGCATGAGGGTGATCGGAACAGTCCTGAGCACGATAGTGGTCTGGTCAGTCCCCCAGCACGACGGTGGTCTGGTCAGTCCTCGAGCACGATGGTGGTCTGGACAGTCCCCGAGCACGACGGTGGTCTGGACAGTCCCCGAGCATGAGAAGTGTGGTGAAAAAACATATGCCACTGGTACTATTATCTTTTGTATTGAATTACTTGCCCTGTCAAGTCCAATCTGACATGTCTGGTCAAAAAAGTAGACGGGTATAGCACGTCATACTGCCTTCTTGTCTTTTCAAGCAAACAGTTGCGTGGCACCTATCAGTAGGTGCGTCAGCGTGGGCCCTCTTAGACTGGTAACTAAGAGGCGCATATATTGGCATAGATCTCGAGGCTATGAAAACAACCGTCTGCGGCGCGTGCGCACGTCTCCCAAGAATCTTAGGCAGATGAAACGGCACAACTCTTGGGTTAAATACAGTATAGGATATGTAAGTTACTTTTACCGCACCCCATTGCCATTCGCAGCCACGCCCATCTTCTTCCTCTTGCCAACCCTAATACCAATCAATCCTCCGCCAGTTCCTCGTTCATCAACAAGGCCAGATTCATGGCGAAAAGTGATGCGTAGAAGAAAGCCGGAGTCATGGCGAAGGAGTGGTGGAAATCGAGAAGTAACGAGTAGACCATTGAAGACCTCGTCACCATGGGAGTACTCCACAACAACGAGCTCGTAGGATGGCGTGCGCCAGAGGATGAGGGGTACCCCGATCCACAACCAGGTGAGATCGTGGTGTTCGAGGACTTCTTTAAGCGGGGATTTGGGGTCCCTGTTCATCCTTTTCTTCAAGGGCTCTGTCTTTACTACGAGATTGGGATTTGCAATCTACATCCTAACTCGATCCTCCTTGTCACCACTTTCATTCATCTTTGCGAAGCATATGGCGGCTTCCAGCCCCATTTCGATTTTTTCCGCCATCTCTTCTGTCTGCGGAAAAAAGGAAGCGGTGGATCGAAGGTTGCTGGAGGTGTGTACCTCAACCTCCATGACGGAATGAAGCCCCAGTACCTGCACTGCCCATGGAACATGTCGCTTGATGACTGGTACAAGAAATGGTTCTACATCCGCGAAGAGCCGAACACAATCACACTGTGCGACGTGGGGTTCATTCTGGAGAAGAAAACAAGCTGGTCAGAGAGGCCCGAGCACCTGGAACAGATTCTAGAAATATTTGGGATGATCCCATGGAAGAAACTGGATGGTCCAAGCGTGGTTGGGAGCTTCATCAGCAGACGGATCCAGCCCTGCCAGAGGAGGGTACATCCTGGCTATGAGTACCAAGGTAGCGCAGACCCGACGAGGACGAGGCAGGAGGCGCTTGACAAGAATGAAGTCAGAGCTAGAATTGGAGAGCTATTTAACTTAGCTGATCCAAATTATGTTAGATTGAGCGACATCGAGCACACTTTCAAGCTCGCCCGACCTCCCCCAATGGTAACTCATCTTGCCTTGTACCCGTAGTCTTATATTGTAGTAGAAACTTACTGTGTATCTCCTATTTGTTTCCCAGATTAATGGTCGAGATAGAGCGACAGTGTTTATGTCGCCACCCCCTAGTGTAGATTGGCCACAAGTATCTGTCCCAGCCGCCCAGACCAGCGTCGGGATCGAGGACGTCGACTGGGCGGCGCTCGGAGCTAGAGAGGAGGCGGTAGCCAAAGCTACTGGTAAGCGGCCTGTGGCTAGCAAGCATCGTCAAGCGATTTTTACCTTGTCGGACGATGACGCAGAGGAGGGAGAGGATGCAGACACCTTTCGACTCGTCCCTCGAAAGAGGAGGCAACTAGAGTCAATGGAACAAGGTGGCTCCTCCGTGCCGGTGGGACCTACGTTGCTGACCACCGCAGCGCGAAAGACAAGCGGTGAAGGGGTCGAGCACCAAGGCCCAGCGACAGTGCTGGATATAGAGGGAGACCAGGAGTCACCCGCACAGCACGTGGAGCGAGCATGGCCGAAGAGATGCGCCTTCGCCACATCCTTCTACGCCTCCAACATGTAAGTATTTGTAACCTTGATGTAAGCCAATCAATTTGCATTGAATATAATTGCCTTCTAAACGTATCTCGAATGTACTAGATCGGTGTCCACCGAAAATCCAGACCAGCTCGCCGGGAGCAGCATGGCTCCGCCAATAATTTTAGAGCAGACTGCCCAGCAGCCGGCCATCGAGGACCCCATAGTAGAAGATCCGTCGGGGCCTCAGCAAACAAACAGTCAGGCAACAGTCCCCGAGCAGCAGGTCGAGGGAAGAGCCGAGCCGAGCATGGGTGCTCCGAGCACTAAACCTGCTGAGGGCAACACCTCAACATCAAGGGTAATAGATCAGACCGAGGAGCAGCAACCAGAGGTGGGAGCACAGAGCACGTTTGTCGATGCTATAGCCCGTGGGAAAGCCATAGTAATCGCAGAAGCTGCTAAAGCCAGACCAGCACCGAGATCCGAAGAAGAGCCCGAAGAGGACGAAGTAGAAGAGGTCCTGGGGCGTCCGTAGGACAAGCGACAACATGTGTATGTGTTGCGTTGGCAGAATGACCAATGGGTTATTCATGAGGAAATCCCAGAGGTCGAAGAGACCAAGAAAGTTGAACGAGCGGCGAAACGACTGGTGACGGAAGTCTATGTATGATTTGCTTCACCACCTGATTTTGCTGTCTAGTCAGACTTTCTTACTTATCTTTTGCACACAGGACTTAATGAAGACCGCAAGGTATCGTAAGAAATGCTTTGACCAGATCGAGGGGATCACTGCAAGCAATAAAGAGCTGAGGGCGGAAGTGGAACGCTTGCGCCACCAACTTGAAGCCACCAATCATGAGAGGACGGAGCAAGAGTCCTAGAACCAGAACCTGGTCGTCCAGCTCAGTAACAAAGAGCAGGAAAGAACAAGTAAGTAGTCACTTTTTCACAACAAGTGCATGACAATTGTTGTTGCGTTGTCGGTAGTAACAACTGTAGTGCAGGCTTAGAAGCCAAAGTGATCCGTCTCCGAGAGGAGAATAGTCATGCGGTCGTGGAGTGTGATCGCCTGAAGGAGGACAACAGAAAACTAGCGCACAACCAGTCGTAGCTCTGGGACCACACGACCAAGATGAAAGAGGAACTAAAAAGTAAGTTTTCCAAACCCCTTTGCTCACTTTTGTTGCCCGCCTTATCTTGTCGTGGTATGACGTTTTAATAGCTTGTGTGGTTTCTAGTTATAAAAGTCAATGCCAAGAAGCATATGGAGGCCGTGATAAAAGATCGTGATGGCTGGAAGGCGCAGTGCCAAGAGATCACCAAGGATTGGGACCCATGGAAAAACCGGTGCCAGGAAGTGGCAACGGGCATTTTGCCGATCCTCAACCTCATCGATCCAACGCTTACAGAAGACGTGCCAAGGACGCCACAGCTTGGACTGGTCGATAGATGCCGAAAGGCATGGGGATGGTTCTAGGAGTTCATGAAGGAGGTAGGTGAGTACACAGGCGCACATGTGCTAAGCATGGTATGTGCTCACTACCCCTTAATCGATCTCAAGCGCCTGGAAGCTGGATACCCGAAGGAGGTAGATCTAGACAAGGCTGAGGAGCTTCGGATGACCCAGCTGGACTTGTCGACAAAAATAATTGGCGACATTAACCTATGTGGAGGCGGGACAACACCTGTACAGGGTACGCCATCAACAAGTCAGCTGGAGGCGCCGTCATTTTTAAGCCAACCGACGAAGCCTGCGGTCTCGACCAGCCTAGCATCGATGGGGCCATCTTCTTCAGCTCGACCAGTACAAGAGTCCCCGAGACTCGAGGACGATGTCAGGCCTAGCGAGCAGCAGGTGCCGCGTGACCTGACTAGCCAATAGTATAGGCTATAGCTGTGGAAGAAGATGTAGTTGTGTTATTGTAAACTTGGACCCTTTCAGGCAAGCTTGTAATAACGTAACTGTATATCTGCATAAGCTTGTTTGTTTTGTAGAAAACGTATTTAAGCTTGAATATCGTGTTGGTGTAACTAAGTGAGAACATGTTAGCGTTCTGTTTAGTTGTACCAGTTTAGTCGACACGTCATCCTGAAAAGTTTGTATGGCCCTGGTTTGCCCTATGGTCGGAGTGTGAGGTACGTAGCCTGTGCACACGTAGACGCACACAAGTCAAACCAGAGGGGACCTGCCGATCACCCGTAGCGTAGAGAGCAGATCCCATGCACGCGTTGGGAGGAACCAGAGACATGGCCTGCTCCAAAAACCCAGGAAGGAATGGTGGTCGGTTTTGACTGGTTGAGTTAGAATAACAATAGACTTCGAAGTGAGACTTTAGAATGGTCGGAGAAAATCATAATAGCTTTATTGAATTAAATCGAAAGTACAAGAGGAGTACATATCTTAGTAGTTAAGCATAGAAACGCCTAAGCTTGTCGATGTGCCATGAATTGGGTACGTCTGTACCGTCCAGGTGAGCTAACCTGTAAGACGTTGGTCGTGTAACCTCCTTGATCACGAAGGGCCCTTCCCATGGAGTTGCGAGTTTGTGGACACCAGTCTGATTCATCTTCCACTTCAGGACCAGGTCCCCAACCACGAAGAATCACTCCTTAACGTTCTTGTTGTAGTACCTGCGCAAAATAGCAAGGTATTTTGCTGTACGTATACAGGAATCGAGCCGCTTCTCTTCTGCACTATTCACTTCTAACTCCCGTACTTCATTGGCCTTGTCTTCATCGAAATTCTCTACCTGTGTTGATCTGAAGGCTATATCGGCTAGGAGCACTGCCTCAGCGCCATAAACCATAAAGTATGGTGATACGTCGGTATTGTGACTAAGCTGGGTTCTGAGACCCCAGACCACGGCTGGTAACTCTTTGAGCCATCTTTCGGGAGCTTTGTCATTTTGCCTGTACATCCTCTTCTTAAGTGTGTCTAAGATCATGCCATTTGCCCGCTCAACCTGTCCATTAGCTCTAGGGTGCGCCACCAAGACGTATTTCACTACTATGCTCCTTTCATCGCAGAAGTCCCAAAAAGCGTTCCCGGTGAGCTGAGTACCCAGATCAGTGATGATGCTATTGGGTATGCCGAAGCGGTGGATGACCTAGTCGATGAACGTGACAGCCTTTTCTGAAGATGCCTGGACTAGAGGCATGTACTCTATCCACTTGGAAAATTTGTCGATCAGCACAAAGACGCATGTAAATTTCCTAGGAGCCGGTTTGAAAGGCCCGATCATATCCAGTCCCCAGCATGCGAAGGGCCAAGAGGCTGGTATTGTCTGAATCTCGTGTGCTGGTACGTGGATTCTCTTGGCGAAGAACTGACAACCTTCACAATGGCGAACTAGCTTCTCTACATCAGCTACGGCTGACGGCCAATAGAACCCTGCTCGGAAAGCCTTGCCAACCAGCGTTCTTGAGGCCACGTGGTTGCCATAGGAGCCAGAGTGGATTTGGTCTAGGAGACGTTCACCATCCTCCTGGGTTATACACTTCATCAAGATTTCCTCCTTTGCGTTCTTGCGCCACAATTTGCCATCGACGAGCAGATACTGCTTACTACGACACATCAGGCGTTCATTTTCTATCTGATCAGTGTAACCGCTACCATCTGTCAGGTACTTAATGAAAGGTACTCTCTAGTCAGGCTCCTTAGTGGTCGGTGGTGGTTCGGTGGTGTTTGACGCCAGAATCATAGCCACCAATAGCTGGTCTAGAGGCTTGTCGACCGTGGGATCTTCCTCTTCGATGGAAGGCGTGAGCAGGTCTTGAACAAATACGCCATGTGGGATTTTGGCTCGGGATGATCCTAACTTTGACAGCGCATCTGCTGCTTGATTTTTGTCCCGGACCACATGTGTGTACTCGATGCCATAGAACTTGCCTTCTAGCTTTCTGATCGATTTGCAGTATGCATCCATCTTTTCACTGGTCGTATCCCAGTCCTTGTTGAGTTGGTTGATGACCAGAGCTGAGTCCCCATAGACATAGAGATGTTTGACACCGAGCTCGACCGCAATGCGCAGACCATGTAGGCATGCTTCGTACTCGGCAGCGTTATTAGCCACTGGGAAATAAATCCTGAGGACGTATCAGAGCTGCTCCTTGGATGGTGACACGAAGAGGACTCCTGCTCCTGCGCCGTCGATGTTGAGAGAGCCATCGAAGTACATCTTCCAATACTCGACGATGAAATCGACAAGTGCCTGAGACTTGATTGTAGTACGGCTTGCAAATTCCAAGGAGAAAGGGCATAGCTCCATTGCCCATTTGATGATGCGCCCGTTCGCATCCTTGTTGCGAATGATGTCTCCCAGAGGGTACTCGGTCATGACCACCACACGATATCCGTCGAAGTAGTGTTTCAACTTTCAGGATGTAATCAGTATGGCGTAGATCAATTTCTAAATCTGTGGGTACCTGGTCTTGGATTCATTGAGTACCTCACTAATGAAATAGATTGGTCGCTGTACCTTGTAGACGTGGACGGGCTCGTCGCGTTCGACCACCATGGTAGTGGAGACCACTCGGTTAGTTGCCGCAATGTAAAGCAGGAGGGTTTCGTCTTCTCTGGGAGCAGTGAGGACCGGAGGTGATGTAAGGTATTGTTTCAGCTATGTAAAGGCAGCGTCTGCTTTCTCCGACCACTCAAATTTCTTGGTTGCTTTGAGCAGCTTGAAAAACGGCAGTCCCTTTTCGCCTAATCTTGATATAAAACGACTGAGGGCAGCCATGCATCCGGTGATCTTCTGAACATCCTTCACCTTTTTAGGTGGCTTCATGTCCAAGACAGCTTTTACCTTCTCTGGGTTAGGGCGTATGCTGTCGTGACTGACGACGTTGCTAAGCAACATACCAGATGGAACACCAAAGATACACTTCTTTGGGTCTAATTTCCACTGGAATTTGTTAAGAGCTGTAAAGGTACGTTCGAGATCGTTAACAAGGGTGTATGCTTCCTTGGTTTTAACAACTACATCATCAACATAAGCCTCGATGTTGTCATCTTTTATCTCGTCGTTGAGGCAGGCCTGTATGGCGCGTTGGTAGGTAGCCCCGGCATTCTTTAGCCCGAACGACATGGTCATGTAGCAGTAAGCGCCGAAGGGCGTGATGAAGGATGTCTTGATCTAGTCATCCTCTTTGAGAGCAATCTGGTGATAACCAGAGTAGCAATCGAGAAAGGAAAGCAACTTGCAACCGGCAGTTGAATCTACGACCTCGTTTATGCGAGGTAAGCCGAAGGGGTCTTTAGGACAGTGTTTGTTGAGATCAGTGTAATCAACGCACATTCTCCATTTATTATTCTTTTTGCGTACAAGGACCGGGTTGGCTAACCACTCCGGATGATACACTTCTTTGATAAATTCGACTACCAAAAGCCATGTAACTTCTACCCTAATAGCCTCCTTTTTGTTGCGAGCGAACCGTCGTAGCTTCTGCTTGATAGGTTTGGCCTTGCCATCGACATTTAAGGAGTGCTCGATCAAGTTCCGAGGTACACCGGGCATGTCAGCGGGTTTCCATGCAAACACGCTCACGTTGCTCCTCAAGAACCTGACGAGCGTGTATTCCTATTTAGGATCCAGGTTGGCCCCGATAAGGGCCATTTTGCTGGGATAACCATCGACCAGCTGGATCGCTTTGTGTTCTTTGGACTTGGTGTTCTTGAGTGGGGCCTTGAGCTCTGGGATCTCCAGGTGGTCGGCTGGGGTCTTCTTGGCGTCGAGCGTGGTCTCGGCCATGTGAATAGAGAGGTCGTGAGCCTCTGCTATTTTAAAGCTGTCATCCTTGCAGAGTGTAAGCTGCGTGCACATTGCCCTTGAGAGTTAGAACCCCCTTCTCAGTAGGCATCTTGAGCACCAAATACATGTAGTGAGGTATGGCCATGAACTTGGTGAGCGTTGGTCGACCAAGGATAGCATGGTAGGTGCCTTCGAAGTCGGCGACCACGAAGTTGACGTAGTCGGTGCGGAAGTGGTTTGGGGTACCAAATTGCACAGGTAGCGTGATCTGCCCGAGAGGAGTAGAGCTCTATCCGGGGAGAACACCCCAGAACTGTGCCTCGTATGGCTTGAGATCAGCCTAGGTTATCTTCAGAGCTGGCAAATTGTTCTTGAACAGTATATCAATGGAGCTGCCACCAACAATTAGCACTCTGTCGAACTGGACCTTGTTGATACAAGGATCGAGGACCAGAGGAAAATGTCCTGGCTCAGGTATTGCGGCCCATTGGTCCTTTCTGCTGAAAGAGATCTCGTGGTGAGACCAAGGAGGGAGCCACGGATCGGCGATGAGGTTGTCGGCGTTGGCCACGTTCAAGCAAGCGCGGGCGAGCAGCTTGCGTTCTCGTTTGGTCTCGATGGACACTTTGCCTCCAATGATGGTGTGGACGCGATCGGTTGGCTTGACGTACTTGTGACGGGGATCTACGTCTTCATCATCGTTGTCCTCGTTGCGCTGTTCCCCTACGTCGTTAGGCTTGTCGGACGTATCCGGAGCCTGTTGACGCGTGTAGATAGACTTAAGAACACGGCAATTCTCCATGGTATGGTTCGACTTGGGGTGGAGCTGGCAAGGTCCTTTCAATGCTTTGGTGTAGTCTTCTTCATAGTTGCGACGTCCACCACCTTTCTTAACGGTGTTGACCTCACCATCGTCTTCCCAAGCACGCTTGCCCCTGTAACCGTCACAGTGATTACGCCGCTGATTACGCTGGTCGCGGTGGTCGCGGGGGTCATTGCGCTGGTTGCGGCGATCAAAATTGTCGTTCCGACGATGATTGCCGCGGTAGTCGTCGCGGTGTGGAGGGTGGTCGGAGCGTGGAACCCTTGCTGCTTCTTCAATGATTATCTTTTTAGCATCGTCGGCATCCGCATATTTCTTGGCAGTGGCCAGGAGTGCTATGACTGATTCAGGTCTCTTGCAGAGGAGCTTGTCCCGTAGGGCATCGTGGAAGCGGAGACCAGTGATGAAAGCCTCAATTGCCTCGTTGTCGGAGATTGATGGGACCTTGATGCGCATCTCCGAGAAACGTCGGACGTACTCGCGTAGTGGCTCATCTTTCCGATCTCGAATCCGCTGCAGATCATATTTGTTGCCGGGTTGCTCGCAAGTAGCAATGAAGTTGTCGATGAAAGCTTGCTTGAGCTCTTGCCAAGAATCGAAGTAGTTCACCGACAAGCTGACCAGCCATTGGTGGCTTGCATGGCCGACAACGACTAGGAAGTAGTTAGACATGACGTGCTCGTCAGCCATGGCTGATCTACACGCAGTTTCATAGAGCATGACCCATAATTTGGGGTTCTCCTTGCTGTCGTACTTCTGAAGTTTTTCGAGCTTGAAGTTCTTGGGCCATATGACTTGGCGAAGGCGTGGAGTAAACTGCTTCAAACCCGGAGGGCCGTGGGTAGTATCATATTCCATACGGCGATAGCTTTTTTGGGATGCACGATCGTTGGCTCTTTGATTAATGCGATCGCGCAGATCGCGTTCTCCGAGGTAATGGCGGAGATCGTTATTGCCATCACGGCGATCCCGGTTGCCACCCTGGATAACCCTACGACCGCGGTTATCACGGCGATTATCGCGGTTGTCTCGGCGGTTGTCGTCCCGATAGCCGCGGCAATTGTCGTCCCGACCACCATCATGGCCACCGTTCCTGCCTTGATGGTTGTCTGATGGGTCATTTTGCTCGAGCCACGTTGGTTGGGTGGCTGTCAGTGACTTGAGTACTGGCGGCTGTGGCTTGATTCGACTGAGATGGATGGAGCCCAGGCTTGATTTATAATCTCTATGGTCTGGGCCATAGCAGCCGTCAAGTAAGCTTGTATATCATCATGAACTGCCTAGGTTTCTAGGGTATTGGGTAGTCGTTGCATCGTCGCCATAGCAACAGCTACGTTGGTGCTTGGGGTCCTGAAGACCTGCTTGTCCCCCACCCTATCAAAGGCATTGTTAAGGTCGCGTGGCTGGACCCTTATGCGTCGTGCCTCCTCTTCAGCCTCATCTTCGATTTGTCGGCGATTAAACCGGTCAATATTGCGTGCTTCGCGTGCTAGCCTTTCTTGTTCTGTTTCACCGACAGCCGGTGGTTCATCATTACTAACAACGTTGATCAAGTCTCCTCGCCTTGGTGGGAAGGATGGGAATCGTGGGAACCCCGGGGCGTGGTCTGGGATATCCAAATCGTATTCAACGCCTTCATCGTCATGATGCTGGAGCTCGGTGTGGATGGAGCCATTAGATGCGGTGCTGGACAGGGAGCTTGAGCCACCCTCTCGAACTGTGTGGACCGATCCTTCTTGGAAATACTCGATCCGAACCATGTTGACAAAGTTGCGTGATCTTGGCCAAGATCGTTGCATATTGCACGCATAGTTGGAAGCAGTGTTTCATAGGCCGTAGGGCTGAGCCTAGTAATTCTCCATCGAGGTTTCGTATTCAGAGAGCCGGAGACCCATCGCGAGGACTGGCCGGCGACGAATGGAGCGCCCTTCAGGAGTAGATGTGACCACGAGATCCATACCGAGTCATGCAGAACGACTGGCCCGAGCTGGTCGGGTAGATCTGTTGTGGGTAGTGGTTACCTGCTCGTTAGGTTGACTTTGAATTGAACTTACTAGAGCTAGGGTTTCGGCAAGTTTGGTGTCGACCCGATTGATGGAGTCGAGCAGGTTGGTGTTGTCGATCTGCCTTCCCTTGTAGCGAGGAAGCGAGCGACGGGTTGTCGGCGTGGCCGAAGATGATGCTGGTGCAGCCAGAGCTAGATCCAACATGGTCGAAGCCGTAGCCGATGCCAGTGAAGCAGTGGTCGACGCAGATCAGATCCGCGCCTCCTCCATGGTCATGGCGATGAGGTTGTCGGAGCCCATGGTCCAGGTAATCTGGCCGATGGTGAATGTGAGGCCATTCGGCGTAGCCATGGATCCGGGGATGATGACCATCTTGTTCTTCTGGGAAGCGGTATGCACACCCCCTACCTGGCGCGCCACTATCGACGAAATATGGTCGGCAGTCTACCTAGGGGTATGCCCAAGGTAGTAGATTATCGGCAGACAGGTGCGCAAGCTATGAACAAGATGATGACGCAAGACAGACATGAGGTTTTATCCAGGTTCGGCCGCCGTGAGGGCGTAATACCTACGTCCTGCGTCTGATTGTATTGTTGTATGTCAATGAGATGTGTTTTTAGAGGGGTCCCCTGCCCGCCTTATATAGTCTGGGGGGCAGGGTTACAGATCTGGAAACTAATCCTAACCAGTTACAATTGTCATAGGTGGCTGGATAAGGATTCCTATTCTAACTGACCAGGATCTTGCTTGATCTCCAAATCTGCCTTGATTCCTTGCGTGGGACTCCAAACAGATTGGCCGGGCCGCGCCTCGTCTTCTAGTGGCCAGACCCCCTGGTCCGGCCCGGCCCGAGCCTAGCCGTAAGGGTATAGGGGTTAATACCCCCACACACACCAAGCATTGGTCTTTGGTATTCTAAAGGAGCTAGATTTCAATTAGTTGGCTATTCCGATTCAGATTATGCCGGTTGCAAAGTTGATAGGAAAAGCACATCCGGAGGGTGCTATTTGCTTGATAGATCACTTGTGTCTTGGTCCAAATAGTGTGGCTTTGTCCATCGCCGAAGCGAAATACATTGCCGTGGATGCTTGTTGTGCACAAATACTTTACATCAAGCAAACTTTGCTAGACTATGGTGTAGTTCTAGAAAAAGTACCTCTTTTGTGTGACAATGGGAGTGCGGTAAAGCTTGCAAATAATCCGGTTCAACACTCTCGCACCAAGCACAGAGATATCCGCCATCACTTTCTTAGAGATCATGTGGCTAAGAATGATATTTCACTAGAAGGTGTAAGGACCGAGGATCAATTGGTGGATATCTTCACTAAACCGCTAGATGAGGCGACATTTTGTCGGTTGAGGAATGAGCTCAATGTGCTTGATTTTAGTAACTTCACTAGAAAATGAGCTTGTGTTGTCACTTGCATTGCATTGTAATATACAACATGTTTAATTTTTGGTAATGCATTTAGGGCTTGTCTAACATGGTTAAGATAACCATCAGAAAGCATGTGAAGAAGGTTAACCTTGGATCAAACTTGACAAGCAACTAAAATTACTTTCAACTATTGCATTGCATATGCATGTGTGTTATTTTATCATTTCCTTTCGATTACCCTTTTATTGCCTATTTTCTTAAAAAGAAGTATAGCCTAAGGCAAAATATTTTGAAAAATTTGAGGGTTTGAGAGAGGTCACTCACATCAGTCCCAATTGGTGTTTATTTGGGTCTTATTGAAGTTGGGACTTGATTGGGAACAGGCAGCACGAAGGAACATTGAAGATTTGCTGAAAAAGGGTGACCCGACGCTGCACCAGACTCTAGATACCAGCGTCCGGTCCATTTACAGGAGGTGAATAGAAGCACAAAGGAGTGATCGGACGCTGAAACTATGTTCTCCCTACGTCCAGTCAGACGGTAGTCCTACGTCCGGTCAAGCGAAGAAGAGGAATACAGGATGGACCGGACTCTAGCTACGTCCGGTCAAGGACAACCGGACGCGTCCGGTTGTGACTTGAGGGGATTTGGACCTCTCTGTTGTCGACCAGACTCTGGGTGGCAACGTCCGGTCGTTAACACCCGAGCGTCCGGTTAGTTGAAATCGTGCAGATCCAGAACTCTTTCTCCTTTCCTTATCCGTCACATTGGGGGCCACCATATAACGTCGCCACAATTTGACCTAATCCCCACCATCGCCCGCACCCGTGCTGGCTTCGCCGTCATAGATCTCCTCACCCGCATCGCGTAGTCCTACCCGCGCCGTCTGCCACGCCGCCTGTAGCGCCGCCGCGCTTGCGCCTCTGCAACGCCGTGCCTCCACCACTCGCGCTCGCCTCGTGTCCCACACCAGCGCCACCGAGCCCGCACTGTAGCACCGCCGCGCTAGCAACCGCACGCTCGTGCCCTAGCGCCACCATGCCAGCAACCACAGCCATGTGTCCATGCCGTATTGCTCCTCGCCCATGCCCTAGCTCGTCACTACCCTGCATCTTCTTGGTCGTTGAACCTCTTCGCGCCGAAACCCTAACCCTAGGTGATTCCGGGTGGTTCCCTATGATTCGTTCCTCTACTCTTTGGCTCGTCAGTTCATCAGCAAGTCGATGTTTATGAGGTCCCTTTGGCAGTGGTCAGTGAACTCGGGCCAAGCCCGTGAGTATGGATCGAGGCCAAGCCTCGGAAGTGTCAGTTGGCAGTCGGTTCTTATTAGTGCCAGTAGTTCTTCTTAGCTCTAGCAATGGCACATGTCAAGAACACCGGAGGTGGACCAGGTGATGTGGATCCAAGGCTTCCGCCTCGCTTGTCTGCATAGGAGAAAGGCAAGGCCAAGAAGACCGCAACAAAGAAGCAGAAGCTTGTAGATGTGGAGGTTGAGAGAGCAGCAGTAGTTGCAGCCACCATAGAGCATGCAGAGAGAGGAGGAGCTCGGAGTGGTGTTCGCATTGTAGACCAGCTTTCACCAGCTCAGAGGGCCACCGTCGAGCAGGTTGAGCGTCATCATGGTAGTCTAGCTGGGACTATCATGCTTAAAGGATGGTGGGTCGCTTTAGAGGAGAGTCAACCTCAGGGGGAGCCACAGCAGCAGACATAGCCAGCAGAGTAGTCAGAGGGCACCCAGCAAACAGAGCAGACTCAAGAGGTAGAGCAAGCTGAGGAGACAGCAGGCATCTCAGCCACAGTTACGACGCTCTAGTCGTACTCGTGCTCAGGTGACACTAAGGCCAGAGACACAGCGAAGGGGTTCTCGTCTGCCTCCTAGACCATAGGGTCTACCTCCAGTGACTCACCTTGATCTGAGGGCAGCCACAGCCAAGCAGGTGTAGCAGCTCAGGTTCATGCAGTTCAAGGACTGGTTTCCACCGAGGTGGGATGAGCGTGCTTTAGAGGGATTATATACACCACTACAGGAGGACTTCTACAATGCTTATCCGAATAGTGGTGTGGCTTTCAGATCTTAGAGAGTTTGCTCCATTGAGTCAGTTGTTGCAGCAGTAGGAGAGCAGATTCATCCCCATCTATCATATCTGTCAGGGTTGATAGACCCACTCGGACGGATTGGCTGCTATGTTCCATCATGGGTCCATGAGTTCTACTCTTCACTTTGGATTGACCTAGGCCACAGGTTCATACACTTTGCATTCAGAGGCCGTGACTACAGGCTGACGAGCTTTAGGGTTAGAGAGATCCTTAGGATTCCAGAGTCACCCATCCGCCTTCACGAGGTTTGCTACGGTCAGACAGAGCCTCCCTAGACACCCTCACGGTGGTCTTGTGCCTCCTATAGATTTGGTCCGACCTTGCTTCACAGAGCCTTTTAGCGAGGGGTCGAGCAGGACACCTAGAGACCTTACTCCTATAGCTAGACTACTTGATGCTATCATGAGGAGGACCTTGCTCCCGAGGATGGGTTATCGCAAGGGATTGACTCGCATTCAGCTATGGTTGGTGAACTCTCTGATCCAGCAGACAGTGTTTGATATCTGGGATGTCATACTATCAGAGATGGAGGATACTCTTGTAGAGGGGTTTAGAGGTCACTGACAGCTACCTTATGCTCACTAGATCACATTCTTGATTTGCAAGGCAGTTATAGTGAAGTCCCTAGAGACTATGGCCGAGTATACAGGAGCTACTATAGAGTTTCCACCATATAACATGACTCAGATGCTCCACCATAGTGTAGCGAGGACACCTAGCCAGCCATGCCATCACCTAGAGGTGCTAGAGTCTATAGCCTAGCAGGATAAAATCATCAGGGCATAGCAGTGATAGAGGAGTAGCTAGATGCTTAGCAGGAGGGTATGGTCGAGAGTGACCCTAGTGATAGTTCAGATGATGATTATTAGGCTATCCCTCAAATGCCTCCTCGACGACATGATAATAAGGCTAGTGGCTCTAGCTCAGCTCCACCACAGCCACCACAGATAGATCCCGCTCTCCTTGCTATTCTTGAGCGGATGAGGTAGGATTAGGCACGCTAGGCCCAGGAGACCACAGCTGCCCTTGCACAGGTTTAGGCCAGACGGGATGAGTTCCAGAGACAGCAGTAGGCCATACAGTAGCAGTAGCAGGCCATGCAACAGCAGCAGCAGCTCCTGATCTAGCAGTAGTTACTTGGTTTTATGCAATATGTCATTACTGCTATTGGGTCTGCACCGCCATAGTTTACACCTTAGCTCGGCTAGCCTATCACCACTACAGTGACTCTAGCTTTATAGCCCAGTGGGCTTCAGAGTCAGGGACAGCTAGCTACACAGTTTGCTTCATCGATAGAGCAGGTGTCCTAGTGGTTTGCTTCTCTAGTGCCAGCCCAGGGTCCTCCCTTCACACCTATCGTCACGGGCTTCACACCGGCTCAGAGTTCCTCAGTGCTTGTGACCGACACCCCAGTTTCTAGGAGCCTTGGTGCTACATTTAGTGAGTTGACAGGGCAGCCTACACCACCAGAGTTGTGAGTCCCTTCATCTTCCACAGTCGCTCCAGTTATTGGGACTATAGAGATGCTCCCTTCATCTGTTGCATCATCTGAGCCAGCTGCTATAGTGGTACCTATAGAGTCATAGGCCACACCAGTCCCATAGCAGACCCAGACCACTTTAGCTTCACTTCTAGTGACAGAGGGTCAGACTGCTCAGAGCTCCAGATCAGAGGATGATGCTACATAGTTTCAGATCGCTCACCGCACCTCAGCGCCCGACTCGTCTGCTCCTGCCCCACCAACAGACCCTTAGGTTTTGGTGCTTAACGCCAAAGGGGGAGAGGGATCAAGTATGATTAGATCTAGGGGGAGCGATATATCTTGGGGGAGCTTATTTATTACTTTTGGTGTTTTATGTGTGATACATTACTATGCATTCATGTTTACTTTCATGCATTGAACTACATACGTGTGATTATGATATTTATGTGATATGTGTGATACTTATGTGATATGTGACATGTGTGCTCTCTACTTTGATCTTTATATATGTCATGTCACTTCATTATGCTCATTTGGTTTGCTTCCATGTTTTACTCCGATTCAAATAAGCTTTATTTCTTGTACTCATGCTTATTTCATATCTATTGAGTACATCATGTTGGCTTGGGTCATATAAGCATGCCTAACTCTTTTGTTCTTATTGTCAAAAGCTTATATGAACCAAGCATGTTGAAAACCTCATCTCTTTTACATACTAGAGGTTGTATTGTCATCAATCACCAAAAAGGGGGAGATTGAAAGCATCTAGGCCCCTAGTTGGGTTTCGGTGATTAATGACAATACGAGATTACTATGACTAACGTGTGTTTTGTAGAGGCAATTAAGTTAGGTCATGGTAATGGCAATTGATTGGACAATCATGGTTATCGTGCCCCTACGATGGAAATCATTTTGGTTTTCAAAGGATGGATGACAAGGTTAAGGATGGACTAGTTCTAAGTGTCGTTTGGTGTTGAAGAGACACTTAGAGTAGTTGAGGACTTTGTTTTTCCTTTGGCCGTACTATTAAGGGGGGTATGAACTAGTAGCTTGATCTAGGTGAGTCTAGTGGGTTAGGTGTGGTGCACACTTGTCAAATCTAGCACTAGGTAGCTCAGGAGTATCCTAAAGATCAATTGGAGCGAACTTCATTCACATATGATTTTGAGTTGGAAGTGAATGGAGGGTCAAATGTTGATCGGACGCTGAACCGGTTGAGACCGGACGCTGGCAATAGAGTCCGGTTAGTTTATTTGATCAACTGTAGCCATCTGGTTGCGACCGGACACTGAGTGAAAAGTGATCGGACGCTAGGTGCTAAAGTCTGGTCAACTCCAGAGAGGTTCCAGAGAGGGAGAATCCTGATCAGACGCGTTCGGTCAGTGCTAACAGGACGCTGGTCAGGTTTCGATTACTGACCGGACACTGAACAGCAAAGTGACTAGACTCTAGGCTCTAGTGTCCGGTCAACATCAGTAAGGTTCCAGAGAGTAGTTTTCGTGATCGGACACATCCGGTTAGTGTTAACCGGACGTGGGTCGGAGTCCGGTCACAACTTAACGGCTCTATGGCGGGGATAATTGACCGGAGTGTCCGGACACCTTGATCAGAGAGTCCGGTCACCCTGCAGAACGCTGACGCCACCTCCTAATGGTTCGTTTTGAATGAGGGGGTATAAATACTTTCTCTATTCATCCAAGGGAGTACTCTTGCCCATTTCAACAGCTGAGAAACACCCTTGAGAGTGCATAGGAGAGCAAGAGCCTAGTGAGGTAATTGAGATTTGAGAATCCAAGATTAAGGCCTCATTAGTATAAGGAGAGTAGCAAGTGTGCATCCACCCTTCTCATTAGGCTTGTTGTGGTCAAGTGAGAGTTCGTGCTTGTTACTCTTGGTGATCGCCATCACCTAGACGGCTTGGTGGTGATTGGGAGTTTGGTGATCATCCGGCGGAGCTTGTGGATGACTCTACTCAAGTTGTGAGCGGTTGTGGATGATTCACCACGATGGACTGTCGAAGAATCAGCCCATAGAGAGCACTCGATCCTTGCGCTGATCAAGGGGGAGCTACACCCTTGCGCGGGTGCTCCAACGAGGACTAGTGGGGAGTGGCAACTCTCCGATACCTCGGCAAAACATTGCTGCATTCCTTCTCCTCTCTTTACTTTAAGCATTTACTTTTGAGCAATTCAATTCGTATCTTTACATTCCTAGAATTGCCATGCTAGAGTAGGATTGGAACTTAGGTTGCAAAACTTTTGTGCGGTAGAACATTAGAAACACATTCTAGGCACAATGGGTGAAGTGGGCTAAGTGTAGGGTTTAATTATTGTAAAGAATTTTAGAATTAGCCCAATCCACCCTCCCTCTTGGTCATCTTGATCCTTTTATAATCTGTGAAGCAAACAATAAAGACCGGACACTCATATGTCTTTGTTTAGTCATGGGTATTCTGGTAAATAGCTGTAGAAGAACGAAAAGAGTAACACGCTCATATCTTGGTCGAAGTCACAAATTCATATGCAAGTCATGAAAATGCAGAGAATTATATGGTGATCCATAAACATTTGAAGTCTCAATAGTTAATCATGGGTACATACTTAAGAGAAACGAAACAATCCAACCACAAGATGCAAAACATTGCATTCAAAATATTCTAATTTTTATTGGCAGGTTAAGCAGTGGCTCACTATTTTGGCAAACCTATTGCACAAGGCAGTGCTTGTTCGACGTCTTCATTGTTTATGAATGATGTCTACGCCGTACATTATTCTTTCTAACATTAACAGCTGGAGATATTAGTTCATGCAATATGAGGCTCTCGGTTAATAATACGGTGCTCAAGGATTTTGTGCCAAAATTGCTCTACAAATATTAAGAAGGATTTAGAAGTATTAAAATATGGCCATATATTTTGAAGCTGATCTTGTAAGACCCAAGGAAGTGAAGTACTATTTCACAGTTATGAAGCTCTTAACCTATCAGAAAGCCTTGTCTGCGTCACAAGACAGGTATAATATGAGAGCATTATCTTATATATATTGACTAAAATAAGAAAGAAACACTATGTTTTTAAATTTTGCAAAAAAAACCTAGGATGAAGAAACATTGTTGGCTTCTTACTTTTTCTACATCATCACTAATCCACAGGCAGATCATATATGGCAAGATGCAGCACCTGATTACTCGAGGAGGTGCCTACTCGACAGTGCATCCACATATGAATTTCATCAAAAATCTTGAAGGCACTCACCCAAATATTCAGGGTAGAGGAGGCACCGCTAATGAATCAACACAGTAATGGACGCATTCAACATGTGCTTTGATTAGGTTTGAATCATAAACTGTCTGTGACCTTTATTGAAATGAACAAAGTATGAATTGGAAAGCACAGAGAAGAAAAACCATCTTACAAAACACATACTCTCCCTATACATGAAACCAGAATACATAGTTAATCTAAGAGTAAGCTAACAATGGCACCATGTCGGGTAAAAGCAAAAAAAATGAGTAGGTAATCTAAGAGGAAACTAACAATGGCACAAACAATAGTATTAAACATATATTTCAGGAGACATGAAGTCACTAACCAATCCTAGGAGCCCCTGGGGCGTGAAGCATCCACATAAATTTAGATCGAGATAATCAAATTGAGACCTGTAAAGACCAACAACTATAAGCAATCTGATGACAGACACACATCAGCAGATACCACATAGGAAATCTAAAAGAATAAGAACATAGAGCAATCAAAAAAAAGGACCAGGTCACCTCGGATTTTGCTAGGTTGCACGAACAGATGTCTAGAAAGAACCCCTTGTCTTCCTTGACCACCTTGCCTAACATAGGCATCAACAACCAGCAAAGGGAAACAAAAAACCTGCAAATTCTCATGAACGTAGAAACTAAGAGAAGCACTGAAGCATGGACAGCAGGTTCTGGAGACGAACAGTGCAGCATAGATGCAAGGGGCGGTCGAAGCTTATATCAATCTCTAAAAGATAAACTTTTTCGTAGCATATAGTAAAATGTTAAAAGCAGCAAGGTTCATGGTTTTGGCTGTAGTTGTAGCCTACTAAACAAATAGCAAGCATCAGAGTAATTACCGCAGGTATGTCATATGTGATATGTCCAGCAGCAACGCCAAAAACTGGGAGACCTCTCAATGAGAGAGACGAAGGCAAAGAAAAAAATATCAAAACAAAGATAGAACTATAAGGAACTCTTCGGTAGCTTTCTGATTATCATAAAATCTCAGCCATAACTAGTTTAGTGCGAAGATCAAATCTAGATGATTGATAGACACTGGTGCATAGGGCTGTAAAAATAGAAGGGTAGTAAAATGAAAAAACAATAATGAATATGCTAACAGGAAGCCTCTAAACAGGACCAATTCAGTGCAAAGATCGAAGTGGAGCTGATCACATGTATGAGCATTTTTAAATTCACCGCAACGACAATAATATATGTACTGAATAATCACTGTCATAAGCAAGTGGATTTGCAAGCAAGTGTATGTACTGAAAAATCACAAGCATAACCAATTCAGTACAAAGATCAAATGCAGCTGATCGACAGGACCTTAGGTCCAGATGTTCCAGACCTGCAAGAAAGAGGATTTGCAAGAAAGTAGACAGAGATGGATAGGAATAAATACATCATTAGCACTGAGGTGTGGTCAGTAATAGAACAACGAACAAATTATGTGAAGTAAAGACATCACTGACAATGGACCTATGGTCAGCATAGAGCGCACAAAATGTAGCAATTAATGAAAACGAAATAACACATGCAAAAGCGAATTGCTAAGATACAATGACACAGTCATCACAAAACTAATGAAAATAGCAAGAATCATGGAAGAATGAAAGAACTAACCATCATTGCACAATTCCATTGTCTCAGTCTAAAAAAGTTCATCATCCCACAACCTTAGAACTTCAGTAAATAAAATGCAGAATGAAACAACTAATCATCATTGTACAATGAAGGATATCCGTTCTGCACATGATCCGCGTATTTAAAGACAAGAGAAGCGCAGGAGCAAACGGCCTCCTAGGAGAGGGTGCCCAAGATCCTGGCAGTGAGGAGAGGGAGCTAAGGGAAGGGAAGGGGGAGAAGGGGAGAGAGCACCCCTTCGCCATGCATAATAGGGCAGATGTGCTAGTGTGGGGCTCCTCCAGCGATGAAGGCCAGCGAGCTAGATCCACACACGTACCCGGCCCCGAGACTGGCAAAGAGAGCACGCACCGGAGAAATTGTTACTCCCTGAGCACATGAGAAGTATATAGATTGTGGGCACACCCACAACATAAAGAAATTGCTTGTAAGGCCTGCCAAGCCGCTGCACACCGCAGGCACAACTTAGTGCAATTCATAAATTTCATTGTTCCTGTTAGAACAAATATTAGAGAATCAATGTGCTATCATTGTAACAAGGGATAAGAAGGCCTTTCAAAGAAAGAAGTGTCGACGAACCAGGAAAATAACCTCACATCTAAATGATCACTACAAATGCTATATAGTAACTCATGTATCGAATTGACGTCATAGCGGACACAACTACTATCACGCTATAGGCTTTTTCCATATTGATTTTATGCATTTCCTATTTCCATGTCAAAGGTGTGGTAACCACTGCAATATACCATCAATCAGTTTGATGGCAAAGGCGATAAACTTTGTTAATAAGCAAAATAGGATCGCTTGGATGCCAAACGACAGGAAACACGTGAATAGGAAGGTAAAGAAAAAGGAAACAAACAATGTACTCACCCAGAGGCAATGGCTTGTAGAAGGACCATTTATTGGTTGTATCACTACTAAACACCAACTGGGCAAGGCACCTAGAGGAGGAAAGCAATCAGTGTTTCTAGCTTGGAATGTGACACTACCAAACCAAAAGAACTTTACTAATTCAGGACATCAGGATGGCTGTGATCTTTGATGTATGAAAGTAGAGGAACATCAGATCATTTGTAATGAGCAAAATAAAATTGCCACAAACAGAACTATGTCACAAGAATGTATGAGTGGGAAGCAAAGCATTAAAAAGAAGCTCTGACCCAAACATATCGGTTGTAATGAGTGGACAACAAATGCTCTGGGTACATACATTTCTCTCAGCGGATAATACTTTGTATGATAGATTACAGGCCTTCATATCTCAAAATTGTATATATACTGTCATTTGATCCACTTCTAATGTCAGCGCAGCTTATGTTAGTTATCTATTAATGTTTTTGCTCATATTTCCAAGATTTCATATATTGGAATGTGCAAGGTGTTGACATTGAGCTAGAAACCCGATGTACAGAAAGCGCAATAAAAAATGATAAGAACAAAAGCTGAAAGATATATACAGAGTATGCATACTTGGTAGCACCTTTTCAATTACTCTACAATCTTAATTAAGTAAAAGCAGAAGCAGCATCAAAATGCAATTAGTGCAAAGAAGCACACAAGCTTCATTTCAAGATTTTCACTTTGCTAGTGAGAAACCTTCCACCACGGCCCTATTTTCAAAAGTTGGACCTTACTTTGCTTTAGCCTCAAACTACAAAAGGTAGTCATAGAGCAATCAATCAAGAAGGACATCAAGTAATTGTTTTTTCATTTAGAATGAGAGGTTATTTAGTAATCAACACATTCTACCATGAAGCGTCATCACAGTTTATTTTTATCAATGCACAAGGGGCAAAGCACCTTTCACAATCTATTATTGAGCTAATTAAGTATATTAACCAAGAGGCACAAGACAAACTTACCAATGCAATAAATGGTGAGAACCAGTCACCTTTCATTTAGGATTTTTACTCCACTAGGAAACCCTCCACTATCATCTTGGTTTTCCAAAGACAGATCCTGAATTTGCTTTAGTCTCCAAATGAGCCATCTGTAAACATATTATATCTATTCATCTTTGTTTTCTCCAATCTTTTGGTGTTTTTTCCCGTACTATGAATTGCATGTATAGTTGATCCCTAGGTAGTACTGTGAATTGCATGCATATTGATCCCTAGGCAATAGCACACATAACAACTGAACTCAAACAACACTTAGATTAGTAGGCACACAGGAAGGGAAGAGAAAGGGCACAACAGGAAGGGAAGAGAAAGGGTGGGCGTACCTGGAGGAGCAAAGGCAGGGGCCGCCGCCAGGGGTGCTGGGGTTGCCGGCGCCAAGGACCGTGGCCCTAGGGGGCGCCCGTGCTAGGGCTGCCACACCGTGCTACGTGGTCACACCGCCGGGGGTAGCTTGCGACACAGCCAGAGCCGTCAAGCACAGGCAGCTAGGGTTTCGTGTAGCGCATGCGGACCAGCAGGAGAAGGCTACACTGGGGTGCAGCCATGCCGGCGGCGACTATCAGGGCCTGGTCACATGACATGCCTAGGTGGGGGGAGGAGCAGGGCGGCTGCAGCGGTGCCCCGGTCGCATAGGTGGCCGTCGCCCTTGCCACATCATGAGGGAGGGAGAGAGAGCGGAGAGGAGAGAGAGCGGAGAGGAGAGAGGAGGGGAAGGAGAAGCTGGGGAAGGAGAAGCAGAAGCCCAATATATATTTGTCTTATTGGATTTGGACGAGAAGCCGGAGAAGTCAATGGTAAGCAGTGGAGAAGCCGTAGAAGCTAAAGAAAACGACGAGAAGCCACTGTCCGCAGAATCCGCTCCAAACACTCAGAACCACACGATTGGAGATCCGATGGCAACAGGATTTTGGGATGATGCAGAGTGGTGTTCTGTGAAGGAGCCCTACTGGTATTCTAGGGGTTAATCTCTGTGTGCTGTGTTGTATCTTCTCTTTGTTCTTTTTTATTTCTTTGTTCGCATGCCGCGTGTAGCACGCCTTTAGAAGCCAGAGGAGACGCACTCCATAGATGGGCCCATTACGAGCACGCTACATAGCCCCCACATTATGAAAACACCAACCGAACCCCTCCTGCCCTCCATCGGTTCGCCATCGTCACATGCCAAATATTTGTATTTGAATGGCGGGCTTAATAATTTATTTTGTCTGATTAACCATAGTCAACATTGTGTCAGAATTTCATCATGCACTGTCATTAACGGTAATACTACGACGTCCGTCCAGACACACGGACCGTTCCACGCGCCCCGGGCCCTGCCCGCCCGTGCCGTTGCTCGCTCTGGCCCATGCAGATTTGCCTCGATCGTGGCGTGCCTTGCCTGTTGCAGCCGTCTCACAGGGCCACCTTCACCGTGCCAGTTCGTCGTGCTGTCCGCCCATGTTGCACTAAAAGCGTATGTTGTAAACATATGTGTCAAGTGCTTCAGATGTTCCAGATGTATGTTGCAAGTGTTCCCTATGGATGTTGCAAAAACATAGATCTGGATGTTGTATATATTGCAATGGTTATACATGTATGTTGCAAGTGTCTATTCAAAATGTTTCATCTATTTCAGACGTTTGTTGCAAGTATTTTATCTCAATGTTGCATAGGTTGCAGTGGCTATACACATATGCTGCAGTGGCTATACACATATGTTGCAAGCATATATTCTAAATGTTTCATCTTCTTCAAACGTATGTTACAGGAAGTACTTTCATGTTGCAGGAAGTGCTTTCATATTGCAAGTGTTTCATGAGTAGACGCAGGCGGTCCCTGCAAGGGAAGGCGATCCCAATGTGCGCAATACGGATGTTGCAAAAGTAGATTTGGATGTTGCATATGTTGCAATGGCTATACACGTATGTTACAAGTATCTATTCAGAATGTTTCGTCTACTTCAGACATATGTTGCAAGCGCTTTTATCTGGATGTTGCATATATTGCAGTGGCTATAGACATATGCTGCTTTTGCACACCGGAAGACTTGAGAACTGTTTACACCAAAATTTGGAAGAAGAGTCACAAGGGACTCGAAAGCTCCCAAGATCATGTCAGCAGGGAATCAATTGTGTGTAGATCAGAATCAGTTGATTCGAATGCAGCACTGGAATCGGCTTTCTTCAGGCAGCGCTAGTAGATAACGACAAAGGCTAAGATCGGCGCCGGGACAAGACATGATGGACTCTACAAATGGGGAAAGATTAGAGTCCAAGTTATCTTAAATTAGGAATGTTTTCTCTTAGGGCCAAAGATTGTGATGAGTCGTGCTTAGATAGGAGTCATATGTAGGTCCAGGGTATAAATATCAAACCCCGGCTATTGTAAAAAAGACACAATCAATCAAATACCAATTATTTACTTTTTTTGGCTCCGGCCACCCCTTAGGAGTAGGAGTAGAGTAGATCTCGACGAGTTCTTCAGCAAGTATGGCTGCATCGATCCGGTTGACCTCCACTGCTTGTCTGTAAGTACCGTCATGGCTTATACCTCTGTTCGTACGGCTGCATCGATCCGGTCGACCTCCACTGCGACTCTGGTATGAGTTAGTTATCGACTCTTGTCTAGTTCAAGTATGGCTGCATCGATCCGGTCGACCTCCACTACTCGAACTAGATTAAGGTCAAGTTATCGGCTCTATCTAAGAGTGGCGTTTCTTCGGATAGATTCAATAAGTTACCGATATTGCTTATTGCTTTCATTATTTAATTACAGCAATATCACTTCGTCCGATTGGGATTGATCTAGATCGGCCTTATATCCTTTTTAACCCATCGTTTGTTAATCTAAAACTGATCTAATCTGTACTTTAAACGATGAGTTATGTTTTATCAGCTGTTTTACATCAATCTTGATCGTGCATAGCGTGCGGTTAAGGCGTGTTTGATCTTGAGTAGATCTATTGGCTAGCGAAAACCGTTCCATGGCCCGTTATCATGGCCTGTGTGATTCTACCTCACACCCCACTGTTAGCACCGTAGAGTGGGGATCATTATTTGGTAGATCTGTTCCTAAGAGGGCATGACCTTAACTGTGCCCTATGCCTGAATCGGCTGTTTTAGCCGATATCGAGCGCTTTCACGAACAGTTCGCATCACGAGATCGTTGAAGTAGCGATAGGTTGAAAGATGTGTTAGCCCCATGATCTTATTATTGTATTACGACCTACATGATTCTGCCTCATGCCCCACTAATATTAGTAATAAGTTAGGGTCATCGAGTCTATTGTTGTTTCTATGGCCTGCATGATTCTGCCTCATGCCCCACTGGTCATAGCGATAGATGAGATCTAATATGTTCATTAGATTTATTACTATTAAATGGTTGAATGATGATGTACTGTTTCTTTTATAAAGGAGTTCGGTTACTTGCAGTCATTGGCTTAGCATGAGCTAATTGTTCTTAATATCTTATTGTCATTGACCAATATTTGTTTAAAGAATGATATTCATCCTGAATGATAACTGATTCTTCTTACACAAGCCCATGAGTTTTAACCGATTTATTCTTATGAATATGCTAGAATCGGCTATTTAGTCGATCTCCTTTCATATCGGCTCTCAGAGCCGCACATTCGGGACTGTCTGGCAACACCGGCATGTTCCGCCCTTAATTACTAATAAGCTTTCTCTCCTTGTTAATTGCAAGGTCAAATTGACTGGCACATCTCTGGAGGAGTGCGTAGGATCGACCACCCCTGCGCTGAAGCTAGGCGGATCTCCAGCTCCATCGAGCGGACCCTTCTGGCTTACTCATGTGTCCTCGGCACGGGACGAAATTCCGTTTTGACACACGTTTCTGGCATGCCCAGTGGGACACCACAATCGTCATGACGGTTCACAACAACAACGACATCCTTATGCTACATTATGAAGATCTACCTGATGGGGATAAGGGTATCATCTGCAAAGCTACAGAAGAGTTTCAGAACAAGTGTTTGGTGTCCTACACCAAAACACGTGACAACACAATTGTCCAGAAATTTCCACTACCAAGAGTTCTACTACACGGGCAGACGGATACAACTGAAGATGAAGACAGGCGTTTCTTTAAGGAAGTTGTAGACAAATTTGTTCGTGATGCCATATCAAGCCATAACGAAGCTTTCTTGGATATATTCCACAACGCCATGAGAGAGGCGATTCATGGGTTTCTAGTTGGTCAAGGTGGGCGGACTTATTACAACATTCCAGATCCATCGACCTAAGGGACTAATCAAGCCGGTACCAGCCATCAAGAAGCAGCACCAGCTGGTAATGGTGATGTCCAGACAGTTCAGGGTTCATCTAAACAGGCTCAAGGAACTACTACAAATCAGATACGGTATAATCTTGGACCGCCAGTACAGCATGTGCAACAACCGGCGGGGCAAGGTCAGAACCAGGTGATCAATTTTGGCACATCAGGCCACATACCGTCGTCGGCTCAAAAAATAGCACCATCAATTCAAAGGATCCATAGAGATATAGATCCTTTTGTCTACAATCAGAGACTTCAAGCAGCAAGCCAGCAAAGAACCCAACAGATCAAGATTCCACAAGGGTGTCACTATGGCACGGATTATAACACCCTTCATATGATGTCAAATCCAGGATATCAAGGCACACGGGATTTCAATCCAAAGATGGGTCAGTAGGTGCAGATAAATCCAAATTCAAATGCTGACGAGTTGCTGCTGAGGGTGACCGAGATGATGAAGAATTAGTTCGGTCTTAAGCTAAAAGGGCTGACCTTTTTGTACAAACGCCCATATCTAGAATGGTATGATTTGGTCGCTCTTCCCACAAATTACAGGCTCCCAGAGTTTGCTAAGTTCACTGGCCAAAACAGTACAAGCACGATAGAACATGTCAGTCGGTATCTTACACAATTGGGCAAAGCATCAGTTGAGGATGCCCATTGAGTTTGTTTGTTCTCCTTGTCCTTATCAGGGCCAGCCTTCACTTGGTTTTCATCACTACCAGTCAATTCCATTGCCAATTAGGCTGACCTAGAGAAGAAGTTTCATACATATTTTTACACTGGGACTAGAGAAAAGAATATAACCGACTTGACAACTATAAGGCAGAAGACTAATGAATCGGGCACTGAGTTTCTTCAGAGGTTCCAGGAGACTAGGAATTTGTACTTCTCCTTAAACTTGGCTGATGATCAACTAGATGCTTTAGCTATTCAAGGAATGCTGCCGATGTGAAAAGAAATGCTGCTGGGACAACAATTTGACAACTTGGGTCAATTGGCTCAACGAGTGGCAGCGCTCAATAGCCAATTCCAGAGTATGCGCAGAGATACCCGATTTCAGAAGAGTACCATAGTAGCTGAAGCTTATGATCCATACTCAGTCGATGACGGCTATGAAGATGAAGAAGAAGAGGTTGTTGCGGCTGAATGGAATTGGGGCAAGAAGACAGTAATGGTGCCAAATCCTTAGGGAAGAGGAGTCGAGGAGAGCTATGACTTTGATGTTACTAAATCAGATAAGCTCTTCGATTTCTTGCTTGAGAAAGGGCAGATCAAGTTACCCGATGGTCATGTTATGCTGCCCCCTGATCAATTGAAGAATGAGAAGTTCTGCAAGTTCCATAACACTACCTCTCATTCCACTAATAAATGCAGAATCTTCAGGCAGCATATACAGAGGGCTATTCAGCAAGGGAGGCTCAAATTTGACACGCCTCAAAAAATGAAAGTTGATGATAATCCTTTCCCAGGACATCAGAATATGGTTGATGCTAGACTGATCAAAGGAAAAAAGCTAAGGTCATAACATCGACCAAATCAAGAGAAGCTAGAACAGTCGACCCCAACATGCAAATATCGGCTGATGAGTACAGAGAGATTAGAAGACATCACACTGAGCAAAAGAGCCGATACGAGTAGGGGGAGACGTCAAAGGATGGGGCGACAAAGCCGCGAGTTACATCTTGGATCCTGTTGAATAAGTGGCAGCGGCAAAAGGAAAAGGATTATCAGTGTTGGTTAAAAGATCAAGCATACCAGCATCAACTGAAAGAAGAGAGGTATGAAAGGAAACAAGCCAAATTAGATTGGAATTGTCCTTTCTTCAGACATTGCTGGAATGAAGGTTTGAAGTTGCCTACAAGACATGACTGTCCAGAATGCAGCAATCAATATTGGGAGTTTAGGCAATCTCAAACCAACCATCGGTCTATCCATACTGAAGATGCATATCATCATAATAACATGGATCGGTGCTTAAAAAATAAAAGTGTTCATGATCGGCTTGGAAAACGAGCTGTTGACCAAGACTGGGCTGATTATGAAGAAGAAGGCAACAAAGGAGATTATGTTTGGCAGGAAGGCCAATGGTGTCCAAGAGGTTTAGCAAGAAGCCAGAAGAGAAGGGTACAATGCCTAAGGAATAAAGAGATGGAACAGGCTCAGGCATCCGGTAAACCTCAAGTATGGCGTACTAAGCAAACAGCCGATAGAAAGCAGTCATCGGCTAATATCCAAATGGTTTTTCTGTTGCCATCAGAATTCAGAGCTCCGGCAGATCAAGAAGTTTATTCAGATTTTGATAAATCAAAGTATGAGGAGATAGTTGCCAAGTTAACAGTTGTACAACAAGCAATATTTGATAACCTAGTCAAACATCGGCACCGATAGAAAGCTTTATATATGAAAGGTCTTGTTGATGGGAAGCCGATGAACAAGATGTTGGTGGACGAAGGTGCTTCTGTCAATCTTATGTCTTACACCACTTTTTGTAAGCTTGGCAAAGGACCAGGAGATCTGATGGAGACTGACATGATGCTTAAGGACTTCAGAGGTAATACGTCTAAGACCCGGGGGGCAATAAACGTCGAACTAACAATCGGGAGCAAGACTCTGCTCACCACATTGTTCATCATTGATGGAAAAGGGTCATACAGTTTGCTCCTCGGTCGTGATTGGATTCATGCAAACTGTTGTATACCATCGACCGTGCTTCAGTGTTTGATTCAATGGCATGGAGATGATGTCGAACTGGTTCACGCTGATGAGTTCGTGAGCATCGCAACAGCCGATCTAGTCTTTTGGGAACTAGGAGACTTCGAATGTTTTTCTGGCAAGTCATGGGAAGGAGGCTTCATTAAGATTAGCAATGAAAGCCAACAGCCGATGCAAGCGATCGGCTCTGAGAGTTTGTTTTAGTAAAAAGTCACGGCTTCACGTCGGCCATTGGATTAAGGAAAAATAAGCATTAGCCCTGGAGATGGGTTTAGGCCGACATATGTGGATGCTGAGTCAAATTGTAAGTGCGATTCAGAGTTAATGGATTTCTTAAAGAAGTTCTATTTTGTTAAATAGGATGCTTGACTTGGGTTGATTAATTGTTTGACCTTTGATATGAAAAGTTCTATGGGACGTTATCCTAACATCTGATCAATATTCGATAGCCGATTCATTCTCGGCTCTAATAGCTTGTACCATGAGGGTATCGCCTCTAGTTCAAAAAATAAAAATCTTCAAAGACAATGAAAGCTGATATGATATGTATCGCCTATAGAGCAAAAACAAAAAGCAAAAACAGTCATGCACAAGGGCATTGCACTGAGGCGCATTCATGAAAGAGGAGTCTTTGTTCATTGTTTCCCCCCTAAGTACAATCTAGTCGAACACTTTGTTCAGCACATCCTGGGCAGATGTGATGTCCACGATGGCCTCCACCGCTACGGTGAATTCTTCTATCAAGTCCTCATGTCCCTCAGGGCCGTCGCCAATCGGGAAGCCAACCTCCATAGCATGGATGTCATGCCTGGTCGGGACCTACGCTGCAGTTAGCGCCACCGACGCGCCATAACGAACGTCGTGAAGAGCAATCTCTTGAACGCGGGCCGGGATGTCTTGGAGACGAGCGTCAATGAGGGAACCCCGAGCATTGACGGTGTCCACAGTCGCGTTCGCCGCCAGTTAGAGAGACTCCAACTGCACCGTTTGAGCTGGCGATTACAGAAGACTATCAAGACAAAGGCAGTGGAAACCAGAATAGAAACATTCATGTAACTCATCTTACCTGCTACCGCGGCGTTAGACTCAGCCAGCCACGCTCGAACGGCGCTGGCCTCCTCCTCAACCGCATTAAGGGCCACTTGGAAGACCCCTAGACAAATCTCAAGCTGGCCGCTGTTCCGAATCACCTCGAAATAGCGGTCCTCAGCCGCCCGCCATTCTCAGAAAAAGCGCCGGGCATCATCGCCGTTATACGAGTTAGAAGAATCCGACGATGAAGCCGGCACGGAAGATGCAGCATCAGCGGGTTTGCTGGTCATGGGGAAAGGACGAAGGCTGTCATTCACAATGAACCTATAGGTGAGTCAGAACAGATCATCATCATGAATAGAGGTTGCTAATCTCACCTCATACGTCAGAGATGCTGGTTCATCGGCATGTCCTCTTCCGGGATCTCCTCCGCCGCGCGCTTGCCTCGGTTGTCCTCGCTGGCCATGAGAGATGATTGGATCTACGGAAGGAAGGAAGAAAACCGCTACAGGGTTTTGGCAGGCGAAAGAGAGCAAAGGAACAGTTGTGGATGGAGATGTGTTTGAGGCCGAAGCCCTCGACTGGTATTTGAAGGCATGAAACAAAGAGGCGGACGCCTTAGGACGCGTAAAAGGCAATCGCAGTTAATAGAAGGCGAAACGCCACTTCACAAATGCCGAAGAGAATACGGCACCGGATGACTAAGGATAGGAGATCGAAGGGCTCTCTTAATAAAGGCCGTGTTTTCAGACCTAGATAGAATTAAAACCAAGAGTCTAGAATCGGCTATTTTCAAAATTGGCTCTTTAGCCGAAACAAAAGACTTGATCTTCAAAAATGAAGAAAGGAGATAAGACTCTGGAGAGGGCGGGGGATGAATTACCCTTGATGGCCAAGAGCAAATGAGCTGATAGAGTCGCCTTATGAACTCGTGTATAGCCATAATACAGTCCCTCCTTGGGAAGTTCAAACTGGATCGAGGTGCGTTATGTTACAGAGCAATTTATCAGCCGAAGTCTACAAGAATTTTGTGATGAATGACTTAGAAGACTTGAGTTGCCTTCGGATGCGTACTCTTGAAAAACATTGAAGCCCATAAACCGATGATTGCAAAATATTACAATTAAAAGGTCATGAATGAGTAATTCTCTGAGAGAGATTTGGTCTGGAGAGTAAAATTACCGATCGGGTCAAAGGACAGCAAATTCGGCAAAGTGGTCACCTAATTGGGAAGGACCTTATCAGATTGAGCATTGTGTGCCGGGTAATACTTATATTTTGGAAATACTGAAAGGACAAGAAGGATTCAGCAGAGCAATCAAATAGGAAATATTTAAAGGAATATTACCCTAACATTTGGATTAATACTTGACAACCAATTTGCTCGGTTGTCAGCTCTAATAGCCGATACCAGAAGGGTATCACTTCTAGTGCGAAGATAAACCCAGAGGGGTAAAAGCCGGTACAATGTGTATCGCCCACAGAAACAAAGCAAACACGGACAAAGTGATGCATATAGTATGAAGTACAAAACAAAAGGGAAAATCACTCAAGACGGAGAAATTGTTTGCTAATATCACCTATTACAAACTACGGGCCGAAAAACACTTTGGCTATTATATCATCGGCCTGGGAGATAAAGGCTACAGAGTTAGCAGCACTGAAGAAGTCCTCAATCAGGCGTTCATAATCCCCAGGGTGCACCGAGGCTGGGAAGCCGTGGGGAAGGAACCAAAGCTTGTGGCCAGAATGGACTTGCACAGAAGCCAACGCCATGGCGGCACCATGGCGAACGCCATGCAAAGCGACCTCCCTAACATGGTTTGGGATGTCATGTAGGCGAACCACCGGGGCGGCGCCTCTGGCGTTGACGAATCCCGCCGTGTGCTCCGCAGCCAATTGGAGGCTCTCCAGTTGGGCAGACAAGTCTAAAAAGATTCAAAGGGGAGATGATCAGAGTCTTGAAGATGAAATTGAAAGGAAGCAAAGGTTATGACAGATATCTCACCCGTAATTCTGGCCTCGGCCTTGGCCAACCTATCCTCCACTGAACCGACCTCAGGAGGCAATCGACATTGAACCATGGCCAGAGCCGATTCTACGAGGGAGAGACATTCAGCGAGACTCTGGCCATGCCGATCAATGGAGGCAAGTAGATCGTCGTTGTCAATCTGCCTCCTCTGATAACAAGGGAGCTGGCGACGAGCTATTAACGAAGAGGACCCTAAAGGCCGAACGGAGTCGGTCCTATCCCCTGAGGTAGTGGGGGCACCATGAGTTGCACCCTCCTGACGATGAAGGCGCTGATGCAATGATACAGGTCCGTTGAGGGCCTCCTTAGGAAACTTCTTGTTGTTCTCCATGATCTCAAACCTACGGAGAAGCAGGAACTATACTAAGGACACGAAAGGTTTGAGGTGAAGCGAGTTGTTTTTCGATCCCCAGTCGTGGCCTGAATATATAGCCCTAGAAGGCAAAGAGATAGATTGTGCCAGCGGTGTGAAATTGAAATCAGATACGGAAAAGGATCGACGCTCCGAGAATTTAGGGAACAGATAACGAAGAGATAACAGATTCGGACTTATTGCTCTCCAATCAGTCCACCAAGGTTTCTTTGGATTGAAGGAAGTTTGAATCCCCACAGGGCCGAAAGTCATCATAAACCAAGTCACATTGGCCCATTAATAAAATTGCGATAGAGAAGGGAAAAAGCCTCCTGTCTAACAGATGCCCAGCTGATTTCTCGAAGCCGCTGGAAAGAAGCTTGTGGCTTTCCCGATGGACATTCAATTGAGCAAACAAGAGGAAGGTGTCCACGCATTTTAGCCCTTACAAACACTAGAACATCTCTACGAGCATGGAGAGAAGACCCAGGCAATATCACAAGGATTCTTCTAACCGCAGTAGCTGATTCTCTTACTCGGAAAGGTGCTAAGATGGGAGACACAATCACCCTATGCACAAGAATTCTTCTAATCACTCAAGATCTTCATAGCAAAAGGATAGACCATGGAGGGTCCAGCGGGGTCGGGAGCACTCGAGGAGGCAGATAGAAGAGAAACATGGCTAAATTGTTGAGTTGCTCTCGCCAGGGTCGAATAGACATTTTATAGCTGGCCTGGAAGGATGAATCCAAGTGCCCGTGAAGCAATGATGCTCTCGTAAAAGTTTTGAAGCATGGGCTCATGAGCTAACATAGGCGACAACAAACGGTAGACCCCAGATCAAGATTCTCTACCCGTGACTGTAGACCTATCGGGGATACAGATGCGATAATTTTGGGATAAAATTACTTTTATCCCAAAATTGGGGGGCATGTGTTTACACCAAAATTTAGAAGAAGAGTCGCAAGGGACTCAAAAGCTCCCAAGATCATGTCAGCAGGGAATCAATTGCGTGCAGATCGGAATCAGTTGATTCGAATGCAGCACTGGAATCGCTTTCTTCAGGCAGCGCCAGTAGATAACGACAAAGGCTAAGATCAGCGCCGGGACAAGACATGATGGACTCTACAAAAGGGGAAAGATTAGAGTCCAAGTTATCTTAAATTAGGAATGTTTTCTCTTAGGGCCAAAGATTGTGATAAGTCATGCTTAGATAGGAGTCATACGTAGGTCTAGGGTATAAATATCAAACCCCGACTATTGTAAAAAAGACACAATCAATCAAATACTAGTTATTTACTTTTTTTCGGCTTCGGCCACCCCTTAGGAGTAGGAGTAGAGTAGATCTCGACGAGTTCTTCAGCAAGTATGGCTGCATCGATCCGGTTGACCTCCACTGCTTGTCTGTAAGTACCGTCATGGCTTATACCTCTGTTCGTACGGCTGCATCGATCCGGTCGACCTCCACTACGACTCTAGTATGAGTTAGTTATCGACTCTTGTCTAGTTCAAGTACGGCTGCATCGATCCTGTCGACCTCCGCTGCTCGAACTAGATTAAGGTCAAGTTATCGGCTCTATCTAAGAGTGGTGTTTCTTCGGATAGATTCAATAAGTTACCGATATTGCTTATTGCTTTCAATATTTAATTACAGCAATATCACTTTGTCCGATTGGGATTGATCTAGATCGGCCTTATATCCTTTTTAACTCATCGTTTGTTAATCTAAAACTGATCTAATCTGTACTTTAAACGATGAGTTATGTTTTATCAGCTGTTTTACATCAATCTTGATCGTGCATAGCGTGCGGTTAAGGCGTGTTTGATCTTGAGTAGATCTATTGGCTAACGAAAACAGTTCCATGGCCCGTTATCACGGCCTGTGTGATTCTGCCTCACACCCCACTGTTAGCACCGTGGAGTGGGGATCATTATTTGGTAGATCTGTTCCTAAGAGGATATGACCTTAACTGTGCGCTATGCCTGAATCAGCTGTTTTAGCCAATATCGAGCGCTTTCACGAACAGTTCGCATCACGAGATCGTTGAAGTAGCGATAGGTTGAAAGATGTGTTAGCCCCCATAATCTTATTATTGTATTACGGCATATATGATTCTGTCTCATGCCCCACTGATATTAGTAATAAGTTAGGGTCGTCGAGTCTATTGTTGTTTCTACGGCCTGCATGATTCTGTCTCATGCTCCACTGGTCATAGCGATAGATGAGATCTAATATGTTTATTAGATTTATTTTTATTAAAAGGTTGAATGATGATGAAATGTTTCTTTTATAAAAGAGTTCGGTTACTTGTAGTCATTTGCTTAGCATGAGCTAATTGTTCTTGATATCTTATTGCTATTGACCAATATTTATTTAAAAAATGATATTCATCATGAATGATAACCGATTCTTCTTACACAACCTCATGAGCTTTAACCGATTTATTCTTATGAATATGCTGGAATCGGCTATTTAGTCGATCTCCTTTCATATCTGCTCTCAGAGCCGCACATTCGGGACTGTCTGGCAACACCGGCATGTTCCGCCCTTAATTACTGATAAACTTTCTCTCCTTGTTAATTGTAGAGTCAAATTGACTGGCACGTCTCGAGAGGAGTTCGCAGGATCGACCACCCCTGCACTGAAACTAGGCGGATCTCCAGCTCCATCGAGCGGACTCTTTCGGCTTGCTCGTGTGTCCTCGGCACGGGACGAAATTCCGTGTCGACAAGAACGAGTGCAAAACAATCAGCCGCACCATTAAGTAAAAACCAATAAATGAGGATTATACACTTCCTAATATTCCTATTCCTATGACTTTCAACATCTATCTTCTATATGGAAACATTTATCTTCTACACTTCCCTGTAATTTTTAATCCTCTATTTTACAATTGCATTCCTATGAAATTTCTATATTTTTTCTATCACTGTGCTTTTGCAATCTGGTGTTCCAAAGGGGCCTAAATCTCACCACTGCCGCTTGACTCTTCTGATAACCTTTGCGTTATCCACTATGAAGCTTCTCCACCAAGAAGGGATCTCCTCATCTGTCACACACAGAGTCACCGCCGCTCCACATCAAGATTGGAGGGTTGACATAGCTGGAAGGTCACCAAGACATTAATAGCTCTGGCTCACGAAGATTGAAGATTACAAGGCCATGCAAGCCAAATCGCTCAAACTCTGACCTGGAAGTAAAATATGAACTGAAACTCGAATCATACGAAGAGAAACTAGCAAAACTCTGCAAAAAAGAACAAAATAAAAGGCAGCTGGGTTTCAATCATACAATGCTCGATCTGAATAACATTCAACGAGCAACCAAATATTTAGGCTGCTTCACCAAAATCAGACTTCTTGGGTTATAGCCTTTCTAGGAGACGAATTTCAAGATATGACATGACATTCTTTAAAGATAGAAAGAGCTTGGTGAATATGAATGAATGTGCATCTATTAGATATTTAAACAGATGAAACCATAGAAAACATGCATTCCAAATTATTTCAGATCCCTGTCAAGTTACAGAGGAATGTGCTAGGCAAAAATTGCAGGTTTACATATAGTCAATTGACTAGCAACGTGAAATCCAAGCAGCAGCAAGTTACACAACTTGGCGCAGCTCTCCAGTGATGAGTGCAAACTTACGATGCTGTGACAGAATGGATGCCACCATCGTGTCTTTCACTTTCAGGTTGGTCAGATTGTCGAGGAAAGACAAGTTCTCCTTGGCTCCACTAAGGACAGCTTGAAAGATTTGCAGTGGGTCACCATGGCTGACAATAAGAATTGTAGAGCTGCAAGGAATAAAACACAAGAGTCAGCTAGAGCAAGACAGATCCAAGCATGACTTAACAAGTCAGTGTGAACTATGTGACCAGTGGGTAGCTTTTGCTATAGTAAAATCTATGAATCTTCTAAATGAACAGACATTGTCAGAATGTTGACACTCCAGAATCCTGGTAGATTGGTAGCTAGACAAGGAAACTCTACAAACTTACTTGTTATTGATCCATCGCTTTTATATATATATACTTAGCATACACAAGCTACATGATAATATGAATGTCACTACTAAACAGTCAATTTTGAATATTAGCAATTTAGCATTATGCTAGTTTGTGAATTATCTCCCTCACAAACCATATGCTCTGTAGTTATTCATCTTCATATACCATATTGACTCATGTTGGAGAGCTGTTAGTGTTATGAGAAACAATTGGTACCTATCTTTTTTCCTACTTCCACAGAGTTATTAATCATCTGAAATGAGTTAAAATAAAACATTTGTGTGTCCATTCAGACCTTATGCATAATTGTATTGACTAACATAATAAATATTTTAAGGTCAGAAATCTGTTTAACTAGTAATTTAAGGTCATCAAATAAGGTTCCTATAATAATCAAAGTAACCCTAAGGAATCTCATATGCAGCAGATAGCTTACTCAACTATAATTTAATCACTAGATATAACCAATCCCAGTCAATTTGTGATGGCATTCTGATTCAAAGTCACATTTATTTTTGGCCATGAACACAAGTGAACTGGGTTTATTATTATTACTAGCAGGATACCTGTCATGGTCGGCAAGACATATTCCAGAAGAAGGCAGAATAATAAGGATATAGGTTAAGTAATTAGAAGAGGGGCAGTAGGCCCAGCTGTTATATTTTAATCCAAATAGATAGCAAGGCTCTTGGGCCAGGCCCATTAGCAATTGTAACCCCCCTTATATATATGAGGGAGACCGTTAATGACAAACTAAGGAAGTTTAGGGTTAATCCCTTATCCTTCTCCCTCTCCCCCTCCTATCTTCACCCTGCGCCGCCTCTCTTCTCCTCTCTGCCGCCGCCCCCTCCCTCTTCTTCTCTGCCTGCCGTGCCCCTCGTCTGCCACCATCAGCCAGGCCAGCGGCTGCCTCAACCAGGCCGCTGCCCTCCTCCAGCCATGCCACCGCTGCCGCAGAGGGCTGCCTCGCCACTCAGCACGCCGCCCCCGCCACCAACCAACAGATCGGCCTCCAGATCGATCTCGGTTGCCGCAGGTGCTAACTGACGTGTTACAACTGGTATCCGGAGCCACGCTGCGATCACCCCCATGGAGGACACCCGTGTCGTGGAGGACATCCGCGTCATGACTGTGCGTTGGAGGAAGATGTTCGAAAAAAAATTCGTTAACCAGGAGGAAGGACAGAAAATACATACCGCCCTCAAAACGGGCCCTACTACCAACTCCTCCCCCAGAGCAGATGGTGACCCCCACCACAGAATCGATCAACCTGGTACAGACAGATACTCAGAAGTCACATCACCAACCAAATCCCAACAAGGACCCTCAGCAAAACCCAGTACAGATAGATACTCAGGAGCTGCCTCATCAACCACAACTCAACAAAGATCCTCAGAAAAGCGACCAACAACAACCGAAGCGATCGTCAAACTCCCACAAATTGTCGTTTCCTGAATACAACAGCAACGACGAACCCTCTCAATGGCTGTACAAATGCAACAATTTTTTTGTTGCCCAGAACACTAAAGAGGACGAACAGATGCAGTTAGCTGCATTCCATCTAAATGGCAATGCTCTCACATGGTTCATTAGATGGGAACAGGAAGTAGGCCACCCAACCTGACCTCAATTTTCTCAAGCAGTCAACAGGCGCTTTGGGCCACTGATGGATCACAACCACCTCGGCGACCTGACCTGCACCTACCAGACGGGAGAATTGGATGATTAACGAATCAATTTCTCTTAACACTGACCAAGGTAACAGGATTATCAACAGCTCAACAAGTGATGTTATACACTGCTGGTTTAGCATCTACACTCGAAATAGATATCCAACTCCAGAAACCTCCTGATTTAGAAATAGCAACAACAGTAGCTCATAGCTTCTTCTCGGAAATTGTGAGATTACATGGATTACCACAATCTATTGTTAGTGACAGAGATGTGATATTTACGAGTAGATTTTGGAAGGAACTATTCCGATTATCAGCTGTGAAGCTTCAAATGACATCAGCCTATCATCCACAGACAGATGGACGATCGGAAATAGTGAACAAAATTATCACTATGTACCTACGATGTTTAACAGGCGATAAACCCAAAGAATGGATCAGATGGCTTCCTTGGGCAGAATACTGCTACAACACATCATGGCAACAGTCAATCAAAACAACACCTTTTAAATTGGTCTACGGCAGGGATCCACCACAGTTCAAATCCTACAGCCCAGGTGATGCTTCAATTCAATAAGCTGATGACCTACTGACTGAACGTGACAACATCCTAGAGCAGACCAAGATTCGCCTACAACAATTTAAGGACTACTATAGCAAACATTATAATAGCAAGCATACTGATAGGACATTCCAGATTGGCAACTGGGTTTGGCTCAAATTAATGACTCGGTCGGCAGTAGCCATCTCTACACTCCATAAAGGCAAGTTATCTCCAAAATACTTTGGCCCCTTCCAGATCAGTGAGATCATCAACTCGGTTACTTATCGTTTGGATTTGTCTGCCGATGCACGGATACATAATGCCTTTCATGTGAGCATGCTAAAAAAGCACAACGGTAATCCACCCTCAGAGCTACAACAATGCATGATGGAGCTGCAGTCCCAGAACCAGAACTTATGCTCAAATCTCTCGACTACACCGTGGACAGCTTCAGGTATTAATCAAGTGGAAGAATCTGCCACCTGCAGAATCTTCTTGGGAAGATGCGGAGCTCTACCAGAGAGTCTACCCCAAGTTTCAGCTCGAGGACGAGCTGATTCTCCAGGCGGGGAGAGATGTCATGGTCGGCAAGACATATTCCAGAAGAAGGCAGAATAATAAGGATATAGGTTAATTAATTAGAAGAGGGGCAGTAGGCCCAGCTGTTATATTTTAATCCAAATAGATAGCAAGGCTCTTGGGCCAGGCCCATTAGCAATCGTAACCCCCCATATATATATGAGGGAGACCGTTAATGAGAAACTAAACAAGTTTAGGGTTAATCCCTTATCCTTCTCCCTCTCCCCCTCCTATCTTCTCCCTGCGCCACCTCTCTTCTCCTCTCTGCCGCACCCCCCCTCTCTCTTCTTCTCTGCCTGCCGCGCCCCTCCTCTGCCACCATCAGGCAGGCCAGCGGCTGCCTCAACCAGGCTGCCGCCCTCCTCCAGCCACGCCACCGCCGCCGCAGAGGGCTGCCTCGCCACTCAGCACGCCGCCACCCTCCGCCAACCAACAGATCGATCTCAGTTGCCGCAGGTGCTAACTGACGTGTTACAATACCAAAGCCCTGTTAACAGATGTGCAGTCTATTTATGCATGACATTAGGTTCACAGTTCACGAATGTGTTCGATAATCCATCTTATATTTGGTCATGCAAAGATTCTTTTCCAGTAGGCAGCTGGGCACTGAATGAAAATATATGGGTTTCTATCAACTGCGATCCTCTATTCCTCACATTCTGCTGAACAACATTCAGTAAATTATATCATTTTGGTAGTTTCATAAAAAAAAGACAAGTCATAGAACGTGAAAACAAAATATAAGAATTGAGTCTGTCAATACATAAGAAAATATACCCATGAAACTCTGTCTCTGTAGATGACAGCACAGCTGAAAATCTACTAGCAACATCTGCGACACTCTCGCCACCTTCAGGAGCCGTATAGGGATGTACTTCATCTACTGACCATATGTCTGCATACTACTTAACAATGTCAGATTTAGTAACCGAAAGAAACATAAAAAATGGAATGTATAGTGGGACAAAAAAAATCACAACTACACTATCAATTGCTACGATAACTGAATTATAGATATCTGAGTGGTTGAACTTGGACTCTATCACTAGACCTGTTGAATCATAATAAAACCATCAGTGGATCTGTGCTGTTGGTGCGGGACAAAAAAGTTTCCAGACCAAAGTAAAAATACTTATCTGACAAAAAAACTATCTGACTTCCTACACAACACGTGTGTCATGCGAATGGGCCAGGGTGGCACAGCCCAGGCTGGTCCACCCGACCAAGAGGCAGTAGGACGGCCAGGGCGGAAGCTGCCCTGGCCGAGCATAACACAGGGAGGTGCACACCCTATGAGCAGAGGCTCCACCTTGCCTTGATCTCCACCAGACCCACAGTTTGTCCAGCTGTTTTTGCATAGGAACTATCAAGCTGGACAAACTGTGGGTTCAATATAACCTTGTTCTGTATCAGCTACTGACAGAGTTGAAAGGATGAGTACGAGGATGATGGAGATCCATAAAAACGTTTTTATGTGTCTGACAAAGGGGAGGTTGCTAGGAAGGACTAAGATTTCTTAGATTATAGATGATAATGCATCACTTAGATTTCACCAACCAATTCATTTTATAGAATTGAACTTGTATCACATACCCCAGTAGATGCCCATATGATAAGAATGTTTCTTCATTTCTACTGAAACCATATAACTGAATCCAAAAAAAAAAAGGAAGAAGAAACCCACCTTATCATGTGAAAGTAACTCATATGATGGCCCAAAGTAGCGCTCACGAAGCCCCAGCACTGCCTGCAAAAGACCTTTATGAGACTACCAGATCATAAGAATTATGAGAAATCTGATTTGAGAATCTTTGGCTGCAATATATTGACTTTTAATAGCACCACTAGAAATGTAAAAGAGGACTGATCAAGCATTCATCCCTATGACCTTATAACACTGAAGCAAATTAGATGCGTTCTGATATACCCCGGTAATGTTTTAGGATGTCTTAGAAATCATAACAACTCAGAACAGCAAAAAGTTAAACCAAGGGGACAACATTTGAAAGCGGGATAACTGAAAAAGGTACCTGTCAACTGAGAATGCTTTGATGTTTTCATATGTACCATGGTACCAGTTTTGATGTCTAGTTTGTTTTACAGTAACAGTAACATTGCAAACTTAGTTCTGCAAATGACAATAAAGAGAAAAGGAAACAGAAAGACAAATTTCATGTTTGCTCAAATAATATCTGATAGAAATAAAACGTAGCATGGCTTAATCCTCCTAATTTCCATAATCATACTGCCCAATGAATCTAAACTCTATATCACTACCCATCTGTATACAAAATTCCAACTCAAGACAAAAATCTAAGTGCTAGATTTGTAATTACATGCCTCCCTACCCATACAACTTACCATCAAAGAAACAGAAAATTTACGTGCATTGCCAAACTGGCTCATCCAGGATTAAACCGAACTCACTTCGCAACTAGGACCCTCAAAGGGGATGCCAAGCACAGTGGCGACCACTCTAGCCGTCTCGGTGGTCCGTGAGAACGGCGAGTAACGAATCTTGACAGAATCCACCGGCACACCAATCTCCTCAAGCTCCTGCACACGCAAAAAAACACGGACCAGATTCACTACCGCACATCCAATCCAAGAATCCACAGCAGTGAGTCACCGACCGGGTACCTTCCGGAGCTGTTCGCCGGCCGCGCGCGCCTGCTCGACCCCCTGCGGGGCCAGCCCGAACTCCGGCTTCGTGCCGTTCTCCTGCCGGCAGCAGACCAAGATGGCATCAGTTGGAGAGAATTGGATTGAGGTAGGAGATCCTTGGAGCGGGAAATCAAAGGAATAAAGTGGGCTGCTGGGACGGAGGGAGGGATTCGTACCAGAGATGAGACGATGAGGCCGCGCTCGTTGGGGACGCTGCGGCCGTGGCGGAGGATCCAGTACTTGTTCCGTAGGATGGCTGGAGACGACGAGCTGCCGCTCGCATCCTCCATATCCATGGCGAAACCCGACACCCAATCGACCGTCTCGAAGCAGCACTAGCAGTAGTAGGGGTGCTGCAGTACAGCGTTTCAGCCGCTGGATGATGGGATTAGGATTAGGATCCTCCATTTGTCACATCCGTTCATCCGTTGGCCCTCTAAGCACGGCTCCTTCCGATGCCAGCCACGGCACTGGGTTATTTGATGGGTACCGTTACAATTATAAGAGCTCTGACATGTACCATTAAAATTTGTCTATTTTGAGATATACTATTATAATTTATTGTTTCACTGAGTTTTGCCATTCTCTACGTCTTCCAGTTGCTTGAGCTCACTGGCAGTCGTATGCGCACTGTTCTCTTTTTTTATGGACGATTTTGCCCCGTCCGAAGATGAAAGAGCCCTGCGCTGCGCCCGTAGCCCCATCTCTCGGTCTCTTCTCCTCCTCGCGCTCACTCTGTCTCTCACTCGTCCTCCCGACGCGCCGACGGCGGGGACCCGAACCCTAACCCTAGCCGCCGGCGTCCTGGAGCCCGCGCCCGAGTCAGCTACCGCCACCGGTGTCCTAGAGCCCGCGCGCCGCGCCCGAGCTATCCTCCCGGATCCCGGACGATTGGAGCCATGGCGGGGCAGTGGACTGGAAGCTCGATGAAGGTACCTTCGACGAGCTCAAGCGCGATGGGCAGCGGCAAAAGGGAGTGCCCTTATTGCCATGTTCCTTTGGTCCGGATCCAGAGCAAGCAGCTGGCGACAAAGGGTCAGTGGTTTCTCACGTGCCCGTACAACATTAAGATTAGGATTCTTGACATTGTTGACCTCACTGTGTCTCTTGATGCTACTCTGATTGATGCTTTTTTGTGTGCAGGGTGATCATACTACTTGCGGCTTCATCTGCTTTGAGTTGCAGATTGAGAGCTTGGAAGCAAGGGAACGCCGATGGCAGACTGGTAAGGAAACATCAGCTGACTGTTATGCCGAGTTGAAGGAAGAATTGCAAGAGTTGAAGCAAACTGTGGACAGTGTAGTAGCTGATATGTGGAAAATGAAGGTCCAACCTGCTGAGCCGAAGCCTGAGCTGGACACGAAGAAATGCCATATTGTGCTTGATTGTTCAGTTGTATCGCTATTTTTTGGCTTTGTAGGTGTCCTGATTGGTGTATTTGTTGTTGCTGTCATGTGGAAGTGAACAGCTAGAATGTGTGTTAGTCAGCTAATATAAGTGTGGGTTGGTTGTGTTGGAGCTGTGGCTTCCTGTTTCTTTTGTGTACTGATGAGGTACAAACCTTCTGATTAAGTTATAAATCTGTGGTTAGCTTCGCTCAACTTGATCTATGGTAGCTTAACTTGATCTGTGGTCGCCATGTTTGAGCAAAGCTTGTGTTCATCTTTTTCAGTGTTCAACAGCTTTAGATGTAACTGTTAACAAAAAATGAATAAATATCAATGTTGGTTACAGACTACATATCAAATTGTTGATGTATGGGTACAAATCTTACATGTAGAGATGTAACAATGCATTATGGAGGTTCAGGTGTGGCTTTTGTTTGTTCCTCAGGCTCCTTTGGTTGTCATTGAGATGGCAAGACTGATCTTGCATCCAAGGGCCTTGGAGGTGCTGTCAGCTCCTTTAAAGCAAAAGTCTTGTTCTCGTTTCTTGACAATCACTCATCTGAAGGGAAATTTGGCGGCGGTAGCATGTTTTTGGGCGGTGGTGGCGGAGGCATGGTCTTGGGTGATGGCGGTGGCGGTGGCATGTTTTTGGGTGGCGGCGGCAGCATGCTCTTTAGGGGTGGTGGTGGCATCTTAGTGGATATAGAGAGATGTGATGACATGTCCGCTTCTTCTGGCAGAAGCATTCCATTTGATCCAGGATGAACTTTCTTTGGAGGTGCAATTGATGAGCTCCCAATGTTACCTAAACTATCTAAACTTGTCTTAACAAATTTGGACCCCAGTTGTGAGTTCTAGAAAGATGAAAGAAAACAAAAACACTCATTTATCAAATTCCTGTGTGTGTTAGATGCAGATCCAAGGTGGCAAAGATAAACAGAAGACTCGATGCAACAGCTCACTCACTAGCTACTCAAGCATTCCCAGTTCAGGTGCTCAAACAATGATCATGTTTCCAGTTGCCCCACTAAGGAGGCACTGTAGTTGTTTCCCAGTTCAGCAGATAATGATCTGCTTGAACCTTGCTGCTGCAAGTGACTTGTGGCAAAGAGGAATGCCAACACTTAAACCAGTAGCACAGGACTCAGCACTAAGACCAGTTCAACACTTAAACCCAACTACAAGGTTCTAGGATTCTAACACTTAAATCAAGGTTCAACACTTAAATCAACATAACAGCATACCAGTAGCAGCATACCAGGTTCAACTGCTGATCTTACAACCATACAAGGTTCCAGCATACCAGGTTCACAACCATACATGGTTCCAGCATTCTAACTACAAGGTTCAAGAATCCAACTACAATGTTACACAAAAGTATATCATAAACTAGGGTACCCCATAAACTACAACAGGGTTCAACTGCTGATATTACAAAAGCATATCATAAGCTGATGACAAGCTCTAGTCTTCATAAACTAGCCTCCTAAGGCTACTAACAACAGTAGTAGGTGGGTCGGCTGTTGCCTTCTTGAGCTTCTTCTTGATGAGTGTCTTCTTCTTTGTTGTGCCCTTCTTCTGCTTCTTCTGAACTTTCTGTTTCTTGTCTTGGGAGGGACCGGCTACATTTATTGGAGCTTGTTTCCTACATTTTAAAGGTGACATTACATATCCTTTGGTCTTCTTTTTGGATGCCATTTTCTCCAAGCAATCTCTATGCCTTTGAATCTTTGGTCTTCCTGCTCCTCTGCCTAGCAACGGTGGAAACACTTTGAATCCAAGTTCCACAACAGGCCATTGTGACCTATCTGGGATAGGTTCAATTCTGTCCTCATAGGTTGTCTTGAACCTAGCCACTGAGTAATACTCATGGACAAAATCTTCAATTTTCACCCCTCTGTTGGACAGAATCCATGCAAAAGCATGTTTGCAGGCTTCCCTGTCAACTGCCACTGCCTACAGGAGCATTTTTGGTTCTGCAAAGTCAACTATTTATCTTTTCTAATTGTTCCACTCATCCAAGATGGTCACTTCTGCAATATCAACATCACTAACTGATACCTTGACCACTTTGAGGTTATTGCTGATCAAGTTGAGCTCCTTCATCACATTTGGGAGTATTCCATCTGTCCACTGCCTAGCAAGCATCTTTCTAGTGTATCTCTTCTCCATGATCAGCTCTCTAATTCTGTCAACTAATTCATGCAGTAGCAGACCTTTGAACTTCTTTACTTGTGTATTGAAGCTCTCTAAAACATTATTTGTCAAGTAGTCGCACTTGCTGTTTTCTAAAAATGCACACCTGTACCAGATCCTGTTGTGGTGCTTCTCAAGGTACTCAATAGCTTCAGGTGCAAACTTAAAAATTTTCTTCATGTGCCACTGAAACAGCCCTTGTGTGTAGCTTCTAACTGCAGGGTACAAGTGATCAGTGAACACCTCACCAAAATACTTCTTCAAAAAATTCTGATACAAATGCCTCATGCACTCCCTGTTTTCAGCTTGTAGGAAGATAGACCTCACTGTAGTCTCTAGTCATTTACATGCATATGTATATATAACCAAATTTGGAACATCTCCTATAACCTTAAGTAGCTGCTGCAGAAACCATTTCCAATTATCTTCAGTTTCTGACTCGAAAATTACATAAGCGATATGATACAACCAATTGTGTCCATCCACACCAGTAGCTGAAGCTAACTAACCCCTATATTTACCATGCAAACAGGAAGCATCTACCCCAATAAAAGGTATACAATAAGATAAGAATCCATCCACACATGGTCTAAGAGTAACAAACATCCTCTTGAATCTGTTTTTGGTGCCAATCTTCTCTAACTCTATCTCTACTAAGCTACCAGGAGATACTTTCTCAATTTGAGCTTTTCAATTGAAAAGCAACTAAAAACTCTCCTCATATTTACCATGGATCTGCTCTAAAGCTACCTTCATACCTGACCATGCCTTGGAGTATTTCAACTTAATGCCATAGTCACCCTCCAATTTGTCCCTGCACTCAGTTGCACCTTTGGTTTGATTCTTCTTCAGCCAGTCTACCAACCTATCTGCACACCAACCTTGGGTGGCCATCTTCGCTTCTCTGAGTTTTGTGGTAGGACAGTTGTGTTCAAAAGGTAGCCTTTTGATCTACACAAACAAATGCAATAGGACATTAGTTGCATAAATAATAAATTTAATAAACAACTCCAATAGCAATGACAAATTTACCTCTATTGTCTTGCCATAAGAATTTCTAGAAGCATGTATACGCCAAGGACATCCCTCTACTTTACACTTGGCAATAAATCTAGTAGGGTCAGTTTGCACACCAGTAAACTCAAAGCCTGTCTTCACTGCATAATGCCTAATTGCTTTCCTGAATGCAACAATATCAGGAAAGAGCCCTCCTTTCACAATCTTGGGGTTTTTCTGGATCATGAATCACATGGACCTCCTGTGGATCTGCATCATCAATCTCTGCCTCAAGAGAAACACCTCCTTCAGCAGCACCACAATCATTTGCATCAGCATTAGCACATGGTTGTGGGTGAGAACTGTTAGCAGCCTATGCATTGTTATTGTACTGATGAGGAGGTACTGGCATGTACATTCCCTCATCATCAACACCCACATACTCCTCATTATCAAACATGTCTAGCTCCCTGTCAGGCTCTAGTTCAGGCTCTAAAGGATACTCTGGTCCTTCATCTAGCTTGGTAGCAGGGCTAACAGGAGGATTAGGCTGCTCAGTAGGATCTATAATAGGATTCTCATGCCTATTGGGATCTGGACTAGGATTCTCATGCTCAACAGGAGGAATCACACAAAGAGGCTCTAGGGAGCAAACTCTTCAACATCTGTAACTTTTCTTTCAAAAACTCCTACAACAAGTTGGCAATGCATCTGATCCTTATGCATTTCAAACACATCATTCAGCTGGAAGTCATTAACTAGTCTGACGTCTTCATACATCCTTTTGTCAAAGAACCACACACAAGGACTCTGGGTAGGGGGCCATTTGAACTGATTGGTCAAGCTTTGCATCAGCAACTCAAAAGTGAACGATCCTACCTTCACATCCCATTTAATCACACTACCCTTCGTGTAAGCTTTCCTACCATTACTGTCTGTAGTATAGAAACCTTCAACTTTTATCTTTAAGGAGAACAACTGAACCCTAGCAGCAAACAAACAATTCGCAAATAAATACACTAGGGTCAGCGCAATTCCTCGACCTACTCGCATCGCTACTCAGACTCAAGAGATTGAAGGTTGGAGATCCATACCTCTCCTCGCCGTGCTCTATGTTCGCGGGGTCAGCCATTGCGCTCAATGGAACACCATCGTGAGGTCGCTAGAGAGGCTCCAATCGTCCGGGGTCTAGGAGGACAGCTCGGGCACGGGCGCGGGCTCCAGGACGCCGGCGGCGGCAGCTGACTCGGGCGTGGGCGCAGGCTCCAGGACGCCGGCGGCTAGGGTTAGGGTTTGGGTCCCCGCCGTCGCCGCGTCGGGAGGACGAGTGAGAGACAGAGTGAGCGCGAGGAGGAGAAGAGACTGAGAGATGGGACCACGGGTGCAGCGCAGGGCTCTTTCATCTTCAGATGGGGGAAAATCGTCCATACAGAAAAGAGAACAGTGCGCATACGACTGTCAATGGGCCCAAGCAACTGGAAGACGTAGAGAATGGCGAAACTCAGTGAAACGATGAATTATAATGGTAGATCTCAAAATAGACGAAATTTAATAGTACATCTCAAAGTTCTGAGAATTGTAATGGTACCAATCAAAATAACCCTTTCTGGAACCACCCGTGCACACCTCCCAAAGACTGGTCACGGAGTCCGCCCTCAATCGAGGCGAATTCCTTGTGTGCCATTAAAAAAGATCGCAATGCTTTGTGAGTCCTTGAAAAAATTCAGCGATCTTCAGCGTAATTGCTTTAACTTTTTGTATCCTTTATGCCATTGCCATCAGTTTGGCCTCTAATGTCGTCAAACTGCAGGTGTTAAAAGTCAAAAATACTCTTAAGTTTAAATATGTCATTAATTTTTTTGAGCATCTTAACGACTTCAAATGAAAAAACTCAAAACTAGAAAGTTGTAGATCTCGTCGAGATCTATAATTTTCATATAAAAATTATCTTTATTTAATTCCACAAAAAAATGATTTGATATAATTAATATATCTTAGAAAAATCATATCTTTTTTTGTGAAATTAAATGAAAATAATTTTTATATGAAAATTATAGATCTCGACGAGATCAACAACTTTCTAGTTTTGAGTTTTTTTTATTTGAAGTCGTTAAGATGCTAAAAAAAATTAATGACATATTTACACTTAAGGGTATTTTTAACTTTTCACACCTGCAATTTAACGACGTTAAAGCTCAAACTGACGGCAGTGACATGGAGGACATAAAAAAGTTGAAACAGTAACGATAAAGATCGCTGAACTTTTTTTAGGGGCGGATATTACGATCTTTTTTTTTAAGACACAAGAAATTCCCGCTAAATCGAAGGAGGAAAAAAAATTCCCCACCTCGACTGCTCCACGGAGTCGGCCTCCTCGCCGTCGCTGCCTGGGGCTGCCACGCCGTCTTCGACCCCGCCTGCATCCGTCTCCCCCTCCCCCAGCACCTCGCCTTGGCGCGGCCCCACAGCAGGCCGCAGGCCGCCGGCACGGCGCTGTGCAGCCGTGCCAACAAGCCCCAGCGGTGGTGCCGCACCCCAGCGGTGGCCGCCTCCCGGCACGGCGCTGTGCTGGCCAGCCCCGCCGGTGGCCGCGGACACGATTGCCCCGCCCAGCGCCGCCCGCCTCCCGCTCCTGCCGAGGTCGCCACGCCGCTGCCACGCGCGACGACGGTCGCCGTCCCGTTCCCCGTCTAGCGTCGACTCCGCTTCTCGCTCGCGTCACCCTCCGTCTCTACATCTGGCGTCCCCTCCCTCTCCTTTCATGCTGCCTTCCAGGTCGACACTGAAATGCTCTTGAGGTAATATACCATGCAGTTCTAATTTCTTCAGGATTATTGAGTGTGTTTGAGAAAGGTTTGACTGATTCCTAGCATTTCCTTGCGAACTGAACACATATCTTTGGTTATTAACCATCTGTGTTACTGTGTATCATCTGCCAGCATGGATGCCAATCACCATGTGTTCGCTGAAATGCTCTTGAGGTAATATAGAATGCAGTTCTGATTTCCTCTGGACTATTGAGTGCATTTGAGAAAGATTTGACTGCTTTCTTGCATTTTCTTGCGAATTGGACAGAGATCTTTGGTTATTAACCATCAGTGAATCATCTGCCTTCACCAGTCAGTCCTCCAGCGGCAACAGCCGCGCCTACAGCCCTCTCGCACGGCAAGTGGAACACCACCGACCTCATCGAGCCTCTTCGGTATATGTGCATTTGTATATTTTTTGGTTACCCCTGTGTTTATTTTTTGTACTGCCTGGATTACAAACTATGGTTGGTGCTCCTTGATTGGGTGACACTGTAAGGAAAAACACCTATAATGTGATGCTTTTCCATGCTCGAAATAGTTTATGTCTATTTATCATACTAATTTTGTATGTTAGTCGAGTACCCATTATTTCTTTGCTACCCTTTTTTTGTCATCACTTAAGATTCTAATTTTAGCTTCAGAATTAATGAGAGGTGGCTGGAGTTGAACTTAACATCCTGGATTTTAATTCGGTTGATTTAACTGTTTTAACAATTTTGGATATAGGGATAGGCCTGGTGCAGTGGTGAGAGCTGTCTCACTGAGTCACCAGGTCATGGGTTCGAAGCAGCCTCTCCGTAGATTTTGCGGGGGGAAGGCTTGCCTCGGTTTTTCCCTTCCCCAGACCCCACTCATGTGGGAGCCTCCGGCACTGGGTCTGCCCTTTTTTAGGGATAGGCCCTTTTACATACGGCAATTTTCAAAGGTTTAGCAGTGACCATTTTGAGCAGACTGATACAATATATACATATCCAGGGATCCATCTTCGAGGCCCTTCACCACTCAGCCTTTTTTGTGAGTACCCATTATTTCTTTGCTAGCCTTTTTCTGTCACCACTTAAGATTCTAATTTTAGCTTCAGCATTAGTGAGAGGTGGCTCGAGTTGAACTTAACATCCTTCATTTTAATTTGGTTGATTTAGTTGTTTCAAAAATTTTGGATGTAGAGATGGCCCTTTTACAGATGACAATTTTCCAAGGTTTAGCAGTGACCATTTTGAGCAGACTGATACAATATATACATATCCAGGGATCCATCTTCGAGGCCCTTCACCACTCAGCCTTTTTTGTGAGTACCCATTATTTCTTTGCTAGCCTTTTTCTGTCACCACTTAAGATTCTAATTTTAGCTTCAGCATTAGTGAGAGGTGGCTCGAGTTGAACTTAACATCCTTCATTTTAATTCGGTTGATTTAGTTGTTTAAAAAAATTTGGATGTAGAGATGGCCCTTTTACAGATGACAATTTTCCAAGGTTTAGCAGTGACCATTTTGAGCACACTGATACAATATATACATATCCAGGGATTCATCTTCGAGGCCCTTCACCACTCAGCCTTTTTTGTGCATTCCCAGATTATCCTGTTGGCGTCACAAAAGGCTGTCATTGGTTTGGTATACAGTATCAACTCTATGATGAATCTGAAAGTAGCTGCTTTCGTTTTAGTAATTCCATTCCTGTTATTTTCGTTTATGACACCATCTTTTAATGAATTGAAAACCTCCACTGATCAACCTTTTCGGATCTTTTACATGCAAATACCATTCAGATTTTTTTTCTGATTTTTAAGTTCCCTGACTGGTGATACTATTGTATCACACCATTTTTGCAAGTCCTAATACTGGGGATATAGTGTGAGAAAACGATAACTTTGGTTCTAAATAGGAATCAAGATAGGTTACGATTATTTTTATTGTACTGAATGCAACCACAATATTCAACCGACACTCCAAATATCATTCCCATTTAAAGATTTCAATCCACACTCCAGGTACATGGGTACCGCCAACTACCAGTGGTCTGGTAGCTTTGTCAAATCCAGAATTTGTGCTTTTGTTATATACTTCATCCATCAGTAATTCAGTACTGCATCCAAAATGCACAGAAGAGTCTAGCAGTTGTTGTCTGCTACATGAGAGCTTTTGCATGACCAATCATCTCATGTCATTGTATTATTGTGCTCAGTTTGATTATTTGAACCTGAAAAGCAATCAGAGGATGATGTTTACTAGACAAAAGCACGATGCATCCAACGACTGCATGACAGCAAAAGTTTGCCCTTAACCTTCTGCAAAAACTTTATTCATGAACTTCTCTTGGTAACAAAGCTATCATGATCTTAACTATTAGTTTGTTTCTTTCTTTGCTCGACAAATTGTACGCACGGTTTCCTCACCACTTTATTTGGGAAGGCCCGATCATGTGTGCTCGCATTGTACTGCTCTGTTTTGGAATGAGGAACGTATCCGTGCTCATAGTAATCAACATATCCTCATGTTAGAGTGGCACAAGCTTTGTGCTATGTCTAAATTCCCCCTTTTGCTATGATTCATACTACTAGACAGCTCCCTGCATATAGGCTACTAATTGTTTTCCTCCAATAGCTATGCTTAGCCTGCGCAAGTGTTCTCACTGTACTCATTTTTCTCTAGCAGCAGCTGTCTCTGATTGTCTATTCTCTAATGTATCTCTTTCTACTTCAGCTTTGATCCATACTGTAAGCCATCCATGCAAGGATCCCAAAGCCTTCGTTCCCCTTCTACAGACCCCTTTTGTTCCATGATACATAGTACGTGCCTCACATCTTATAAGGTAATAAATTTTCCTTGCACAATTGTTCATGACATGATGCATAACTATTTTGTCAGTATAAGGCTGTTTTAAACCTCGATCATTTTCTTTATATGTTTTTTTGCCCTGATTTTAGGTATCTACATAGCAAGGAATCGTCCTTGAGTCAAGAGAACAAGATAGAGCCATCCGCCTTTTGATCAACTAACATGTAACATCAATGTTTTGCCTGCCATTGACAAGACCAACACCTCCAGCTATTGCAGTGCTGCCCCTATGTGTAAAAAACACACTTTTGTTGCAATATGTGCACATACATGATTCATTGTCCTTTACGTTTTCCAAACCATTGCAGAATGGTCATATGTCAAACTTCTATGCTTCTATGTGGCTACATCCAAACATCAGTATGTACCTGCTGCGCGGGGGGGCGCCGGCGGTTCTGGCTAGTGAATTTTATTCTCTTCTCTTCTACAATAGTATTGTACAGTATTTCATACTACGGCTAGTGAATTTTATTCTCTTCTCTTCTACAATAGTATTGCACAGTATTTCATACTACATACTCCTTCGAGGTTTTAGATTCAGGGTGTGTGTAGTTTTTTTTAGCTGTAAAAAGAGGGGCAGATCTAATGTCGGAGGCTTCCACATGAGTGGGGTTTGGGAAAGGGAAAACCGAGGCAAGCCTTCCTCCCGCAAAATCTACGGGGAGGCTGCTTTGAATCCGCGACCTGGTGACTCAGTGAGTCAGTTCTCACCACTGCACCAGGCCTGCCCTTCACAGCAAAAGAAAAAAAGGGCATCCATTTCATTCGCGGCCAAAATTTGGGCACCCCAAAGTAAATTTGGTCATGGCTACCCTTGCACAGCAAACAACTCGTATTTTGTTTAAGGCCAGCTAAAAACAGGAGTTGTGAGCCTGATTAAGGTTCTGTTTGTTTCAGTTTTTATCTAGCTTCTATGTTAGTTATTAAAAACCACAAGTTAAAAGAAACAACTCATATGTTGAGTTGGCTTTGAAAAGCTGACTTCTGAGAAAATTAACTAAAAACTAGAAAAAATGTGTTTTCAGCATATTTTCTATTTTTGGTACGTTGAAAACTGTTGACACTTAAATTGGGCCCAAACCAATTTAAATAGACCCATGACAGTTTTAGTCCAATCTAAGAAAAACTACATAAAACAACATGATAATGGTACCACATTTGTTTTTCTATGGGATAAGACCACTCCTACCCCTTCGTACGTGCCCGATTGAGTTTCTATCTATCCAATCGACACAAAACCAATCTACTCCAACTCCCTTTTACTCTCTTCTCTAACCCTCATGCAGTTCATTCCTCGATCCGACGATCAAGGATGCCCACCGACGTCCTTGACGGTCCCTTCCGGATAAGAGATTCAACGGTTTCTTTACTAGTTTGCCTGAAAACTAGCTGGTTCTTTGTCACGCAAGCACGTTGGTTATCCTTTGGTGGTTTGCTGGTAAACCGCTCCGTTCTTCACCACTAGCCGGTTCTTCGTCACACAAGCACGTTGGTTATCCTTTGGTGGTTTGCTTGTAAACCTCTTCGTTCTTCACCACGAAAGAGTGACATCCTCGCTGCGTTCTTCGGTCCGTGGCGGCCCGGACGTTCAAGGCCTTGCTGGTGTGTGATTTGGGATCAATCCGGCACCAAACACATTTTTTGACGACTCTACTGGGGACGATTGCTTCGACTCTACTTTATAGCCGAATCTATCTGCCCTAGCCATATATTCTTAATTGATCTATTAATTCTTTCACGTGATCGCTATAGCATCGGGCCGCAAGGCCGTTGCATCTTTTACTTTGTATTGACGTCAAACGACAAATCAGGCCCTATAAGGCCGATTGTGTTTGTAGTGCTTGTCACGCTTGATACAGAGTCGGAATGGAAGTGCAAAAAAATTCAGTTTGCCGTTGCTTGCTAGTGCATATATTGGTTGTCGTGGTGTTAATTAGCAAACTGGACTAAACCTACACGGAAGCTTGTCATCACGTCTGTTGTGTTTTTTGCATATAAGAGAGGAAAACAAATCTGCTTCACTGTTTTGCTACCCCCAAAGTGAACTGGTAGCGGTGGAGGTCAGAGCTGCGCTTCTTGTTCCGCGTGAATTGTTTCTGGACTTCAGGAAATTGCGAGAATAATATTGAAAGCTTTTGCTGAACATAAATGGAGAGCACTACACCGCAATATTATTGCGTCACGCCTAAGGTACATCATGCAAATATATTACATCATTCTAATAATTATTTTGTAAGCACCGTAAATTCTTATGTTGATGTTGCTAGTGTTGATGATAATAGATATGTTGCATCGGCTGATACTTTTGATAATGCTCCTCATCATACACATCATAATTATGGATATTATGGTCAAGAGCTGATGCCTATTATGAATTGTTTGAGTTTTAATGCTACGAGCAACATACATTATGTAAATCCTTATTCATCGGCTATAAATTCACAATATGTGGTTCCACCACAAGACATGTCGATGAATGGGAGAATTGGCTATGACAATACCAATTATTTAGTCAATTACTCTCAATCATAATTCGGCTTCTTATGTTACTTCTAACTCAAGTCGAATTAATGAAAATTCAGCAAGGTTTGGTAACAGTAATACTCACGATTCGGCTTCATATATTGCTCCTAACTCAAGCCGAATCAATGAAAGATGGGCAAATGCTAATAATTATGATTCAGCTTCATATGTTGCTAGCAACTCAAGCCGAATCAATAAGAACTCAGCAAGATATTCCCAATCAGACATTGCTGAATTGAGAGAAGCAATTTCAGAGTTTCAGAGAACACTTGTTAAAGGTGTGGAAGAAAGTCATGCTAAGCTTTGTACCCATCTTGGGATTATTAGCAAGAGGCTGATCACATGTGAGTCATCGGCCACGAGTAAGAAAAAGGAAGCTTCATCCATTGGCATGTTGTGTAAAGAAAAAAATGATTCGACTGTAAGCAAATGTTCGGCTACCAAAGCCGAACAACATAATATCCCTTTCGAATCAATCACATCTCGAGAAACAAGTCTTGATACAGAAAAGCATGGGAAGGGCAATAAACCTGCTAGACTTGATTTTTCAGGAGCTAAATGGGTTGTATATTTATCTAGTAATTACTACATCATTGATGGAGATCAAGCCCCTATAAGCAAGAAAGGAGGGCTGCCTGCTTGCTCAAAATTGGCTGAGCCGAGTGTTGCCTGCCCCAAGTCAACCAGGCCGACTTCCAATGCTATTGCCCAAGTCGGCCTAGCCTACTTCCAGTCTGCTAAGCCGACTTTCTTGGTTCCTGCAGCCGCCGATGCGTCTTCGGAGGATTCGACACCTATTGTTGATCATTCTCTGGAGATGAAGAGCAACATCATTCAAATCAAGGACGTGCACTTCTCCAACACGATCAACAAGGTAGAAACCATAAATATTTTGCTCAAATTCCAATCCAGCCATACCATTTCAATTTATGCATCTATTAGAGATATCCTTGCTAGTAATTGTAAAAGACCGATTGAGAATGACATTTTATTTGTTGATGGTAAAACAAATTCAGATTCTATCGGCCAACATATGATGCAATATGGCAAGGCCGATAGTGTTATTTTGTCAAAGTTAAGACTTTCCAAAAGCAATTGCAAAGGTGTGGCTGAACGGATTGATATTAAGTCTGACCCCTTGGTTTGCCTAGCTTTAAAGTCAAATCCACAAAAGAATCGGCTGAAGAAATCAAAGTATACCTTTGACTTTACTTTTTGTGATCATGCCTTTGATATCTTGCTCACAATGCTTTGCCATCTATTCAGAACTTAGAAGAGCTTACATATTGTAAGTGGCACAATTCTTCTGATCATAATACTTCTAATTGCAATGTGTTTCGTCGAGTGATCTAGTCGGCCATGGATAAAGGACGATTGAGATTTTCTAAAGATCAACAAATGGACCAATTGGATTCAATTGGTCTTGATGGCAAACAGTTTTCAAATCGGCTTGCATTAGCCGATTCACTCAAAGCTCAAGGCTCAAATGCCCAAGAGAGAGATGTGGAGCCCTCAAGTGAAGACAAGACTATTGTCCATGAGTTGCAAATTGAAGATATTCCAGAGGACATAAAAGTTTTTACAATTCCAGAAGACACTAGGGGCAAGTGAAATCTCTCCAACTGAAGCAAAGGTCGATTGATCCCATTGAGCGAGGGGAATCGGCTAAAGATCCTCCATTGAAGCATGTCTATCCAGACAAGGAGAAAAGGGTGGATGCTCACATAGCTATTGGAGGTAAACACCATGACAAGCAGAAGAGTAGAATGACAAATGGACCACAACCCTCTTTTTGAGCAGTCAATTCCTATGTCATATGGACCACAACCCACAAGTTTTCATCCTTATTCATCTTGGGAATGGTTTGATCAACAGGCACATGTTCCACCATATTTTAGGCCACAATATGTAGAGTATGCAGCTCCTAGACATCCAAAGAGATCATCATCTTGTAAAGACTGTGTTGGGAATTTAACTTCATTAGAAAACATAGCCCCAAACTTTGGAGCTGAAACCTTAAAATTCCGTAACAATATCTGTTTGCACAGAAAAAGGGAGCGAATGCAACATTTTGACTTCGTATGAAAAGATTCGGCTTCGCTTAGAAGATGGAGAAATCAAGACATAGAAGAATTCGATACCAAGAGCGAAGACAAAAGTTTGGCTTCGCTAATAAGAATTCGACTTCGTTGATTAACGAAGACAAAGAAAGGCAGAGCAAAAATCAACTAAGTCAGAAGACAAGGTTTCCCGGAAGAATGATGGCTAAATAAAAGAACGAAGACTGAAGTAGTGCAAAATGACCACTTCGCCCTTGAATACAAAAGGGATGTAAATATTTGAGTTAGGGGTAAAATTGTCATTTTATGTAAAATACAAAGACTGTGGCCCTATAAATACCCCTATGACATATATAGTACGATCATAAAATAAATACAACTTTGTCTTGTGTTCAAACTTTTGATGCTTGATTAATTTCTTACCCAACATCTGACGCCCACCGTTTGTGTGTGCTCGAAAACTCTCACGACCACGCGAAGCTAATGGGCAAACCTAATAAAAAAGTTACCACTAGGGTAACTGAAGATGACCCACCAACAGTAGAAGACCAAAGTCTCAGAAAAGATACACCCCAAGACCCAAACTCTTCAAAGGCAAGTGAAGTCGAAGAACAAAGACTCAAAGAATTAGAAGAACAAGTGCTGAGAAAGCAAAAATAACTTAAAGAATGTTGCGCAAGAGCAAGAGAAAAGTCTCTCAAACAAAGAATAGAAGAAGCCGAAGCCACTCTTCGAGAACTAAATGAACAACTTCAAAGCGCAAGCCACGAAGTTATACATTTAGATGAACCAAATTCAGCAAGAAAGGCTTCTCAAGAGAAGAATTCCCAAAAGTCATTCATATCAATTGACACAAGCTCTCCCTTATCAATAAACTTGTAGCTAGCACAATGGCCCTTGGGGTACAAATTCAACATGATACCAACTTTCAATGGCCAATCTGACCCAAGGCAATTTTTGATGAGTTTCGAAGCCGCAGTAATTTCTGGGGGTGGCGATGAAACTACACTAGCAAAATATCTTGTCATGGCAGTTAAAGGACCAGCACAACAATGGTACTCTTCGCTAAAAGCAAAATCCATACATTCATGGGATCAATTTAAAGCAAATTTACTTGTAGACTTCCAAGTATTCCAACCAGTTGGCCTCACAGATGTAGATACGTTCAATTGCAAACAATAAATCAAAGAACCCCTGAGCCAGTACTTCAAATGATTCATTCAAATCAAGGCACAAATTTCAAATATCCCAAATGAAGTGGTGATGATAGTCACAATTAAAGGGCTTCAAGTTGGCCAATATGCTTCTCATCTTGCTCGAGAAAAACCAAGTACAGTTGCTGAACTTTACGAAGTCATTCAAAAATATTACAAGTCAGATGATGATTACAGAAAAAGAATTGAAGAAGAAGACAACTTCAGGGCTCAAATCAAGCAAAGCAACAACAACTTCCATCCTCTAAGACCAAACAACTATGAACGAAGACCATTTACACTGCACAATCAAGTCAATCAAATTGAGAATGACAACAATTCAACAGCTGAAAGTGATTATGCTCACCAAAACCAATATAACCAGCGAAGTCAATTTAATGAAAGAACATTTGAAAGATGAGGATTCGACGTAAGAGGAAGAGGAAAAGCACCTTTAAAACCTGAAGATATGTACTGCATTATTCATGGCAAAGGGCTGGACATATATCTAAAATGTGTCCCAAAGTTAAGAAACGCATCGAAGAAGCCCAAGAAGAAAATTGTCAATCATGTCAGGCAAGAACAGCAAAGTCCTCATCAAACTTATTATCCAATGCATTATGGACATACCCAAGCCCTACTTCCAGGGCCACCTCCTGCATATAGCTATGAACCACTAGCAATGTATTATCCCATGCAAAATCAATGGAGGCAAAATCAATCTCAACAATCCAATGTTCAATCAGCACAACCCGAAGCTTCAGTTGCAAATAACAACCCAAAAAACAGCCAGGCTAAGCAAGAGAACAACTCTCCATCAGTTTCAGCGGTAAACAATAATGCAATCATCCTAAGTAGAGGAAGAATATTGATAATCACGGGTGAAAATAGCATGGACCATGAAAATAACAGTCAAAGAAGAAACTACTTCCGAAGAGTAAATTCAATTTCAATGGAAGGCCCATATAAGAAAACAAGATGGTCTCATCTACCAATCATATTTTCAGAAGAAGACCTTCAGCTGAAAGATTACCCACATATGGATGCTATGGTAATCAAAGCAAACATTGATGGATGAGCTGTCTCAAAAATATTGGTTGATGGAGGCAGCTCCGCTGACATTATATTCACATCAACAATTGACGCCATGGAAATCGATCGCAAAATACTAGGAAGAGCTGAGCATCCACTTTATGGCTTCGGGGGGAAAAAGACCCACTCAATTGGAAGAATAATTTTGCCAGTTTTTTTTTGAAACAGTAAGCAACGCAAGAATAGAATAAATTGCATTTGATGTGGTGGACATGTACTATCCATACAATGCACTCTTCGAAAGAGGAACTTTAAATGCATTCGAAGCAGTCATAAGCTACTCATATTTATATATGAAAATGCCAGCAATAAATGGAGTAATTACAGTATATGGAGATCAAACTGAGGCAAGAAATATTGAAAAAGAATACACTCCAGGACAGAAGAATGTTCACGCAATCACTAAAGAAGAAGAAAAAGAAGAAATAGAAAATACGAAGCCTCAAACAAAAGCTCAAGCTTGTGAAGAGACAAAAAGAGTACCTCTCGATCCATTAGTCCCAGATAAACAAGTCATCATTGGTACTGGACTTTCTCAAGAAGAAGAGAACAAACTTGTGGAATTCCTTTGAAGCAACAAAGATATATTTGCTTGGTCATCCAATGACTTAGGAGGAGTCAGCAGAGACATAATTGAGCACAAACTAGACAACGATCCAAAAATTAGACCAAAAAAGCAAAAGTTGAGAAAACTAGCCGAAGACAGAGTTCAGGCTGTCAAAGCTGAAGTTCAAAGATTGCTGGATGCAAAAGTTATAAGAGAAGTTCAATTCACAACTTGGCTAGCAAACATTGTCATGGTCAGAAAAAAGAATGGAAAATGGCGAATGTGCATCAATTTCATAGATCTCAATAAAGCATGCCCAAAAGATAATTTTCCACTACCAAGAATTGACTCATTAGTTGATCAAGCAGCTGGAAGTGAAATGCTAAGTTTCCTGGATTGTTTTTTCGGCTATCATCAAATTTGGATTAGAAAAGAAGATGAAGAATTCCCAAGTTTTATCACTCCATTTGGGACCTACTGTTTTGTATGAATGGCAGAGGGGCTTCGCAATGCTGGCACAACATTTGTTAGAATGACTTCAACAGTGCTACACAAACAAATTGGCAAAAATTTACTCACTAATGTTGATGACATAGTAGTCAAGAGCAAGAAAAGAGGAGATCACATCGAAGACCTCCAAGAAACATTTACAAATCTCAAGAAAGCAAATTTAAAGTTGAATCATGAAAAGTGCACCTTCGAAGTCCAAAAGGGCAAAATTCTAGGTTGCATTGTATCAGCAAAAGGAATCGATCCAAATCCAAACAAAGTCCATAAACATGAAAGTTCCTAAAAATATAAAGGACGTTCAAAAATTGATAGGAAGATTTGCCGTCTTAAACAGGTTCATTTCAAAATCAGCAGAACGAAGTTTGCCGATATTTCAAGCACTCAAGGGAACAAAAAGAGACTTCGCATGGGGGCCTTCGCAGCAACATGCATTCGAAGAAATAAAAAGCTATTTCTCAAAGCCAAATACTCTAACCACACCAACCCCAAGGGCTAAATTGCTCCTATATGTCTCAGCAACAGAAAGTGCAGTCTTAGTTGAAAAACTAGAAAATGAACACAAAAAAGACAAGTCCCTGTATACTTCGTTTTAGAAGCTTTGTCTGGCTCAAAAATCTATTACTCAGAGATCGAGAAAATAGCTTATGTAGTTTTAACAGCAGCAAGAAAATTGAAGCACTATTTCTAAGCTCACAAAATCAGAGTACCAACAAATTATCCTCTAAAAGAAGTCTTGCAAAGATGCAGATCATCCGGAAGATTGGGGAAATGGGTAGCGGAGCTATCTCAGCATTACATTGAATTTGAAAAAAAGAACATCAATAAAATCCTAAGTCTTAGCAGACTTCGTGGCAGATTGGACTTTGTCTCAAAATCAAAGCAAAGACAAAAAGCAACCAAACTAGATAATATATTATGATGGAGCATGGGGCTTCACAGGGGCTGTGCAGCAGTAATAATCACATCACTTTCAGGGGTCAAAATGAGATACGCTGCAAGGCTTGAATTTCAATGTACCAACAATATTGGTGAGTACGAAGCCATTTTACTTGGACTCCAAAAAGCAAGAGCAATGGGGATACAAAGTCTAATAATCAAAATAGATTCACAAGTTGTGGCTGGACACATCGGAAAAGATTATAAGGCAAGAGATCCAGAGCTAGCAAAATACTTGCAATTTTTAAGAGAACAAGAGAAATACTTTGAAGGCTTCACAGTAAAAAATATCTCAAGAACAGATAACTCAGATGCTGACGAAGTAGCAAAAGCTACAACTCAAAATACAAGTTTGCCTAAAGATGTTTTCTTCCAAGTACTAACTCATGCATCTATCAAGGCAAAGCAAGAAGTCCCAAGAGAAGTCCATATAATACAAAGCGAAGATTGGAGAGCACCAATCATGGCATACCTTCGTGAGCATTATGAACCAGAAGATGAAGTTAACGAAGTCAGAATGAAAGATAGAGCAAGAAATTATAAAATCATCAACAATCAATTGTACAAGCAAGGAATTTGTGAACCACTTCTCAAATGCATATCAGCAGAAGAAAGAAAAGAATTGCTATAAAAAATACATGAGGGGATTTGTGGCACACATCCAGGGGCAAGATCCATGGCAGGGAAAACATTCCGATAAGGATTTTATTGGCCTTCAGCACAAAGTGACAGCAAAGAAATAGTTAAATCTTGTCACAATTGTCAAATGTCTGCCAGCAAAATAAGAGCTCCAGCAACAAACTTACAAACAATAGAACCAACTTGGCCACATGCAAGATGGGGAATTGACATAATAGGCAAATTACCTGACTCAAGGAAATTTCAATATGTAGTTGTGGCGGTGGAATATTTCACAAAGTGGATAGCCAAGCTAGTAACAAATATGTCTTCATTCACAATGAAATTTTTTATGGCAAAACATCATATGCCATTTTGGAGTTCCAAGACACATTAAAGAGACAATGGGACTCAATTTGTGATCAAGATTTCAGAGATTATTGTCAAAACATGGGAATCAAACTATGCTTTGCCTCGAGTTAGACACCCACAGTCAAATGGGGCGATTGAAAGAGCAAATGGAATCATATGCACTAGAATTTCAAAATGCCTAGTGGGGCTTCCTAAGGGAAAATGGGTTGACAAATTACCAAAAGTTGTTTGGGCACACAACACAACAGTATCAAGATCAACAAACTTTACACCATTCAAGTTGTTGTACGAAGAAGAAGCAATGACACCCGAAGAAATAAAATTTCAAGGCCCAAGAACAAACATCCAAATAATTGAAGAAGAAAAGCAAGTAACAAACAAGGATTTGCTTGAAGAAGAAAGAATGAAAGCAATCCAGAACCTTGAGAAGTACCAGAAAGAAACAAAGGATTGGTATAACAAGAAAGTAAGACCAAGACAATTATCCCCATGCGACTTCGTTCTGAAAAGAAAGAGAAATGAAGACATAGTCAAAAAGTTTCAACAGAAATGGGAAGGGCCATATATTATCACAAGAACAAACAAATTGGGAGCATTTCACTTGGCAAACATGAATGGAGAAGAAATTGACCACACCTGGAACATTGAGGCTCTACGGAGATACTACCCTTAGACTCCAATTTTTTTACAAGTTCTATGATAGAAGTAGACTAGTTTTTACATTATAAAGTTTCAATACAAATGTAAATGAGCTGCACTCTTTTTCCACTCAGGGGAAGCCCTTCATAGGGTGAGTGGTTTTTTAATGAGGCAGTCTCTATTATAAATTCTCATCAAAAATAAGTGAGAAACTATTCCCCTAAGTCTTAAAAGTACAGCAAAAAACTAAAAAGCCAAAGAGTATACTTAAATATACTCAAATATCGGCCAAAATAAACTAAAATAGGTAGCATCATTTTTTGAACAAGCAAAAATTAATGCTAACCTATCTAAACAAATATTCTATCTACTTTTCAGTTTTTTCAAATTCACTAATGTGAAATTTGACTTCTAAGCGAAGTCTACGCGTTGCCTTCGCAAAAAAGTGAAGGGATGACGTTTTTCAAATTCACTAAGGTAAAATTTGACTTCTAAGCGAAGTCTACGAGTTGCCTTCGTAAAAAAGTGAAGGGATGACGTTTATCAAATTTTCAATAAGGTGAAATTTGATTTCTAAGCGAAGTCTGCGCGCTGCCTTCGCAAAAAAGTGAAGGGACGGCGTTTTTCAAAATTCATTAAGGTGAAATTTGACTTCTAAGCGAAGTCTACGTGTTGCCTTCGCAAAAAAGTGAAGGGACGATGTTTTTCAAATTCAATAAGGTGAAATTTGACTTCTAAGCGAAGTCTGCACGTTGCCTTCGCAAAAAAGTGAAGGGACGAAGTTTTTCAAATTCACTAAGGTGAAATTTGACTTCTAAGCAAAGTCTACGCGTTGCCTTCACAAAACAGTGAAGGGACGGTGTTTTTCGAATTCAATAAGGTGAAATTTGACTTCCAAGCGAAGTCGCGTTGCCTTCGCAAAAAAGTGAAGGGACGACGTTTTTTAAATTCACTAAGGTGAAATTTGACTTCTAAGCGAAGTCTATGAGTTGCCTTCGCAAAAAAGTGAGGGGACGACATTTTTCAAATTCACTAAGGTGAAATTTGACTTCTAAGCGAAGTCTACACTTTGCTCACAAAATTTCAAACATCAATACAAAAGTATGCAAAATTCAATTCCATCATAAAACTAAATAATTTATTACATATCAATAAGAGAAGTTTAAAACAAAAGTTACAACCAGTCACTTTCTGAAGCTACAATAGTTGCAGCTTCACTAATCAAGTCTTCAACAGCCCTATCCAACATATGATCAACTTTACATTGTAGAAAATCTTTAGAAACATAGCTTGGTGAAGCACTCGAACATGATGACTAGGAAAAATACAAAGTATCAAATTAGTTTCCATCCCATCCAAATTCCACAAGAAAAGAAAAAGAGTTAAAACAAACTACCTAAGAAATTTTGCTGAAGTCAACAATTCACGGTAAACAAGATTTCTTGTTCTCAGCAATAAGATTTTTAGATTCAAAATCTAGAAATAGCACATATCATCAGCAAAAAGAACCACGATGACCAAAAAACAAAGCATCATAACTTAACGCTTACGTCAGCTTATGTTCAACAAATGTATCAAATGTAGGGTTCGCCTCATTAGTTGCATACTCCAACCACAACGAAGGATCAACGACAAAGTTGTCCTTACACATTAACAACGGCAAAACACCAACTTCATCCTGCTAAGTTCAATATTTACAAATGTCAAACATCTTTCAAAAGCCTCACCCCTCAGCTTAAAACTAAAAAACTAACTACGAGGACAACTAAAATGGGTGATCACCAACATCATCATCCCCTGGCATTTTCCTCTTCGCGTTTGTCTTGCTCTCTTTGCACCTTCTCATCAGCGGCAATTTCTTTCTCAAGCTGCTGCAAAAAGAAAACAAAATATTAGTATAAAAAAACCAGAAAACCAAATACACAAAAAAAAAACAAAAATAGGGAGAGTAAAACTCTTAATCCAACCTTCTCCATCTTCTTCTTCATCTTCAGAAAAGCATTCTCCCTGCCACCCATGTTCCAACATTGATTAAAATATTTTTTGCAAAGTAATTGAGTCCAAGAAGTAACCTGACTGAATTGCTCCACAGAAGGAAACTTATAATCATTGTCCAACATTTGTTCATACAAGGGATCTTTTGCCTCTTTCATTAAGTGGAAAAGTGCACGAGTTGCATAAACACAACTCAAATCAGCACTAGTCTGAATAATAGTTGGCAAATCCTCATACTGACGGCACAACCAAGCAAAAAATGGATCAAACTCTCCAAGCTCCCAACAAGGATCTTCTGGCTTCGCTCCAAACTTGTCATATCAATTTTTGCAAAGTTCCCACAACCGGTTGCACTTATCATGAAAATTTTGATCTTTCTCAGCAGACTTCTTCTCAAGATAATTTTCTCCTTCACAATCTTATCAAGATCTTTTTCAAATTATCAAAATCTTCAGTCTTTGCCTCAAGCTTGGCTCCAACAAAGATACATTTTGACTCCATGTCATGGAGAGCTTCAACTGTCTCTATTCTCTCTTTCTCTTTAGCAGCAAGTTGAGACTTCAAAGATTTAATCTCTTCAATCAAACTTTTCTCGCGAAGTGCCGCATTCTTCGCATCTTCTTTAAGAGATTTACGCAAACTACTTTGCAAAAGAGCGTTCTACAAAATATAACATCAAAACATTCATATATATATATATATATATATATATATACAAAGTCAAAAACATACAAAGCAACACATGTAAATCAACATGAGAAGTTAAGCCAAATTTACATACGAAGTTAGACAAAAACATACAAACCTTGTAAATCATGGTAACACTAGCGTCTGCCAACTCAAGGGAAGATTTACCAACAAGTTCAACCTTTCGTCGTGGGAGCTCATGAAGGCATTATCAATGCACCTTGACAACTTTAATTTCGGCTTCTTTGGCATAATCGAAGTTTGTCCAAGCCAATCCCAATAAATTTGAAAGTGTCTAAATTCACACCTTGAGCTTGGCAAGACTCAAACAACGTTTGTATGCCTCTGGGTCCACTCCATCAGGAATAGTTTCCAAAGCTTCAGCTGGAGTAGCAGGTTCTTGGGCCACCTCTTTCATTTTCCCAACATCCATAGTCGTCTCTCTTTGAGACGAAGGGTATGGGAAAAATTCCTCTGCATAAAAAAGAAAAGTCGAAAGTTAGTAAGTCAATAATCAAAGTCAAAAGTAAAAAAGCGGGCACAAAGAAAACAAAACAAACTTACCCATAGAAACACCCTTCTCAAGTTGATATGCAACTTTTTCACCAGCATTTACATCAATTGTGGACTCGGAAAGACGAGAAGCACGGGCATTTTCGGCCTCTTCGTCAAAGATATCATCATCAGGATCATCAAAATCAAGGGTAACGGTAGTAGTACCCTTACCCTTGTGAGCTTTAACTTTTAGAGCATCATTCTCCACAGGCCCACCTCCCAAATCCGTATCTTGCATCTCAACTTGGGGAGATGAGGCAACGTGAAGAGTAGCACCAACATCTCCTGTAGTCCCTGGTGGAGTTTCGGCAACAAACCTTTGAGAAGATGGCTCAGCAGTCTCCTGTGAAGACAAAGTAGCAACCTCACCTTCTTCTTGCAACTCTATAGTCCCAGTTGCAGTAGCAATAGTAGGAGAATGAATAGGAATAACCGGAGAAGGCAAAGTATCTTCGCCAACATTAACTTGAGACGAAGACAAAGTAGCTTCGCCCAAATTAACATTAGAATGAACATTGGCCTCCAAATTCTGGAAATAATCACCAAGCGGAGTCAACATCGGTGGAGTCAACCCACTAGAATTAAAAACTAAACTAATCATCCTCACCTCTTCATCATGAGCCAGTTGACTAAGAGTCTCCTGACCCATATCTTCATCACTTCCCCCAAGCTTCTCAGAACCAGAAGGAGAAGCAACCTTCTTCTTCTTGCTAGTCTTCTTAGCAAGTTGTTCACCAGCTCTTTTCTTCTTTGTTACATTTTCTATACCCGACTTCGCGCTACGAGTATAAGCTGGTAGAGGTCTCTCACCATATCCGATCTGAGCAATATTATGACTGAACCGCCCAATTTATATAAGATCAAGTATGGCTGTCCCCGTTTAACACGTTGATGCGCGCATACTTTCACTTATATAAACCCAATAGTCTGCTGAGTGTCACGAAGGACCTCGGTAAATCAACATCATAACTAAGATTGCATGATTAAGCTAATACACATCACATATATAGAGTTGTAGCAAAAATAATATTACAAATGGGTTCACAAATAATAGTACAAGTTTGGGTTTCAAAACCGGTTAAGGGAAAACGACATAGCTTTCAAATGATTACATTAATATAAGTTTCAAATACATTGCTAGCATAAGTGGCATCCTCTGATAAAAGCATATAGATGAGAAATAAATATAGAGTCACCGAGCCCACCGGTCGTTAGTCACCATCTTCAGTAGGCCAAAAACTTCACCTGCAATATGGTGAGATAAACCCTGAGTACTCGAATGTACTCAACTAGACTTATCCGTCATAAATCAGAAATAAAATGACTCCAAGGATCATGCAAGACTTTATAAGTGGAGCTAGCTTGACAACATTTAGCATAAAAAGCCACTAATTCAGCTATATATTTTATAATTCAATCATGAAGTTAATTATAGATATTCATCTCTAGATTAGCAACTAACCTGTGCCAAACATGTAGAATATCATTTAATAACATGCAATAGTAACCACAGCCGGTGTAACATTTCCATGTTCATCATAACCATAAAATTCCATAGTTCAATTACTACGATGCTGGGACTAGTCAAGTTTCTCACTATCCGGGAGATGGCGATTCGAATCGATTTCAACCAGCTGGGAATTTATTCCTAACACAAACCCAGACATACCTACACCAAGGTAGTCTTAGGTCACCTTTGGTACAACTTAGGTCCACATTTCACGGGTTCGATCAGCGCCACACAATTAGGGACGACCAGTTGCCAGGATGTTCAGGCCCGACCTGCCCTTGGGCTCACGTCTGGCTCCCCACATATCCTTACAACCATCTAGAGTGCGCACTCTTATAGAACGGGGCCAGGCCTGAGTTGAGCTACTCAGCTTCGCGGTCGGAACGAGTTATCCAGCCAGCTAAGTGAGAGTCGAAATGTCAACGGGGAATTCCCCGTCGTGGGTTACTGCCCCATCCCCGTCCCCGCGGGGGAAAATTTCCCCCGTCCCCGTCCCTGTGAAGGCTCACGGGGAGCATTTCTTCCCCATCCCCGTCCCCACTCGGGGATTTAATCCCCGCGGGGATCCCCATCCCCGCATCAAGCCATCAACTGCACATAGTAGTTCAATGCACATGTGTTGAGTCCTCAATGCACACAGTAGTTCAATACACCAACTTTGTATAATATTTACTCATATAATATATGCCACATGGTCCAGAAGCGTACACCAAACTAATTAGTGCTTTCCTTTACCCACTATATCAGCATGACATGGATCACAAAAAACCTAACCCTTTTCCCTGTAGAACCTTGCTGTCCTGCCCAGAGAACTTGACTGGGGCTGTGAAGCCACCCCCTTGCAACTGCAGCTCGTTTAGCTCCTTCACTCGCAACAAAATGGATGGTTGCTCTGATCAGGTTACGCCATTTGTCCTGAATAAACAGTAGGTTTCAACTTTCAATGTATGATTGGAAAATGAAATCGCAGTAAGTTTCAGCTGTACAAGCAAACACACCTTGAGATCCACTGAAGTGCGGTAAGAATATGAGGCAAAGGACAGTTTTCTAATCTCAGACCACTTGCCAGCTCCAAGCCTCCAAACCGTGCCACACCATCAACCAGCTTCACAACCTCACACAATGTCCAAGCTCGATGATGCTTCCGCGTTAAACCCCTTTACTATCAACTGCTTCTATATGCCCTTTCTCAGAACTTACCTGACAGTGGGTTGAGAAGGAAAAATGAGTTAATACATGTACATGACATGGTCGAGAAGGGAAAACAAGTTAATACATATGTACGGAACATGCAAAACTGCAATTGCTTCCATATTTCCATTTACTTGCATTTACTCGCGTCAATTTGTAAACATGAAAAAGGCATACAGCGTACCTTTAGTGGAACTTCAGGTGCTTCCCTCAGGTGGTTTCCCTTGCCACCATCATTTGCCAATATCATCTCAGCTGCTGTAAAAGAGTAAAGCCATCAACATACCAATCAAAATGCATGAGAATTAATACTTACTTCTAGTGAACCAATGCCAGTAAAAGAGTAAAGCCATCACATAGTATCTTGTGGAGTTTCCAACCACAGCAGTCACCATCTGCACAACCAATTACAGTGAAAACAGAAGAATCAATTTCATGGACAATACAACAGTGCATCACCAACTAGGAATCCAGCATAGTTTGCTTGGCACAACAGCACAAAAGTAGCACCATAAGTTTACAAGTTCATGGGCTCATCACAAAGAGGCATTACAACACAAAATGACAAGTTCATAACAATCTTGGAAGCAAACACTAAGGATTGATACAACAGCCCAGCAGCAGCCAACTGACCCAACTCTTGTCTTCAAAGTTCAAACAAGTGCCAGTCCCTATATCCAACAACCAGCAAAATAAATACAATTAGTCAAGTATGAGTCAACAAAGAGACTAAAGTATTTATCAATTTTAGTTTTACACTTTACCTCAATCCCATCTTGGATCTCTTGAAGACAACTCCAAAAGCTAGCAGTTTCAACATTGTCTTCACCTACAGAAAAGCATTAGAAGAATTAGTTTAGAACCATGACACTTGTAGAATGTATGGAGTATACCACAAATGGGACAGCACAAGTACCTTGGTATTTGTTTCGCAGCCAGTTCTGTGAACACATTAAAGCCTCCAGGATATCTGAATTAAGCCTACTACGGTGCTCACTAAGAACACGTCCACTAGTGCTAAATGCAGATTCAGATGCAACTGTACTAACTGGGATGGCAAATATATCTCGTGCTACCTTCCTCAATATGGGATAACGTGTCCTAGCTACCTTCCACCAATCAAGAATCTTGAAGTTTTCTGTCTCAATTGGAACCAACTCATCTTCCAAGTACCTTTCTAGCTCTGATTTGAATCTAAATGTTGTTGGCCTTCTACTAGCAACACGTGCACTGATTATAGACAATACACCCGAACTGGAAAGTGGAGGAGCTGAGGATTCTGTATTATCTTCATCCTCTTCCACTTCATACTCCTTCATCAAATCATACAGACAGTTTCTAATCTCAGTAACCCTCTCTGTACACTCTTCATGTGAGTGACCAGTGAGGGTTTCAATGAACCCAAGGAGGAAGTCAGTCTTAAAGCGGGGATCTAAAATGGTGGCCAATCCCATTGGTCCTTGAATCTCCTTCCAATACTTATTAAACTTCTCATTCATTTCAAATGACATTTTCTCTATAATGGGATTGCCACAAAAACTCCATTTTCTAATTTGCTCTTTAGCCTCACAGATTTTAAGAAGATGAATATTGGCTGTCACATAATTTGTCCTAGAAAATACTGCTGTAATATCATTAAACAACTTGAGTCTACCAACTACCTCTCTACAAAAATCCCATTCTTCCTCACTAGGTGCACAATCATACAACTTGTCAACAATTGATGCACGACTAAAAACAGCTTTGTAAGGCATTGCAATGCTAAGCATCTTGAAGGTAGAGTTCCACCTAGTCTTGCAATCAAGGCCTAACTTGTGTTCCAATTTTACTTTGACATGTTTAGCAATTTCTTCAAATTTCTCTATTCTTTTAGGTGTGGCTGTCCAATAGGCAACACTCTCACAAATTTTTGCAATTGAATCCTTTATCACCTCTAAACCATCCCTCACAATCAAGTTTAGAATATGGGCAGCACAACGCATATGCAACAGCTTTCCATCCAACATTAGCTTTGATTTGCCTATCTTCTTGACAAGTTCAGGGATTACCTTATCATTAGTGCTACAATTATCAAGAGTCAAAGTTGAGATCTTTTCATCTAAGTTCCACTCCACCAATGCTTCATAGAGCACTTCACTGATAACTTCAGCTGTGTGTGGAGCTAGGACATAGATAAACCTAGAAATACATGACAACAACAATATTTTATCAAGGCAATAAACTGAATATGATGGCAGCAAGAAAAAAATCAATTTTTGATGAAATACCTCATGATAATGTCTCTAAGTGCCCATGAATCATCAATGAAATGAGCTGTAATAGCCATGTACCCTCTTCTTTGGTTATCCGAGGTCCACAAGTCAGTAGTAATAGCGACTCTTGACTTAGTTCCAGCCATGTAGGATAGTGCCTTTTTCTTTTCTTCCACATATGTATTCATAATATCCTTCCTAAAAATTACAGCAAGAAAAGGTAAAAAATTTAGAATAAAACTTTAGTGCAAACACACACAACAATGACAGCTAGGTAGTGCCAAATATTACCTAATAGTGTTTCTAGTCATCATCTTGAATAATGGTTGTAGTGCACTCACAAACCTTCGAAAGCCAGCATGGTCAACAATACATAAAGGATACTCATGCAGCACAATCATGGCAGCAAGTTCCTTCCTAGCAACTTCTGGATCAAATGTGTAATTCTCCACTGATATTTTCCCTCCTTCTTTGGAATCGAACCTCAAGGCTGATTGTTCAAGTGGCTTCTGCTGACCCTTCAGCTTGATCTTTTTAAGTGTGCAGATTTTCAAATGATCATGTAGATGCCTTGTGCCATTTGTGCTTTTCCCTCCAAGCTGCTTGTGGCAATGAAGGCATTGAGCCTTCACAGTACCACAGACTTTGACCTTCTTGAAATCGTTCCAAACAACAGAAGTCAGCTTTCTCTTAGTGCCAAAGTCCATGTCTTTGGGCTCATATTCATCAATTTGTATCGGCTCAGAATCATTAACAGATTCAGTTTGTGGTGGAAGTGATTGTGAATCTTGTTGGCTGCTACTCCCGCTGCCTTGAGTTGCGTTCATAGTGAATCTGACAATTGACAAATAAATATGAATGAAATCTGTGACTATATATGAAATATGCAAACATAAATAAAATGCACCAAAACATGCTACAATAATCTAAACCTCAAATCAAAGTTTTAACTTTGCAAAAGTAAAATGCACGTGAGAGCATCTAACTCAAATTTTTGTACATAAGAAAGTGCTTAAACTAACCAAATAGAGTTTAAAACATATTTATATTGCTAGTAATCAAATTAACAATTACTCATAAATGATCGTTACTGTCCTATGTTTCTTTTAATTATTATAAAACCAATTACACTAACATTAATCAAATTAATATATAACTATATATGAAAAAAAACAAGTAACATGAAAAACATCGGTACTATTGCGTAGAGCTCGACGTTACGAAACCAACGCCACCGGAACGACTCGAATCGGACTTAAAACGAAGAAGCGACGGAGATTAAACGACCGATGGCAAACTTGTAATTAACTGTGTCGTGTACCTTTGGTCGTCTCCATCATCTGGATGTAGCAGAACGCTGTCATAGCCATAGGGGAAACTTTGGCAGGAGATGGACCAGCTCTGGCTGCCCATGCGCTAGGAGCCTTGTCGACTGCAGGTCACGGCAAGACGTACGTACAGAAGCTCAGGATGTTTGGCACTGACCTCACGACCTGAACATAGATGAAGACACATGTTGCCGGCAAATGACTTCTCATGCATGAATAATAAGGGGAGATATGTCTACGTGGAAGATGTCCAGCGCCTAGCATGACTTGCTTCTTCATAGCCGGCTATCCAGTGTACGAACTCGTCATTTCTTCTATCTTCATGTAGTACGCTGGAGCTTGGAACAGCAAAACAGACAGGAGACAAGCAGGATCAGCTGACGCACAGCTACGGAATCATCGGCCAACACACTGCGGATGGGCATGCATGTCGCAGTAGGTGCACTGCGTTAGCAAAAGAGCAGCGTTTTGTTGGTCGGACAACGATCTCGAGAAGATGATCACGACTGGCAACAGGAGCACAACCGGACTGGTGAACCGGCGGTTCGGTCCATCTTGGAGATTGACCACGCACGGCACTTAAACACGAATGACGGTGTAGAAGACGAAGAGAGCAACCACGCGGTGGTAGCGGACTTACTTGTTGCCTAGGAGAGTATGGCCGGGCTGGGCAGCGCGGCGGCGACGGCGACGGCGACGACGACGGCGACGGCGACAGCGAGAGGAGGAGAAAAATCTAATTTACTACACGAGAGATTTCCCAAACTAGGGGCTCCTCATACGGTAGTTTTGGTGTGCTTTGCCCAAAGGGTTGGTAGATATATATAGGAAGAAAAACTCCCCACATCTACATCAACTAGCAATATGGTACTAATTGATGTTGCATCCTCCACCTTTACTAATAGGCCTAATTAATTATTAAAGCCCATTAGTAAATAAAGACATGGGCCTTTGGGCATGAGGAAATCTGAGATATTTCATTATTTTCGGATTAATTAATTTCATGGATAAAATAATTCTAGAAAAGCCCAGAATTGAATTTTAAGCCACGAAAAATACTCCGAAGGCTCCGAAAATCTAGGGAAAAATTCTCAGAGATAATTTAGAACAAGACGAACCCAAATAAAATATTTGGAGCTCATGAAAAGATATTTTGGAGCATTTAAAATTAGATTATGCTCACAAACAAGTGAAAACAAGTTAGGAAAAAGCCAAAGAAATTCCCGAGGTATCCATGGAGATAGGTTGATGAATAGTGAGCAGGAAGGAGTGATTTGGATTTCATGGAAAAGATTTTAGGATACTTCTCAAGCAAATATTAAGTCGGAAAACAAATAATTTGATCGGTGAGAAAGACTAAGAATCTTTGGAGAAAGAAGATCGACTTACTAAACGCATTTTTAAAATCTTTTCTCACAACATGAAATAAATCAACAACCAAGCATCACATCAAACAATAGCTCGTCAAATTAATTTGGAAAAGCTTGAAAATTCACATTTTTCCTATAACTAAGTTCACGCTAGTTCAAACTAAGATTGGTAAATTTTATCCAAATATCAAAACATTTATTTTAATTAGTGTTTTCTATGCACAACCCAAAATTAGAAATTTTGGGGTGTGACAATTCTACCCCACTTAACAGAAATCTCGTCCCGAGATTCGAAGAGACTAGAGAGAAAGATAGGACGGATCTTCATGCCTTGTTGCTTGAGATACTCAGGACTTGTTGTTGTTGATGAGGAGACGCTACCCCACTTAACAAGGGCTTTACTTGACTTTGGAACTTCATCTTGTGGTCTTTGTTGGATCACAACATTGAGAGGGCATGCAAGCAACACAACAAGCAAGACAACACGCAGCACCACATCGACACTACACGTGCTTCTATAGAAATGGCGGTCATCCTAAGGAGTGGATTATAGATGATGAAAGGCAATCGTAAATTTGAACAAGACAGGGTCAGAAAAGTTTTAGTAAAACAACATAAACAAAACTTCAAGAACATAAGAAGTTAATAGCTCAAAGGAAGCTATCAAGGAGGAGACAATAAGACAAGGATGAGAAATAACAAATCAATGATCAAGGAGATGGAAAAATAGTTTTATAGCAAAGGAAGTTTTACAAATCGACCAGTGCTAACTAGGCTTGCGTCCTACAGTCAGCATTGCTCTGATACCACTTGTAACACCCGGTTTTAAGGACAAAGCCGAATGCACACCATATGCGAGCCCTAGTAATCAAACCTCACATATAGCTACAAATGAAGGGCAGTATCAATTCACAATGCTTAATATATAGCGAACTTAGCAAAAGAGATAACCTTAGAAAGCAATCAACGGATAGACAACTCTGATCTCCGGGTGCAGACTTCACTCCCCTGGATCCAACTGACTGGTTGATCACAAGCCTACATCCTTCAGACTCTAGCAAACTGATATCCAGCCTAAGGTGTGGGGGAAATTGCAAGGATGAGTCCATGTCGAACTCAGCAAATATAACAACAAGGTAGTATATTCCATAACCACATGATCAAGTATAATTGAATAATAAATATCTTAAACAATTGACATAAATGATCATCTTAACAAGTAAAAGTCATCATCCCTTATGTAAGGGTTCCAAGGCCGCTCGTATCCGTGAGCACGGCTAGTATACCAGTTTATTAAACTCTGCGCAGAGGTGTACACTTTCACTGTGAGTCGTGATTTGCCCTTCGCTTCGAGGTGATCAGCCTCTTAACCCACTACCATGGAAGGTCGGCGGGGTTCTTTGTGAAGCCTTTCAAAGGTTTAAATCTAACAAGTTAGGGCCGCTAGGTTTATGTGGCTTGCGAATGTAGAGCTCCCCTTCCGACAGCAGGCAATGACGTGCAGCCTATACACCCGATGGACGGAGGCCGCACTATATCCAACCGGAACACACCCTCTTGCGTCATGAAGGTAACCACTAACAAGCTAGAAAAGGTCCTCACATTGAGCTAAAAGCGAGCCATATAGCCCTCACATTTATCTTTGTAAGTCCCGGATGATCACTTACAAGACAAGTTCTTATGTTGCTAAAAAGTCACCTTGTTTATGTTTATAGCATATTCATTAATCAAGTTTCAAGATCATGGTCACAGAAAGGAAAACCCAAGCTATACTTGCCTTAAACACCGATCCTTCGGTAAGCTTTAATCTTCAACGTTTTCTTCTTCTTCTTCTTCTTGATCTCCAACTTCTTATAGATTACCAACGCAAAACTCACCGACTGGACAAGACCGAAAAGCACCACACAAGCATCCGAACAAGCATGCATAGCAAACATACTAGATTAGAACAATACACCAATCAATGAAAAGATTCAAAATCTAATCTACACATTGCTACGATCACACACACGCGAAGGGCACACTAATCGGAGCTATGGTAAAACAGAAACATCTATCGAAGGATTTACGTTGGAAAGAAAACTATATGCTTTATCTATTTTAATGATCATAAAACATGTATAAGATATCTCAGGGAAATATCTAAAATTGAGTTAAGTCATTTTATACTTGAGTTATTAGATTTAGAAAACTAAGATAAATTAATCATACCTTAATTATAAATATTTTGATATCATTTATGCAAATTAAATTGAAATATAATAACAAATGAGAGTATATATTCAAAACATATATAGCACGTATAAGCCCTTGCATTTATTATTTTTAAAAGGAAAACCAAAATGATGCAAGCATTACATCAGTTTAGGATTTATCAATGGAATAATTAATAATGTATTAAGGAGCGGATGTGCATGTATTATTTAATCAAAATAAACTTTAACTTTTTCAAATTAAAAGAACATGTAAGAACATCTACTCTATAACTGAATATGACGTGAGTTCAGCTAAACAAATTATAATCAAAACATATATTTAAATTGATATAACCAGTTTAATATTCATTTATTAAGGCCGACGTGGAAAACCTATATTGCTTGTAATTAATTTAGAAAGCTAGTTGCACATTAATCTTAATCAAGTTAATATTTAAGTTCACAATGTATACTCCTAAATCTGAGCTAAAACAAATCATGTTTTATTTATAAATGTTGCCGTATAGATTAATCAAATCAAAGTTTTAACTTTGCAAAAGTAAAATGCACGTGAGAGCATCTAACTCAAATTTTTGTACATAAGAAAGTGCTTAAACTAACCAAATAGAGTTTAAAACATATTTATATTGCTAGTAATCAAATTAACAATTACTCATAAATGATCGTTACTGTCCTATGTTTCTTTTAATTATTATAAAACCAATTACACTAACATTAATCAAATTAATATATAACTATATATGAAAAAAAACAAGTAACATGAAAAACATCGGTACTACTGCGTAGAGCTCGACGTTACGAAACCAACGCCACCGGAACGACTCGAATCGGACTTAAAACGAAGAAGCGACGGAGATTAAACGACCGATGGCAAACTTGTAATTAACTGTGTCGTGTACCTTTGGTCGTCTCCATCATCTGGATGTAGCAGAACGCTGTCATAGCCATAGGGGAAACTTTGGCAGGAGATGGACCAGCTCTGGCTGCCCATGCGCTAGGAGCCTTGTCGACTGCAGGTCACGGCAAGACGTACGTACAGAAGCTCAGGATGTTTGGCACTGACCTCACGACCTGAACATAGATGAAGACACATGTTGCCGGCAAATGACTTCTCATGCATGAATAATAAGGTATAAGGGGAGATATGTCTACGTGGAAGATGTCCAGCGCCTAGCATGGCTTGCTTCTTCATAGCCGGCTATCCAGTGTACGAACTCGTCATTTCTTCTATCTTCATGTAGTACGCTGGAGCTTGGAACAGCAAAACAGACAGGAGACAAGCAGGATCAGCTGACGCACAGCTACGGAATCATCGGCCAACACACTGCGGATGGGCATGCATGTCGCAGTAGGTGCACTGCGTTAGCAAAAGAGCAGCGTTTTGTTGGTCGGACAACGATCTCGAGAAGATGATCACGACTGGCAACAGGAGAACAACCGGACTGGTGAACCGGCGGTTCGGTCCATCTTGGAGATTGACCACGCACGGCACTTAAACACGAATGACGGTGTAGAAGACGAAGAGAGCAACCACGCGGTGGTAGCGGACTTACTTGTTGCCTAGGAGAGTATGGCCGGGCTGGGCAGCGCGGCGGCGACGGCGACGGCGACGGCGAGAGGAGGAGAAAAATCTAATTTACTACACGAGAGATTTCCCAAACTAGGGGCTCCTCATACGGTAGTTTTGGTGTGCTTTGCCCAAAGGGTTGGTAGATATATATAGGAAGAAAAACTCCCCACATCTACATCAACTAGCAATATGGTACTAATTGATGTTGCATCCTCCACCTTTACTAATAGGCCTAATTAATTATTAAAGCCCATTAGTAAATAAAGACATGGGCCTTTGGGCATGAGGAAATCTGAGATATTTCATTATTTTCGGAATTAATTAATTTCATGGATAAAATAATTCTAGAAAAGCCCAGAATTGAATTTTAAGCCACGAAAAATACTCCGAAGGCTCCGAAAATCTAGGGAAAAATTCTCAGAGATAATTTAGAACAAGACGAACCCAAATAAAATATTTGGAGCTCATGAAAAGATATTTTGGAGCATTTAAAAATTAGATTATGCTCACAAACAAGTGAAAACAAGTTCCGGAAAAAGCCAAAGAAATTCCCGAGGTATCCATGGAGATAGGTTGATGAATAGTGAGCAGGAAGGAGTGATTTGGATTTCATGGAAAAGATTTTAGGATACTTCTCAAGCAAATATTAAGTCGGAAAACAAATAATTTGATCGGTGAGAAAGACTAAGAATTGCTGGAGAAAGAAGATCGACTTACTAAACGCATTTTTAAAATCTTTTCTCACAACATGAAATAAATCAACAACCAAGCATCACATCAAACAATAGCTCGTCAAATTAATTTGGAAAAGCTTGAAAATTCACATTTTTCCTATAACTAAGTTCACGCTAGTTCAAACTAAGATTGGTAAATTTTATCCAAATATCAAAACATTTATTTTAATTAGTGTTTTCTATGCACAACCCAAAATTAGAAATTTTGGGGTGTGACAACAACTAGCATGTTTAATATTTTTATTATCTAGAGCATGTCATCACAAGATTAACACAACTAGAATTACCATTTTTTGACTTCTATAACTCAAGATATGCATCTGTCCGACTTAAAAGCATTTTTAAAAGCACTTTACAAGAATAAATAAAAACAGCAGAAACTTTATACTAACACATATCATATTATGACTCTACTGTGTAGATATACTCACAATAATTCTAAAAAGTCCTCATTTGCTATTTTACGATTTATTATGATTTTCTAAAGTTTCAGCCATAAAAGAAAAACAAACTTGCACCGAGGACCCCGAAGTTTCACGAAAACATATTCCAGCGAACAGGTCCTTCTAGGCACTATTCAACTGAGTCATAGATTTTGCAGTTAGCCCCCTGCACTTGTTCCAATTATTGCACGAGGTCCCTCACGCAAATCAGAACAGAGGAGGCGGAGGAGGATCGTCGGCCAGCCGATTTTTGGCCAGTGAGGTCGTCGTCGGCATCGGGGAAACGGTGGGGGAGCACCAGGGGACTAGTGCACACCCATGGGTGGCCTTGGCTCAGTCGAAGATGGCCCAAGGCGACTCGGCCATGCACGTGCGTGAGCCACCCGTAGCGGCATCGCTGGCGGTGGCGCTACGGCGGTGGAGAGAGTTGGGGAAGGGGCGCTGTGAGCTCGGCATGGCATGGCGAAGGTGGTGATGGCAGTTGTAGGGCTATGAGGTGCTCGGGGGTGGAGGAACGATGGTGGCCATGGAGCTTGTCCTGGCGGCCATGGCTGGCGCGTCCGCGCTCGTGAGCAGGAAGGGAGTGAGACGACACGGAGAGGGAGAGGGCGAGCACGAAAGCGCTGTGGAGCTCGGCGTCTGCTCTAGAGGAGCAGGGGCGCGTGGCAAGGGTGTGGGGCGCTAAGCTCGGGCATGGCCGCCACGGATAGGGCATGCATCGCCCTTTGGGGCCTTTCCCAGAGCACGTGGCGGGCAACGGTATGGCCGGCGTGGGAAGCGTTTTTGGGCTAGTTACAGGTCAAATTGGACCTTGGGCCCAAAAGCAAAGTTGAAGCCCATGAACTGCTCTACATCTTTCATTAAGGGCGCCGAGTCATTAGAGAAATGGATTAATGGGTAATTTAGCCCGGAGTTGACACTATTAGCGACCAATCAAGGATTAAGCCTTGCTCTGCTTGAGCTCGAATTACTTGGTCAAAATGTGGTCAAAGTGATTCCAACTTTTTGTCTGTCCTTCTCCAAGATGTAAACTCTAACTTTTATTTTGGGATCAAGTCAAGTTGCTTAACAAAAACACGACATGCCAACTATCCTTGCCACTAATCTCAGACTTAGAATATTTTGCAGGGCTAAAAACAACATTGGGTTTAGTTTTGGGTCCTTAGTTTGACTAAGTTAGGGACCAAACTAGCTCATGACCCTTGAATAAAGTTTGTTATGCACCTCTTGGTCTGCAACTTTGATTAAAGGATCATGGACTGGTTTAGCTTGGTTAGGGAGATACAATTCTCCAAAGTGGGGTACACGAAACTAAAACCGAGATTCAGTTAACTCTTGGAAACAGTTAGTCTTTGCTGATTTTGAAACTAACTTCGAAGATCCAAATGAACTCCAAACTTGATGAGACTTGCTTCATTATTTCCAGCACAAAGTGTACTTCAACTCATATTAAGGAATCTAGTTGAGTTACCATATGAATTTGGAAGATAAAAATATCACAACATGTCAACTCGTTGTTGTCAATCAGGGAGAAATATTTCTAAGAGGCCAAGACAACACTGCATTCAGACTTGAAGCCACTATTGGAGCCACTTAGGGGTTGAATCAGGGCATGGTCCAAAAATAAAGTTTGTTCTACTCCACTCAAACTCTAACTTTTATTTAAGGTCCAACTCCATGCAAGCATTCTAAACAGTTGGTCAACATAGGTCAAAACCATACCATGAAAAAGACAAGTTTAGCCATTCCCACACTTAGAAGCATTTTCTTTACATTTTCTCAACACGAACTCTTCATGAGTTTTGTTCATGAGTTCAATTAGAGTTCTTTGAGCAAGGTTGCAAGGTTTGGCCGACATCCCATGTTTCCATTTGCTAGATGAAGTAATTTAAGCAAAAATGTAACTTATCATTTCATGTGACTTTTTAGCTCCAATCTTCATAAAACTTTTCCTTTGTTCAAGATGGATGCATGTTGATGTAATGTACATGAAACAAGCATGTTTAACATTGCTCTTCTTGAAGTCTTAACAAGGGTCCACATGTAAGCAAAGATGTGTTGTCCAAGTTTAAGTTGGGACTCAATTTCATAGATTGGACCACAACACCTTCATCATCACTTCAAAATTATGAACTAGATATCATAATCATTGCTTGACATATCCTACTTAAGTCCAATTTTGCTGTTTAACTCGTGACTCGCGGTGTTACAAATATCAAAAACCCTGTTCAAACGCTTATAACCCTTTCCCAAAATCTTGTCTATCAAATCTTTTTCTTTCTTCAGAAACTTCCCAAGAATTTCAACTGCTTTAACTTCAACAACAGAGACAAAATCTTCATCTTTGGAGTACTTCTTTGGATGGAAAGCTTCATTATCTAGAAACAAATAATTCTTTCCTTTCATAACCTTCTCATGAAAATGAACACAACTCTAGCCCCTTTTTAGAGGCCAAATTCGAGCTGCAATATATTCTTCACAAAAATCATGAGCACTTTGCATACTGGCAGCCAACTTATAAACCTTTTCGTAAGTTCTAGAGTTCTTTGAACTTGGAAAATCAGGTTTGCAATCAAAAATATTCTTGTTCGTCTTCGCGGGTAATGGATATCATTTTCCAACTTTCCTTGTATCATCTCTTTCTTCAACAAGAGAAACTAAATGGTAAAACCAGTATCGATACCAATTTTCAACCCACTTATTCTTGGAAGCCGGTGAAATCTGCTTGGCACCTTGAGTAGGCTTAAAACTACAGCAACCAAAGTATTTGATAATAGTTTTGCCATCCACCGTCTTCTTTCTAAACTGAGTATGCATCTCATGAAGATTACAAAAAGCTCCAATATCCAAATTTGCTTTTTGAGATTTCACTGCCCAAACAAAGAGTGCAATCTTTGCTATCCCATTCAGACTCAAATGATGCATCTCAATATTGTACGCCTTCAAAATTTCTTCAATAAAATCTTGATAGGGCATGCGAAGACCAGCAGTAAATTTAGCCTCATCCACTATAATTTAGCCTCATCCATCAAAGTTTTTCCATAAATTAAGGACTTCGTATCATCTCTAATTAATTCTGACTCAGATGCGGAGACATCTGACAAATCCTCTTTAGATCCGAAATGATCAGATTCGACTGGTGAATTTATAGAAACATTCTTCTCTAGATCAGACATCTAGAAAACATGAAAAAAACTCAGCAAGATAAAAACAATAATAGCAAAAAAAGAAGAAAAATAGAAAGAAACAAAGTAAAAAACTAACCTTAGTTAATCGAACTTTCACCACTGGAAAGAAACAGTCTGGGAAAGAGAATTTGGCTTCTATAAAACTTTTGACTTTGCTTCAAAGAAAATTTCAACAGAACCTCCCCGTCTTTGACAAAGCTACAAAAATAGGAGGGGAGGACGCAGTATATATAGGCTGCTTCGGGTCAAACGCAATGGTTCGAATTCTGTTGGTCAAATTCGACCGTTGCAGTTCAAAAATCAACTATTCATAAGTCTAACGGATATAAACGGCCAACTCCAAAGTTTGGCACGACATTTTCTTGTCTTCATTCTCAAAATTCGAACTTCACGGAATTCAGACCTTTGGAGTAGGCCTTCGTCTATGAGGGGCTGCTGTTGGGAATTTAACTTCGTATAGCCCCAAACTTTGGAGTTGAAACCTTAAAATTCTGTAACAATATCTGTTTGTAGGGAAAAAGGGAGCGAAGGCAACATTTTGACTTTGTATAAAAAGATTCGGCTTGGCTTAGAAGATGGAGAAATCAAGATGTAGAAGAAGTCGATACCAAGAGCGAAGACAAAAGTTTGGCTTCGCTAATAAGAATTCGACTTCGCTGATTAACGAAGACAAAGAAAGGCAGAGCAGAAATCAACTAAGTCAGAAGATAAGGTTTCCCCGGAAGAATGATGGCTAAATAAAAGAATGAAGACTGAAGTAGTGCAAAATGATCACTTCGCCCTTGAAGTACAAAATGGATGTAAATATTTGAGTTTGGGGTAAAATAGCCATTTTATGTAAAAAACGAAGACTGGGCCCCGATAAATACCCCCTCTAACATGTATAGTAAGATCATGAAATGAATACAACTTTGCCTTGTGTTCAAACTTTTGATGCTTGAGTAATTTCTTACCCAACAGACCGTTTTGATCAAAATCGGTCCGGAGCTCAACCAAAGAAGGAAGTGGTGAAGCAAGTTTACTGCATGAAGTATGATGGTTGAAAGAAGAAAAGTTTAGATCTGAATTCAACTATTGAAAAGCCAATTACATTGTTGAAAAATCTGGCTATTGATGGCAAAGAAGTGGGGAAATCATCTATATATATTCTAGGTGCCAAATCTGAACAAAAGAAGGTGAGAGTGCCCAAAATCAAGAAAGATTTCCCGCTATCTAAAACATAAATAAAACCGATATGCTCAATCAGTTTACCAAAGTGGCAAGAAAAGAAGTTACAGAAGCTTAGTGCAGAGAAGCTAGAAGAAAAAGGCTTGGCATGGGTTTCCTAAACGAAGAATTCAATTTGGAAGTGCACTATCATCCAGGAAAAGCCAATGTTCTAGCAGATGCACTTAGTCAGAAATCTCATTGTAATACCTTAGAAGCCTTGTTGGAAGATGGGTTTAATCTATTGCATCCTGTTGTGCTACACAATATCATTGTCAGTTGTTCACTTGAGAGCAAAATCATAGAACTACAGAAGACAGATGTAGGTGTGTTTCACATCAAGAGAAAGATGAAAGAACAGGAAACCAAACATTTTAGGTTAGATGAAAGAGGTGTGCTATGGTTCAAGGACCGACTTGTGGTACCGAAGGACCATGACTTAAGAAATCAAATCTTAGATGAAGCTCATTCATCCAAGTTGTCCATCCATCCGGGTAGTGGCAAAATGTAATAAGATTTGAAAACCCGTTTTTGGTGGACCAAGATGAAGAAAGAGATCGCTGCCTGTGTCGCTAGGTGTGATAATTGCAGTAGAGTCAAAGCTGAGTGTTTGAAGCCTGTCGGATTGCTCCAACCTTTGTCTGCTCCAGGATGGAAGTGGGAGGAGATCAGCATGGATTTCATTGTTGGACTCCCACCCACTCAAAAGGGTTTTGACTCGATATGGGTATCGACAGCATCAGTATGCAAAAATATTCATAGCTCAGATAGTACGCTTGCATGGGGTACCAAGAACAATTGTGTCAGATAGGGGATCTTAATTTACTGCTCGGTTTTGGGAGCACTTGCACAAGCTATTAGGTACCAACCTCGTTCGAAGCTAAGCATATCACCCTCAGACCTCTAGGCAGACTGAGCGAGTAAATCAAATCTAATAAGATATGTTGAGAGCATGTGTGATCTCTTCCAAGGGTTCATGGGAAAAATGGCTACCTTTAGTCGAGTTTTTCTACAACAATAGTTATCAAGAGAGCATCAAAGATGGCTCCTTTTGAGGCTTTGTACGATAAAAAATGTAGAACTTTGAATTGGGTTGAGCCCAGAGAAAGGAGATACTATGGCATTGATTTTGTCATAGAAGCCAAAGAGCAAGTGTGTATTATCCAACAATATATGAAAGCTACTCAATCTAGGCAAAAGAGTTATGCTGACAAGAGAAGAAGACCAATCAAATTTGAGGTAGGTGACTACTAAAACCTCAAGGTATCACCCATGAAAAAGGTGCAACGGTTTGAGGTGAAAAGCAAACTAGCACCTAGATATGTACGCCCATACAAGATCATCGAGCGAAGTGGAAGGGTAGCTTACAAGCTCCAGTTACCTCTAGAGATGCGAGCCATATTCAATGTCTTTCATGTTTCTCAACTTAAAAAGTGTCTTTGCATACCTGATGAAGCCATTGAACCCGCCAATATTAAGCTCCAATCAGATTTGACTTATGAAGAAAAACCAATCCAAGTGTTGGAAGAAATGGAAAGAGTGACCTAGAGCAGGGTCATCAAGTTCTACAAAGTGGTGTGGAATAACCATGGTGAACAAGATGCCACGTGGGAACGGGAGGATTATTTACGTGATGTTTATCCTACCTTTTATGAAAAATGGTAGGTCTTTCAAATCTCGGGTCAAGATTTCTATAAGGGGAGGGGCTGTATCACCCTAGTGTTAAGCATTGATTTGGCACTTGAATTTCATGAACACAAGCATCATCCAAGCATTCATGAGCATGAGCATATGGAATTTCATCTTATTCTTTACATATTATCACATGTGATGTTGATTATATACATGCATATGCTTGTGATCATGTGGGACCAATGCAAGAGATGGTTGTGAGGTCACAAAAACAACTTAGACATGTCTAGGATGGTAAATGGAACAATGTTTGTATTCATGACATGGGCCAATTTTGCTTCTAAGTCCTAGTTTACTCATAATGTCCTTTTTCATGATCATACTTTGACCAAAGTTGAACTATAACCTAGATTGTTTGCATGGCGGTGCACCCTTAATAAAAGTTGTAGTTCTTGACATGGGTAACAAACTTTATTTTAGGTCCATGAGCTAATTCAGTGCATAACATAGTCAAAAACAGCTCCAAAGTAGCAATGAAATGTTGTTTCTAGACTTTGAAATTTTGCTATCAAAACACAGATTTTAGTTTCAAGTGCACCACTTTGGAGCTCTGTAGTTTCATAACCATAGCAATTTCAGCAATGCTTCTTAAAGCAAAGTTGGAGATCTCACATAGCTCTACAACTTTCACTAATACCATTTTCACTAAATCGCCACGGATTAGGAGTTATAGGAGCACGAAGTCGCTCTGTCAGTCAGCTCCTTCACCCGTTTGAACCGGCCGGGGTAGCAGCCATCGTGGCCGACCGGCCGTAGGCTATGGCTACCACTTGGTGTCCATACGCTGGTGCCTCCCCCGCATGTTTGGCCAGAGCGGGTAGAAGAGGGCACCACATCATGCTCGCTCACTCTCTCGCGCTCACTCTCTCTGCCTCACCTCGCTCTCGGTCTCTCTCCCATAGCCAAGTAGCGTCATCGCCACCGAGCTCCGCCGTGCTTGCTCTATGTCATTGCTGCACCTTCATCTGATTCATCACGCTCATAGCTCCACCATCATCTCCTCTACCTCCCTGACCCGCCATTGTCACCATTCGAGCCAAAGTATAGCCACATTGTGCGTCACCGCCGCCGCCATGGCCACAAAGCTCGTCTTTGCTAGCCATATCCACTGCTCCTCGTACCTTTTTCTCCCCTGGTCCATCATCATCTTAGGTCCCAATAGCTCACATCATAGTCGGTTGAACCGCTACCATCACCGTCACGTGGGAACGTGCGATCGCACCGCGCGCGTTCACCATGGCCGTGAGCTCAAGCTCGCCGCGGCCATCCCTGACTAGACCCCATCATCCCCCTCTAGTGCGTGTTGCCGCATTGCCGTGAACCCTAGCACCATCCCCGTAGATGAAGTTAACGAAGTCAGAATGAAACATAGAGCAAGAAATTACAAAATCATCAACAATCAATTGTACAAGCAAGGAATTTGTGAACCACTTCTCAAATGCATATCAGCAGAAGAAAGAAAAGAATTGCTATAAAAAATACATGAGGGGATTTGTGGCACACATCCAGGGGCAAGATCCATGGCAGGGAAAACATTCCGATAAGGATTTTATTGGCCTTCAGCACAAAGTGACAGCAAAGAAATAGTTAAATCTTGTCACAATTGTCAAATGTCTGCCAGCAAAATAAGAGCTCCAGCAACAAACTTACAAACAATAGAACCAACTTGGCCACATGCAAGATGGGGAATTGACATAATAGGCAAATTACCCCCAGCTCAAGGAAATTTCCAATATGTAGTTGTGGCAGTGGAATATTTCACAAAGTGGATAGCCAAGCTAGTAACAAATATGTCTTCATTCACAATGAAATTTTTTTATGGCAAAACATCATATGCCGTTTTGGAGTTCCAAGACACATTACAGTAGACAATGGGACTCAATTTGACAGTCAAGATTTCAGAGATTATTGTCAAAACATGGGAATCAAACTATGCTTTGCCTCAGTTAGACACCCACAGTCAAATGGGGCAGTTGAAAGAGCAAATGGAATCATATGCACTAGAATTTCAAAATGCCTAGTGGGGCTTCCTAAGGGAAAATGGGTTGACAAATTACCAAAAGTTGTTTGGGCACACAACACAACAGTATCAAGATCAACAAACTTTACACCATTCAAGTTGTTGTACGAAGAAGAAGCAATGACACCCGAAGAAATAAAATTTCAAGGCCCAAGAACAAACATCCAAATAATTGAAGAAGAAAAGCAAGTAACAAACAAGGATTTGCTTGAAGAAGAAAGAATGAAAGCAATCCAGAACCTTGAGAAGTACCAGAAAGAAACAAAGGATTGGTATAACAAGAAAGTAAGACCAAGACAATTATCCCCATGCGACTTCGTTCTGAAAAGAAAGAGAAATGAAGACATAGTCGAAAAGTTTCAACAGAAATGGGAAGGGCCATATATTATCACAAGAACAAATAAATTGGGAGCATTTCACTTGGCAAACATGAATGGAGAAGAAATTGACCACACCTGGAACATTGAGGCTCTACGGAGATACTACCCTTAGACTCCAATTTTTTTACAAGTTCTATGATAGAAGTAGACTAGTTTTTACATTATAAAGTTTCAATATAAATGTAAATGAGCTGCACTCTTTTTCCACTCAGGGGAAGCCCTTCATAGGGTGAGTGGTTTTTTAATGAGGCAGTCTCTATTATAAATTCTCATCAAAAATAAGTGAGAAACTATTCCCCTAAGTCTTAAAAGTACAGCAAAAAACTAAAAAGCCAAAGAGTATACTTAAATATACTCAAATATCGGCCAAAATAAACTAAAATAGGTAGCATCATTTTTTGAACAAGCAAAAATTAATGCTAACCTATCTAAACAAATATTCTATCTACTTTTCAGTTTTTTCAAATTCACTAATGTGAAATTTGACTTCTAAGCGAAGTCTACGTGTTGCCTTCGCAAAAAAGTGAAGGGATGACGTTTTTCAAATTCACTAAGGTGAAATTTGACTTCTAAGCGAAGTCTACGAGTTGCCTTCGTAAAAAAGTGAAGGGATGACGTTTATCAAATTTTCAATAAGGTGAAATTTGATTTCTAAGCGAAGTCTGCGCGCTGCCTTCGCAAAAAAGTGAAGGGACGGCGTTTTTCAAAATTCATTAAGGTGAAATTTGACTTCTAAGCGAAGTCTACGTGTTGCCTTCGCAAAAAAGTGAAGGGACGATGTTTTTCAAATTCAATAAGGTGAAATTTGACTTCTAAGCGAAAGTCCAGACGTTGCCTTCAAAAAAAGTGAAGGGACGAAGTTTTTCAAATTCACTAAGGTGAAATTTGACTTCTAAGCAAAGTCTACGCGTTGCCTTCACAAAACAGTGAAGGGACGGTGTATTTCGAATTCAATAAGGTGAAATTTGACTTCCAAGCGAAGTCGCGTTGCCTTCGCAAAAAAGTGAAGGGACGACGTTTTTTTAAATTCACTAAGGTGAAATTTGACTTCTAAGCGAAGTCTATGAGTTGCCTTCGCAAAAAAGTGAGGGGACGACATTTTTCAAATTCACTAAGGTGAAATTTGACTTCTAAGCGAAGTCTACACTTTGCTCACAAAATTTCAAACATCAATATAAAAGTATGCAAAATTCAATTCCATCATAAAACTAAATAATTTATTACATATCAATAAGAGAAGTTTAAAACAAAAGTTACAACGGTCACTTTACGAAGCTACAATAGTTGCAAAACTTCACTAATCAAGTCTTCAATGACCCTATCCAACATATGATCAACTTTACATCGAGAAAATCTTTAGAAACATAGCTTGGTGAAGCACTCGAACATGATGACTAGGAAAAATACAAAGTATCAAATTAGTTTCCATCCCATCCAAATTCCACAAGAAAAGAAAAAGAGTTAAAACAAACTACCTAAGAAATTTTGCTGAAGTCAACAATTCACGGTAAACAAGATTTCTTGTTCTCAGCAATAAGATTTTTAGATTCAAAATCTAGAAATAGCACATATCATCAGCAAAAAGAACCATGATGACCAAAAAACAAAGCATCATAACTTAACGCTTACGTCAGCTTACGTTCAACAAATGTATCAAATGTAGGGTTCGCCTCATTAGTTGCATACTCCAACCACAACGAAGGATCAACGACAAAGTTGTCCTTACACATTAACAACGGCAAAACACCAACTTCATCCTGCTAAGTTCAATATTTATAAATGTCAAACATCTTTCAAAAGCCTCACCCCTCAGCTTAAAACTAAAAAACTAACTACGAGGACAACTAAAATGGGTGATCACCAACATCATCATCCCCTGGCATTTTCCTCTTCGCGTTTGTCTTGCTCTCTTTGCACCTTCTCATTAGCGGCAATTTCTTTCTCAAGCTGCTTCAAAAAGAAAACAAAATATTAGTATAAAAAAAACCAGAAAACCAAATACAAAAAAAAAAAAAAATAGGGAGAGTAAAACTCTTAATCCAACCTTCTCCATCTTCTTCTTCATCTTCAGAAAAGCATTCTCCCTGCCACCCATGTTCCAACATTGATTAAAATATTTTTTGCAAAGTAATTGAGTCCAAGAAGTAACCTGACTGAATTGCTCCACAGAAGGAAACTTATAATCATTGTCCAACATTTGTTCATACAAGGGATCTTTTGCCTCTTTCATTAAGTGGAAAAGTGCACGAGTTGCATAAACACAACTCAAATCAGCACTAGTCTGAATAATAGTTGGCAAATCCTCATACTGACGGCACAACCAAGCAAAAAATGGATCAAACTCTCCAAGCTCCCAACAAGGATCTTCTGGCTTCGCTCCAAACTTGTCATATCAATTTTTGCAAAGTTCCCACAAACGGTTGCACTTATCATGAAAATTTTGATCTTTCTCAGCAGACTTCTTCTCAAGATAATTTTTCTCCTTCACAATCTTATTAAGATCTTTTTTCAAATTATCAAAATCTTCAGTCTTTGCCTCAAGCTTGGCTCCAACAGAGATACATTTTGACTCCATGTCATGGAGAGCTTCAACTATCTCTATGCTCTCTTTCTCTTTAGCAGCAAGCTGAGACTTCAAAGATTTAATCTCTTCAATCAAACTTTTCTCGCGAAGTGCCGCATTCTTCGCATCTTCTTTAAGAGATTTACGCAAACTACTTTGCAAAAGAGCGTTCTACAAAATATAACATCAAAACATTCATATATATATATATATATATATATACAAAGTCAAAAACATACAAAGCAACACATGTAAATCAACATGAGAAGTTAAGCCAAATTTACATACAAAGTTAGACAAAAACATACAAACCTTGTAAATCATGGTAACACTAGCGTCTGCCAACTCAAGGGAAGATTTACCAACAAGTTCAGCCTTCGCGTCAGGAACTGCGAAGGCATTATCAATGCACCTTGACAACTTTAATTCTGGCTTCTTTGGCATAATACGAAGTTTGTCCAAGCCAATCCCAATAAATTTGAAAGTGTCTAAATTCACACCTTGAGCTTGGCAGTACTCCAAACAACGTTTGTATGCCTCTGGGTCCACTCCATCAGGAATAGTTTCCAAAGCTTCAGCTGGAGTAGCAGGTTCTTGGGCCACCTCTTTCATTTTCCCAACATCCATAGTCGTCTCTCTTTGAGACGAAGGGTATGGGAAAAATTCCTCTGCATAAAAAAGAAAAGTCGAAAGTTAGTAAGTCAATAATCAAAGTCAAAAGTAAAAAAGCGGGCACAAAGAAAACAAAACAAACTTACCCATAGAAACACCCTTCTCAAGTTGATATGCAACTTTTTCACCAGCATTTACATCAATTGTGGACTCGGAAAGACGAGAAGCACGGGCATTTTCGGCCTCTTCGTCAAAGATATCATCATCAGGATCATCAAAATCAAGGGTAACGGTAGTAGTACCCTTACCCTTGTGAGCTTTAACTTTTAGAGCATCATTCTCCACAGGCCCACCTCCCAAATCCGTATCTTGCATCTCAACTTGGGGAGATGAGGCAACGTGAAGAGTAGCACCAACATCTCCTGTAGTCCCTGGTGGAGTTTCGGCAACAAACCTTTGAGAAGATGGCTCAGCAGTCTCCTGTGAAGACAAAGTAGCAACCTCACCTTCTTCTTGCAACTCTATAGTCCCAGTTGCAGTAGCAATAGTAGGAGAATGAATAGGAATAACCGGAGAAGGCAAAGTATCTTCGCCAACATTAACTTGAGACGAAGACAAAGTAGCTTCGCCCAAATTAACATTAGAATGAACATTGGCCTCCAAATTCTGGAAATAATCACCAAGCGGAGTCAACATCGGTGGAGTCAACCCACTAGAATTAAAAACTAAACTAATCATCCTCACCTCTTCATCATGAGCCAGTTGACTAAGAGTCTCCTGACCCATATCTTCATCACTTCCCCCAAGCTTCTCAGAACCAGAAGGAGAAGCAACCTTCTTCTTCTTGCTAGTCTTCTTAGCAAGTTGTTCACCAGCTCTTTTCTTCTTTGTTACATTTTCTATACCCGACTTCGCGCTACGAGTATAAGCTGGTAGAGGTCTCTCACCATATCCGATCTGAGCAATATTATGACAGAACCGCCCAATTTATATAAGATCAAGTATGGCTGTCCCCGTTTAACACGTTGATGCGCGCATACTTTCACTTATATAAACCCAATAGTCTGCTGAGTGTCACGAAGGACCTCGGTAAATCAACATCATAACTAAGATTGCATGATTAAGCTAATACACATCACATATATAGAGTTGTAGCAAAAATAATATTACAAATGGGTTCACAAATAATAGTACAAGTTTGGGTTTCAAAACCGGTTAAGGGAAAACGACATAGCTTTCAAATGATTACATTAATATAAGTTTCAAATACATTGCTAGCATAAGTGGCATCCTCTGATAAAAGCATATAGATGAGAAATAAATATAGAGTCACCGAGCCCACCGGTCGTTAGTCACCATCTTCAGTAGGCCAAAAACTTCACCTGCAATATGGTGAGATAAACCCTGAGTACTCGAATGTACTCAACTAGACTTATCCGTCATAAATCAGAAATAAAATGACTCCAAGGATCATGCAAGACTTTATAAGTGGAGCTAGCTTGACAACATTTAGCATAAAAAGCCACTAATTCAGCTATATATTTTATAATTCAATCATAAAGTTAATTATAGATATTCATCTCTAGATTAGCAACTAACCTGTGCCAAACATGTAGAATATCATTTAATAACATGCAATAGTAACCACAGCCGGTGTAACATTTCCATGTTCATCATAACCATCAAATTCCATAGTTCAATTACTACGATGCTGGGACTAGTCAAGTTTCTCACTATCCGGGAGATGGCGATTCGAATCGATTTCAACCAGCTGGGAATTTATTCCTAACACAAACCCAGACATACCTACACCAAGGTAGTCTTAGGTCACCTTTGGTACAACTTAGGTCCACATTTCACGGGTTCGATCAGCGCCACACAATTAGGGACGACCAGTTGCCAGGATGTTCAGGCCCGACCTGCCCTTGGGCTCACGTCTGGCTCCCCACATATCCTTACAACCATCTAGAGTGCGCACTCTTATAGAACGGGGCCAGGCCTGAGTTGAGCTACTCAGCTTCGCGGTCGGAACGAGTTATCCAGCCAGCTAAGTGAGAGTCGAAATGTCAACGGGGAATTCCCCGTCGTGGGTTACTGCCCCATCCCCGTCCCCGCGGGGGAAAATTTCCCCCGTCCCCGTCCCTGTGAAGGCTCACGGGAGCATTTCTTCCCATCCCGTCCCCACTCGGGATTTAATCCTCATGATCCCCATCCCGCATCAAGCCATCAACGCACATAGTAGTTCAATGCACATGTGTTGAGTCCTCAATGCACACATGTAGTTCAATACACCAACTTTGTATAATATTTACTCATATAATATATGCCACATGGTCCGAAGCGTACACCAAACTAATTAGTGCTTTCCTTTACCCACTATATCAGCATGACATGGATCACAAAAACCTAACCCTTTTCCCTATAGAACCTTCTTTGTCTCCGCCCAGAGAACTTGTTGGGGTTGTGAAGCCACCCCCTTGCAATCTGCAGCTCGTTTAGCTCCTTCACTGCAACAAAATGGATGGTTGCTCACGATCAAAGTTACGCCATTTGTCTGAATAAACAGTAGGTTTCAACTTTCAATGTATGATTGGAAAATGAAATGTGATGAAGTTTCAATTTGTACAAGCAAACACACCTTGAGATCCTTTGAAGTGCGGTAAGAATATGAGGCAAAGGACAGTTTTCTAATCTCGAGACCACTTGCCGGCTCAAGCCTCCAAACCGTGCCACACCATCAACCAGACTTCACAACCTCACACAATGTCCAAGCTCGATGATGCTTCGCGTTAAACCCCTTTACTATCAATCGCTTCTATATGCCCTTTCTCGAACTTACGACGGTGGGTTGAGAAGGAAAAATGAGTTAATACATGTACATGACATGGTCGAGAAGGAAAACAAGTTAATACATATGTACGGAACATGCAAAACTGCAATTGCTTCCATATTTCCATTTACTTGCATTTACTCGCGTCAATTTGTAAACATGAAAAGGGCATCACTGTACCTTTAGTGGAACTTCAGGTGCTTCCCTCGGTGGTTTCCCTTGCCACCATCATTTGCCAATATCATCTCAAATTTCTTTGTAAAAGAGTAAAGCCATCAACATACCAATCAAAATGCATGAGAATTAATACTTACTTCTAGTGAACCAATGCCAAGGTAAAAGAGTAAAGCCATCACATAGTATCTTGTGGAGTTTCCAACCACAAAGTAGTCACCATCTGCACAACCAATTACAAAGTGAAAACAGAAGAATCAATTTCATGGACAATACAACGATTGCATCACCAACTAGGAATCCAGCATAGTTTGCTTGGCACAACAACACAAAAGTAGCACCATAAGTTTACAAGTTCATGGGCTCATCACAAAGAGGCATTACAACACAAAATGACAAGTTCATAACAATCTTGGAAGCAAACACTAAGGATTGATACAACAGCCCAAAGAAATGACCAACCGACCCAACTCTTGTCTTCAAAGTTCAAACAAGTGCCGGTCCCTATATCCAACAACCAGCAAAATAAATACAATTAGTCAAGTATGAGTCAACAAAGAGACTAAAGTATTTATCAATTTTAGTTTTACACTTTACCTCAATCCCATCTTGGATCTCTTGAAGACAACTCCAAAAACTAGCAGTTTCAACATTGTCTTCACCTACGTGAAAAGCATTAGAAGAATTAGTTTAGAACCATGACACTTGTAGAATGTATGGAGTATACCACAAATGGGACAGCACAAGTACCTTGGTATTTGTTTCGCAGCCAGTTCTGTGAACACATTAAAGCCTCCAGGATATCTGAATTAAGCCTACTACGGTGCTCACTAAGAACACGTCCACTAGTGCTAAATGCAGATTCAGATGCAACTGTACTAACTGGGATGGCAAATATATCTCGTGCTACCTTCCTCAATATGGGATAACGTGTCCTAGCTACCTTCCACCAATCAAGAATCTTGAAGTTTTCTGTCTCAATTGGAACCAACTCATCTTCCAAGTACCTTTCTAGCTCTGATTTGAATCTAAATGTTGTTGGCCTTCTACTAGCAACACGTGCACTGATTATAGACAATACACCCGAACTGGAAAGTGGAGGAGCTGAGGATTCTGTATTATCTTCATCCTCTTCCACTTCATACTCCTTCATCAAATCATACAGACAGTTTCTAATCTCAGTAACCCTCTCTGTACACTCTTCATGTGAGTGACCAGTGAGGGTTTCAATGAACCCAAGGAGGAAGTCAGTCTTAAAGCGGGGATCTAAAATGGTGGCCAATCCCATTGGTCCTTGAATCTCCTTCCAATACTTATTAAACTTCTCATTCATTTCAAATGACATTTTCTCTATAATGGGATTGCCACAAAAACTCCATTTTCTAATTTGCTCTTTAGCCTCACAGATTTTAAGAAGATGAATATTGGCTGTCACATAATTTGTCCTAGAAAATACTCTTTGTAATATCATTAAACAACTTGAGTCTACCAACTACCTCTCTACAAAAATCCCATTCTTCCTCACTAGGTGCACAATCATACAACTTGTCAACAATTGATGCACGACTAAAAACAGCTTTGTAAGGCATTGCAATGCTAAGCATCTTGAAGGTAGAGTTCCACCTAGTCTTGCAATCAAGGCCTAACTTGTGTTCCAATTTTACTTTGACATGTTTAGCAATTTCTTCAAATTTCTCTATTCTTTTAGGTGTGGCTGTCCAATAGGCAACACTCTCACAAATTTTTGCAATTGAATCCTTTATCACCTCTAAACCATCCCTCACAATCAAGTTTAGAATATGGGCAAGACAACGCATATGTGACTTTCCATCCAACATTAGCTTTGATTTGCCTATCTTCTTGACAAGTTCAGGGATTACCTTATCATTAGTGCTACAATTATCAAGAGTCAAAGTTGAGATCTTTTCATCTAAGTTCCACTCCACCAATGCTTCATAGAGCACTTCACTGATAACTTCAGCTGTGTGTGGAGCTAGGACATAGATAAACCTAGAAATACATGACAACAACAATATTTTATCAAGGCAATAAACTGAATATGATGGCAGCAAGAAAAAAATCAATTTTTGATGAAATACCTCATGATAATGTCTCTAAGTGCCCATGAATCATCAATGAAATGAGCTGTAATAGCCATGTACCCTCTTCTTTGGTTATCCGAGGTCCACAAGTCAGTAGTAATAGCGACTCTTGACTTAGTTCCAGCCATGTAGGATAGTGCCTTTTTCTTTTCTTCCACATATGTATTCATAATATCCTTCCTAAAAATTACAGCAAGAAAAGGTAAAAAATTTAGAATAAAACTTTAGTGCAAACACACACAACAATGACAGCTAGGTAGTGCCAAATATTACCTAATAGTGTTTCTAGTCATCATCTTGAATAATGGTTGTAGTGCACTCACAAACCTTCGAAAGCCAGCATGGTCAACAATACATAAAGGATACTCATGCAGCACAATCATGGCAGCAAGTTCCTTCCTAGCAACTTCTGGATCAAATGTGTAATTCTCCACTGATATTTTCCCTCCTTCTTTGGAATCGAACCTCAAGACTGATTGTTCAAGTGGCTTCTGCTGACCCTTCAGCTTGATCTTTTTAAGTGTGCAGATTTTCAAATGATCATGTAGATGCCTTGTGCCATTTGTGCTTTTCCCTCCAAGCTGCTTGTGGCAATGAAGGCATTGAGCCTTCACAGTACCACAGACTTTGACCTTCTTGAAATCGTTCCAAACAACAGAAGTCAGCTTTCTCTTAGTGCCAAAGTCCATGTCTTTGGGCTCATCTTCATCAATTTGTATCGGCTCAGAATCATTAACAGATTCAGTTTGTGGTGGAAGTGATTGTGAATCTTGTTGGCTGCTACTCCCGCTGCCTTGAGTTGCGTTCATAGTGAATCTGACAATTGACAAATAAATATGAATGAAATCTGTGACTATATATGAAATATGCAAACATAAATAAAATGCACCAAAACATGCTACAATAATCTAAACCTCAGAGCATAGAATATAAATATGAACATTGTAGCATACTATGTAAATCATTACACACACATACATTCAATAATAATCTGAAGTTTTAACTAAATGATTCAGAACCATGGATTTTAGTTGCATTCATTCATAAATCATAACCATGGAATATAGTTTACACATGCAAAAAATGTTAATATAAACAAGCTAATAAGAGAAGAAGGTTAGCGAGATTATAACCGACCCCATGGATTTTAGTAGGCGGTGGCCACCGTCGATTGATGCTTCTAGAGTGGTCGGAGCAGGAGCTCCTTCAATTGCAAGACGGCTTGTCGTCTTGGTCGTGGACTTTTTCATTTGAGGCTTTGGAGGTCGTCCCTTTGTAGTTGTAGAAGCGACAATGGCTGCAGCAAGCGCCAACACGGTGGATCTAGTAGCCAGCATAGCATTTGGTGGCTGATCCAAATCCATGGCGTCCCTTCGTGAGGACCACCGGACGTGGGTTAGTGAGTGAACGAGAACGACGTAGGCACGCAGCCATAGCCCATACCCCGCCCATGCCTGATAGGCAAAATCTCGAGGGAGGACTAAGACACGCTTGTGCAAAGTGCAGGAGTGCAGGCTACATGGACATGGAGTCTTAGTTTCTCACCTTACTTCATCACCGTCCGAGCTTGGAGGCGGGGAGGGCGAAGCCATGGTGGCCGACAGTGAAGGATGTGTGGATGCGTCTCCCATGATGCTCTACAGGCGGCGCGGCCCTGGTGGTGTGGATCCGAGTATCCAACGGTGAGCTGCTTCGGTGACTACAAGTGGTTGGTGGAGTGGAGTGGCTACTGGAGGTGGATGGTGGACTGGTGGAGTGGCCACGGCGGCGTCGGGTCTGTGAGTCGTGATAGGGAATTAGGGATTAGGGAGCGGCAGGCGCAGCGGTGGCTGGGGGGAATGGGGGAGGGGATTGGGAGTCTGGAAAGAATGGAAAGGATAAGGTTAGGGTTAGAAATTGCCTTATATACGTACATAGAAATTGGGCCTTCTTAGATGGGCCTTAAACATTTCGGGTCCCCACGGGGAACAGGGACGGGGGCATGTATACCATCCCTGCCCTCGTCATACCCTATGGGGATGATTCTCCCCCATTTAATTCCCCCTGGGGATAAGATCTGTACCATCCCCGTCCCCTAATGGGTGAATTCCCTGTGGGGAATCGGGGAACGGGGCCCCGTTGACATCTTTTAGTGAGAGGCATGTGTTCAATCTCGGTAGAAGCACCAACAACGATACGGTCCTTAATCGACATAGACGGGATAAAACATGCACACAAGACCTCCATGTCCTGCTGCCTCTCAATCCCTAGATCCCGTTCGATCTCCGTTTATTCATCATCACATGGTTATTTTCCACGATAGCAAATATAGCCAACCGTGCTTTGGCATTCACCTATATCTCATAGGTGATAGGAAATCACCCGACTTCTACTAGTCTAAGCATTGCTAAGCATACATTCGATCCTAGACCTACATAGGGTTCAAGGTATATTTCTGGACAAGGTAGTTCTATGTATCAAGTGTTTCCAATCAACTCTTATAACCTAATGCATCAAACATAAAGGACTCAAGTGATGTTTGTAAAAACATAGGAGGCTTAGAATGCTCTGGGGCTTGCCTGAGATCCAACATTAGGTCAGTGTTTGATAGATGACACTCACTTGGTGAGCATCTCCCATCTTGGCACTTGCTTAGTCCTTCCATCTTCTGGATGGATTCACCAAACTCCATCTTCGGGTTTGGCTCCAACATCACGTCCTTCACGTGGTGCATCTAGCGTACCTTGATGAGATGCAACAATGCAAGTGCATGAATGCGAAGAATGGCAATATGAGATGCCTCACATAAAAGTATTCAAGATGAGCACAAGGTTACACCGAGCATATATAAGCACTCCACGTTACTTAATTAAACATCCCACAACCAATCATGCTAGGATAGCAAGGAAGGTAGCACCAAGCATGACACAAGTTTCACAAGGTTTTAGGTATATTAACTTAACACCATCAAAGGCATGAGCCACACTTAGCAACACACAAAGCAAAGCAAGGTGAAGCAAACAATTTTAGGTACAAACACAGATTCTGAACAGCAGCACCAAAGTCACTTGTTTTAATCATACCCAGAGTTCTAGGCATGCAAAAAGTGTGATTCAAGACTTTCTAGAAATATAATGAAATTATCTAAAACTTTGTTATTATCATCTAAGGGTGACTTCACAGCTAAAAGGGTTAAACAACACAATGAAGACATCTCTGTCTAGATTTAGACAAAACCTGCCATTCCACTTTGAATAGCAATAACTAGAGTTCTAGACCACCAAAAGTAGTGATCTAAGACATTTTAGAAATATTAGTAATAGAACTACAACTCTCCTATTATCACCAATACATGATTCCATGTTTAAATAAGCCAAACAATACAATCATTCAGATCTGTCTTGAGGACATGCAAAAAACCTGACAGCAAACTTCTAAAATCTATAACTCCTAAACCATATGGCCTAAAATCATGAAATTTTAGGACAAGCAAGATAAGGAAATTATATACAACTTTTGTATTCATCACATCCACATAAATCCTCATTATCACCACGAAATTAATTGCTTAACCAAAACTGTACAAGCAGCCCAAACAGCAGAGGCATACTGCATTCATCTATCATTTAGTTGCTACAAACTAACATATTCTTGACATATATGCTACCCCAAACATCTTGGAATCATATTAAAACAATCATAGCATGTAGGAATAGCTACTAGAAGCATCACATAACAATAAATACATGTATATGCTCACAACATTCATCCTCTACTTTAATAATGCAACATATGTATTATTTTTAGTACTATATGAGAACAACTGGTTTGGGGCTGATATTTTATGAGTGGTAGATGTTATCAAAACATGGCTACTGCACAAATTTCACATGCTCAGGTTTTATAGATTAATTATTACAAAAAGACAAATTGCTAATGCAAGAAAACATGTGAGAGCAAGATAAATCTAAAACACACCACTTTCTGCAAACACATGGCCATATTATAAGTTATTATGGTAGCACAACATCATACAAAGCTAGTGAAACCACATTTTCCATTTTGACACCTACATAAAAATTATAACTTATTTAAAACCATTTAATAAGCATTAAACAAGTTAAATTAATAACTTAGTCATATTACATCCATGAAATTTTGACCACAGTACACATGTGACATCAGTTGCCTACCATAAAAATTTCATAGCCATTGGAGAACCAAAACTTTAGATATGAGAATGACAAGCAAAACAATCTATAATTGCCTATTTAACAAGATTAAATCAAAACATTATAAAACAGTACACAACTAGCATGTTTAATATTTTTATTATCTAGAGCATGTCATCACAAGATTAACACAACTAGAATTACCATTTTTTGACTTCTATAACTCAAGATATGCATCTGTCCGACTTAAAAGCATTTTTAAAAGCACTTTACAAGAATAAATAAAAACAGCAGAAACTTTATACTAACACATATCATATTATGACTCTACTGTGTAGATATACTCACAATAATTCTAAAAAGTCCTCATTTGCTATTTTACGATTTATTATGATTTTCTAAAGTTTCAGCCATAAAAGAAAAACAAACTTGCACCGAGGACCCCGAAGTTTCACGAAAACATATTCCAGCGAACAGGTCCTTCTAGGCACTATTCAACTGAGTCATAGATTTTGCAGTTAGCCCCCTGCACTTGTTCCAATTATTGCACGAGGTCCCTCACGCAAATCAGAACAGAGGAGGCGGAGGAGGATCGTCGGCCAGCCGATTTTTGGCCAGTGAGGTCGTCGTCGGCATCGGGGAAACAGTGGGGGAGCACCAGGGGACTAGTGCACACCCGTGGGTGGCCTTGGCTCAGTCGAAGATGGCCCAAGGCGACTCGGCCATGCACGTGCGTGAGCCACCCGTAGCGGCATCGCTGGCGGTGGCGCTACGACGGTGGAGAGAGTTGGGGAAGGGGCGCTGTGAGCTCGGCATGGCATGGCGAAGGTGGTGATGGCAGTTGTAGGGCTATGAGGTGCTCGGGGGTGGAGGAACGATGGTGGCCATGGAGCTCGTCCTGGCGGCCATGGCTGGCGCGTCCGCGCTCGCGAGCAGGAAGGGAGTGAGACGACACGGAGAGGGAGAGGGCGAGCATGAAGGCGCTGTGGAGCTCGGCGTCCGCTCTAGAGGAGCAGGGGCGCGTGGCAAGGGTGTGGGGCACTAAGCTCGGGCATGGCCACGACGGATAGGGCATGCATCGCCCTTTGGGGCCTTTCCCAGAGCACGTGGCGGGCAACGGTATGGCCGGCGTGGGAAGCGTTTTTGGGCTAGTTACAGGTCAAATTGGACCTTGGGCCCAAAAGCAAAGTTGAAGCCCATGAACTGCTCTACATCTTTCATTAAGGGCGCCGAGTCATTAGAGAAATGGATTAATGGGTAATTTAGCCCGGAGTTGACACTATTAGCGACCAATCAAGGATTAAGCCTTGCTCTGCTTGAGCTCGAATTACTTGGTCAAAATGTGGTCAAAGTGATTCCAACTTTTTGTCTGTCCTTCTCCAAGATGTAAACTCTAACTTTTATTTTGGGATCAAGTCAAGTTGCTTAACAAAAACACGACATGCCAACTATCCTTGCCACTAATCTCAGACTTAGAATATTTTGCAGGGCTAAAAACAACATTGGGTTTAGTTTTGGGTCCTTAGTTTGACTAAGTTAGGGACCAAACTAGCTCATGACCCTTGAATAAAGTTTGTTATGCACCTCTTGGTCTGCAACTTTGATTAAAGGATCATGGACTGGTTTAGCTTGGTTAGGGAGATACAATTCTCCAAAGTGGGGTACACGAAACTAAAACCGAGATTCAGTTAACTCTTGGAAACAGTTAGTCTTTGCTGATTTTGAAACTAACTTCGAAGATCCAAATGAACTCCAAACTTGATGAGACTTGCTTCATTATTTCCAGCACAAAGTGTACTTCAACTCATATTAAGGAATCTAGTTGAGTTACCATATGAATTTGGAAGATAAAAATATCACAACATGTCAACTCGTTGTTGTCAATCAGGGAGAAATATTTCTAAGAGGCCAAGACAACACTGCATTCAGACTTGAAGCCACTATTGGAGCCACTTAGGGGTTGAATCAGGGCATGGTCCAAAAATAAAGTTTGTTCTACTCCACTCAAACTCTAACTTTTATTTAAGGTCCAACTCCATGCAAGCATTCTAAACAGTTGGTCAACATAGGTCAAAACCATACCATGAAAAAGACAAGTTTAGCCATTCCCACACTTAGAAGCATTTTCTTTACATTTTCTCAACACGAACTCTTCATGAGTTTTGTTCATGAGTTCAATTAGAGTTCTTTGAGCAAGGTTGCAAGGTTTGGCCGACATCCCATGTTTCCATTTGCTAGATGAAGTAATTTAAGCAAAAATGTAACTTATCATTTCATGTGACTTTTTAGCTCCAATCTTCATAAAACTTTTCCACTGTTCAAGATGGATGCATGTTGATGTAATGTACATGAAACAAGCATGTTTAACATTGCTCTTGCGAAGTCTTAACAAGGGTCCACATGTAAGCAAAGATGTGTTGTCCAAGTTTAAGTTGGGACTCAATTTCATAGATTGGACCACAACACCTTCATCATCACTTCAAAATTATGAACTAGATATCATAATCATTGCTTGACATATCCTACTTAAGTCCAATTTTGCTGTTTAACTCGTGACTAACACCCGCGGTGTTACAAATATCAAAAACCCTGTTCAAACGCTTATAACCCTTTCCCAAAATCTTGTCTATCAAATCTTTTTCTTTCTTCAGAAACTTCCCAAGAATTTCAACTGCTTTAACTTCAACAACAGAGACAAAATCTTCATCTTTGGAGTACTTCTTTGGATGGAAAGCTTCATTATCTAGAAACAAATAATTCTTTCCTTTCATAACCTTCTCATGAAAATGAACACAACTCTAGCCCCTTTTTAGAGGCCAAATTCGAGCTGCAATATATTCTTCACAAAAATCATGAGCACTTTGCATACTGGCAGCCAACTTATAAACCTTTTCGTAAGTTCTAGAGTTCTTTGAACTTGGAAAATCAGGTTTGCAATCAAAAATATTCTTGTTCGTCTTCGCGGGTAATGGATATCATTTTCCAACTTTCCTTGTATCATCTCTTTCTTCAACAAGAGAAACTAAATGGTAAAACCAGTATCGATACCAATTTTCAACCCACTTATTCTTGGAAGCCGGTGAAATCTGCTTGGCACCTTGAGTAGGCTTAAAACTACAGCAACCAAAGTATTTGATAATAGTTTTGCCATCCACCGTCTTCTTTCTAAACTGAGTATGCATCTCATGAAGATTACAAAAAGCTCCAATATCCAAATTTGCTTTTTGAGATTTCACTGCCCAAACAAAGAGTGCAATCTTTGCTATCCCATTCGGACTCAAATGATGCATCTCAATATTGTACGCCTTCAAAATTTCTTCAATAAAATCTTGATAGGGCATGCGAAGACCAGCAGTAAATTTAGCCTCATCCACTATAATTTAGCCTCATCCATCAAAGTTTTTCCATAAATTAAGGACTTCATTATCATCTCTAATTAATTCTGACTCAGATGCGGAGACATCTGACAAATCCTCTTTAGATCCGAAATGATCAGATTCGACTGGTGAATTTATAGAAACATTCTTCTCTAGATCAGACATCTAGAAAACATGAAAAAAACTCAGCAAGATAAAAACAATAATAGCAAAAAAAGAAGAAAAATAGAAAGAAACAAAGTAAAAAACTAACCTTAGTTAATCGAACTTTCACCACGGAAAGAAAAGCGAATTGGGAAAGAGAATTTGGCTTCTATAAAACTTTTGACTTTGCTTCAAAGAAAATTTCAACAGAACCTCCCGTCTTTGACAAAGCTACAAAAATAGGAGGGAGGACGCGATATATATATAAGGCGCCGGGTCAAACGCAATGGTTCGAATTCTGTTGGTCAAATTCGACCGTTGCAGTTCAAAAATCAACTATTCATAAGTCTAACGGATATAAACGGCCAACTCCAAAGTTTGGCACGACATTTTCTTGTCTTCATTCTCAAAATTCGAACTTCACGGAATTCAGACCTTTGGAGTAGGCCTTCGTCTATGAGGGGCTGCTGTTGGGAATTTAACTTCGTATAGCCCCAAACTTTGGAGTTGAAACCTTAAAATTCTGTAACAATATCTGTTTGTAGGGAAAAAGGGAGCGAAGGCAACATTTTGACTTTGTATAAAAAGATTCGGCTTGGCTTAGAAGATGGAGAAATCAAGATGTAGAAGAAGTCGATACCAAGAGCGAAGACAAAAGTTTGGCTTCGCTAATAAGAATTCGACTTCGCTGATTAACGAAGACAAAGAAAGGCAGAGCAGAAATCAACTAAGTCAGAAGATAAGGTTTCCCCGGAAGAATGATGGCTAAATAAAAGAATGAAGACTGAAGTAGTGCAAAATGATCACTTCGCCCTTGAAGTACAAAATGGATGTAAATATTTGAGTTTGGGGTAAAATAGCCATTTTATGTAAAAAACGAAGACTGGGCCCCGATAAATACCCCCTCTGACATGTATAGTAAGATCATGAAATGAATACAACTTTGCCTTGTGTTCAAACTTTTGATGCTTGAGTAATTTCTTACCCAACAGACCGTTTTGATCAAAATCGGTCCGGAGCTCAACCAAAGAAGGAAGTGGTGAAGCAAGTTTACTGCATGAAGTATGATGGTTGAAAGAAGAAAAGTTTGGATCTGAATTCAACTATTGAAAAGCCAATTACATTGTTGAAAAATCTGGCTATTGATGGCAAAGAAAGGGGAAATCATCTATATATATTCTAGGTGCCAAATCTGAACAAAAGAAGGTGAGAGTGCCCAAAATCAAGAAAGATTTCCCGCTATCTAAAACATAAATAAAACCGATATGCTCAATCAGTTTACCAAAGTGGCAAGAAAAGAAGTTACAGAAGCTTAGTGCAGAGAAGCTAGAAGAAAAAGGCTTGGCATGGGTTTCCTAAACGAAGAATTCAATTTGGAAGTGCACTATCATCCAGGAAAAGCCAATGTTCTAGCAGATGCACTTAGTCAGAAATCTCATTGTAATACCTTAGAAGCCTTGTTGGAAGATGGGTTTAATCTATTGCATCCTGTTGTGCTACACAATATCATTGTCAGTTGTTCACTTGAGAGCAAAATCATAGAACTACAGAAGACAGATGTAGGTGTGTTTCACATCAAGAGAAAGATGAAAGAACAGGAAACCAAACATTTTAGGTTAGATGAAAGAGGTGTGCTATGGTTCAAGGACCGACTTGTGGTACCGAAGGACCATGACTTAAGAAATCAAATCTTAGATGAAGCTCATTCATCCAAGTTGTCCATCCATCCGGGTAGTGGCAAAATGTATCAAGATTTGAAAACCCGTTTTTGGTGGACCAAGATGAAGAAAGAGATCGCTGCCTGTGTCGCTAGGTGTGATAATTGCAGTAGAGTCAAAGCTGAGTGTTTGAAGCCTGTCGGATTGCTCCAACCTTTGTCTGCTCCAGGATGGAAGTGGGAGGAGATCAGCATGGATTTCATTGTTGGACTCCCACCCACTCAAAAGGGTTTTGACTCGATATGGGTATCGACAGCATCAGTATGCAAAAATATTCATAGCTCAGATAGTACGCTTGCATGGGGTACCAAGAACAATTGTGTCAGATAGGGGATCTTAATTTACTGCTCGGTTTTGGGAGCACTTGCACAAGCTGTTAGGTACCAACCTCGTTCGAAGCTAAGCATATCACCCTCAGACCTCTAGGCAGACTGAGCGAGTAAATCAAATCTAATAAGATATGTTGAGAGCATGTGTGATCTCTTCCAAGGGTTCATGGGAAAAATGGCTACCTTTAGTCGAGTTTTTCTACAACAATAGTTATCAAGAGAGCATCAAAGATGGCTCCTTTTGAGGCTTTGTACGATAAAAAATGTAGAACTTTGAATTGGGTTGAGCCCAGAGAAAGGAGATACTATGGCATTGATTTTGTCATAGAAGCCAAAGAGCAAGTGTGTATTATCCAACAATATATGAAAGCTACTCAATCTAGGCAAAAGAGTTATGCTGACAAGAGAAGAAGACCAATCAAATTTGAGGTAGGTGACTACTAAAACCTCAAGGTATCACCCATGAAAAAGGTGCAACGGTTTGAGGTGAAAAGCAAACTAGCACCTAGATATGTACGCCCATACAAGATCATCGAGCGAAGTGGAAGGGTAGCTTACAAGCTCTAGTTACCTCTAGAGATGCGAGCCATATTCAATGTCTTTCATGTTTCTCAACTTAAAAAGTGTCTTTGCATACCTGATGAAGCCATTGAACCCGCCAATATTAAGCTCCAATCAGATTTGACTTATGAAGAAAAACCAATCCAAGTGTTGGAAGAAATGGAAAGAGTGACCTAGAGCAGGGTCATCAAGTTCTACAAAGTGGTGTGGAATAACCATGGTGAACAAGATGCCACGTGGGAACGGGAGGATTATTTACGTGATGTTTATCCTACCTTTTATGAAAAATGGTAGGTCTTTCAAATCTCGGGTCAAGATTTCTATAAGGGGAGGGGCTGTATCACCCTAGTGTTAAGCATTGATTTGGCACTTGAATTTCATGAACATAAGCATCATCCAAGCATTCATGAGCATGAGCATATGGAATTTCATCTTATTCTTTACATATTATCACATGTGATGTTGATTATATACATGCATATGCTTGTGATCATGTGGGACCAATGCAAGAGATGGTTGTGAGGTCACAAAAACAACTTAGACATGTCTAGGATGGTAAATGGAACAATGTTTGTATTCATGACATGGGCCAATTTTGCTTCTAAGTCCTAGTTTACTCATAATGTCCTTTTTCATGATCATACTTTGACCAAAGTTGAACTATAACCTAGATTGTTTGCATGGCGGTGCACCCTTAATAAAAGTTGTAGTTCTTGACATGGGTAACAAACTTTATTTTAGGTCCATGAGCTAATTCAGTGCATAACATAGTCAAAAACAGCTCCAAAGTAGCAATGAAATGTTGTTTCTAGACTTTGAAATTTTGCTATCAAAACACAGATTTTAGTTTCAAGTGCACCACTTTGGAGCTCTGTAGTTTCATAACCATAGCAATTTCAGCAATGCTTCTTAAAGCAAAGTTGGAGATCTCACATAGCTCTACAACTTTCACTAATACCATTTTCACTAAATCGCCACGGATTAGGAGTTATAGGAGCACGAAGTCGCTCTGTCAGTCAGCTCCTTCACCCGTTTGAACCGGCCGGGGTAGCAGCCATCGTGGCCGACCGGCCGTAGGCTATGGCTACCACTTGGTGTCCATACGCTGGTGCCTCCCCCGCATGTTTGGCCAGAGCGGGTAGAAGAGGGCACCGCATCATGCTCGCTCACTCTCTCGCGCTCACTCTCTCTGCCTCACCTCGCTCTCGGTCTCTCTCCCATAGCCAAGTAGCGTCATCGCCACCGAGCTCCGCCGTGCTTGCTCTATGTCATTGCTGCACCTTCATCTGATTCATCACGCTCATAGCTCCACCATCATCTCCTCTACCTCCCTGACCCGCCATTGTCACCATTCGAGCCAAAGTATAGCCACATTGTGCGTCACCGCCGCCGCCATGGCCACAAAGCTCGTCTTTGCTAGCCATATCCACTGCTCCTCGTACCTTTTTCTCCCCTGGTCCATCATCATCTTAGGTCCCAATAGCTCACATCATAGTCGGTTGAACCGCTACCATCACCGTCATGTGGGAACGTGCGATCGCACCGCGTGCGTTCACCATGGCCGTGAGCTCAAGCTCGCCGCGGCCATCCCTGACTAGACCCCATCATCCCCCTCTAGTGCGTGTTGCCGCATTGCCGTGAACCCTAGCACCATCCCCGTAGATGGAGACCTGCCTTCGACCGCCATCTCATCGGAACGGCGACACCACCGTCGTGCTCTGTGCGCCGCCGCGCCGCCATGCACGCGACCGGAGCACACCACCGCTTCATCGTGCCCTAGACCTAACCCTAGAGCTTCGCTAGGACTCCCTAATGCTGTCGCTTGCTTAGCCGTGTCATTGCCGGAGACGATGATCCCACCGCCGAGCACCTTCGCCGTGCCACCATTATCGCCAATGAGGAAGCTTCGGCGAACCGCTGAGCCAACCAAGGGCACCAGTCGACGCGGGATGTCGAGTAGGTCACGATGGTGAAGACGCTACTGCTGACGAGCTCACCATCGCTGAGCTCTAGCCGGTCAACGCCGTCCTCTGCTCCTGTCTTGCTGACACGTGGGCTCGTTGACCCACGGAGCCCAGCTGTCAGTCAGGGTTTTGAAATTTTTCTTTATTTATTTTTCTAGATTTTGTTGCAAACTTCAAAAATTCATAACTGGAGCTAGGAATGTCCAAATTGAGTGAACCAAATTTTGTTGGGTTCATCATGAAGTGTACTATTTGATGAAAATATTAAACCTACTATTTGGGATATTTATCTAAGGGAATTAAATTGAGCTAATTAAGTGCTTTTAAAATAGTTTCTACCTTATAAAATGCATATCTTGAGCTAGGGAAGTGCAAAAATTGTGATTCCAATTTTGATTGTCTTGTGTTGACATGCTCTAGCTAGGAAAAATACTAAACCTATAGTAGGCTTACTTGGAATATGGTCTTCCTATTTAATCTTACATAATTGCTAGTTTCTAGTGAAAATAAATGGGTTAAAAATACATAACTCATGATGATGCACATTTTTACATAGTGTTCTTATGCTAGGATGACAGTAAAAAAAATATGAAATCTATTTTTGGCACTTTTCACTAGGTTAAACTATTTTTGCTAAAATAAGCCTATGCAACTTGTCATTTTTGTAGAGGTTGCTATGCTTATCCAAATGGCATAAAATTTGTATAGTATACTATTGGGATCAGATGTAGGCTACTGTAATTTTCTCAGAATTTATGGAGCTAGGTAAATATTTATCCTTTAAATCACCTTATTATATAAGGAAATTAATAAGTGCACATAAGTAAATTATTTGGGCTTAACCATGATGTTTTCTATGATTCTTGTGGTGCATATGATCTGTTGATATTAGTAGTTGTGCTTAGAATTGATTGGTTATAGGCAGCTACTTAATCATTGCTTTATAATTCAACTAGATGGCTGCAGGAGTAGTTTCTGTTGTGTTGACAAATTCATGATGATAGATACTTTTTTCTGTTAAACTTGTTAATAACAAAGTTGTAGGAAACTTACTCATATTGCTTGTCCTAAAATTTCATAGCTATAGGCTAAATGGTTTAAGATTTATAGCTGTTAGAAGTTTGCTGTCAGATTTGCTTGTCCTCTGGACAGATCTGGAAGATTGAATTGTTTGACCTGGGTAGCTACTGAATCACCTTAAGATGATTAAAAGAAAGTTATAGACAATTTCATAATATTTCCATAAAGTCCACAACCATATTGTTTGGCTATGTATAACTCTAGTTATGGTCAAAACAAGTGGCTACTGTCTTGCAGCCCAGAAAATGTTTAAATAGGTGTTGTTTAATTACTAGAGAGGAGATATGCACCTACTCAGTAAAAGAAAATTTATCGTGTTATCACTTTAATACATTACTGTTAAGGACACTTATGAGTATGCATTTTATCATATCATATCATCCATGTCATTATCTATGCATCCATGATATCTTATTTCATGCTCATACATATTGGATCGCCCGAAGGAGTAACCGTACTGGAATTCAAAGAAGAGGTGGAGGAGAATCAGGAGACACCACAACCAGCAGCTCCCGAAGGCAAGGAGCCAGATACTGAGGAACTTCTAGAGTGCCCTGACCACCGACCCACTTCTTTCTTGAAAGGCAAGCCCCGAGGCATTATAAGCCTCCTATGTTTTATAAAATATCACTTGAGTCCTTTATGTTTGATGCATTAGGTTATAAGAGTTGATTGGAAACACTTGATGCATAGAACTACATTGTCCAAAAATATACCTTGAATCCTATGTAGGTCCAGGATCGAATAACTGCTTAGCAATGCTTAGCTCGGTAGAAGTCGGATAATTTCTTGTCACCTACGAGATATAGGTGGACACTGAACCACAGTTGGATATATTTGCTATCGTGTAAAAGAACCATGTGAGGTTGTAAATCTAGGCTGGACGGAGTCTATGTTGTAGGTTGACTCATGTGATTCCGTCTACGCCAATTAAGGACCGCATCATTGTTGGTCCTCAATCATTTTGAACGCATGCCTCTCACTTAGCTGGCCGGATAACTCATTCTGACCGCGAAGCCGAGTAGCTCAACACAGGTCAGGCCTTGTTCTATCAAAGTGTGCACACTGGAGGTAGTAAGGATGTGCGGGGAGCTGGTGTGAGGCCAAGGGAAGGTTAGAGTCCTGATCGACCTAGCATCCGGTAGTGTCCCTGAGGGTGCGGCGCTGATCGATCCCATGAATTGGACCTGAGTTGTACCAAAGGTGACCTAAGACTACCATGGCTGGTAGACCTGAGTTTGTGTTAGGAATACTACCTAGCTGGTTGCAATCGATTCGAATCGCCGTCTCTCCTGGATAGTGAGAAACTTGACTAAGCTTCCTTCTATCGTAGTGATAATGGCAAGTGGAATGGTTCTGAGAATGATATAATAAATTGCTATGGTTGCTATTGTTCTGTCACTATGGATATACCACATATTTGGCACAAGTTAGTTGCTAATCTAGAGATGAATAGCTATAATAACTTGATGACTGAATTATAAAATATATAACTAAATTAGTGGATTTTTATGCAAAATATTGTCAAGGTAGCTCTACTTATAAAGCCATGCATGATCCTTGGAGTCACTTTATTTTTGGTTTGTGACGGGTAAGTCTAGCTGAGTACCTTCTTGTACTCAGGGTTTATTTCCCACTTATTGCTGATAACACTGTTTATCATGGCTACTGTAAGAACTGCTTCTGTCCTGTGGTGGACAAGGAGTAGGCCCGAGCAATGCGCTTCCATTTATATATCTAAGCTATGATGCTTTTGTGGGTTGTGATCATAGACTGACAAGTATTTGAACCATGGTGTCAGGTGTTGGTTTAAAAACTACTTTGCTTCCGCTACTACGTTATTTGAACTTGGTTTGTAATAACTTCAATTACACTTGGATGTATGGCAATGTATTTGTGAACTCTATGTAACATGTGGCATGTATGTTGAATCATGTACGATCTTGGTTGCATGTTGGTGACGAATCAAGACCCTTCATGGTACTCGATGGACTACCGGATTTATATGGGCTCAAGTATGAAAGTGCGACCGCTCCTTGACTGCCATTGTACTTGTGCTCTTATAAATTGGACGGTTCTGTTACACCAGCCCCATAGTAATAGGTCATGACAACACCATGTTGGGAGCGGCAACCGCACACGGAGCCGAAGATGCGGTGACAGCGACATCGTTGCTCCAGGAGGACTCAGGCACCAGTATGCACGAGCCCTCCTAGCCAGAAGCTACAACAAGCCGGACACGAAGAGGCCATCCTCATGGGCTTGCAGACCCATTGAGGATATCGAGCTGGCAAGAAATGGCCCAAGGCTACCTGAGGGGTCAATCCTCGCTAGTAGCGACCGCTTATAGTGGTAGAGAACTAACCTCATTGGCTTGCGGCCTAGGGACCATGATAGCTCTAGCGTAAGCAAGTGCTCAGGGGCTCAATGCACCCAAGTTATGACAACCAGATCCGCAACGACTTTTGACAAATTGGTCAGTAATGTTATCTCTAGCACTGGCCGCTCTACCCAAACACGTCCTCTTACACGTATAGGCGTACCCTTAGCTCCATAACACCGCAACCAACCCGTGGAGTGAGCTACGGAATGGTGTTCCCACACACCTCGCCTTCAAACCACTTAGGTTCCTAAACAACCCGATCCGACTCACACTAGCAGCCAAACATGACCCGCTCACGGAGGCCACGCATGAGAATGCGCATGCATGCTCCACGACATGCACTGCTTGTCACTGTCCCAATGACCCCTTCCCGAGCACCTTGCAACCGCTCCTAGCGCCATGATGAGCCGGCGACCCATGTCTCGACCTAGCGATTAGGCTACCTAGCTGACCCAATGGACTAGCTCCTAGGCGAGGCCAGGCACCTACGCGTGAGCCTAAGAGGAAATAGGAAACTCGTTCGTTCAGGTCCAGAGGAGCGAAGGGAAAGAGAACTAACGTCGACCTCTTGCTTTCTTCTCGCGTCATGCCAGATCTACTTTCACCCCTCACCACTCTGCCGCTTCATTGGACCATGCACATTTTTAGCCTCGTGGGCCAGCCCCTAGGGTAAAAAATGCGTCCACAAGTGCAGGACGCGGGGGAGAAGTACATTCCATCTCAAACAGAAAGTGAGCGAAAGAACAACAACATGACAAGCAAATGCGCTAGTCGCACATTATTCGTGAAGAGCCCGAACATCATCCAACGCTAAATGAGAGACCTGCTTCGAGCCCCTCCGTGCGTACCTATGACAAGATAGAACAACGAGCTGTTCCTCGACACCCCGACCGTGGCATTGGGCCACACAACATTCAGCCCTACGGACCAAACCCTAGGCTAGAACTCGCACCCAAAGGTCACAAGGCTTATGGAGAAGATCCTGAGCAACGAGCTCGATGAGTGCCGAACTGGAAAGAATGACTCACCTGCGGAGCACTCATGTTTGCTCGAACAACCATGGCAGGTGCATCATCCGACCAAACAAAACCATCGAAAACTCCATGAGGCCCCAAGTAGCATGACTCGCTCGAGAATGCCGGGCGCCTCAGTGCACACTCAAACGATGTATCAGGGCCACTCCGCTCGGGTCTGCAGCAACCACTCATCCAAAGGGAGGCCTAGCGGGGAGTGACAAACACGCCGCCGTCTAGATTGTGGCAGAGCATGCCATGGCGCATGGGCATGAACCCCCACAGCCCGATAACGGCTCAACGACGAGCCTAGCTGAACAAAATGATTCGCGAAGGTCAACAACACAGAGATTAAGTAGCTTAGGCAAAAAACCCTTCATGCCAAGGATCATCGAGACAAGTCATTCAAACAACTGACATTGGCAATGACAAAAGGGAAATCAGAAAGGGCAATGCATACATCATAGCCTCGGGGGCTTACGCGTTTGCTGATTATAACACAGTCCTAAACATTAGGATCATCGACTTCTAAAGCCATGAACAAAAATGTCTAGTCTAGCACGTTACAGGACTAGATGGACCCGAGGTTACAATAATCAGTGGATCCCCTCCCGCTTGCGATGGACATCTCATGAAGCGGAGAAACCGATACGAGGTGTCTCTAACCTTCAGAGCTACACCATGACTAGGAGAGGACTGTCGAAAGAAACCTCGAAGATGACCGCCTCATGGAGCTCCCTCTAACATCTGAGGAAGAGGAGCCCACCAGAAACTACCCCAACGCCGCTTCCGATAGAGAAGGGGAGGGGCACTTGGCGATGAGCCAGTGAGCGGGCCATTGAGTCAAAGCTAGAATGCTCCTAGACCCAGAGCTAGGAGCCGTATGCCCACCAACCATGGGGGAGCCCAGTGGCCTGAGCCTCCCAAGGCATCATTCCTCCCCATCTTTGTGGAACTTCCTCTAACACCCATGGAGTACGAATACCGGCAAGGTGCAGCGGAGCCCGATCTCCGATGGTCCCTCCCAGTGGCGGCGAAGCCATCGGGACGGACTGCGAACCATGATGCCTGATCAAGACAGCTGTTCTCTCACTCGGATTGGATGTCGGGGAAAACTCGGAAGACAAGGAGGAAGTGGGGATGAGGCGAGCTGCCCTCTTCTCCCTTGACTTATATAGATGGCATGAAGAAGAAGGCGGAGAAGATGGCGATCGACATTCAAGACGGGCACAAACCCCAAGACACACTCACAATCAAGAGGTAGAAGACATGGTGGTTCAGTCTCCCAGGCAACACAAGACCGAGCAATGGTCATAGAAGGTACATCAAACGCACGCATACACTCCACCATTTACTAACCACCTTCTCATAGCATAGGGGAGGCGGTCGGGAAAAAGATTGAGCAGCAGATGCCAGCGTGGCAACATATCCAGAGTAAGCCTCGAACCTTCCGCCTTCATTATCTCGCAAATTCGTGCACCTACATTCTACGACGCACAAATGTATGCGAGAGGGCACTGCCAGGACGCAACATGGATAGGGGAGGTCAACAGCCCCTAGGTTCACGCACTGAGCTACCCTCCACATCCATGACACCATGTTGTGCTTAGGAAACTCTCTATTAGGTAGGTCCTTAGAAGGGCTCGAGGCCACAAAAGGGATAGGGGCATGGAGGAGATGGGCCCCCATGGCTCTAATCAGTGTTGCGGAGCCACATGACCATCTCTCCCTATGTTCGAGTCATCCACTTTGAAGTCTCCTGGGTTGACCCCCTCTGTGGGGGAGGCATCTTGCCCTCTGGCCGCTGCGGAGGCGGTTGCAGACCAACAGGATTGACGGTCGATGATTTATGGGATGTCTCACGTGAGGCAAGGCCGAACTCCACATCGATTGGGGAGGATATCGGGTCCCACTCGAATTACCCATAGACCCCAACAAGGCGCAATGCTCCAACCACGTGGTTACGGTGGACATGCCTCTCCCCACGTGGGGCTAAATCAAACCCGCCTGTAACAAGGCAATAGGACCTCTCGAGGTCAACAAAAAGCGCCTAGGAAAAATGGAGTCGGGTCCCCATGACCCCGCAGGAAGTCATGTTCGAGCCCTGACTGACTCCTCCCTAGGCCCTAGGTCATCGACCTAAGGCCTGCTCTAGAGACTCATAAACCATCAGGGGTCCACGACCTCTCTAGGAGAGATTAACGAAGCAAGAGGTCAGGCTGATGCGCAATGTGGAACCCAAAGCGTGATCATAGCTCAATCACGTGGAAGAAACAAAAGGGTCCAAGACCCACGAGCTAATGCACAATCACAGAAGACCTCGTGAACGCGCAGGAAAAAGCCAGGAAAACATTTTCCTCGCAACAAGCCGAAAATTGCGACACTAGAACCAAAGTTAGGCGGCAATACCCATCTTCCACATCAATATGACGATAGCCGATCTGGGAGCCCCAACTTTGGACTTAAATACACAAGCTCAAGCAATCATCTCGGGGGCTCTCCATGGCTCATAAAAACATCGTGACCTCCGCACAGAGGATCACTCCTCATTCAAGGCTGACGATTACAAGTACGATCGAATCATACAGTCACATCGAAAATCCTGATGACACCGACGTGGTGGAACGGTCACAAGCTCCCAAGGCCATGATGCAAGAATGGATCTTGCAGGATGTCCCCTTCTAATGACACCGAAAGGTGTAGTGGAAAGGGGCACCTCAAAAACCCCCCTCTGGCATTGTGACCGACGGAGCTGAGGAATGGGGCGAGAGCCGAATGGAGCGGCCGAGTACCGTGCTTTCAAGCCAAAGAGGCTCCAAAGGCGGAAAGGTCACAAGGCTATGAAGCCAGAGGCCACGCCAACTCATCCTCTCCTACTCGCAAAATCCGTTCTAGCACCAGACGTTGGAAGGGATGATCCCCGTTAGGCTGCATGCCTAGAACCACATGGTTCTCTCCAATAATCTCACCCTTTCTCTTCGCTTCAAATTCAAGCCTCTCAAAGGGACTGGGGAAGCAGCCCAATAACACGGCCACAGAAAGTCCAAACAAGAGAAAAAGCCTTTATTTATAGGCCCAAAGGTGAATCATGGGAAGTCACGGCCAACGTTGGACACCCATGCAAGGTCAGGGGAACCAAGGCTCTCACAAAGGCAGGGCTGACGCAACATTGTCAAGACTGCTCGGCCCCACCTGAGTCACGAACCTCGATACAAGGCACGCTGATAAGGTAGGTCTTGATAGCCACGCACCACATCATTAGGGTGCCCTGATAGGATGGGATGATACCTGCCTATCGCATTGGACACTCCAACCCGCAAGGGATCGAGCAACGAAGCTTGAGTAGGCAATGACTTCGAACCCGCACACCAAATGCACAAGCATACCAGTGCTTTCATGACCATTACATGATCATAAAAACACTCAGGGGCTACTATCGGGGTTATGACCCTGGGGTATCTCAAGGAACTGATTAGTTAGCAGGCCACGCAGCCACAACTTACCCAATAGCGAAGGCCCAAACGACCAAGGCCTAGCTAAGCTAGGCACACCGAGTCAATCGCCAAGGTTAGGGCCAGCCATGACCCCTTCACTAGTCTTATCCACGTGGCACTCACAAGACGCACGACCTCTCCTCTATCACGACCCCCGCAAGGGGTGGAGAGAGGCCACGCCTAGCTAAACGTGCCTGCTCTGACAGGAGCAAACATGTCGAACTAACCCCACAAGGACCGAGGGGACAGTAGTCACCAAGGTCCGATCAGACACCATCCCTATGCCACACTGCACTAACAAGACAACATTGCATAGCAGAGGCAATGGGTACGAAACCCACCATCCAGATATGGACCGACAAGACGCTATTGACGGTTGTTAACATCAATCATAAACCATCAATATAACCTACGTATATACTTAATTCCATCAACAAACATAGGTCTAGGGGTTTAAACTAATAAATTCCATGAGTTTTGGTGAATCTATGTTTTTAGTAGGGTTTATCCAGAAAACCATCAAGGTGGACCTATTCGTCAAAGTAAATCACATTTATCCATGATGAAACTGACATTGGAAGACTCTAGAACCATCCAGAAGGCAACCCACCAAAGATCGAGCTGAGACGCTGATAGGGGGGGCCAGCCGGCCCCACCCCTAGGGCGGTTGGCCTGTGGGCCCCATAGGTCAGGGTCTCCTTCGTAGGTTGGTTTCCCACCGCGTTAAAGATCGCATGCATGCTGTTTATTCAAGTCGGTTTGATCCAAGGGTCCAGAATTGATGCTACCCCATATATATATGGCCATGTACCCCCTCCCTGAGACCATCCTAAAACCCTAATTCATATCCTCCTCGTCAGGATCAGAGCCAGCTCTCAAGAGAAGATTAGTCCTTTATAGGATCCAGTCTTGTACCTAGAAAATAGTGAGTTAGAGAGTGAGGGAGGAGTTGGGAGGAGGTATCGACCTATTGGTGTTACCTCTATGGCTTGTACTTTGGTGGATCTAGGCTTCTCCAAGTCTATATCTGAGATACCTCTAGTAATTCATTTCTATTTAAAGTAAGTTTTGTGCTCTATTGTCCGTGGGTTCACAGTTCTTTTGAGTGCTCTAGTCTTTGCTAGATCTCTGGATTAGAGTAGTAATTGTTAGCATAAGCGTGGTGCTTAGTCTATCGGCTACCTGTGTTTGCTCCCTGCTTCTTGGTGGTGTGGTAGCAACTAGAGGTGACAACCCTATCTATCCTTTGTAGTCCACACTAAATTGAGCAGGTTCTTAAATTAGTAGGACCGTAGTCACGTCAGTAGAGTTATCTATTAGTGGTGCTTTACTGTCTAAGCGGCGTCCTAAAGTGAACACTAGAATCAAAAGTCTTGCTTTGCATAGGGTGTGATAGAACCACCCAATTTATACAAGCTCAAGCACGGCTGCCCCCGCTTAACACGTTGGCACACACACTTTCACTTATATAAACCCGGTTGTCCGCCGAGTGTCATGAAGGAGCTTGGTAAATCAACATCACAACCAAGATCGCATGATTTAGCAAATACACATCACATACATAGAGTATGCAGCAGAAATAATATTACAATTGAATTCACAAATAACTAGTACAATATCAAGGAGAAAATGGATTTAGAGAAAACAACATAACTTGAAATGATTACAATAACACAAGTTCCAAATACATTGCTAGCAGAAGTAACATCCTCCAACAATAGCATATAGACAAGAAATAAATATAGAGTCATCGAGCCCACCGACAGTTAGCCACCATCTTCAGCAGGCCGAGAACTTCACCTGCAACATGGTGGGATAAAACCTAAGTACTCGAATGTATTCAGCTAGACTTACCTGACAGGAGAGAAATAAAAAGACTCTCAAGGATATGCAAGGCCTATTTTGTGGAGCTGGTTGGATAGCATAACTTTGCAAAAAGAGCATTACTATCATGAGTCCTTAGTTTCAATCTTTTAGTCAATATTTTAGCATCATGTTTAGTGAAGCTTATTATGGCTAACTTTGCACCTATTCTAGAGCAATCACTTGATTAAGATAAAGCAAAAATTAGTAACCATATTCGGTTTATCATATAATCATCATAACCATCATGTTCCATCTAGTATTACTACGATGAGGGGGCTCAGTCAAGTTTCTCACTATCCGGGAGAGACGGCAATTCGAATCGATTGCAACCAGCTGGATAAATCCTAACACAAACCCACACTTCCCCCATCAGGGTCGTGTCGGGTCACCTTTGGTACAACTCAGGATTCATTTCGTCGGTTCGATTAGCGTCGCACACTTAGGGACCAACCGGTTTCTAGGACGTTCAGGCCTGGCCTGCCCTTGGTCTCATATCCGTGTCCCTGCACATCCTTACTACCTCCAGTGTGCACCCTTAGACAGAACGACTCACAGCCTGAGTTGAGCTACTCGGCTTCACGGTCAGAATGAGTTATCTGGCCAGCTAAGTGAGAGGCTATGTTCAAAATGACATGGGGGCCCACAACGATGTGGTCCTTAACCAACACAGATGGGATAAAACATGAACGCAGGGCCTCCATGTCTTGCAGCCTCTCGATCACCAGATCCCGTCTGGTCTCCATTTATTCATCATCACTTGGTTATGTTCCACGTTAGCAAATATAGCCAACCATAACCAGGTATTTACCTATGTCTCGTAGGTGATAGGAAATCACTTGACTTCTATCAGTCTAAGCATGGAAAAGCATAGCACGACCTACTCATACTAGTAAGGGTACACGTATTTATATATATAGTGAACAAGGTAGGGAATATGCATCAACGGTTTCATCCAACTCCTATTGCCTAATGCATCATACAAAAGTTATACTCGTGTGCATTTATAAAAAGAGAGGGTAGGAGACTTAGGATGCTTTGGGACTTGCCTGGAATCCAACATAGGTCAGTGTTTGTTAGATGACACTCGCTTGGCGAGTATTTCCCATCCTGACATTTGCTTAGTCCTTCCGTCTTCAGGATAGCTCCACCAAACACCATCTTCGGGTTTGGCTCCAACATCATCACGTTCTTCAGTTCCGCGCATGGTTCATCTAGCATACCTAACTGAGATGCAAAATGCAAGTGCATGAATGCGAAGAATGGTAACATGAGATGCATTACGTAAAAGCATTCAAGACAAGCACAAGGTTACACCACATGACATGAGCACCTAGAGAGCTAGTTATTTACATCAAGTCTAACATAGTGATAGCAAGCACATCAAGCATGGCATGCTAGTTAACTCAAGTTCAGCTACATCAAGCATTTATCAATCAAGAACTAACAAACTAACATGTTTAGCCCAAACCAAGAGCAAGCTAAGGCAATCGACTTAGCACATGCACAGAATCTGGACAGCGGCATAGAAGGCAATTGTTTCAACTATAACTGGACCTATAGGCAATCAACAAAGATGATCCTAGACTTTCGAGAAAGATTAGGAAATTTTCTACAACTTTGTTATTTACACCTAGAGCTGATTCATTAGTTAACAAGGTTGAAAAAACACTAACAAGCAGACCTGTACAAACTAGGACAGAAACTGACATGAACTTCAGAAATGCATAACCAGAGTTCTATTCTTCCAACAAACATGATTCTTAACTTTATGGAAATCTTATTAAGTTATTTATAACCTTCTTATTATCAAATTAAGATGATTTCACAGCCAACAAGGCCAAACATTACAAACAAACATTTCTATTCAGACTTGGACAGATTCTGACATTGAACTTAGGACAGCCATATCTGGAGTCACAGACCCACAAAAGATGTGTTATTTAACATTTTGGAAATCCAATGAAAAGGACTACAACTCTTCTATTATCACCAATACATGATTCCATGTTTAAATAAGTCAACCAATGCAATCATTCTAATCTGTACAGAGCATTAGCAAAATATGACAATGAAATTGCCGGGAGCATAACTCCAAGACTATCGGCCTATGGTCATGAAATTTTACGACAAGCAAGATAAGGTGGTTAGCTACCACTTTTGTATTAACCACATTCACAGAAAATATCATTATCATCACGAAGTGACCACCACAACCGAAACTATCCTAGCAGCCATAACAACACATATGCATAATTGAGTCCATCACTTGTTTGGCTAACAAGTGGGCACACCCACAAGCTAGTTCACAGCTCAAACCACACTTAAATTAGCTAAGCAATATTGTGCTTAATCAACAAGCTTTACAAGCATCACAACATCATAAACATACATATGCTTGTTTACAGGCAAGCTTCCATTCATCGTTTATAATTATATAAACCTATATATTAATTTTTAAGTGATATGTCAAACACCTAGTTTGGACCTAAGATTTTTATGGATGGATGATGATAACACAACATGACTACTATATAAAGATTACATGCTCAGGTTTTATAAATTAATTATCACAAAAAAGACAAATTGCTATTGCAAGAAAACATGTGAGAGTAAGACAAAAGTGAAACTCAACATTTTATGTAAACATATGGCTATATAAGGTTCCTTAGGTAATAACAACAATATGCCAGGGTAAAGTAACAACATTTTCCATTTTTGCCTCTTTATTTTAATTATAAATCATTGAAAACCATTTATCAAGCACTAAGCAAGTTAAATAAAAAACTCAATCCTATTGCGTCAACTGAACATGAAATTTTTACCACAGCAAACACACGACAACAGTAGCCTACCATAAAAATTTCACAGCAATTGGAGTACCACAACTTTAGATATGAATTTATTCCTAGAAAACCCTAAAAACATAGAGGCAATTCTACAACAAAAACTTTCTACTTAAACATGTCATATTATGACTCTATTGCATAGATCTACTCACAAGAATTCCAAAACATCCTCATTTGCTATTTTACGATTTTTCTATGATTTACTATGTATTTTCAAAGTTTCAGCCGATTATATGCGAAAAAGAAAAAGATAAAAGAAAAACACATTTGCTTCAGGAACCCTAGAGATTTCACAAATCAACAGCCCACATATGTAAACTACTCTCTCTAGAAATTTTGGATCTGGAGCCAAGAAAAACTTTCTATTTCTATTTTAACCCTTCTTCTTCTTCACGATGCAGAACAGAGGAGGTCGTCGGGGCCGGGCTCGGGCAGTCGATTTAGGCTGGCGGTGGTCAGAGACGGTGGCGAGGAAGGGCCAATGAGGTGGGCCATGGCCATGCCTAGCCCACGGCTCGGCCAGCTGCAGCCCGTGACCTTCTAGCCACGCGCGTTCGCGGCGAGGAGGCGAGCAGGGACGACGACACGCCGACACCAGCGAGTTCGGCGACTAGGGTTTTGGCGCGCGTGCAGCGCAGAGGAGGAAGATGCCATAGAGCTATTGGTTGGGTGGAGGAGGTACAAGAGAGGGAGCAGCGATGGTGCAGCAGCTCTGCTCGCCGGCCTTGGCAGGCGCGTCCGTAATCACGACGGGGAGCAAGGAAGAGGGACCGCGAGGGCAAACACGAGCGTGAGCAGGAGAGAGTGGAGAGCAGGGGCGCGAAGCTAGGCTCGGCTCGATGTTGGAACGGCAGGGGGCGGCGGCAGCGGAGCTTCCGCACGGTGGTGCCATGGCTGTCGCGGCTTAGCACAACAGCATGGCGAGGGCGAGCACTGGGAGAGCGGGTGAGGTGAGGGGAAGCGAGCGTGAGTGAGGAGGGAGCATCTGCCATCACATCGATGCAAGGGGGAGAGAGCAGCATAGGGGCACGCGTCGACCACGGTGGAGACGCGAGCCCGTGCATGACAGCCACGTCGGCAAAACGTCGAACACCTGGCGGGCGCGGAAGTGCTGAACTGGAGGCCATTTTTGGCCTAGCTATGGGCCAAACTCGGCTATGGGCCTTGAAGTAAAGTTGCTGCGCTCTGGTGGCTCTCCAACTTCTATTAAAGGTGCATGACCATTAGAGCTCTCCATTAGCGGCTAATTAAGCTTTAAACTGATAATGCCAGTGCAATGACAACGATTAAGGAAACTCAAGCTTGATGATTAAAACGAGGTCAAACTCAAGCCAACTTTTTTTCCAGACCTCCTCCACAGAATTAACTCCAACTTTTATTTTTGGGTCAACTCAAGTTGCTTAACAAAAACATGAGAACGCGAGACGTCAACAGTAGCCAATTCAATCTTTGAGCCTCTGTTTGACTTATTTCCAAGCTGATCTGGCTCTTGGTCCAAGAACAGAGTTTGCAGCACTCAACTTAGACTTCAACTTTTCTTAAAGGTCCAACTTCATATCTTGTTTTCAAACTGTTATTTAACCTTGGTCAAAGCGGTATCATGATAAACCCTGGAATTAGGGTTTTCGACCAATTGAGGCATTTTCTTGACATTTTCTCAACACGAACCCTTCATGACTTTTGTTCTAAAGTTTAGTTAGAGTTGTTTGAGCAAGGTTGCAAGGCCTAGTTGACATTACAAATTTCCATTCACTTAATAAAACAATTCAGGCAAGGATATAACTTATCATTTCATGTGACTTTTTGATTCCAAACTTTATGAAACTTTTCCAATAATCAATATAGATGGTGTTAAGTTGAGGCATATGGAAGTAGCATGTATAACATTGCTCATGCATTTGTTTGAAAAGGGTTAACATGTAAGCAACATTGTTTTGTCCTGTCCTTCTAAAGCTTAAGTTGCGGCTTATCTCTAGGAGCAGCTTTCAACACATTTGTCATCATTCCAATATTGTGAACCTGAGATCTACATAATCATCACTTGACATCACTTAATTGAGTTCAAGCCCATTGTCCAGCCAGTGACTAACACCTAGGGGGTTACAGCCCTGCCCCTTACGAGAATCTCGTCCCGAGATTCAGAGCGTAAGACTTTTAAGGGAAGAGAAGCATGTCATTCATTTTCCAACATCAGCAATAGCATTAGGCGACTTAACTTTGGGGCATTAGAGAGGTTAATTTGGTCAAGACAACTTTCTGATATTTGCTCTTCGTAATAAATTTTTGTCTAAAGAATTCCTTCACTGACTGCCATGAAGTATTGTTACTTTGGGAGGAATCCAAGATAGCACAGTACTTCATTCTCGGTATACGGAGAGTGCTACGGAGCATAAACTAACTACCCATAAATATCTGTTTCTCTAAAGGATATAGCATGTATATGAACAATCATGTTCCACAAAACCCTTCTTGTCAAGAAACTGGCCTACCAATGGAAGGTGTTTGCACCGCTGGTGACTGTCAAATCACTTAGATGCCAACTAATGAAACGCTACATAAAGTTCCATGTGTGCAGTTCTCTTTCACTAATGACAACACTGTATTATCTGAGTCTGTTGAGAGAGTAGTGAATGTGATAGCTGACCTGGTCTGCTCAATGCCCCTTTACAAAAACTGAAGATGATCCCTGTCTTCAAGTGGCAACCGTTATTTCGGTGGTTGTAGATGCAACCTCTTGGGTAAAAACACACAGAAAGTACCAAAGGATGAGCCGATGTTAAAGATTGCTACTGAAAAGGAGAATAGTAATGCTCAGAGGACAGCAGTGGTTGAAGATTTATTCACAAAATTCGAAAAGCAGTCCTCTACCAAAGTAGCTTGAGTACAACTTTCCTTTGCGGTACAATCACAATCCAACAAAGCTTACTTGTTGAACTACTTTTGACATTGAGGCTTTCTTTTTAAGATTAATCAACAACTCAAGAACATAATCCGAAATCTGTTACTTGACACCTTTCCACTTTATCTTCAATTCATACTACTATAAGTTGACTATTTAGAACACCCTGACTGCTCACAAAATTGCGGAGATAAGAGGGCAAGGCAATGCACAACGGGTGTAAGGAGTCTTCTCTAGGGCATCTGAGGATTATACCGATGGTAAAACATTGCCCATATTACTAATCCATATTACTAATCTTGGCATCAATTTCTAACACAACCTTCAATATGAGGGATGATAGCAGTCAACAGAGAAACCACAGATTCTGTCCCCTTCGGTTTTTAGTTCATATCTCACAAACTACTGGTCCATTCTACACGAATTTTGGTAGTCATGTATAACCATGAATCCTCTAACAACTGACCAAAATTCAGCTCAAACAGACACTGTTTGGCTACCCATACAAATCATCTACCAGAACTGCTCTATTCTGAAATTGCAGTAACTTGGACTGACAAAACATCTCTCAATTTCGATGCTTTACTCAACCAATCCTCAAACCAACTTAAGACATACAAGTATCCTAAGCAAGGAATGAGCTCACCAAGGTTGGTGCGAATTCAACCATGTTTGAGCCACTAATCACTTGCTTAAAGATAACCGGATTAGTGCCATAAAATCTAGACAGATTTCTCGTTCTTCTTTTTCTTTGCATTACACATTGTGGAGTGGGCTCTGCACTCTCTAACTCTTCTTATAGTAGTAGTAGTAGCTTTCTCACTGAGGATGGAGGCTAGGGTTTTTCCTTACATTCTTCTTAGGAAACAACCTCAACCGTTGATTTAGACACCAACTTGACGATGCACAAGCATTGGACTTGTGGGCTGTTTTTCTTTGCGGGTTCCAATTGCATACTCCACACGGAGGGACAGTCCTACAAAGATAAGGGACTATTTCTGACTATCCTTCCATGCTTCGTCACAAAAGAGTCCTAAACAAATCCTTTTCCAGCACCTAGATGCATAACGATGCTGACCGAAACTAGGGATGTGCTTTCTCTAGCTTTTTACTTAGCTGATACAACATCTTGCGCTATCTGTGTGATTGTCCAAGATGGAATTGACTTGATGACATAGGGTTTGGAGAAGAAAGTAGTGCTTGCATTGCTGATTGGCTTTGTTGTTTCTTTGCTTAACATTGTTCTGTGAGACATAGCCTTCAGGGCTACCAAAGAGTCGTTACCTATCTGGAGATTAACTTTCCTACTAGTAACTAATTAGTTATCTCTCAACACTTAAAAAGCTCCAAAACTTCCTTTTTGACAGCAACAATTGTAGTTGATGAGCAAACAGACAATCGCCATGGAAGTTAGCAGAAAAGGGGTCACATCGAAGAACATTGGTTTTTTGACTACAAGATCCTTATGGACCTAAAGATTGAGAACTTGGACAGGAAGCTCATGAGCACCAGGTGACCTATTATAGCACATAATATCTCCATCCATTATCATCCGACTGATAACTTGTCCAATGTTAAGTGTTGTGTACTTTTCTGATCCAACGGGGATGACATAAGTTGCTCAGTAGATGACTGACATCATTATAGGGATAGTCAAGTAGAGTCACTTGTCTACCACCTCTTGTAGTCTGTTATTGTTTATGTCAGTGATCTATTCTTCAAGGGTTATCTTCTTTGCAACCTCAGAAGGAAATCCTACTGTATCCGGTCTATTATAGGAATCTTCTGATAGGATCTGGAGAGATAATCGAGGAAGAGCTCACGTGAAAATAACACATCGGTGTAGTTCTGCAATGGATCATGACTAGAAACCTCGATACCAGCGCGTGCCAAGCAGCACATCCTTGTGTCATGTGCCATAGGAGGCTCTCGGTTTCATCGTGGCACCGTTAGTTGCTACTCATAACACCATTACCAATCACACAACCAAAGTGAAATTTCAAGTGGCACAAATTGGGTTGTATAGTAGCAAGCAATATGCGAAGGAGGGATAGCAAGCAAGGTAGTCACAAGGTTTTGAGTCGACAAGGGTGGTCCAAGGTAAAGACATGACACAAGAGAAACATAGATTAGCTAATGAAGACAACTAAGCATGAGACTCTTGCCTAAATTTCCACACACGCCTTGTGTTTACCAAGGAAATTACCAGTTAAAAGAGCAATCATGAGATTTGGTCTTGTTGGGAAGCAACATGAGATCAAGACTGATAAACCTTCAGAGACTTGAGAGAGTTTGAAATAAAACAAGCGAGATTCAAGGGACAGCTGATACACTGCTCAGAGATTTAGTTGATAAAGCAACGACATGGTCTGCAAGGAAAAGATTCTGAGGCCAGGGCAGAGAGTGATTAGCGTTGCACTAGGTCATCTTTAGGATAAGGAGCAAAGAGGTCCGACAGGGATTTTTGGGTAGGGTCTTCACACACAGGAGCAAGACATCCATGACATATGCAATCATTTAAGGGACCTAAGCTTGGGCTCATGGGTCTAGCAAAGGCATGGATACACAAACATTCAAGGGCTAACAATCACACACACAGGCTCAAGCTCCTAAGCAAAGAGAATCTACTTGGAGACAACCATGAGATTAACATAACTTGAGTGCTGTTCCAGGGTAAGGCTGTTCACACTCATATGCTCACCGAGGACAAAAAGGGTGACAACTATGGTACCACCTAGATCACAACACATTCATAGTTACATAATGGTCTTAAGCAAGCATTTGAGAAACTCAATCAAATTAGCTTAAGCAACTAATACTAAGCACAAAGCTCGCACATAACAAGCTATAGAAGCAATTAACAAGCTTAATAAAAACAACATGCTAAATAGTCTCAGACAACAAGTTTTATGGTTTCATTTGGTAGAGCATTTCAAGACAAAACTAACAAAATTGGTTTCACCCAACTTGGACCTTCCTAGCTCAAGTTATGCATTTTACAAATCTAGCACACTTTCTTCACATAAGAAGCTACATCACATTGGTCACTTAGTTACAACAAGTTATTCACCATTAGAGCAAGGGTAAGGGGAGCATATTTATGCACAAAACAATCATGATGCATGCTTATCCTATTCGTCCTCACAAAATTCTCAGCCTAAGGTGACAATCACGTTCTATTTCGGTGGCATAACACGTACTCTCTCGATATATAGCTAGTCGTTAACAACATTCAATCTACGCATTCATGGTTAGTGTACCTGCAGAAGATTCTATTTCAGCCCAACCCCACATACATATATATATCGAAAGTAAAGTTATCTATGATCTCTATATCAAGCAAGGGCTAAGTCACTAATTGCTAAGTTAGTGAGCTCTCAAAAACTAAACTAAAGAGCCTCACTAACCAAACTACTTGACAAACTAGCTAGCTCTCAAACTAATTACACTAAAGAGCTTAGCTACATTAGAATGTAAATACACAAGATTTTTCCTCCACCATTTGGCCGCTAGTTAGCAAGAGCGGTCACTTACCTGCTTACCTGAGCGTAGGGGTATATTGATCCATACATTACCATTCAACTGAATGGCATCCATACAATAACACGACGTATGGACGATGAAATAAAAATTGCAATAAAGTAAATCCCCCCATAGTTAGTATCAATTTACTTAAAGCCACCTAGTAGTCCTTAATTAGGCTTAACTGGAGATTGTCGCTAGCATAATTATACAAATTAGTTTGGCAAACTTGCCTGTAGCTAAATTTTTTAGGCAAAATAGGTTTTTGAAAAATCAAAACTTTGTTTTTAAACTATGTACATGATAATATTATGCTTAATCTTGCTCCAATGCCAGCTGCGATAGAACTGCTCAATTTATACAAGCTCAAGCACGGCTGCCCCCGCTTAACACGTTGGCATGCACACACTTTCATTTATATAAACCCGGTAGTCCACCGAGTGTCACGAAGGACCTCGGTAAATCAACATCACAACCAAGATCGCATGATTAAGCAAATACACATCACATACACAGAGTTTGCAGCTGAAATAATATTATGATTGAATTCACAAATAACTGGTACAATATCAAGTTCAAAACGGATTTAGAGAAAACAACATAACTTGAAATGATTACAAGAACACAAGTTCCAAATACATTGCTAGCAAAAGTAACATCCTCCAACAATAGCATATAGATGAGAAATAAATATAGAGTTGCCGAGCCCACTGACGGTTAGCCACCATCTTCAGTAGGCCGAGAACTTCACCTGCAATATGGTGGGATAAACCCTGAGTACTTGAATGTACTCAGCTAGACTTATCCGATAGGAGAGAAATAAAAAGACTCTCAAGGATATGCAAGGCCTATTTCGTGGAGCTGGTTGGATAGCATAACTTTGCAAAAAGAGCATTACTATCATGACTCCTTACTTTCAATCTTTTAGTCAATATTTTAGCATCAAGTTTAGTGAAGCTTATCATGGCTAACTCTGCACCTATTCTAGAGCAATCACTTGATTAAGATAAAAGCAAACATTAGTAACCATATCCGGTTTATCATATAATCATCATAACCATCATGTTCCATCCTGTGTTACTACGATGAGGGGGCTCAGTCAAGTTTCTCACTATCTGGGAGAGACGGCGATTCGAATCGATTGCAACTAGCTAGGTAAAATCCTAACACAAACCCACACTTCCCCTGTCGGGGTCACGTCGGGTCACCTTTGGTACAACTCAGGACTCATTTCACAGGTTCGATCAGCGTCGCACACTTAGGGACCAACCGGTTGCCAGGACATTCAGGCCCGGCCTGCCCTTGGTCTCATATCCGTGTCCCCGCATATACTTACTACCTCCAGTGTGCACCCTTGGACAGAATGACTCTCGGCATGAGTTGAGCTACTTGGCTTCTCGGTCGGAACGAGTTATCCAACCAGCTAAGTGAGAGCCTGTGTTTAAAATGACATGAGGGCCCACAACGATGCGGTCCTTAACCAACACAGATGGGATAAAATAGGCACGCAAGACCTCCATGTCTCCATTTATTCATCATCACATGGTTATGTTCCATGTTAGAAAATATAGCCAACCATGACCAGGTATTTACTTATGTCTCACAGGTGATAGGAAATCACCTGACTTCTACCGGTCTAAGCATGGCTAAGCATAGCACGATCTACTCATACTAGTAAGGGTACCAGTATTTATATATATAGTGGACAAGGTAGGGAATATGCATCAATGGTTTCATCGAACTCCTATCACCTAATGCATCATACAAAAGTTATACTCATGTGCATTTATAAAAAGAAAGGGTAGGAGACTTAGGATGCTCCAGGACTTGCCTAGAATCCAACTCTGGGACTTGGCGAGTATCTCCCATCCTGGCATTTGCTTAGTCCTTCCATCTTCAGGATAGGTCCACCAAACACCATCTTTGGGTTTGGCTCCAACATCATCACATCCTTCAGTTCCTCGCGTGGTTCATCTAGTGTACCTAACTGAGATAAAAGATGCAAGTGCATGAATAGGAACAATGGTAACATGAGATGCATTATGTAAAAGCATTCAAGACAAGCACAAGGTTATACTAAATGACATGAGCACCTAGAGAGCAAGTTATTTACATCAAGTCTAACATAGAGATAGCACGCACATCAAGCATGGCATGCTAGTTAACTCAAGTTCAGTTACATCAAGCATTTATCAATCAACTTAGCACATGCACAGAATCTGGACAGCGGCACAGAAGGCACTTGTTTCAACTATAACTAGAGCTATAGGTATCCAACAAAGATGATCCTAGACTTTATGGAAAGCTTAGTAAAATTTCTACAACTTTGTTATTTACACCTAGAGCTGATTCAATAGTTAACAAGGTTGAAAAAACACTAACAAGCATATTTGTACAAACTAGGACATAAAACTGACATAAATTTCAGAAATGCATAACTAGAGTTCTATTCTTCCAACAAACATGATTCTTAACTTTATGGAAAGCTTATTAAGTTATTTATAACCTTCTTATTATCATATTAAGATGATTTCACAGCCAACAAGGCCAAACATTACAAACAAACATTTCTGTTCAGACTTGGACAGATTCTGACATTGAACTTAGGACAGCCATATCTAGAGTCACAGACCCCCAAAAGATGTGTTATTTAACATTTTGTAAATCCTATGAAAATCACTACAACTCTTCTATTATCACCAATACATGATTTCATGTTTAAATAAGTCAACCAATGCAATCATTCAAATCTGTACAGAGCATAAGCAAAATCTGACAATGAACTTGCCGGGAGCATAACTCCAAGACTATCCGGCCTATGGTCATGAAATTTTAGGACAAGCAAGATAAGGAGGTTAGCTACCACTTTTGTATTAACCACATTCACAGAAAAGATAATTATCACCACGAAGTGACAACGACAACCGAAACTGTCCTAGCAGCCATAACAGCACATATGCAAAATCGAGTCCATCACTTGTTTGGCTAACAAGTGGGCACACCCACAAGCTAGTTCACAGCTCAAACCACACTTAAATTAGCTAAGAAATATTGTGCTTAATCAACAAGCATTACAAGCATCACAACATCATAAACATACATATGCTTGTTTACAGGCAAGCTTCCATTCATCATTTATAATTATATAAACCTATATATTAATTTTTAAGTGATATGTCAAACACCTAGTTTGGACCTAAGATTTTTATGGATGGAAGATGATAACACAACATGACTGTTGTATAAAGATTACATGCTAAGGTTTTATAAATTGATTATCACAAAAAAATACAAATTGCTATTGCAAGGAAACATGTGAGAGCAAGAGAAAAGTGAAACTCAACATTTTCTGTAAACATATGGCTATATAAAGGTTCCTTAGGTAATAACAGCATTATGACAGGGTAAAGGAACAACATTTTCTATTTTTACCTCTTTATTTTAATTATAAATCATTGAAAACCGTTTATCAAGCACTAAGCAAGTTAAATCAATAACTTAGTCCTATTGCGCAAATGAACATAAAATTTTTACCACAGCAAACACACGACATCAGTAGGCTACCATAAAAATTTCACAGCAATTGGAGCACCACAACTTTAGATATGAATTTATTCCTAGAAAACCCTAAAAACATAGATGCAATTCTACAGCAAAAAATTTCTACTTAAACATGCCATATTATGACTCTATTGCATAGATCTACTGACAAGGATTCCAAAACATCCTCATTTGCTATTTTACAATTTTTCTATGATTTACTATGTTTTTTTCAAAGTTTCAGCTGATTATATGCGAAAAAGAAAAAGATAAAAGAAAAACACATTTGCATCAGGAACCCTAGACATTTCACAAATCAACTAAGCCCACATATGTAAACTACTCTCTCTAGAAATTTTGCATCTAGAGTCGAGAAAAAGTTTCTATTTCTATTTTAACCCTTCTTCTTCACGATGCAGTGCAGAGGAGGTCATTGGGGTCGGGCTCGGGCAGTCGATTCAGGCCGGCGGTGGTCAGAGATGGCGGCGAGGAAGGGCCCATGAGGCTGGGCCATGGCCACGCCTAGCCCACGGCTTGGCCAGCTGCAGCCCGTGACCTTCTAGCCACGCGCGCTCGCGGCGAGGAGGCGAGCAGGGACGGTGGCACGCCGGCACCGGTGAGTTCGGGGGTAGGGTTTTGGCGCACGTGTAGCGCAGAGGAGGAAGATGCCATAGAGCTGTTGGTTGGGTGGAGGAGGCACAAGAGAGGGAGTAGGGGTGGTGCAGTAGCTCTGCTCGCCGGCCATGGCGGGCGTGTCCGCGATCACGACGGGGAGCGAGGAAGAGGGACCACGAGGGTGAACACGAGCATGAGCAGGAGAGAGTGGAGAGCAGGGGCGTGAAGCTAGGCTCGGCTCGAAGGTGGAACGGCAGGGGGCGGCGGCAGCGGAGCTTCCGCACGGTAGTGCCATGGCGGTACGACTGAGCACAGCAGCATGGTGAGGGCCAGCGCTAGGAGAGCGGGTGAGCGAGGGGAAGCGAGCATGAGTGAGGAGGGTGCATCTGCCATCGCATCGACGCAAGGGGGATCGAGCAGCGTAGGGGCATGCGTCCACCATGGTGGAGACGTGAGCCCGTGCATGACGGCCACGTCGGCAAAACATCGAACACCAGGCGGGCACGGAAGTGCTGAATTGGCGGCCATTTTGGGCTAGCTACGGGCCGAACTCGGCTATGGGCCTTGAAGTAAAGTTGCTGCGCTCTGGTGGCTCTCCAACTTCTATTAAAGGTGCATGACCATTAGAGCTCACCATTAGCAGCTAATTAAGCTTTAAACTGATAATGTCAGTGCATTGACAGCAATTAAGGAAACTCAAGCTTGATGATTAAAATGAGGTCAAACTCAAGCCAACTTTTTTTCCAGACCTCCTCCATGGAATTAACTCCAACTTTTATTTTTGGGTCAACTCAAGTTGCTTAACAAAAACACAAGAACGCGAGACGTCAGCCGTCATTGCTACTGAAATTCCTAGACTTAGAATATTTTTGAGGGCTGAAAACAGTAGCCGATTCAATCTTTGAGCCTCTGTTTGACTTATTTCCAAGCTGATCTGGCTTTTGGTCCAATAACAAAGTTTGTAGCACTCAACTTAGACTTCAACTTTTCTTAAAGGTCCAACTTCATATCTTGTTTTCAAACTGTTATTTAACCTTGGTCAAAGCGGTATCATGATATACCCTGGAATTAGGGTTTTCGACCAGTTGAGGCATTTTCTTGACATTTGCTCAACACGAACCCTTCATGACTTTTGTTGTAAAGTTTAGTTAGAGTTGTTTGAGCAAGGTTGCAAGGCCTGGTCGACATTACAAATTTCCATTCACTTAATAAAACAATTCAGGCAAGGATATAACTTATCATTTCATGTGACTTTTTGATTCCAAACTTTACGAAACTTTTCCAATAATCAATATAGATGGTGTTAAGTTGAGGCATATGGAAGTAGCATGTCTAACATTGCTCATGTATATGTTTGAAAAGGGTTAACATGTAAGCAACATTGTTTTGTCCTTTCCTTCTAAAGCTTAAGTTGGGGCTTATCTCTAGGAGCAGCTTTCAACACGTTTGTCATCATTCCAATATTATGAACCCGAGACCACCATAATCATCACTTGCCATCACTTAATTGAGTTCAAGCCCATTGTCTAGCCAGTGACTAACACCTGGGGTGTTACATAGGGTCATAACCATAGGAATCCACTATACTCATACCTTAAACCTTGATTGCTACCCCTGGACAAACTAGTTGTTAGACAACACACACATGTTTCCCCATGGATACGATACTTGATAATACTCCGGGTGAAAACTACTTCAATACCTGTGCGCTTGCGGATTTTGTCTCTGTGTGCCTCCATAGGTGTCAACAAGTTTTCTGGCACCGTTGTCGGGGAGATGGTTGCTGTGATTTCGTCGAACCAGGTTTGTCCTTGTATCTTTTATTTTTCTTTAAGCATGGACAACATCACACCTATCAATCAGTTCGCTGCTCCCACAGGCGCACAACTAGAGCCACCGTAATCTTCAAAACCTATCCTTACATCTGGCTATGAGTTGCATCCGTCTTTAATAAATTTGGTCTAGGAACAATCATTCTCAGGAGAAGGTGATGAAAACCCATATACCCACCTACGAGAGTTTGAGCAAACCTGTGAATGCTTGCATATTGCAGGCATGTCACATGAAACTTTAAATTGGAAGCTATTTCTATTCTCTTTGATGGGAAGAGCTAAACACTGGTATACCCGAACTATAGGGAGTGTATGAGGAGATTGGGAAACCTTACGCTCTAGCTTTTGCTTATCTTTGTTTCCCATCTCTGGAGTGGTTAGCCTTTGCATAGAGGTTCTATCTTTTAAACAAAAAGAAAAAGAATCTCTTGGTATGACATGGGCATGTTTTAATGACCTAGTCAACTCTGGCCCTGACCTTGCCATTCAAGACCCTATGCTTTTACAACACTTTTATACGGGTCTTAGTGGGGAGACCGCATAGTTTCTTGATACATCTTCTAGAGGTGCCTTCTTACATTGCTCTGCTAGTGAAGGGAGAGAAATCCTTAGAAAAATCCTAGAAAACACCCCCTACACCAGTGTTCGTGATGATGGCCCAGAAGACGTAGTTGAGGAAACTCCTGAGGAAGAACCTGTGATAGTCGAGCCTGAACCTTTAACTACTCCACTTGAGGCCTCAACTATCGTCCAAGTTCCTGAACCGTTGAAGGAGGAAGAAATTCTGTAGCACCTGGTTTTAAGAACAAAACCAGATACGCACCATATGTGAAGCCCAGAAGTCAAATCTCACATATAGATATAAATAAGGGTAATATCAAAAGACAATGCTCAATATATAACGTACTTAGTATAAAGGATATAACCTTAGACAACAAATAGTGAAAAGACAACTCTAATCTTTGGGTGAAGACTCCAATCCACAGGGACAACTGACTGGTTGATCACAAGCCTAACTCCTCTAGACTAGCAATCTAGTACCCATCCAGGATTTTTCCAAAGATTTAAAAAGTAAAGCAAGCGTAAGTACATGTCGTACTCAACAAATATAACATGGGGTTCATGAGGCACAAAATGCTAACACTAGTTAACTGTGATTAGCTTTTAATGAGTCATGATTTTAGCAATAGGGTGGCAGCAAGTTTATCCACAAGCCCATATAAACTCATGATCAGGTAAACATGAATAATGAATAGCATAAATAGTAATAATTAGTGAGCATCTTTATCATCGGTATCATCCGTGTTCTTCATCTATTCCGTAAGGGTCCAAGGCCACTCGTGACCATGAGCACAGCTAATATACTAGTTTTACACTCTATAGAGGTTGTACACTTTCACTATGAGTCGTGATTTACCCTTTCGCCCGAGGCAGCCAACCTCTTGACCCACTACCAAGGAAGGTCAGTAGGGTTCACTATGAAGCCTTTTCAAAGGTTCGTCTAACAAGTTAGGGCTGCTAAGGTTTCCCTATCAATAAGCATGCACCCCCCTCCAAGGAGTGACTAACAAAATACCAAGAAACCAAAGTGCACCCTCTTGGTAGGCCGAGATCATACCTGTTGGAGCCCCTCTTGCACCATAAAGGTAACCACTAACAAGCTAGAAAATGTCCTCATACTGAGCTAAAGACAGAGCCATATAGCCCTCACAGCTGTACTATAAGTCCCAGATGTTCGCTTACAGATAAGTCCATAGGGAGAGGAATCTAGAGCACCATAAAATAGCCCAATGCTCTAGCCCCCTTGTTCCATGTTTCTAAAAAGCATCTTTTAGTGTTTATTGCATATTCCATTAGTTAAGTTACAAGATCTTGGTTTTAATTGAGCACTAGCGTCATACTTCCCAATGTAATAACCCATAGGAATCAAGGAATCCAGGATATCAAATAGCTAAAAAACTTACTACGGTTGCCAAGTAGACGCATGCATATGATTAAAATGATATTAAGGTGAATAGGACAACAAGGAAGATCCCATGCTATACTTGCCTTAAACTCAAATTCTTCTTCGATTGAATTGTAACCTCCAAAGGACTTCTTCTGGATCACTAATTTCTTTTATATCACCAACGCAAAGCTCACCGACTGGACATGATCATAAAGCACCACACAAGCATCCATGTAATCATACACGAAGCAAATAATAGATCTAAATTAGAATAGTACACGAAACATAAAATCAAGATGAAAAGTTTGTAAAACGAATCTACGTCTCGCTATGAACATAGACACGAAAAGCACTCTAATCAGAGCTATAACAAAAAAGTTATGAATTAAACAAGATTTCCTTTGATAAAATAATAGATTAAATCTAACCTCAATTTAAAAAGTTGAAAATATATTTAATAGTAGGATGAACATATAGATTACTCAATTACGAATCTAATGCAACTTGAATGGATCAAAACATAGTTAAAACAAAGATTTTATGGCCTAAATAAGACTAGTGGCAAAACTGTGAATAGATGAAAACATATTTTGGATCTAACCGAAGAAACTACGTTTTCAAAAGAAGAAAACGTATTCTGAATCTAACAGAGGGATTTTATGCTTTCTAAAAGAGAAAACATATTCTAAATCTACTAGAAAGAAACTACGTTTTTAGAATAGGAAAACGTATTCTGGAAGTGCGCCATGGATTATGGGTTATATTACGTGAAACTACAGGGGTTCTTTTGCAAATAAACCCGGTGAAGGGGTACGGGTGATCTTAGACCGTTGAATTGAATCTGGAGGGCCAAAATTAGAAAGGAGGGGGAGAGAGAGTCACCGGTCGAAGAAGAAAACCGGCACGGCGGAGCTCCATTACCGCGGCGAGAAGCTCCCCGGAGCACTTGGTTTGGGTCCTAGAGGCCATGGTTTGATGAGCCGAGAGTACAGGGAATAAGAGGAGAAGACGACGAACTCACCTAGGGCCTTCTTGTGGTCGACGGCGGGTCTATGGCATTGGGCAGCGTGGCGAGAGAAGTAGAAAAATCTAATTAACCACATGAGGGATTTCCCAAAGTAGGGGCTCCCCTTATGGTAGTATTGGTGTGCTTTTCTAAGGGGTTGGTACATATTTATAGGGAGAAAAACTTTCACATCTACATCAACTAGCAATGTGGTACTAATTAATGTAGCACCCTCCACATTTACTAATGGGCCTAAATAATCATTAAAGCCCATTAGTAAATAAATGCATAGGCCTTTGAGATTTATTAGGATTATTGCACATGGGCATTGAGAGTTAGATGGAAAATGAGATATATTATTTATTTTCAGAATTAATTAATTTCGTGAATAAAATAATTCTAGAAAAGTCCAGAATTGATATTTAAGCCACGAAAAATACTCCGAGACCTCCGAAAATTTGGGGAAAATTCCCACTGACACTTTGGAACATGATTAACTCAAATAAAGTATTTGGAGCTCATAAAAAGATTGTTGGGAACTTGGAACATAAATTTTAAGGTGAAGGAGGTAGGAATTAAATTCTAAAAAGAAGCTAGAAAATTCCTAAACGTATATTAAAAAAACACATTTTGCACATAGAAACGCAAGGTGCGACCGGCTTGAATGCAACAAACATGTTTCTTCCTTAAGATAAATTTTAATCTAATGAAAATTTATTATTTTGCCATGTTTTCATGAGCATAAAAATACAAAATTAAATCATTTTAGCTCTATTTCAAGAGAAGCAAATTTTAGGGTGTTACAATTCTACCCCCCTTAAGATGAATCTCGTCCTCGAGATTCGAAAGATGGTGATAAAAGAGATACAGATTCTCCACCTTTGGATTCTTCTTTACTTTGCATACCTGTTAACCATACTCCAAGTAACTTGTCAAACTAATACCAAGATTCTAAAAGGTACTCCAAATGATACTCAGGTAACTCCAATCACTAGGCCACCTTTCCTTTTTAATCCATAATATCAATTCTTCTTAAAATATTCAACTTCCAATGGAGCTTCCTTACTTTCTTGGTCTAAAGTAGATTCTATTGTCAACTTTCAAACATTAATGACTTCAGATGCTCAGATCAAGTTGCTCAACTCTCAGACGACTATTCTTAGTCCATGGTGTCGTTCGAATCTCCTTAGCATAACTCTCTCTTGCTAAAGACATTGGCAATGACTTTTGCTTCTCCAAGTGATAGCACTTTTCCAAGTCATAAAACCTTGATTGCTTCAATCCAAACCTTCTTGTCATGCTTAGTATATAATTGGGATATCCTGAGACTCCATAGAATCATCTGTAGTTATCAGATATCTCATTCCTATGTCATCAACACCTAGTTGTCCTAGGTATGTTGAAGATTAGACTCCCAGCTGAGGATAGCTCGAATTATAGAGCCATATTGACGAATGCATCCATTCCTCGTAGATGATCCAATAACTTATCGACCGAGCAAGGGATACTTACTTTGGATGATGAAACCCTTAAGTGATATTCATCCTCTGGGTACCACTTTTCTTATCAGATTAACCGATTCTTCCAAGTGAGAGCTAGAGAGCATAACTGAACTTCATATGGCACCTTGAGCATTCGGACCCTTCTTAGCTAGACAAGGAAGATCCCATGCTATACTTGCCTTAAACTCAAATTCTTCTTCGATTGAATTGTAACCTCCAAAGGACTTCTTCTAGATCACCAACTTCTTTTATATCACCAACGCAAAGCTCACCGACTGGACATGATCATAAAGCACCACACAAGCATCCATGCAATGATACACGAAGCAAACAATAGATCTAAATTAGAACAATACACCAAACATAAAATCAAGATGAAAAGTTTGTAAAACAAATCTATGTCTCGCTACGTACATAGACGTGAAAACACTCTAATCGGAGCTATAACAAAAAAGTTATGAACTGAACAAGATTTCCTTTAATAAAATAATAGATTAAATCTAACCTGAATTTCAAACGTTTAAAATATATTAACAATAGGATGAACATGTAGATTACTCAATTATGAATCTAACGTAACTTGAGTGGATCAAAACGTAGTTAAAACAAAGATTTTATGGCCTAAATAAGACTAGTGGCAAAACTGTGAATAGATGAAAGCGTATTTTGGATCTAACCGAAGAAACTACATTTTTAAAAGAAGAAAACGTATTCTAAATCTAACAGAGGGATTTTACGCTTTCTGAAAGAGAAAACGTATTCTGAATCTACTAGAAAGAAACTATGTTTTTAGAATAGGAAAACGTATTCTGGAAGTGCGCCATGGACTACGGGTTATATTACGTGAAACTACAGGGGCTCTTTTGCAAATAAACCCAGCGAAGGGGTACGGGCGATCTTGGACCGTTGAATTGAATCTGGAGGGCCCAAATTAGAAAGGAGGGGCAGAGAGAGTCACCGGCCGGAGAAGAAAACCGGCGCGGTGGAGCTCCATTACCGGCGGCGAGAAGCTCCCCAGAGCGCTTGGTTTGGGTCCTAGAGGCCACGGTTTGACGAGCCGAGAGCACAGGGAATAAGAGGAGAAGACAGCGAACTTACCTAGGGCCTTCTTGCAGTCGACGGCGGGTCTATGGCGTTGGGCAGCGCGGCGGCGACGGCGACGGCTAGGGGAGGAGAAAAATCTAATTTACTACACGAGGGATTTCCTAAACTAGGGGCAACCCTTATGGTAGTTTTGGTGTGCTTTGCTAAGGGGTTGGTACATATTTATAGGGAGAAAAACTCCCCACATCTACATCAACTAGCAATATGGTACTAATTGATGTTGCACCCTTGACATTTGCTAATGGGCCTAAATAATCATCAAAGCCCACTAGTAAATAAATGCATGGGCCTTTGAGATTTATTAGGATTATTGCACATGGGCTTTGAGAGTTGGTTGGAAAATGAGATATATTATTTATTTTTGAAATTAATTAATTTCATGAATAAAATAATTCTAGAAAAGTCCAGAATTGATATTTAAGCCACGAAGAATACTCCGAGACTTTCAAAAATTTGGGGAAAATTCCTAGAGACACTTTGGAACATGATGAACCCAAATAAAGTATTTGGAGCTCATGAAAAGATTGTTGGGTACTTGGAACATAAAGATTAAAGTGAAGGAGGTAGGAATTAAATTCCAGAAACAAGCTAGAAAAGTCCTAGAGATAGATATTCGTCTCCTAAACGTATTTTAAAAAAACACATTTTGCACATAGAAATACAAGGTGCGACCGGCATGAATGCAACAAACACGTTTCTACCTTAAGATAAATTTTAATCTAATGAAAATTCATTATTTCCCCATGTTTTCATGAGCATAAAAATACAAAATTAAATCATTTTAGCTCTATTTTAAGAGAAGCAAATTTTAGGGTGTTACAATTCTACCTCCCTTAAGATGAATCTCGTCCTCGAGATTCGGAAGATGGTGATAAAAGATATACAAATTCTCCACCTTTAGATTCTTCTCTACTTTGCATACCTGTTAACCATACTCCAAGTAACTTGTCAAACTGATTCCAAGATTCTGAAAGGTACTCCAAACAATACTCAGGTAACTCCAATCACTAGGCCACCTTTCCTTTTTAATCCATAATATCAATTCTTCTTCTTAAAATATTCACCTTCCAACGGAGCTTCCTTACTTTCTTGGTCTAAAGTAGATTCTATTGCCAACTTTCAAACATTAATGACTTCAGATGCTCAAATCAAGTTGCTCAACTCTCAAACGACTATTCTTAGTCCATGGTGTCGTTGGAATCTTCTTAGCATAACTCTCTCTTGCTAAAGACATTGGCAATGACTTTTGCTTCTCTAAGTGATAGCAATTTTCCAAGTCATAAAACCTTGATTGCTTCAATCCAAACCTTCTTGTCATGCTTAGTATATCATTGGGATTTCCTAAGACTCCATAGAACCATCTATAGTTATTGGATATCTCATTCCTATGTCATCAACGCCTACTTGTCCTAGGTATGTTGAAGATTGGACTCCCAGCTGAGGATAGCTCGAATTGCAGAGCCATATTGATGAATGCATCCGTTCCTCATAGATGGTCCAATAACTTATCAACCGAGCAAAGGATAGTTACTCTGGATGATGAAACCCTTAAGTGATATACATCCTCTGGGTACCACTTTTCTTATCAGATTAACCGATTCTTCCAAGTGAGAGCTAGAGAGCATAATTGAACTTCATATGGCATCTTAAGCATTCAGACCCTTCTTAGCTAGACAAGGAAGGTCCCATGCTATACTTGCCTTAAACTCAAATTCTTCTTCGATTGAATTGTAACCTCCAAAGGACTTCTTCTGGATCACCAACTTCTTTTATATCACCAAAGCAAAGCTCACCGACTGGACATGATCATAAAGCACCACACAAGCATCCATGCAATCATACACAAAGCAAACAATAGATCTAAATTAGAACAGTACACCAAACATAAAATCAAGATGAAAAGTTTGTAAAATGAATCTACGTCTCGCTACGAACACAGACGCGAAAAGCACTCTAATTAGAGCTAAAACGAAAAAGTTATGAACTAAACAAGATTTCTTTTAATAAAATAATAGATTAAATCTAACCTCAATTTCAAAAGTTTAAAATATATTAACAATAGGATGAACATGTAGATTACTCAATTACAAATCTAACACAACTTGAATGGATCAAAACGTAGTTAAAACGAATATTTCATGGCCTAAATAAGACTAGTGGCAAAACTATGAATAGATGAAAGCATATTTTGGATCTAACCGAAGAAACTACGTTTTCAAAAGAAGAAAACGTATTCTGAATCTAACAGAGAGATTTTACGCTTTCTGAAAGAGAAAACGTATTCTGAATCTACTAGAAAGAAACTACGTTTTAGAATAGAAAAACGTATTCTGGAAGTGCGCCATGGACTGCGGGTTATATTACGCGAAACTACAAGGGATCTTTTGCAAATAAACCCGGCGAAGGGGTATGGGTGATCTTAGACCATTGAATTGAATCTGGAGGGCCCAAATTAGAAAGGAGGGGGAGAGATAGTCACCGGCCAGAGATGAAAACTGGCGCGGCAGAGCTCCATTACCAGTGGCGAAAAGCTCCCCGGAGCGATTGGTTTGGGTCCTAGAGGCCAAGGTTTGACGAGCTAAGAACATAGGGAATAAGAGGAGAAGACGGCGAACTCACCTAGGGCCTTGTTGCGGTCGACGGCGGGTCTATGGCGTCGGGCAGCGCGGCGGCGACGGCGACGCGAGAGAGGAGGAGAAAAATCTAATTTACTACATGAGTGATTTCCCAAACTAGGGGCTCCCCTTACAATAGTTTTGGTGTGCTTTGCCAAGGGGCTGGTACATATTTATAGGGAGAAAAACTTCCCACATCTACATCAAATAACAATATGGTACTAATTGATGTTGCACCCTCCCCATTTGCTAATGGGCCCAAATAATCATTAAAGCCCATTAGTAAATAAATACATGGGCCTTTGAGATTTATTAGGATTATTGCACATGGGCTTTGAGAGTTGGTTGGAAAATGAGATATATTATTTATTTTCGGAATTAATTAATTTCGTGAATAAAATAATTCTAGAAAAGTCTAGAATTTATATTTAAGCCACAAAAATACTCCGAGACCTCCAAAAATTTGGGGAAAATTCGCAGAGACACTTTGGAACATGATGAACCCAAATAAAGTATTTGGAGCTTTGAAAAGATTGTTGGGAATTTGGAACATAAAGATTAAGGTGAAGGAGGTAGGAATTAAATTCTAGAAAGAAGCTAGAAAATTCCTAGAGATAGATATTCGTCTCCTAAACGTATTTTAAAAAAAACACATTTTGCACATAGAAACACAAGGTGCGACCGGCATGAACGCAACAAACATGTTTCTACCTTAAGATAAATTTTAATCTAATGAAAATTTATTATTTCCCCATGTTTTCATGATCATAAAAATACAAAATTAAATCATTTTAGCTCTATTTCAAGAGAAGCAAATTTTAGGGTGTTACAAATTTCGCCTTTGGAAAATATTCTTGAATTCGAGGAAGATCTTTTCTCCGATTTTGGAAACACCTCGAATTATTATGCCATAAGGAAATATTTGACACCATCAACACCTAACCAACATCTTCCTGACCCAACCAAAGAGAAGTTCCTTAAAAAGACTATGAAGGAGTTGAGAACAATCGTAAGCAATGAGTGGTTGGGAGAATCCAAGCTTTCTCCTGAAGTTATTCGTTTAGATTCTCTGTCTACCTCCATTCATTGTCAAATTCGTAAAACCTTCTTCGATGCTTTTTATAATTCGGTTGTAGGAGTAAATCTTATGTCTAAATCTTTTGCACATACCCTTCCTGAAAATATGCACTTGACTCCAACAACCAAACTCTTAAAAAGTCTCTCAGGGCAAATCCTTCCTAGTGAAGGAATTTTTCACCTCATCCCTATCAAAGTAGATGAAACCATGGTGTATCTTAGTTTTTATGTTTTTGATATTTGGGAGTTTGATCTTTTGATAGGGCATCCAATAGAGAGACCCCTACATGAAGGAAGGAAGAAAGGGGAGTATAAATGTAAGACTCGGGAAAAGAATAAACCTTTCTATTCTTATCACTCGATCATTACATGTTAAGATAGAGTTGAGTTCCGAGCAAGATCCAATGGAGGAGATTATGGCAGCATCTCTCCTAGAAGCCTCCAATAAAGATCTTGAAGAAGACGCCTAGGATTTCCTCCAAGATGAAGAAGAACCGCAAGATCCTTTCCCTATGGATGAAACTCAAGAGCCGCCAAAAGCCCCCCATTGTGCTCAAACCCCTTCCTTCAGGTTTGAAATACGCTTTCCTAAACAATGATAGGGAGTCTCCTGTAATTATTAGTGATAAACTCTCTAAGGACGAGACCCTCTGGCTCCTTACCATTTTAGAAAAGCATCGCTCTGCTTTTGGCTACTCACTCAAAGACCTTAAGGGGATTAGTCCTGCCCTTTGCACCCATCGCATTCCCACAGATACAACATATACACCTTCTAGGGAGCCCCAACGAAGGCTTAACAATGCGATGAGAGAAGTTGTTAAGAAAGAGGTTTTGAAACTTTTGCATGCAGGGATAATCTATCCCGTGCCATATAGTAAGTGGGTAAGCCCAGTACAAGTTGTACCAAAGAAAGAGGGTATGACTGTGGTAAAAAATTAAAAAGATGAATTAATCCCACAACAAATAGTCACAGGATGGCAGAAGTGCATCGATTATCGAAAACTTAACAAGGCAACAAGGAAAGATCACTTCTTGTTACCCTTCATCGATGAGATGTTGGAACGGCTTGCAAAGCATTCTTTCTTCTGTTTTCTTGATGGGTATTCTGGCTATCATTAAATTCTGATCCATCCTAATGACCAAAGCAAAACTACTTTTACTTGTTCGTATGGAACTTATGCTTATCGCAGGATATCTTTAGGATTATACAGCGCTCCAACTTTGTTCCAAAGGTGCATGATGTCTATATTTTCTGGTATGATAGAAGAAATCATGGAAGTTTTTGTGGATGATTTTTCTATTTATGGGAAAACTTTCAATGATTGCTTAGAAAATCTTGATAAAGTTTTGTAAAGATGTGAAGAAAAGCACTTAGTCCTTAATTGGGAAAAATGTCATTTCATGGTTAGAGAAGGCATAGTGCTTGGACACTTGGTGTCTGAACGTGGGATAGAGGTAGACCGAGCTAAAATAGAAGTAATAGAACAACTACCCCCTCATACAAATGTCAAAGGGGTATGAAGTTTCCTTGGTCAAGCGGGGTTCTATTGCCGTTTTATAAAAGATTTTTCTCATATTGCTAGACCCCTTACAAGTTTGTTAGCCAAGGATGCTCCCTTTGAGTTTGATGATGAGTGTTTAAATGCTTTTAAAATCCTTAAGAAAGCACTCATTTCTGCACCAATCATTCAACCCCCTGATTGGTCGCTACCTTTTGAAATCTTGTGTGATGCTAGTGATTATGCTATGGGAGCAGTTTTGGGTCAAACAAAAGATAGAAAGCATCATGCAATTTCTTATGCTAGTAAAACTTTGTCAGGACCTCAACTTAATTATGCAACAACTGAAAAAGAGCTCCTGGCTGTTGTTTTTGCTATTGACAAGTTTAGATCTTACTTAGTAGGAGCTAAAGTTATTATTTACACTGATCATGTTGCTCTTAAATATCTCATTACTAAGAAAGATGCTATGCCTCGGCTTATAAGATAGATCTTTTTGCTTCAAGAATTTGATTTAGAAATTAAAGATAAGAAACGAATAGAAAATTATGTAGCCGATTACTTGTCAAGAATGCAGTTCGAGAATCCATAGGAGTTGCCCATCAACGATTTTCTATGGGACAACATGCACCAAAAAGTCAGAGGATCCGACCCCTGGTATGCAAATATTATTAATTTTATGGTTGCAGGTTATGTACTATCAGGAGAGAATAAGTGGAAGCTCATCCATGAAAGTCGCCTCCACCTATGGGATGAACCGTACCTCTTTCGAGTCTACGCTGATGAACTGCTCAGGAGGTGTGTTCTGGCTGAGGAAGCAACCAAGATTATTGAAAGATGCCACTCATCACTGTATGGAGGACATTATGGGGCATTCCGCACTAATGCTAAGATCTGGCAAACTAGATTCTTCTAGCCAACCATGTATGATGGCACCAAAGACTTCATATAGAGGTGTACCGCGTGTTAGAAACATGGGAGTATCAATGCAAGAGACGCCATGCCACTCACCACCGACCTCTAGTTAGAACTCTTTGATGTCTAGGGAATCGACTACATGGGACCATTTCCAAAATCTTGGCAGTGTGAATACATCCTGGTGGCAGTCGACTATGTCTCAAAATGGGCTGAAGCTCTACCATGTCGAGCTATAGATTCCAATAACACCAAGAGGATGTTTTCTAAGACCATCTTTCCACGCTTCGGAGTTCCACGCATGGTAATTAGTGATGGAGGTCCTCACTTCATTGATAGGAAGTTTAGATGCTTCTTGTTTGTGCATGGGGTCCATCATAACATCATGACACCATATCATCCTCAAACTAGCGGACAGGCAGAAACGTCAAACAAGCAAATCAAGAACATTCTATAGAAGACTGTTAATGAGATGGGGACAACATGGAAGGATAAGTTATCTGGAGCACTATGGGCTTACAGAACAGCTTACAAAACACCTCTTGGAATGTCACCATATCAACTTGTCTATGGGAAGACATGCCACTTACCTGTCGAGTTGGAATTCAAAGCACATTGGGCCATAAAAAGGTGGAACATGCACTTTGAAGCATCTAGGAAGAAAAGAAAAATGCAGCTCTCTGAGCTAGAGGAATGGCGAGAAAAGGCATATCATAATGCAAAACTCTACAAAGAGAGGACAAAAAGATGGCATGACAAAGATTGAAAAAGAAGGAATTCAAACTAGGTGACAAGGTGTTGCTTTTCAACTCTAGAGTGAAGTTGTTTGGACATGAGATACTATGAAGCAAATGGGAAGGACCTTACAAGGTAATTAGCGCATCATCTCATGGAGCCGTCACACTTCAAAATGATGAAGGTATGCTTTTCAAGGTAAATGGTAATTGTTTAAAAGTTTTCCATGACACACAATTGCCAGAAGAAGAATTCGATATAATTAATTTCATAGAATTTAAATAACATTTTCAATTCAGCTCTTCTTCCTTACTCTATGAAAAACCCTTAAAAACCGTGTTAACCTGCTAAAGTATTGCCAGGATCCCCCTAGTCTTTTGTTGGTGCTTGTTTCCACATGTTATTTATACAAGTTAACAGAATTCCAGTGGGGGAGGCAAACCTCCCAAGCAAAGCACGACATCAACAAACGACAAAAGAACCACAAGAAAGGTAGGCCAACCTGTCTTGGGTCTTCTAAGCCTTGCACTTTGACCTCGGCCAAGTTTACCATCAATCGGTTTGGGGGAGAGGCACCCCCATGTATCCAGCTAAGTATTTCTCTTCCTTTGTTTTATTTAGTTTGCCTTATAAAAAAATGAAAAAAAATAAAAAAAATGTGTCTAGTTTTCTTTAATTTCTTTTAAGAGCTAAATAAATAATAAAGACTCTGAGGACCATCTCTTAAAATGGAAATGATGAATAGTTGCTATGTTGTAATTCCTTTTAAGTACCTAGTTTTCAGCCTTGAATTCTTCTGAATTTTGGATAAAACTGATTTGACATAAGGATTTACTCTGAACTTGAAACTCATGGGTAGTATATGCTTGATGTAAGTCTAGGTAAATGATGGGTATGATATGAGAAGGTTGAGCTGCTATTTATCTTGTTCCAAGTGACACTAAAGTTCTGGAGATTTATCTTTTGAAAAACACAAAAATACTATGATGAGTTCCTGTATGACAAAGCTTGAATTCCAACCAGAGCCATACATTTTAGGCTAGGAAAACTTCCACATATATGCTGCTTGTTTTGCATTGAGTTTTGTCAAGCTTTGTTGACCCTTATGAGATATTTGTCATGCTCTTAAAATCAAGATCACGTACACACCACCCACATATGCAGTACTCCTACACTGGGGTAGGCTCAAAAACATGCTTTCCATTTAGATCCACCCAAAAATGTGTTATTTCTACACTAGGAGTAAACACCAAAAACATGCTTGATAGTTTTTTCATCCACCAAATAAATGCTCCAAGTTCTTGTTACTATCTCTCAAAAGTTTTGTTGCAGAAAAGAGACATGGGGCTATGCAAAAGTTATTCATAAAAAAAGAGAAAAAAAGAGATGAGAAAAAATGGACAAGCGTCCGAGATATCTAAAACAATGGGTACTCAGATGCTCGCCTAAAAAAAGAGAAAGAGATGAATAAGATAGCCCCTGTTCTATTGCAAAAATATTTCCAAGTTTTAAGAGAGAGATATGTATTCAAGGAGCAAAGTAGAATTAGGTTAGCCACCACATATATCGAGACACATGCACATCTTGATTTGATTGTATGACTCAACTCTCTTTGGATCCGCTGTTTGACTTTACAATATATGCATTGCAAGTATGCTCTAGCTTTCTCCCTACCTATGAACTCCACATAAGCCTTAGTGGTAGGAAGAGGAAAAGGCATAACATCTTTATTCCCTTGGTGAGGATCCATAAATACCACATATATTGAGAGACTTGAGAGTGTCATACAATGGAATCTCTGAGTTTTATTTTGAAAACTTATAAAAACTCCGGAACAATGGTGAAACAAAGAACTTGAGACATGAAGCTTGACTTGATCATTCTGTCTTTCAATTGCACAAATGGTTGAAGGTAATATCGGTAAGTTTGAAAGTCAGATCAGGTTATCCTAATCTAGAGGAGAATTTTTGATTGAACGTATATGTACTTTTTAGGTGTGAAAGCATTGTAGCAACTCCTGATCCATTGTTGAGCTTAGCTTTTCTCAGGGGCGAGCAAAGGTTAAGTGTGGGGGAGCTTGTTTATGGTCGTTAACATCAATCATAAACCGTCAACATAACCTGCATATGTACTTAATTCCATCACCAAACATAGGTCTAGGGGTTTAAACTAATAAATTCCATGAGTTTTAGTGAATCTGTGTTTTCAGCAGGATTTATCCAGAAAACCATCAAGGTGGACCTATTCATCAAAGTAATTCACATTTATCTGTGATGAAATGAACATTGGAAGACTCTAGAACCATCCAGAAGGCAACCCACCGAAGATTGAGCCAAGACACTAAAAGGGGGGGCTGGCCGGCCTGTGGGCCCCATAGGTTAGGGTCTCCTTTGTAGGTCAGTTTCCCACCACCTTAAAGATCGCATCTACGCCATTTATTCAAGTTAGTTTGATCCGAGGGTCTAGAATTGATGCTACCCCCTATATATACGGCCCTGTACCCCCTCCCTGAGACCATCCTAAAACCCTAATTCATATCCTCCTCGTCAGGATCAGAGCCAGCTATCAAGAGAAGATGAGTCCTTTATAGGATCTAGTCTTGTACCTAGAAAATAGTGAGTTAGAGTGTGAGGGAGGAGTTGGGAGGAGGTACCAGCTTGTTGGTGCTACCTCTATGGCTTGTACTTTTGCGGATCTAGGCTTCTCCAATTCTACATCTGAGATACCTCTAGTAATTGATTTCTGTTTAAAGTAAGTTTTGTGCTCTTTTGTTCGTGGGTTCACAGTTCTTTTGAGTGCTCTAGTCTTTGCTAGATCTCTAGATTAGTAAGTTTTGTGCTCTTTTGTTTGCTCCCTGCTTCTTAGTTGTGTGGTAGCAACGGGAGGTGACAGCCCCATCTATCCTTTGTAGTCTACACCGAGTTGAGCAGGTTCTTAAATTAGTAGGACCGTAGTCGCGTCAGTAGAGTTATCTATTAGCGTTGCTTTACCATGTAAGTGGCGTCCCAAAGTGAACACTAGAATCATAAGTCTTGCTTTGCATAGGGTCATAACCATAGGAATCCACTCTACTCATACCTTAAACCTTGAATGCTATCCCTAGAAAAACTAGTTGTTAGACAACACACACACGTTTCCCCATGGATACGATACTCAATAATACTCTGGGTGAAAACAACTTTGATACCCGTGCACTTGTGGATTTTGTTTCTGTGTGCCTCCACAGGTGTTAATAGATGCATGTACGAACCCACCAACTATAGGATGGGATCCACAACAAGGGTCTCAACATAGAGGCCATCCAGACCGGCTGAAAGCCCTAACCCCAACAATCAGGGTTGTGGCCCTCAGCCCCATGAAGCGACTAGGCGATCGATGACCCGGGGTGGCTACCAACTCCCGTACAATGCCCTAGGAAACTAGGAGATGGCGACGAAGGCCATGACGAATACCGCATTGCACAAGATGGCTGACAAACCACCGTCGAGGCTACAGTGCCGCCACGGCTATCACAGTAGCACCATGTCACACCCTGCCCAACGTGGCCAGAAGACCATGATGATAGACATGACCAGACATGCACTAGAAGATGGCGTAGCTTGTAAGGCAAGTTAGCTAGGCCCTCCCTCAGGCTCTTGACCCTTCGGTCGAGAGAACCTCCTCTTTGTATAAGCCTGGCCCCGAACTCTATATAAGGGCAGCTAGGGCACCCATCTCAGGGACGATTCACATCCTCTACCATTCTATTCATTCACCATTGTAGTAGGGCTCCTAGAGCTTCTCTTTAGGCAGCTTTCGCCTAGCATAGATCCTTCCATCTTGTCCACCTTTCTTGCAACCCCTATTGTAAGAACTTAAGAGCATTCAAGCAAGGAACACACACTCGATTATCTCAGGGAACACAGTCAGGTGTATGTCCTGAATCTGACCGGGTCCTAGTATGGGCACAAATGGTCATCACTCGTTCAAGGGTTTGTTTTGACTGTCCCTTGCGCCGCCGATTGTCCCCTCGAGGAGTGCTCCGTGAGAGAGTCGCCGCCGCGGCGGTTGTCATATGGTACATCTTACAATCTTTGGTGAGATGAGCAACCAGGTATCCATGGTTCTAACATGGAAGGTTCATGGCATAGCCAAGATTTACCTGATAACTCGGTTTTTGGCTTCGCTTGATGCTCAGCCAGTTGGTTTCATGATTTCTCTTTGTTATCCGGGGTGACTCGGCCCTATTAGGGTTGATCATGGGCATCGGGAAAAGTTCCCAGGCGCATGCCATCATGGCGCTCTTGAGCCTATCAAAGAATCAAGGTAAAATAGCGTCCAGTGATGGCACTGGTTGTGCATCATCTGGATGGTGCGATTCCCACCAGATCATGCATGCCGTGTCAAGGAGGTAGTCCTGATAGAACTGAGAAAAATTAGACTCAGCAGTAGTGACTTACATGACGTGCTAGCTGAAGCGGTCCTGTGTCGATCGCGTCCCTGAGCCTGGCGAGGTAGAGCTAGTTGGGTGATGATGACATTGAGGCTGGCACGCAAGTCTTGAGGTTGCCATGGCATGGAACCCTCGATCGCACGGAGGTGGCAACACCATGGCTATCCTTCTTTGACTGCCTCTTGATCACACCCTTACTCGACCTGCAGAGAATAGCCATCCAAAACACAAAAATGAATGTAAACGCGAAAGGCCCCTACCTGGCACGCCAACTATTAGATTGTTTTGCTCCAGCAATATCCAGCAACGTGATCATGTAGATGGAATCAGATGGTAGCACACGAGACACAGAGATTTATAATAGTTCAGGGCACAGTGCGTGCTAATCCCTACTCAAGTGGTACGACTGCTCTTGTATTTGTATGCTCAATTATAGGGGTTGTTGCTCCTAGCTATAAGTAGACTGGAATGGTGAAGGTTGGATCCCAAGCCTGAGGTCCCAACCCTCCTTTATATAGGAAGAAGAGGTAGGGTTACAGAGAGGGCAATCGGGCTAGCAGATTGTGTTTCTAGTTTGTTACAATAGATTGATCATAGCTATCGTCCAGATATGCCCACCTTGGTTTGCCTTCATCTCCATGTTGGTTGATCACGTTAGCCCTTGCAGGCCTCCTCCTTGGCGACTGCTAGGCCAAAAGCTTGGTGGTGGTCATATATATGGTGGTGTAGGTGCCCCTATCCCATATCTCTGACAACTATCTTCCTCAGAGCCATGTGTAGAACGTAAGCCTCTGGATGCAGTCTGTCTGGTGTACACAAGGAGCCATCGGCGAAGGGCTCCATGAAGAGTGGCTGAATCTCATGGTCTATAGTAAAAGTACCTCTAGCCCTGCTATGACGCGGAGGAAGAGCATCTTCATAGACTATCTAGTGGAGCTTCCTGTCTGAAGTGTCAACCCCAAGGAGTTCTTGCAGGTAGTCATAGTACAATCGTTCTGGCCAACCATGGAGCATAAAACAAATGAAGTCATGCTCTGGATGAATCCACGCTATTGCATAGAACTGACTTCACCTAGCTTATCACAATTCGATCAACCTCACTGAAAAGGTGAACGAAGCTCGGGTACTGCTCAAAGAGGGGCCGGATGGGTATACTAGCCGCTCTCTCAAACTCATCCCAACCATGTATCCTTTGGTCCGCTAGTGCTATCCCTCTAGCACGGTAGCTCCTGAAGAAACTCTGCTAAGTCAAAGTCTAGAACTATGATTTTGTGTCGGGCTCTTTGACTAGTGGAAACCAGAACTCAATATCGTAGAACCTAATGCTCCATATCTTCTTTGAGCTGTAATACCGAAAGTCATAGAATTGAACCATCTCTTTTCTCTCTCAATATTACTGCTCCTAATAACACTATTGGCAGACATCAAACCTCCTCGACTGCTCCTCATACCACCATTGGTAGACATCAAATTACCTCCTCGACTGCTCCTTGTGCCACCAATTGTGGCACACATCGAACCTCCATGAGTGCGAGCACGCGCTCGCCCATGAGTAACTTCAGATTGGATCCAAGAAGGTGCAAAGCGACTAGTCTAGTTTTTGGAGTGGAACTTGGTCATGAGCTGTAGTTGTTCCTCAGTGAGATCCTCCTCCCTGAGTTCCATTTCAGCACTCTCCTCACGCTGCTGCTGTCGGTGGGCAATTTGAGTCCGCCTGCGAGAATCCTCGGACTCTAGGGCAAGCATAGCTTTGGTTGTTTTTTCCTCTGCTTCTCAGATACTGTCCGCCTTCCTCTGCATCTTCCTGGGCTATGGTGGTGCTTGTTCCTATGCTTCTAGGAGACTATGAGCCTTCCTCTAGCTCTTTCTGGGCTGTGGTGGTGTCTGTTCCTCTACTTCTTGAAGAATGTTTGCCTACCTCTGGCTCTTTCTATAATGTGGTAGTTCTGACCGCTTTACTTTAATTCACGCCATTTGCAGCAATCAAAAAAATTACACATGCGTTTCATCAAACACCATGCAATCATGAAGACAAAAAAAGAGGAGATCGCATACGGCCTCACCGTGCTAAGGCGAGAAGGCGATCTCGACCGGCTTCCTCGCTGGAGGAGTGGCACGCTGATAGACGGCGGCGTGGTAGATCACCGCGGCATAGTAGATCCCTATGGTGCAGAAGGATCTAGGCAAGAGGTTTCGGTGTGAGAGGGGGAGGGGGTGGGGGAGGGGGATAAGGCGTAGGGTGGGTGGCGCCGGATGGGGCGAATGGTGATGGAAACTGTAACGTCCCACCTCCTCGAGGCCAGGCCCGCTTACATCGGATAGCTTTCCTAGGACATAGACTGCCCTCACAGACCAACACCAGTCTTTTCTACGTACTTTGTCCTCACTCATGCGCCCCAGGAAGAACTTCCCGGTCGGTCACCCATCGACCCAGGCCAAGCACGCTTAACCTTGGAGTTCTTAAGAGATGGGCTTCCAGAAAAGAAGTTGCAACTTATTGGTACGAGTATCCTATTAATCCTATTAAGCCCTGAGCTGGGGTGTTACAGAAACAGCGTGCAAAAGAGGAAAAGATCGGTACTAAGAGAATGCCTTTACCAGCGGACTGTGCCACGTGCCGCATAATTGCATCACCCACACATAAACGCTGTCAAGAGTCGCCGTCCATCGAAACTTGGGGGGTCCACCGAAACTTGGGGAATTAATATTGGTGATCCGACGGTTAATACACATTAGTGTATTACGCCATATATATCATCATCATTCATCATATAAAATTCGGTCTCTGCTCACCAGACGCCAAATGGGGCGGCAATCTGCCTGCACAAAAATTTGATTTCGGGCGAAAATGAAATCCTCGCGCCCAGCAGTGCCGCCAACACAAACCAAAAATTAGATCCCTCTCTCTTTTGCCCTCCTCACAGAAAATTGGTTTACTACGCCATAGATTTCAGACAAGGGTATTTGTGGTATTGTGATGGCCACATAAAAGCGCAAGGAGTCACCGTCTCTGCCTCCATCTCCATTCTCCAGCCATACCAGCCCACACTCTCTCCTCCTGCTCCGAAGCCTAGCCTCCTCTGTCACCCGATCTAAACCCTAGCTAGGCGCATCGACACAGCAGCTTGACTCCCTCTCCACTCTCCAGCTGCACCCTCTCTCATACCTTTTTGAACTGTAGCCGGATGTAGATCCGATCCCCTTCGTTCATAGCAGGTCTGCTGATGGCGGAAGGACCACCTTTAGCGGTGGTACACGTCAGATCCGGACCCCCTATGTCGGCACCTATCACGACCGAGCCCCAGCGTCATCGTTGACGACTGCCACACCGGATCTGCTACCCCTTTGTCGACACCGGCTGCACCACTTCTATGACCAGGATGACAACAGGGCGGTGCTGACGACGCAGCGTAGCCAGGAATAGGAAGAGGTACCCAAATTCCTTTTAGGCCTTGTTTGGATGCTTGTGTATCCACTTCAATCCACATGTGTTGGAGTGGATTCGAATTAAACTTAGTTTAATTCCCGTTGACACAAAAATGTGGTGATGTGATAAACACACAGCAAGCCGGATGATCTGAGTGGAATGAGACCAGAGATCTGCTTGGCTTCAACACAGAACCAGCCGATTCTGAAAACCCAACGACGTGCCAGTCAATTTGATGAGTAATTGACAAGGAGAGAAAATCTTATTAGTAATTTAAGGTGGAACATATCAGTGTTGCACCAAACAGTTCTAAATATATGGCTAGATAGCTGATTCAATGAGGCTATCGACTAAATAGTCGATATCCAGCGTATCCATGAAATGAAGATCTTTAAATTAAGGATTATCGGCTAATATTAAATGATAATGAAATGAATCAAAATAATCGATGCTCATGGAACATCAGAAAGCATCATCGGCTAAATGGAACATGATCGATATAAAGCGTTGAGCCGATAAGTTTGATGAAAAGAGTATAACATGCGAACAAATCGACTGTCTAATATAAATGAATATAAAAACAGTTTGAAGTCTAATCTATTATCATCAACAGTGAGATTCGATCGGATCGATGTAGCTATGATAATGATAATAAACTAAAGACAAAGAATCTATAAAATCATCTATATATTGACAGATTCATGAAAACATGCTATATATGTGAGAGTATAGGCAAATCGGCTAAAATAGCCGATGCAGTCATAGCAAAAAAACATAGTACATATCTTGATCATAAATAAGACCACTAATCGATAATTTCTAATCTAAAGTCTTACCAGTGAGATTCGACCGGATCGATGTAGCTATGGTAGTGTCATTAGATTAGATCTCATTAAGTAGTGGGTTTATCCAAGATTAAAACATGTCTTTGGATGCATGCTATGTTTGATTGGAATAGAGATAAAACAACCGATCTAGCGGAATTAAGCCATCAATTATAAGATTTAAAATATGACCAGATCAAAGGATGACCAATTAAGATGATATGATGCCGTTCTATCTCTATCTCAATCAGATGATTTTGTTATAATTAATAAAACATTAATTATAGCAAGATCAATAACCGGTGAATCAATCAAAAATAGCAAGAAAAATCTTACTAATCTGAGTAGATTCGATAACTTGTGATATTGTATTAAACAAGTTATTTAACACAAGATCGATAACTTTGACCTATATTATGATTCATAAGGGATCAATTAGCTGATGCAACCTTACAAACTACTATATAGATCGATAACTAACTTATATTATGGCTTATAAAAGATCAATCAGCTGATGCAGCTTTACAAGCACAATATAAGTCGTGACGATACTCACAAGCAAGTTGGACATCGATCGGTCGATGCAGCCCTGTTTGCTGAAGAACTCGCCAAAAAGCTACATTACTCCTACTCCTAAAGGTTGGCGTGAAGCCAAAAAAGTAAAGACTAATTTTGATTGATTGAGAGATATTCTGTACAATAGCCAGGGGTACATATTTATATCCTAGACTAAGGAGCCTTATAAGCTCTGTACATTATTTGCCTGAGAATAATATCTAAATAAAGAAAATATTAAGATACATGGACTCTAGCCCTTTTCCGTAGAATCCTTGCTAATAAAGCCTCCTTGGCCAACGTGTCTTAAGTCTTTGTGCATATACACGTCATTTTGCTGAGTACGTGTATGACACCTAGCCGGTCTTGCATACACATATACATGTTATGTTTCCTTGCTTCTCTCATCTTGATGTGCACCTGGATGTTGATAAAATAATATTCCTTTCGCCTCCGGTCACGTATACGTATATGCGTATATTTTCAATTGGACTTATCTTGCATCCTCATCATGTCAGCAGTCAGGAGTCAGAAAGCTTCGTGTCTCCATCTAAATATATGTTGATTTATTTCCTTATGCAACCCGGCCAAATAATATTAAAATATTTCTTCTTCATTAGTTGATCTGTTTAGCCTTGCACGCGAGTCTCACCATATATAACTGGCCATATATATTAATTGGCCACACTTGCATGAATACCCATAATAGCCAAACATGCAAGTCTAATGATCACGTATACATGTATATCTCCACTGCTTTTAATCTTGCTGGTATCCAAGTCAAGCATAGCTCGTATAGCACTTGGGCTTTCAGCCTTTTCTATTTGCCTCGCCGGTTGCCCACTCCGATATGTACAGGTGACGCTAGCTGTTTGATATTTTGCTAAAATCCAACTTCCTGCCAACGATATCTCCTTCGCTGCTTCACGGTGAAGAGGTCTCGTACGTGAGGCTTCTCCGAAAAAGTACTAGAGAATATTTTTCGTCCAGCTCGTAAATATACATCAATTAGGAGATCTTTCTTGCTTTTGACATCATCGGTCGATCTCTTCCTTTCTAGAGAAAGCTTACCAAATCTTGGTGTAAACACAGGCCCCTCTAGTTCGGAGTATGAATTTTCATGCTTCGAGCTATTTTGATCCGATGGTCTTCTTTTGCTCAGCCAATGATATTTGATCGCAATCACTGAAAGCTGCATGGGCTCTATCTTCTTTTTGATCTTGATAACTACAAAATTAATCTTTCCCTGAATCTCCGTCCATCTACTTTAGCCGATTAGGAGTTGGCCCCCGAATCTATAATTATAATTGGCTATCTAAAGGCAATAATCATGAACATCGGCCTCTTTCCTGCTATTGTCCATTAAGTATCTGTATATGTGACTAGCTGAAGAATATCATGCCAAACCAATTGCACAAATATGAACTATCAGGTAGCAACAACCTCGATCATAGCAACACAAGTTAACCGACAGTATGGAAATATGCTCAGTTATTCTAACCGATAGTCTTCTTCCAAGGAGCTGAGGAATTCACTGGCGGCAATATTACCTTATTCCAAACCTCACCTACACATGTGAACTTTGAAGTATCTACCACACCATCTTGGGTGGTTGAGGAACGGAACGGATTAGAATCCAGTCATCCTTGCTTCTTCTGTTCAGAAAACTTGGGTTTTTGAAAGATTTTCAAACTAAAATATAGCTTTGCTCCTCAAATGATTCTCTCATATCGCTCAATGTGAATAGTTCCTTACCAAGGCATTACTTTGCCTCTTTTCATCCTACTTCTAAAAAGCCTATGTGGAGTTCATGTAGGAATAAATATGCAACAAACTTACCTTGTATATATTGTAAAATCAAATCCCGGATCTAAGGAGAGAAGTGTCATACTCTTAGATCAAGATGTGCATGTGTGTGGAATATTTGGTGGCTAACCTAATTCTACTATATTCTTTGAAACATATTTCTCTCTTTGTGAAATATTTTTCGAGTACATGGGCTATCTTTATTTCTCATCTTTTTTCTCTTTTTTCTTTACTTTGGACCTCTTTTGTCCATTTTTTTTAAATTATACTTTTACATAACCCATGTCTCTTTTGCAACAAACTTTTTGAGAGAAATATTATCAAAAACTTGGATCATTTATTTTGATAATCCTAACAATTTTTTTTGCCTTCTCCCAGTGTAGGAGCAGAACATTTTGGGGTAGACGAAAAGCATGTTTTTGCGTACTTCCAGTATAGAAGCAACACAAATATGTGGCGTGTAAGAGCATGATAAATCTCTCAACTAGGGTCAACAAGACTTGACAAAACTCAACACAAAGTAAGCAGCTTATGTGGAAGGTTTTAATGATAACATTTGGCTTTGGTGGGAAATTCAACATCATCGAGAAGACAAGCTATTGATTTTGAATTTTTTTAAAGAAATTTTTCAAAGTACTTTGCAAAAAGAAGCGAAGTTCTTTTCATCATACCATATCTCATTTATCAACTACTTAAATGGCATGTTTTACCTATGATAAATTATTCACAAATGATATAAAAAGCAAGGAATAAAGAATATGCGAGCCAAGCATAGAGGGGCATGTAGCTCATATCTGTATGTATGTTCCTCCACTTTGAGCCGATAAGTGTCTCTTGTTGGGACTTATATAATGATGCTTTCACCAGTGCGCTTATCAGCTGCTGCATCTGGAATCCTTGTATGCTTCTACAGTGCTGCTATATAGAGAACTGCACTTCATATATCGTGCTTCAAGAGAGCCGATCTCTATGCGCCAGAATCGATCCGTTGGACTTCTCTGAGCAGAATACATAGCTAACTCCGGCTCCCACACGATAACGCGTAGCAGGTAGCAACAACGATTGGATCCTCAACAACGCATGGCAATCCAAACACTGGCCGATTACTTTAATCAAACAAAACGCATACGAATTCTTCCACGAGCCAAATTCTTAGATCAACAGATGAATTCCAATCAACAGTCTCCGGCAAACGTCAAGGGAAGAGTATACCCGTGCTAGTACGATCAGCCAGTGCGGCGGCAACAAGAATAATTATAGCCGAAATCTTTGTTGATCGTCTATTATCTTTACTAGCTCAACTCCTTCGCCATGAGCTTGAGCACTTGGTAGGTAACTTTTACTGCTCAAAACTATTTAGCCGATGGTGGAAAAGAATATCTCAGCTTATCAGCTGTTTACTTCTGTCACTTAGCTTTCCACAGTCATGTCAATGTCATCAGTTGAATTTCAATAACCACTGATCCACTGACTCGTGCGTCTCCTAGCTATTATTTTGACCTTTGTACACTTTGCCGAGCAAGCAGGAAATACTGATGTACTGGATCATCGGAATTTTCTGGATCAGCTGGAAGTCGCTGGATGCTACGTGCCGACGATGACATGGCCTGTAGTTCTCACAACAATTGATGCGGACGCAGCTGTAATCAGCGCTCCAGTTTCCTAGGCCCACATGAACAGAGGATGATGATGAAACTGCAGCCCCATGTTCTTTTGGTGATGGTGAGGCAACACCTGGTGTCCTTGGAGCCATCGTGGTAGCAACTGTAGTACATAAACCATCACACGTCGGCAACGTGTCAACTTCTGCTATATCATTAGGACCTGCTAACACGTACGTGACAGGAACCAAATTTCCCAAAAACGGCAATCTGGTGTACCAGCCGTCTTATTATGTCAGTATCATGCAAATTTTCATCCGTACTTGCTCCAACTCCTCATGTTCCTTCATTGGCTCCATGGCCTAGCCGATCGACTGCAAACTCCATTGATTTTTGAACAATTTTCACCGATCATTCTATCTATCCTACCATGGGTTACATGCGTGACTTTCAGATGGACGATGGAAAAGCCGATTGATACACCTTACTGGGTGCTCTGGCTGCATCAGTCGGCTGGTTTGTCCCTATAGGCTGTGGTTAGGACATCTGTCGCAATCATCGACTAGCCACGCTAACTGTTGTTTGCTGGGATTGTTCAGTAACTCACTGAGCCATGTCTCTTAGCCTTATAGCATACGTATTTGGGCACCTCTTGCTGATCGACCTGACTTCTTCTTGCTTCACAATAAGCTAACTTCATCAGCTCTATTGGTCCATTGCTTTCCAACTCACCATTAGCTTTCAATAAAATCAGCCGATTTAACTTCAAGAGCTCCGTCGGCTTGCCATCACAAAGGGGAAAAAATAGGCCTGGCATGCAGCTACTCATCGCATCATAATCTAGACTCCTCCATCTTCTTTGCTCGTCTATCGGCTATGCCTCACATTGAAAAGAAAACCGAGGACCGATGAACCAAGGGTCGATGAAGAAATTCAACTTTGTTCATGTGATGACTCTCGAAACCTGTCCTTATTTAGTTTCAACAGCAAATTTAGCCGATTGTGGTTGCATCGGTTGTACATAGTCGATTGTGCATTCAGAACACCACCGTTATATCCAGGCTCTCCACGTTGCGCACGGTCGTCCACTACTGAAGCACCTTTGCTAGCGGCAGCTCTACATGAACCGGCCATGTCGTGTCTGCTAGGTTGAATGGCTCCATCACCTGATGCATCAGCTGAAGTGGAAACTGAGCTAGTACTAGCCTTCCCAGCCGATCTTTGCATATCTGTTCTTGGAGACGATGAAGGTGAGCGACAGATGGAGTTCAATTCAACGTGATGCATCTAGACTCTTGATTCCTCTTGAACATGTGCAGTTCCCTAAACTTGATTACCTCGGCGTACTTTGCAACCTGCTTAGCGAGTTCTGATAGTTCATGGCAGTCCTGGTTGTCGCCGAAGAAATCCAAATTGGCGGTGGCCTGGTTGGGGCCATGCAGCATCATCCTCTGCACCGTGGCCAGCGCTTCTCGCTCACCCTCGCCATAGCCGGTGTAGCTGGCGATCACGGTGCCTATGATCACGCTCAGTCCGGGTTCATCAGTACAATGTTGGACGCACTCTCGGCAGTATCCATCGTATCATTTACTGTGATGTCGATGTCCGTCTTCTTCAGTGCCGACCTTTTGTTCACGCAATCACTGGCATGCCGTAGATGTGTCTAGCCACTTCTCATACTTGCACTCTAGGAACATCCCAGCGGATCCGTCCACCTTGTTGATCGGACCGTCCATCGTCGACCTTGTTTTCCATGTTGTCGTGTCGCAGTGGATCGAACAGCGGCAGTAGGCCGATGAACTGCCATGGTCCGTTGGCGCTTTCCTTTTCTCATGAACCTATTGGTACGATATGCCTAGAGAGCAAAAGTCGCAGTTGGTGTAGCTTGCGATCAGCGTGTGTATTTTTTGTGGCACTCTTGCTCTCCCGGCACAGCTGATGTTCTATTCAGGGTACACATCATTCTTCTTTTGAACTTGTTCTTCATTATGTGACCATGCTCCACCGGCTATTAGCTTCTTAATAAAATAACTCTATTCAAGTAATACTCCATCGGCTATTTAGTTTTTACAGCCGATGAGCTATACTTATTTTATGCAAGCCCATAAGCAAACTGAAGGCAGCAATCTTTGAATAAAAAATAACCGATGCATCAATATTTCTAAAAGCCAATGTCCCATTGACTTGCTGATTAACTTGATGCAATAAAATATTTCAATATACTTTCAACCATCGCTATCTTCACGTACTCGTTGATTGGTTCCAACTGAGTCAACAATTGTCATTGGCTGTCAGTCTTTATTGGCTTCATGATCTGGCTTTGTCCATCGGCTGGTGACTGTCTTGCATATATGATATATAAATATTTCCCTTTTGTTTTTCATCTCGTAAACAACCAGGCTAGCAAGACACGCAAAAGTGCCAATAAAATTGGAGTATCGAACCCAAGATGGATTTGATCACTAGGGGTTCATAAATGATTGACTGGACTTTATCAGCTCCATCTAGACGATCAACTGCAGACGTATACCCATATCCTTCTTGGAATCCCCATGCATGACATGCACGTACACACTTAACGGACTTGGCTTCCTTGTTGCCATCATACGTCTCCAACTGGATTTCAAGACGCCCCATCTTCCACACGCATAAGATAACATCGTATATACCAACTTCCAATGATGCTTGTCTAGATTCCATCGGCTTTGAACAATCCTTGCTGATCACCTTCTGTCGGCGTCATTAGCCTGAATACTTGATTTTCGGTTAAGTAAGTGTTTCCTGAGCTGATGACAACATCTACAGCCTTGATAACATACATGATATAATAAAATATTCCGGCAAGCCTGCTAATGACAACATACTCTTCTCCAAATATTTTAACTCTGAAACAGTCAAGAAAAAATATGCTTGATCAAATAGCCGATATTAATAGCCGATACGTTACGCCTTTGAATATAAGTAGGTCCCGCCTCTACTCTATGCTTAAATCGAATACTGCTGTCAAGCACCGAGCTTCAGACTCCACACATCAATGTGGCCATGTGCACATGTGTGGCATTCAAACTTTATCTCTTGTACTTTTTAAATAATCTCACATGCAACTACGTAACTGGTAGGCAAAGTCAAGTCTTCTTCAACTTCCTTCGTACGTGAATTCCAGGTTGCCTCAGAATAGTGCCGAATACTTTTCAATATTGGACCTGATATCCCTGACTTCTCAAACGATTGTGATTCCACCGTGAACAAGCTTAGGTAATAAACCGATAGAATATGCTTAACCGGAGCAAAAATCTATGCATCGGCTATCCTTTGTTATTATCTCCATCCATCAGCTATTTATTGTATCAAGAAACAATAGCCGATGAAAGAATTCAAGATATAACCGGAAGCTGCATTGATATTCATTGAGGGCTACCGGCTTTAAATTATAAATGTTCATAGCCAATAAGATCATCTCATGACTGACAAAATAATGGCAATATACCCACCATTAACTTAACATTATATTTAATGCTTCCGTAATTAACTTGGCATCGGATCCAATTGAATAACATGCAGTCAATACTTATCGTCTTCTCAAAGTACTACCACCAATTTTCCAAAAATAGAATCTTGCAACTTCTACTGTTGGGAGTTGTATTAACAGCAGCCCTAGCAATATATTTCCAGAAGACATTGGTTAATATTCTTGCATGATTGATCACATTAGTTATGCGTATGCCAAACTATAAATAGTCGATGCGCTGATATTAGATAGCATCTCTTTAGACCACCTTTGTAGAAGTATCGGCTGCCTAGATGATTGTTGTGGACTTCTGCTGCCGATATTCTCCAACACACTTTCTACTCAGCCGATGCCTTTTAATGTGGCCCAGGATGGCTTTTTGCCGTCTAGTGCCTGCTGCACAGTGAGACCCTCTAGCTTGTTCTTCGAAGTGCGTTTCGGTGATGATATACTCGTGTGGTCACCATACTTGCTCGGGCCAAGACTACTTCTAAAATCTGAATCCCTTGATAGTTTCTTCTGAAACTAAGCCAATAGCCGATTCTTCTCCTGAACAGCCAATTCCTTGTACTAAAATTACAATAATCATTAATCTGTTCTCTGGACCTGCTCCTGGATCCTTATCTTTACATTTAATGTTAACAATATGAAGTCCTTGATGCCTACAAAAGAATAGCCGATAGGTCATTCAATAAAGATATTTCCAAGTAGAGAAAAATCAATCGGATATGGATGAATGACGCAGAACAAATGACAATTGAAGTTGAAGGAGGCCAAGCTGATGAAGCAACTTGAAGTCATTCGCCAAGAAATTTATCAGCTTTTTTTATATCTAATCTGATTGCAAAATGGAAATCGGCTCTTTGAGACAGCATCGGCTTAGCAAGCAAGGCTTTGGACCCTAGCTGATCTCCATCGGCAAACTTCCATAAATATCACTTTTTATACTGCTTGCCCAATGAAAAATTCCATCTTGGAGTTTCTCCAATACGTGCTTGAGCACTCCATATCTGATTTGATATATATGACCAATATAATCCCTTTCCATCTTCTCCGATCCAAATCAATGTACGAAATAAGTCTTCTTTAAGCTAGTAGTCTGACCAAGCCGAGTGAATATCTTTGTGTGCACTCAGCCAAATAGTTCTTTGAACACTGGAGTACAAGAGCGGCAGCTTTTGATCTTCTTGAGCTTATCACTTGGAGTGTCAACGTGTTGCCACACGCTGCAACCGACCTCATGCAGATGACATGTATAGCAGATTGGCTTGCAAGCCTCGTGCAGTTGTAAATCTTAGCGATATAGATGATGTTCTCAGAATAGTCCTAAAGATTTAGCATAATGATCAATTTCGGTCGACTTCTAATCAAACGATTGTGGTCCCACCAGACGTGCCAAAAAGTGTGTTGACACAAAAATGTGGCGATGTGATCAACACACAGCAAGCCGGATGATCTGAGTGGAACGAGATCAGAGATCTGCTTGGCTTCAACATAGAACCAGCCGATTCTGAAAACCTAACGACGTGCCCGTCAATTTGACCTACAATTAACAAGAAGAGAAAATCTTATCAGCAATTTAAGGTGGAACATGTCGGTGTTGCACCAAACAGTTCCAAATGTACGACTAGATAGCCGATTCAATGAGGCTATTGACTAAATAGTCGATATCCAGCGTATCCATGAAATAAAGATCTTTAAATCAAGGATTATCGGCTAATATTAAATGATAATGAAATGAATCAAAATAATCGATGCTCATGGAACATCAGAAAGCATCATTGGTTAAATGAAGCATGATCGATATAAAGCATCGAGCCGATAAGTTTGATGAAAAGAGTATAACATGCGAACAAATTGATTGTCTAATATAAATGAATCTACAAACAATTTTGAGTCTAATCTATTATCATCAATAGTGAGGTTCAATTGGATCGATACAACTATGATAATAATAATAAACTAAGGACAAAGAATCTATAAAATCATCTATATATTGACAGATTCATGAAAACATGCTATATGCATGAGAGTATAGGGAAATCGGCTAAAATAGCCGATGCAGTCATAGCAAATAAACATAGTACATATCTTGATCATAAACAAGACCACTAATCATAATTTCTAATCTAAAGTCTTACCAGTGAGGTTCGACCGGATCGATACAGCTATGGTAGTACCATTAGATTAGATCTCATGAACTAGTGGGTTTATCCAAGATTGAAACATGTCTTTAAATACATGCTACGTTTGATTGGAATAGACATAAAATAGCCGATCTAGTGGAATTAAGCCATCAATTATAAGATTTAAAACGTGACCAGATCAAGGACGACCAATTAAGATAATATGATGCCAATTTATCTCTATCTCAATCGGATGATTTTGTTATAATTAATAAAACATTAATTATAGCAAGATCGATAACTGGTGAATCAACCAAAAATAGCAAGGAAAATCTTACTAATCTTAGCATATTCGATAACCGGAGATGTTGTATTAAAAAGTTATTTAATCAGCTGATGTAGCCTTACAAACTACGATACAGATCGATAACTAACTTATATTATGGCTCATAAAAGATCAATTACCTGATGTAGCTTTACAAGCACAATACAAGTCGTGACGGCACTCATAAACAAGCTGGAGGTCGATTAGTCGATGCAGCCCTGTTTGCTGAAGAACTCACCGAAAAGCTACATTACTCCTACTCCTAAGGGTTGGCGTGAAGCCAAAAATGTAAAGACTGATTTATATTCTGTACAATAGCCAGGGGTACATATTTATATCCTAGACTAAGGCCCTTGATAAGCTCCGTATGTGATTTGCCTGAGAATAATATCTAAATAAAGGAAATATTAAGATATATGGACTCCAGCTTCAGCTTCCAATCCTTGCTAATAAAGCCTCCCTGGCCAACGTGTCTTAAGTCTTTGTGCTAATACATGTCATTTTGCTGAGTACGTGTATGATACACATATACATGATATGTTTCCTTGCTTCTCTCATCTTGATGTGCACCTGGACGTCGATAGAATAATATTCTTTTCGCCTCCAGTCATGTATACGTATATGCGTATAATTTCAATTGGACTTATCTTGCATCCTCATCACGTCAGTAGTCAGGAGTCAGAAAGCTTGGTGTCTCCATCTAAAGATATGTCGATTTATTTCATTATGCAGCCCGGCCAAACAATATTAAAATATTTCTTCTTCATTAGTTGATCTGTTTAGCCTTGCACGCGAGTCTCACCATATATAACTGGCCAAATATATTAATTGGCCACACTTGCATCAATACCCATAATAGCCAAACATGCAAGTCTAATGATCATGTATACATGTATATCTCCACTGCTTTAATCTTGCTGGTATCCAAGTGAAGCATAGCTCGTATAGCACTTGGGCTTTCAGCCTTTTCTATTTGCCTTGCCGGTTGCCCACTCCGATATGTACAGGTGACGCTAGCTGTTTGATATTTTGCTAAAATCCAACTTCCTTCCAACGATATCTCCTTCGCTGCTTTAGGTGAAGAGGTCTCGTACGTGAGGCTTCTCCAAAAATGTACTAGAGAATATTTCCCAGCCGGCTAGTAAATATACATCAATTAGGAGATCTTTCTTGCTTTCGACATCATCGGCCGATCTCTTCCTTTTTAGAGAAAGCTTACCAAATTTTGGTGTAAACAATTCCACTCGAATGCACTTTAACACATGTGGATCAAGATGAATACATGCGCATCCAAACAAGGTCTTATGATGCGTGTTGTATTCTAGTAGTTGAACCTGGGTCATGTAGATATATAGTGACGGGGTTACGTGTTTCTTAGTTGATTGTAGTTCACATGTGATTTATTCGAGTAATAGCTTCCACATAAGCTGTAGATCACATGTGCTTTATTAAAGTAATGGTTTCCGTATAAGCTATAGTTTATGTGCCTAATTTGTATGCTCCTGCTGTATTTTCTTGACGTTCGGTACAAGGTTAACTCAATAAATGCCTTTGTAATCTATATGTTGACATTCGGAATATCTCCCTGAAGCAAGGGAGCGTGTTTAGGGATATGGTGATACAGATACTGATTTAGAAGAGCTAGTACCCCTTGCAATTGAGGTGCTTGTTCTATCTTGTCATGTGGGGATGGGAGAGGGGTTGGTTTAGGTAGCAGTGCAATTCAATTCTTTGATGTGTGGATAGCAATGCAATTTTTACATGCTTGTCACTTAAGTTTGTTTCTCCAATTTCAGGCTGTGGGTTGAACAAGCTGTAGAGAATGCCCTGCTAGTAGGGCAAAAGGCAACACCGATATGGGTTCTGGGGGATGGCAATCCAAGAGAGTGAAGCCAACTACTCCAACAGAGTTGCAGCTTCTTGTAGTTCCAACTTGGTCCAAAAGTTAGCACGTACAAGGCGAACATAGACCTATGAGGGATTGGTCATGTGAAGATGACCTTAGCCATGCCGAAGAGGATACTCGGTCATGTGAAGATGACCTTAGCCATGCCGAAGAGGAGACTCCACCTCCCCACCTGCAGAATGACCAAACTTGCGAAGGTTGGTACTACCTTAGACATGTCTATAAATCAAGTCACACTATTTGATATCCATGTTACTTTTCTAACAATCTGAATGTATGAAAATTATGTAGTACCATTGCAGAGAAGAGCGAGGAAGTCGAGGCAAGCAACTAAGGGGGTCGGGCTTCACAAAACCACCCAATCAATGGGAACAAGGATGCCCATCTTGGTTGTCAAGGGAAATAGAAGGCCACATGATCTATTTCAAGCTGCCAAGTTTGCCTCAGAGGCAGGTGTAGTAGTCAGGTCTCAAGTACCAATTTTCCCACACTAGAAACATTATAAGCGATGGATCGAACATCTCAATGGATTCGTGGCAAAGCTATCTATAAGTATGTATATCCTCTATTGACATTCAACTCTGCCTTGAGCAACATAGTAATGGATTTAATTTGCATTCACACTTCTGCAGTTGAGGCTAGCCATTGATGACAATGATGAAGAAACAAAAGAAGCATGCACAAGTGTATTCCAGTCTATTATATGGTAGACATGGTACAGGTTCAAGCGATCCTACTTCAACGGCATCCCCACTGATCAAATCAGAAAGATCTCTCCTGTGTCTTGCATTAATGATGCATAGTGGTGTGCACTTGTCCACAAGTAGTTAAGTTCCAAGAACAAGGTGTGTGTGTGTGAGTGTATGTGTGTGTGTGTGAACTCATTTATTTCTTGTCTAGTCTTTATGTGATCTACTTGTGCTGCAGTCTAACACAATTATGGTTATAGGCAGTCTTAGAGCAGAACAAGCAAAACTGTGCAAAAGTCAAGTACCACCAGGTTACAGGATTTTGCTCTAATGTTGCCCACCTGCAAGCATATGTAAGTGATGGTTGTGTTACTCTTTTTATATCAAATACGCAATGCCTTTTGTATCAACAGAAAGGCATGCAATTTTAACAGAAGGACAAAAACAGGAAGGACGCAGGACATGATCAAGAAGTGCTCGTTGAAGAACATGATCGACCTCATGAAGATGTTGATACAGTGGGAATCTTCAACAACTTACATACCAGTAGCAACATGGTACTGAGTGATGTTGCAAGATAAGTAGTGGTAAGTACCTTCATTTGCTTTCCTTGAAATCTGTTGAAGCCATTGGCATAAAACAAGGAAAAGTATGAGGAGCCTAAAGTGGCACCATCATTGTGAAGTTGTAATATTACAACAGTTAATATGTTACCTATGCATTGTACTTATGAATCTCTATCAGCAGTAGGATGGGGAAGACCTATACATTACTTGTAACGAAATAATCTCTTGGTTCTGCAATTTAAGTCCCCTTCCTAATGTTTACTCAGTTTTTGTAAGAAGTTATGGAAACTACACAAGCAAAACCTGTTGCTGATGTTGTTTCCAAGGTCCTCTCCTAGGCCAGCTGCAACACGTTTTCTTTGAAGAATGCTAGTATCAGGACAAGCTACTCTAGACTTCAGGAACAACTTGCTGCTCAACAAGAAAGTTCAGCTGGCCTCACCGAACAAGTGGATCAACTGAAGAGAAAGGCAAAAAACACTAATAGGGAGTTTGAGGAGTTCAAGAAACAACAATAGGAGGAGTACAATAAGCTCTGTGAGCATATTTTGCTCTTAAGCGCTAGTAACTCTCAGTCTTGTTGATGCAGTGAACATGCGGTTTGTTTGCTGTTTTGATGTGAATTTTTGGCGGCTTGATATGTGAACTCTGTTAGTGGTTTGCTACTGAGCTGAAGTGTTGTTATTGGATTTAGGTTCAATATAACTATGCATGTAGTCATGTTGTGCAGCATGTAGATCTGAAATTATTTTTTCTAATGTAATGATTGGTGTGCACGTGGTAGATTCGGCACAGGCATGTTATTAAATAAGAATCTGACACGTGGATGAACCAGAGAATGACATGTGTAAGAGCCAGGACAGGACATGTGGGCCAATCCAAACTAAATACGTGGTACAAATCTGTCCTGCCATGTGGTCAAATCAGAAAAAGACACGTGGTAGCTCAGGGCGCGACACGTGGCCCAATAAAATACTGACACATGGACGTAGAACATCGAGACACGTGATCAAGTAAAAGAAAGACATGCGGGGTATTATGGTTACGCCACATGGACCAACAAAAATATGATGCATGGTCCAATGAAGAAGTGACACGTGACCCAACCGCAACACAACACGTGTGCTAATAGAAAACAGACATGTGGAACAACAGGGGTCCGACATGTGGTCCAGTAAGAACCTAAAATGTGCAAGAACCAGAGATAGCAACATTGTGCAATAAGAAGGTGACACGTACCCGAACCATCTCCAATGCAACCGGCTATAGCATGTACACATGGAAAACATCTCTAACGGAAGCACCCGCCAGCATGGCTACCCCCTGCCACGCATGCTAAAATAGTTCTATGATGGTTAGTTTTTCATCATAGATCAATCCACTTCTATGGATTTCTAGATTTGTCATAGAAGTTCAAGTATGACACGACTTCTATGACGAACCGGTTTTTGTCATAAATTCCTCATAAAACTAAAATTATGACGAATTTGGCTCCTTCAGTGATGAAATCTATTCGTCATAGAAGTGGATATTCCTAGTAGTGCTGGGGCAAACTCCTTCTTCTTGATCATTTTGTCGCGCCATCTATTTGTTCTCTCCTTGTATATCTTGGCGTTGTGATATGCTTTTTCACGCCATTCTTCAAGCTTAGAGAGTTGCATCTTTCTTTTTGTTCCTGCAGCTTCCAAGTCTATGTTCCATCATTTGATGGTCCAATGAGCCTTGAATTCTAGCTCAACCGATAGATGACATGTCTTCCCATAGACGAGTTGATATGGTGACATTCCAAGAGGTGTCTTATAGGCTGTCCAATAAGCCCATAATGCATCGGGTAATCTATCCTTCCATGTAGTCCCCATCTCATTGATCATCTTTTGCATAATGTTCTTGATTTGTTTGTTTGATGTTTCTACTTGGCCACTTGTCTGAGGGTGATATGGAGTTGCAATGTTGTGATGGATCCCATGTCTTGATAAGTAATTGCAAAAAAAATTATCAATGAAGTGAGTGCCTCCATCACTAATCACCATTCTTGGAACACCGAAGTGTGGAAATATTGTTTCTTCAAACATCCTCTTGGAGCTCTTGGCATCAGAAGCTTTACATGGCATGGCTTCAACCCATTGAGAAACATAATCAACTGCTACCAAGATGTACTCACAGTTCTTCGACTTTGGAAATGGCCCCATGTAGTTGATACCCCAGACATCAAAATGTTCGATCTGGAGGTTGTTGGTGAGAGGCATGGCATCTCTTGAATTGATGTTAAAATGCCTCTGACATGAACCACACCTTTGGATAAAGTCCTTCGTATCTTCATACATGGTTGTCCATAAAAATCCACTTTGCTAGATTTTTGCATGAGTGCGGAATGCGCCATAGTGTCCTCCATATGATGATGAGTGGCATCGTTCTATGATCTTGATGCCTTCTTCTACCGGTACACACCTCCTAAGTAGGCTGCCAGAGCAGACTCTGTAGAGGTACGGCTCATCCCATATGTGGAGATGACTTTCGTAGATGAGCTTCCTTTTGTTCTCCCCTGGTGGTACATAACCTGCAACCATAAAATTGACAATATTCGCGTACTAGGGGTCGGATCTCATGATCTTGAAAAGCATGTCATCCCGTAGAGAATCGTTGATGGGCAATTCCTGTGGATTTTCAAATTGCATTCTAGACAAATGATCGGCAATAGAATTTTCTATTCCCTTTTTATCTTTTATTTCTAGGTCAAATTCTTGGAGTAACAAAATCCATCTTATAAGTCGAGGTTTAGCATCTTTCTTAGTGAGCAGGTATTTTAAAGCAGTATGATCAGTGTAAACAATCACCTTAACTCCTACTAAGTAAGATCTAAATTTGTTAATGGCAAAAACAATAGCAAGGGGCTCTTTTTCAGTTGTTGCATAATTTTAAGTTGAGGTCCTAACAAAGTTTTGCTAGCATAGGCAATTGTAAGATGCTTCTTATCTCTTGTTTGTCCCAAAACTGCCCCCATAGCATAATCACTTGCATCACACATAATTTCAAAAGGTAAAGACCAATTAGGGGGTTGAATGATTGGTGCAGAGCTGAGTGTTTTCTTACGAATTTCAAAAGATTTTAAGCATGCATCATCAAATTCAAAGGGGACATCCTTGGCCAAAAGATTTATAAGTGGTCTAGCAATGTGTGAAAAATCTTTTATGAAGCGGCGGTAAAACCCCGCATGACCAACAAAACTGCGGCTCTCTCTGATATTTATGGGAGGAGGTAACTATTTCTATTTTAGCTCTATCTACCTCAATTCCTCGTTCGGACACTAAGTGTCTAAGCACTATGCCATCTCTAACCATGAAATGACATTTTTCCCAATTAAGGACTAAGTGATTTTCCTCACATCTTTGCAAAACCTTGTCTAAATTTTCAACATAATCATCAAATGTTTTTCCATAAACAAAAAAGTCATCCATGAAAACTTCCATGATTTCTTCAATCATATCAGAAAATATAGACATCATGCATCTTTGGAAAGAAGAGGAGCATTACACAGTCCAAAAGATATTCTACGATAAGCATAAGTTCCATATGGACATGTAAAGGTAGTTTTGCTTTGGTCATCAGGATGGATTGGTATTTGATGATAACCTGAATATCCATCAAGGAAACAAAAGAAATAGTGATTTGCCACTCGGTCCAACATTTCATCATTGAAGGGCAACGGAAAATGATCCTTCTTTGTTGCCTTGTTAAGTTTTTGATAATCAATACACATCCGCCATCCTGTGATGGTTCTTTGTGGAATTAGTTATTTTTTGATTCCTTACAACAGTTATGCCTCCCTTTATAGGCACAACTTGAACAGGGCTAACCCACTCGCTATTAGGGACATAATAGATGATCTCGACATGCAAGAGTTTCAAAACTTCTTTCTTAACAACCTCTCTCATTGTATTATTAAACCTATGCTGAGGCTCCCTAGAAGGTATAGAATTTGGATCTGTAGGAATGCAATGTGTGCAAAGAGCAGGGCTAATTCCCTTAAGGTCTTGGAGTGAGTAGCCAAATGCAGAGCGATGCTTTTCTAAGACAGTTAGCAAGCAAAGGGTTTCTTCCTGAGAAAGTTTATCACTTATGATCATAGGAGAATTCTAATCATTATTGAGAAAAAGCATATTTTAGACCAGAAGGTAGGGGTTTAAGCTCAATGAGAGGCTTTGGTGGTTCCTTTAATTCATCTAAGGGTTCAGGCTCTACTAAGTCTCCGTCTTCTTCTTTGATGAAGAACTGTGCATCATCTTTAAGATTGGGTTCGATTAAATCGTCAAGGGATGCGACCTTAACCTCTTCCATTGGGTCTTGCTTGGGGCTTGGCTCAGTCTTAGTATTTAGAGATGGGTAAAGATAGTTTAAAGTTTTTCTAGAGGTTTATTTTCAAACTCCCTCTTTGTCCTTCCAGGATAAGTCTTTCGATTGGTTGTCCTATCAAAAGGTCAAACTCCATGATATCAAAGATATAAAAATTCAAATGAACCATGGTTTCTCTTACCTTGATAGGGTGGACATACAGTATCCCCAAAATTGGGCGGATATGTCCTGAAAGACTTTTCAAGTACTTTGTTGTTGGGGTCAATGGCATGTCCTTTAATAATTCGTAAGCAAAAGACATAGACATGATATTAACACCCACAACTGGATTATATAGAATACCAAAGGAAGTTCCATTAATTTGTCAACTAGTAGAAATAGAAGGTGATTCTAAGCAAATCACATCAGAGGAAAGCTTTGATTCTTCTAGCCATTCACTATTTATAATAGACACTAACTCCCTTGTAGTTTCTTTAAGGAAAGCTTCCTCAGATGGGTCAAAGATTTCTTTATGGGGTGATGACCTCTGGGGTTTCCTCATAGTATGATATTTCAAGGTGTTTCCATATTTGGCAAAAAGTTCATCCTCGAATTCAAGCATAAAATCCAAAATTGGAGTTTCCTCCTCTTCCGGTGGTTTGGGATTTGGGACAACTGAAATTTGTGTTGGATTTGGCAAAAGTTCAAGTTCAGCTATTTGGGATTCCTCCTTTGGTAGTTCCTTTTCTACTTCTTCAGGGAATGAGGTGTTCTCTAGAATTTTATCAAGAATGCTTCTCCCAAAATTGGCAGACATGCAAGAACGAACCTCCCGAAGATATGTCAAGAAACTACGCGGTTTCCTTACTAAAACCCATATAAAATTGTTGAAGAAGAATGGGGTCTTGAATTGCAAGGTCAGGGCCAATGGTAATAAGATCTTTAAATCATTCCCATGACGTGCCTAGAGATTCTTTTTCTTTTTGTTTAAAAGATAGAACCACTGAATGAAGGTTGACTACTCTAGAGATGGGAAAGAAATATAAGCAAAATCTAGAGCATATAGCTTCCCAATCTCCTTGCCTACTTCCTATGGTATGATTATACCAATGTTTAGCTCTTCCCGTCAAAGAGAATGGAAAAAGTTTCTATCGTAAGGTTTCATCTGACATGCCAACAATGTGCAAGCATGCATAGGTCTGCTCAAACTCACATAGGTGAAAGTATGGATTTTCATTATTTTCGCCTGAAAAGGATTGTTCCCGGACCATATTAATTAAACACAGGCGTAGCTCATAGGCGGATGTTAGGATATGCTTTGAAGATTTTGGTGGCTCTAGGCATGCGCTCATAGGTGCAATGTATTGATGGATAGGAGTGGTTTCCATAATAAAAGAATAAAAGATAAAAAATACAAGGTTAAGCAAGGTTCAAAGTTAACTCAGCAACCATTTCCCCGACAACGACGCTAGAAATGCCTGTTGGTATATTTTAAACACACATAGATTAATCTATAAGTGCACGGATACCGATGTAGCACTTCACCGAAAAGTATTCTAGAATATTGAACTCAAGGAAACGTGTGTGAGTTTCTAACTCTAACTTAACTAGGATTAGCAATAGCAACAAGGCTTAAGATAAATAGGAGTGTAGAGGGGATGACTAAGGTTCTCTAATTCTAACTTGGGCAAGCTATGTCTTCTACTATTCAACTAGGGACATTACTAAGGAAAGACACAAACAGAGGATGCTTTCCATCGCAACCGTGTCCTAGTTGGTCTACAGACGGGAGGTGAACTACAAAGGACTAAATGAGTGTCACTCTCGTGATCTGCCACCGATCCAAAATGTAGGGTGCATCCACATGTAACCGAAGTCTAAGCACCATGCTTACACTTAACAATTACTAATTTAACATAGAGCCAATAGATTAAAGCACTCAAAAGAGTCGCAAACATGATGAACAATACAAACACGATACTTACTTGAATCAGAAGTCGATTACCAGAGAAATCTCAGAAGCAAGCTCAAGTAGAACTTGATTCCATCAAGGTACAAGCCGTAGAGAGAGCACCGATAGGCTGACACTTCCTCCAAACTCTTCCCTCACTCTCTATCTCACTATTTCTATTTACAAAGAATAGATCCTATCATGGACTACTCTTCTCTTGATTGCTGGCTCTGATCCTGATAATGAGGATGGGAATTTAGGGTTTCAGGATGCTCTGCTGGAGGAGGTAGGGGGTGCCTTTTATAGGGGACACCAGGGATCTTGCGGGCCCATGCATCCATGGCAACATCAAATCTAGACCCTTGAATTAAACCGACCATGAACAATGGCGTAGATTAAATCTTTAAGGCGGTGGAGAACTGACCTAGCAAGGAGGGGCTGCTAGGTGGGCCCCATAGGCTGGTCGGCCTGCAGGTGGGGCTGGCTGGCACCATACCCTGACAAAACGACATGGGTCTCGATGAGTTGTATTCTGGATGGTTCTAGAGTCTTCTCAAGTTGGTTTCATTGTGGATAAACATGATTTATTCTGACAAATAGGTCCACATTGCCAGTTTTTTTATTAAATCCTCCTGTAGTCATGAAATCACCAAAACTCATGGAACTCATTAGTTTAAAACACTATACCTATGTTGGTGATCCATTTTTAATAATATATGCAGGATATATTGATGGTTTATGATTTACATTAACTACCATCAATAAAGAGTCATCTCCTTCCCCCTCACATTGTGCTCCTAGGGCCCTTTGCACTCTTGCCCCCATAGCACACTAACTTGGCAAAACAGGCAAGTCATCATACAACGCATATGACGTGAATGTTTGACAAAGACCCATTTCTAGGCATGAGCCTTACCCATAATTATCCAGAGCAAGCACCTTCCACCGGCACGTGCCTCAAGGATGAGACTCACCTCTCACAAGTGGTCTCCCTCCAACTCTTTTCTCATATCCATTATAACCATTGACCCTCATGGGCAAGCATTCCCATCACAGGAACCACACTCAGGGTACTCTATGCACCATACCAAGGTATCCTCTTGCTACAGCTAGTATCTCCAAAGAAGGGGTTAAGACAAGAAATATCACCAGATCTACTCAGATCACCATAACTAGGATTCATCATTCCCATCTCATATCCTACCAACTATCTCATGGGGAAGCTTTATGACTAACCCCTAACTGAAAGGATCAAGATGCCCAAGAGGGGGAGTGAATTGGGCTAATTCTAAAATTCTTTGCAATAAATGAACCCTACACTTAGCCCACTTCACCCCTTGTGCATAGAAAGTGATTCTATTGATCTACCGCACAAAACTTTAGCACCCTAAGTTCCAATTCTACTCTAGCATGGCAATTCTAAGAGTGTAAAGACAAGAATTGAATTGCTCAAATGTAAATGCTTAAAGTAAAGAGAGGAGAAGGAATACGGTGATGTTTTGCCGAGGTATCGAAGAGTCGCCACTCCCCACAAGTCCTTGTTGGAGCACTCGCGCAAGGGTGTAGCTCCCCCTTGGTCCACGCAAGGATCAAGTGCTCTCTATGGGTTGATTCTTTGACACTCCGTCATGGTGAATCACCACAACCGCTCACAACTTGAGTTGGGTCATCCACAAGCTCCGCCGAATGATCACCAAACTCCCAATCACCACCAAGCTGTCTAGGTGATGGCGATCACCAAGAGTAACAAGCAAGAACTCTCACTTGACCACAACAAGCCTAATGAGAAGGGTGGATGCACACTTGCTACTCTCTTTTCACTAATGAGGCCTTAATCTTGGACTCTAATCTCAATCACCTCACTAGGCTCTTACTCTCCTTAGCACTCTCAAGGATGTTTCTTAGCTGTTGAAATGGGCAAGAGTACTCCCTTGAATGAATAGAGGAAGTATTTATACCCCCTCATTCAAAATGAACCGTTATGTGCTTGAGTCAGCACTCTGTGGGGTGACCGGCCGCTCTAGTCAAGGTGACCAGACGCTCTGGTCAGTTCTCCCCGCCACAGAGCCGTTAAGTTGTGACCGAACTCTGACCTACGTCCGGTCAGCACTGACCGAACGCGTCCGATCACGAAAACTGCTCTCTGGACCCTTACTGATGTTGATCGGACTCTGGCACCCAGCATCCGGTCACATTGCTTTTCAGCATGCAGTCAGTAACCAGAACCTGACCAGCATCCGGTCAGTACTGACCGGACGCGTCCGATCAGGATTCTCCCTCTCTAGAACCTGACTGGAGTTGACCAGACTCTGGCACCCAGCGTCCGATCACTTTTCGCTCAGCATCTAGTCACATCCAGACGACTTCACTTGATCAAATGAGCTGACTAGACTCTACTGCCAGCGTTCGGTCACACCGGGACCAGCGTCCGGTCAACATTTGACCCTCCATTCACTGCCAACTCGAAATCATATGTGAATGAAGTTTGCTCCAATTGATCTTAGGGCTACTTAGGAGCAACCTAGTTCTAGATTTGACAAGTGTGCACCACACCTAACCCACTAGACTCACCTAGGTCAAACTACTAGTTCATACCCCCCTTAATAGTACAGCCAAAGGAAAAACAAAGTCCTAACTACTCTAAGTGTCTCTTCAACACCAAATGACACTTAGAACTAGTCCATCCTTAACCTTGTCGTCCATCCTTTGAAAACCAAAACGATTTCCATCGTAGGGGCATGACAACCATGATTGCCCAATCAATTGTCATTACAATGACCTAACTTAATTGCCTCTGCAAAACACACATTAGTCATAGTAATCACGTATTGTCATTAATCACCGAAACCCAACTAGGGGCCTAGATGCTTTCAATCTCCCCCTTTTTGGTGATTGATGACAATACAACCTCGAGTACGTAAAAGAGATGAGGTTTTCAACATGCTTGGTTCATATAAGCTTTTGACAATAAGAACAAAAGAGTTAGGCAAGCTTATATGACCCAAGCCAACATGATATACTCAATATATATGAAATAAGCATGAGTACAAGAAATAAAGCTCATTTGCATCAGAGTAAAACATGGAAGCAAGGCAAATGAGCATAACCAAGTGACATGACATATATAAAGATCGAAGTAGAGAGCACACATGTCACATATCATATAAATATCACTATCACATAAATATCACGATCACACGTATATAGTTCAATGCATGAGAGTAAACATTAATGCATAATAATGTATCACACATAAAAAGCTAAATGTAATAAATAAGCTCCCCCTAGATATATGGCTCCCCCTATGTCTATCATACTCGATCCCTCTCCCCCTTTGGCGTCAAACACCAAAACCTAAGGGTCGGTCAGCGGGGCTAGAGCAGACGAGTCGGGCGCTGAGGTGCAATGAACGATCTAGAACTGGGTAGCACCATCCTCTGATCTAGAGCTCTGAGCTGTCTGACCCTCTATCACTGGATGTGATGCTGAAGCGGTCTAGGTCTGCTCTAGAACTGGCGTAGCCTGTGACTTAGCAGGTATGACTGTAGCAGGTGGCTCTGATGATGCAACTGATGATGGGAGCGTCTCTATAGTCCTAGTGACTAGAGCAATAGTGGAAGGTCCATGGACACGTAGCTTTGGTGGTGTAGGCTACTCTGTCAACTCACTGAAAGTAGCATCGAGGCTCCTGGAGACTGGGGTGTCTGTCACAAGCAGCAAAGAACTCTATGCTGGTTTGAAGCCCAGAACAAGAGGTGTGAAGGAAGGACCCTGGGCTGGCACTGGTGAGGCAAACCACTAGGACACCTGCTCTATAGGTGAAGCGAACTATGTAGCTAGCTGTCCCTGACTCTGAAGCCCACTGGGCTGAAAACCTGGAGTCACTATAGTGGTGGCAGGCTAACCGAGCTGATGTTTAAGCTATGGCGGTGGAGCCCCAATGGCAGTAACGACATGATGCATGAAACCAAGTAACTGCTGTTGAATGATGAGCTGCTACTACTGCATGGCCTGCTGCTGCTAGATAGCCTGCTGTTGTCGCTGGAACTAGTCCTATCTGGCCTAAACCTGTGCAAGTGCAGCTGCGGTCTCCTAGGCCAGGCGAGCCTGATCCTGCCTCATCCGCTCAAGAATAGCAAATAGAGCGAGGTCTGTCTGTGGTGGCTATGGAGCTAAGCTGGAGCCACCGGCGTCACTATCATGTCGTCGAGGAGGCATCCAAGGGATATCCTGGTAGTCATCATCTAAACTGTCGATGGGGTCGCTCTCTACCATACCCTCCTGCTGAGCATCTAGCTGCTCCTTCTCTGTCACTGCAACGCCCCTAATAATCTCATCATGTTGGGCTGCAGACTCTGGCACCTCTGGACGATGGCTCAGCTAGCTAGGTGTCCTCACTCTGCTGTGACGGAGCATATGAGTCATGTTATAAGCTGGAAACTCCATAGTAGCAGAATACTCTGCCAACATCTCAGGAGGCCTCACTGTGACTGCTCTGTGAATCAGAAAAGTGATCCAGTGAGCATACGGCAGCTGCCTGTGACCTCTGAATCCCTCTACAAGTGTATCCTGCATCTCAAAAAGAATGACATCCCATATATCAAATATTGTCTGCTGGATCAGGGAGTTTAGTAGCCACAACTAAATACGAGTCAATCCCTCATGATATCCCATCCTCGGTAGCTGGGTCCTTCTCATGATAGCATCAAGCAGTCTAGCTATAGGAGTAAGATCTCTGGGTGTCCTGCTCGATCCCTCGTCGAATGGCTCTGTGGAGCATGGTCAGATGAGATATATGGGAGGCACAAGACCGTCGTGAGGGCGTCTAGGAGGCTCTGTATGACCATAGCAAACCTCATGAAGGCGGATGGGTGACTGCTATAACCTTAGGATCTCTCTGACCCTGAAGCTCATCAGCCTGTAGTCATAGCCTCTGAATGTAAAGTGTATGAACCTATGAGCTGGGGCAATCCAAAGTGTAGCATAGAACTCATGGACCCAAGATGAAACATATCTGCCTGTCCATCCAAGTAAATCTGTCAACCCTGGAAAGTAAGAGAGATGAGGGCGGATCTACTCTCTAGCTGCTGCTACAATGGCCTTAATGGAACAAACCCTCTGTGATCTGAAAGCCACACCACTGTTCAGATAAGCATTGTAGAAGTCCTCCTACAGTGGTGTATAGAATCCCTCTAAAGCACGTTCATCCCTCCTCGGTGGGAACCAGTCCTCAAACTGCACGAACCTGAGCTGCTGCACCTACTTGGCTGTGGCGGCCCTCAAATCTAGGTGAGTCACTGGAGGCAGACCCTGTGGTCTAGGAGGTGGACGAGAACCCCTCCTCTATGTCCCTGGCCTCAGTGTCACCTGGGTACGAGTATGACCAGAGCGGTGTAACTATGGCTGAGGTGCCTACTCTGTCTCCTTGGTCTGCTCTACCTCCTGAGTCTGCTCTGTCTACTCTACTGGATGAGCCTGCTACTGTGGCTCCCCCTGAGGCTGACTCTCCTCCAAAATGACGTGCCGTCCCTCAAGCATGACAGTCCTAGCTGGACTACCATGACGACGCTCTATCGCCTCGACGGCGGCCGTCTGTGCTGGTGAGAGCTGATCTGCAATGACAACACCACTCTGAGCACCTCCTCTCTCTACACGATCTACGACAGCTGCTACTACTGCTGCTCTCGCTGTATCAGCATCTACAAACTTCCACTTCTTTGATGTAGTCTTCTTTGTCCCCTTGCCTTTCACCTCAGTAGGCAAGCGAGGCGGAGGCCTCGGATCCTTATCACCAGGACCACCTCTAGCGTTCTTTACATGTGCCATTGCTGAAGCTAAAAAACAACTGCCACTGACAAGAATCAACTGCCAACTATCGCTTCCAAGGCTTGGCCTCGATCCGTACTCATGGGCTTGGCCCCGAGTTAACTGTCAACTACCAAAGTAACCACAAACACACCGACTCGCTGCACGATAGAATAGATTGGATATATGAATAATTTCAATATACATCTAGAGATACAAAACCCTAAGAAGCAAGCAATAGATAAGAAATTGGAAGCAAGAGCCTGCTACCTGATGAATCGGTGACCGAAGAGAAGAGGAACGGATCACGGGCACCACCGGATTGGTAATTAGGGTTAGGGTTCTGGCGACGTGCGGCGACGATCGAGCAATGCAGTGGAGAAGTGGTCACAAGCGTGGCTAGGGCACGGCATGGCAGAGTGGGCATGGAAGTTGGCGGCTCAGGCATGGGCAATGGCGTTGCACAGTGGTGCTAGGGCACGGGTGCGACGCTGCTGCGAGGTCAGGCGGTTATAGGCAGGTGGCGCGGGCAGGCCTGTGCGGGAGTGGCACGGTGGACAGCGCAGGAGCAGTGCAAGCACAACGGTGTGGATGCAGGACGTGGGTGCACGGGTAGGCGGCGCGGATGCAGGACGCGGGCGCGCGGGCAGGCGGCGTGAGCAGGGAACACGGCGGCGTGGGTGAGCGACGGTGAAGTCGGCGAATTAGGGTAAAACTTGCGCGCGGCGATTTGGGTTATATGGTGGCCCCCGTGACGTAAGAGAAAAGGAAAGGAATAGAGTCCTAGATCCGCACGTCTTCTACTGACCGGACGCTCCGGTGGCAACGACCGGACGCTGCCACCTAGAGTCTGGTCGACAACAGAGAGGTCCAAAACCTCCCAAGTCATGACCGGACGCAGCTAGAGTCCGGTTCACCCTGTGATCATCTCCTTCGCTTGACCGAACGTAGGAATGCCATTTGACCAGATGCAGGAAAGGTACTATTTTAGTGTCTGGTCACTCCTTCACAGCAACGGTTCACCTCCTATGAACTGACCGGACGCAGGGAGCAGAGTCCGGTCCAGCGTTCGGTCACCCTTTTTCAGCAAATCTTCAATGTTCCTTCGTGCTGCCTATTCCCAATCAGGTCCCAACTTCAATAAAGACCCAAATAAACACCAATTGGGACTGATGTGAGTGACCTCTCTCGAACCCTCAAATTTTTTAAAGTATTTTGCCGTAGGCTATAATTCTTTTTAAGAAAATAGGCAATAAAAGGGTGATTGAAGAGAAACAACAAAACAACATACATGCATATGCAATGCAATACTTCAAAGTAATTCTAGTTGCTTGTCAAGTTTGATCCAAGGTTAAGCTTCTTCACACGCTTTTCGGCGGTTATCTTAACCATGTTAGACAAGCCCTAAATGCATCACAAAAAAAATAAACATGTTGTATATTTCAATGCAATGCAAGGGACAACACACGCTCATTTTCTAGTGAAGTTGCTAAAATCAAGCACATTGAGCTCATTCCTCAAACGACAAAATGTAGCCTCATCTAGTGGTTTAGTGAAGATATCCGCCAATTGATCCTCGGTCCTTACACCTTCTAATGATATATCATTTTTAGCAACATGATCTCTAAGAAAGTGATGGCGGATATCTATGTGCTTGGTGCGAGAGTGTTGAACCGGATTATTAGCAAGCTTTACCGCACTCTTATTGTCACACAAAAGAGGTACCTTTTCTAGAACTACATCATAGTCTAGCAAAGTTTGCTTCATGTAAAGTATTTGTGCACAACAAGCACCCACGGCAATGTATTCCGCTTCGGCGGTGGACAAAGCCACACTATTTTGCTTCTTGGAGGACCAAGACACAAGTGATCTACCAAGCAAATGGCACCCTTCGGATATGCTTTTCCTATCAACTTTGCAACTGGCATAATCCGAATCAGAATAGCCAACTAATTCAAATCTAGCTCCTTTGGGATACCAAAGGCCAATGCTTGGTGTGTGCTTAAGGTACTTAAGGATTCTTTTAACGGCAATCAAATGAGCTTTCTTAGGATTAGCTTGAAATCTAGCACACATACACACACTAAACATGATGTCGGGCCTAGACGCGGTTAAGTATAACAAGCTACCAATCATAGAGCGGTAGAGAGTTTGATCAACCATTTTACCTCCCTCATCTAGGTCGAGATGTCCATTAGATGGCATTGGTGTCTTGATTGGCTTACATTCATCTATATTGAACCTCTTGAGAAGATCCTTGGTATATTTTTCTTGAGAGATGAAAATCCCTTCTCTCATTTGCTTGACTTGAAAACTAAGAAAGAATGTAAGCTCTCCAATCATAGACATCTCAAACTCCTTCGACATCAATTCACCAAACTCTTTACAAGAATCTTCATTTGATGATCCAAAGATGATATCATCAACATATACTTGACAAATGAAGATCTCTCCATCAAGCTTCTTAGTGAATAGTGTGGTGTCGACCTTCCCAATGGTGAAGCCCTTCTCAATGAGGAAATCCCGAAGGCATTCATACCATGCTCTTGGGGCTTGCTTAAGCCCATATAGCACCTTAGACAACCTATAAACATGATTAGGATATCTAGGGTCTTTGAACCCAGGAGGTTGATCAACATAGACTAGTTCATTTATGAAGCCATTTAAAAATGCACTTTTAACATCCATTTGATATAGTTTCATTTCATGATGCGATGCATATGCAAGGAGGATACGAATGGCTTCAAGTCTTGCAACCGGTGCAAAGGTCTCTCTAAAATCCAACCCTTCAACTTGAGAGAACCCCTTTGCAACTAGTCTTGCCTTGTTCCTCACAACAACGCCTTGATCATCTTGCTTGTTGCGGAACACGCACTTTGTTCCAATGACTCTTGCACCTTGTGGTCGCTCTTCAAGTTTCTAAACTTCATTGCGGGCGAAGTTGTTCAATTCTTCATGCATGGCATTTATTCAATCAGAATCTTGAAGAGCTTCTTCTACATTTTTAGGTTCAACACAAGAGACAAAAGAGTGATGTTCAATAAGAGAAGCAAGTTTTTGAGATCGAGTCATTACACCCTTTGATGGACTCCCTATGATGAGATCTTATGGATGAGCTTGTAGCAGAGGTGAATTTCTTCTATCAACCACTTGAGGGGGAGGTTGTAGAGCATCAACATCTTGTGCTTGTGCCACCATTTGATCATGAGAGACATGAGTATCTTCATTTTCTACTCTCCCATCTTTATCACCATCTTCTGGCACATTTGATGAAGAAGGTGGATCAATCACTTGTACATTATCTTCATCATCTTTAGGCTTGATGTCTCCAACCGGAATGTTCTTCATAGCCTCCCTCAATGGTTCATCACCTACATCATCAAGATTCTCATGTGCTCCTTGAGAGCCGTTAGATTCATCAAATTCCACATCATATATTTCTTCAACCAAGCTGGTGGCATGATTAAATACTCGATATGCTTTGGACTTTGATGAGTAACCAACAAGAAAACCAATATCACAATGTCTTTGAAACTTTCCTAGGTGTTGCCGCCTCTTGTAGATGTAGCATTTGCATCCAAACACCATAAAGAAGGAAACGTCCGGCTTCTTCCCATTGAGCAACTCATAAGGTGTCTTGCCAAGAAACTTTTGAACAAATAGGCGGTTGGATGCATAACAAGCGGTGTTGATAGCTTCCGCCCATAGAGCTTCGGGTGTGTTGTACTCATCAAGCATTGTTCTTGCAAGAGTGATAAGTGTCCGGTTCTTTCTCTCAACTACACCATTTTATTGAGGCGTGTATGTTGCGGAGACCTCATGCTTGATCCCAACTTCATCACAATAGGCTTCAATGTTTGTGTTGTCAAACTCTTTTCCATTATCACTCCTAATCTTCTTGAGCTTCACTTCAAACTCATTTTTAGCTCTCTTGGCAAACTTCTTGAAACATGATGCCACTTTGGTTTTGTCATGAAGGAAGAATACCCATGTATATCTAGAGTACTCATCAACAATCACAAGACAATAAAGATTTCCTACCAAACTCTTGTATGTTGTTGGTCCAAATAAGTCCATGTGAAGGAGCTCTAGCACTCTTGTTGTTGACATGAAAGCTTTTGTAGGATAAGTGTTTGCAACTTGTTTGCCGACTTGATATGCACTACAAAGCTTGTCCTTCTCAAATTTCACATCCTTCAACCCTCCCACCAATTCATTCTTCATAAGTTTCTTGAGTGAGCTCATCCCAACATGAGCAAGTCTTTTATGCCATAGCCACCCAAGTGATGTTTTAGTGAATAGGTATGTCTTCAAGTTAGCATCTTCGGAGGTAAAATCCACTAGATATAGGTTGTTGTATCTAAAATCCTTGAATATAACTTGATTATCATCTTTCTTAGATACAACCACTTCCTTCTCAGTAAACAAGCATTGAAAGCCAAGATCACACAATTGTCCAACGGATAGCAAGTTGAAACTCAAGAAAGCAACATATAGCACATTTGAGATAGAATGATCATTTGATATTGCCACTTTGCCCAATCCTTTGACTTTGCCTTTTGAATTATCTCTAAATGTAATTCTTTCTTGACCATCTACTTCTTCATCTAGTGAGGTGAACATACGAGGATCACCTGTCATATGTTGTGTGCAACCACTATCAATTACCCAATGACTTCCACCGGTCTTGTAGTTCACCTATACACAAGAGATCAAGCTTGTTTAGGGACCCATACTTATTGAGGGCCCTTGACTTTCTCTACTGAGAGAATTCCTTATTTGACACTAGGAAAATGAGTCGTTCCTTTCTTGGCCCTGAAATTTTCTTCGTTCCCTATTTGACACTCACTTCAACTTTCATCCCTAATTTGACACTATCGTCAAATCTGTTAGCTAACGGTGTTAACTGGTTGTTAAAAAGACATTTTTGCCCCTAGACGCATGCAGAGGCGCTGTTGCATGCATGCATCGCTGGCTGGCTAGTCTTTTTTTGCAGCTGGGCGCATGCATCAGATGCGGGCGCATGTTTTTTCCTCTCAAATTTGCTTCGCCGCTTTTTTTTCTAGGGGCAAAAACGTCTTTTTAACAGCCAGTTAACACCGTTAGCTAACGGATTTGACGGTAGTGTCAAATTAGAGATGAAAGTTGAAGTGAGTGTCAAATAGGGAACAAAGAAAATTTCAGGGCCAAGAAAGGAACGACTCATTTTCCCAGTGTCAAATAAGGAATTCTCTCTTCTCTACTAGTGACTTTGCAACCCAAATTTTCTTAGGCCTATTCTTGTTGGGAGGTCCTAAGAACATGACTTTCATTTTACCACTAGAATCCTTTCTAAGCATGTAATGAGCATTGAAAGCAAAAGGTCTAGCATGCTTGGGCAAGGGTTGTGGTGGTGGAGTTTGACACTCATGGGCAAAGTGGCCTTCTTGTCCACACTCAAAACACCTCTTTGGATTTGGCTTTGACTTGTGTTGTTGTTGTTGAGCTTGAGCCTTCTTCTCTTGATTTGCCAAATAGCCAATTCCACTTATATCCATCTTCATGATGGTGTTCATTAGTAGCTCACTTTGAAGATGTTGACCTCTTGTGAATTTGCTCAACCCAGTCTTGAGATGTTCTTTTTCTAGCTTGAGCTTCTTGTTCTCTTCTTTGAGCTCATCATGATTCTTCTCCTTCTTGAGTCTCTTGTTTTCTTCTTTGAGCTTCTCATTCTCAAGAATTAGATCACTATCATGGTCAAGGTTCTCTATCACCAATAGTGTTGGTGGTTGATAGCTCTTTAAGATCTTTCTTAAGCTTCTCATTCTCATTCTTGATCTTGACATATTCATCATAATTATCGGACTCAACCACTTGCTTGCCTTTGCTACTAGAACCTTGCTCAATGCTCTCAATAATCAAATCATCACATGATGTAGCTATATCAATCTTAACAACATCGTTAGTAGCATCATGTGGCTCATTGGATAAAAACTCATGAGAGATAACAAGATTATCACGATTAACCTTGAGATTGGTACTCTTCTTTTAGCATGTTGTAGCTAGTGATGAGCTCATTATGTATCCCCTCAAGTTTATCATGTTTTTCTTTAAGCTCTTTCTTAGAAGATTTGAGCTCCTTGAGTTTGGATGACATAGCATCATTTGCTTCTCTAAGCTCAACACTAGCCTTTTCTGCTATGTCACATTTAGCTAAAAGAGAGTCATTCTTAAGTTCAAGCTTTTCATTATTAGCTCTAGTCTTTCTAATGATCTTAGTATATAGATTTAGCAATTTAACAAGATCATCATATGAAGGTGATTCAAATTCATTATCATCACTATCACTATCATCATTGCTAGCATGTTCATCACCACTACTATCATCATCATTTGATACCTTTCATTCACCCTTGGTCATAAGGCATAGGTGTGTAGAGGATGATGGCAGTGGTGTCGGTGAAGATGATGAAGAGTCAATCACAATGGCGGCCACCTTCTCGTTGCCACTATCATCATCGGATGAGCAACTTGATGAATCAATGTCCGTGAGCCAATCACCGACGATGTATCTCTTGCCATTTTTCTTCTTCTTGTGGAAGTCCTTCTTCTTGTCATCCTTCTTCTTGTATGGCTTGTTTTTCTTCTTCTCATCTTCATCTTTATCACTTGAGTCATCTTTCTTGCCCTTGTTCTTCTTCTTGTATTTGTCTTTCTTAGGCTTGGGGCATTGATGTGCTAGATGACCAAGTTCTTCACAATTATAGCAATCCATCTCAGAGATTGGCTTCCTTCTAGTGCTAGTGAAGAACTTCTTTTTCTTGCCATCAAACTTGATGCCATTCTTGTTGAGCTTCTTTAGCATCTTGGCGGTTCTTCTCACCATGAGAGCAAGACTTGCATCATCAATTTCATCATCACTTGAGCTCTCATACTCAATTCTTGCTTTGCCCTTCTCTTGGCTAGTCTTGAATGCCAAGTCCTTGTCTTTTTTCTTGGTAGAGGATGAGCCATCTTGTGGTGTGATGTGCATATACATTTCATGAGCGTTGATCTTTTCCAAGATTTGAGTTGGTGTAGCGGTGAAAAGATCACCTTGATGAAGCACGGTCACAATATGCCCATATTTGTCAATGGGGAGGACACTCAAGATTTTTCTTACAACATCGGATGGTTGCATTTGTGTAAGTCCAAGCCCATTGACTTCCTCTACAAGAACATTTAAGTGTGAGTACATTTCATTAGCACTTTCTTTCGGAAGCATCTCAAATGAATTAAGCTTTTTCATAATAAAATGATAGTGTTCCTCACGCTCGCTCTTAGTTCCCTCATGGAGCGCACAAATATCCAACCATAGTGCATGGGCGTCCTTGTGGTTCCTCACCCGGTTAAACACATCTTTGCAAAGGCCTCTAAAAATGGTGTTTCTAGCCTTTGCATTCTATTTTTCGTAATTCACTTCATCGCCTTGAAGGTGCGTGGGATCCCTAGGTTTTGGGAAACCTTGAGAGGTGGCTCTAAGAATTCCAACATCTAGAGCTTCTAAATACGCCTCCATGCGGATTTTCCAATAAGGAAAATCATCTCCCTCAAAGATAGGAGGAGGTCCATCCTCGTGAGACATCTTTCTCTAGGCGGTTAAGCCTAAATACGTGAGCACAAGGCTCCGATACCAATTGAAAGGATCAAGATGCCCAAAAGAGGGGGTGAATTGGGCTAATTCTAAAATTCTTTGCAATAAATAAACTCTACACTTAGCCCACTTCACCCCTTGTGCATAGAAAGTGATTCTATTGATCTACCGCACAAAAGTTTAGCACCCTAAGTTCTAATTCTACTCTAGCATGACAATTCTAAGAGTGTAAAGACAAGAATTGAATTGCTCAAATGTAAATGCTTAAAGTAAAGAGAGGAGAAGGAATGCGGCGATGTTTTGCCGAGGTATCGAAGAGTCGCCACTCCCCACTAGTCCTCGTTGGAGCACCCACGCAAGGGTGTAGCTCCCCCTTGGTCCACGCAAGGATCAAGTGCTCTCTATGGGTTGATTCTTCGACACTCCGTCGTGGTGAATCACCCACAACTGCTCACAACTTGAGTTGGGTCATCCACAAGCTCCGTCGGATGATCACCAAACTCCCAATCACCACTAAGCCGTCTAGGTGATGACGATCACCAAGAGTAACAAGCAAGAACTCTCACTTAACCACAACAAGTTTAATGAGATGGGTGGATACACACTTGCTACTCTCTTTTCACTAATGAGGCCTTAATCTTGGATTCTCAAATCTCAATCACCTCACTAGGCTCTTGCTCTCCTTGGCACACTCAAGGATGTTTCTTAGCTGTTGAAATGGGCAAGAGTAATCCCTTGAATGAATAGAGGAAGTATTTATACCCCCTCATTCAAAACGAACCATTATGTGCTTGAGTCAGCACTCTACGGGGTGACCGGACGCTCCGGTCAAGGTGACTGGACGCTCCGGTCAGTTCTCCCCACCACAGAGCCGTTAAGTTATGACCGAACTCTGACCTACGTCCGGTCACAAAAACTGCTCTCTGGATTCTTATTGATGTTGACCGGACTCTGGCACCCAGCGTCTGGTCACTTTTCACTCAGCGTCCGGTTGCACCCAGATGACTTCACTTGATCAAATGAACTGACCGGACTCTACTGCCAGCGTCCGGTCACACCGGGACCAGCGTCCGGTCAACATTTGACCCTGCATTCACTTCCAACTCGAAATCATATGTGAATGAAGTTTGCTCCAATTGATCTTAGGGCTACTTAGGAGCTACCTAGTGCTAGATTTGACAAGTGTGCACCACACCTAACCCACTAGACTCACATAGGTCAAACTACTAGTTCACACCCCCCTTAATAGTATGGCCAAAGGAAAAATAAAGTTATAAACTATTCTAAGTGTCTCTTCAACACCAAACGACACTTAGAACTAGTCCATCCTTAACCTTGTCGTCCATCATTTGAAAACTGAAACGATTTCCATCGTAGGGGCATGACAACCATGATTGCCCAATCAATTGCCATTACTATGACCTAACTTAATTGCCTCTACAAAACACACGTTAGTCATAGTAATCACGTATTGTTATTAATCGCCGAAACCCAACTAGGGGCCTAGATGCTTTTACTAACCACTAACCATATTTCATCCAAATATCACATTAACATATCTCAAATGCATAAAGTAAGAGAGAATTACTTTCTTGGCCCTAAAAAAAGGGTCTACTTCCTTCCTTGGTCTCTTTAGTTTTGAACTTACCTATTTGTCCTAAAATCCAACTTTGGTTCCTTATTTGAGATTTGGCCACTAATGGTGTTAAGTGGGGCATGAATTGACGCATTTACCACTAGGCAAGATATGCAAGAGTATAGAGCTCAGTTTGATACATTTCATTATGAGGATTATTTAGACTATTTTTGTATGGTTTGTGCAATTATGATGACCTCAAACCATGCGAAAATACTCTAAATATAATCCTCAAAATGAAATATATCAAAACTAAACTTTGTACTCTTGCCTATCTTGCCTAGGGGTAATATAAAAGCATCAATTCATGCCCCATTTAACACTATTAGTGGCCAAATCTAATGGAAGGCCAAATAAGGAACCAAAGTTGGATTTCGGGCCAATAGGTAAGTTAAAACTAAAGGGGCCAAGTAAGGAGGTGAACTTTTTTTAGAGACAAGGAAGTAATTCTCTCTAAAAGTAAAGCATGATGGCATAAAGTGCAAGCAAGCATGTAGGCATACAAGTATCGTGAGCGCAAAGATAGGTTATCAGGGGATAAAATGTTTTCAAGCAAGGAAATTAGGGTTCAAATAGGCATGCATTGCCAAATCTAGAAAGGAATATAATTAAAGCGCAAGCATATCTAAGTATATGTCTAAGAGGATTCTAAGTTAGTGTGCCGCCATGACACCTACAATGTTGAGAAAGTAGTGGTACAAGTCTTTAAGGGTCGTTGTAGTTGATTAGTAGGGTCGTCCTCCTTCGGGAGTGTCTTGGGGTCCATCCATGCTCGAATCATTGCTATAGAAATTAATATCATGAATCACTACCAGTAAACTTCCAAAGAAACCACAATAAAACTCGCTCAAGAACTAGAAGAACGACGCCAAGGGATGGTCCAAATTTTTAGAAAAAATTGGTCCAATTTCATATTTTTCAAAGCTATAGAAAGTTATGATTTTTTCAAATATTACAACCTTTTCTGGAAAAACTGAGGAAAAAAGGCATGGTTGCTGGGGGCCTAGCCCATATGCCATTCGGCCACAAAGGTTGGGAGAAATAGTGGTTACTGGCGGGCGCCCCCTCGAGCTGCTCGAGTGAATGCCCAAGGGCGTGGGCGGTGACCAAGAAAGGAACAGTGCCCAAAACCCCAGTTCGGCATCGCCTCCGCACTCCATTCCTCCGGCGATTGTGATCCGCCCCTATCGGCGACTGCGATTCGCTTCGTCTCCCGGCGCAGCGGCATCCACCTCCTCCTCGCAAGCACAGCCCCCCGTCCCTCCGCTCCCAGGTCGCCGCTCGGTCGGGGTGGAGGCGGACTTCGGGTCGATCCGCCGCCAGCCCTAGGTTTGCTCGCTCCCCAATCTCCCCGTAATTTCTCTTCCATGTACAGATTTCATGTCTTGTTTGTTATGACACTTAGAAATTTGCATGTAATCTGTTAATAGGTTCGCGTTAATTAGTGTCCTGTTTTTCTTCCCCAAATTGATTTATAAATGTGTTCCCATTTGTTTTATTTGTCGCATTGCAATATCTTCTGTTTTCTCGAAGAAAAGGTTCGGACGCACCACTGGAAAAGCGTTTTTTCTTCTTCAGTGTTTTATGTATTGATGGCAACGGTGCAATTTGTGGGGCTTTAGAAGACAGGCGATGGCATCGTTTATTAGAATCTAAAATGTTAAGAAACAGACATATTCTTCCCTGACGGCATCTTTTTTTTTTTTTTTTTCTGTGCAGCTTGCAGAACCATGCCAACTCAAGAAAGTGGGGCTGAACCTTGGGTGTTTGGTGCTAATGAGAATCAGGAGGTGGAAGAAGAAGAGGAGGAGGAAGAGGAAGAATATGAGTCCAGTGAAGAATATGAGTCCAGTGATCCAGAACCAAGTGGGAAACGCCGTAAGACATCTGATATTTGGGAAAGCTTCTGGATACTTAAGCAGCGTGGGAGTTCTTCTAACTGTTCTGCTTGTAAGAGAATTCTTGCTGACTGGTGGTAAAAGCGGCGGTTCTCTCTTGGTGTATCTTGACTCAAATGTTAGCATTCCTGATTTCAATGCTGCTAGAAGATCAATGGTTATGTTTATAATTTCCAGTGGGCTATCACTTTCATTTATTGATGAAGATTGTTTTGCCCAGCTACTTGCTCGTAGTCTTCATCCAACATTTCCATTGTCCCGTGCCCGTGCCATTGTAGACAGAGATGTCATGAATCTTTATGAAAGAGAAAAGGGTACACTGAAATGCACCATATCTGAAGCATCTGGAGGACTGAGTTTCTCTGTTGACCACTGGAAGTCGAAACCCACTGGAGATGAGTATGTTGATGACACATATATTTGTGTTACTGCTTGCTTTGTTGATGCCGATTGGAACATGCAGAGAAGAGTTGTGGGATTCAGACTCTTGGATTTTCCTAATGATGCCCCGTCTATAGCTGAACTGTAGCATCATGCTTTCATGATTTGGATGTTGACAAGAAAGTCACGAGCATTACATTTGACAATACATTAGATGATGCTTCTGTGGCTAGTTCACTTAAGACACTCTTGCGAGATGAGGGCAAATTATTGTTTGATGGTGAATTATGTCATATACACTATTGCAGAGATATCTTGAATTGGGCTGTGCAAGCTGGTCTAGAGCTGATTGCTGATGTTATCAAGAAGATCCGTCACGGGATTCATTACATCAATCATTCTGCTGTAAGGAAGGATAAGTTTTTTCAATGTGCTAAAGACATGTTTCATTTGGATGTTAACATCAAGTTACGTGCTGACCTATTTTCAAAAGAAAAGTTACGTGCGGATATTGTTGTTTACTGGGACCTCACTTACAAAATGCTTGGATGTGCCTTGTATTAGAAGGATGCTTTAAATCATTTTGCATCAACAAATGAAACCTTTTTATCTCACGTTCATCTTGACGATGAAGAGTGGAACAAGGTAGCAAACCATGGAAAAGTTTCTAAAGGTGATTTATGACATGACCTGCACTTTCTTAAGCAAAGAGTCTAAAACTGCCAGTTTATACTTTCTTGGAGTATATAAAGTTTACCGATTGCTAGATGTGACAAAAGGGCAAGACAACTTCATGTCTGCTATGGTTAAAGAAGTTAAAGGCAAGTTTGATAAGTATTGGTCAGAGTATAGCACAATCTTGGCTTGCACAGCTGTCCTCGATCCTCATTACAAGCTCAACTTAATCAGCTATTGTTTTAGGAAGATTTATGGCGATGCTGATGGTAGCCAACATGTTGATAGAGTTGTTGCATTGCTTAAGAGATTATTTACTGAATATGAAAAGTCTTCCTCCTCATCTTCAGTTGGGACAAATGTTCTTGAATGCCATACAAAGGATGACTTGTTTGATGATTATTCTGCACCAAAACAAATATCAGAGCTGGATTGGTATTTGGAGTTACCAGTGATGGATCTCAATGTTGATTTGGATTTATTGAAATTCTGGAGTGGCATGTCCAAGTATTACACTGACCTTGCACACTTGGCCCGTGATATCCTTGCCAATCCTATCTCCACTGTTGGGACTAAGTCTGCGTTCACCATGGGGGAGAAAGTCTTGAATCATCGTCGAAGTGGACTCCGTCCAGACTTACTTGAGATGTTGATTTGTCTCCATGACTGGACATGCCTGAAAGACAGAAATGGTATTGCATTATACTCTGTTAATCTAATGCTTCGTTATTCATATACGTATGTAAACTTTATTACTTTTTTTTATAGCGATACATATAACCTCTTTTCTTCTCTAATCTATAGGAATCGCTGTATCTGCTATAGAAGGGTATTGTTCGGAAGATGAGGTTGAAGAAGATGACGAAGTGGAGTAGAGCATAGAAGTGTCTGATGATGAGGATGAAGAAGGTGACGAAGTGGAGAAGAGCATAGAAGTGTCTGATGATGAGGATGAAGAAGGTGACGAAGTGGAGAAGAGCATAGAAGTGTCTGGTGATGACAATAACAATGGTGCTGGTTGTAGCGGTGAGTAGAATGTTAGGCTGCAACTGAAACCTCTGCACTCGTTTACTTCATAGAGTACTTAGTGTTTCCTAGTGTGCTACATGACATATTTTGGTGTTTGCTCATTCCTTGGTGGGCAAATTTACATACTCTGTTGTTAGAAATCTGGTGGTACTAACTAGCATATCGTCGTTCTACTAGTATTATGCTCTAGGTTGTTTCTGTGCTATGTAGGATATAGATGCCAGACCAGACCTTATGCTTGAAATTGTTGCTTACATGTGCACCATGGAGCTGTTGCCTCCGGAGCATGGATGAACCCCAACAATAGGCGGTTGTCGACTTGTCGGCACACTATATCCTCCTTATTTTGTAATGGAAAATTGGAAATGCTCGTCTGAAATGGTGGCAAGATCTGCTGGTATTCCTTGTATAATTATTTATGTTTCCTGAGATGTTGAGAAGACCTTTTCTTCGTCGTTGATCTAAGCTGCTCAATAGTTTTTATCAGAACATGTTATTGAGCCTGATAAGTCTCTGTTCGCTGCTGCATTCGTGCCGAATTTGCAACCATGTATGTATTACTGTCTACTAGAAAGTAGAAAGACAGTTTTTACGTGGCCTCGTTGTGTTGGAGCTCGTAGTCTCGTAGCCCGGGTTCTGTTCATCTCGGCTTTTGGTGCAGTTGGCAGGTAACCCAATGAGTTGTCTGCCTGTTGTTTGTTACTGATATGTTGCTAATGTTATAGTGGTTTTGCCACGTCTGTTGACAGGATATTGCGTGGCATCCACTAAGCAAAGAAGCATAAACAGAAAAAAAAAACCCAATGGGACTCACATGTCAGATGTGGTAACTGGTGTTGCATCTCCTTCTAGTTGCCGGTCTCCACCTCTATCCCCTCGGCCCCCCACTATTGCAGGCTCTGAGACGTTGCGTGCCTTTTCTGACCTCTCCACATAGCTTATTCACTCCTCGTCCTTGGTTATCAGTATATCCATCTGTAATTCTAGAATCTTATTACTCCCTCTACCTCAAATAAGTGTCAATCTAGTCTTCTATACTTGTCCTAAAATAAGTGTCATTTTTATTTCCCAATACAACTTTCTCTTTCTCCAGTACATCTCTATCTCATACAACTTTCTCTTTCTCCAATACATCTCTGTCTCTATCTCTCTCCTCCTTTCCTGTAAACTACACCATTTTCACTTTTCCTTAATCCCCGTGCCCAGAGCTAAAACTCACTTATTATATGACGGAGGGAGTAGAATACTACTATGATACCAAATCGAAATAATATCAATCCTATCTAATATCTTAAATTTTATAGTATGACGATCCTACCTGAAGGCTCTACACAATTCTACATAAAATTTCATAGTATCTCAGTGGTACGATCCTTCTATACCATTCAATATATGATATAAATGTAAATGATTTTGTTGTGCTAAAATACTATTCATTTTTTAATACTATTCACAGTTAACGGGTGTCAAAAGTAATATAAATATAAAGGATTGCACTTAAAAGTACAAAAAGTGAAATAAATTAATCAAAATCAATATTGCACCGTTCAATCTATAAACATATTACATCTTACATAAAATATGTAATTTATAAAATCTGATCGATCGGATCCGATACTGTTAGGCAAAAAATGATACCACCTAGGATCTCAAGCCTTGCCGTCGCTTGCTCGTTTGAGTTTACCTATGGCACAAATTTGCGCTACAACCGCTACTAGACGGAACAATGGCCTTGCTTGGGAGAGTTTATATTAGAAGCGCTTCTTACCCGTGGCACTGCTCACTACTGCAAAGAAAAATTTAGAAGACAACTAATTTTATTAGCGATGGCGGTCATAAAATGTACCTGTCTCTCAAAACACATGATGATTTTCGGAGGTAGTCGTTTCATTTATGGAGACAACAAAAAATTACATGTCTCCTAAAATTGGTCAATAGAAATACATTTATTTTCAGAGATGGACATCTTAAGAGATCTGCCTCTACTAAAAGGTCCAAGGCCCTTTAGCCCGCTCAAAAAAACTATATATATATATATATATGCAAACCCACCCATCTCTCTCCCTCACTCACAGCACAGCAGTGCCCCGTCCACACCGCCACCTCTCCTCCCTCAGTGTATGGGCTGCGAGTCCCCTCCCCACTGCCACCTCTCCTCCCTCATCGCGTGGGCCGCACCCCCTTCCCACCACCTCCTCCCTTGGACGGTGGGGGTGGATCACCATTGGAGGAGGCGGCATGAGCAAGGAAGGCGGTGGGCTCCACGCCGAGAGGAACGGGTAGTGGTTGGCTTAGTGTTGGGCTTCCATTTTTTAAATTTATTTATAGAGGCGGACATCATGACTATCTCAGTAAAGATTGATTAACCGTGACATTTCATTAGAGGCGAGGCGTCACCCGCCTCTGTAAATTATTTATATGACGGTCTCTTGAAATGCTTTTAGTAGTAGTGGCTTGTACTACAACCGTTGTTACAATTGAACAATGCCCTTGCTTGGAAGAGCTTCTATGGGAAGCGCTTCTTTAAGAAGTTGTATAAATAGAGTAAAAGTGTGATCTGAATGAGCAGGTTTGATTTTGGTTCTTTTTAGTACAAATGGAGGATGTGAGAGTATGCGTGGCTAGAAAATTAAAAGTTAAAGGCTGCTAGTTTAAGCTTAGGGCTTGTTTGGCACAACTAAGTCGGAGGACATGGAGCCATTTTTGTATTGAGAAGGGGCCGTGAAAACGTGATTCTCCCTGTCACTCCTCATAGATTTGGCACAAATTATAACAGAAGTGCCATTGGAGTCCTTTTCGCCAAAAATTTTCCAACGTATTTTGGCTCCACCACTAGAGTCAGAAAGAGCTGAAGGCCATTTTGGAGGAGCCAAAGTCCTACCAAATTAGTCTTTATTTTAGCCATAAGTAGCTTTTAAGTTGCACCAAATCCAGAATTTTCAAACCCGAGAACCTTGTTACACTACCGGAAAATTTCCCTGTCGGTATTGCCTCACTACCGGAAACAGTATATATGCCGAGTGTCTGGTGGTTTGCCGAGTGCATTCCTTCGGGCACTCGGCAAACAGTATCTTTACCGAGTACCTACACGTAAAAACTCGGCAAAAAACTTATTTGCCGAGTGCAGGAAATAAAACACTGGGCAAACAACAACAAGACACTCAACAAATAATAGACACTCGGCAAAAGACCGCCACGTGTGACGGCAGTCAACCAGGGTGTCGGCCGTTAGAACTTTGCCGAGTGTCGGTTAGTGTTTTTATCTGGCACTCGGCAAATAGGTTTGTTTGCCGAGTATTTTATTTTATCTTGTTCACGAAACCTCACCACGAACGTGTGGTCGAATGGTTTTTAAATTCTTAAAAAAACAAACAAAGTCTGAAAATCATGAGATTTGTCAAGATCTCGTGATATCATACGTGGAGGCCATGGTAAAAAAAATGAGAAGGTTTTGGACAATCTGTCACGTACGATGTTTACAAACCAAAGTATCTCAGAAGAAGAATCGTAGCATTGAGAATGATTCGGTAAGATTTGGAGTTAAAGTGACGGTCGAATTGGGGTTTGACTTCAAAACTTTTTGTATAGGCAATAGAGAACATAGATTGATTCATGTATAATTTTGGTAATATTTTGGATCCGTTTGATAATTTTAATTTATTAAGTACAATTATAGAATTTTAATTGATATACATTGAATTTGAGCTACAACTGCATGAAATAATAAGTTTTTTTTTCACTTCTGGCCTTGAAAGTTTTTCTACTCTCTACATACAACATGTGGTACTCCATGTTAAGATTTGGTACATTATAATGGAATAATATTGGTAGAAAACTACCCACACCCCGCTCTACGCACAATATTTTAGGGTTTAGGAAAAGGAGGATACGAAGGAAAATGATGAAAAAAATACTTGGTTTGCCGAGTGCCCCTAATCTAGCACTCGGCAAACACAGGTTTGCCAAGTGTTAAATCTAGGACACTTGACAAACAGGTTTACGGGCCCCACACACACGCAGTGGTACGTTTAGGTATTGAAAAATGAAAAAAAAACAAAACGGGGGTTTGCCGAGTGCTAGATCACAGGCACTCGGCAAACTTCCCTCGTAACCACCCCAATCCCGCACCCGGCCGCACACACACGCACACACTCAAACACGCAGCCGCGCACCCGCGACCGCCCACATCGCCGGCCGGCCCCGCCGCCTGCCCACACCACGCCGCCGGCCCCGCGCCCGTGCCCGCCCACACCAGCCCCCGGCGCCGTTTTGCCGCCCCAGGCGCCTGCCCACACCGCCGCCCGCCATTCCTGCCCACAACATACCGTCGGCCCCGCGCCCGCGCCCGCCCACACCAGCCCCCGGCGCTGTTTCGCCGCCCCAGGCGCCCGCCCACACTGCCGTCCGGCCCGCCGCCCGGCGAGACCCGCCCACACCACGCCGCAGGCTCCGCCGCCGGCCCCGTTCCCGTGCCCGCCGACACCAGCCCCCGGTGCTTGGCCTCCCGCACTTGGAGCCACCTCGTCGTCACCACGAACGCCGGCGCGCGCACCTCTGCACCGGCCCTGCCTGCTGAGCTGAGCTAAGCTCTTCCAGTGGCTCGACGCCGCCTGCGAGGCATGCCACCTCGAACAGTCATTTCCCCCGCATTTTGCTCGGTCTCCTCCCCTGCGGCGGCCGTCAGAGCCTCCCGAGGACGACGACCAGCCCTGTAGCCGCCACTGGGAGGTATGCTCTGTCCAGTTACAGGTTAAATGTAGGCGCGATCGATGTCATAAGTTGTTGACTGTTGAAAATTGATCCCTGTTGCAGCCAAAGCTTCAAACTCTAGGCATTACTATTAGTATGGGGGCGCCTGTTACAGTAGCTAATCACTGATAATTTATGTGATCTTGTATATACTGCTCAATTTGGCTCTTTACATCGTTCTTGAAACCTCTCGGTTTTGCATGCTGATGAGGGACACTTTGAACTGGAAGCAGTTGTGCTTGTGCTCCGTAAGTCCGTAGGACAAATCAATTCAGAATCTTTCTAGCTGCTTGTGCACCAGCTAGTTCTTTATTTGGTGCCCTGTAAACTAAGGCTTACAAGTGGTCAGGCCAACTGTATGAGACAAAAGAGCACGATCACACTAACATGCATGGTTTCAGCAGTTTCGGTTGGAATAAGTAGTGGTGAATGCCTGAATGGTGATCGATCATACATGCTTCTCCCTCGGTTTTATTCTAGGTGCATTGTTTTATTTATATTGTGTCTAAGCTAGAACTGACTTATATAAATTAATATGATGACAATGGAAGGTAGCAACAAGGGAACCATAAATGCACACTAGTAGAGAACAGGCCTTTGATCCTCGGCCAAAATGGGCTCTAGTCCCGGAATTTTTTGCGCCGGGATTAGAAATACCTTTAGTCCTGGTTGGTGTCTCCAACCGGGACTAAAGGTCCCTGCCCAATGGCTACTGCGCCAGACAGAGGTGGCAGGGACCTTTAGTCCCGGTTGGAGCCACCAACCGGGACTAAAGGTATACTTTTACTCCCGGTTGGGGGCTCCAACCGGGAGTAAAGGTCTACTCCCGGGCCGTGGCTGCGTCCGGGGTTGGAAAGTTACTTTTAGTCCCGGTTGGAGCCACCAGCCAGGACTAAAGGTCCCCCCTTTATATCCCGGCCGTCTACTTCTTCCTCCCCGAGCCCGAGCTCAGCATATTTTGAAGCTCACTGCACTAGTGTTCTTGCTTCCTCCCTCCCTCCATTGTTCCTCCATCCATTATTCGATTCCTCCATCGATTTCTTCGATTCCTCCGTCGATTCTTCAGTTGTAAAGGTTACCAATCTCATACTCTCATTTTTCACCATTCTCTTATCTCATTTTGTTCACTATATATATATATGGTTCTTTATTTTGGTTTTTTTTTCATTTGTAAGCAATTTGAGCTCAAAATCACTTCAAGCTTGCATATTTACATGAAATAAGGTTAAAATAGCTAGTTGAACTTGCGGACCGTGTTCATCTCGGCGAGCACGTTCTTTGCCGAGCGGTAACGGACGTCAAGGAGAAGCTTTGATTCTACGAGAGGAGCGGCAACGGTCGTGGAAGACCGTGTTCCCTTCCTCGTAGAATTGGAGCTCTTCCGTGGTCAAGTACGGTGTTGTCCTGTGGAGAAATGCTCACCGAGATGATCACGTAAGCAAGGTCAACTAGTACGGATGATTATTTATTCATATGTCCTGATATCGTCGCAGTAGTCTGTCAATCACCGTACCCAAACGTAGTATATATATAAATATAAACTTAGAAAATAGTTAGAAAATTATAGAAAATCCATACTAGTTGAACTTGCGGACCGTGTTCATCTCGGCGAGCACGTTCTCTGCCGAGCGGTAACGGACGTCAAGGAGGAGCTTTGATTCTACGAGGGAGAGCGGCAACGGTCGTGGAAGACCGTGTTCCCTTCCTCGTAGAATTGGAGCTCTTCCGTGGCCAAGTACGGTGCCGTCCGGTGGAGAAATGTCGGTTTCAGCTCTCGGTAAAGTGTTTGCCGAGTATCTGATAGAAAACGATTGGCAAAGAGGCGTTTGCCGACACTGTAGATGTCGTGTGCTGTTTGCCGAGTGTTACACTCGATAAATCTTTTGCCAAGTGTTTTTTAGTCTTTGCCGAGTGCCTGTGGCACATGGCAAACTTACTGTTTCCGGTAGTGCCTTCACCGACACGAAAATATGTGTTACACTGTCGGTATGGCAATTACTGACAGGAAAATTGTTCGACCGATGGAAAAATATAATTTGGCCTTGGGACTATTTGTGCTTAATTATAGAAATGACAATGTACATGGTCGAGGTTGCCATAGTAGGGGTGGTGACCAAAGTTTCTGCGTAAATTGAAATCCAAGAAATAGAGGCGAAGAATTCTTGATTTTATTATGGACCAGGAGTGATGTCCCAACAATTCGACAAATAAGCCCGTAGTTTGGACTTGGGAGTAGTGTTACTAGAGGATGACATGGAGTTCTATGTGGGTACATGTTGTTGTTTCGGTCAGGCTGGAAGGGGTTCCTTTTATTTGCCGACCGAGAGAGACGTACAACAACCTATATGTATGTATGTAGAATACTCCGTAGAATAAGATATTAAGATACATTATATAGCAGGGGATAGATGCCGGATAGTGGTAGCTAGTTGGACGACGCAACGCAAGCCGATGAAGCACGTGCTTGCATGCTCTGGAACTGAGAACACGACTGCGCTTATGCCCTTTTGACAATTTTGGGGAGCTGCACAGGGTAGCGGTGGATGCAGCCAGCCCAGGGTCCGCTGTCGGTGTCCGCCGTCGGCTTGACGCACTCCCACACGACGCTGCTGCAGTCTATACCCGGGCTGAAGGAGATCATGCACAGTCAGTAACCCTTGTTCATCCAGCGCTTGGCCTCGATGTAGTCCAGCTCGTACAGCAGCGATCTGCTGGCCATGTTTCCGAAGCGGTGCAGCGTCATGTGCGGCGCCTCCATGTCGCGGTCCGAGAGGCCTAGGCCCCATTGCACCTCGCACTACCCCAGATCTGAACGTCACTGTCGGTTCAAAAACCTCCTTCATTGTCGGATTTTAAACTGACAGTGGTATACCGACAGTGATGGGGTTGAAATCACCGCCGGTCCTTAAAAACCGACACCGGTCTACATGCAACAGTGTCGGTTCCTGGCTCCACCCGGCAGTGTCCAGTTGAACAACACTGCCGGTTTGTAGTCCCAACCGATAGTGACGGTTGCTTCAAGAGTGTCGGTTCTTAGCTTAAGTCAGCAGTGTTAAGCAAGACTACACTATAGGATCATGGATGAAACCGACAATATTGTCGTAACCATCACTGTCGGTTCATGGTTCAAGCCGGCAGTGTTGAGCAAGCCAACACTGTCGGGTTGTTTCTAACCGGCAGTGATGGTTACGACACTACTGCCGGTTTGTTGCTAACCAGCAGTGATGGTTATGACAATACTGCCGGTTTATTGCTAACCGGCAGTGATGGCCCGTTCGCATTTTATTGTTTTATAATTTATTTTAATTTATATTTTTTGTGGAATCGGATTTCGCTTTATATACGCTACGTAGACGACAGGTTCATCAATTTTAAATATTACAATTGTTAAGGTTACAGTTCAAATATTCTTATCAAAAATCTCGATCCCTCAAAATAAAAAAGAAATTATTCGATAAGATAAAGCATGTTTCTCGGACTTCTTACAATAATCTAGCGAGCCGCTCTGGGCCATACTGGTCCTTGAACTTCACGGATTGTGCAATGGAAAATACTCCATCTTTTTTCAATACCTCGGCTAAGATGAATTTTGCCAGCTCCGATTGCAGTGCGACGATCTCCATGTCTAACAGCCTTTCGTGGCTGTATTTCTTGCGCTGTTGTTCAAAAAAGATGATATCCAAAGAGGAATCAGTAAATCATTTTGTTGAATTATTAACAGACATAAATGAAATGGGGATTATACACACCAACTTATCTGCTTCTTCCGATTTCCTGCCGATGTAGCGAAGCATTGTCCACATTACATAAAACCCGCATTCATTGTTTCCCGCCGGTTGTTTTCGGTACTTCCTCTCCATTTCGACAACCTTGAATGGGACCTGCGTTCCATTGATATGTCTTCTTCAGACACTGTACAACATTAAAAGGAGAAACATTAGAAAGCGATATGTGTGACTAGAAAATAATATGTTATTAGGATCGCTTACTAATTCAGCACTGCCACCAGTGCATCCAGATGATGAAATGGTATTTTGTTCGAGTCCCACACCTCGATCAGATTTTTAGCAAGATTGATACAGATGAGGACAAAATGGTTGCAACAATCATAAAATCCTAATTATCGAATAATCTTAACAAAAAAAGAAGCATAAAATGAAAAGCCGAGAACACATACTTGCAATTGTAGGCTAGAAGTACGTTGGTTTTGTTCTTCATCTTGAATTCATCGAAAATAACAATCAATCTCTCTTTCAAGTCTTTCACGTCACATCTATGGAGGCCTAAACATGTCTTCTCATTGACTCGCAAGGGGTCCAAGAAGCCTATGTTATCTTATTTGCTTTTTAGTATGCAAAGTTTTGCTATACACCTACATAACATCATGGGAATTGGTCAAAAGTTAACAATTTGTGTCTCGAGAGAGTAGTTAATTATAATATAGTGCGTGTAGGGTACTTACATAGTCCACAACGTCAATATTTGTGAATCGAGAGAACGTTTCTGGTATAGCTGGAACAAGCACTCCCACTCAATATCGAACTTCTCTTCTTCAGGATAATGAAAAACATGTGGCGAACGGATAATAACCTCAAAACCAAAGTCCTCCATCTCTGTTGGTTGAGCCATGTAATATTCATGCAACTGGCGCATATATGTTGTCAAATTTTTATACTCGTCATTGGGAACCAAAAGATTGCCCCTTTCATACTTCATTGCCGGTGTTCCCATCCCTTGTACAACATAATAGATGTTCGCGGCCTCTTCCATGGTTAGTTCGGGATTGTCTTCGACGTACTTCTGTATCTTCCTTAAATCTTCATTGTGTATTTCATCGGCTCTTATTATAGCGTACTGATTCTATGTTTTCCTTTCGAATTCGGACTTCAACAAACACAGAGGCAGTGAGGCACAGAGATTGAAGAAACTAACACAATCTTCCTTCGAGATGTGTGCTATAAATTTTCCTTTCATCAAGTTTGTAACACTGCCACTGAACGGCCTTTTTCTTTTTTGTTGGTCCACTTTGGGAGCATTAGCGACCGAATCCAAGGACCTTTTCTGTGACTACGATGATGCCTTTGATCTTATTTTGGGCTAAGGTGGAGGAGGAGGAGGAGGATGACGACGAGAATTCTGTTTTTCCGGGGCTGATGAAGATGGAGGAGGAGGAGTCTTCTCTTTTCTCGGGGCTAATGAAGATGGAGTCGGACGAGGAGGAATAGAAGGAGACCTCTATCTTCTCGGGGATGATGGCGGGGATGAGGAGGGGAGTGATCTCTGTTGGGAGATGGTGAGTGATCATCACGGGTGGGAGAAGACTCGCGGTCGTCCTCATCATCAGAGGATAATTGGTGGTCAAGCTTAATGAAGCGCTTATGCCAGGCCACTTGAGAGCCATTGTTATGACTAAGTTTCGGCCTGTCTTCTGCTATGGGGTACTCAATGTGTATCTTGTTATACTTCTTATCAAGTATTCTATCAATGGAAACATGAGCGTACCCCTATGGAATTGGGCGTCCATTAATGGTCCCGTCTCCCACAGGCTAGGCCTAGCCAAGCGCCACCTTGTCCTTTGTCTATTCCTGATGGATGTACAACTTGACATTAACGGGTTCAGTGATGCCATCCACCGGATGAGGCACATTCGCATCTTCTTCGTCGAACGGGGTTGATCCGCAGCTGCTGCGACCCCTAAACTGTGGGCTAAAGGCAGTAGGAGTAGGGTTTTGTGGTACTCCTAACCCCTTGGATAGTAAAATTTACTGGACTCATGCTTCAATAGTTGCCTCAATCTGTGCGTCCATTCTGTCTTTCATCTCTTTTAGTTGCCTCAAGCACTCTGCCTCCTGATCCGCTCTACCCCTCGAGTGGCTCCGGTAAGTGTGAGATTCTTCAGGGAATGCTAGTTTCCAAGGAACAACACCGGTTCCTCTAGTGCGACCAGGGTGCCCCTTGGTTCCGAGTGCTTGGGTGAGCACATCTTTCTCCCTATTAGAAGTGCGAGTCCCTTGCCTCACCTCCTCAATTACCTAGGAGATCCTCTGGATGAGTTCGCTCATGGGTGGATTTGTGGAGCTAAAGCTCCCATCCTTGGCTTGGCGTACATTCCTCCCCATATGGTATAATACTAATCTTGGCTCCCAATGGGTGGTCTCAACCTGAACGCCTTCCTCAGCAAGGCGATCCATCTTTTTAAGTTCTGCTTCAAATTCTGGCATCTTTTTGGTATAGCCATGAGAGCCGAGATGATGAGGATTCGTCGCTTTCTGTGAGTTCTCCTTATTGTTCTTGCTTAGTTCTAAGTACTCCTCGGATAACCTGTATTCCTTGAAATCCTGCCAGAAGTCCTTCTGCTTGTTAAACTGTCCACCATCAAAATCTGGCTCTTTATTTTGGAGGACAAAATTCTTGTACAATGTCCCCTTGAAATTCTTGAAGCATGTCCCCATGATTTCTTTTGCTTTTTTCTTGACTACCTCCTTGTCATACTCCGTTGGGAAAGTGAAATACTCTGGGATCTTGATATCCCATATGTAATCCTTCTCACTTTTGGGAACCCTCCACGGGTCATTATCTTTCCCGTTCCACTTCCTGTACCTAATCAGGACGAAGTCCCTTACAAGTAACCCGAGGATAGTCTTGTATTTGGTCAAAGCTATAGGCGGTGAGAGTGGATCCCTGAATTCATCGAACTTAGTGATGTGCCAGTGTGCATTCCTACCAATAGGAATCTTTGACACGCCTCGCTTGGATCTAGCCTTTCTACTACTTGAACCCTCTGGCTCCTCGACTGGCGAAGGCTCCTGTTAGAGACACCAAGTAAGCTATGACCCTCTCAATTGATTAGTGTGTGTGGCTACATAGTCACATGATACCAAAGTTACCTAGCCATCTTGGTCATTTTGACCCAGCTCGAGTAGGCCAGATGGGGTCCATGGCTGCTCATTCTCACCGTCCTGATTGACACCATCACCGTTTGTTGGATCATGAGGCTCTCCCGTCCCAGCGATATCAGCCGCTTCTGGTTGCCGATCTGTTCTTCGGCAATGAGGTAACAAGCGATGATGAGTCATGGCTGTGACACGATCGTGGTTAGTTTTAGCTGCGGACAACTACTAATAGCATATGTTCATATTATATATATATAATATGTTTAATGCAAAGTCTAATAATAAGTCAACATACAACAAAGTCAAATAATAGCATATGTTCACCTAGAACAAATTCATTTTTGATTGACCACATACAACAAAGTCCACCTACCGTTCTACGAAATGAAGCTTACATCAACTTCCAAATAAGAAAAGCAATGACCATAGCCATAAATAAAAGCATGATATCTTTCGAAGACCAATGAGCAATTCTCCTAATCTTCACATCTCCGGCGGATGGCTTCTCTTCAATCTCCAGTGCCACCAGATGGCCATGGTTTGCATTCATTGGACCATAGTAGGCCGGTTGCCCATGGTTTGCAAGGTAGGTCAGATGACTATAGTAGACCCTCAAAGCTTCAGCTTCTGTGTTGTATTTTTTGTGCAAATTACCAGGGTAGCGATTGACTTGAGCATAGCAATCTTCCTAGGTTTGATAAATCCCAGGCATGTGACCAACATGCACTACATACCATGCCATGGTTGCCTATACATTTAAGTAAATTAGGTTGTCATTCAAACATGATGGATCAGAATATTAAGTTCACATACAGCTAATGAACAAATATTATCTAGATAAAGAGGCATGGAGCAAGCTACATTGTGAGAGGAGGTACTTGCAGCATCTAACAAATTAAATTGGTCTTCATGATTTTAGCATGAAAAAGCTTGTCCAACACCGGTTGAGATGGTTTGGACATGTCCAACGAAGACCTCCAGAGGCACTGGTGCGTAGTGGAATCCTAAGCCAGGATAGTAATGTGAAGAGAGGCAGAGGAAGACCAAAGTTGACTTGGGTAGAGGCAATAAAAGGAGACTTGAAAGGATGGAATATACCCAAAGACTTAGCCTTAGATAGGAGTTCTTGGAAAATAGCTATTCACATGCCTAGACCTTGATAGCTTCTACTGGGTTTCAACTCTAGCCTACCCCAACTTGTTTGGGACTTAAAGGCTTTGTTGTTGTTGTTGTTGTAACAAAGACTTTCTCATCTAAAAAGTTAAAATAGTTGTTTAAAATGCCAACATTCAACACAAAACCAAAATTATATAGGAACCATGGAGTGGACCAACATCTGGTTAAGCTCATTCTAATTGCTAGCCTTTATAGGCTGTATACTGATGCACAATACCAAAATTATATAGGAACCATAGAGGATCATGCAAGCCAAATGATTTTGATAGCCATGGTTATATAGCACACAGAACAGGTAGGATTTACACACCTACCGATTTTTGGTATAGTTGACCTTGAACAAAAACACACGATGTGCCTCAACAGTCAATATCATTTCATGGAGAATTAATTTAAAGAAAATCCCATATCATAGTGGACAACAACAGCTATAACCAAGAAGAATAATAGAATAGACAGGTTCCTATATTGCACAATTGCGGTTTTTTAGGTGCTGCCACCTGACCCTATAAATGCAAAACACAAAGTAATGGCTATCCTCAATTCCTCATCACAGACTGAACTGACAGTTGCTAGAGGCAGCGAGCATGGTGCAGATACAATATCTAGTGCAGTCCTTATAGTTTGGTTTTAGTGACCTATCTTCAATTATGTGCAAGAGTTAACTTACCTGAATGTATTTCTCAAGAGCGTGCATTCATTTTCCAGAAAAACAGGAGCTTCCATACGACCTCTAGCCCATGCATGAAGGCAAAGGCGGACGCAACCATCATAAGCAAGTATAGAATACCAGGGCCCTTCCACTCACCGTGGGGCATTTCATCAAACACATAGCGAGCAGTGAGCCACGCACTCGTCGTGGGGGGTGGGAAAGCAGTTGTCCATGTGCTCCTGAAGGCCTCGGTGGTGGGAGTGCAGGCGTGGAGGAGGAGGGGCATGGCCGGCGTCGTGGACGAGGAATGAGGGCATGGACAGCGCGGTGCTCCGGCGTGGGTCGGTGCTCCGACGTGGGATGGTGCTCGGGTGTCGGCGTCGAAGAAGAGGAGCGCAGGGCTAGGAATGGCGGCGCGGGGGCGGTGGACGGGTGCACGGGGAACGGTGGTGCCCGTCGGCACGGGGTGGTGGTCCGGTGTCACGGGGGGATGGGTTGACACAGGGTTGAAATGAATTTTGAAAATTTCAACCCACGCCTTGCTTTTATACCAATGGTTCATCACTGTCTGTTCTAATTATAAACCGACAGTGACGAGGAAACATCACTGTCGGGCCATTCCTTGAACCAGCAGTGATGGGGGTGTAGCAGTTAGGGGTTAAGTAGGATATCTTTTCCTTTCTTTCGAATTCCTCCAACTAACTCAATGGTTAAGACCCCGCAATTTAGCCCCCGAGACCCGTGTTCAAGTCCCAGGTGGCCCAAATTTTTTGGTTCAATTTTATAAATTATTAAATGACGTTGGGAAATGGTTCATCACTGCGGTTGTAAGTCTAAACCGATAGTGATGAGGCAACAACACCGCCGGATTATTCTTGGAACCGATAGTGATGGCGGTGTAGCGGTTACGGGTTAAGTAGGATATCTTTTCCCTTTCTTTCAAATTTCTCCGACTGGCTCAACGGTTAAGACCCCGCAAGTTAGCCCCCAAGACCCGTGTTCGAATCCTAGGCAACCCAAATTTTTTGGTTTAATTTTATAATTTATTAAGCGCTCTAAAAGGTCAAAAAGAAAAAATAAATTAGCCTTGACACACCTCCTATACTAGCGCAGCGGTTAAGACTCAGAACTCTACTCCCCAAGACCCGAGCTCGAACCCGAGAGCTGGCACAATTTTTTTAATTTTTTATATATCACTGCCAGTTTTTCAAATAAACCGACAGTGATAACCAGCATCACTGTCGGTTTCGTCTCATCATTGCTTATTTTTTGAAACCGACAGTGATGTTTATATATATTAAAAAATTTCTTTTATATACTGAATAAATAGAAGCATGTGTATTCCTATGTCGAAATGGCTTGAAATTTTTTTGGCAAACATGTACACCCAAATTAAGACCCTAAAAAGGATCTTAGGTTTTTCTGATCAGTTTTTTATTGATTATATTTTTTTGTGTGCTGAATGAGACAAAAGAGGGTGAATTTCATCTTGAACCCAATAGATTTTTTTGATCGACCTCCATAAAATTCTTATCCCTAGGGCACATTAGAGCCTATATAAAAGTTTGGCACCATTCCGGATCTTTTCGTAGATAGACTCAGTTCAACCTATAATTAATCGGTGTCGTCGTGCGGAAATTCAATTAAACCTCAGAAAGTAGCAAACCATCTCCAAAAAATCCCAAACTAGGTGTTTCCTTCACACGTGGCACGTGCAAGCCTAAGAAAAAGTTTGAGACCAATACGACACCGGAATGCATATGAACCACAGAAACGTTGATAACCTATGCGTATAGTTATGGTTCGATTAAAGGGCTCATGTACCTCTGTGAAGCATGTATACTCCGCCTATGTCAAAATGGCTTGAAATTTTTTTGGCAAGCATGTATACCCAAATTAAGGCCCAAACAAGATCTGAGGTTTTTCTGATCATTTTTTTATTAATATATTGTTCTCCGTGCTAAATGAGACAAAAGAGGGTGAATTACATCTTGGACCCAATAGATTTTTTCATCGACCTCCACAAAATTTTTATCCCTAGGGCACATTAGAGACTGTGTAAAAGTTTGGCACCATTCCGGATCTTTTCGTGGGTAGACTTAGTTCAACCTATAATTAATCGGTGTCATCACGCGGAAATTCAATTAAACCTCGAAAAGTAGCAAACCATCTCCGAAAAATCCCAAACTAGGTGTTTCCTTCACACGTGGCATGTGCAAGTCTAAGAAAAAGTTTGAGTCCAATATGACACCAGAATGCGTATGAACCACAAAAACCTTGATAACCTATGTGTATATTCATGGTTCGATGAAAGGACTCATGTACCTCTGTGAAGCATGTATACTCCGCCTATGTCGAAATGGCTTAATTTTTTTTGGCAAGTATGTATACCCAAATTAAGGCCCGAAACAAGATCTGAGGTTTTTCTGATCGTTTTTTATTAATATATTTTTCTCTGTGCTGAATGAGACAAAAGAGGGTGAATTACATCTTGGACCCAATAGATTTTTTCATCGACCTCCATAAAATTCTTATCCCTAGGGCACATTAGAGCCTGTGTAAAAGTTTGGCACCATTTTGGATCTTTTTGTGGGTAGACTCGGTTCAACCTATAATTAATCGGTGTCGTCGCGCGGAAATTCAATTAAACCTCAGAAAGTAGCAAACCATCTCCGGAAAAAATCCCAAACTTGGTGTTTCCTTCACCTGTGTCATGTGCAAGCCTGAGAATAGTTTTGAGACCAATACGATACCGGAATGCATATTTCTAGTTGCCCAACAAATGTTACATGAATTACATGCATGACAATAATTAAACACACAAGCCGTACAAATTAAAATTAGAACCCAATTAAACTACGACCTTGAAAACCTAACTAAATAAACATTAATTACTATCGGAATCACTGCCAGGATCGATCGGGCCATGCACACTAACATGCCTCTATAGCCATATATGGTAATTGATGTCACGAATTATGTATCCGCTTGTATCGATGAAGGTCAATACCCGTATGAGTGCACTCTCTCATGCCTCATAATACCGAAAGAATGGTCGGCCATAGATGTAACCTACTAAACGACCACTGCCCCTGTTAGTAATCCTTATGTAGTACTAGCGTCCTTCTATAGTGAGCTGGCCGAGGTTTCCATTGCAAAAGTCCCAATCGTACCCGAGTTGCTCCGTAGCTTTGTCTAGAACAGCTCACAAGCCACATGCAGCATAGGTAAGGTCCTGGAGCGTAATCTGCATGTGGAGAAAAAGAAAAAAATAGATAATGTTATTAAAATAATAAACAACAAATAACCATGACTTAGGTATAAGTGACCATTTTACCACGTCCGCACAGTTGTAGCTCGCAAACCATTCGCTTGCTTGCAGGACGGGGATATCACCAGCATTTAAAGCAAGTGCCTTGAAGTGCGAGAAATTAGGCACATCATAGCAAACACGTCGAAGTGTCTCTAAATAGATGCGCACGACACTAAATTGGGCACTTATCATGTTTAGGCTCTATCTTCCCATCTCGTGGATATGGTTCCGATGATTTACACCCCTCAAAGGGATGGAAAAAACTAAGTTCACACGTCCATAGCTGACCACTTGCATTAGATGTCATGTTCTCGACGATGTCCGAGATAACGAACCAGCTAAGTGCTGTTCACAGCCAATCTATTGAGGATATAGTCTACTTCATATATGTATGCAACAATGATATTAAACTAATTACACCTATTTTGTTAGCATAAAAAATAAAAGATGTTGGAAAATATTTCATACAATAGCTAGAACAGAGAATCGTGGAGTGACCACATTAGGAGCGAATGGCTCATCACCAGGGTGGAAATCTGGTTCTTGTGGTGGGGGAGGTCCGTTGTTCATACCACCTGATCGATAAAATGCAAAAAAATATGAACATAAAATATATGCACAAAAAATTCTTCCAAATAAAATGTGGCAACATAATTAAATATAGATCGAATGCAAGGAATAAACATATATATAAATGTAGAATGCAAAGAAACATGAATATAAATATAGATCAGATGAATATAGATAGAATATTGGAGGAGACAACATATCAATACCATTGAAAATGCAGGAGCCATGACCAAATCACGTAGAGAGAGTGGATTTCTTGAGAAGTGAGAGTGAAACGTGAGAAATGAGACTGTGAGAGTTCGTGGGTGGGTGGGATCGATGTATGTGGCCGGCGGTTTGTTTTATATAGGGGGCATGGACATCACTACCGGTTTTTAAATAGAACCGACAGTGAAAGTTAATATCACTGCTGGTTTTTAAATAGAACCGACAGTGAAAGTGAATATCACTGTCGGTTTGTAAATAGAACCGATAGTGAAGGTACATATATGTAAAGGATATATTTATTTAGATAGTACCGTGAGAAAGTTTTAACAACAACGATATATTTATTTAAATAGTAATGAAATACATCAAAAAATAGCAAAAATATTAGAAACAAATTACATATACGATAACAAAGACCTTACACTAAAATTCCATATACGATAATATAGGTTAATGTTACAATCAATGTGTATCAACGCATTATAATTTAACCACCTCAGTAGCATTCTTCTAGCACCAACTAGGGTCAAACAGCATCACCGAGGTGGTCTACGAGCTATACCGGTTGGAGATGACAAGGTGGCATCGATGAATCCATGCCTTGTCTGTACATAGCCTTTTTCTAGATGCGCACCGCAACGGATGGCTCTGTGAACCTCGTGGCATCTCCAATGTTCGGCGTTGCTCTATCTTCAGTAGCATTCTTCTAGTACCTCTTGTGTGCACCATTTTGGTGGACTACGACGCATAATGATATATGTGGTTTGTTGTGAGAGGAAAACACTATATCATGGCTTATAAGCCCTATCTGAAACTAACATGCATGGAGAGGCTCCCTAGCAGGGCACCATTTTATAGGCTAGTTGTCATGGTAGGTGGGAGCAGTGCTCCTACTATGGTGATCAGCGGGAGCACTACTAGCCCGTGAGGCAATATTCATATCACTGTCGGTTTTGTTAAAAAACCGGCAGTGATAGGGGTCATTAGTGTCGGTTTTTAGAACCGGCAGTGATTCCATGTATCATTGTCGTGATAGGCCTGACAAATGGACAACTTTTATTTTTTTGAAATCAGAGCCACTGCCGTATCACTGTCGGTTTTGTTAAAAAACCGATAATGATAGTGGTCATTAGTGCCGGTTTTTAGAACCGGCAGTGATTCCATGTATCACTGTCAGTTTTTAAGAAAAAACCGACAGTGATAGGCCTAACAAACCAACAACTTTTATTTTTTTGAAATCAAAGCCACTGCCACAGGCTCTAGATAAAAAAAAAAAAAAAATTGTCCCGCCTGGGTTTCGAACTAGGGAGCGAGAAAGAGGGATTAGTGGATTAACTGCTGTGTTAAAGGAGGATTTATGTTAGAAAACATTTTGTTATTATTTTTATAGTTTAAGTTGAGGTTAATTTAATTCTGTAAAAATATAAAAAAAAGTTTGGCGCACCTAGGATTCCAACCAAGGGTGCGGGCTTCACAGCAGCTGGCTTTTACCGCTGCGCTATGATACGGAGTACATCAAGGTATGTTTTCATTTTTGTTTTATCCTCTGAATGGGAGTAAATACATATAATTTATTGAAAAATAATACAAATATTTGTGTCTCGATTATTTAATTCCATGGTAATTAATTAATGGTCTATAATTATCAAATAACATTGTTTCTGAACATCATCTCAATATTTGATTACATAGTCAATTATTTAATTTTAGTGAAGCGCACAAAATATAAATTAGATTACATAGTTAGTGAACAACGTCCGAATAATGATTACATAGTTAACAATAATCTAACTATCTTTAGGTGCATCAATAATGAGGGCCTCATTATGATCAAGCCTTACGTAAGCAGGTTCGTCACCCTCTTGAAGGATAGGTAGGGGTACGTTCACCCCGAATGAAGGCATTTCCTGATAGCCCCTGTAGTCTTCTTCGTCCATCACTCCATCGACGCTGACAATCTTTCTTTTCCCTTCTAGGACTACTTTTAGCCTTCATTTTGTCTTGTTGTCCCTTACATAGAAGACTTGCATAACATCTCTTGCAATGACGAAGGGGTCGTCTCTGTATGCGGTCTTAGTGAGATCAACTGTAGTGAACCCTTCACTGTCAGTGTTGATTTCCTCAAGCCAGACCCACTAGCAGTGAAAAAGAGCTGCCTTCAATGGACCATAGGCTAGCTCCCATATCTCCTCTATGAAACCATAGTATGTTGCCTGCACGTTGCTGTTTTCGACGTGAGCATCAAAATGAACACCACAATTTTGGTATGTGCTCTTTCCATCTTACTTTTTTGTGTAAAATGTGAATCCATTGATCTCATACCCTTGGTACTTAAGATATGTACTCGAAGGTCCCTTGGATAAGGCATCCAGTTGATTACCCAACTTTATTCCAAGGAAGCGACGTCGCAACTAGTTGACAAATTCCTCCTTAAATTTTTTTTCCAGCCAAGCCTGTGACCTGCTCGGATACAGAGTTTGCAGTGATTGCCTGTGCTCGTCAATGTATGGCATCATACCCTTGGCTTGCTAGAGAACAGCAAACTGTGCCTGTCTGAAAGAAACAGGGTCATCTACTGTAACCGATTTCTCCCTGATTGTTCCTTTGCCACGTAGTCTTCCCTCATGACGAGATTCTGGAACTCCGACCCTTTTGATGTTTAGATAATATGTGCAGAACTCAATGGCCTCCTCCATTGACCATCCTTCAACCATGCCCCCTTCTGGTCTAAATCTGTTTCTAACATACCTCCTGAAAACTTTCATCAATCTTTCAAAAGGGGAACATATGATGCAGGTACATTGGGGCCAAGGGCTATAATTTGGTCAACAAGATGAATGAGCAGATGCAATGAGATATCAAAGTAAGTCAGCAGGAAATGCATCTCAAGCCTAACAAGAGTTTTGGCTATGTCCCGTTGCAGCTGCTCTAGCGTGGACACATTAATGACCTTTTTTGAGATCGCATTGAAGAACGAGCAAAGCTTTATGATTGGAGCGCGGACCTTTGGGGGGAGGATACCACGCAGGGCAACAGGGAGCAGCTGAGTCATAATGACATGACAATCATGGGCCTTCATAGGGCCATAGTTGAACTTGAGTTCTCTCATGTTCACTAGCCTATTCGGGTTCGCATAGTAGCCCGTCGGGACTTTGAGTTCATTGAAGAAAGAAATAAGCGTACGCTTTTCTTCCTTCTTCAATGTCCATGACGCAACCGGAAGTTTAACTGGCCATTCTCTAGCTCCACAGGATGCAACTCATTCCTAATTCCCAAGTGTTGCATGTCCAGGCATGTGGCTAGTGAATCATTCGATGTCTCCCTGGTGTCCATCAAGGTGTTAAGAGTGTTAGCGCACATGTTTTTAGTGATGTGCATGAGATCAAGACAGTGCCGTACACTCAGAAATGACCAGTAAGGTAGTTTCTAGAAAACCGATTTTTTCTTCCAAACGTTCCCATCAGGCGCTGCTACTGCATTGTCCCTCTTCCCAAGGACAGCCTCCAGTTTGTTGAGTTGTCGAAGTATCACAGGCCCGTCTCGATATTTTGGAGCTAAGCGTTTCTCAATAGTACCGTTGAAATCTTTTCTGTTCCTGCGGTAATGGTGATCCTTAGGTAGGAACCTACGGTGGCCCATATAAACTATCTTTGAGTTATTTGGCAGATTTACCGCATCGGTGTCATCCAAGCACTCGACACATCCAGTATAGCCTTTTGTCTTCTCGTCGGACAACGAACCTCGACCTAGCAGGTTGGTGATTGTAGCGATAATTACTCCCTTGATCATGACATGTTCCTTTTTGTACTCGTCCCAAACATCCGGCACACCCTTTTCAAATATCTCCACTAGTTCATCGATCACTGGGTCCAGAAACACATCGATGTCATTCCTAGGTTGTCTTGGCCCTTGGATCAGTAGTGGCATCTGGATGTACGACCATTTCATACAGACCCAAGGTGGAAGGTTGTATATACAGTGCGTCACTGGCTAGGTGCTATGATTGCTTCTAACCTGGTCAAAAGGATTCATCCCATCTGTGCTCAAAGCAAACCAAAGGTGCCTTACCTCTCCACCGATGTCCTTATAGAACATAGTATTGATAGTCCTCCAGTCATGCCCATCGGCGGGGTGCCTCATCATTGTATCTTTCTTACGCTCTTCGCCATGCCAGCGCAACAGTTTGGCTGACTTTGCACATGCAAACAGCCTATGCACCCGGGGAGCTATAGGGAAATACCAAATGACCTTTTTGGGACCTCCTCTGGTCTTGGTACGCTCATCTGACGGCCCTTCCTTGTACCGTGGAGCTTCACACTTGGGGCACTTGTCCAAGTCTTTGTATTTTTCTCCACGATACAATATGCAATCATTGGAACATGCGTGGATTTTTTCAACCTCGAGGCCGATGGGGCAGATCATTTGCTTGGCCAAGTTTGTCTTTTCTGGCAATTCATCTTTTTCTGGGAGCATTTTCCTTATTATACCTAACAACTAATCGAAGCATTTATCGCTCAATCCGTTTATCGATTTGAACTCTAACAACATGATGTCGACTTTTAGTTTGCTCATTGGACAATTCCTATACAATGGTGTTTTGCCATCTTGTCTCATTTTCTCTAGCTTTCTTAGCTGTCTGTCACTAAGATATCCAGTCTCTACATTACGTAGCAGCTGAGAAATGCCATCGTTATCCTCGGTGTCGTCAGCTAGTGTGTTCCTAAACATATTATTAACTGTGGGTATAGATTCCGTGTTGACACCGGGTTCCTCGTCAGCATCATGGATGGCTACGTCAGGCATGTCCACATCATCATCGTTTTTCTGCAGAACATTCACACCAACCTCGCCATGCATAGTCCATATCGTATAGTTTGGTATGAACCCCTGGTAATCACGTGCGATCGTATAGACTCAATTTGATGAAAGTTCCTTTAATTCTTGCAATCTTTGCATGGGCAGAAGACATGGTTCCCATTCCCAGCATGGGCTTTGGCATCGGTGATAAATTGGCTGACGCCATGCATGTACCGCTTGTCCATTCGGGACAGATGCATCCACTCTCGATCCATCTCTTTACAAAAAAATACTGAGACAGTAATTACAAAGAATTAATAAGAAATCGAGCTTCATGAACAACAATTATAGTTCGAAAGTACAATTTTTGAAAAACATTATTGTACACTAATTATTGGAAAATTTAAATTGGTAGCCCCGGTCCTGTAAATTAAAAATCGTAGTAAAAAACAATTATTGCATAATAATAAAGAACATCTATTCTACTCTACTTTTAAGAACTAATTATAGCACCACATACTAATAATGATGATCTTGACCACCATGGAATAATTAGCTAGGAATTTAAATGTGTTCATAGACACCAACCTTTTGGATGATGGATTCACCATAATTTGAGCCTTGCACAAATGTCCAATTGGAAAAGTGCTCTCTAGAATGGAGAAAGAACTAGAATGAGAATCAAGCAATGTAGCCATCCAAACGAAGCTAATTAAGCAACAAAATCAAATGAGTGGATGTTTGTTACTAACCTTAAAGCAAAAAGATCAAGCTATTCTTCAAAATCCAAGGGCTAGCTTCATGGTGAAGAGTAGATGCAACAATAGAGGGAAGGACCCAAACGCGCGCCTCTGTTCTCGGGATGGAAGAGAGGAGGAAGAAGAGGACGGCTGTAGCCTTTTTGTGCTGTAGGCTTACCACCATCGGTTCTTAGCTAGAACCGATAGTGATAGATCCAAATCACTATCGACTCTTGACTTAAACCGACAGTGATAGAATGGCCACCAAAACACTGTCGGTTCAAGCCACAAACCAACAGTGATGTGGCCCTTCACTGCTGGTTTTAGCCCAGCCCCAATCATTTTCTTATTTTAAACCTCGTAACCGACAGTGAAGATACATCACTGTCGGTTGTCACAAATCCGACAATGATGAGGCTGGCAGTACAGCACCCTACGACCACCTGGGTGGATGCAGAAGTGCTGGAACACCTTGCCGAAGGCCGAGCGGTAGTAGCGGCGCCCCTCCGTCGTCCCTGCACTAAAGAGCCTGTTTTTGACTATGGAGAAGGCGACCCGGAGGAGCTCGGAGACAGGCAGCACGGCGGGGCCGAACGCCGTGAAGTGGCCCTTGAGCGTGTTCGCGACGACGACGGGTAGGTCCTTAGAGAGGGTGATGTAACAACCCAAAAATCCACACACCAAAAATACCAACTACAAAATTTTTCTTAGAACATCCATGTGTTGATGAGTGTCATGTATAGAAACCCAACCTAAGAGATGCATTAGGTCTAACCCCAAACCAAGTCAATACCTAAGCATGGCATGTCATTAGTTAACTGTTTTTAATTAAATTCTAACAAATAAAGTATTGCATACAGTGTTAACTCTCATGGTGATTTGGATCTTCAGTTGCTTTATGTAATGCCCGAAAATTCCTTTAAAGTAATTATTAAACAAATCAAAAGAATAAATGCTTAAGGAGAAAACTAACCCTATTTTTGTACAACAAAACCACATCTATTTTTATTATACAAAATAGCTAAACAAAATCCCCTAAACTCCAATGAATAAGTTACATCAGTTTTGAATTCAAATTCTAAACCAAATTTGAATTCAAACAATGGAAAAAGAAATGAAAAACAGAAAAAGAAAAAGAAGAAGTAGGCCTCCCAGCTAGCAGATCGGCCCGCGTCAGCCAGCCAGCCCAACCGGCCTACCAACCTTTGTCGACTTCCCAGCGCGCGCGCGGCCGCAAGTTGGCCGGCCCATGAACTCGCGCAGGCCCAGCAGCCAGTCGAGACGCCGCTCACGCCCACGCGCCTCCCCGGCCTTCGCTTGCAGCTGCTGCCACACGGGCCCCGCATGTCAGCCGCACACCCGTCTACAGTGTCGTCTTCCTCACCCATGCTTCAACCGCCTACGCGACCAGCGCTCGACAGTGGTGGCAGGGCGGGCCAGGGGTCACGCCCGGGGCATGGCCCTGTCTTTTCCTTGGCGCCGCGCCCATGCAACCTCGCGCCACCATAGGATGCCTCACCCGTCTCCCCACAGATCGATCACCGTCCGCCATGGAAGCTTGGTGCTCGGCTATAAAAGCCTGGCCTCGGTTGCCCTAGCTCCCCGAGCTCTCAACGCCCCGCCGCCACCTTGTGGCTACCCTCTGCACACCCGAGCCAAGAGAGAGAGCCAAGAGAGGAAGAAGGAAGGGAGCAGGAGAAAGAAGAAGGAGCCGCCGACGGAGCACCTCCAAAGCCACTGGAGCAAGGACGATGCCACAACGCCGCACGGCACTGCACAACATCCAGAGCTACACGGCCACAACCCGCCACTGCACCGCTATCCATTCGACTCCAACACCAACGGTGAGCCCCCGGTTCTTCCTCTGCTCGCCACCAGGCCTTGCTGTTCGGCCATGGCGCTCCGCAATGGGAGCGTGTAGGCCAAGGCCGTCTCCGGCCGCTGGAAACACACGCACCCGCGCACACACCCGCGACCACACCGTGACCACCCCACCGGAGCCCCGTAGTGCACCCGCGTGCCTCGCCGTCGTCTTCATGATCGCCGTGGCCGCCGGGATGTCCCTACTGGCCACTTGGGAACCCGTAGCCTCGCCTTGAGCCCTGGACGCCTTTGCCGTGCACCCACGGAACCGCAGAAGCCCTCATCTGCCCAGCTTAGCCACTGGAGAACATGCGTACGCGACCTCACCACCGGCGAGCACTGCCGAGCCGCCAGCCGCCATGGCCAATGCCCTGGAAGGCCCCGACCACCACTTAGACCCCAGAATCATGATCGCAGTGGTCCGGGGAAGCCTTTCCCCTCCCCAATTGGACACCAGCACTGCCACGGAGGCTCACAGCGAGCTCGCCGCCGACAGGAGCACCACCGCGGGAGAAACAGGGGAACACCCCCCTCGCCGGCCACCCGCGAGTGCACCCGGTGCACAAGGACCGCGCCTGAGAGAAGGAGGGTGGACTCGGTCCACCGTAGACCTGTCTGCGGTCCATGGACCAGCACCTCCAGGTCCACCGTGAGCCACACCCACGCCCGCGAGCTGTGGACAAAGCCCAGTAGAGGCCCACAGCCGTGACGTGGCAACGCCATAGCTTGCCACGTGTCTGGCCCGGCCTGGCCCAGACCGACCCAACCCGAAGCCCGCCGAAGCCCGTTTGAGACCCAGTCCGTATTGACCATTGACCGGTCAACGTTGACCATTGACTTGGCCCAACATGTCAGTGGCACAGACACTCTGGATCCACACGTCAGATGCTGACGTCATGATGACGTCACGCGGGACCCACACGTCAGAAGCCAACGCAGCGGGGTGACATCATGCTGACGTCACGGTGACATCATGCTGACGTCAACAGCCCAGACCCCACATGTCAGTGACCCTAACCGATGACCGATGACCGTTGACCGTTGAACCGCCGTTGACTGACGTTGACTTTGACCGAACCCACCTGTCAGTGACCCAATAGCCTCTGGCCCCACCTGTCGGAACTGACGACGTTGATGACGTCATGCTGACGTCAGCTGGACCCCACCCGTCAGCTCGGAACCGAGATGATGACGTCATGCTGAGGTCAGCATGCCACGTGGACCAGTCACAGCGTGACACGTGTCAGCCCAGGATTAATTCAGCCTTTTTCATTTTCAGAAATGGATTTAATCTTCGGAAATTCATAACTAATTCATATGACCTCAGAAAAATACGAAACCAGGACCAAAATTCATCTAAAATCAAGCTCTACGGAATGAACCCATGTTTGAGTGCATTTGGCTCTTTTGAATCTTCATTGTTTCTTTGTGCCATTCTATAGACGTCGCTAACGCGACTATAACGCGAGCGTTTGCAGACTCGGAGGAGAACCGGACGGACAAGGATCGTGAGTACCGTGAGGAGTATGGAGACGACTACACTAAAGGTGCCACATCCCACCCAATCTCGTAGCACCTATTACGCATGGCTAAAATAGAAATGCTAGTGCTTTACTTTATTGTTATAATCACACTATGATAGGACTTGCATGGTAGTATGCTTTCTTGATGGCCTTTGCCTTGACGCAACCTTACCCCTGCTCACCCTACTGTTAGGTTAGTCACACGCTTGCTACTATATTTCATTGCATATTACTTTTACTACGCTTTCACTACATGGTGCGTGGTGGAGAACTGGTGTTATCTGGACTATGGGGAGAGTGCTACGTGTGTGACTTGGGTGCGTGGAGGGTGAGGGTTGTGTCGACCAAGTTGGAGTATACGACGAGCCTGGGGCAAGTCTTGCCACGGGGTGCTACCTGGGCACCCCTGGAAATGGATACCTGTGGTGGGTAAATGGTATATGAGGTGGCCCTGGGTGTGATCCTATGATGGGAGGAGCCCAGGGTGGAGGTGCTGTGGTGGCACGGTAAATGGAAACCCTGATGAAGACATTCTGGCTTGGTCATCCCTAAAGACTTACTAGTACTCAGATTCACCGGGAAGCCTTACGTACCACTCGCCCTATATGGTGCGGGACGGCCGGACTACTTGGTAGGATATTGCCACTACTGCTAGGTTGATAGCGGACAGTGTGAGGGAAGTACGGGGTGCGGAGGATTCTCCCACACCCTCCCGAGAATTCATGGAGACCTTGTGGACCCGGTTCATGACTCACAGTTTCGGCCACCCCAGACCAGACTTAGGGTGTACCAGGGCTGAATGGTAGAGTGACATTATCTTAGGCTAGCAAGCGGCCAGAATCAGCCCAGTTGACGATGGTCAGCGAGGAAGACGGATCTTGTGGTTATGTAAAACCTCTGCAGAGTGTATGGTTGATCGATAAATACATATGTCGACTCGTCGGCTATGGAGCTTTCCTGGGTTTCGCTTAAACTAGATAGTGAGATGAGTGCTTCTTTTCTCCCCCTGGGAGTGAGTGTTCGGACGTAGCCAGGGGCTACGGGCCTTGAGATAGTGCCGAGAGGGAGTTGGCCTGTCGACTGAGCGATGGTATGGGTGTGGTATGGAGATGTTGTGGAGATGGTGGTGTATCGATCCCAGGATCGAAACCTAGCTCTAGAAAGGGAATGGGTGGAATGGGTGTGTGAATGGTGTTAAAACTTGACCAACTGTTATTAAATACTTGATATAGGAAACCCCAGCCTTATAGGTTCCTTTTGATTATATCCAACTTGCATCCAATTTCCACAAAGCAATGCTATAGGGTTGGGAGTGGCCAGTATAAATCGTACTAATAAATTTTGGCACACAGGTTCTGCTGAGGAGTATAGCTCCGAGGAGATTGACGGTTGAGGGGTTCGTTCCTACGCTCGAGTTTGGCGATCTTATCTTCAAGCTGTTCTAAATGAATGCTACTTTTGATTCCGCCAATGCGGCGATGTAATAAATTTATGTAATTCCACACTATTTGTACTCTGATATTATCATTGTATGGATGTGATGTCTGACTGGAATTTGGGTAATATGATGTACCACGGTCTTATTACACTTCGACTCTATGGATTTCCCTTCGCGAAAATCGGGGTTGTTTCAATTGGTATCAGAGCCATACTTGACCATAGGACGAAACCCTTAGAAATGGACGATAGAATAGGACGTGAACAGCCCTTCTTTCAGTTATATACCGACCCCGCATTTACTTTTATGCAAGGCTTATCTATTTATTGACTTGCTAACACCTGTTCCTTAAAAACATGTAGATGGCAACGAACGCCGACTGGCCGCCTCTAGGACTGCTACCTCTAGACCACGCCAAGCTTACCTTCGACCTACGTGAGCTCGGGGGTTTTGCACAGACCCTCTGCCGAGTTCTCGTCACGTTAGGAGTCCCAGACGAGCTTGTCAAGGTCACCTGCACCGGGAAGTCAGCTCAGGATGGAGGAATCGAAGGACCGGTTGTCACCTCAGTCGAGTTCCCAGCTAGCACTACCTTACCTTCTGTCCATGTTTCACTAAGTTGACTATAGAGGACACAGTCGAGGAGGGACTGTAGGCTGTCACACACAAGGCACTTTGCAGAGTGATGAGGGACCACTACGAGCACCTGAAGACGACAGAGTTCCATCTACTTCCCCAGGCCCTCGACCTCAGCCTTACCCCTAGTGAGCAGAGTTTCATAGCCGACAGAGTTATCTTTGCAGAGGAGGATAGATGCCTTCATGTCTTAGCTATCCACCTACTAGAGCAGGACAGGTACGTGACCCAGCTTGAGCAGAAGAGACGTCAGGACCGGGCTCTTCTATGGGAGTGTCAGGAGCGAGACTCACAGGGAGCACAGGAGCGAGCTAGTCTGCTCGAGACAGTTGCCAAGCTATAGGACGAGTTCAACCGTCGTGAAGAAGTCCATAGAGCCGAGGTCGCTGACTTATAGGACAAAGCAGCCGACCTAGGCAACAAAAACTGCTACCTCAATAGCAAGGTCTTGGAGTTGTAGAGGGAGTTGGACGACAAGAAGGCCGAGTTCCACCGCAGAGGAGACAGAGAGAGGTCTAAGGGGATTGATATGCTGAAAATTCAATCTCGGAACAAGACCATGACCCAGGAGTTAGAGGAGTTCAGGAAGAAGGCCGTTCACAACCAAGGTCACCTGATCGAGGCACTTAGGCAGAACGAGTACCTATAGGACAAGTGTGAGAGGACTTGGCAGGCTTGGCAGAAGTCTGACAAGAAGCGCCTCAGGGAGATGAAGGGTATGTGGGATCAGCTACCCAAGGAGATTCGCAGCAAGACAAAGCCGAGGATAGAGGAGTTTGAGTTAGCACTGACTCGCCTCAACCTAGATGCCTGCCCTACCCTACCTTGAGCCAAGCCTACTGAGGAGCTCACCAAGGCCTTGAAGTACGTGTCCCGACCTCACAAGTCTGATGAGGAGATCGAGATTGAGAACAATCGTATTCTAGCTGCAGTGTACGAGTTAGAGTAGATGACCCTGCGTGGTCATGAGTTATGTCAGTAGCTTCCATGAGTTGTACCCCATGATGTACCCCTTATGAGATGTATTATGAGACACTATGCGTAGTACGATTCTCGCACGTCTTCAAGTGTAGCTACTAGAGATGATGCTATGTAATAAAACCCATGTAATGAATGTTTTGGATCTTATTGCATCTTATGGATCTTATTGCTTCTTTGTAATGAGTGTTGGATAGTATAAATGTTTTTCTTTAAATCATCAAAATCATGTAATCATATTGAATTATAAGCACTTATGGCACAAGCACTAAAATTCCTATGATCCGTGTTGCAGATGTCGAACCGCCGATCTAATCGCCTAATGAATCGTGGACGTGCGCCCACCCCTGAACAAGTTGAACCAAATGGGGGACGTGGTGGCAACAACTGTGGCCATGGACGTGGAGGGATACCCTTCAACATGGAGAATACCCCACCGCCTGAGGAGAACATTCCACCACCACCACCACCGAACCTGGCAGAAGTGATGGCACAATAGACCTAGCTTCTTGCAGCTCTTGTTGAGGGAGCAAACCGTCGCCAGGGAGGTCAGCAGAATGATTTCCAAAGGAAGCTGGAAGGATTTCTGAAGCTAAGGCCACCTACCTATGATGGCACCGACCCTGACCCGCTTGTAGCCGATGACTGGCTCAAGGAGATGGAGAAGAAGCTTGACCTCACCACTATCAGCTGAAGGTGTCACAGTTGACCGAGCTAAGATTGAAGCTGTGAAAGAATGGGATCAACCCCGTAATGTGACAGAAGTCAGAAGTTTCTTGGGATTGGCTGGATATTATTACCAATTCATTGAGAACTTTTCCAAGATAGCCCGTCCAATGACCAACCTTCTGAAGAAGACTAAGGAGTTTGAATGGACGCTCAAGTGCGAACAAAGCTTCTAGGAATTGAAGCAGAAGCTTACCACAACTCCTGTGCTAGCATTGCCTGATATCAGCAAAAATTTCATGGTCTATTGTGATGCATCCCGTCAAGGACTTGGTTGTGTACTGATGCAAGATGGGAGAGTGATAGCTTATGCTTCTCGACAGTTGAAAGAACATGAGAACCGTTACCCTACTCATGATCTTGAGTTAGCAGCAGTTGTGCATGCTTTGAAGATCTGGAGGCACTACTTGATAGGCAACAAGTGTGGTATCTACACCGATCACAAGAGCTTGAAGTACTTTTTCACTCAAGAAGATCTGAATATGAGGCAACGCCGACGGCTAGAATTGATCAAGGACTATGACCTGGAAATTCACTATCATCCGGGAAAAACTAATGTAGTCACAGATGCTCTTAGTCGCAAGACTTACTGTCACACCTTGGTCATAGAATCCGTACCACTTGAGCTCAAGGAAGAGATTAATGATTTCCAACTTGAGATACTACCGCATGGCTTATTGAATGAGCTCGCATATAGTATGATCTCACAGATCGCATCCGTCAAGCTTAGAAAAATTGTGAAGAGATCGAATATCTTCGTGGTTTGATGAAACTAGGCTACAAGACCAACCACTAGGAAGATGAACAAGGAACCATCTGGTTCAAGGACAAAATTTGTGTTCCTTCCGATCCAGCACTACGAGAGGAAATTCTATCTAAAGCACATGATTCTAAGTACTGTATTCACCCTGGAGGTTCGAAGATGTATCAAGACTTGAAAAAACACTTTTGGTGGAAAGGCATGAAGACGGACATTGCAGGACATGTGGCACGATGTGATAACTATAATAGAGTCAAGGCTGAACATCAAAGGCTTGCAGGATTGCTAAAGCCTCTTGACGTTCCCGAGTGGAAATGGGAGAGCATATCCATGGATTTCATAGTTGGATTGCCCCATTCACAGAAAGGCAATGATTCCATCTGGGTGATTGTTGATCGTTTGACCAAGATTGCTCACTTTGTACCAGTGAAGACCAAGACTAATGCAGAAAAATTAGCAGATCTATATATTGAGCATATTCTCAGACTGCATGGAGCCCCCTCTAGTATTGTATCTGATCGTGGTCCTCAGTTTGTGTCTCGATTCTGGGAAGCTCTGCACAAGTCCATTGGAACCAAATTTGATTTCAGTACCGCTTACCACCTATAGACAGATGGACAGACAGAACGAGTAAATCAGATCTTAGAAGACATGCTTCGCGCTAGTGTACTGAATTATGGCTTTGATTGGGAGAAATGCTTACCCTATGCAGAGTTCTCTTACAACAACAGCTACCAAGCTAGTATCAAGATGTCACCGTTTGAAGCTCTATATGGCAGACCTTGTAAGACACCTTTGATGTGGTCTCAACCGGGTGAAAGATCGTTCTTTGATTCCGCTAAGATTCAAGATGCAGAAGGAGTTGCTCAAGTAAAGGAGAACTTGAGAATTGCTCAAAGTCGATACAAGAGATATGCTGACAAAAGGAGAAGAGAACTTGAGTTCAATGTGGGAGACTTCGTTTATCTCAAGGTATCCCCGCTACGTGGAACTGTCAGATTCCATGTGAAAGGCAAGCTTGCCCCTAGATTTGTTGGCCCATACAAGATTTGCAAGAGGATTGGAAAGCTCGCCTACAAACTTGAGCTACCCGAGGAATTGATGGGTGTACATCCCGTATTCCATGTCTCACAACTATGCAAGTGTTTGAGAGTGCCCGATGAAGTAGTTCCAACTGATACACTTGACATTCAAGATACACTTGAGTATAAAGAACATCCTATCAGAATTCTAGGCAGAGATACCAAAGAGACCCGAAGCAAGACTATTCCTATGTGCAAGATCCAATGGAGCAATCACACAGAGAGAGAAGCAACATGGGAGAAAGAGTCTGACCTCCGGCTATGATATCCTTACCTCTTCGAAGAGTACGTTATGCTTTAATCTCGGGGACGAGATTCTGTTAAGGGGGTAGGACTGTAACAACCCAAAAATCCACACACCAAAAATACCAACTACAAAATTTGTCTTAGAACTTCCATGTGATGATGAGTGTCATGTATAGAAACCCAACCTAAGAGATGCATTAGGTCTAACCCCAACCCAAGTCAATACCTAAGCATGGCATGTCATTAGTTAACTGTGTTTAATTAAATTTTAACAAATAAAGTATTGCATACAGTGTTAACTCTCATGGTGATTTGGATCTTCAGTTGCTTTATGTAATGCCCGAAAATTCCTTTAAAGTAATTATTAAACAAATCAAAAGAATAAATGCTTAAGGAGAAAACTAACCCTATTTTTGTACAACAAAACCACATCTATTTTTATTATACAAAATAGCTAAACAAAATTCCCTAAACTCCAATGAATAAGTTACATCAACTTTGAATTCAAATTCTAAACCAAATTTGAATTCAAACAATGGAAAAGAAATGAAAAACAGAAAAAGGAAAAGAAGAAGTAGGCCTCCCAGCCAGCAGATCGGCCCGCGTCAGCCAGCCAGCCCAACCGACCTACCAACCTTTCCCGTCTTCCCAGCGCACGCACGGCCGCAAGTCGGCCGGCCCACGAACTCACGCAGGCCCAGCAGCCAGCCCGCACGCCGCTCATGCCCACGCCCCTCCCCTCCTTCGCTTGCAGCCGCTGCCACACGGGCCCCGCAAGTCAGCCGCACACCCGTCTACAGTGTCGTTCATATGAGGAGGTGAAGTTCATATCTCTGTTCATTTCACATAAGCTTTCTTGTGAAACGGAACATCCACCATCACCCTCACTCGAGCCCAAGCCATGTCCCTCTGGCCATCCAAACGTTGTTCTCGATAATGGCCGAGGTTCAACGTTGATTTTACACGTTATATCTTTCGGGAAAGAAAATTTCTGTGCCATGGACAATCCTAAAGCACAACTTTGGAGACCAAGGAGAAGGATTCCGCCGTTGAGCATGAAAGTTTCTATTTCAATACCCCTCACATTTCATGTTCACTTTTGGAGTATCCAGAGTTTGTCTTGCTTAGTGCCGCTTGCTTCTACGAGGATCGCAACCACCTCTTGATCCTCGTCTTCAAACTTTTTAAGACAATGGTTGTTGATGCCTTCATTTATCACAAATATTGCAAATCTCGTAGTTGCATGTGGCACTAACCTTGAAGCTTGAACAATGATGCTTAAATTCTTGGTAGTGAAGTTGGTAACTACACCACCATTTATAGCTACAGGATGAAGTTCCCACGGTCAAGCTTATGACTATAAACTAAGCACTGCCGGGAGATACCCTAGATTATTATAAAAAAAGCCAACTTTCCCTATCAATAAAAGTAAGAACATGTTGTTAAGTTAGTATGCACCTTCGGGTATTCTTGGTTGCTAACCATTTTAGGATAAGATCAAGAAGAACAAAGGTACATACCATGCTAGAGAACATGGGAGCTGCATCAACCATACACCTTGATGCTCTTTGGTGATGGAACACACTCAAGAGGAGGCCCTGACTCTTCACACTTGGCTTTTACACAAAAGTCCAAGTGTGGCGGAGGATGGTGAAAGTCTCACCATAAGTTCCATACACACCAAAGGTCATCTTAGTTAAAAAAATGATGACAGCTCTGTCTTGCTAAAAAAGGATGAAAAAATATATAAAAAGAAAGAATAAAAGCTGAAGAAAAAAAGGAGTGAAAAGAAAAAAATATGATATATAGAAAAAAAGAAAAGAGAGAGAGAGAGAGGAAGAGAGAGGAGCAGGCAAGCCCCATAAACACCAATGTGCCACCTGACTCCACCCAACATTGCTTGCACACACATACAAGCAAGAAGGGTTCTCCTCTTCTATACCTTTGTTGCTACCACCAAGGCCCATGGCCTATACACACTATTTGTGTGTATGGCCTAGCCTTGTTGCTCACCTAAGTTGGACCAAACGATATCAAGCCACCGCTGTAGCAGTCTCACAGCTTTCATCCACTTATGCTACTAGTAAGTAAACTCAGGTATGCAAAGACAACTAAAAGTTCACCCACTCTTTTGCTCATATTTGTCTCCATGAGAATATAACTTGCTCATACAAGTTCTTGCTTCCTTTGTTTATGTTGTAATGCTTTGGTTTGGGTTTATTTATGCATGGTACATCCATAAGCTTTTTAAATTAAGCATGCTGCTTAGGTTAAAATAGCCTTCTCTAATCAAAATTTAACTTGGTGTTGAATTTTGGTTAGTGAACTTTGAGTAATTACTTTCATAAACAATGAAGGTAATCCATGATGGAGATAAACCAAGGCTAGGAATATACTGCAAACTTTACCTTTAGCCTTGCTTGAGTTATTTTCAAAGATAAAAAGTTGGGTGAACACTTAAAAATGAAATAAATGATGAAACAATAAAAAATATATAATAATAAAATAAATCAAGGCACCTCAAGCTTCGCTTGCACCTTGAGTTAAAAAAAATTTAGGATGCCGAGTATTTAAGCTGGTTGAGCCCTTGCTTGCTCTCTTTTTGTTTTTTTGTTGAATAAAGATAGGTACAAGAATAAATGTGGGGGAGATCTCTTAAGCATAACAATCACCCTCATTCGAGATCTCCCACCAATATGTTGCACAAACATCAACCGATTCAACATGCAGAAGGATAGGACAGATGGCCCCAGAGAGGATTGGCTGAACTTTTGGTTTAGCCAATCCACCTCTGATTCTTCTTAACTCCTTCCTCTTCAATGATGGTTTGTGCAACACTACCCTCAACTCTCCTGAATTTTGAAGTTTAAAATCAAACAAACTAAAAATAACATTTAACGCTCAAATCTCCATGCTATCCTTTGATCAAATTTGCATACTCTTTATTCCTCGTTAATAGTCCCATACTTATGAACAAATCATCATAGGGACCCCATGTTATCTAAGTAAATGGAATATGTCATATAGAGGGATGAAAATGAACCTTGCTCTCTTATGCAAAGTACTTGGGATTTATTTTACAAAATCAAAATTCAAATAGCATGCTCATCAATGATATTCAGATTCCTACCGGAGTCATATCTAGTTTTACATGTTTAAACCTTCTACATATGCTACTTGCTATTGTATTGAGTTCTGTCAAGCCTTGTTGACCCTTGTTGAGAAAGTTATCATGCTTCCAAGATCAAGATCATGAACACCCACATATACATGCTGCTCCTACACTCGGAGTACGCAAACACATGCTTGTATTTAGATCCACAAAAAATTCTACTCCTACACTAGGAGTAGACAAAAAAACATGTCTGTGAGATAAATACTCCACATCCTAAAAGATATTGATCTCTCTCTTGTCAGGGATGCCTACATGGAACGGGGGTTGTCGCTAACTTGCCACCGCGAGGCCCCCAGGAGCACACTCAGCAACTCCTCTTTAGGATCAGGTTGAGTGGCATACAGTAATCCAAATAATAAACCAGCATATGACTGATGGATAACACCCAATTATTATATCTAAGATCAATGTACTAAAAGTAAATTACAGAGATTTTACTGCCCGGTCCAACCCATGGACACGTGTACTCATTCCAACTAAAGTTGACACTTATGGTCTCTCAGACATAAACTTCGGAGTTAACTTGCAGCACAATCAGAACGCCCATTCCAAGTGCTACTATATGGCGGTGGTTAGAGCCGTGGCTTTGCCCAATCTACAACGTACCTGCAAAACAACTTAACGGCAACACTATGGGTACATTTCGTACTCACAGGGCTTAAGTCCAGCATATAATATTTGGTGGATGCACTGGTAATGTCAGGCATTTGTACATTTGCAGAAAGGCAATGGCGTTTATTAAGAGTATGACACGCTATGTTCTACCTTTAGAGCAAGAGTGTTCGTATAGTATATATATAAATATAATTCAAGAGTGCTCATATTCCATCAATAAGACTACCATGGGTACAAAAAGTAGGAACAACTGAATGGTTCCGTCCCAAAGGACTTCAGGCTTTCAAACTCTACAGAGGTGTACAACTATACCCGCATAGAGACCGGGACGAACCACCATACCCATGCTTGGGTAAGGGTTGCCTCATGTTCTCTAACCTTTCCCTAAATTTGCCTAAGTATCATATGAAAGGTTTGACTAGTGCCGGTCAATTCCCGACCGACGCCACCCCCTTGACAGTTTCACGGATAAACCGGTCGCAATTAGTTACTTGGCTTGTCTACCCCATCCGTGACATGTGGTCTCTATGGGTGGTTACTTAGACTCACGTATCCTAATAAACAGTCCTTAATTGCTCCACGAGCTATGTCGTTTGAGATCCCACACTCACAACGACCTACCCCTCGCATGAGCAAAGTTACCAAAGTGGTATCCAAGTTTATAACCTTTAGTGAAGTGAATGCAATCCAGATTAGGGAAGTAGATCAAGTTATACCCTCATTGGTTTTAGCGATTAATTATCCAAGTGTAGCATCCTACACGCGTGAGAATGGGTTCCCTTCTCATGCTCGATTTCTACCATTGCTAAGCATCTAAGCATAAGCAATTAAGCGTTTCCATTCCCATTGTTTAGATGAGAGGCTTCTGCTAGATTAATGAGTGACTCTAAGTGTAGAGTGAACAAGATTATTTTCCAATCTACATGTAATGCATAACTCATAATGAAACTCGATAAGTATTCAAAATAGGGGTGTGTTGGTATTTTTAAATGCACACAGATTAATCCGCAAGCACACAGATACCACTATAGCTTTCACCTGGGAGTATTCCAAGGTATCGTATTTATCCATAGGGAAACAATGGTTCAAGAAGTTGATAATTCACCATCATGTATCTACTAACTAGTATACCAACTAAACTAATGTGGGGTAAGTGATGGTAATGATAACAGTTATGAATAATAACACACACATAAGAGAATTCCATAAATGAGCAGTCTAGCTAAATTGAGAGCATAACGGGTGAGATCAAGGTTCCTAAATACTTCTCTATTACTTTGGTTCTATAGGGTAAACCATTGGTAGATATAGCAATCACATGAAATAACACTTTGGAGCAATAGTACCTTTCCAACTCTCGAGGGGGATGAGAAAGTGTAGTTGGGGGAAGGCTGCCTAAAGCTCTACGAACACTAATCCGAACGCGGTGGATTACAACGGCCTGATAGAGTTGTCACCTCTAAGGCTACCACAACTAACCGTAGGATTGAGTACAAACTTAGGTAACCTATAGTCTAGACACCTTGTCTATACTACAGATTACTACTCTAGTCACATATGATAACTGGAGCACTCGATGCGAGTGGAGATCCCATGCAAAAGTATAATAACTATATTAACCATACACATGAAAGGCATAAAAGTAGATAGAGAAGATAACTATATTAAAGCATAAGTCTTACAAAGGTGAGATACAAAGATATACCCGACCTCCAAAGATTTCTCCAAAACCTGAGCATGGCTCAACTCTCCCTAACTCTCAACTAGAGCTATTCTACTTCTACATCTTGAGAGCTTTGTGAGATTTCTCTCTTGTGGTGTATCTAGATCTGAATGAGAGATTGCCTCTTGGAGGGGGTAGGGGTGCCTTATATAGGGGAGATGGAGTAGGGGGTAAGGCATTGCCACGTCATCGATCCGCGTCAACTCCCTCGATCAACGTTGGATGAACCGACCTTGAGCAATGGCGGAGATGGACTCTCAAAGGCGTTGGGAAACCGACATAGAAAGGATAGGGTGACTTGTGGACCCCATAGGCTGGCCAACCTATAGGTGGGACCAGCCAGCCTGTCTCTGTGATAGGTGGGCCCTCCCTCTGGTGGAAGCTTCTAGAATCCATCTTGAGTTGTTTTTCGTAGGTTTTGCGAGTCGATTTACTTGTTGATGTCGGTTTGCCTATTTGGAGTGTATGACGGTGGTCCCAGGGCTGTTGTCTGGGTAAATTCTCCTGCATACAAATATTCACCAAAACTTGTGGAATCCATTAGTTTAAACCCCTATACCTATGTTTGGTGATGGAATTAAGCATATATGTAGGATATGTTGATGGTTTATGATTGACATTAACAACCATGAACAGGTTCCCCTAAGCTTACCCTTTGCTAGTCCCTGAGCAAAGTTAAACTTGAACAATGGATCAGAAGTTGCTACAATGCTTTCACGCCTCAAAAGTACACATGTGTTCAATAAAAAATTCTCCTCTGGATTAAAATAAACTGACTTAACTTTCAAACTTACCCATATTACCTTCAACCATAGGGCTTCTTTGCCTTCACTTGGGTCTTGAGCAATTGAAAGACAGAAGGATCAAGTCAAGTACTATGTCTCAAGTTCTTTGTCCCACCATTGTTCTAGAGTTTTTGTTATAAGTTTTCAAAATAAAACTCAGAGATTCCATTGTATGACACTCTTAGATCCCTCTATATGTGGTATTTTTGGATCCTCACTCTCTAAACTCTCTTTTATATGTGGTATTTGTGGATCCTCTCCAAGGCATATCTTATTGTTGCCTTTTCTTCCTAAAGCCTTTGTTGAGTTCATAGGTAGGGATAAAACTAGAGAGCATACTTGCAATGCATATATTGTAAGGTCAAACAATGGATCCAAAGAGAAAAATACCATACAATCGAATCAAGATGTGCATGTGTGTGGAATGTTTGGTGGATATATATGGTGGCTAACCTAATTATACTATGCTCCTTGGCACATATCTCTCTCTTGAAACTTGGATATATTTTGCAAGAGAACAGGGACTATCTTTATTCATCTTTCTTTATTTTTGTTCTCTTTTTTTCAGACGGGCATCTAAGTACCTATTGTTTTAAATACTCTGGATATATTTGTGTCCATATTTTTCTCTTTCTTTTTTTCCCTTTTTTCAAACGTTTGCATAGCCCCATGTCTCTTTGGTGCAACAAAACTTTTGAGAGAAATATCAACAAGAACTTGGAGCATTTATTTTGAGTGGAAACCTAACAAGCATATTTTTGTGTTTACCCCTAGTGTAGGAGTAGAACATTTTTGGGTGGATCTAAATGGAAGGTATGTTTTTGCGCCTACCCCTAGTGTAGTAGTGTATATGTGGGTGGAGTGTACGTGATCTTGATTTTAAAAGCATGACAAACTTCTCATAAGGGTCAACAAAGCCTGACAAAACTCAACACATATACAAGCAGCATATAAGTGGAAGGTTTTCTTAATCCAAATATATATGGCATTGGTAGGAATTTTAGCTTTGTCATACAGGAACTCATCATGATTGATTTTTTTTATTTTCCAAAAGAAAATACTCCAAAACTTAGTTTCACTTTGGAACTAGATAAATAGCAGCTCAGACCATCTCATATCATATCTATCAACCACCTAGACTTAGATTAAGCATTCGCTACCCACGAGTATCAAGTTTAAAGTAAGTTCTTATATCAAATCAAGTCTATCCAATACTCAGGATAATTTCGGACTGAAAACTAGGCACTTGAAAGGAATTACAATAGAGCAACTATTCATCATGTCCATCAAAAGTTTATTGAGGAGAAAGTCTTAAACTCCCAACTATGTTTATTTTATTTTATCGGTACTAAGCATATTGAAGAAAACTATCACACACAAAAAAAAATATTTTATCTTATTGCCAAAAATGCTTAAAATAAAATGAAGCGAAAGGATACTTACCTGGATATTTGTAGATGTGTCTCCGTCAAGCTAGCTTATTCATGGGGATGTATCTCCCCCAAGCTGGCTTTTGGCGAGTGTTCGGTGTTTTAAGTCCTTCGAACCGGACATCTCCTTGTGAAGTTCATTGATCGAATGCCTCGGTTTGCTCAAAGATGAGGATTCTTGCGGTGGTGCCTCTAATGGTGATGCCACCTTCTTCCGCCAAACCCATCTTGGTTTTGAGTTTGATTTTGGTTCGACAAGTTCAGAACTTTCACTTGTAGAAATTGGGGAATCGTCTAACTCCCCCACACTTGGCTTGAAGTGTGTTCTGCTCATAAAGACAAGGTAGAGATCAAGTGCATGGGCTCTGTTGGTGGGAAAACACCAACAGAACCCAAACTTTATTTATTTTTCTCTAGCCTTAGGGACATTGAATATGATAAGTTTGATGTTATGTGCTTTGTTCAGTTATAACATGGGTGATAAGATCAAAAAATTGAGCATGAATACATCATTTAAAGACATTTGGCTAAAAGGGTTGAGTCGCTTAACCTATGGAAGGATTGTCTATCTTTATATAATGTATCAATCTTTGCATGATTATGACTATCATCTTCCATAGATAAGATATGCAACATTTTAGCTCATTTGGTTGAGACTGTGAGATCAAGAAAAGTGGTGCTATGAACAAATTTAAAGAACAAGACATGTTGAGTTAGTTAGGTTGAATCAAGTGAAGTTGTAACTCAAACATGTTTGTTTCTTTGTTTATGTACATACTCAAGATCAAGGAAAAGCTTTTAAATAATGACCACTTACCTTAAGATGTTACCTTTGTCATTGGAGCTTGATGGCACCATGTGACAAAAGGTAGATGTTGTGTGGTGATCCTTTCCTTCTTGAAGCCTTCCTTAGTTGACTAGTATCACATCTTGAGTTGTTCAAGAGCATCTTTCTCCTATGTTGCACTTTCTTCTTTCTCATCCTTTTGTGATGCCATCTTTTTGTTCTATCTTTTGTGAATCTTGGCATTTTGTTTGGACCTTCTGCTCCATTCATTGTTTCATTCCTGTAAAAGATTAGTGGACAACCCATACCCGAAGGGATGTAGAAATAATATGAAACAAGGATAGTGTTGTCATGGAGCTAAAGGTCATCTTCTATGCTATAGAAAAATTGGTTTTAACATTTTAATTAGCAAAGAACATTTGTCTCATGTTTTTAAATAATGTGCCTTAATTGTCACAAAAGCTTCTTCTCGCAAAGTTTGATTTTCATGTATGAAATTTGTAAACATATTCAAACTTATAGAAACAAAGCAATATTGAGCAGAGGGATTGCAAACCAGCATGCCAGAGTGACAGGAGCCTGGTAAGAAGAAGAGCAGGGTTGTATCAACTATAGAAAAGTTGGCCTTCCTCCCCCACACATGGACTTTTATGTCACTCGACACTATTGACGAGCACTCATGGTTTTTAGGTCCATTGAGCAGGACCTCTCCCTTGCATTTAGCTTTTCTTTGCACCATTTGATCCAGGAGAAAAAGTTGCGGATAGTTGCATCTTCTTCTCCCGTCAACCTTTCTTGATTTTTGTTGCTTTTTGGTTGACGAGTTGATGTTCATTGGAGATGCAGACTCGAGTTCCTCCTTTATTGTCTTTGTCCTCTAGTAGTATGGTGGAGAGTTGTTCTCTGTTTGATAGCGATGCGCCAGCATCGATAGACCTCATTAATTACTAATGTTTGTTTCCATGATGACGCATGCCATGATGTAGTGGCATCTCGTTGTCTTGTCCTTGCTATCGGCATGTGAATGGTGTCTTCAAAGATGATGAAAGCAGGCATATTCAGACTAATATGAGGTTAGTTGCACCCTACTTCTCATCAGCATCCTAGCTTGAGTCTTAGGAAAGCTCAATGCTAGGTTGCCTTTGACATTGCTTGTAGCCTATTGATTTGTCCATCTACTTCTATGAGTGAGTGCTTTTATGGTAGATCCATTTTATGGCACTCATCTTCTTTCTCTTTGTTCCAAAACTGAAGTGCTGGTTTGGCTTGGGTATGCAGGTTCAAACCAAACCATGAATAGGCATAGCTTATCTTTATTCATCCCTGCAAAATGTTAGTAGACACATACCCGAGGGAATCCAACAAATTTGAAATATGGGTTGTTGTCCATAATTTGAGGGATTTTCATCTGTGCTAATGAAAGGATAGTTTTAGGATTACTTTGGCATATATCCTGTTTCATGTGTTTGCTACATTCTAGCATGGTTCAAGGCAAAGATAACTTGCAACAAAAGATAAGTGAATAAACCTTTATACTCACAGTTCTTCCTTCCATGAAGAATGAGCTGGGTCTTCTTTGCACAAAGTTATTGGAGTTCAACACATGCCTTGATTCAACTTTGATGTGAATTTATCTCTTGATTTACCCAGATTGAATTTGAGAGTTTCCTATAGGAGTTAATCCAACAAAAATAACCAGTGTCTACACAAGCAATTTTTAGTTCAAGAACCAAACTAGACTCCATGTCTAATTTTGATTAAGGAATGCATTTCAACTTAAGCACCACGCTTAATTTAAAAGCCTATGGAAGTATGTCGAGTACTTCCAAACCAAAGCATACTATAGCAGACAAAGGTAGCATGAAAGCACTATAGAGATTTATTCAAATAGAGATGAAAGAGCATGATCATGGTGATATTTTTTTTACTAAGCATGAGCCTTCATGTGCTCATATTTTTTTCTTTGTTTAATAAAGATGCAAATTGGATAAATATATGCATGGAACTAAATATGTTGTGGATTTGACATAAGAAAATCCAAATTAAACGGGGTGGATGCATGGATTGTTCAAAGTAAACATGCAATGGAATGCAAAAAGTTAAAAGATAACTACTCATCAAGTTTAAAGTCCATTAGCAAGACTATCTCACTTTTTTTCATACTTACCATGACTCACATGGAATTTGTGAATTGTGCAGTATCTGTATTTGTCACTTGAGATGTGATTTAAATTCTTGTGATGTCGACCTTTTTCTCCAATCAACACATGGTTAGAATAATATATATGTGTATGCAAACCTATGAGATGGCAGGGTTCCAATGTTGATGGATCTTGAATGTTCAGGCACCCTAGGTTCTTCAATGTGTCTTCTTCTTTTCTTCTTTTCTTGTGGATACTCGCCGGCAGGTCAAAAACGATATCTGTTGTCCTATATATTCCATAATTCAACAGAACAGGGGTAATCCCACAAAAGCTAGTGATAACTAGATTAGTAGACATCAAGATCAATATCAAAATATTTACGCCACTTGTTTCCCTAGCAATGGTGCCAGAAAGCTTGTTGATATTTTTAAATGCACACAGATTAATCCATAAGCGCACGGGTACCGCTATAGCTTTCACCCAAGAGTATTCCAAGGTATAGTATTTATCCATAGGGAAACAATGGTTCAATAAGCTGATAATTCACCATCATGTATCTACTAACTAGTATACCAACTAAACTAAAGTGGGGTAAGTGATGGTAATGATAAGAGTTATGAATAATAACACAGACATAAGAGAATTCCATACATGAGCAGTCTAGCTAAATTGAGGGGATAGTAGGTGAGATCAAGGTTCCTAAATACTTCTCTATTACTTTGGTTATATAGGGTAAACCATCGGTAGATATAGCAATCACACGAAATAACACTTTGGAGCAACATTACCTTTCCAACTCTCGAGGGGGATGAGAAAGTGTAGTTGGGGGAAGGCTGCCTAAAGCTCTACGAACACCAATCCGAACGCGGTGGATTACAATGGCCTGATAGAGCTGTCACCTCTAAGGCTACCACAACTAACCATAGGATTGAGTACAAACTTAGGTAACCTATAGTCTAGACACCTTGTCTATACTATGGATCACTACTCTAGTCACATATGATAACTAGAGCACTCGATGCGAGTGGAGATCCCATGCTAAAGTATGATAACTATATTAACCATACACATGAAAGGCATAAAAGTAGATAGAAAAGATAACTATATTAAAGCATAAGTCTTACAAAGGTGAGATACAAAGATATACCCAACCTCGGAAGATTTCTCTAGAACCTAAGCATGGCTCAACTCTCCCTAACTCTCAACTAGAGCTATTCTACTTCTACATATTGAGAGCTTTGTGGAGATTTCTCTCTTGTGGTGTATCTTGATCTGAATGAGAGATTGCCTCCTGGAGGGGGTAGGGGGTGCCTTATATAGGGGAGATGGAGTAGGGGGCAAGGCATTGCCACATCATCAATCTGTGTCAACTCCCTCGATCACTGTTGTATGACTGACCTTGAGCAACGACGGAGATGGACTCTCAAAGGCGTTGGGAAACCAACGTAGAAAGGATAGGGTGACAGTGGTCCCGGGCTGTTTTCTAGATAAATTCTCCTATCGATTCACTTGTTGATGCCGGTTTGCTTATTTGGAGTATATGACAGTGGTCCTGGGCTATTTTCTGGATAAATTCTCCTGCATACAAATATTCACCAAAACTTGCAGAATCCATTAGTTTAAACCCCTATACCTATGTTTGGTGATGGAATTAAACATATATGTAGGATATGTTCATGGTTTATGATTGACATGAACAACCGTCAACAGGGTGCTTGCCTGATAACGCTACCGATTCCTAGGGATCCGGTTAGTGGTGATGACTCACACACGATCCTCACAAGATGAGATAACCGAACCTGAAAAGATAGGATCCGAGGATTGGAGGCGGTTGAGCGATAGATAAAGAGATTCAGAGTTGATTGGGAACTTGGGATGAGGCATTTAACTATGGCTCTACTGTTGCACTAATTGGTAGCTAAGCTACTTAGTTGGTGGTTGGCCTCTTAGGTAGATTACCTAAGCAAACTCATATTCTCAGTGACTGGCGAACACTCCGTCCTAAGCGACGGACGCTCCGTTGTACCGGTTGCTAGGGTGAGGTGCCTCTGTTGGCTCTGTACAGGTTGCCGGATACTCCATGGGAGATTACGGAGACTCTAGTAGGTTTAGGACTTAGTAGATTCTAAGGTTCACTACTACCATCCGATGGTCCAACGGACCGATGGATGCTCCGGTATGAACCTGGTACTCTTGGGTTACGGGGTGACTATTCTTTATAATTCATCGGACGCTCCACCGTGGGTGATGGACGCTTTGGTAGGAACTGGTTACTCTCGGGTTCACTGGCTATAAGGCTTTATAATCTAACGGACACTCCGTGAGATACCGCGGTTAGTCCGGTGGTCCAGGTTGATTATAGATAAGGCTTCCTTGTGGCTTCTCAGGGGTTTTGATGGACACTCCATTGGGTTGATGGACACTCTGTTGATTGGGTGACAAAACCTATGCTCTTGGGGTTCTTAGGTGAAGACTTTAGGATTCATGCCTAGATCTTGGTTTGAGGCCTTCATGCATGTGCCAGATATTCCTAGTGTGGCTTAGGTAGGTAACTAGTCTTAGGATACTTAAGGTTTTGACTTAGGTGAGCTAGTGCAACCTAGTGATTCCTTAATTGAGAGAAAAACCCTTAAGATAAGGAGAGATTGAGCATGGCAACTTAGCTTGGGCTTTTGATGAGTTCCTTGTCATCAAGATTGAAGATCCAACACTTGTCATCCTTGCTTCCAAGCTAAAGAGAGAGATTCCTTCCTTGGATTGCTTTCCATCAAGTAATCCTCATGACCTATCTCATGAGATGAGAGGTTGTGGAAGCTCAAGTGCTTGATCTCGGTGCGGACCTTGCTACCCTTTGCAATTTGGGTTCTCTTCTCCATCTTCTTCTTCTCCACTTTCTCACTCTAGTTCATCCTTTCCTTGTCTTGTTCTTCCTTCTAGAGAGAGAGAGAGTGTGTGTGAGGGAAATGAGGGGAGAGTGAGTGGAGCTGAGGTTCAGGTGTTGGGAAATATCTCCAATTCATGTAAACATGTGGGCCATGCCTCTTAATGGATGATAGCTCATTTCCCACTCAATCTATAGTCTGCATTTTTATTGAATGGTCTGAAAGATGTGGCGGACTGTCCGGTGGACCCTAGTTTTGCCTATCCAAACTTAAGAACCTGATCTTTGTGACCTGAGTCCATGCTGAGGCTTGCATTGGCCTTGCTTATCCTTTTTAGTGAACATACATGACTTGAGTTTGATCCTTTAAGTGGCGTCCTCCTTCAATGATCGCTTGGCTAACCCTAGTTGAGCAGTAGTTGACTTGGTGCGCCATCGGGTAGTTGGTTGTTAGGACATAGCATTCTTGGGTTTAGGTTGTTAAGGATATCCATGGAGTTCGATGGGTTGTGTCTCGGGTATTCAAAAATGAGAGCATATGGTGTAACGAACTCAGGTCATTACAACTCTCACCCACTTGAACTCAAGCTTGTCCTCGAGCTTGCTAAGTGGTTACTCCGAGTTTACTTGAGGACTTCTTCAAGGATTTCCCTTTACCTTCTCTTTGAACTTCAAACATTTGAGAAATTGCATTCTGTTAAACCTGACGTATGGTCCGATGATCTTTGCGAGTTCTCTGGTGTATCACTGGATCTAACCTTAACTATCGAACTCCATAATCTGATGGACACTCCACCGTCCTCGCGGATTGCCTGATATAATCGGGCTATATATAGTCTGACTGCCCCCTAGACACATCCTTTTCTTTTCTCCATCCACCAGTCCCCCATGCCCACATGCCCACGCTGCCGCCCACTCCGCGACACTGGCTTTTGGATGCTTCTTCCTCGATTCCTTCGGTCATGTGCCCAACCACTTGCTTCTCCAAGATGCGGGGCATCGAGTAAGCTCCTTTTCCCTTTAGATTGTACCCTTGTCTCCATGGTTGAAAAGTTAAGGTTGGTCCAACCTATGCAATGGTTAGGGTTACTTCAAATCCTTCTTGGGGGTCTTGTAGAGCATGCTTGGCACTATATGCAAGTTTTGTTGCCTTGATGTTCGTAGAATCATGAGATTTTGTGGATTGAACATCGGTCAGTTACTGTGGAGATGTTGAGCTATTCACTCTTCGAGAGATGGTCCATGAACCTTGCGGATGATCCATTAGTCAGTTTGTAGCATGCCTTTGCTCTCTGTGTAAAATTTGTCCATTGATGGAAGGTTCCAATAATTTGGCGGAATACTTCGGTGGTGTCTAGTTGTTCTCTGTCACAATTATTCCTGCTTTCTATTGTGCTGACAGTTGGTCCATGGACCTTGATGGATGCTCCGTCAGTCTCTGTCTAGTGTTGACTTAGCTCAATTTTGTCCAACTTGTTGTTGTGACTTTGAAAATACCTTTCTGACGTACTAGCGAGCTTGTGTATGCTCTGTATATGGCGTTGTTACCTTGTCCTTACATCCATACTTGCATTGCTCTAATTCTTTATGTTTACCTTCTTGGATCCAATTTTTGTTAGTCATTGCTCACTCTTGTCCAAGGTTTGCTAACCCTTGCTACTTTCTTGTTATTCGTAGGCATACTCTGATTCTCTGGCTCCGTGGTGGTGGCAGGGAGAAAAAGAGACCGAGGAGGGATGTTGGTGGTGGTAGACGTCCAATTCTCGATGGCGATGATCCAATGGATAGTGACTACGATGTTGGAGAGGAGATTGGGAGCAAAAAGATAGTTCCACATAGGGCGAGGTCCAAGAGTGCCTCAAATGCTCCACCAAGGTGTCAGCTGGCTCCACCATGGCGATAGCCTTCGCCTTTGCCTTCGAGTTTGCCTTCACAATCTCCATCACCGTCTGGGAGTGGTGGAGATGATAGTGATGATGAGGAGGAGGAACAAGGGAGTGATGGTGGTGATGAGAGTGATGAGGAGGAGAGCAATGAGGATGAGGGGGTGCTGAGGAAGAGTAAGAGAAGGAGTCCAGTGATGAGGAGTTGGAATACAACCCAAGGACAGTTGTATTCGCCATCAACACATCAGGTCCACCCACTCATCGGAAGCTGTGGAAAGAGGATCACTTCAAAGACTTTCACGATGCCTATTACACGGAAGCAGTTTAGTCAGCCACAATCTTCCCCAAATGCTTTCTTTTAAACCCAAGACCAGTATGACCTCTTCTGGGGCATGTTTGAGCAGGCCATCATGTGCACGAACCAGAAGTGGGTGGATTAGGACTTCATAAGAAAGTATGAGCCTCTTTAGGGTTTACTATCTAAGGTCGAGGAGGCTAGGTTGAAGAAGGTCATGATATTGTAGCACAATTGGAATGAAGCCATGGTCCGACAGTTCTACTCCACACTGGAGGTGAATAATGAGAAGGAAATAATCAAGTGGATGACTGGGAAGCGCAAGTTCAAGGCTTCCTTTGGGGAATTTGTAGATGTGTGTAGACTTGATTATCATACAAAAAAAAGGAGGGAGAGTAGATGGACTCGCTTCCTAAGGCGAAGAAGAAGAGTGAGGTGGCTCAGCTCAATTCGACTTCAGACTTCGTGTACAACAAGATCAAGGATCTAGCGATGGAACCAAGTGTACTAAACTCGATGCTTCAATGTACCTTGCTACCCAAGAATGGTAACACTGATGCTATCCGTAAAAAGTACTATGTGGCCATCAAGAGCATCTTAGATGGCACCAAGGTGAATTGGGTTAATTTCCTTGTTGAGGAGCTGATGGTGTGCAAGCATGAGGTGTGAGGTTCCTTGGGTCTCCAGCCCTACATCATGGCGCTAGTCAAATCCAAGGCAGCTTTCTAGGGTGTTGAAGAAATAGTGCATAAGTCCTTCCGTCTGTGCGTCAATGACAAGGATTTCTTCACCAAGGGCTTACCTTAGCCTTAGGCTCCGTCAGCTGAGGGAGGTGAATCTTTAGCTTGAGGTGCTACTTGTGGTCGCAGGAGGGTTGCAGGTGCTGGGGGTCAGGGTGGTTGGGTGCCTCCAGCTAGTTTCTTTAATCCATATTTTGAGGTCATCCGTGCCCATGTGCACAACATGATAGCGCCAATGGAGGGGAGCCTTGATAAGAGGTTCGAGCTTGAACGAGGCTACTTGTAGGAACACCTCATTACCCTGTTATAGACCTCAGTGCACAACTTGACAAAGAGGATGGAGTTGCTTGTCTCTAGGGAAGAGCTACAGGGAGTCCGCAATGACTTGGTGGCCAATGCTCAAAACATTGTGCACCTTAGGCAGTCCCCTGACAACCTTGCTGCCCATATCTACCAGGTTTTCCAACCAGCGACTCTAGATAATTCCATATTACTCACTTCTCAATTTTTCACCCGTTGTACATTCTGCACTTTAAATTTCTTATGTCCATGTGACTTGAGCTCACTTTTCTTGCAGGCACAACTCCAGTGTCTCATCCAGCGTGGTACCCTTAGGGAGTTGCTACATCAGGCTCTGCCCCGACCAGTATGACTTAAATCCTTTTAAATTTTCAGATTTGTAGCCCACATACTTCAACTAGTGAATCTAGAATTGACACTTTAACCTTTGTGTAGGAGTGCTCCCGAATGTGCCTACCACTGGCATCTTTCCTTTGATGTATCAGCCGATTCCTCTGCCACTGGACACCAAGCAGTAGCCGACCCCACCGCCTTCTCCATAGCAGTGATGTTCATCCTGGCTTCCCGACTATCTTCTGTTCAAGGTTTGAAAACATGAGTCGATCGTTTGCCTGTTGCCCAGCCACATTAGGTGTGATACTTTGTTTTGTTACACTTGATACTGGGTTGTTGGTATGGTCACCCATCGAGGTGGTCATCCTACTACATTGGTCATGGTTGGATGGTTAAGGACCTAATACACCCTTTATGTCATGCTGGTGGACTGCATCTATGAACCTCTTGTGGTATTGGTGATGCCTCTTTAAATATCTTGTATATATGTGCTTGTCTGCTTGTTCTGTGATTCGAAGATAAGGCCAAGATACAGGGGAGATTCTGCCAAAAATTTCTGATGAGATAAGGTATAAAGATTGCCTCTGTATGACGAAAAGATTGGGATTGATACCGCCCTCTTGACTATCCTATCGTGGTGACACACTATGCGTAGGGTGACTACTGAAGACAACTCCTCACTTGGGTTATCCTGTCATTCCCACCCGAGTTAGCATGTGCAATTTTATTAAGCTTGTTTTGTTTCCAAAACCTTTTAAATCATTAACCTCTAATAGACCTAGGTGAGAGGCTACAATTGAGTATCTAGGGAAGAGTTACTATGAACCTTTAGTGTTTAGTTCTAAATATTAGAATTCCAAAATTTTACCCAATTTCTCGAGTGTTATGCATTAGTCAATGAAGGTTTAGTACAAGGACTGTATATGTGAGCCAACCATTGCTCTGACACCCCGGCTGTCGGGGATGCCTATGTGGAACGGGGGTTGTCGCTAACTTGCCATCATGAGGCCCCCTGGAGCGCACTCAGCAACTCCTCTTCAGGATCAGGTTGAGTGGAATACAGTAATCCAAATAATAAACCAACACATGATGGAAGGATAACACCCAATTATTACATCTAAGATCAATGTACTGAAAGTAAATTACATAGATTTTACTACCCGGTCCATCCCATGGACACGGGTACTCATCACAACTAAAGTTGACACTTATGGTCGCCCAGACACAAACTTCGGAGTTAACTTGGAGCACAATTGGAACGTAAATTCCAATTGCTACTATACTGTGGTGGTTGGAGCCGTGGCTTTACCTGATCTACCATGTACCTGCAAAACAACTTAATGGCAACACCGTGAGTACATTTCATACTCGCATTGCTTAAGTCTAGCATATAATATTTGGTGGATGCACCGGTAATGTCAGGAATTTGTACATTTGCAGAAAGGCAATGGCGTTTATTAAGAGTATGACATGCTATGTTCTACCTTTAGAGCAAGAGTGTTCGTATAGTATATATATATATAATTCAAGAGTGCTCATATTCCATCAATAATGCTACCATGGGTATAGAAAGTAGGAACAACCGAATGGTTCCGTCCCGAAGGATTTTAGGCTTTCAAACTCTGTAGAGGTGTACAACTGTACCCACATGGAGACCGGGACGAACCACCATACCCGTGCCCGGGTAAGGGTTGCCTCACGTTCTGCAACCTTTCCCTAAACCAGCCCGAGTATCCTATGAAAGGTTCGACTGGTGCCCGGTCAATGTCCTGGACATTCCCGAATGACGCCACCCCCATGCCAGTTTCACGGATAAACCATTTGCAATTAGTTACTTGGCTTGTCGACCCCATCCGCGACATGTGGTCTGTATGGGTGGTTACTCAGACTCACGTATCCCAATAAATGGTCCTTAACTGCTCCATGAGCCACGTCATTTGAGATCCCACACTCATAATGACCTACCCCTCGCATGAGCAAAGTTACCAAAGTGGTATCCAAGTTTATAACCTTTAGTGAAGTGAATCCTATTCAGATTAGCGAAGTAGATCAAGTTGTACCCTCATTGGTTTTAGTGATTAATTATCCAAGTGTAGCATCCTACACGCATGAGAATGAGTTCCCTTCTCATGCTCGACTTCTACCATTGCTAAGCAACTAAGCATAAGCAATTAAGCATTTCCATTCCCATTGTTTACATGAGAGGCTTCTACTAGATTAATGAGTGACTCTAACTATAGAGTGAACGAGATTATTATCCAATCTACATGTAATGCACAACTCATAATGAAACTTGATAAGTATCCAAAATAGGGTTTATAGTAGTGGGGTGCTGGCTAGATAACGCTGCCGATTCCTAGATATCCGGTTAGCGGTGATGACTCACACACGATCCTCACAAGACGAGATAACCGAACCTGGAAAGAGCGGATCCGAGGATTGGAGGTGGTTGTGCGATAGATAAAGAGATTTGGAGTTGATTAGGAACTTGGAATGAGGCATTTAACTTTGGTTCTACTATTGCACTAATTGGTAGCTAAGCTACTTAGGTGGTGGTTGGACTCTTGGGTAGATTACCTAAGCAAACTCATATTCTCAGCGGACACACCTTCCTAAGTGACGGACGCTCCGTTGTACTACTTGCTGTGGTGAGGTGCCTCTGTTGGCTCTGTACAGGTTGGCGGATACTCCGTGGGAGATTACTGTTGACGGTAGTTAACAACCATTATAAACTGTCAATGTAACATATATTAGGGCATGAATATAATCACCGACAAAGGTTTAGGGATTTAAATTAACAAATTCCACGAGTTTTGGTGAATCTGTGTTTTCAGCAGGGTTTATTCAGAAAACCATCAAGGTGGACCTATATGTTAGAATTAATCGCGCTTATTCGCGGCATAAACAGCACTAGAAGGATCTAGAAGACACTAGAAGACACGACACCACGGCAGAGGGCGAGAGGCCGCCAGGTGGGACCGGCCGGTCTGACCTACAGGTCGGCCGGCCTCTTAGGCCCACCGCTCAGTCTCCCGTTGCCACGTCGGTTTTCCACCACCTTAAAGATCGCATCTACGCCATTTATTCAAGTTAGTTTGATCCGAGGGTTGTGAATTGATGCTACCCCCTATATATACGGCCCTATACCCCCTCTAGAGAGCCATCCTGAAACCCTAATTCATTTCCTCCTCATCAGGGTCAGAGCCAGCTATCAAGAGAATATTTGTCCTCCATAGGATCTAGTCTTATAAATAGAAATAGTGAGGGAAGAGTTTGGAGGAGGTGTTGGCCTATCAGTGCCCTCTCTCTACGGCTTGTACCTTGGTGGATCCAAGTTCTATCTGAGCTTGCCTTTGAGATTTCTCTGGTAATCAACTTTTGATTCAAGTAAGCATCTTGATTATATTGTTTATTAGGATCGCCACTCTTTTGAGTGCTTTATTCCTCTTCTAGAGGGAGTAAAGTATTAATCATAAGTATAAGTGTGGTGCTTAGACTTGGGTTAATCATGGATGCACCCTGCATTCCGGATCGGTGGTAGCTCGCGAGGGTGACTCTTATAGCCTTGTTGAATCCTCTATAGTGCACCTCCCATTTGTAGGCCAAGTAGGACCCAGTTATGAAGAAAAGCATCCTCTACTGGTGTCTTTTCTTAGTAATGTCTCTAGTTGAATAGTAGAAGACATAGCTTACCAAAGTCAGAACTAGAAAACCTTAGTTATCCTCTCTAAGCTCCTGTTTATCCTAACCTTGTTGCTACCCTTGTTTCAATTAGATTGTAGTTAATCTCACATGTTTCCCTGTGGATACAATACTTGGAATACTTCTGGATGAAAGCTACAGCGGTATCTGTGCTCTTGCGGATTTATCTATGCGCGTGAATTTATACCAACAAGATTTCTGGCGCCATTGCTGGGGAAATGATTGCTGAATTAACTACGAACCTAGCTTAACTTTTTATCTTTTGTGTACTTTTGTTTTAATTTTTCTTTTGTTTTAATTTAGCATGGATAACACACCTATATATCAATATGCTAAACTTATGAGTGCACGCCTAGAGCCACCAAAATCTACAGAGCCTATCCTAACATCTGGCTATGAGTTGTGCCCATGTTTAATAAAACTAATTCAAGAACAATCATTCTCAGGAGAAGGCAATGAAAACCCATACTCACACCTATGGGAGTTTGCATAGACCTGTGCATGATTGCGTATCATTGGCATGTCTGATGAAACCTTAAGATGGAAGTTGTTTCCGTTCTCTTTGATTGGAAGAACTAAACAATGGTATAGTCAAACCGTAAGAAGTATGTAAGGAGATTGGGAAACGTTATGCTCTAAATTTTGATTATGTTTCTTTCCCATCTCTAAAGTGGTTAGCCTTCGGAAAGAGGTTCTAAATTTTAGACAACTAGAAGAAGAATATCTTGCCACATCATGGGATCATTTTAATGACCTCATCATTACTAGCCTAGACCTTGCTATTTAAGACCCGGTACTTCTTCAACATTTTTATATGGGTCTTAGCAAGGATTCTATGCAATCCCTTGATCAAGCCTCTAGAGGAGCTTTCCTTCTTTTGTCTGCTAGTAAAGCAAGGTCTATGCTTGATAGAATTAGTGGAAAGACTCCCTACACTAGCATTCATAATGAACTCCCCGAGGAAGAGAAGGAATAATCTCCCGAACAAGAAGAGGAAGTTTTGATAGTCAAATCACAACCACTCCAATCCCAAGATTTAGCTATCAACCTCAAACCATCAATGCCCTAGAATCTAAATCCTCCAAAAGAAGAAGAAATTCAACCTTTTGAAATTTCTTTTGAGGATGATCTTTTTGATGCTGATTTTGGGAAAAGCTTAAACTTCCACTTCCACAAGAGAGCTTCGAGCGAATATAATTCAAATCCTCTCAAGAAGGGATCTCTTAGACAATGTCCTTATTCCCATGTAGGACATTGGGAAGAATTCAAGGATGGCATGTCTAGTGAACTCATATAAGGAGAGCCAAATCATTTAGAAGCAATTCCTATCTTCTCCCCTTCTATGCCCACATTAGATGTCTCATTCAAACCCATCCTTGACCCCAATGATTCCTCTTATGCTCTTTCTCCTAAGACTAATGATGATCCTAGAAATCCACCAAGACACCCAAAGCATAGGAGTCATGAAGGCCACAAGGAAGACCAAGAAGAGCAACAACAATGGATGGAGGATATTAAGAACTTATGTGCCATTGCCATTGAATGGATGGACGATGCCTTGGACAAGATTAACCCGAGAGTCACCAATCCAAGGGAAATCTTAGAAAATAAAATAACCAATGAATGTCATAGGCATGGAATGATGGAGACAGTGTTTCCGCCTATAGACATTCATGAAGAAACAACCTTGGAGCCTGAAAAGGAAGATAGCATTAACAAGCATGGAAGTTATTTCATGAACACTTCATCAAATGCATGCTCACATAAGAAATCTCCTGAATCAATTGATCTTTCCAATATTGCCACACATGAGATCTTCAACCCCCTTATACTTCCTATTCATAAAGACTTTGAAAGGCAGGTTGTAAACACATATGTTTATCATAAATATTGCAAATCTCATTGGCATGAATCTTGAGATAGGTACACAAAAGTTGGTGTTGGAGGGGAAACCAACTTAGCGTGATTCGAAGGTTTCCCAAGGATGAGCTTTTGTCCTAAAACAAGCACTTTCGGGAGATAACATGAGCTTTTCACCTTTTGTTGTAATGCCCTTGTGAAATGAGCATAGCAATATAATTGTGAAAATATTCCTTTAGGTATTTTTGCCACTAACCATTCTAGGTTTGAAGAAAAAAGAATGAAGGATGATGATGCAAGGTATGTCCAACCAATTATCATGCAACATTTAATTACATCCATCCAAATTTGATTTTTCTACAAAATTAAAGCTAGGGGATAGACTTCTCTAAAAAACATCTCTTGCCATGTTGCTAAATTATCTTGGTTGTCTCTACCTTTAAAACCATACTCAATTTGCTAAATAACAATCATGCTCTTTCATCTCTATTTGAATAAATCTCTATAATGCTTTCATGCAACCTTTGTTTGCTATAGTATGCTTAAGGTTTGGAGTATGTTCATACATCTTTTAAATTAAGCATGGTGCTTAGTTTAGGGGTGCTAATTTTATTTTCAAAAGCTTTTAAATTAAGCATGGTGCTTAGGTTAGAATGCCTTCCTAAATCGAATTAGACGTGGTGTCTAGGTTGATTTTTGAGCCGATAGTATGCTTTAGTAGACACTGGATATTTTGTTGGACTAACCCCTGTAGGAAACTCTCAATTCAATTTTGGTAAGTCACGAGATGAATTCAAATCAAAGATGAAGCAAGGCACATGATGAACTCCAATAACATTGTGAAAAGAAGACACAGCTCATTCATCATGAATGGAGGAACTCAAGTTTGTAGCTCTAATGAACAACATCTTGTCAACCAAGAATCAACGAAAATCAAAGAGAGGTTGATGAGAGAAGAACATGCAACTTGTCGCATCCTCATCTCCTGGATCAGATGATGCAAAGAAAAGCTAAATGCAAGGAGAGGTCTTGATCAATGGACCTAATAAGCCCTCACCAATAGGAGATCATTTGTGAAAACAAGTCATTGAGGCATAAAATAATGAGTGAGGCGGAAGGTCCAACAAGATGACAAGATCAAAGAGAAAAAAGATGGCATAACAAAAGGATGAGAAAGAAAGGGTGCAATCTAGGAAACAAGAAGCTCATGAATAGCTCAAGCTACGAAGCTGGCCGAACATGGAAGACTTCAAGTAAAAAGGGAACGACCATTATGAGTCATCTACCCTTCGTAATATGGTGTCATCAGGCTCCAATGACAAAGGTACATCCTAAGGTAAATGGTCATCATTTAAAAAGTTTTTCCTTGATTCTGGTAGGCACACAAATAAGAAACAAACATGTTTGAGTTATAGTTCTATTTGATCTAACCTGATTAACTTAACATGTTTAATTCTTCAAGTTTGTTCCTAGCACCACTTTCTTGAGCTCATAGTCTTAACCAAATAAATTGAAAAGTGCACATCCTATCTCTAGAAGATGATAGTCATAATCATGTAAAGATTGATACATTATGCATAGATAGACAATCCTTCCATGGGTTAAGCAATTCAACTCTTGTAGCCAAATGTACTTAAATGTTACATTCATGCTCAATCTTCTGATCTTATCGCCCATGTTGAACAAAGCACATAACATCAATTTCATCTTATTCAATGTGCCTAAGGTTAGAGAAGAATAAGTAAAGTTTTGGTTCTGTTGGTGTTTCCCACCAACAGAGCCCATACACTTGATCTCTACCTTGTCTTAATGAGCAGGGCACACTTCAAGCAAAGTGTGGGGGAAGATAGTTGATTCTCCAATTTCTACAAGTGAAGGTTCTGATCCTATCAAACCAAAATCCAAACTCAAAACCAAAATGGGTTTGGCGGAAGAAGGTGACATCACCATTGGAGGCGTCATCACAAGAATCATCATCTTAAGAGCAAATCGAGGTACTCGATCAATGAACTTCACAAGGAGAAGTCCGGTTCGAAGGACTTACAACACCGAACCCTCATCGAAAGAGCTAGCTTGGGGAAGAAGCACTCCCATGTATCCAGGTAAGTATTCTTTCCCTTTTGTTTTAGTTTTAGTTTCTTTTAATTAGTAAAAAATGATGAATGAAAAATAAAATAAAAATTTATCTTTGCATTAGTCATTTATAGTAATAATGTGGTTCAAGTAAAATTGAAAACAAAAATAAAAAGGTGTGTCTAGTTTGCTTTAATTTGTTTCTAAGGGCTGAATAAAATAAAAAGGACTCAGAATAATCTCTTAAATGGAAATGATGAATAGTTGCTCTGTTGTAATTCCTTTCAAGTACCTAGTTTTCAGCCTTGAATTTTCCCGAGTTTTGGATAAAATTGTTTTGATATAAGGATTTACTCTGAACTTGAAACTCGTGGGTAGCATATGCTTGATCTAAGTCTAGGTAATTGATGGATATGATATGAGACGGTCTGAGCTCCTGTTTATCTTGTTCTAAGTGACACTAAAGTTCTAGAGATTTACTTTTTGAAAAACACAAAAATGTTACATGATGAGTTCCTGTATGATGAAGCTTGAATTCCCACCAAAGCCATACATGATATTTAGGCTAGAAAAACTTCCACATATATGTTGCTTGCTTTTGCATTGAGTTTTGTCAAGCTTTGTTGACCCTTATGAGAGATTTGTCATTCTCTTAAAATCAAGATCACATACACACCACCCAAATATGCACTACTCCTACACTGGGAGTAGGCTCAGAAACATGCCTTCCATCTAGATCCACCCAAAAATGTTTTACTTCTACACTAGAAGTGAACACAAAAATATGCTTGATAGGTTTTCCATCCGCCAAATAAATGCTCCAAGTTTTTGTTGCTATCTCTCAAAGTTTTGTTGTAGAAAAGAGGCATGGGCTATGCAAAAGTTATTCATAAAAAAAAGAAAGAAAAGAAAAAAGAGAGTTGAGAAAAAAATGGACAAGTGTCCGAGATATTTAAAATAATGTGAACTCAGATGCCCGCCCGAAAAAACAGATGAATAAGATAGCCCCTGTTATCTAGCAATATTTCAAAGTTTCAAAAGAGAGATAAGTTTTCAAAGGGCAAAGTAGGATTAGGTTAGCCACCATATATATCCACCATATATCCACACACATGCACATCTTGATTTGATTATATGACTCAACTCTCTTTGGATCCATTGTTTGACTTTACAATATATGCATTGCAAGTATGCTCTAGCTTCCTCACTACCTATGAACTCCACATAAGCTTTAGTGGTAGGAAAAGAAAAAGGCATTAACATCTTTATTGCCTTGGTGAGGATCCACAAATACCACATATATTGAGAAACTTGAGAGTGTCGTACAATGGAATCTCTGAGTTTTATTTTGAAAACTTATAAAAACTCCAAAACAATGGTGGAACAAAGAACTCGAGACATAGTGCTTGACTTGATCGTTCTATCTTTCAATTGCTCAAGAGCCAAGTGAAGGCTAAGAAGCCCCATGGTTGAAGGTAATATGGGCAAATTTGAAAGTTAGATCGGTTTATTCTAATCCGGAGGAGAATTCTTGTTTGAATGCATGTGCATTTTTTAGGAGTGAAAACATCGATGCAACTCTTGATCTATTTGCTGAGTTTAGCATTGCTCAGGGACGAGCAAAGGTTAAGCTTGGGGGAGTTTGTTGACGGTAGTTAACAACTATTATAAATCATCAATGTAATATGTATAAGGGCATGAATATAATCACCGACAAAGGTTTAGGGGTTTAAACTAACAAACTCCACAAGTTTTGGTGAATCTGTGTTTTCAGCAGGGTTTATTCAGAAAACCATCAAGGTGGACCTATATTTTAGAATTAATCGCGCTTATTCACGGCATAAACAGCACTAGAAGGATCTAGAAGACACCACACCACAGCAGAGGGCGAGAGGCTGCCAGGTGGGATCGTCCGGTCCGACCTATAGACCAGTTGGGCCCCTAGGCCCACTACTCATTCTCCCATTGCTATGTCAGTTTTCCACCGCCTTAAAGATCGCATCTATGCCATTTATTCATGTCGATTTGATCTCAGGGTCCAGAATTGATGCTACCCCATATATATATGGCCATGTACCCTTCTCTAGAGAGCCATCCTGAAACCCTAATTCATATCCTCCTCATCAGGATTAGAGCCAGCTATCAAGAGAAGATTAGTCCTCCATAGGATCTAGTCTTATAAATAGAAATAGTGAGATAGAGAGTGAGGGAAGAGTTTGGAGGAGGTGTCGGCCTGTTGGTGCTCTCTCTACGGCTTGTACGTAGGTAGATCCAAGTTCTATCTGAGCTTGCCTCTGAGATTTCTCTAGTAATCAACTTCTGATTCAAGTAAGCATCTTGTTTATATTGTTCATCAGGATCGTGACTCTTTTGAGTGTTTTATTCCTGTTCTAGAGGGAGTAAAGTATTAATCATAAGTGTAAGCATAGTGCTTAGACTTGGGTTAATCATGGATGCACCCTGCATTCTGGATAGGTGGTAGTTCGCGAGGGTGACTCTTATAGCCTCGTTGAATCCTCTGTAGTCCACCTGCCGATTGTAGGCCAAGTAGGACCTGGTTATGAAGAAAAACATCCTCTACTGGTGTCTTTCCCTAGTAATGTCCCTAGTTGAATAGTAGAAGACATAGCTTACCGAAGTCAGAACTAGAGAACCATAGTTATCCTCTCTACGCTCCTGTTTATCCTAACCTTGTTGCTACCCCTAGTTAAGTTAGATTGTAGTTAATCTCACACATTTCCCTATGGATATGATACTTGGAATACTTCTGGGTGAAATCTAAAGTGGTATCCATGCGCTTGTTGATTTATCTGTGTGTGTTAATTTATACCAACAATTACGGAGACTCCGGTAGGTTTAGGACTTAGTAGCTTCTAAGGTTCATTGCTACCATCGGATGGTCTAACACACTGATAGATGCTCTGGTATGAACCTGGTACTCTTGGGTTACAAGGTGACTATTCTTTATAAATAATCGAACGCTTCGCCGTGGGTGACGGACGCTCTGGTAGGAACTGGTTACTCTCGGGTTCACTGGCTATAAGGCTTTATAATTGAACGAACACTCTGCGTGATACCGCAAACACTCCATTGGTCTAGGCTGACTATAGATAAGGCTTCCTAGTGGCTTCTTGGGGGATTGACAGACATTTCGTCGGGTTGATGGACACTCCGTCGATCGGGCGACATAACCTATGCTCTTGGGTTCTTGGGTGAAAACTTTAGGATTCATGCCTAGATCTTGGGTTGAGGCCTTCATGCATATGCCAGATATTCCTAGTGTGGCTTAGGTAGGTAACTAGGCTTAGGATACTTTGACTTAGAGTAGCTAGTGCAACCTAGTGATTCCTTGATAGAGAGAAAAACCCTTAAGATAAGGAGAGATTGAGCATGGCACCTTAGCTTGGGCTTTTGATGAGTTCCCTGTCATCAAGATTGAAGATCCAACACTTGTCGTCCTTGTTTCCTAGCTAAAGAGAGAGATTCCTTCCTTGGATTGCTTCCCATCAAGTAATCCTCATGACCTATCCCATGAGATGAGAGGTTGTGGAATCTCAAGTGCTTGATCATGGTGATGACCTTGCTACCCTTTGCAATCTTGGTTCTCTCTCCATCTTCTTCTTCTCCACTTTCTCACTCTAGTTCATCCTTTCCTTCTCTTCTTCTTCCTTCTAGAGAGAGAGTGTGTGAGGGAAATAAGGGGAGAGTGAGTGGAGCTGAAGTTTAGGTGTTGGGAAATATATCTAATTCATGCTGACATGTGGGCCATGCCCCTTAATGGATGACAGCTCATTTCTCACTCAATCTGCAGTCTCTGCATTTTTATCATATAGCCCGGAAGATGTGGCGGACTGTCCGGTAGACCCTAGTTTAGCCTATCCAAACTTAAGAACCTGATCTTTCTGACCTTGAGTCCATGATGAGGCTTGCAATGGCCTTGCTTATCCTTTTTAGTGAACATACATGACTTGAGTTGGATCCTTTAAGTGGAGTCCTCCTTCGACTATCGCTTGGCTGACCCTAATTGACCAACAGTTGACTCAGTGCGCCGTTGGGTAGTTGACTGTTAGGACGTAGCATTCTTGGGTTTAGGTTGTTAAGGATATCCATGGAGTTCAATGGGTTGTGTCTTAGGTATTCAAAAATGAGAGCTTATGGTGTAACGAACTTAGGTCGTTACATCTCTAATATATGGTTTAGAAAAGAGACATGCGCTATAGTTTGAAAAAAATATGGACACATGAAGCTCCAAGTATAAAAAGAAAAAAATGATGAGCACATGAAGGCTCATGTATTGAAAGAAAGAAAGAAGAGAGATAGCCATGTTCTCAAAATAAAAACTAGAGAGAGAGGTCATTCATGTTAAAGGAGTATAGTATTAGTTAATCATTATCCACACACATGCACATCTTGATATGCAAGTATGACATCTTTCTCCTTCGATCCGAGCTTTGACTTTACAATATATGCAATGCAAGTATGTTTTCATACCCTCCCCTACATAAAGCTCCACATAAGCTTTTAGAAGTAGGAAGAAAGAAGGCAACACTATGATATGCCTTGGTAAGGAATCCAAATACACACTTGAGTGATCTGTGGGAATCATTTGAGGAGCAAAGCTATATTTATGTTTTCAAAATCAAATGAAAACCCAAGTTTCTGAACTGATTGATGCAAGGGGATTTGAATCCATACTGTTCCATTATTCAATTACCCAAGATAATGTGGTGACACAACAAAGTTCACAGGTTAAGGTGAAGCTTGGAATAACTTGTATGCATATATCATATCAAGGAGATGACACATCTTAGTCCTTAAACTTTACTCGAGGATGAGCAAAGGGCTAAGTGTGGGGAAGCTTGTTGGCGGTCCTTAACTCCTATTTTTAACCACCAACTCTCACATAAAATCTACTAAAAAGAACACCAAACTTAGAATTAGGGCTTATAACTAACAAATTCCATGAGTTTTGGTGATTTACCAATTGTAGGAGGACATGTCGGGATAACACAAGAACACATGCCAAAAGTACACAAAGAACATAGCAAACTAACACCTGACATGAGCCCAAGGGGAGAAGGCCCACTTACTAGAAGAATCAAGGCCGAACGAGTGGTGGACAAGCCCAAAACCGAGGCAAACCACTTCAACTCTACGCCAAACCATCATGGGCCAAGTTAGAAACCTCAATGGAGTTCACCCACCAAAGATGGGGGTGATAAGGCCTAGCAAGGGTGCCATGGCACCCATGGTATGCCCACACCCCCAGCATGCCCAACCGGCACCATCTCACGTGGGCTGCCACTTACCGACATGCCAAAGGCGGTTAATAGGGTTTGGTTCAGGTGCAACGTATCTAAGACGTCAGTTTAGTACTTTAATGAGGGGAATCAAGGAAATATTCCAAGGAACCTCCTCCCATCTCCACCTATAAAAGGAGGCCTCCCCTTCCTCATTTGAGAACAACAACACACAAGAGAACAAGAGCACCGAAGAAGGAGAAGAGAAACACCACTCCATTGGCTTAGGCCCTAGCTAGCTAGAAAAGTAGTAGGAAGAGATGTGAGGGAGAGAGAGGAAGTACCAGACTTGTCGGTAGCCTTCCCCCGCTTGTACCTCGATGAATACGAGCTTTGTACCTCGACGGGTATCTTAGTAAGTGTTCGTGATTCTTATGGTCACAAGTCTTTTGATTAGTTACGCTATACTCTTATTTTCTTGTGGGGTTTTCATCTATTCTCATAGCGGATATTCTAGTATAGGGCCCTGATGAAGATGGATAACCCTGATTAATGCTAGAGTAGTAGTCGATAGCGTAGACGTGGTATCAAGGCTAGTTACTGACAGGAGAGCTCAACTGGGCTCCTCTTCGGGCAGTGCTGAGAATGAGGAGGAAATCCATAAGAAGCAGAAGGTCACAAATTCCCAACATGCAAGATCGGCAACGGTCGCGGGAGGTGGCCCCCGATGGGTAGAATGAGTCTTCCATTTCTAAACTATAGGCACTATACCACAACCAATCCATAGCAACTACAAAAGAGTCGCTATAAGTCATTATAGCGACTGATGATCGGTCGCTATAACGTTGTACCGACTGATGTAAGGATCGTTGTAAGTGATGTCGCTATAAATCTATAGCTACCGACAAGGGAAGAATGAAATGGCAGCTTTAGGGGAAGAATGAAATGTCCAGCCTTCCTATCCATATATAGCATCAAACCATGAACCAATCTGTGGGGGTATTAACCCCTATACCCTTACGGCTAAGCTTGGGCCGGCCCAGATCGATGGGTTCGGTCCATTCGAAAGACGACGCGCGGCCCAGCCAACCTGGTTGGAGTCCTGCACAAGGAGTTAAGGCGGATTTGGCGATCAAGCAGGATCCTGGTCGGTTAGAATAGGAATCCTTATCCGGCTACATATGGCAATTATAACTGGCTAGGATTAGTTTCCAGATCTATAACCCTGCCCCCCGGACTATATAAGGCGGGCAGGGGATCCCTCTAAAAAAGATCTCTCATTAACATACAACAATACAATTAGACGCAGGACGTAGGTATTACGCCTTCTTGGCGGCCGAACCTGGATAAAACCTCGTGTCAGTCTTGCGTCACCGTCTTGTTTGTGGCTTGCGCATCTGTCTGCCGACAATCTACTACCTTGGGCATACCCCTAGGTAGACTGCCGACCATATTTCGTCGACAGTGGCATGCCAGATAGGGGGTGTGCGTACTGCTCTCCAAGCAAACAAGACGGTCATCACCTCCGGCTCCATGGCTACGCCGAACGGCCTCACGTTCACCGTCGGCCAGATCACCTAGACCACCGGCTCCGACGGCTTCATTGTCATGACCACGGAGGAGGCGTGGATTCAGTCTGCGCCGACCACTGCTTCACCTACATCGGCTACGGCTCCGACCACGATGGATCTGGCTCCGACCACGGTATGTCTGGCTCCGACCACGATGGATCTGGCTCCGACCACGGTATGTCTGGCTCCGACCACGATGGATCGGGCTCCGACCGCGGTACATCCGGCTCTGACCACGATGGATCTGGCTCTGACCACGGTACATCTGGCTCCAACCACGCCTACATCATCTTCAGCCACGCCGATGACTCATCGTCCGCTTCCCCGCTACAAAGGGAAGCAGATCGACAACACCGACCTGCTCAACTCCATCGATCGGGTCGGCACCAAACTCGCTGAACCCTAGCTCTGGTAAGTACGATTCAAAGTCAACCTAACGAGCAGGTAACCGCTCCCCACAACAGATCTACCCGACCAGCTCGGACCAGTCGTCCTACATGACTTGGTACAGATCTCATGGTCTTATCTACTCCTGAAGGGTGCTCCGCTCATCGCCGGCCAGCCTCTGCGATGGGTCTCTGGCTCTCCGAGTACGTAGCCTCGATGGAGAACCACCAGGTCCAGCCTTACGGCCTGCGAAACGCTGCCTCCAGCTACGCGTATAACCCACAACGCTGCTTGGATCTATGTTTTATACACCGACCTCGGCCGAAGCCGTGCGACTTCGTCAACATGATCCGGACTGAAGATTATCAGGAAGGATCCGTCCACACAGTTCAGGGCGACTCCACCTCCTCGTCTGGCATCGCATCTAAAGCATATGTACACACCGAGCTTCAGCATCACGAAGACGACGGTGCCAAGTACGATCTGGATCTGCCAGACCACGCTCCAGGGTTTTCACAATTCCCATCTTTCCTGCCAAGATGAGGGGATTTGATCCATGTTGTTAGCAATGACGAACCGCCGGCGGTTGGCGAAACAGAACAAGAAAAGACCGCGCGCGAAGCGCGCAATATTGACCGGTTCAATCGGCGACAAATCGAAGCCGAAGCAGACCAGGAGGCGCGACGCATCAGGGTCCAGCCACGCGACCTCAACGATGCTTTCGACAGGGTGGGGGACAAACAGGTCTTCAGGACTCCAAGTGCCAATGTAGCCGTCGCCATGGCAACAATGCAACGGCTACCCAACACCTCGGAAACCCAAGCGGTTCGCGATGAAATACAAGCCTATCTGACGGCTGCCATGGCCCAGACCGCAGAGATTGTAAATCAAGTCCGGGCTCCATCCGTCTCAGTCGAGTCAAGCCATAGTCACCAGCTTCCAAGCCGCTCACAGCCACTCAACCCACGTGGCTCGCGCAACAATGACCCCTCAGACAACCATCGAGGCGGAAATGGTGGCCATGACGGTGGTAACCACCGTCGGGAGGACAACCGTCGCGATATCCGGGACGATAATCACCAAGACAACCGCGACAATCGTCGCGATAACCGCGGTCGCAGGGCTAATCCAGATGTCAATCGAGATCGCCGCGATCGCAATAACGATCTCCGCCATTACCTCGGTGGACGCGATCTGCGCGCTCGCATCAACCAGAGAGCTGACGATCGAGCATCCCACGAAAGCTATCGCCGTATGGAGTATGACACTGCCCATGGTCTGCCGGGTTTGAAGCAGTTTACTCCACACCTTCGCCAAGTCATATGGCCCAAGAATTTTAAGCTCGAGAAACTTCAGAAGTATGATGGCAAAGAAAACCCCAAATTATGGGTCATGCTCTACGAAACCGCGTGCAGATCAGCCATGGCTGACGAGCACGTCATGTCTAACTACTTCCCAGTCGCTGTTGGCCATGCAGGTCACCAATGGCTGGTCAGCTTACCGGCGAACTACTTTGATTCTTGGCAGGAGCTTAAGCAAGCCTTCATTGACAATTTCATCGCTACTTGTGAACAACCGGGCAACAAGTACGATCTGCAATGGATCCGAGATCGGAAAGATGAGCCACTACGCGAGTACGTCCGGCGTTTCTCAGAGATGCGCATCAAGGTCCCATCAATCTCCGACAACGAGGCAATCGAGGCTTTCATCACTGGCCTCCGTTTCCACGACGCCCTAAGAGACAAGCTCCTCCGGAAGAGACCTGAGTCGGTCACAGCGCTCCTATCCACCGCTAAGAAATATGCGGATGCCGACGACGCCAAGAAGATAATTATTGAAGAAGCAGCAAGGGTTCCACACTCTGACCACCCCTCACACCGCGACGACTACCGTGGCAACCGTGGTTGGAGCGACAGTTTTGACCGCCGCAACCAGCGCAACGACTCCCGCGACCACCGCGACCGACGTAATCAGCAGCGTAACCGCCATAACGATTACAGGAGCAAGCGTGCTCGGGAAGACGACAGCGAGGTCAATACCGTTAAAAAGGGTGGCGGACGTCGTAACTACGAAGACGACTATGCCAAAGCATTGAAGGGGCCCTGCCAGCTCCATCCTAAGTCAAACCATACCATGGAGAATTGCCACGTTCTCAAGTCTATCTATACACGTCAACAGGCTCCGAATACATCCGACAAGCCTAACGATGTAGCAGAACAGCGCAACGAGGATAACGAAGACGACGATGCAGACCCTCGTCACAAGTACGTCAAGCCAACCGATCGCGTGCACACCATCATCGAAGGCAAAGTGTCCATCTAGACCAAGCGGGAACGCAAGCTGCTCGCCCGTGCTTGTTTGAACGTGGCCAACAACGATAACCTGCTCGCCGATCCCCGGCTCCCTCCGTGGTCTCACCACGAAATCTCTTTCAGTAGGAAGGACCAATGGGCCGCAATACTGGAGCCAGGACGTTTTCCCCTGGTCCTCAATCCTTGTATCAACAAGGTCCAGTTCGATAGAGTACTGATCGACGGCGGCAGCTCCATTGATATACTGTTCAAGAACAGTCTGCCCGCCCTAAAGATAGCTCAGGCGGATCTTAAGCCATACGAGGCACAATTCTAGGGTGTTCTTCCCGGACAGAGCTCTACACCTCTCGTGCAGATCACGCTACCTATGCAGTTTGGGGCCTCGGACCACTTCCGCACCGATTACGTCAACTTTGTGGTCGCTGACTTCGACGGCACCTACCATGCTATTCTTGGTCGACCGTCGCTCACCAAGTTCATGGACATACCTCATTATAGGTATCTGGTGCTCAAGATGCGTACCGAGAAAGGAGTCCTAACCCTCCGAGGTAATGTGTACGCCGCCTACACCTGCGAAGACGATAGTTTCAAAATAGCAGAGGCCCACGACCTCTCTATTCGCATGGCCGAGACCATGCTCGACGCTAAGAAGAACTCATCCAACCACCTGGAGATCCCAAAGCTCGAGACTCCACGCAAAAACATCAAGTCAAAGGAACACAAGGTGATCCAGCTGGTCGACGGCGACCCCAGCAAAACGGCCCTTATCGGGGCCAACCTGGATCCCAAATAGGAAGACGCGCTCATCGGGTTTTGGAGGAGCAACGTGGATGTGTTCGCATGGAAACCTGCCGACATGCCCGGTGTACCTCGGAACTTGATCGAGCACTCCTTGAATGTCAACAGCAAGGCCAAACCTATCAAGCAGAAGCTTCGACGTTTCGCTCGCGACAAAAAGGAGGCGATTAGGGTAGAAGTTACACGGCTTTTGGCAGCCGGATTCATTAAAGAAGTGTATCATCCGGAGTGGTTAGCCAACCCGGTTCTTGTATGCAAAAAGAATAATGAATGGAGAATGTGCATTGATTACACTGATCTCAACAAACACTGCCCTAAGGACCCCTTCGGCTTACCTCGCATAGACGAGGTCGTAGATTCAACCGCCGGTTGTGAGCTGCTTTCCTTTCTCGATTGCTACTCTGGTTATCACCAGATCGCTCTCAAAAAGGACGATCAGATCAAGACGTCTTTCATCACGCCTTTCGGCGCCTACTGCTACACGACTATGTCGTTCGGGCTCAAGAACGCCAGGGCTATATACCAACGCGCCATTCAGGCCTGCCTCGTAGACGAGATAAAAGATGACCTAGTAGAGGCCTATGTGGATGATGTAGTTGTCAAAACCAAGGAAGCACATACCCTTGTTGACAACCTCAAACGTACCTTCGCGGCCCTCAATACATTCCAGTGGAAGTTAAACCCAAAGAAGTGCATCTTTGGTGTTCCTTCTGGTATATTGCTAGGCAACGTCGTCAGTTACGACGGCATACGCCCTAATCCGGAGAAAGTCAAAGCTGTCTTAGACATGAAGCCCCCTAAAAAGGTGAAGGATGTCCAAAAGCTTATCGGATGCATGGCCGCTCTAAGCCGTTTCATATCAAGATTAGGAGAAAAAGGGTTACCATTTTTTAAACTACTCAAAGCATCCGAGAAGTTTGAGTGGTCGGAAGAAGCAGACGCTGCCTTCACACAGCTAAAACATTACCTTACATCACCTCCACGTCCCGAGCGGCTCTGCTGAGCTCCGACCACGTCGACCACGGACCACGTCGACCACGTCTCGAGCGGCTCTGCCGAGCTCCGACCACCTCGACCACCAGACCACGTCGCAATAATGATCGCCGCAAAGAACGGCGCAATGACAATCGCGACCACCGTCATGACGACAGGCCGGAAAGCTCGAGGACCGGACAACTTCATCGCCAACGACACGTCAAGCCATCTCTCGAACATCGCAACACGCCGACTACACCCACCGGTCGTCAATAAAGCTAAGTATTATTTTTAATTGAAAATTTCTTCGATCATCATACACCTCCGCTGACCACCCTAAGGGTGCGCTCCGCGTCAAATTTTCTCCATACATACAATCCAAAACATGTATAAGTTTTTACAATAGTTCGCCGATACGTTTTCCTTCCTGCTTGAGAATCCCAGAGCCAGCACTATCTCCGGCTCCACCCCACGCATGCATGAGAGTCCGCCCTCTGCGCTACGGGTAGTCGGCAGTCGCTCCTTGGTAACACTGGCACTCTACGCGCGGCAGCATCCCATACCTCGCGCTACGAGATGTTGGTTAGCCCAGGGCTGGCGCATTCTCCAGGACAGGTTAATACATCGCACTACGTCGCTACATAACAAAAAGGGCTAAAAACAGCTAATGTTATTTTTCGAATATTACACCAAGTATAATTCATCGCCAACCGAACACCAAGTGTTTACTTCAACTCCTACAGAGAGATCAATATATTTTGTACATCATCATGTACTACCGCTCTCCGTGTTTATTTTTCAGGAACACAGTTCGGTCAGCGAGCTCATGCTTCAGGGTTCGCCAAGACCACTACGGTGCTCGAGGACTCTGGCCAGACCACGCTCGTGCTCGGGGACTCTGGCCAGACCACGCTCGTGCTCGAGGACTCTGGCCAGACCACGCTCGTGCTCGGGTACTCTGGCCAGACCACGCTCGTGCTCGGGGACTCTGGCCAGACCACGCTCGTGCTCGGGGACTCGCCAGACCACTCTCCGACCATGGCTCGGGGGCTTCGTCGCTCGCTCCTCGACCTGTGCTCGGGGACTACCTCGACCACTCTCCGACCACGGCTCGGGGACTTCGTCGCTCGCTCCTCGACCTGTGCTCGGGGACTGCCTCGACCACTCTCCGACCACGGCTCGGGGACTTTGCGTCTCGACTACATGCGACTGGCGACTCGCATATAGTTGGGATATTTTTTCTCACTTAGACCTTGCTACAAGGCTCATACCTCGCCTTCCAGCAAGCTCGGGGACTATATCAGTACGATGCACCTGCCGGTGCATCTCGTATCGCATGTACGACGATTGGATTCTCAACTTAACTAGGAATTCTTTTTAGACCCTAGCACCACGTGCCTACATCACCTACTACCAGGCTCGGGGACTAAGTGGGCACACTTCACCTTGCGGTGAATGTGTTTGTTTTTCGACCCCTACGCCTCTGATGATCAAGGACGCTACGCTTCAAGACGCACTTTACATTTCTTTTCAGAAATACAAGTGGGCACACTTCCCGGGACATAAATCTTTTTCTTTTTTCTTAAGAGCACCATACATTCTTTGGACAACCTATTTCTCCGGCGACGACGGTGGTCGGAAGATGTCAAGGACTCGGGCATAACTTGTCGGAGAAGGTCGAAATGGCGTGTCGCAGCATAATACATGGTGCTCGGGGACTAGCTGTGGGGGTATTAACCCCTATACCCTTACGGCTAAGCTTGGGCTGGCCCGAATCGATGGGTCCGGTCCATCCGAAAGACGACGCGCGGCCCAGCCAACCTGGTTGGAGTCTTGCGCAAGGAGTTAAGGCGGATTTGGCGATCAAGCAGGATCCTGGTCGGTTAGAATAGGAATCCTTATCCAGCTACATATAGCAATTGTAACTGGCTAGGATTAGTTTCCAGATCTGTAACCCTACCCCCCGGACTATATAAGGCGGGTAGGGGATCCCTCTAAAAAAGATGTCTCATTAACATACAACAATACAATCAGATGCAGGACGTAGGTATTACTCCTTCTTGGTGGCCGAACCTGGATAAAACCTCGTGTCAGTCTTGCGTCACCGTCTTGTTTGTGGCTTGCGCATCTGTCTGCCGACAATCTACTACCTTGGGCATACCCCTAGGTAGACTGTCGACCATATTTCGTCGACACAATCTCTAAAATAGCCAGGGAAGTATAAAATGGCAGCTTCTATCCTCACCTCGTGGGCGCGGCCGATGAACTACTGCTTGGAATAGTGCACATCCTGAAGCACTCCTGATGCATTGAACGGCTAGCACGACCCACACGAACCCTAAACAACAGATGAGGAATTGAAGTCACGTAGATGGAGACGAAAGACCCAACAGATTGAAACACCATGTTTGCAATGCGGGCGGAGACGACGGCTGGGGCGGGAACGGCAACCCCGATGAGCGTGCAGCGGGGTCAACGGCGACCTGGACGACCATGTGGCGGGGATGGAGGTGGCGGCTGCAATAGCTAAGCAAGCAAAGCGGCTCCCCAAACTAAACTGCGTTTGGATTAAGGACAGCAGCGCCACGAGGAGAGTGGAGCGGAGAGGTTTACCTGAGGGTGGAGCAGAATCTTTGCGTAGGGGATGGTGGCCTAGACGACCATGTTGCGGGGACGGAGGCTGCGGTGGCACGAAGGGTGGCCATGGTGGCGAGGACATCCATGGCAGTGGGGCAGATGGTGGCCGCGATGTCCACGGTGGCATGGACGTTCACGGGCGGCGGGGATGGCAGCCGTAACAAGCTCCCGTCGGTGCTAGGGATCCAGAGGACTGTGATTTTTTTGAGACACGAGTCTCGTGTGAGAGTTTTGGGGTGGCCAGGTGGATGCTATGGATAGGGTTTTGGGTGACACTCTGACTGGTGGGCCACAAATTTTTCTTTGCGTGCGAGTGGGTTGGCTGGACGTGTCAAAATGAAAACGGGCTGTACCGATCGATTGTTGGATTCTAATATATATTTTTACAGACCGATAGTACAAAGCTACAGCTAAATATATGTGCCGTCCAATAATCGTTCGGTACAAGAAAAAATAGCAACCGATGCTCCGCTAGAAATTTATAGCGACCGATTGTTGGTCGTTAATATTCTATTTTAGCAACCGTTGTCCGATGCTAATTGTTGCCTGTGGTATAGTGAGGGGCTATGGGTGGTCTGAGGTAGTTTACACTACTACAGAAACGTTTTTAGGGGCGGCTCGTAACCCTTTGTAGGGGCGGTTTGGCCATCCACCCCTACCAAACCGTCTCTACAAATCATGCATTTGTAGGGGCGGTTCCCAGGCCGGCCCTACAAATCGATTTGTAGGGGCGGCTGGTACTACAGCCGCCCCTACAAAGGGTGGCTGTAGTACCAGCCACCCCTATAATACCTATTTGTAGGGGCGGTTCAGTCTAGAACCGCCCCTACAGTACGTTTTCCCGTAAAAAAATTCAAATTTACAATTCAAATTCGACCAGAACACTGTTTGTTCCTGCGTATTCCATCCAGCGTTCGCGTTGCCGAACGTTTCCGCGTATTCCATCCAGCGTTCGCGTTGCCGAACGCCCCGCGACCAACGTGAGCGAGGAAAGCGAGATAATCCCGCCGAACACCCCGCGACCAACGTTCCGAACTGCGTTCGCTCAAGAGTATTATATAAACTACAAGCACAAGAGTATTTTATAAACTACAATTACAAGTCCAATTCACAAGAATATGTACAATCCATCATTAAATAGACATAATTCACAAGGTGAAACCAATGTCAAATTCCATACACATTGTTATTAATGTCCTATAGCTAGCCTTTTAGTCTCACGAAGGTGTTGGTACTGAGGATTTCTACCTAAGTCAGACTCTCTGTCATGGTAGGTGCCTTTGACGTGTACAATCTGATCCAATATGAAGTTGCAAAGGTCGCCGACGAGCTCTAAGAGTTGGTCATCCTTGTATGGGTCTCTTTTCATTTCTTTCTCTTCTTTCCACTACAAGAGAACAAGTTTTGGTTTAGTATTTCATACCATGTACGATGTTTTTATACTACGGGTGAAGAGGTTCAAACTTACCCTTAAGGGGTGTCTCCTGTAGGCACCGATGTTACTCATCATAGAACATATATAGTATCCACAATGTACACTCCCAGACTTTTGTTTGGGGCACTATGTGTTTTGCATATGAAAATGTTAAGTAATGCTTTTGACAGCCATGTAATGGAGTACTAAAGAACTAAGTTACATTTACCGCACATAGTGTTTTTATAGCCAACTTTTCCTTCCTTGCTGGATCATGCCTTTCGTGATGTTTAGTGACATAGAACATAAATGCCATGTTCAAATTATTTTAGCAAATACAACTTGTTAGTATCCAAAAGTGAACGTTACAAGTATGTATACAAACATATAAGCTAATGAGGATTGTCGATATGTATACGTCTTGAGAATCGATATGAAGTATTTGTATGTCACCGGGTCCCTATCTATTGAATCAAAGACCCATGCCATGCTCCTCCCGACATCGACGGCTATACAAATCCAGTGGTTGCTGCATGGATTTAATCATAGAACTAGATAAGCTCTTTTGCATCGAATAAAATATATCGAACAAAGATTTAAGTACAGAGTTGAACTTACTTGAAGTTGTATGGTAGCCATATAGTAGAGTGTTGTTGGAGAATTTTGAAAGCCAGGGCAATGTATGCCACAACCTTAAGGGACTCTTCCCTTAGTTTCGCCGTACAGATGTGCTCTTTCTCCCAAAGAGTCTTTCCAGTAGCTAGCTCTTTGGCATCTAGTTTCCACTGTTTAGGGTAATTAAAATTTGTTTGTGCTATAGCTTGAGGGTCTATACCCGACTTTCACACTTGGCATTTGTTTGACAATGTGCACTTGCATTCTACAAATCACGACGTAGGTTAGTTACAACAAAATTCAAAGATTACATTCATATCATATCGGGAGGACAAGGACTTACAGGCACCACGTATGAATTAGATTCATCTCCATTGCCCCGAGGTGAAAGCATGTCTACATGTCATTGAAGTCAAAGACAATTTTCCCGGCTGGGCTTCCAAATGTGCCGGTGGGGAAGCATGCTTGTATGAGGTCTATGCTCATTGGGAGAACACGCAAGTACCGATCATGGAACCTTCTCATTCCAAGTGGTAGGCGCTGGATGTCTCGGGTTGGTAGGAAGGGCTTGCCTCTTTCATATGTTTTTGGGTAATCCTTTGACCATTTGATGGCATCAACATTTGGATACTGCTTTGCAATTTGGTGGAGTTTGCTAGTGACGGCCTCCTTAGAACCCCGTGATGGGACTTTTTTTAACTTGGTTCTTAGGCTTGAACTGGTCATGGGAATACCACTTGGACACCGATGAAACATCTTTCATCCGAACATAAACTGGCCTTATGGTGATTGAATGCTTCTTTCAAAGTTCCCATTCAGGCACGTCCTCATCTTCTTGTGCATCACCTTCTTTAGGAGGCACTCGTTGTTCATGTATCGGCTATGCTTGTTGAGAAGACTGTGGCATCTCATCATGCGCTTGCTCGGTATGAGCTGGAGAAGGTTGTGGCACCTCATCAGGCACATGCTCGCTAGGAGGCGGGGAAGAATGTGGTATCTCAGGAATGTGGTGGTCACGAGACGGTGAAAATATCTCCCCGACCTCAACAACTCGCTCCAAATTTGGGAGAGGGGGAAGCGGCGAAGAAGTAGTCAATAGAATGTCTCGTTTGTGCCAGAGGATGAACTGCCCCATAACGTCTCCGAGTAACACCAGCCCCTCTAGAGTTGCGTAGTCTATCCTCCACTGCATGAACTCAGGCTTCATGGTATGCACCTCAACCCTAGTGTAGTCCGGCGGTATCTTATTATTGTGGTGTAAGCCACTGAGAGGATGTGCCACACCCATTGCCACCTCCATCATAGTGTTTTGCCGGCCGCTGAGAAACACCAAGGTGCAACTAGTTGGTTCCCATATGCGATTCGACGGGGGTTGTGGCTGCAGTGGAACCTTGGCTGCTAGAAACTTTCGGAGGGCTGCCAACTAATGCCAGTTCTCCCAGCGGCATCACTAATATATGTGGCTCCGTAGACAGTCCTTGCTCCTCCAGCGCCTTCGCAACTAGAGCCTTCACTTGGAGCTCAAGATTAGTCTCTCGGTCTCTGCTATGTTTCTTGTACATGTGCCTGTCCTCTTCAATTCCTTGCTTCCAGGTCGTCCTTTTCCCTAGCCCTCTAGTGCGGCCTGTGTGCTCCTTGTTTCCCAAGCCAAGGCTAAGCTTGTCCCTCTCTCTGGAAGGATTGAATGAGTCCTTCTCCTTGTCTTCAGCATATTTTAGTATCCTTGATACTGCCTCTTGGGTCTCCGGCTTATCAAACTTAAGATTACCGCCGGATGATTCTCTACTCCTCGCATATATCCAATTCCTTGAGCGTACCTTCAAATTTGTCACATCGATATTCCCAGCAGCTACGACCTCTTCATCCATCTTCCTAAACTGCTCTTCCTTGGCATAGTAGCCACTAGGGCCTAGATGATGGTGGTGTTTGTTCCTCTTCGCTAGCTCGGTGTTACGGGCACTGAGCTCCAATGCCTCCGGTGAAGTCTTTTGAGCCACAAGCTCCTCCCATTGACTAGGAGTTATTTTGCCGAACTCGTTGAAGGAAGTTAACCCCTTTTGGATATACTTCATGTTGAGCTCCAACCTCCAATGTCGGAATGACTCTCCCATCATCCTGAAAGCATTTTTTCTACCAGTTCGTGCTTACCCTCCGGAAATCTAAAATTGAGCTTCAGCTGCCTATCCCATAGTTTATTCTTTTTGTTCTCTAGTACCTCTTTCCAATTAAGGATTGCTGGGTTCAATTTATCTCTTACTAGGGCCCCGATCGCATTACGGAATCTTTCTCTTAATTCCTTCGGCTCAAGGATCTCCCCTGCTGGCCTGACCTCTGTTATCACATAGCATGCCTTATCTGGATATAGATTTCCTTTTCTATCCCCTCATTTTCTCTTAGGCTTGGTAGTCATGGTTGTGTCTTGAGGTTGTGGAGCAGAGGCACCGTGATCCGTCTCTATGGCTGTTGCCTCTGCTCTCCTTTCCTCTACTCCATCTTGTCCAGCGAGATGTCACGGACGTCGATGTTGTCTTTTTCGAGTTTCAGGAGGGACCTGTATATACAACAGATCAAAGTGTTAGCAGAGATAACACAGCCAAAGCTTTAGCAAAATCTACAAGCTAAGGCTTTTTCCCTACCTCATCGGCAAAACAAAGGAGAGGAGAGGAGAGGGGAGATTTGGCAAAAAAAAGCAACAGCTGCTTAACAAATATAGAGAGGAAAAGGTGTAAAAAAAAGCAGCTGCTGCTTCCCAAACATAGAGGATAGGAAAGGTGGCAAAAATAGAGGAGAGGAGGGTAGCATAGGGGAGAAGCTGAGGAGGGTAGCAAGTTAGCAACTAGCGTGCGTCTGTATTTGCACGCCGTCTCTGTCATCCCACCAAAACCCGCTTCGAAGCAAAACAAACACGCCGTCTCTGGTATTTGCACCAGCAACTCTAGAGAGGGAGAGAGGAAGCATAACAAGCACCAGACAGCACCAGCAGCACCAAAGATGGAGAGAGCAAGCACAGCAAGCACCAGACAGCAGCAGAGAGGCAGAGAGCAAGCATAGCAAGCACTTGCCTTGCCCTATGGAAAGCAGAGTAGTAGTAGTTAGGTAGTAGTAGCTTCACAACAAAGCAAGCAAAAGAGAGGAATGGAGTTACCAATGGAAACATCCTACACAAAAATAACAAGGCAGCAAGGCTGATTTTGGCCTAACTTAGAAACCCTATTGAAAAGTGTCAAACAACAGATGTGGTAGGAGGAGCAGTAGTAGTAGTAGTAGTAGTAGTTAAGTAGTAGTAGTAGTAGTAGTAGTAGCAATAGCCACTGCACACCAGCATTATATAAGCAAAAAAAAACAGAGGAGTAGTAGGAGGAGGAGGAGGAGGAGTAGTAGCAGCAGCAGCCACTACACACCAGCAGTATATAAGCAAAAAAACAGAGAAGGAGTAGTAGTAGGAGCAGAAGGAGTACTAGTAGGAGTAGTGGTAGGAGTAGTAGTAGTAGTCAAGTAGTAGTAGTAGCAACAGCCACTACACACCAGCATTATATAAGCAAAAAAAATAGAGGAGTAGTAGTTGGAGTAGTAGTAGTAGTAGCAGCAGTAGAGCACTACACACCAGCAGTATATAAGCAAAAAAACAGAGAAGGAGTAGTAGTAGGAGCAGGAGGAGTAATAGTAGGAGTAGTGGTAGGAGGAGGAGTAGTAGTAGTAGTAGCAATAGCCACTACACACCATCATTATATAAGCAAAAAAATAGAGGAGTAGTAGGAAGAGGAGGAGTACTAGTAGGAGTAGTGGAAGGAGTAGTAGTAGTAGTAGTTAAGTAGAAGAGAATAGATCTGCATATCATCACCAACAAAGGGCTTCTGCTCAGTTATACATATGCAAGTCATCAACATCATCCATGGACAGCTGCCGTTTGTCAAAAAAATAGAGAGGGTGCTGCATATATGGCCAGCAACAGATAAGAGAGGAGAGCACACTGCTACTATGGTCAGCAACAGAGAAGAGAGAAGAGAGCACCAACAAGTAGTAGGAGTAGCACTAGAAGAGAGAATAGAGCAGTAGCACCAATATGGCAACAACAAAAGTAGCAGCAAATTAATGAGATTCACCAAATCATCATTGCACGAAAGCCCTTTGCCTCAGATTTCAAGTCACATTATTCATCACGTAAGAAAGAGAGAGAGGGAGGAAGGTTCCAGAAAAATCTCAGATTGCATTCTTAGTTGGCCTAGGACTACTAGGTCCTCCCCCAAACTAAAACAAAAAAAGACAACTCATTGGCTGAAGTAGAAGAAAAAGTAGGAGCATTTTTTTGAGAGGTGCTCTCAACATAGTAAAAATCATCACCGACAAAGGGCTTGTGCTCAGTTATACATATGCAAGTCATCAACATCATCCATGGTCAGCTGCTACTTGCCCAAAATAAGAGAGGGGACTGCATATATGGTCAGCAGCAGGTAAGAGAGGAGAGGAGAGGAGAGAAATCCATGGTTAGCACACTGCACTAGATACTTAGGAAACAATAGTTAGGATATTTAAATATATATAAGTTCATAGGGCCCAAAAGCACAAGGAAAGGTTGAGATTAACAATCTATGTGGTAGCTTCACAATCTATGTGGTACCTTTGCAATGTTGTTCTTTAGAAACCTAATAGCATTGCCCATGCTGATTGAAAGAGGCATGCACTCAATAATAAATGACAATAAAAAATGAATCCAGCTTGCAAGGATGCACTCTGCTGTAATTTATTTATGCTGTGAGCTCATTGATTACTCCTAAATGGGAAGTATTAGTGGCATCATTAGATCACTAAAATGGACATGTAATGAGCTTAGCTTTCTCTCATAAGTGGCATTGCTGGTGCATAGTAATGTATATGGATCTTCATGACTCATGACTTGAGGACACTACACCAAGCAGGCACTCACAAGAAAATGTATAGAAGGCTGCTGCATCTGAATATATATAGTACCAGCATGTTGGTAGTTCCAATCTTTTCAGAGCAGAGCAGGGAGCACAGGTTTCTGCATCGAGATATTCTACTAGCGAGCAAAAAAGCCTGTACGACACTACTACATGAACTAACTACTATCTGGGACCTGGGCATGGGAGAAGTTTTTCATGATTTGATCCTACCTCCCAACAGCGAAAGGAATGCAAGCATGCTCACTTGCTCAGTGAATGTTATAATACAAATAAATAGCTAGTTTTGCTATAAAATAATAGCCGGATAAGTAAGGAATTTAAAATTAATATTTGTCTTGCATTTGCATGCAGATATGAGTCTATCTGTGAGTGACTTGCATTGTGTGGCAGTAGTACATGTTGCTGTCTGTGAGCTGCCCCTATCTCTGACCATTTTTTGAGGAGCAGAAAGCGTTGGTTACGGTGCGTGCATCTTAAGATTCGGTGTATATTTGTCTCTAGTCCAATTGAAAGTATCCAAATTGTTGATGTGACTTACAACAAGTAGGTATATAGACATAATGAAATAGTCATGCTGATATTTAGAGAGATAAAAGGCACTCTAGCTAGCTAGGGAGTAAGTGGTAATAGCATCATCATCATTTGGAGATATTTAGAGATATCAAAGGCCGGCAGTAAGTGGTAACAACATCATTTGGAGTTTAAGTCAAATCTTTGCATTTGACTTAGTAACTAGCTTTACATGTAGCATGGGTATTGTTGACTAGTGATTGGTGCTAATTAACTCGCACCGTACCTAGCTATAAATTAAACAACAATAAGCTAGACCCGAACCTGTCAGCTAAACCCAACCAGGCAAACCCGTATGACAGTGATTGGAATACCATGGAACAACAGGCAATCCAAGGCAATGCACATTGGGTAAAGCATCAGGAGCAAGTGATGGAGCGACAAGCGTGACAATGCAGCAAGCAGCGATGGTGGATCGAACTTTGTCGCTGTGTAGGGGAAGCTGTGGAGGAGCGCGGATGCCGGTGGAGGTGCGCGGACGCTGGAGAGCATGGGTAGTCGAGCCGCCTGCCGTTGGAGGTGTGGACGGTAGGGAAGGAGTGCGGATGCCAGAGAGCTCGGGCACCGTGGCTGCTCGCCGAGGGAGGGAGCATGGACGCCGATGCACCTAGGCCACGGGAGGGTGGGGAGCAGGCCCGCGGCACCTCAAGGTCGGAAATGAGGCGATGGCAGACCGGGTCGTGGATGTGGACGACACAGAGATGGGGAGGAGGCGGCGGCTAGGGGCTCTAAAACCCTAGCCGATGGCCGAGGGCTCTAAAACCCTAGCCGACGGCCGGGGGCTCTAAAACCCTAGCCGCAGTGGAGATGGGGAGCGCGGCATCGTGGCAGCCCAGGAATATGTCGTGCTTTTGCCTGGGTGTGCGGAGAGGGGGCGCGGGCGTCGGGAGATGTTCGGGAGGCGGCGACGGCGGGGCGCCGGGGAAAAAGTTGGGCAGCCTGACGGCGTCGGGAGGAAGAAGAGAGCGCCCAACACATCTCTACCCGAGCGCCCGTGGTTATATACCCAGGAGGATTTCTAGGGGCGGTTCCTGATCCAGCCGCCCCTAAAAATGTATTGTAGGGGCGGTTCCTAATCCAGCCGCCCCTACAAATATTTTCTATTTTATTAAATTATTAATTCTGTATTTTTATATCACAAAAACATAAAGTAATATAAAAACAATTGTATATATACACAAATGTAATATTTTGTATTATTCTATATATGCAAAAATATATATAAAAACAATTGTAGTCAAAACAATATAGAAAACAAAAAAACAAAAATTTGAAATTTGAATTTTAAAACTTCGACTACAATTTTATGACATTAAATGAAATAAAATGAGAATATTGTAAACATAAAAGTTGTATAACTCATCAACATGTACAACTTTTATTTTGGTCATCTTGTCATGTGACTTTGTTTGAATGATTCAAAATTTGAAATTCAAATAATTTCAACATGAAACAATATTTTAAAAGAGTAAATGATTTCAGCTGAAAAACTCATGAATACCAAAGTTGTAGAACCGATCAATATGTACAACTTTTATTTCGATCATATTTTCATTTGACCAAATTTGAATAGTTGAAATTTTGAATTTCAATAAATAGCAACTTTAAAGAAGATTTTGAAACCTTAAATGATTTCAACAATAAAAGTCGTGAACATAAAAGTTGTTGAACTCATCACTGTCTACAACTTTTATTTTGGTCACTTATTCATGTGACAAAGTATTAGTAAACATTATTCACAAATTCACATATGACTCATAGTTTCATGAACTATACGAGAAACATGTTGATTTGTGAATAATGTTTACTATCACTTTGTCAGATGAAGAAATGATCAAAATAAAAGTTGTAGATTTTGATGAGTTATACAACTTTGGTATTCATCACTTTCTTAGCTAAAATCATTTAATGGTTGAAAATCTCGTTAAAACTTGTTATTTTTTTAAATTTAAAAATTTGAATTGCTCAAACTTTCTCAAATGAAAAGAATGACCAAATCAACACAGTAACTTGATAGGGCATGATTTTAGAAAATTTTAGAAAAAAATCATCACATTTAGAGTTTAGTATGAGGGAGAAAGACTAGTTATAAATTTTACACAGAGATTAAAAAGAAAAATCACTACTGTTCATGATGATAAATGATGAACAAGTGTGATTTCTCTTTTTAATCTGTGGCTGAAACTTGTAACTAGTTTTTTTTCCTCATACTAACTCCAAATGTGATAGTTTTTTTCCTAAAATTTTCTAAAATCATGCTCTATTATTTTAGTCTAGTCATCTATCTTTGTTACTAATTTTGAACAATTCAAATTTTGAATTTCAGAAAATAACAGCTTCAAACCTGATTTTCAACCAATAAATGATTTCAGTTGTAAAGGTGATGTATATAAAAGTTGTTGAACACATCACTATCTACAACTTTTATTTTGGTCATCTTTTTATTTGACAAAATTTGAACAGTTCAAATTTTGAATTTCAGAAAATGACAGCTTTAAACCTAATTTTCAACCACTAAATGATTTTAGCTGTAAAGGTGATGAATATAAATGTTATCTAACTCATCAAGATCTCCTACTTTTATTTTGGTCATTTCTTCATTTCATAAAGTGTTAGTGATTTCATTAAGTTTTAGTAGTAATAGAGTGGATGTTGAATTAGATTCATCTGAATGTTGCAAAGGGTAGTCTCACACACATGTATAAATATAGTCTCACACACAAAAAAAAAATATAGTCTTACACACATACATAAATATATAGTCTCACACGCATGTATAAATGAAGTCTTACAAACACACACTTACACAAACACTCCACGTTCAACAACTAGCTAGCCCGCTGTAACGACTTTCCCCTTGACACTTTTTCATTCCTATGGCAATATGTCTTTGGGTAGGTTCTTTTCCACAACACTGATCTTCTTAGGAAAGTCTGTGAATAGCGGCATCTCATCGCAGTTATTGTAAGCTTCAACATCGTCCACGCCATCAACTCTGATAATGTGCTGTTTCCCGGAGGCAACCACGTGCTTTGTCTTCTTCTTCGGGGGGAGGTTACTATGTGGGTCAGACATATAGAAAACTTATGCGACACGTGAAGCAAGCACCCAAGGGTCATCTTGGTAGCCTAGATTCTCGAGGTCTAGGACTCTCAATCCGATCTCGTTCAGTTGGTGTTGTTTGATCCAGCGGCATCGAAACAGGGCCATCGTTATATCCCTTCCATAGTCAAGTTCTCATATCTCTTCAATGATGCCAAAGTATTAGATCTTTCACCCCAATCCATCGAGAGCCTCTATTCGAACGCCTCTACTTTGGTTCACATATTTACTATCCTTTGCATGGGTATAGTACGTATACCCATTGATGTCATAAGCATTCCAAGATGTCACTTGTCTCGATGGCCCCTCCACCAACCTACTGATGGTAATAGAGTCTATGGTTTCTCCAAGAGGTATGTTTTGCTCCTTCAACCATGTAGTTAGTCGTTGCTTGTGTTGTTTCATGACCTAATCATCTAAACGACCATTTCTCTCCGCCATAATGATAGCCAAGTGTTCATCAATGTACGGTTGCATCAGTTGTGTACTCTACAAGACATTGTAATGCACCTGACTCACCTCTTTGTAATCATGGTCGATGAACACTTTTCTACCACTAGTGCCCTTCCCAACCAGCCTACCCTTGTGATAAGAATCGGGTTTACCAATCCCTTTTTGTACTTTTAGGTACTCTTGACAACACTCGACGACTTCTTCAGTACTGTAACCCTCTATCATGGAGCCCTCTAGGTATGCTCGATTATGCATGTATCGACTTAGAACCGACATGAACCGCTCGTAGGACCACATTTCATACAAGTAGCAAGGGCCCAGTGCCTGTATCTAATGAACCATGTGAATCATGAGATGTGGCATTATATAAAAAAAAGCAGGAGGTAAACACATCTCTAGTTGGTTTTGTGTCTCCACCACAAATTCATGTAGGTCACTTAGCTCTTGCTTGTCAATCGTCTTCTGTGAGATCTTCGAAAAGAAGTAGCACATGCGGGTGATGGCCATTTTTAAGAACTCTGGCTTTATAGCCCTGATTGCAATAGGTAGAAACACTGTCAGCATTACATGACAATCGTGAGCCTTGCAGTGTGTTATTGATAAGTCCTTCATCAACACTAGATTCTTCACATTTGCTAAAAACCTAGTGGGGACTTTGACCCCCCTCAGGAAAGTGCATATAGCTCTCTTCTCGTCTAGTGTTAGGTTGAAGCACACCGCGGGCAGAGTGTATTTTCCATTAGCCTCAGGTACCGGGTGAAGCTGTGGCATCACGTTTAGCTGCACCATGTCTTTCCGTGCTTTCATACCATCCTTTGACTTGCCTATGTCCATCAAGGTAGCAATGAGACTCTCAAAGACATTCTTCTGCACGTGCATAGCATCAATGGCATGGGGGACCTCCAAGTCTGGCCAATAAGGCAGATACTGAAAGAAGATCGATTGTTTCTTGAAAGGTATGCCTTCGACAGGAGGTGTGCTTCTATCTCTATTCGTCCCATCTGGATTCTTCTTTCCATAGACGACGTGTATGTTTTCACTATTCTGTACACGTGTTCTCTGTTATGACGTCTCTCCAGAGGGGGTTCAATCTCCAGGGTGTTGTCATAAAATCTAAAGAACAATTTGCTGCGGTACTTGTGACTTGTCTTTAAGAAGCATCGGTTCCTTAGGTAAACTATCTTCTTGGATGCATCTAGATACACCCATGTAGTGCCATCCAAGCAAACCAAGTATCCCGTCTTCCCTTTGATCTGTCCAGACAAAGCAAACAACGTGGGGTAATCATTGGTAGTAACAAATATTATTGCTCTACATATAAAGTCCTCCTTTTAGAACGCATCGTACATCGGCTCCCCATGCCTCCATAGCCTCTCCATTTCTTGCATCAAAGGCTCGAGGAACACGTCTATATCAATGCTTGATTGTTTAGGGCCAGAAATAAGAATAGTGAGGATAAGGTACTTTCTCTTCTGACACAACCACATTGGGATGTTGTACAAGGTTAAGATCACTGGCCAAGTGTTGTGGTCGCTCATCCTCTCATTGAAGGGATTCATTCCATCGGTGCTCAAGCCAAACCATACATTCCTTGGGTCATCGCTAAATTCTTTGTGCTTCTCATCGAACCTTTGCCACTGACTACAATCAGCCGGGTGTGCAATTTTATTATCATCCACCTTGCGCTCATTATCCCACCATGTCATGAGTGCGGCTTATTTAGGGTTTAGGAAGATACGTCTCAAACGGTCGGTCACTGGCAGGTACCACATTACCAAGGTAGGAATTCTTCTCTGCTTTGCATCGTTGCCTAATGGAGTGTCCTCTGGGGGCTGAGATTCCTATACCACCTTTTTTGTACCCTTCTTATTCCTCTTTTTCCCGTGGAGGCTTTGTCCCCACCGTAAAGGTCATTGTTCTTATACCGACTGGCCCCACACTGGGGATATTTATCCAGTGACTTGAACGTTTCGCCACGAAAAAGTATACAGTGGTTGGGGCATGCATGGATTTTTTCAACCCTCATTGTCAATGGACTTATGACCTTCTTCGCTCGGTATGTGTTGGCGGGAATTGAGTTTGGTTGTGGCAGCACCCATGACAGGAGATGCAATAGATCATTTAAACTATAGTCTGACCAGTCGTACTTAGCCTTCAGGATGAGTAGCTCAAGCACAAAACGTAGCAATGTCCAATGTGTCGGACAGCCCTTTTCAACACCATACACAATCTCCTTCAATGCTTTTGTCACCCTTTTCAAATTTTCTAGACCTTTCGAACTATTTAGTAAAATCTCTGGTCCAAGGGCTCGAATCATGTCCTCCAAATCATCTTCATCCCCGACACGTGCTCCACCATCATTATTGGCACCACCTTCGTCGTTACCATCCAAACCACTAGCATCACCACCTTGTTCATTGCCAAATTCCGAATCCATTCGTGCATCGAGCTCTGCTGAATATTGGGACAGGGATTCTATGGTTTCGTCGTCGTATTCCTCCTCATCCTTGTCGTTAACAATAACCGTTTCACCATGATGAATCCACACTGTGTAGTCCTCAACAAATCCTTGCATAATCAAATGTGATCTGATGATAGTCACATCTGTCCATGCCATACGGTTCTTGCAATCTTTACACAGACAAATAATTGTATCCTTATTCTCTGTCAATGTCGTTGCATGCTTCTTTGCGGCCTCAATAAATTTATCCACCTCTTCACGGAAACCTGCCTTGAACCTTAATGAACCATACATCCAAGAGTTCCTGTACTCCATCTTTTACAACAACAACAAAACAAACATAAAGGACTACTTATTCAGATATATATAAAAATAAATCAAATTAATAATTACTTGAGAATAATTGTATATACTTCAGATATATATGAATATAAATCAAATATAATTATATGAAGCATACAAACACACCATGGTAGAAGAAAATTAATTAATGGCACATTTATCCGTAAATAATTAAAATACATATTTGTTGATTATAATAAACAATTTCAAAGACAACAATTAGCAACAATTATATTTTACCCAATATCTTTCATGCAAACCCTAGTCTAATTTCATCAAACACAAATTTACAAAACCGAAATTAATAAAAAAAACCAAACCCTAGATCTACATCTACATGCACATGAAACATCCATAAAACTAACTAATTGTTCACTAAAATCAAGAAACATGGACCAAATAAGGGTATGATCTTGTTCCCCTCCCTAATTTACCCTAGTACATTCAAAACTTAGGTCTAATTTGCTTCATAAGTAGCTTAAGCACCATAGAAGAGAGAAAAGCTAAACTCTAATTACTCACTAACCAACCATTAAAACTTTTAAAAAAGTATGAAATAGCATTTTCTTACCGTCTACAACCTCTCCACCAAAAGATTTGATACCAAAACATTCTCCCCTTAGTAGAGCAATTTTTAGGAGGTGCCCAAGGCCTCCCCACCTTTCTTTCACGGGTTGGAGTGAGTGACCCGAGGAGGAAGAAGGTGCTGCAGTTTGCTTTATATGTAGGTCATTTGTAGGGGCGGCTGGTGATTGAGCCGTCCCTATAAATCGGAGGTATTTTTACGCGGGCATTTGTAGGGGCGGCTCAATCACCAGCCGCCCCTACAAATAGCAATACCGGGGGCGGCTAGTAAGTGAGCCGCCCCTACAAATCCGATCCATTTGTAGGGCGGCTCGTATAATCAGCCGCCCCTGCTCTTCCGTTTGTAGGGGTGGCTGGTCTCTGGCTCCCGAGCACGCCACTGTAGGGGCGGCTCCATCACCAGCCGCCCCTATAAAAAATTTGTCCCATTGCTACAAACCGTTTTTTACGTAGTGTTGTGAAATCTAGGACCTTGCGGAGTTGCACAAGTCCATGGTGCTCTTTCTATCGGAGACAAAAATGAGCGCCCACCGGTTAGAAAACTTGAGGTTAAGTTTGGGATTTTCGAATGCCTTCGGGGTCAGTTGCTTAGGGCTCAGTTGGGGCCGTGTTTTGATGTGGAGAAATGAAATCGTGGTGAACATTAAATCGTACTACAAGTGTCATATTGATAGCTAGATAACGGATGCTACAGGGGGAGCAGTGACTTGGTGGTTCACTGGGTTCTATGGAGATCCAGCATGCTCCTGTCGCAAAGAATCGTGGCGGATGCTGAGGTTTTTGCGAGACTGATCTCCCGTGGCTCTATGCAGGTGACTTCAATGAGATCCTGCATGTTCAAGAGCAGTTCAGGCAAAACGATCGTGGAGAATGGATGATGGAGGGTTTTCATGAAGCTGTGGACTATGCCGGCCTCACTGACTTGGGGTACAGTGGTCTCCCAAACACTTGGGATAATCGACGTGAAGGACGAAGCAATGTCAAAGTCCCCCACATCGGGCGTTAGTGGATGACAAGATCCTTGATCTATTTGGTGACTCCTCAGTAACACATGACCAAACTGCTGAGAGTGATCATTGTGCAGTGCTTATCAAATTATAGGAAAATGCTGTGCTGCAGGGTCAATGGTGCGAACGACCCTTTCAGTATGAGAATATGTGAAGCCGGCACGAGACGTACGATGATACGACCTCCTCGGCATGGGCGAGCGGTGATGCATCTCTGTTGGCGATCCACTCTAGTCTTTCTGGGCTGCAGCGTGTGCTTACAAGTTGGGAATGGGAGCAGTTCGACTCCATTTGTAGGGAGCTAGGCCGGCTCTGCCACAAACTAGAGAGACACAACGTCGGTCTCTACAGACTGGACCAACCAGCGAAGAACACAGCTTTATGAGATGGCTCTCTGAGTTGCTAGAAAGAGACGAAATCATGGAAAAACAAAGGTCTAGGGTCGACTGGCTAAATGCCGGTGATAGCAACATGAGGTTTTTTTTGGCTAAAGCACGACAGAGACTGCGAACAAAAAAGATTACAGCCCTTAAACGCCAGGATGGTTCAGTTTGCACTTACCAGTGCGAGCTTGAAAACCTGGCTATTGAGTTCTATCACCTGTTTTTTTCGGCATAGGACATGATCTAGCCGGAGGAAGTGACTCGGTTCATTCCAAGTATCAGTATATGGGTCAGGGGTACCCTCACCGCTCATATATTCGACCACGTTCACTTATCGGGCCAAAAGCCATGGCGAAGGACCAAGCGAATCTATCAACTTGGAGCACAAGGCATATCAAGGATATCCGGACCACCATATCTGAGCGATAGTATAAAATCAATCTATTACACATTCCATGTAACACACTAGGAAACCAATCTGTGAGCCGACCGGATCTAATGTAACCCTACTCCCTCAGGCTATATAAGGGGGAGTAGGGGCCCTTCAATCCGGATCCATTCTCGTCTACTTCATTCTAGCGCATTGCTAGAAGGAGCAGTAGCCCCTATAATTGAGTATACGAAAACAGAGATCCACCTTCAGACTAGACGTAGAGCACCTCACGTACTTGAACCAATATAAATATTGTGTCTTATGTGCTATCATCTGATTCATCTTACGTGATTAGCTACTTGGTATTGCCGGAGCTAATTATTCCGATACCAAGGAAGATCACTGATCAACAGAATGACAACTTGAATTCGTCCTTCACAGAGGATGAAGTTAAGGCAGCACTCTTTATGATGAAACCAAACAAGGCAGCGGGGCTGGACGACTTCATAGTTGGTTTTTATCAAAGACACTGGAGCTTGTTGTTGGTATTTATTATGCTCATGCAGAATATTTTGCAAGCGCATAGAATACCATTGCATCATTTCACTCAGGGCCGTTTGGATCCCTTCATTTTGGAGAAATTGAAATCTACATAATGGATTAGACTATTTGGCTTGGAATTTGACATTCCAGAACTTTTTGAAGCTCACAAATAAGCCTATCTCAAATTTATAGGGTGAAAGATGGAAATGGATTCTATAAATCACTATGCTATAATTCTACAGTACGTCAAATATCATTTCCAGGGGCGGCTACAGTGCATTTGTAAGGACGGTTCGGCCAGCCACCCCTACGCAAGGGTCTTTACAAATCATGCATTTGTTGGAGCGGTTCCCAGACTGCCCCTACAAATCGATTTGTAGGGACGGTCGGTACTGTAGCCGGCGGTTGATACTGTAGCCGCCCCTACAAATCGATTTATAGGGGCGGTCTAGGAACACCAGCCGCCCCTACAAATCGATTTGTAGGGGCGGCTACAGTACCAACCACCCCTACAAATCATTTTTCCACCAAAAAAATTAAATTTACAATTCAAATTCATGGTACCTATACTTGCAAAGTGACTCAAGTACATGCTTTAGCCGACAGTCCAATACACAATGATAGAAAAAACCAAATACCTAAGTAGATCTTCATGGTACCCAAGTTAATATAATACTCTCATGGATATAATTTAAATACAATCAGAAAGTTCATTTAACTTTAATTATCAGAACACCCATTCAATATTACATGCACAAGCAATTTGTGGAGTAAAATAGAATTGAAAGAAAATTAATTGTAAAACACATCATCAATCAGTATGCAGGTAAATGGCTTGGTGGGGAGACAGGAGCACCTCAGCTCGGTGGGGAGACACGATACACTAAAGAAGCCTTGCTCCTTGCTAACTGTTAGCTCTGCACAAGAACTTGTTGAAGCCTCGCCTTCCTGCTTGATTTAATAGTTAGCTTTGCACAGGAATTCCTTGCTTTAACCGTTATCTGTATTTGCTCTTTGCTTTCATGGTTAGCTCTCCACAAGGATTTGTTGCTTTAATTGTTATCTCTTCATCAAGAATTTGTAAATCATTGAACAAAGAATGTAGTCCTGAATAACCTAATCATATACATACCATATATTAATCAAAGAATGTTTGTTCAGGAATTAGGAGTAGGCTTATCCTGAATTAGCATGATACTACTTATATAAAATAAATATGCAATCCCCGAATAGCAAGCCCCAACCTGCTAACTGCTTAGCAACGCACAGGCACAAATTTCACTATTTTAGAACTGAAATACACATGGCATAGATATGTTGTCCACTTGATCTTGTGGGATCAAAATATTATGACGGTATTGAGATCATCACTGATGCAGGCTCTATTTTTATCAAGTGACTTATTCTCAAATTCTCATATCCAAACAATAATTTGGAGCAAGGGCCAGGGAAGACAAACACCCCACTGCATTTTGACGCTTTATGCAACAAGAAAAGGTAGTATCATCATCATCATCGCTGGAATATGAACTTGTGCAATATTTGAGAAAATAATAGCAACTATGCATAAGAGAATAATACTTGGGCGCTGCACAAGTTGTGCTATGGGGAACTTGTCATCGCTGGCCTGCTCTTCCGATTCGGATCTCTAGGTCCTGAGAGCACGTTGAGCACATTCAAAATCACAGTAAGGCATATCATTTAGTCGAAGTTCAAGAAAGTTATTGCGCTTGGTTAACAGCAACAATCAACAGATCAGAAAAGAAACTATAGCTTCAACTAGCATATCATTTATAGCCCTACTGATGGACATTTTCTGCACAGTACCATGTTGGCCCACGGGATCACCGTCTGACGATAGTGAACTAGTCTCCGACCACTAGTATCCTAGACCACTAGTCTCCCAGACCAGACCACTAGTCTCCCAGACCAGACCACTAGTCTCCAGACCACTAGTCTCCCAGACCAGACCGCTAGTCTCCCAGACCACTACACCGGTTCTGTCCGTACCCACACACTACGGATCGAGGTAGAAGAAGGGAGAACAGAGCAAGCATGCACAATACAAGACAACAACGTTGGCCGAAGCCTTGTCTGTGTGATGGCAAATCTGAGCTCTCTTTACTGAGTTGCCATACATGTCTATTTATACAACTCTAACTATCTAGTCCATGTGCAGCACCCATGCTGGCACAGTAACTAGATAACCTGATAGGGCTGACTCTACGCCGGCCACTGCCTTTTCCTACAGTGCTGCAGGTGAGCCATGCGGCGCCTGCTCTCCTACAGCGACTACTGTATCACAGCAGGGGGCAAAGTCGGCGCCGCCTTCATCTGTTGTGTTCACATAAGGTGGCAGTAGATTAGCTAACAATCTTCCCCTAATCCTACTGCTAACCCTTGTACCCCCTCCATGCCGATCATCTCCTTTAGCTCAGTGAGTCGAAGTCGTCCGAGCGGCTTGGTGAGGACGTCCGCGAGCTGCCGAGCAGTTTCGATGAACTCGATGACGATCTGCCCTCCATCAACACAGTCCCTGAGGAAGTGGAACTTCACGTCGATGTGTTTACTCCGGTCGTGCAGAACCGGATTCTTTGCGAGGGCGATGGCGGGCTGGTTTCCACCATCAGTGCTGGTGGGTGAGCTTCCACGCCGGTTAGCTCACCCAGCAGTCGGCGTAGCCACACAACTTGGCACGCCACTGTGGCTGCCACTACGTACTCTGCCTCGCACGTAGATAGCGCCACCACCTTCTGTTTCAGCGACAGCCATGAAATTGGGGCTGACCCGAGGAAGACGAGTACGCCAGAGGTGCTCCATCGTCCGTCGATGTCCCTCGCCATGTCTGCATCGCTAAACACCGTGAGTTGCAGCCTACTTCCCCTGGTCTTTGGGAAGATGATTCCATGATTCACTGTCCCCTTGACGTAGCGTAGTAGCTGCTTCACCGCAGCCCAGTAATCCTCTTTGGGATCCTCCATGAAGCGACGGACGTAGCCCACGGCGAACGCAATGTCCGGCCTTGTGTGGACTAGGTAGCGCAGACCGCCGACGATGCTCCGGTAGAGTGTTGCATCTACTTTCGCCGCGGTGCCGTCCTTCGTCAGCTTCAGCCGCTCCTCCATCGGAGTCACACATGGCTTGCACTCCACCATGCCGCTCCTCTCCAACAGCTTGGAGGCATACGCGCTTTGCCCGAGCGTGAGTTCCTCCTTCCCCTGTCTCACCTCGATGCCGAGGTAGTAGGAGAGAGCACCGAGATCGCTCATTCGAAACAAGCTGCCATCTCTCACTTGAAACTGTTGATATCCTCCGTGCGCGTGTCGGTGATGATTAAGTCATCTACATACACGCCGACCACAAGTTCTTCCTTCCCCCGTCGTCGCGTGTAGAGCACGTGCTCAGTTACGCACCTCTGAAACCCAAGCTCGCCCAGTGTGGTGTCAAGCTTGGCGTTCCATGCTCGAGGGGCTTGCCTCAGCCCGTAGAGCGCTTTGCGCAGTCGGAGCACCCTGTGCTCCTCTCCCTTGACAGCGAACCTTGGAGGTTGCCTGACGAAGACCGTTTCCGCCAGCTCGCCGTTGAGGAAGGCCGATTTAACGTCCAAGTGATGGACGCGCTAGTCCTTTGCTGCCGCCAAAGCAAGTAGCAAACGGACCGACTCCATGCGTGCTACTGGTGCAAAGACCTCCTCGAAATCGATGCCCTCGCGCTGGACAAAGCCTCGGGCGACGAGGCGCGCCTTGTACTTGACAATGGCGCCAAGCTCGTCCCTTTTGACTTTGTACACCCACTTCAGGCTGATTGGACGGCATCCTAGAGGTGGATCGACGAGCTGCCAAGTCTCGTTTTCCTCGATCGCCTTCATCTCCTCCAGCATCGCCCATCGCCAGTTTCCATCGCGCTTGGCTAGCGCGAATGTGGGTGGTTCCTCTGCACTGACGAGTAGCAGCTCTGCGTCGTTGAGCAGCCTACCCGCCAGACCTGAGGGACCTGTGCCGCCGACGATGTCATCCAGACCGCGGAACCTCAACTCCTCACCTTCGTGGTAGGCGTCCACGAACTCAGTGATGTCACTTGGAGGTGAGGTGAACTCGATCGGGGGTGATGGAGTTCCTTCTTCCGCCAAAGTGCCCTGCATAGCACCTGAAGTGCTTGGCACTACTTCTGGACTGCTCGTCATAACTCCTGCAGTGTTCGGCCACACTGTAGGAGTGCCCAGCCTCAGTCTTGGAGTGGTCGGAACCACATTAAGACGTCTTGGCTCCGCCACGGGAGTGCTCGGCACCCGTCCTGAAGTGGTCGCCACCACTGCAGAACCTCCTGGCTCCACTCCTGGCGTGCTTGGCATCCTTCCAGAAGTGCTCGACACTCTTCCCGAAATGCTCGGCATCCCTCCTGAAGTGCTCGGTACTGCCCCAGAAGTGCTCGACTCTACCGCCGGAGTGCTCGGTGCTCCTCCCGGAGTGCGTGGCACCTGTTCCGCAGCGTCTCCACCACCGTGGATGACCAAGTGCTCGACGACGAAGGTGTTGGTGAAGCCTCCCGCTTCCCCCGTGCTCGGACTGTGCCAGTCCCAAGCTGCCTCCTCGTTGAACACAACGTCGCGCGAGACAGTCACCTTGTCTCCGCGTGGGTCATAGAGCCGGTACGCCTTGGTACCCTCCGCGTAGCCCAGGAACACCATGGGTGTGCTCCTGTCCTCCAGCTTGGTGAGGTTCGGCTTCGTCTTCCTGACGTGGCCGATGCAACCGAATGTCCGGAGGAATGACACGTTCGGTTTGCACCTGTACCAAGCTTCGAATGGCGTCTTGCCCGTTAGGGCTTTGGTTGGAGCGCAGTTGAGGATGAACACCGCCGTGGTCACCGCCTCTCCCCAGAATTTTGCCAGCATCCCTTTGGCCTTCATCATGGATCGGGCCATGCCGACCACTGTCTGGTTCCGTCGCTCCACCACGCCATTCTGCTGTGGCGAGTACGGTGCGGTGTGATGTTGCCCCACACCTTGATCCGCGCAGTACGTAGCAAACTCCACCGAAGTGAATTCGGCACCCCGATCAGTCCTCAGTACACGGAGCTTCTTGCCGCTCTTGGCCTTCGCGTGCGTCTTGAACTTCTTGATCGCCACCGCCGCTTCATCCTTGCTCGTCAGGAGTTGCAGCCACATGTAGCGACTGCAATCGTCCACGAGTAGGAGGAAGTACTGCCGACCACCGCATGTAGCAGGAGTGATCGGCCCGCAGAGGTCGCCGTGAACTAGCTCGAGAGCTTCCTTCGCGCGATACTTGGCCGCCTTTGGGAAAGGTATCCTCCTCTGCTTCTCGGCCAGGCAGCTGTCACACAGCTCGCCTCCGTATTTGATGTGGGGTAGCCCTCGGACCATCTTCCCCAGCCGACCAAGCACATCGAAGCTGAGATGTCTGAACCGGGCATGCCACATCCACGGTTCCTCGAAGTGCCTTGCCGCCAGGCAAACCGGCTGCTCTACCTTCAGGTCGAGCAGGTACAACCGGTTCAGGGACCTCTTCACCTTGGCGAGAAGTCGCTGCTCCCGGTCTCTAATCCTTAGAACGCCGTCCTTGATCAGAACCTCTCTACCGCGCTCATCCAGCTGACCAATGCTGATGATGCTGGAACGCAACTGCGGGATGTAATATACATCTGTTAGCGCGCGGTGCTCCCCATTCTGGCATCTAAAGATGATGGTGCCGCGCCCTTGGATAGCCACCCTTGAGCTGTCACCAAACTTCACCGTATCGATAACATCGCCGTCGAGCTCAGAGAAGGAGTCCTTGGAGCCTGTCATGTGGTTACTGGCACCAGAGTCCAGATACCACCGCTGCTCCTGGTCGACGCCCACATGCCGAAGATGGACTTGGGCGCGTGGTTCGTCGAGGTTGACGGTCTTCAGGGCCTTGCTAGATCCTTCCACCGTCGTCGCCTCTTCCCTCTCCATGGCCTTGACGTCGTGCAGTGAACAGAACGTCGCCATAAGGATAGTGGCCTCATCCTCATCATCGGCTTTCGCTAGGTGAGCCTGAGCCTTCTTTTCCTTCTTGCGATTTGGGCACTCCCTTGCCCAATGGCCCATCTTCCCGCAACACCGACAGGCGTTGGAGTCGATTTGCTTCTTCTCCGAAGAAGCCCTGCCGTGATGTTTGCCGTTGCCACCACGACTGGAGGAGGCTGCCTTCCCAGAGTTTCGCCGAGCAGCCCACTCCTCTTTCGTCAGTAGGAGTTTCCCACTGTCCTTCGTTACTGTCACCTGCTCCAGGCGCTCGTCCACCGCCCGCAGACGGCCTACCACATCCTCGATGGTGAGGGTGGACAAGTCCAGCATCGTCTCTATGGAGAGAGCGATCTGGATGTACTTTGCCGGCACGGAGTAGAGGAATTTGGAGACCGCCTCCTCTTCATCGATGGTGACGCCGTAGCTCTTTAGCTTGCTGATGAGCGTCTGCAGGCGGAGGGAAAAGTCCTCTACTGTTTCACCATCCTTGAACTTGAGGTTTGCATACTCCTGCTTCAGAAGCTGGGCCATTGCCTTCTTTGCGCGATCGGAACCGACGCGCATCGCCACAATGGCCTCCCACGCCTCCTTAGCTGAGCTCTTCGTCCCCAACGGTTCCCTATACTCCGCCGGTATAGCAGCGAGGATAGCCTCCAACGCTGACATGTCGTCTTCTTCCATGTCGGTGCTCTTGTCAACAACATTTCAGAGCCGTCGGGCTCTGAGCTTGACCTTCATGGTCACCGACCACTCTTCATAGTTAGTGCGAGTCAGCGTCGGCCAAGTGGTGCCGCTGACCTCCCGCACCATGCGGACAACTACCTCCGGTAGTGGCTGGGCAGCTATGACAGTGCCACTGCCATCGCCCAACTCCAAACCGCCTGTCCTCACCATTGGTTAGAATGACGACGGCGCTTGTACGGCTCCGATACCACTTGTTGGCCCACGGGATCACCGTCTGACGATAGTGAACTAGTCTCCGACCACTAGTCTCCTAGACCAGACCACTAGTCTCCTAGACTAGACCACTAGTCTCCCAGACCAGACCGCTAGTCTCCAGACCAGACCACTAGTCTCCCAGACCAGACCGCTAGTCTCCCAGACCACTACACCGGTTCTGTCCGTACCCACACACTACGGATCGAGCTAGAAGAAGAAGGGAGAACAGAGCAAGCACGCACAATACAAGACAACAACGTTGGCCGAAGCCCTGTCTGTGTGATGGCAAATTTGAGCTCTCTTTACTGAGTTGCCATACATGTCTATTTATACAACTCTAGCTATCTAGTCCATGTGCAGCGCGCATGCTGGCACAATAACTAGATAACCTGACAGGGCTGACTCTACGCCGGCCACTGCCTGTTCCTATAGTGCTGTAGGTGAGCCATGCGGCGCCTGCACCAACAGCGACTACTGTATCACACCAGGGGGCAAAGTCGGCGCCGCCTTCATCTGCTGTGTTCACACAAGGTGGCAGTAGATTAGCTAACATACCATTCATACAAGATTCACATGGTTGCTGAAATCCAAACTAGGAATGTTATACACACACAACAATAAAGCACATTGAGAAAAACAGGTAGGAACAACATACTTTCCAGAAGTGTTCCCGCATCCAAGTTACTGAACACAAATATTTAGTTGGAGTCAATGTTATCTTACCTGCTGCTTGTACAGAGACAGAGGAACATAGGCCGCCTCCTTCCTAAAATGGTGAGAGACATGATTACAGTCACAAAGACCAAACTCAGAACCTCACGTTAATGGGCCACGAGCATGCGAACTTGAATCCCATATGCGCCAGCAAGGTAGCAACATACAGTAGATGATTTGAAACAATAACACATAGATAGCAGGGCAAAATAAGTGGGAAAACCACACAGATAGCAGGGCTAAATCAGTGGCAAAACCTGGGCACGAACTAATTTTAACCACATACTACACATTGTTCGAGTCTGCACATTGCTTTTTTACTAAAGTGATGATGCAATCAGTAATCAAACAATAAAGCACATAGTTGCTAATTGGGAGTTGTGAAAAAACATACTCAACTTCCCCATAATATTCCCAATCTGGTTAGCTTGCAACTGCGTAGCTTGTGTCATGCTAATCACTCGAACTATATGCTCTCCTTACTGAACTGGACTGCAAGAAGAAAAAGAAACAGATCAGAATTTGGTAGGGAAAAAGAGCCATTATCTATACTACTTGTGATTAATGGACAGAGAGAATATTCATAGGAAGAATTCTGCTTATTTGCAACCTACTGCATTTATCATTATGAATACTACTTGTGATTACCAGCAAGAATTCTTGGACAACTTTATTAGTACTATACTTGCATGGACTCATTGCCCCAACTTAATGAAATTTAATGAGATTATATGAGATAGTCTGCAATTCTATCGACTTTGCTTGTCACAAGCTTGGGATCTTCCTCTTTTTCCTCCTTATCTCGAGTAATCGCCTTAGAAACAAGCCTACCATCTAAAAGCTGCTCCTAAACAATTTGCCGAGGCTATCGGTCATCTAGTACAATAATAAAACAATGCTCTTTGCTTATCTAGCTAACCAAAGCGTATCCACATATGTAGAGCTACTATCAGACCACTATATGCACTTTGTAATAAATGGTCGAATCATATGGAAATATTGTTCTTAATGAACAAATAGTAACAAATGAAATGTCAAGTAACCTATGTGCACTATCGCTACCTATGTGCACTAACCGAATGTCGAAGAAATATCCGAATCTTCATATCACGAAAATAGAGCCATGGAATGCGAGATCAACAGGGAACTCGTGAGATCGACTCGAGGAACGAACGGATGGGGCGAGGCTTTTTACAAATGCATAATCGCCTTGCGTTAAATTCGGACTAGGAGAACAGGTGGAACAACCAAAATCAGGTCGGAACTAGGAACTAGAGCAATCCCTTACCTCTGGAGCCGGCTCATCGGCTTGTGCGAGAACGCAGAGTAGGTAGAAGCCCCTTACCTCTGGAGCCGGCTGAAGGAAGAGGACGTGAGGAGAAGGGGGCTAGGGAAGAGGAGGTAGATGCCCCAACGGCCCAACCAGCCAGCTCCTGCACCCCGGACGCCCTCCGTGCAGCTCAGGCCGCCAATCCCACGGATCCAGCCGCTAGGACCTCAGATCCGGTCGCCACCTGCCACCGTGCTTGCAGGACCGCAATCCGGTCGTCATCGCGCGGAAACAGCCGCCCGGAGCAGCCACCACCGGATCCGGCCGACGAGCATGCGGATCCGGCCACCCCGGCGCTGAAACGGTAGATGGCCACAACGAAGCAGGTCGACAGATCGAACTGCAGTCACCGAGAGGAGGAGGGAGAAAGAGGATGCGAGAGAGCAGTCATCGCCGCGCCCCTGCAGCGCAAGGGGGGAGGGCGCGCGAGGGGGGAGAGGCGTGGAGGAAGAGGAGGACGGCTGTGGCGTCGCTGGCCCGCTCACACGAGCCACCGTCACCCTGGCCGCTGCTCGCGTCGGGAGGGGGAGAGAGCGTAGAGGAGAGAGAGAGGGAAGGGGAAGAGAAGCTGGAGAATTTTTTTTGACTGTGCTCTACAATATATAGTCAGAGGCATTTGTAGGGGCGGCTGGTGATTGAGCCGCCCCTACAAATAGAAACACCGGGGGCGGCTGGTGAGTGAGCCGTCCCTATAAATCAGACCCATTTGTAGGGGCGACTCGTATCACCAGCCGCCCCTGCTGTTCCATTTGTAGGGGCGGCTGGTCTCTGGGCTCCCGAGCACGCCACTGTAGGGGCAGCTCCAACACCAGCCGCCCCTAAAAAAAATTTGTCCCGTTGCTACAAACCGTTTTTCACATAGTGCTATTATTTAACTTATAGCATACTCTTCAACTCACTTCCCTACAATAGAAATGTAATATATAAGCATGTCCCTTGTATGCCTAACAATAAATATACAAATATATTCTATGTATAACTATATTAGCTTAATTAATCTATGTCTAAATTGTAATTATTAGAATGAATTCAATTCCAAGGATCCAAATGGGCCCTCGGGAATATTCTAGGAATCGTATTTATCCTCGATGTGATAGCTAACAATCATGTATCTACAAACTAATATACCAACTAGACTAGAGTGCGGGTAAAAGATATGTATGATATGGGTAGGGATGAAAACGGTACGGATATTTTCCGATCGTATTCGAGTCCGAATCCGTTTAGAGGGGTTCAGATCTGTCCGTATCCGAGTTCGGATATTCAACATCCGATACCGTATCTGTATCCGAATACTCAAATCGCATATTTATGATGTCGACATCTAATCGTATCCTATCCGGCATGGCTGATACTATCCGTATTCGAATCCGAATCCGACTAAAAATGTGAAAACAAATATAATATCAGTGATATCCGTTCGTATCCGATCCGTTTTCATCCCTAGATATGGGTAATGACACACACACACACAGGAGAAGTCCAAGCATAAAGATAATAAGCAGTCTAGCTAGCAGGGAGGACACCGAGTGAGCACAAGGTTTCCAATGATTCAAACTTTACTTCTATGGTTCTATCTTAATCACACAATTGCAACATAGATTGATACCTTAAGACATGTATGCTAGGCTGTTGGTAAGACAATAGGAGATATAACCCCTACCCTAAGCAGTTACCTTTTTATAGAGGCCTTACCATTTTAACAACTTGCCTAACAACACGCAGTGGAATATAGAGACTAGACAGGGCTATCACCACCTGCTAGCTACCACAAACAATCCATGCGACAAGCGATAACCAAAGGCAAGATAGTGTATAAGGACCATGCTTACACCTTCTCTCACTACTCTAATTGTGATCACACCGGCCGACTAGAGCACCCTATTACAGGCAATGATCGCAATACATACATGGTTACAGGATTTCAATCTAGTATATAACAATTATATGCTAAGATAAACCATAACAACAATATAGCAAGTATAGTGTTGCACAAAGCATAAGCTAAGTAAAGTAGAGTAGCAATATATTGAATAAAGTCTTACAAAGAGAGAACGGAATACAAGACCATACCACCAGATCAGGAAACCAGCGACTAAGCTCACTACTCACTCTAACTCCCAACTATACTAGAACTACTACATCTTGATAGAGTGGAGAGGCTTTCTTTCTTGTGGTGTGTCTTGAGAGTGAGGGTTACCCCTCTATTTATAGTGGAGAGGTGGAGTAGGGGGCTACTCCAATCCCATGCCATCAATCCATGTGCTCTCCGTCCCCTCTATTGGATCAAACCGTCTTAAGATCAAGGATTGAGAGCATTTGAGCATGTGCTTCTTTGCATGGAGGCATGCAAATGGCGGTGGAGCTAGGGGGTGGTCACCCCACCACCTAGGGGGGTCGACCCCCCCCCCTATGATAGGTGGGGCCACTCCCCTCCTCCTAGAAGCTAGGCCGACTTATCATGAGAGGGTGCGGATGCTTGGATATGCTTGTCACATTGGTTATCTTGCCATGATGAGTCATTGATCTATGTGCCTTGATCGTGAGCCATCGAGAGAATGCACAAAGTTGATCCAAGGGTGGAGAATCACTTTGGGGCATGTCGCATGGATCATGGGGTCTTTGCAAGGTGGTAGGCCCCATAGGGGGGGGGGGTTGGCCGACCCCCTATGGTGGGTCCCACAGGCTCGTTTGTCCCCATTTGTCCCCATACTTGATGGACATGTGGAACTTGTTGTTTGATTAAATATGCTCATGGTATGCTCATCTTCCTTTTATTCTGAGTCTGTTGACGGTGTTTCCAGTATGCAAAATTATGACATTTTCACCGCCAACACTTGCTAGGACAGGATATTTGCAAGGCGGTAATTGGGTTCCTCAATGGGGGAGATATGGCAGCAGTTGTCAATGACACCATCCTCATTCTCATCGCCAAGGTAGAAAATCCGCAAGAATTAACATAATTTAGACCAACTTCTTTATGCAATGTTTTGTATAAGATTTGTTCAAAGTTAATTGCCAACCACCTTAGGCTGGTTCTTGATGGAGTTATCTCCAAAGAATAGTCAGCATTTGTGCCGGGATGGCTTATTACTGACAATGTGTTGGTGGCCTACGAGAATATTCATTACTTGAAAAGAAAGAAAGGCAAGACAAGTGCTTGTGCAGTGGAACTCGACACGGCGAAAGCCTATGATCGAGTGGAATAGTGTTATCTCCGCTGTATTATGCTTAAGCTGGGCTTCAGTGTAAACCTTGTGCGTTTGATTATGAAGTGCGTAGAAACCATGAGGTTGTTGGCAAGAGTGAATGGGCGCTTGTCACCTGTATTCACTCCTTGAGGCATTCGACGAGGAGACCCAATGTCTCTGTATCTGTTTCTATTATGTGTAGAAGGCCTCTGAAGCATGCTAAAATTTTTAGCATGCTCAGTGGCACCGCCAAGGAGGTCTTGATTAAATCAGTGGCATAGACAGCAGCCACATATCCGATGAGTTGCTTCACTCCTTCAGCGAGAACAAGTAAGAAAATGACTAGGGCCATCTCAAACTACTAGTGGGGTGGTTTAGCAGATAGCCGAGCCATCCATTGGAGGTATTGGCAGGACCTTACCCTCCCAAAATGCCGAGGAGGTATGGGCTTTAGAGACATAATACACTTCAATGTGGCCATGCTAGGGAAGCAAGGTTGGCGGCTAATGACAACCTCTGAGTCTTTGTGCGTGCGGGTAATCACATGGAAGTACTACCTCAATGGAGATTTCCTGTCAGCTACAAATAAGCGGAACTCATCCCATACTTGGCGTGATATCTTGTTAGGCAAGAAGGCCTTGCAATGCAGGCTGATGTGCCTCATTGGCAACGGTGAATCAATGAAAATTTGGCATGATCGCTTGATTCTAGGAGCAGTTGGTGGTAGGCCAATTTGCCCTAAGCCTGGTGCGTCGGCAGTATAGGTTACTGAACTCCTATATGCGAATGGACTATCTTGGAATGATGAGGTTCTAGAGAGCAACTTGCTGCATTCGGATGCACACGTGGTCAGAAGAATTCCACTAGGGAGAAGGCAGGAGGATTTTTAGGACTGGTCGGGGGAACGCCATGACATATACTCGGTATGTTCAGCCTATCGTCTACTGGTGGAGCAGGAGGTGCAGGAGTCTATCATGGAGCAAGCGCGACATTCCACTCGGCCACTCTCAATGATCCCCACTGGCAACGATTATGGAGATGCAAAGTGCCACCAAAGATAAAGGTCTTTTGGTGGGGAGTATCCCATGACTTTATAACATGTAAGAGCAAATCTCCATCATCGACATATCGAGCAAATATAGGAGTGTGCGGCTTTTGTGGCAATTGTGAGGAGTCGATGTATCATGCATTGACACAATGTACGTTTGCTATCAGTTTTTGGAAAAGTTCTAATCTCCCGTGGCTATCAAAGTCCCCAAGCTAAACCTGATGAAAACCTGGACAAGGGACTTGTTGGACACCTCTTGCTGTAAGGATGGAGACTGAGAAGTGATCTTGTGTGGTATGTGGTGGCTTTGGAACTCCAGTAATGATCGACGATACTAAAAATTACCGATCGAACCAAGGCTGGCGGTGGACTAGGCGCTGGAGGCATGCTTCCACCTATCAGCTAGTTCCCAAACTCCAGAAGATGGGAGATGATCAGCACTGGAAGAAAAGAGATGGAGGAAACCCGATGAAGGCTTCTTCAAAGTCAACATAGATGGCGCTTTTGTGCAGGACTCATGTGTGGGAGCAGTTGGAGCAGTGGTGCGCTGCAGCTCAGGTCAACTACGGGTGGCCTCTGCACGACGGCTCAGCTCAGTTAGATCGGCTCTATTAGCTGAAGCAGAGGCACTCAAGGAATGGGTTCGTCTAATTCCGGCAGGCACTCAAGACCATAGGTGCTGGTTTCTCTTTGGAAGAACAGAGGTATACACCGTTCAGAAATTATGACAATTCTGAATGAGGTGGAAGAGTTGGTGGTGAGCTTCACGTCTTTCAGACTGGTGCTACAACCGTTGTTACAATTGAACAATGACCTTGCTTGGAAGACCTTCTATGGGAAGCGCTTCTCTAAGAAGTTGTATAAATAGAGTAAAAGTGTGATCAGAATAAGCAGGTTTGATTTTGGTTCTTCTTTTTAGTACAAGTGGAGGATGTGAGAATAAGCGTGGCTACAAAAAATTACAAAAAAGTGCATTGTTTGGCTGTTAATTTCAGCTTAGGGATTTTTGACACGACTGAGTCCGGCCATCCATAATATGGCCCCAACGAAGAAGTACGGAGGACCTGGAGCCAATTTTGTACTGAGAAGCTGCGGCCATGAAAACGTGATTCTCTCTTGGCACAAATTATAACAGAAGTGACATTGGAGTCATTTTTGCCAAAAGTTTTTCAAACGGCTTTTAGCTCCACCACTAGAGGAGTCAGAGCTGAAGGCCTTTTTGGAAGAGCCAAAGTCGTGCAAATTGGTCCTTATTTTAACCATAAGTAGCTTATAAGATGCACCAAATCCCGAGTTTTCAAACCCGAGAACATATGATTAGCATTGGGACTATTTGTGCTTAATTATTGAAATGACACAATATACATGGTCGAGGTTTCCATAGTAGGGGTGGTGACCAGAGTTTCTGCAGTTTTTCACGCTAAGAAAGCTTGGGTGCTAGTAGTGCCATTTAGCCTGCAACAGCGATTTTTTTTAACACTTTTTGTAAACTAATTTTATATCTAACACTGTTTTATTTTTTTTCAAAACTAACACTTTTGGCCGCGTCTATTTCGCTAGCGCGGCGAAATGCCTGTGCCACACCATGCATGGTGGCGCGGCGAGAGGGATGACGTGACGACGACCGAGGCGCTGACTGGTGACGTGGCAGGGTCTGCCGCGCCACCGATCTTGGCGCGCCGCCACCGCGCCATCCCTCACGGCGCGGCAAGAGAGGCCAGGAGAAGTCGACGCCTAGGAGGCCAGGAGAGGGCGACGCAACGTTTGCACTCCGGAGACTGCAGACGCTCCTCGTGAGCGCCCCATGGTTGGGTCCACATGTCAGATCTCGTGTACGTGTTGCCATAAAGAAAGACACAACGTTCGGTCAGATTCCTGATGACCATAAATAAGGGGGTGTTTGGTTCCACGGACTAAATTTTAGTCCCTGACATATCGGATGTTTGACACTAATTTGGAGTATTAAATATAGACTAATTACAAAACTAACTGCACAGATTGAGACTAATTTGTGAGACCAATCTATTAAGCCTAATTAGTCCATAATTTGACATGGGGTGCTGCAGTAAATATGTGCTAATGATGGATTAATTAGGCTTAATAGATTCATCTCGTAAATTAGTCTCCATCTGTGTAATTAGTTTTATAATTAACTCATGTTTAGTCCTCCTAATTAGCATCCAAACATTACATGTGACAGGGACTAAACTTTAGTCTTTGGAACCAAACACACCCTAAGAAACATGGACCACGACGCCTGCTCAACCATGTGGCCACAACTGCTAGCGCTTGCTGCAGGTCTGACGAGGCGACGCCTCCCTCGTGAATCATGATGGTGGTCATCTGTGTACACACAGACGCTCGCTCGTGATGCACATAACCTGACCATCTGTGTTCATCCCGTATGTGAGCATGAACGATCACTGCTCATATATAGTTGCTCCTCCTTAAATCCTGTCCTCCACTACTCATAATATAATATAATATGTCCTCCACCGCTGCTCCAACGGGGGGCTCATCGGTGCTTGGGCCAAGCCATGCTATGACCATCACATGGATTCATCACTATTATATTATATTATAAGCAGTGAAGGACAGGATTATAGGAGGAGCAACTATATATGAGCAGTGATCGTTCGTGCTCGTATATGGGATGGACACAGATGGTCAGGTCATGTGCATCACGAGCGAGCGTCTCTGTGTGTGTACACGGATGACCACCATCACGATTCACGAGGGAGGCGCCGTTCGCCGTAGCCGCAAAGAAGCGCCAGCAGCCAGGCCACATGGTTGAGCAGCGTCGAGTCCATGTTGTTTTATTTATGGTCACTAGAGAATCGACCGAACGCCGCGCCTTTCTTTATGGCGACACGATATGGGATCGACACACGGACCCAGCCATGGGCGCCACGAGGAGCGCTCTGTAGTCTCCGGAGTGCGACGCGCAGGCCGCCCCTCTCCCGGCCTCCTAGGCGCCGATTTCTCCTCGCCTCTCGCCGCCGCAAGGCCAGTGAGGGGGATGGCGCAAGCGCTGCAGTGTCAAGATCGGTGGCGCGCGCAGCACTCGCCACGCCACCGCTCCGCACACCCGGTCGTCGCCACGTTATCCCTCTCGCCGCGCTAGAGAAATAGGCGTGGCCAAAATTGTTAGTTTTGGAAAAAAAAATAAAACAGTGTTAAATTTAAAATTAGTTTTAAAAAGTGTTAAAAAAATTGCATTAGCCGCTATACTAGCCTTCAATTAGCATAGCTACTAAATTATGAACCCTCAAAACTAGCCTGGCCCAAGAAGGAAATGGGCCCAACTGGACCAAAGACGATACGTAACCCTAGTCACCACTCATCTCTCCCCTGTCTCCACTCTATCCTATCGAGCGCTCACTCTCCAGCTCCGCAGAAAAGAGGAGGCGGCAGCAGTGACTGGCTGCGGGCCAGCAGCTTCGAGACTCGAGAGGAGAGACCGGCGGCGGCGTGCGGAGGCGACCGGTGGCGGCGGCGGCTCTAAGCGGAGCGACTAATAATCGTTGGCGGCGGCGTTTGGTAGCTGAGCAGCGTCGTGGAGGCAGAGCATTGAAGCAGCAGCATCAATGCCGCCACCATGGCACAACAATCTTGCAAAGCTTCTTGCTCAATGCTCTGTTTGTTTCCTGAATAATGTAATTTTGTGAATCCGATGTTTCAATATTATGTTATGAACCTGAATGATGTACTCCTATGAACCTGTGATGTACTCCTATCAGTCGGTTATGGATCAATTAGTAATGGTAACCCAGTTATGCCATGGTCATGTGTTTTTTTTATTTATTTTTTTCAAAAACAGCTAAATAGCTTAACTGCAGCTATCTCCGGCTATAGCTGCACTTAGCTATTGAGGAGGCCAGCAGCTAAAAGACTTAGCCGGAGATTTAAAACCTTAAGAAATAGAGGCAAAGAAACATGTTTTATTTTATTATGGACCAGGAGTGATGTCCCGACAATTACAAATAAGGCCGTAATTTGGACTTCGGAGTAGTGTAACAAGAGGATGTATGACATGGAGTCCTACGTGGACTCTATCCGTGTGGGTACATGTTGTTGTTGGTTCGGTCAGGCTCGTTACCGACTGAGAGAGACGTATACAAACCTATATGTACGTAGAATAAGATACATTATATATCAGGGGATACCGGATAGTACGTGGTAGCTAGTTGGACGACGCAACTCAGGTCGATGAAGCTCTGTAACTGAACACGACTGCTTATGCCCTTTCAACAATTTTGGGAAGCGGCACAGGGTAGCGGTGGATGCATCCGGCCCAGGCCAGGGTCCGCTGCCGGTGTCCGCCGTGGGCTTGACGCACTCCCACACGACGCTGCTGCAGTCTATACCCGGGCTGAAGGAGATCATGCACAGTCGGTCACCCTTCTTCATCCAGCGCTTGGCCTCGATGTAGTCGAGCTCGTACAGCAGGGAGCTGCTGGCCATGTTCCCGAAGCGGTGCAGCGTCATGTGCGACGCCTCCATGTCGCGGTCCGAGAGGCCTAGCCCCCGCTGCACCTCGTACAGCACCCTGCGCCCGCCCGGGTGGATACAGAAGTGCTGGAACACCTTGCCGAAGGACGGGCGGTAGTAGCGGCGCCCCTCCTTTGTCCCTGCACTAAAGAGCCTGTTTCTGACGATGGAGAGCGCTACCCGGAGGAGCTCGGAGACAGGCAGCACGGCGGGGCCGAACGCCGTGATGTGGCCCTTGAGCGCGTTCGCGGCGACGACGGGAAGGTCCTTGGAGAGCTTGATGCCCGTGATCCCCTCGTCGTCTTCCTCCTGGAACGCGCACCGGTAGTCACTGTCCCGCGCGGCGGTCAGCGTGCGCACGATGGGGCCGAGCCTGAAACGGGCGCGCTCGGGCGAGTTGGTCATGATCATGGCGGCCGCGCCCATGCGGAACAGCACATTGGGCACCAGCATCTCCCGTTTGGTTCCGGTGTAGAGCATGGACGAGAGGATCTCCGTGGCTATGACCAGGACGTGCCTCCCCGGCGGCGCCACCCGCAAGAGGTTCCTGGCGAGGCCGATAGCTATGAGCGCGCCGCTGCACCCCATCCCGGATAGGTTCACGCTCTGCACGTCGTCGCGGAGCTTGTACCTGTTCACCACGACGTCGGCGAACACCGGCGTCACCGTGGTGAAGCTGCACGCGACGATGACCGCGTCGATGTCCTCGGGGTTCAGCTTGCTCCTGTCCAACGCCTTGTCGACGGCGGAGAAGATCACCAGCTCGGCTTCCTGCCGGGACGCCTCGATGCTGCGGTCGGGCGGGATGCAGCAGAACGAGTCCGGTACGCTCGTCTCCTCGCCGATCGCGGACTTCTGGTGCAGCCGGACCATGAAGCTCAGGCTCTCCTCGTCGATGAGTTTGTTCATCAGGCGTCCATGCTCCAGGGCCGTCGCGAACGGGACCCTGTGCCGTGGCTCGCCCAGGAAGCAGCCATAGTCCACGAGGTACACCTCCCGCGCCCGGTGAAGGCGCCACAGCATGGCCAAACCGGCCCCCAGGATCACTAGCATCAGGACGTGAACCGGAAGCAATCCGGCGATCACGCCATTGCTAAACGTCCATGATGCACTCTCAAGCATAGCGGCAGCAGGTGCCACCGCCATATATATGGTGGTGTGCACCACGTACGTTATTCTATGCACGACGTCGCTTCACTCTATGCCAGCAACTACTCTGCTGCATCCATATGTGACTATGTGAGGGTGTGGTGGGAGTGAGTATTTATAGGGCCGGGAAAGCCAATGGTAGCATATACAAATTAACTATAAAAGGGACGAGTTTAGTTGGGAGTTGGCAAATAAAGTTACGTGCAACTATATCAATGAATGCAGACACAGATGCTTCAACCCCGCCCCGAAAACTCCAAACGGCGACGGCAATGCGGCCGCCTAGCTACCCTATTCCGCACCGTCAAATTTGCTTCAAGATTCGCGCGCCGGTCAACTGTCCTTCCCACCCCTCCCTTTCCCTCCAGCTGTCAGACTATTACCGTCACTATGGCAAGGACACACGGCTACAGCGAATGCAGTTGTTAGTCTCACTCTCTCCTCCTGCCTGCCTCATCATACAGCAACAATTAGACCGCCCTAGCGCGAGATCTGCAGTAGACACATCTTTCACAAGTCAGGAACAAATGAACCAATCCATCCATCCATCCATGATCCATCTTCCGGCGGGGACCTTGGCTCCCAGTCAGTGTGTGGCTAGCTCCGGCTGGGTATCAGAGGGCTCATGATCCGGACGCGGTCATCTTCAGGTCCCCAGACGACAGCGTCCTGGACACCTCCGCCATCGGCTGCTGCGCAGGGGATGCCCAGCTCTGGTCCGCGCCGTAGGCTCCTCCTGAGGTCATCCCTCTCTGGGCCGCAGAGCTCTGCTGCCCTTGCTCGCTGCTGTGGGTGTCCGCGCTTGAGATCGGGACCGCGCGCGGGAGGCGTCTGAGGGACGGTGGCAGGCGCCACGTCCACTCGCGGCTTCTTGTTCTTCTGCTCCATCTGGTAGCTTGGCAGGAAGCTCCCGACCACAATCTGCGAAATGGACTCTTGACTGTCAGTTACACTTTGAGCTTATTTAGGCAACAGACAGACTATAGTTATTAGAAGGATAGATGGAACAATTCTGGTCATAGACTGCACACGGCATGCAGTTTTGCTAGTTCAGCTGTACAATTGAGCTTTATACTAATAGGCAGGCATTCAGATCTTGAAAAGCGGGCAAGCAAGCGCATACCTGAACAGGACTTGCTGCCACCAGCAGGCCGGCAACTCCTCCACCGACAACACGACCGTCTGGGCTCGCAAGAGACACGCTCATCCCACCTGATCGACTTCGTGTTCCGCTGTTTTCAGTTGGCATAAAGGACCCAGACAATTACCATCTCTTTAGTGGTTCCGCTATCTCCGGCTATAGATTCCCCACCAGCGCTGTTGTGCCCTCGTACAGGTTCCAGTTGACGCTCGCTGCCATATTAAGATAGTGCGCCATTGCTATTCTAGGCATCCCCGCGCATGTGCAGGACCTCTTCCCTCGCCTGGCAAAAACCCACACGCCGCCAGGAACGTTTCCCATGGGTCCAATTTTTTACTATTTTAGGAGTTATGTTTTGGAAACGGCTGGAGAAACCCTTCTTTGTTGCTTTCACTTATTTTTGGAGACTCGGAAAACTCAAGGATTTGGGGAACACTTAGAGATGCTCTTACAACACTGCATTTCCCAAACTTACCTGCTGGTTACAGTTCAATTTAGTCGGCTTCCACGCATACACAATGGAAGTGTAAATCCTCTCCATCCCAAAGTTCGAATCGTCTGCATCCCAAAAGTATGCACTGTCTACCCGTCATTCATTTTTGAGTCACTAGATTTCCTCCATCTCTCCAAGTGTTATTGTTGACATATAGGAGGATGACCTTCATTTCCCCCTCATAGTTAGCATTTGGTACATGATGTTAAATTTCTGCGGCCTACTAGCATCTCCTGTTGAAACATAAAAATAGGATTTCATCTGTTAGGTATACATTTGCAGAACATGACTATATATAGATTTCTTTCATTTCAGAATTCTTGCCTGAGTTAGTATCCTTGTGAGGATGGTCCCGTCGAAGTACCTAGCATAAAACACTGTGTTGTTGTTGCAAATGAAAAAAACAGGTCTGTTAATGTTTACCAAGTTTGTTTGTATTTATTTGTGCTCTTAAATTACTATACTCACCTATCACAACTTGATGCAGTATAACAATTTTATTAAAATTTTTACATCTTAAATATGCATACTACCTGAAAGCAATTCCAGTTTAAAGATAACAGAATCGACAGACCTATATCACCAATAACAATTGGAAATACCACACTGGATAAACAAACTCAATAGATCAGAAATGAACAGTTCTACAGTACAAATGCAGCACTCACATTGAACAAAACAATTACATCTACATCCAAAAAAATTTAGTTTTATCTATTCAAAATTGGCAGTACAAAATGAACATAAAAATATTAGCTAACACTCTAAACCTAACCCCCCCCTCCCCAACAAAAAAAATAGGAGTTGAGAAAACTTATTCTAACATATTAAGTCATCATAGCATAAACTTAGTCTAAGTGGCATATGAAGTTATTGTGCATTTATTCACACTGATTCATAACTCATTCTACTAAAAATCATATCAATTTGTTTCCAAGAAACAAACATTATGAACATCTGATAGAACATAAGAAGATTCTAAAAGACTCAGCTGATTTCCAAAAATCACTAGCAGAAAAAAAGGTAACTAATAGATTAGAGGATCCGAAGAAAAAAATAAAATTTCATGTTGAATAATTATTAGCAGTACCAAAAAAAGGAACAGGATTATGCAACAAAATAATCTGGTTGCAACAAATGCAGCATGTCTACAACCTAGAAGAACTAATGTGCTTATAAAAGTGCCACTCTAAATTTAGGAAAAATACTGGACATTTTAGGCAGTATAAGAATATTATAAAAACTTTGAGATCTTAAATATACGAGCTACCTGAAAGCAATATCAATTTAAAAAAAAAATCAGAACTGATAGACTTCTGTCACCAATAAGAACTAAAAATTCCACGCTGAATAAAAAATCTCATTATAACTAAAATGAACAGTTCTACCCTACAAAAGCAGCATTCTTCAGATGCAACAAAATAAGCACATCTAAAACCTCCAAAATCTATTTTTAACTCTAAAAGTGGAAGTATAAAATGAACATGAATACTGAACAAATTCCTGAGTATAAGAAGTTTTAAAAAACTTTTAGATACTATATAAGTAACAACTAAAACCCATTACATCTTCAGAACTGGTATAAACCTACCCCACTCCTTGCCAAAAAAAGTGGAAAACTCGTACAGGCATTAGATCTAGCTAAGAGCAAATGGCTTATAAACTCGTAGCAGCACCCAGATCTAACAAATGTAGAAGATGTGCACATAGACCAATTAATTTTACCTGCAAATTTGACCCAATGATGCAGTGTGCTTGCTGAGGAGCCACCGCTGTCCTTGGCAGTCGAGTGAGTCGAAAAGATTAGGGTTGCAGGCGAAGGTTCAGGCGGAGCAACAGCATCTTCAGGTACATTATTATCTTCTCCATCCATGGTTTATGGAGAAGACGACCTTCGCATCCGACGGAGAGGGAGATCTAGACAACCGAGAGAGGTAGAGAGAAGACAGATCTGGAAGGAGACACTGAGAAAGAGAGAGTATTGATAGCCGTTCTTGAGCAGGAGAAAGTAAGATAGTGTCAAAGGTGGAAGAGAGTCAGCTGCAGTAGTAATGGAAGGAACGGAATCGAAGTAAGCAATGGAATGCAAGTATGGAAAGGAGAAAGAGAATAGAAGGTGGGAAAGATGGCAAGGGAGTGCCAGCTCAGAAGTATTAGAATGGAACCTGGGAATAGGTGTGTTGAACCCACAGTTGACTGCCGCGAATCTTGAAGTAGTACGAGCCACGAGATAAGGTTGGTGGCCGCCAACCATTGTGGAAAAACTAGGTTGAACCCCGGCCCTAAGGGCATCCGCAAAGGGCCATTAAGCTCTCTAGGAGAGTCTCTAAAACAAGTGTCTGTGCTACTGCAGAGAAGATTTTTAGAGACATAGGTTTTTTATTTTTATAGAATTGAGCAAGTCGACCACTTCTATCAAATAGTCTATGCTAATGACCATTTACAGTGACAGTAGGCATAGACAACCTCTCTCTACCACTGCAATACACACGCATTTATGATCACTTTATGTAGAATGTTGGATGCTATTGTTTTGTATCAGTATTTTGTAATCTTGTATTAAATATTTTTAACTATATTGTTTTAGATCTTGTCGAGCACTACAATTTTAATAATGGGTGTATATATCTCCATCCGAGATAGTTTGAATTTCTAAAAAATGAATATCAAAATCCATGAATTTTGAAATGAATATTTTCGAAAAATGTCTTCAAATAATAAACTTTGTCAACTGCAAAGTTGTAGATTGCATTGACAACTTCAACTTTGTTATACATCATGTCAACATCCAATGTTATTTGAATTTATAAATTTTAGATTTCAAAATCTTAGAGCTTAAAACAATTTTTTGGGATTGTAAACAAATTCAAATAAAAAATTTATCAACTACAAAGTTGTAGATCATATCGTGATCTATTAATTTTGTATAAAGTTTGCCTTTTTGTCAAAGTTCATGTGAAAAAGTTATGGTTTTTTAGACAACTATTTCGAGAGACATGCTCTTAAAATGGTCGACTCTGTTAATCAATTTATAGAAGGACTCTTAGAATGCCCGCATCTGTAAATATTCATTTTCAAACACGAGCATCTTAAGATAATTGTCTCAGCTAATCGATTAACAAAGGCAGACACTTTAGGATGCCCCTCTCTATTAATAGTCGATTAACAAAGGTGGTCACCTTAAAATGCCTTCCTCTAAAAATTGGTTAACAAAGGCGAGCGTTTTGTCTAGAGCCTCCAGACCATTTATAGAGGAGGCACCACAAAATGCCCACCTCTATTAATTAGGAGGCTTGTTGTAACACCCTGGTGTTAAGCATGCATTTGGCGTTGGCATTACATGAGCACAAGCATCATTAAGCATTCATGAGCACGAGCATGTCAAATTCTATCTTCACTACCTTGCATATATCACATGTGATGCCTATTAAATTTATACCTAGGCTAGGGTTTACATGTGATCAATGTGTGAAATGCTTGTGGGACCCTAGGAGTACCTTAAACATGCTTATAATGTCACATGGAACAACTTTGGTATTCATGACTTGGACCAATTTGGCCTCTAAGTCATGATTATAGTGCAAGCTACCATTTTCAAGTTGCATGTTGGACCTAAGTTAAACTATACACTAGAGACTTTGCATGGTAGTGCACCCTAAAGCAAAGTTCTAGAACTCAACTAGGGTAACATCTTTTATTTTTGGGTCATGGTCTAATTCAGCTCCTAACTTGCTCTAAAATAGTGCATAAGTAGTAAGAAAATACTGTTCTAGAACTTTGAAATTTTTCTAAGTCTGGGAGTGATTTACAGTTTCAATGTACCCATGTTTGACGCGCTGTAGTTTGAAAACTAGGACGATCCAGACTAAACTCATTTAAGCAAAGTTGAAGTACTCTTGAAGCTCTACAACTTTGATTATTACGGTTTTTGCTGAATCACGCTGGTTTGAGAGATAGAGAGTGAGGAAGGGTACGGTTTCAATCGAACTAAAATGACTTCGGCCGATTCAAGCCGGGCCGGTGGTGGCCGATCGGCCTCTGGCCATGCTCGCCATCTGGCGGCCGTACGCTAGTGCAGGCCCCACCAATTTGGCCAGGGAGGGCTTCAACCCCACCATGACGTGCCCGTCTGCTCTCTCTCGCTCATTTCCTCTCCCTCGCTCGCTCTCACATCTGCAAAGGCGACGCCGAGCTCGCCATTGCCACCGCAAGCTTCGCCACCGTGTAGCGCCGCCGTCACCGCACCATTTTCCAATCGAGCGTGCCAACAGCTTTGCCTTGCTCTGCGCTACAATCTCTACCCCCTTTGCCAAGCCCTTCAAGTCTAGGTGTGGGCGCATTGCCGTTTCCGCCACCGGTGGTCTCGTCGGAGCGCCGCCGAGCTCCAACCTCTTCGTGGCCAACGCAAGCTCGAGTGTTTTCATGTTTCCTCTCTCTCGTCTTGTCACCTCTATAGGTCGTAGGAACTCATGCCGGTGACCACTTAGACGCTACTGCCCTAACGGCGCCGGAACACAGCCGCGCACCGTTGTGCCATCGCCGCCGCCGCGGCATGCACGTGGGCAGAGCTCACCACCGCCTCACCGGAACCCTAACCCACCCTAGATAGCTTTGATAGGATTCCGCGAAGCCATAGCACACCTCATCAGTGCACGTGATGGCCGAAGAACGCCGGCATATCGCTATGCTACCTCCGCCGTCGACCATTGCCGCCGGCGAGCCATCTCCGGTGAACCCTAGGTCACGTCTTTACCACCAACAGAACGCGGCTTGATGAGGGGAACATGTTGGTGTCACCCTAGTCATCTGTGATCTCGCCGCTGGTGAGATAAGGCTGGCCGGAGCGCCTCCCCTGCCCCGGTATCACTGACTAGCAGGTCCCAGCTGTCAGCAACTATAGTTTAGGTTTTCTTTTTATTCTATTCATGAAATGTTTGTGAACTTTGAAAATTCATAAGTAGAGTCGTAGATATCCATTTTGGGTGAACCAAATTTTGATGAGTTCATCATGATGTGTAGTATTTATTAAAAATATGAAATACACAGTTTGACATAATCTTCTTGGAGAATGAAATAGGGCAAGAAAAGTACTTTTTACTTGAATTAAACATTGGAAAATGCATAACTAGAGTTAGAAGTATGAGAAAAATGTAATTCCCATTTTCCTGATCTTGTGTTGACTTTCTCTAGTTAGGAAAAAAGTTTAACTTGCAGTAAACTTGTTTGGAGTAGGGTCTTTCTATTTATCTTTTAATAAATGGTGTTTTCTGAGGAAATTCATAAGGATAAAAATACATAACTAATGATCATGCAAATTTTTGCACAATGTAATAGTGCTATGATAAATGTAAGAAAAATATGAAATCTGTTGTTTGATACTTTTCACTAGGCTAAACTATTTTTGTTAAAATAAGCATATGCAATTTGGCATTTTTGTAGAGATGGTTATACTTATCCAAATGGCATAAAATTTGTACAGTAGACCTTTGGGGTCATATGTAGGCTACTGTAATTTTCTCAGAATTTATTGTGCAATTTTGATATATTTTCCTTATTTTACCATAGTGTCCAAATAAATTAATAAGGGCATTTAAATAATTTATTTGGGCTTGACCATCATATTTTCTAGAGTGTGTATGATGCCTATGAACTGTTGGTACCATTGGTTGTGCCCAAATTTGATTGCTTATATGCAGTGAAATATTATTGCTCTAAAATTCAAATATAGAAGTTGTTTTGGATAGATTCGGTTGCTAGGTGTTTTGCATAGGCAAAATGGAGTTTGTTGTAAAAATTGTTAGTACCAAAGTTGTAGAGAACTTATTTATATAGCTTGTGTCAAAATTTTATGGCAATAGGCCAAATGGTTTAGGAGTTATGGCTGTTAGAAGTTGGTCTCCCGAAATGCTTACTCCCTAGAATTTCTGGACAGACCTGAGAAGTTTACCAGTTTTGGCTAGGATAGTGGTTGAATCACCTTTTGGTAATTATATGAAGCTTGTTGGCAATTTTATATGCTTTCCAGAAAGTCCAAGATCATAGCAATTGGTTGAGTAGAACTCCAATTATGATCTAAACTTGTAGCTGCTGTGTTGTGGTCCAGAAATGGATTTAGTGTGGATTCTTGAAATTTCTAGAGAAGAGATATGCACCTACTCAGTAAATAAGAATTCAACTTTGTTATCATCCTAATGATCTAATATGATAGTCATCATTTAACCATGCACATTATCATGTCTTGTCATCCATGACCCTTCTTATGCATTCATGATTCTCACTTTTTGCATGTGCATGCAATAGGTGCGACGGAAGAAATCACCGTGTTGGAGTACGAGAATGATCCCTAGGAAGAGCATTAGGAAGTGCAGCAATAGGAGGCCCCAGGATGAGACGAGCCCGATGGTGAACAATTGCCTGAGTGTCCAGATCATCAGCCCTCAACCTTTATGAAAGGCAAGCCCCGGAGCATTCTAAGTCTCCTATGTTTTCAAACTATCAACTTGAGTCCTTTTATGTTGATGCATTGAGTACTAGGAGTTGATTAGAACCACTTGCTGCTTATATCTTCCTTGTCCAGATATATATATATCTTGAATCCTATGTAGATCCAGGATCGAATATATGCTTAGCCATGCTTAGTCGGTAGAAGTCGGGTGATTACCTGTCACGGTTGGCTATATTTGCTAGCGTGGAAATAACCATGTGTCAATGAATAAAGGAGAGCGGGCGAGATCATAATAGAGAAGCAACAAGGCATGAAGGTCTTGGGTGCCTATCTATCCCCGTCTGTGTCGATTAAGGACCGATTCGCTGTACGTCCTAATGTCATGTTGAACGCATGCCTAGCACTTAGCTGGCCAGATCCGATGATACGACCGTGAAGCCAAGTAATTCAATTCAGGACGGGCCTCGATAGGTGGAAGTGCGCACGCTGGAGGCAGTAAGGATGTGCGAAGAGCCAATGGCGTGAGTCCAAGGGCGGGTTTGAGTCCCGATCTTCCTGGCAGATTGGTAAAATCTCTGAGGGTGCGGTGCTGATCGAACCCGCAATTGTACCTGAATTATACCAAAGGTGACCCGAGGCTACCTTAGCAAGGGTTTGTGTTAGGAATAAATTCCCCAGCTGGGTAGGAATCGATTTGAATCACCGTCTCTCCTAAATAGTGAGAACATGACTGAGTAGCGGCAACATAGAAGCACAAATTGAAACTGATGATTGCTCAAGTTACTACAATGGATATGGTTACTAATGCCTATTTAGCTTGATCAAGTGCTTGCTCTAGTACAGGTGCTAATTTAGAGATGCTTAATTGAATAGGGATAACTTGAAGCTAAAGATATTATATATTCAAGTTATGCACTTAAGCTTTTTATGCAAAATGTTGTCAGGCTAGCTCCACCTTTAAAGCCTTGCACACTCCTTGGTGTCTTATTATTTTGGTTTATGACGGGTAAGTCTAGGTGAGTATATTCTCATACTTAGGGTTTATTCCCATTTGTTGCAGATGATGTGATGTACCATGGTTACTGCAAGCATTGCATAACTCCTACAGTTGATGGAGAGTAAGACCATGGGCATGGTCATTTTATATCATCTCATCTATGTGCTCTTGTTGGAGATGATCTTAAACTTGCTATGCATTTGAACTATCTTGATGTTGTTTCAAAACTATGTTGCTTCCGCTACTTCTAAATTTGGGTTGTAATAACTTTGTTGAAACTTCGATGTATGAGAACTATTTGTGAACCTATTATATCATGTGATTGGTTGTGTTGAATCATGTACAATCTTGGTTTGTACGTTGGTTTGTTTGAGATCCTTCATGATTTCATCGGACTACCGGATTTATATGGGCTCAAGTATGACGGTTTAATCACTTCGGTGATTTCTATTGTACTTGTGCTCTTATAAATTGGATAGTTCTGTTACAGCTGGCATCGGAGCAAGGTTCAACATTAAACTTGTCATATATGTATTTAAAACAAAGGTTTTATTTTATAAAAATATAAAGTATGCATGTGGTCATCTCCTTTATGTCCAGTTAAGGACTATTAGGCGGCTATTTAAGTACTACCATGGGATGGGTTTTTACTTTCGTTGTCCATACGCCGTGCTATTGTATGGATGCCATTCGCTTGAGTGGTAATGTATGGATCAAATGCCTCTACACCTAGGTAAGAAGGTAAGTTGATGAGTGGAATGACCGCAAGATGTGAGCATGCGGTCGGGGAGAGCTAGCTTTGATACGGCTATACATGCATGCTTGCATGTGTAATGGTGCGTATTTAATTGTGGGTAATAAATTGTCATCGGGTAGCTTTGATATAGAAGTATATATATTGGGATATATATATGGAAGTGTTTAGTTTACTGCTTTCATATATCCTGTTGTTCTTTAATATTCAACCTAGAGCCCGAATTACATTCTTATACATTTAATTGTTGGGATGGGCTAAAATAAATTTTCTGTAGGTACACTAACAACGAAACATGTAGATCGTTTAGTTACGATTATATTGAGAGAACAAATGTATGCCACCGCATATATTGTTAAGGATTTAATTTTTTCTAAGTTTGTGAGGACGTATGGAATGTACATGCATCATGATAAATCATTCATTCATATCATTACATTGTTCCTCCCCCTTAAGTTTTAGATTATGTTATGTAACCCTTTTCTATGATCGCATTGTCTCACAGGAGTTATACCGTTTTGATATAGATGGCAGCCCTAGGAGCCCCTGTTGCAAGCGACACCTTTTTGGCACTGTTTGGGACTCCCACCCTACTGTGGAGGGTACTGCACTCTGTAGGATATGCTGAATCGCCTCGCTACTTTTGGAGCGAAGTGGTAACTGAGGGACAATAGTTGTATGACGTACGGGTGACTGTCCTAGCCTATGCTGATCACCCATAGTGGCAAGGCAGGAGTGTGGAGCCAGATGGGCAGACAGCTTGGGAGGCTGCCCAAGTTGCAGCTTCTAAGGTCCTCAATGAGATATGTTAGGAGTTTGGGGACGAGCTTGTCAATGGTCCCGCCGGATCCTTTCCTCAGGTGGACCCATCACAAATTGCTTGGACCCAACTTGGTGGTAATGCTTTAGTAAGAGACTGGGATGAAAGAGCAAGAAGTAATAATGCTGCCACGAGTGCCATGTATGATGTTATGAAGATGTTTTACTCTCGCCAGGATAGCTACATCAGCTGTATGCAAGAGCTCTATAGAGCACAGGCTAGACAGCGCAGGATGCGAGGACGTGTGCGCAGGCACCAAAGGGTAGTTAGAGCAGCTCAGAATGAGATAGGTAATTATATGATAGCCTTGGAAGCTCGTCAGGGGCAGTTTGTCTGTGCTGTTGTTGAGAGGGATGCAGCCATAGCAGAGGTTCAGGGGATCCGTGTGGAGAGAGACAAGGCTATTCGTCTTGCAGAGTCTAGGGAGGCTGCCCGGATCAGGGCTATGTTTGAGGCTGCTAGGCAGGCAACCCGGTTTGATAACATAGAGGTAGAGTATAGACGCCAGATCAGAGAGCAGCAGGAGAACATTGAGGAGCTTCAGGTGGCTGTCCACCACCTCAATAATATCATCCATCCCATTCCTGCCCCAAATGCTCTAGTAGAGGAAGACCCCAATGTTTTGGTAGCTGTGGATGATGGTATGGAAGAGGACGCTCTAGCCGAGCCTGAAGATGAGGAGATTGAGCCTTTTGAGGATGACCAGGGTGATGGCATGTCTGATGTTGACAGCAATCATGCCGAGGTTTAGTTTGCTCCAGTACTCAGTTAGATGTGATAGCCATTTATCCTATTGATCAATTATGTAATGAACTCATAATTTAGTTCAATCTCCTGATGTACCCGTTGATGTACTCTTGAAACCTTGCATGTAATCCATGTTGTGGTTGCACTTTTAATGAATGCCCGTTGTGTTGGCAAGCAATTTGGCATATACGAATTGCATTGCAAATGGCGTTAAGTAATATAATTCGTGATGTTATGGTTGTGGAAATGAATTATTGTTCCTCTATTTTATTGTATGAATTTAAATTTCTCCAGTAAATTAGTTTGGCATAATTATACAATTCTTCTATAATTTTCTGACATCATCAATAATTGCCTATTGTTGCAATTCTACAGATGCCACGCACATGTTCTAGAGCTGGTGGGAACGATGGTGCAGGGGGTAGTGGCTTGCATGGTGAAGACAATGAAAATTTGCCACCACCGCTCCCACCCACTCCGGTAGAGTTGATGGCTATGCTCGCTGAAGGGCAATGTGCTATTGGTGAGGCTATGCGCACCATGGCACAACAAGTCACCCAGGGCAGACATCAATGCTAGGGTGCAGAGCCAAACCAATACAGTGATTTCAAGGATTTCAAGGATACCAAGCCGCCTATTTTCAAGGAGGCTAAAGAGCCACTCCAAGCATAGGAATGGCTGAACACAATTGAGCAAAAGTTTCATTTGCTGAGGCTAACTAAGCAAATGAAAACTGAGTATGCATCCCACCAGTTGCAGGGGCCTGCAGGCATTTGGTGGAGTCATCACCAAGCCACCCTGCCTGAGAATGCTCAAATTACCTGAAACCAGTTTAAGGCTGCTTTTCGAGGACACTATATTCCTCTGGGTCTTATGAGCATGAAACATACAGAATTCATGAGGCTGACACAAGGTACCAAGAGCTGGACTGAATATCTGCATGCCTTTAATAATATGTCAAGGTATGCCATAGAATTTGTTGACACTGATACGAATAAGATTGCTAGTTTCAAGAGAGGGCTTAGTCCAAAGCTGATGAAGACTCTAGCTAATAGCAAGTGTGCCACTTTCAATGAATTTGTCAGTGATGCTTTAACTCAAGAGAATCAGAACAACATCTATTCAACATCCAAGAATCGGAAGAGAGCCTATGAAGTAGGCGCTTCTCAGTCAAAAGCTCCAGTTACTGCGAGACCTCAGTTTTGCCCACCTGCTCCCATGTTTAGGCCACCTCAGAAAAAGGTGCAAACCATTCAAAACCAGAAGGTGTTTTGCAAGGCTTATTTTGTTGCTCTACCAAAGGGCAGCATAGGACAGGGAAGTTCCAGTGTTCCACCTAGTAACATGCCGTGTTGGAACAGCAACAAGCACGACCATTGTGCAAGAAATTACCCCTATCCCAAGAAGAACAACCAGAAGCAGGGTAATTCCAATGTGCATCAGGGACATGTGCACTATACCACTGTTGAAGAAATTCCTGCCGGTGAAGTTGTTACTGCGGGTATGTTTCTTGTGAACCAACATCCCATAGTTGTTTTGTTTGATTCTGGGGCATCGCATTAATTTATGAGTCAAACATTTGTATCCAAGCATAATTAGACGTAGTTATTGTAGATAAGGGTGGTTACTACATAAGTGCAGCCGAAAATCAAATCTCCACCAACCAAATAGTTAGAGATGTGAGCATCTCAATAAGCAACTAGGAGTATACCGCAGATCTTGTATTATTGCCCAGATTGGGGATAGATGTAATCGTGGGAATGAAATGGATGAGTGGCCATGGAGTTCTTATTGATACTTCCACTTGGGTGATTATGTTAAGGGAACCCAACAGTAAGAATGCTTTCTTAGTACCACTTCCCAGAGATTTTGACCTCCAAAATGTAGCTAATGCTATCCAGCCCGTGACTATTGTTGACATTCCGGTAGTGTGTGAATTTTTGGACGTGTTTCTAGATGAGTTGCCTGGGTTACTACCTGACAGAGATGTAGAGTTCAAGATTGAATTATTACCAGGCACGGCACCTATCTCACAAAGGCCTTATAGGATGCCACCTAATGAATTAGTTGAGCTCAAAGTACAATTGTAGGAGCTTCTTAAAAAAGGTCTCATTCAACCCAGCTCATCACCGTGGGGTTGTCCTACCATATTCATGAAGAAGAAGGATAAATCTTTACGGATGTGTGTGGACTACCGACCCCTTAATGCGGTAATGATCAAGAACAAGTATCCATTGCCTCGAATTGATATCTTGTTTGATCAGCTATCAAAGGCTAAAGTGTTCTCCAAGATCAATTTGAGATTGGGGTAGCACTAGATTAAGATCAGGCTGGCAGACATACCTAAGACTGTCTTCTCTACTAGGTATGGTCTATATGAGTATCTTGTCATGTCTTTTGGGCTGACCAATGCTCTTGCCTATTTCATGTATCTCATGAATTCGGTGTTCATGCCTGAACTTGGTAAATTCATGGTGGTGTTTATTGATGACATCTTAGTCTATTCTGAGAATGTAGGTGATCATGAAGAACACCTAAGAGTTGTCTTAACAAGGTTGCGAGAACATAAGTTGTATGCTAAGTTTAGCAAATGCAGATTTTGGTTAAAGAAAGTACCTTTCCTAGGTCATGTGTTATCTAAAGATGGAATTTTGGTAGATCTAGGCAAAGTGCAAGAAGTTATGGACTGGAAGGCCCCGACTTCAATTCATGAAGTTCGGAGTTTCCTTGGGTTAGCAGGTTATTACCGTCGTTTCATTCCAGACTTCTCTATGATAGTCAAGCCCATGACTAGATTGCTTCAGAAAGATGAGAAATTTGTGTGGACTCTGGAGTGTGAAGCTGCTTTTCACACTTTATGGACTTTGTTGACCACCACTCCGGTTTTAGCACAGCCCGACATAGAAAAACCATTTGATGTGTTTTGCGATGCATCTGTTACTGGTTTGGGGTGTGTGCTTATGCAAGAGGGCCGAGTCATTGCCTATGCCTCACGTCAACTGAGGAAACATGAGGTTAATTACCCAACTCATAATTTAGAGCTAGCCGCGGTTGTTCATGCTTTGAAGATTTGGAGGCACTATTTGCTTGGCAATGTGTGTTACATTTACATTGATCACAAGAGCCTCAAGTACATCTTCATGCAACCTGAGTTGAACATGAGACAAAGAAGGTGGTTGGAGCTAATCAAGGATTACAACCTAGAGGTGCATTATCATCCGGGCAAGGCAAATGTAGTTGCAGATGCTTTGAGCCGGAAGTATCATAGCAAACCATTGCTGGAAGATGGCTTTAACCTACTGCATCCTGTAGTTTTACATAATCTCACTATCAGTTGCTCTCTTGAAGCTAAGGTCATGGAACTCTAAAAGACCGACGTGGGTATATTTCATAACAAGAGAAAGATGGAAGAAGAAGAGACTAAACATTTTAGATTAGATGAGAGAGGTGTACTCTGGTTTAAGGATAGACTTGTTGTACCTAAAGATAGAGAACTTAGAAACCAAATCTTAGATGAAGCACACTCTCCTAAATTGTCCATCCATCCTGGTAGTAGCAAGATGTACTAGGATTTGAAGACCTAGTTTTGGTGGACAAAGATGAAGAAAGAGATTGCAGCATATGTGGCTAGATGTGATACTTGCTGCCGAGTCAAAGCCGTTCATTTGAAACCTGCAGGGCTACTCCAACCACTGCCTGTTCCAGGTTGGAAATGGGAAGAAATTAGCATAGACTTCATTGTTGGTCTTCCAACTACCCAGAAAGGTAACGATTCCATCTGGGTAATTGTGGACTGTCTGACGAAGTCTACATATTTCATTCCAGTTCAGACAGTTTACCGCCCACATCAATATACAGAGCTGTATATCACCCACATAGTGCGATTGCATGGGATACCTAGAACCATTGTGTCTGATAGAGGTCCATAGTTTGTAAATTGTTTTTGGGAACATTTGCATAATCAGTTGGGTACCAAATTGATCTGAAGTTCTGCTTATCACCCTCAAACTACTAGGCAAACAGAGCGAGTAAATTAGATTCTTGAAGATATGTTAAGGGCCTGTGTAATATCTTTAAAGGGTTCATGGGAGAAATGGCTACCTTTGGCTGAGTTCTCCTATAACAATATATATCAAGAAAGCATCAAGATTATCCCTTTTGAGGCTTTATAAGGCCGCAAGTGTAGAACTCCTCTGAATTGGGTTGAGCCAGGCGAAAGAAGATATTATGGTATTGACATTGTCAAAGAAGCCAAAGAGCAAGTTTAGATTATTCAGCGACATATGGAAGTTGCTCAATCAATACAAAAGAGTTATGCGGACAAGAGAAGGAGTCCTCTTGTATTTGAAGTTGGTGATTACGTGTACCTAAAAGTATCACCGATGAAAATGATACAGCGATTTGGTGTGAAGCGAAAGCTGGCGCCCCAGTATGTGGACCCATACAAAATTATTGAGCAATGTGGACCAGTAGCTTATAGACTCCAACTACCTTCAGAGATGAGTGCCATCTTCAATGTTTTCCACATCTCTCAATTGAAGAAATGTCTTCGTGTATCCGAAGAAGCCATTGAACCCACAAGTGTCAAGATCCAGTCCGATTTGACGTATGAAGAAAAACCTATCTGGGTGATAGAAGAAATGGTGAGAGTGACTAGAAGTAAGGTGGTTAAGTTCTATAAAGTGATGTGGAACAACTATAGTGAGCAAGATGCAACGTGGGAAAGGGACGATTTTCTACGTGACGCCTACCCCACTTTCTACAAGGATTGGTAGGTCTTTCCAATCTCGGAATGAGATTTCTATAAGGGGGGAGGGGCTGTAACACCCTGGGGTTAAGCATGCATTTGGAATTGGCATTACATGAGCACAAGCATCATTAAGCATTCATGAGCATGAGCATGTCAAATTCTATCTTCACTACCTTGCATATATCACATGTGATGCCTCTTAAATTTATACCTAGGCTAGGGTTTACATGTGATCAATGTGTGAAATTCTTGTGGGACCCTAGGAGTACCTTAAACATGCTTAGAATGTCACATGCAACAACTTTAGTATTCATGACTTGGGACCATTTTAGCCTCTAAGTCATGATTATAGTGTAAGCTACCATTTTCAAGTTGCATGTTTGACCTAACTTGAACTATACCCTAGAGACTTTGCCTAGCAATGCACCCTAAAGCAAAGTTGTAGAACTCAACTAGGGTAACAACTTTTATTTTTGCGTCATGGTATAATTCGGCTCCTAACTTGCTGTAAAATAGTGCATAATTAGCAAGAAAATACTATTATAGCACTAATAATTTTCTAAGTCTGGGAGTGATTTATAGTTTCAATGTACCTGTGTTTGATGCGCTGTAGTTTGAAAACTAGGCCAAACTGACTAAACTCATTTAAGCAAATTTGGAGTACTCTTGAAGCTCTACAACTTTGATTATTACGGTTTTCGCTGAAACACGCTGGTTTGAGAGATGAAGTGAGGAAGGGACGGTTTCAGTCAAACTGAAATGGCTTCGGCCGATTCAAACCGGGCTGGTGGTGGCCGACCAGACTCTAGCCATGCTCACCATCTGGCAGTCATACACCAGTGCGAGGCCCACTAGTCTGGCCGGGGAGGGCTTCAACCCTGCCACGACGCGCCCATCTGCTCTCTCTCGCTCATTTCCTCTCCCTCGCTCTCGCATCCACAAAGGCGATGCCGAGCTCGCCATTGCCGCCGCAAGATTCGCCACCACATAGCGCCACCGTCGCTGCACCATTTTCCAATCGAGCGTGCCAATAGCTTCGCCTTGCTCCGTGCTACAATCTCCACCCCATTTGCCAAGCCTTTCAAGTCTAGGTATGGGCCCATTGCCGTTTGCGCCATCGGTTGTCTCGTCGGAGCACTGCTGAGTTCTAAGCTCTTCGTGGCCAATGCAATCTCGAGCCTTTTCATTTTTCCTCTCTCTTGTCTTGTCACCACTGTAGGTCATAGGAACTCATGCCGGTGACCATTTAGATGCTACCGCCCTAACGGTGCCAGAACACGGCTGCGCACCGCAATGCCATCACCACCGTCGCAGCATGGAAGTGGGCAGAGCTCACCGCCGCCTCACCGAAACCCTAACCCACCCTAGATAGCTTTGATAGGATTTCGCAAAGCCATAGCACACCTCACCAGAGCACATGATAGTCGAAGAATGCCGGCGTACCGCTGCACTACCTCCGCTGTCCACCATTGCCGTCGACGAGCCATCTCTGGTGAACCCTAGGTCACATCTTCACCACCAACTGACGCGGCTTGATGAGGGGAACATGTTGGTGCCACCCTCATCACCGGTGATCTCACCACCAGCGAGATAAGGCTGGTCAGAGCGCCTCCCCTGCCCCGGTATCACTGACCAGCGGGTCCTAGTTGTCAGCAGCTATAGTTTAGGTTTGCTTTTTATTCTTTTTAATGAAATGCTTGTGAATTTTGAAAATTCATAAGTAGAGTTGTAGATGTCCATTTTGGGTGAGCCAAATTTTGTTTAGTTCATCATGATGTGTAGTATTTAGTAAAATATGAAATGCACAGTTTGAGATAATCTTCTTAGAGAATGAAATAGGGCAAGAAAAGTACTTTTTACTTGAATTAAACCTTGGAAAATACATAACTTGAGTTAGGAGTATGAGAAAAATGTAATTCCAATTTTCCTGATCTTGTATTGACTTGCACTAGTTAGGAAAATTGTTGAACTTGCAGTAAACTTAATTGGAGTAGGGTCTTTCTATTTATCTTTTAATAAATGGTGTTTTCTGAGGAAATTCATAAGGATAAAAATACATAAGTAATAATCATGCAAATGTTTACACAGTGTTATGATGCTAGGATGAATGTAAGAAAAATATGAAATCTATTGTTCGACACTTTTCACTAGGCTAAACTGTTTTTGTTAAAATAAGCCTATGTAGCTTGTCATATTTGTAGAGATGGTTATACTTATCCAAATGTCATGAAATTTGTACAGTAGACTTTTGGTGTCATATGTAGGCTACTGTAATTTTCTTAGAATTTATTGTGCACTTTTGATATATTTTCCTTATTTCACCTTAGTGTCCAAATAAATTAATAAGGGCATTTAAATAATTTATTTGGGCTTGACCATCATGTTTTCTAGAGTGTGTATGATTCCTATGAACTGTTGGTACCATTGGTTGTGCCCAAATTTGATTGTTTGTATGCAGTAAAATATTATTGCTCTAAAATTCAATTATAGAAGTTGTTTTGGATAGATTCTGTTGCTAGGTGTTTTGCATAGGCAAAATAGAGTTTGTTGTAAAAATTGTTAGTAACAAAGTTGTAAGAAACTTCTTTATATAGCTTGTGTCAAAATTTTTGGGCAATAGGCCAAATGGTTTAGGAGTTATAGCTGTTAGAAGTTGGTCTCCCGAAATGCTTACTCTCTGGAATTTCTAGATAGACCTAGGAAGTTTACCAGTTTTGACTAGGATAGTGGTTGAATCACCTTTTGATGATTATATGAAGGTTGTAGGCAATTTGATAAGATTTTCCAGAAAGTCCAAGATCGTAGCAATTGGTTGAGTAGAACTCCAGTTATGATCTAAACTTGTATCTATTGTGTTGTGGTCTAGAAATGGACTTAGTGTGGATTCTTGAAATTTCTAGAGAAGAGATATACACCTACTCAGTAAATAAGAATTCAACTTTGTTATCATCCTAATGACCTAATATGATAGTCATCATTTAACCATGCACATTATCATGTCTTGTCATCCATGACCCTTCTTATGCATTCATGATTCTCACTTTTTGCATGTGCATGAAATAGGTGCGACGGAAGAAATCACCGTGTTGGAGTACGTGGCCGATCCCTAGGAAGAGCATCAAGAAGTGCAGCAATAGGAGTCCCTAGGAGAAGGCGAGCCTGATGGTGAACAATTGCCCGAGTGTCCAGATCATCAGTCCTCAACCTTTGTGAAAGGCAAGCTCCGGAGCATTCTAAGTCTCCTATGTTTTCAAACTATCAACTTGAGTCCTTTTATGTTGATGCATTAAGTACTAGAAGTTGATTGGAACTACTTGCTGCATATATCTTCCTTGTCTAGATATATATATATCTTGAACCCTATGTAGGTCTAGGATCGAATATATGCTTAGCCATGCTTAGTCGGTAGAAGTCGGGTGATTACCTGTCACCTACATGATATAGACTGATAACTAATCACGGTTGGCTATATTTACTAGCGTGGAAATAACCATGTGTCAATGAATAAAGGAGAGCGGGTGGGATTGTGATAGAGAAGCAACAAGGCATGGAGGTCTTGGGTGCCTATCTATCCCCATCTGTGTCGATTAAGGACCGATTCGCTGTACGTCCTCATGTCATGTTGAACGCATGCCTAGCACTAAGCTGGCAGGATCCGATGATACGACCGCGAAGTCGAGTAATTCAATTTAGGATAGGCCCCGATAAGTGGAAGTGCGCACACTGGAGGCAGTAAGGATGTGCGGAGAGCCAATGGCATGAGTCCAAGGGTGGGTTCGAGTCCCGATCTTCTTGGCAGATTGGTAAAATCTCTGAGGGTGTGGCACTGATCAGACCCACGATTGTACCTAAATTGTACCAATGGTGACCTGAGGCTACCTTAGCACGGGTGTGCCTTGGTTTGTGTTAGGAATAAATTCCCTTGCTGGGTAGGAATCGCTTCGAATCGCCATCTCTCCTGGATAGTGAGAACTTGACTGAGTAGCGGCAACGTAGAAGCACAAATTGAAACTTGGTGCTTATGATGATTGCTCAAGTTACTACAATGGATATGGTTTCTAATGCCTATTTAGCTTGATCAAGTGCTTGCTCTAGTACAGGTGCTAATTTTGAGATGCTTAATTGAATTGGGATAACTTGAAGCTAAAGATATTATATATTCAATTTATGCACTTAAGCTTTTTATGCAAAATGTTGTCAAGCTAGCTCCACCTTTAAAGCCTTGGACACTCCTTGGTGTCTTATTATTTTGGTTTATGATGGGTAAGTCTAGCTGAGTATATTCTCGTACTTAGGGTTTATTCCCATTTGTTGCAGATGATGTGATGTACCATGGTTACAGCAAGCATTGCATAACTCCTGCAGTTGATGGAGAGTAAGACCAAGGGCATGGTCATTCTATATCATCTCATCTATATGCTTTTGTTGGAGATGATCTTAAACTTGCTATGTATTTGAACTATCTGGATGTTGTTTAAAAACTATGTTGCTACCGCTACTTCTAAATTTGGGTTGTAATAACTTTGTTGAAACTCCGATGTATGAGAACTATTTGTGAACCTGTTATAACATGTGACTGGTTGTGTTGAATCATGTACGATCTTGGTTTGTACGTTGGTTTGTTTGAGATCCTTCATGATTTCATTGGACTACCGGGTTTATATGGGCTCAAGTATGACGGTTTAATCCCTTCGGTGATTGCTATTGTACTTGTGCTCTTATAAATTGGATGGTTCGGTTACACTTGTCTCCTAAAATCCTATTTGTAGTAGTGGATCTCCCCATCTCTCTCTCTAGCGTGGATGCAAGCTAGGCAATGGCACGACTTGGAGCTTAGCCTGGTTGAGAGTGTGGGTTTAGACCACCATTGCCACTACAAGACAATCTTGGACTCTGGCCATGCAAAGGTGTGAGCTTAACGGCTAGCACGTTAAGGGAGAACCATGGCTCGCATGCATCGACCATCACCACAAGTGAGGCCAGGCTCATTTGCCACAAGAGGTGCGCTAGCAAGATCTTCCTAGCCAATGCGCATAGGCGTGTTTGTGCCATGGTGGGTTCTGGTCTGAGGAAACTCACACATAGGCAAGATCTTTGAAGTTTGGTTTTAGTAATTAAGTAACAACCTAGGTGGACTATATGTGTTTGATGTGGAGACACACAGGTGATTAGTCCACAAGTACACTAGTGTGAGCAACCCTTAATGCCATGGTTGAGAGATGGCATGGTTATGTTGCAAGTGTTCAACTAGTGTTTTGGAGGAGCTTATTGCATATGAGACATGACATGATGTCATGTGGCTAGGTGGAGAAGATCAAGAGACATGGCTTGGCTATGAAGGACCGGGTTGCTAGTATGAAGGTCAAGTCAGAGGCTCAGGTGCGATGGATCGCCTAGCGGTGAAGCTAGAGCAAAGACTAGGCACCGATGGACCGGGTGCAATAGTGAAGAGCAAATGAAGTTGCCATCAACGAACCAATAATGACATGTGATGACATAAAGTAGATCATATCATCTACAAGGTATCAAGCCATGGAAGACTTGTGTTGATTACAAGTGGCTTGATGGAGGTTAGATGCTTGTGTGGCATCACTAATGATGGATATGAAATGCAATGTGGAAGGCAAAGGTATATATGCAGAGCATTTTAGTTCACTGGTCAAAGGTTTAGTAGAGAAGTGCATGATTTGGTTTAGGATACATAGTCGTACTATAAAGCTTGGAAATCTTTTAGTTGCAATGGTTTTATAGTGCTGCTATGTGTAAGTTTAATGTGCATTTGCATTGCACTTAGTGACGTGGTGAGATGCAAGAGAAAACCCTTTAATTTTTTTTGTGAAAGGCTAACTCACATGCACAAGTTGTTGGAACACTTGGAGAGTTGGCACATTTAAAAAAGGGTGAGATTTCAAAGTGTTTGAGGTGGCTCAGCCTATTTTTCCCTATGCTCCTCTAAATTTTTGAGCTGGTTAGAAATTCAGAGGAAATATTTGACTTGATCGCTCTGTTGGCTATAGGAGCCTCAATCGGAATTTCCAAAGTTCCTCCCCGAAAATTTTGGGTTGACTGGTTCGAGGGAGAAAGAGAAGCCATGTTGTGTTGTTCTGTGCTCCTCGGAAATTCCAACCATGGCTCCAAATATCCGAGCAGACCCAAAATATCCATGCCTCTACCTAAGAAATTCTAGGGTAGCATCTTAGTGGCATCGTTAGGGTTTGCAACTGTTAGCTATGCGAGAATGGAAGCCGCCCTGGAATTTCTAGGCCGCCACCCTGAAAATTCTGGTGCGAGAGCCTTTTTCCGAAGCAATGGTTGGTAGAGGCTTGGGAGAGTGGATTTAAGACACTCTTGTTCCTCTCTTGTGAGATAGAGCAAGGGGCTGCATATTTGTTAAACTCAAGCTTCCCCAAATATGAGAAATCTATCCCATCTCCTCTCTTGACTTAGCGCTCAAACTTGTGAGAGATTGGGAGCTTCTATTGTGTTACATTTGAGAGATTGCATGTGGTGTCATGAGATAGTCTTTGTGACTTGAGATTTCTTGTTACTCTTGGTGATTGCCATCACCTAGCCGACTTGGTGCTTGAAGAGGATCGTTGAGGGGCTCTTGGTGATTGTTGCCGCCTTCAACCGATTGGCTCTTGTGAGGGGTGTTGTATGTGCTCACAGCATGGGAGATCATAAAGAGCAACTCTAGTAGAAGCGAGGTGTGAAGAGCATAAAGTGGTCCAGCTAGATCAAAGTGCTAGAGCTCTTGTGTGAGCACTCCCTTTTGTGGAGAGAGTGAGCTTGTGTGCTCACCAGTAGAATGAGGATCGGCGACAACCTTGGGCTCACCTCAACAGGGATTAAGTGGTTAGCAAACCACCGAACCTCAAGATAAAAATCATTGTGTCAACATCTTCCCATTGGTTTGCAATTCCCTAACACAAGCTTGTATTTACTTGTTCACGTATTGTGCTTGTGTTGTTGCTCTTTGTGTAACTACCTAAGCTTGTGTAGATTTGTAGTTGTTGATCTCTAGTTGTGCTTGTGTAGCCTCTAGTGAGTAGTGCTAGTTGTGCTTATACTTTGTGCACTTTGCTTACTAGCATGTGTAGCAGCTTCCGGTGTGTTTAGTTGACTAGTTGCATAGTGTGACCTTGCTAACAAGAATTGTTTAGGTGAGCTCTCACTAGTTCAGCACCTTAGTTTCTTCATTCAGGATCTTTTATAAGGTGGTTGTGATATAGATATAGGGGTGTAGTCTTGGCTAGGCCGATTAGTTTAACTCCACATCTATTTATGTTAGCCTACACAATTAGCTTTAGAAAGGACTATTCACCTCCTAGTCTGCCATCTGGACCCTACACCCACCTACCACAGCTGGTGCTCACACAAGCAAGATCGTCCAACATGTGTGGGGGTGGAGACTGTGGTAGCGCTAGTGCTGGAGGGAGGAACAAGGGGAAGAGGGAGGCGGATGCGGAGGCGCGGTAGCCAGCGAGGGGAGGCATAGTGGTGGATAAAGCAAAGGCAAGGTGGAGGTGCGGAGGCCTACTGGATGGAGGCATGGTGGCCTGCTAGGCTATGGCAAGGTGGTGGTGTGGCAGCTGGCGGGCGGGAAGAGGTGCTTGGTGGAGGACGATAAGCAACCTCGACGTTGACTCAATGGAGACACATCATGGTGCGACACGAGCGAAGAAGATAACAACCAAAGTGGATGCTAGACTTGGGAGTGAAAAGGCCAGACCTGGGTAGCATATTGAAAAGGGCTTGCCATTACAATCTTCAACTTTGGAGATCTGCCATTACAATTCACCTATTTTGAAACTTTCCATTATAATTCTTCCTCTACCTTATCCTTCCCATTTTCCACGTATTCTAGGTGTCTAGGCCCACTGTCAGACCGTATGTTGATGGTCACTTACAACCATTTTGACCATCAACATTCCACCAAAAACCAAAGTAAAACAACATCACAAGTACCAATTTATGTTTATAATTCACCTAGTTCCACTTGTACTTGGAACAATTATTTGTATGTAGGAAATTTCACAAAAATGGACAAAAGACATGCATAGAAGGCAAGTGGATGTGGTAGGGGGTTGTGGACCCACAGGGCCACATAGGCCAATGCCAGGTGGCGTCGCCCAACGGCCCCACCCCCTTGCGACGCTACTGATCAGCGGGAAGGACTCCACATAGCCTCACCAGCATGGATCCATGTTGATTTGATCCAAAGGTGGAAGTTGAGTTGCCTTGGATCCATGGACCCATTTTCATCCACTTGGAGGAGCCAAACAACCTTCTTACCGCCTTTCCTACCAAAGCAACCGACCTACCCGCATGCAACCGCCATCCAGAGGCCATCCATCACCATTGCAAGCAAAGGCGGTGCAGTGGACGGTCGGCCAATGCCCCCTGCCTCTCCACCGCCTCATTACTGCCTACAAGTACCCCCTACCCTCTACACACTATAAAAGGGGCAGTGGTGCTCGGTGGAGATCATCACTCATGCATTCCAAGCTCTTTGGAGTAGTAGCTTAGAAGTAGTAGCTAGCTAGTAGTGCTAAAGTAGAGTGGAGCTCGCCTCAGAGTCCGAAAGAGTCTTCTAGTCTAGTATAGCTCCTTTGTAATCATTTATTTAGCATTTACTTTATTTAATACTTTACTTTGTCAAGTACTTTATTTAGTAATATAGCTCTGCTTAGTTCAAGTCCCGTGTTGCTCTTGTTTATCATTAGTGAGCCTAGGTGCTTGTTCTCTGGCAATAGCATCATAGTTATCTTAGTGTTTAGTTCATTCATCGTTAGTACTTGTACTACCATCTAGTTAGGGTGCTTCGATCTTATTTAACTAGAGCTCCAATTGAAGTAGCGAGTTTATAGATTAAGCATGGTATGGCTAGATCTTGCCTGTAGTTATGGCTAGATCTCCAAATAGATTGTGGTATTTGGCAGGTGGTGATAGCCTTGTCCTTCCTCTGTATTCCACCACATTGGGTCTAGTTATTAAAATGTAGGGCTCGTTGTGCTTTGTGCCTGATTGAATTCAGGGCAGGTACGCCCCTCGTACTAAGGACGATCTTACTGTCATTAATTTACCTTTGTTGCTTAAGATTACTTGCTCTATCTCTTCCACTCAGCTACACTACACTTCTAGCTACTGTTGTTTGTTGTGACATATCCTTTTACCTTTTACCTCCATCAACCCCGTGTTGTTAAACACACCTACATAGCTTACCTAACCACAGTCCCCAGACATGCCCATCCACCTTCCTTTAGGAAAAATATAAATTTGACACTTGGTTCTCACCAAGCGAAGTGTTACATGATAGTTCTGTGCGCTTGCAAAATCCCCTTTCCTATATACACATACGAACCATCAACAAGCATTTCTAGCGCCGTTGTCGAGGAAGGCAATTGGTGCATGTTAGCAATCTATCGTTAGGTCCTGCTAGCTAGGCTCTTAGCCTCCATTCTAGCAACCGTCATTTCCCTTCCCATTCTTTCATTTACCTTTCCTCTTCCTAACATGGTTATGGCCAACAAGACCATCCGTGAGTTTCCTACCCCTTCAGCTGCTAACGTAGCCACAGGTCCCAATGTCATTAATGCAGACACTCACTTCGAGCTTAAGCCTGCATTGATCACGATGGTGCAAGCTAGTCCTTTCTGTGGTAAAGCCCATGAGGATGCTAATGCGCATCTCCAACACTTTTTGGAGATTTGTAGCACCTTTACCATTAAGGGAGTGACCCAAGAGGCCATACAACTTTGTCTTTCCCCTTCTCCTTATTGGAAAAAGTGAAATAATGGTTCTACTCCAACCGCAACACTATAGATACATGGGACAAGTGTTCCAATACTTTCCTAGTTAAGTTCTTCCCAATGGGTAAGACCAATGTTCTTCGCAACAAAATCTCTAGCTTTCAACAACAAGCTGATGAGTCAATTCCCAAAGCTTGGGAACGAATGCAAGAGTATGTCGCCGTATGCCAACACCACGGTATGGAAGACTAGCTTTTGATCTAGAACTTCTACCATGGCTTAGTCCTGTTAGATAGGAGCCATTTAGATGCTACCGCAGGAGGAGCATTCTTTTCGCTTAATGTCACAGATGCCAAGGCATTGATCAAGAAGATGGTTTTCAACCAAGGATGCAGCGATGAATGACTATAGCCCCACAAAAGAGGTATGCATTCTCTTAAAGAAGCTGACATGCTTGCAGCTAAGATGGATCTTGTCGGGTTCATAAACCCGGGGTCCCTCGGGGACTGGCTTCCACGCCAGGGCTCGGCCCAAGAAAACAACATGTAGTTCATGGGCCGGCCCAAGAGTCTAAAACACAACGGGCTGAAAGGACAGTCCGGTCGCCGACCGGAAGGTCTACCCAAAGGAACAAACACCCGCTCGTCAACTTCTTCGGCCCACCTCTCTGACTGGAGCACTCGCTTCGGACACCAGCCGCCTCCGGGTGGTCTCTCCGATTGGAAGGCCTGGCCCAAAACGCTGCTTCCTACTCCAACCCTGCGTCTCTGACCGGGGACCCCGTAGGAAGCCTACTTATCGCTCTTCTCCGACTGGCACGGCTAGGGCCGACTAGGGCCATCCGACCGGGGACGCCCGCTCGGAAGGAACCAGGGGCAAACAAAGAAGGCAACACATAAGTCAAACCACGATACCAGGGCCATACCCTGTACGTCTATGGGAACAGTGCTCCACAACCGTCCTAACACAAACAGTATTGTAGGCGCCGACATTTGTGTCTATAGTATTGTAGGCGTTGTTGGACTCCCGTACGGCGAACCCCCCCCCACATGCCTCTGGGCATCGATAGTACTGTGGGTGCCAGGATTCACCGTACCTGGTACACGTGGTAGGGCTCCTCACATACCAACAGTATTTTGCAGGTACCGACATCTACCCTTCCTGAAGAAGACAACGCAACCTCCCATGTGCACCTGACATTCTACAGTGACATCAACAGTATTGTGGGCGCCTACCATCATCACTGTCCTCATCGACGTGGGCAACAAGGCTTACTAACATCCGTACTCTCTCCCTCTCACCTATAAAGCCATCCCCTTCATCTATAAAAGGGGATGCACTCCCTCCAATGAGGAAGTCGACTTCTTCAAGTGGAGATTCACTAGATCGATAGCTCACAACCCCTCAAGCACACGCTTAAACACGTAGCTCATAGCAGAGTTCCGGTCGCCCTCGGCCCTTCCGGTCGGACCCAACCGGGCCTCTCGTACACCCCACCTTTCTACTTCTCGTTTGTAACCCCACTACAAACTTCGAGCACCTAGGCTCAGGAATAAAGTCACCGACCGACCCAAACTAGACGTAGGGCACGTTGCTTGAACTAGTATAAATCCTGTGTCATTGAGTGCTAGGCCACCTCCGATCACACCGTACAGCAAAACTACAAATATTCACTAGTTGGTCACTTTCTGTACCGACAGTTGGCGCCGTCCGTGGGGAAGACGTCGTACGTTCAACACTTTTTGGTCATTGGATGGCCCATTTTTTCACCACCCCCGCCATGGTGGGCCTAGGCGATACGATTCACTTCGACTTGTTGGAGTATCCCGCACTCTCGCCTGCGGGGATGCGGGTTCCACCCATTTTTGGGCCATCCTAGGCCTTCCTCTTAGGAAGCCTAGACTTCGTCGCCAACCGGCTCAGCGTACTCCACCTCTGTGAGGAGACTCACGATCTAGCACCCATCGGAGAGACATCCTCCATCGACTCTGGGACATGCGACCTCAACGGCGTGGCATCTGTGCTTCATTCTGAGCAAACTCTCTGCTCAAACCCCACTATAAGTAATACGCGTACTTTTATTCGCCCTTTATTTACTACCTCCCACCGATCACCCGGAGGGACTGCACCGCCTACACCACAAACACCATATGGTCAGTTCCCCTATGGCTTCGCATCCTCTATGGATGCTTACGCTCAGGGGCTCCAAAGGGCGCTGGCACCATCCCCACTCATGTTCAAATTCATAGGAATGGCAGGCTTTGCTCTTGTCGTTTCCCACAAACTCCCGGATAATGAGGGCGAGAGCGATGGTTCCAGCATTAGTGATGTGGCACCCCGCCATCGTCCGTCCTGGGAATGCGCTATGGCGGACGGTCCAGGATAGCCATCGGTGGTTGCGGAGTCTGCGCAAACTCACGCCCCTCTGGACCCGCATGCGGAGGCCCTCGCGTCTGCGCAAGCGCACGGTGAGGAATTACGACAACGGCGGCAGAGCCAGTCGCCGCCTGTGTCGGCACGGTCGGTGTGGCACATTGCACCCCATGCATATGGCCCGACGGGTGGCGCCCGGGGTCACGCTCGTCAGGTCCAGCACAACATCATGAACGAGGGGAACGATGTCCCACAATTCGCCTGAGCCGGCCAGAATATCACTACTGTAGCAATGCTTCTGCATGGTGTTCCCGAGCTCGTCAACCCCTAGGAGCGGGCAGTCTACCGGAACCTCCGGGTTCTAGTAGAGGCCGCCACCATCCAATAGGCGGAAAGCTCCGCATGGCGACTCTGACCCGCGCCCTCTCTCCCCACCAGGGGGATGGGGACGCGCCAGCCGGATCGCTCCGTTCGCTCGCCGCTGCAGCCGTCAGGCTCAGTTCGGGGTGCGGCAGCCGTGCCACGGTCCGACCAGGCGCCTGCTCCACATCGACCGCCGGTACGTGAGTGGCCCGATCTGCACCAGGACGCTCGTAGCATGATCAGCGACCGGCATCGGGCCCAATGCGATAACGATGTCCGCCATATGGCAGTAGGCGACATGGATCCCGGCCAAACCATCGAGGGAAGCGGTGAAACGTGCCCTAGGCACAGTCGCCGGCCGGACGACCGGAGCCCCAGCCCTAAGGGCCCAGGGCCATGGGCCTTCAGCCGGCGCATCCGAAGAGCACCGTTCCCACAGCGTTTCCGGCCTCCCTCCAACATCACCAAATACACTGGGGTGACAAACCCCGGCATTTGGCTCAAGGACTTTTGGCTCACCTGTCGAGCCGGAGGAGTGGATGATGACTATTTCATCATCTAATATCTTCCCATTTGCATGGGGGAACATGTTCGGGCATGGCTTGAATTCCTTCCACACGACAGCATCCGCGACTGGGCGGACCTCAAGAGGGTCTTCATCAGGAATTTCTAGGGGACGTACGTCTGCCCGGGAAACTCCTGGGACCTCAAGAGCTATCAGTAGGAGCCCAGCAAGTCCCTGCGGGATTACATCCATAGGTTTTCTTAATGATGCAACTCCCTCCCTGATGTCGTCGATGCATACGTCATCAGCGCATTCCTCTCTGGGACAAACTGCGAGTCCCTAATCCACAAGCTTGGCTGCCTAAAACCCCATACCACCCGCGATCTATTCGACGTTGCCACCAACCACACCTCTGGTGAGGAGGCGGTCGGAGCGGTCTTCAGCGGAGGCCAGGATAAAGGCAAGCCCAAGCGCGTGGATCCAGACGAAGGCCCCTCCACTCAGAGGGGCAAGAAGAACAAGAAGGATCGGCGCCGGTCGGACAACACCGCATTGGTCGCCGTGGCTAATCGCACACCTAGGCAGCCCCAACAGGGACTGCCTGACCACTTCAACAAACTCATGGATGGTCTGTGCCCCAACCATTCCTACCCCGTCAAACACCTCTACAAGGAGTACGAGCTCCTCAAACGTTTCCTCTGACAGGCCAGCGGGTCAAAGGAGGGAGACGGCAAGGAGCCGGCAACCAAGAGGGGAGGCACGGCAGGCAAGGACGGAGATGGTTTCCTCGAACCTAAGGAGTACATCATGATCTTCGGCGGGTCCGATACCATCTGGACTAAATGCCAGTATAAGGTACGCTACAGGGAGGCGTGCGCCGCCGAGACGGCCACCCCCTCCTACCTCAGCTGGTCGGAGTCCCCGATCACCTTTGATCAGAGGGACCATCCCTCCTGCGTCATGAGGCTGGGATGCTACCCGCTCGTCGTTGACCCCATCGTTCGCAAGAAGCACCTCACCAAGGTGCTGATGGACCGAGGGAGCAGCCTCAATATCATGTACATCGACACCCTCGATGCCATGCACATCCCCTGATCGGAGCTCCACCTGGCGGGCTCCCCCTTCCACGGGGTAATCCTGGGAGCGCAAGCATACCCGCTCGGACAGATCGATCTGCCCGTCACGTTCGGCAGCCAGGCCAACTTCCACTCGGAGGTCCTCACCTTCGAAGTGGTGGACTTTCCAGGGTCCTACCACGCTATCTTAGGGCAGCCATGCTACGCAAGATTCATGGCGATCCCCAACTACACCCTTGGCTAGACTGATTAGTTTAACTCCACATTTGTTTATGTTAGCCTACACGATTAGCTTTAGAAAGTACTATTCACCTCCTAGTCTGCCATCTTGACCCTACACCCATCTTCCACAGCTGGTGCTCGCACAAGCAAGATCGTCCAACATGTGTGGGGATGGAGAGTGTGGCAGTGCTAGTGTTGGAGGGAGGAACATGGGGAAGAGGGAGGCAGATGCGGAGGTGCGGCAGCCAGCGAGGGGAGGCATTGTGATGGATAAGGCAAAGGCAAGGTGGAGGCATGGAGGCCTACTGGATGGAGGCATGGCGGCCTGTTGGGCTATGGTGAGGTGGTGGTGTGGCAGCTGGTGGGCGGGCAGAGGTGCTTGGTGGAGGACGATAAGCAACCTCGACATTGACTCGATGGAGACACATCATGGTGAGGCATGAGCGAAGAAGATAACAACCAAGGTGGATGCTAGACTTGGGAGTGAAAAGGTCAGATCTAGGTAGCATATTGAAAAGGGCTTGCCATTACAATCTTCAACTTTGGAGATCTGCCATTACAATTAACCTATTTTGAAACTTTTCATTATAATTCTTCCTCTAACTGATCCTTGCCATTTTTCACGTATTCTAGGTGTCTAGGCCCACTGTTAGACCATAAGTTGATGGTCACTTACACCCATTTTGACCATCAACATTCCACACAAAACCAAAGTAAAACAACATCACAAGTACCATTTTATGTTTATAATTCACCTAGTTCCACTTGTACTTGGAACAATTATTTGTATGCAGGAAATTTCACAAAAATGGGCAAAAGACATGCATAGAAGGCAAGTGGACCTATAACAGAACCGACCAAATTATAAGAACGTAAGTACAAAAACAATCACCGAAGTGATCAAATTCCTGTACTTAAGCTCCCATAACCCCGGTAGTCCGGAAATCATGAAGGATTTTAAACAACTCTCGACATACAAACCAAGACCATAGTGATTCAACACAACACATCATTCGTTACAACATTTCACAAGTGGCATCCGGATTACTCCATCAAAGTGCGAATAAAATATTACAAACCAAGTTCAAATTTGCGGAAGCAACATAGTTTAGTACATAACTTCATAGTTTCAAATACATTGCCAGATCTTAGTCATATCCCACAAAAGCATTATCAGGTACGAGAACTAGGAGAGACCGCGCCCAACGGTCTAGTCTTCATCCCCAGCCGGGAGAAGGCAATACTTGCAGCAACCAAAGTAGAACTGGTCACCTACAATAGGTGGGAGATAAACCCTGAGTACGAGAAGGTACTCAGCTAGACTTACCTGACAAAACCAGAAATAAAAGACACCAAGGATCATGCAAGGCTTATGAGGTGGGCTAGCTTGACACATTTGCATAAAAGAGCTTATGAATATAGTGACCAATTTAAACTTAGCATCAAGCTTATCATCATTTACCTGTCCACTAGATTAGCACCTGTACTAGAGCACTCACTTATTAGGAGCAATCAATATTAACCATAGCAGGTATAATAAGGCTGTCATCATCATATCATCATTTCTGAACCATTATGTTATTTAGTGTATCTACTTTGGAGATAAGCCCGTCAAGTTCTCACTAACCGGGAGAGACGGCGACTTTAATCGAATTACAACTCAGCTGAGGGGGTATTCCTAACTCTCACCCTGGCATACTTTGCAAGGGTAGCCATGGGTCACCTTTGGGACAACTCAGGAACCAAATTCGTGGGTTCGATCAGCGCTAGCACTCTCAGGGATTATCCTTCTGCCAGGACGATCAGGACTTTTAAATCACCTGCCCTTCATTTCAAATATATATATGTAACAATAATACTTTAACTGCATTTCAGAATTTATGAGGCTTAATATGCTCTGGGGCTTGCCTTTCACAAAGTTGCACGGACGGTGATCTGGGCACTCAACGGCGACCTCGTCTGGCACTTCTCCTGAGGGCTGCACCTCTAGAACCTCCGGGGTTGGCTGCTGCTGCTCCTCGCTCGGTTCCTCGAATTCCAGCAGTGTCACACCTTCCGGTACACCTATTGCATGCTGATGCACAAGATAAATATCATGGATGCATAAGGAATGATATGATGCTCATAATGAATGGATCACAGTAAGTGTTTAACGAAAACATCACTGGACACTCGTTTACCGATTAAGAATAGCTCTATTCAAATCACTTTAAGACATGTATCTAACTTAACTTGAAGAACAAGATCAACTTACCTAACTTGCATAACCTAAGATAAAGATGCTCATCTTCAGTAAAAGGCCTAACACCTAGGAACATTACCACAAGCTTAGGAATAGTAAAGGCATACTTAAATCAACAATTAAGATTTCATATGCAAACGAGCAGTTCCTTAATTCAATCACAACAAGAGTTCTATAAATTCAAATGACTTGTAAGAGGACATTATGGAAAGCTTATGAAATTCTCTACAAATCATTTGGAAACATCAAAGCATGATTCTTACGTTAACCCAATCGAATTCAAGTAAACATAGAATCTGTCCAGAAATGACAGGTTTACTAAATTAATTATTTAGTGATGATGCAAAAGCATAATTGGACCAAACCAAGTTTACCAACTTGTTGTACATACCAGAGGAACATCAGAAAGTATAGTGCCAACTTCTAAATAAATTATTTAATGTCTTTTTCTAATTTATTTAGTTAATTAGGTGATTAAAGCAACATATAGTAAAACTATACAGAAAAATCTACAAAAATTACAGTAGCTACCTCATTCTTCACATAGAGTACAATAAAAATTTCAAAGCAATTGGGGAAGCAAAACTTGCTGTATCAAAATTAACAGATGGCAGGGCTATTTCTAGCATAATTAGGAAACCCTATTGAAAAGTGTCAACCAACAGATTTCACATTTTTTCTAGCATCATTCTAGCATAAGAATAGCACTCACCAAATTTTAACTTTACTGGATCTATAGAAAAATTATGAAAATTCACACAAGATCCATCCATGCAAACAAGAGAATTACCTAACTCTTTCCTACAGTTTCCAAAATGTATGAAAATTTAACTACAAGCTATTCATGATATGAGCAGTACACCATAAAAATTTCATGCCATTTGGAGCTACAAAGAAAAAGATATAATTACCCCTATTTCCTACATGATTAAAAGAGATAATTAGCAACTCCATTTTTCATAACAGAACATGGCATAAATTATATTTTTAATATAAACTAGACATTACCAGGAACTCAACAAAATTGGAACCATATCATTTGGATCACCAACTAAGAGATACACATTTTTGAATATGTACTCAAATCTATGAAAAAGAATAAAACAAAACAAAAAATGGAAACCCTATCCGCTACTGCTGGAATGGCCCGGAAGAACACGGCGGCCCGCGAAGCACGCGCCCGCATACGCCAGCGTGGCCCACGTCGGCTCCCGCCTTAGCTCGGCGACTGACGAGCAGGTCCCACAAGACATCGAGACGGACAGGGGAGGAAGAAGGGACGATGGCGTAACTCGTCGCCGGTGGCAGCTCCGGCGAGGCCATCGGTGCCAACGTGTTCACCTCACCCATGCGCACCTAGGGATACCATCTATTGTAGCGATTCTAGCGGCTAGAGGGAGTGGCGACGGCCATGGCGGCGCACGGCCACAGGTTGGCCGGCTCTAGCGAGGCGACAGCGTCACGGTCCTAGTGGCCTACCCTACGAGCATCAGCATCACACACAGGACCCAAAGCACGGAAAAGAGGGGACGGTAAGAGGCTCGAGCGGCACAGCCACGTGCGAGCTCGGGCGGCGGCGATCATGGCGACCCGGTGGAGCCACCTTCACGGTGAGCTCTACCTGAGGCGACAACGAGATGACGGTGTGGTCGCGGATGTGGAGCAGCTCACGGTGGTGCTATGGCTCGGAGGAATCATACAAAGGTGCTCGGTTGAGTGGGTTTGGCTTGCAGCGGCCACGGCTTCCCGGTCACCGTGCTCGTGGAAGAGGATGGTAGGGGTGAAATGGTGAGATGAAAGGCGAGTGAGCGAGGCGCTGGCTTTCATCTGGAGCACAGACGCGTGACGTGGAGACGCTGGCAGAGCATGCACGCCACGCGATGGTCAGCTCCTGAACCAGTCGGCCACGGCGTCCTTCTGACGGTTTTCTGAAACGAAGGGATGCCCGATGACACGTCTGATAGCATGATTTCAGCGATCTAAATCTTCCAAACGGTGGCGATCTGGTTCATGGTATAGTTGACAAAATTGAAGATCTAAGTGAGGACAACAACTTTGTCAATTGGAGCTCGAGTTGGTTCGGCCTAGTTAGGGAGATACAAGGCTCCAAACAATGATACACAAAACTAAAAATCGTCTCATGGACTTAGAAAAATTCTAAGTGTAGAATTCAACCCCAAATCTGACTTGTGGACCATGTTTGAGACTGTTCCACACATTTTCATGAGTTGGTCACAAAATAACTTTTGTTCCTTGATAAATTGGCTACAACTTTGGTAAAGGGTGCACAGCCATGCAAGATCTCTAGGTTGGACTTTTGAATCAGTCAAACAGTGTCACTCTATGGGTCATTCAAAGTCAAACCTCCCCTAGAGGGCAATTTAGTCATTTTGGTCCACATGAACAATGTCCCATTAATTGTCCTAAGTGTAGTTAAGGTGTATTAGACCCTAATTAACCACTCTACACAAGTGCTACACCAACTTCTAATGGTCACATGTGATGAAGCAACAAAACAATCAATTTCACTCTAATGTTGCAATTCCATGTTTCACATGTTTCATGACTTTGTTGTAATTTTAAACTTGTCATATTACTACCATGTTGCCCTGTTTCAAGGTATGAGAAACTCATGTTGCATTCACATGTTTCACTACTACCATTCACAAGCAATCAAGTATGAAACAAACATAATTGAGAATGTTGCATATACATGTTTCAGTAACAATGGCATGATGAGATAGATGATGCACATGGTTATGAAATGAAATGCAATTTTGTGGGAGCCAAACACCTAGGGTGTTACAGGACCCACAGGGCCACGCTGGCCGACGCCAGGTGGCATCGCCCAATGGCCTCACCCCCTTGCCACATCACTGATCTGCGGGAAGGACTCCACACTGCCTGACCAGTGTTGATCCATGTCGGTTTGATCCAAAGGTGGAAGTTGAGCTGCCTTGGATCCATGGACCCATTATCATCCACTTTGAGGACCCAAACCAACTTTCTTATCGCCTTACCTGCCAAAGCAATTGACCTACCTGCATGCAACCGCCATCCAGAGGCCATCCATTGCCATTGCATGCAAAGGCGGTGTAGTGGACGGTCGGCAGATGCCCCTACCTCTCCACTGCCTCATTGCTGCCTATAAGTACCCCCTGCCCTCTAGACACTATAAAAGGGGCAGTGGTGCTCAGTGGAGATCATCACTAATGCATTCCAAACTCTCCAGAGTAGTAGCTAGCTAGTAGTGAAAGAGTAGAGCAGAGCTCGCCTCGAAGTCCAGAAGAGTCATCTGGTCTAGTATAGCTCCTTTGTAATCTTTTATTTAGCATTTACTTTATTTAGTACTTTACTTTGTCAAGTACTTTATTTAGTAATATAATTCTGCTTAGTTCAAGTCCTTTCTTGCTCTTGTTTATCATTAGTGAGCCTAGGTGCTTGTTCTCTGGCAATAGCATCATAGTTATCTTAGTGCTTAGTTCGTTCATCGTTAGTACTTGTTCTACCGTCTGGTTAGGGTGCTTCGATCTTATTTCATCGGAGCTCCGATTGAAGCAGTGAGTTTATAGATTAAGCGTGGTGCTTAGGCTATATCTTGTCGGTAGGTATGGCTAGATCTCCAAATAGATTATAGTAGTTGGTAGATGGTGATAGCCCTGTTCTCCCTCTGTATTCCACCACGTTGGGTCTAGTTATTAAAATGTAAGGCTCGTTGTGCTTTGTGCCTGATTGAATTCAGGGCAGGTACACCCCTTGTACTAAGGACGATCTTACTGTCATTAATTTACCTTTGTTGCTTAAGATTACTTTCTCTATCTCTTCCACTCAGCTACACTACACTTCTAGCTATTGTTGTTTGTTGTGACATACCCTTTTACCTTTTACCTCCATCAACCTCGTGTTGCTAAACACACCTACATAGCTTATCTAACCACAGTTCCCAAACACGCCCATCCGCATTCCTTTGGGGAAAATATAAATTTGACACTTGGTTCTCACCAAGCGAAGTGCTACACAATAGTTCTGTGCACTTGAGGATCCCCTTTCCTATATACACATACGAACCATCAACAAGCATTTCTGGTGCTGTTGCCGGAGAAGGCAATTGGTGCATGTTAGCAATCTGGCGTTAGGTCCTGCTAGCTAGGCTCTTAGCCTCCGTTCTAGTAACCATCTTTTCCCTTCCCATTCTTTCATTTACCTTTCCTCTTCCTAAAACGGTTATGGCCAACAAGACCATCCGTGAGTTTTCTACCCCTTCGGCTGCTAACATAGCCACAAGTCCCAATGTCATTAATGCAGACACTCACTTCGAGCTTAAGCCTGCATTGATCACAATGGTGCAAGCTAGTCCTTTCTGTGGTAAAGCCCACGAGGATGCTAATGCGCATCTCCAACACTTTTTGGAGATTTGTAGCACCTTTATAATTAAGGGAGTGAACCAAGAGGCGATACGTCTTCGTCTTTTCCCCTTCTCCTTATTGGAAAAAGCGAAACAATGGTTCTACTCTAACCGCAATGCTGTAGATACATGGGACAAGTGTTCCAATGCTTTCCTAGTTAAGTTCTTCACAATGGGTAAGACCAATGCTCTTCGTAACAAAATCTCTAGCTTTCAACAGCAAGCTGATGAATCGATTCCCGAAGCTTGAGAACGAATGCAAGAGTATGTCGCCGCATGCCCACACCACGGTATGGAAGACTGGCTTTTGATCTAGAACTTCTTCCATGGCTTAGTCCTGCTAGATAGGAGGCATTTAGATGCTACCGCAGGAGGAGCATTCTTTTCGCTTAATGTCACAGATGCCAAGGCATTGATCGAGAAGATGGTTTCCAACCAAGGATGGAGCGATGAATGACTACAGCCCCACAAAAGAGGTATGCATTCTCTTAAAGAAGTTGACATGCTTGTAGCTAAGATGGATCTACTCACAAAGAGACTAAAAAATTGCGAGAAAATGAGTGCCCAAGAAACTGTACAAACCATGGACACCCACATGACTTGTGAAGTTTGTGGAGAGACTAGACATTCAGGATATCTCTGCCCCGAGACCCATGAAGATCTCAACTTTGTCAATAAAGACAATGGGTTTTGTCCTCGAAATCAAGGATGGAAGCAGCGCTCCAACAACCAAGGAGGTAATAATTACAATAATTATTCATCGCAACGCCCGAGTAATCAAGGTAATAATTATCCTTTCCTTAAGGACCTTATCTATAGTCAAGGTAGAATGATTGATAGTATAAATAAGAAACTCCATGCTAATGACAAGATGTTGGAAAACATAAATGCTAAATTGGATGATTTTTCTTCCACTATAAAGAATCAACTTACTTCAATAAGATTCTAGAAACCCAATTAGCACAATTAGCAGGTGCTCTCCCGTCTTTTGAGAAAGGAAGAATACTTGGCAAGCCTAAAGAATTCATGGAGACTTCCAACCTCGTCACATCAAGGTATGATTTTGGTTTAGATGGTTGGGGAGTGCCTATTAAGAAAGGTGATCCGGGAAGTCCTGTCATTACTTGCTCTATTGGTCCTCATACTTTTCAAAATGCAATTTGTGATCTTGGATCTAGTGTGAACATAATGTCTAAAGAAACTTATGAAAACTTGTTCTACATAGACTTAGCTCCAACTTCTGTTTATTTGCAACTAGTTGATCAATTAGTTCGCTACGTAGAAGGTGTAGCCACTGACCTTTTGGTCAAAATTAGAGTTGCTTATGTCCCTGCTGATTTTGTGATATTAGACATGGGAAATGACAAGGATACACCCCTCATCCTTGGTCATCCTTTCCTCAATACCACTAATGCTTGTATATATGTGGCACCTAGAAAAATTCAATTCCACTTTGCTGGAAAGAAAGAAACATTTGCTTTTGCCCTTGGAAAACCTATCTTTGATGAGAAATAGGTAAGGAAGAAGCAGCCAAAGAAGTAGAAATCCATAAAGCCAAAACCAACTAAGCAGAAGGAAGAGCCCGGTAAGAATAAGCCGAAGCCAAGAAGGACATGGTGCAAGAAGAAGGAATCATCCTCTACATCATCATCGCTTGATCCTATGAACATTCTGAAGAAAATAAGGAAGAAGAATTCTCATACAAGAAAGAAGAACCCCCCACACAAGGAAGAACAACCGTGAGCCGGCATTGAAAGCTACGCTTTTACAGCATTTTCATTGCATTTAGTATAGGTTGCATTTGCATATTTCCCTTTCCAAACTTTGCATCACATGTTTAGATTATTAGTTGCATCTCATGTTTAAATTTTCAATAAAGGTACTTAGAAAGTACTAGCATTTATAATAAGTTCACAATAATAAAAAAACTCATTATAAATAGGTCTAGTAGTAATGCATTATCATAGTAGTAGTAATAAAGAAAGAAAGAATAAAAAAAGAGCCGTCCGAGAAGAAGACTCCAACCTACGCAAAAGGCAAGCTTGGGGGAGAGCCTCCCCCACTTAGGTATGAAATCATTCAAACACTCTCTTTTATTTGCATGAGTTCCTTATATCGAGAAAATATATATATATATATATACAATGATAAAGAAAATAATGATCGTGTGATAATAATGATAACAATAAAAATGATTATGTTTAACTGATGTAGAAGATAAGAGGAGTATCATTAAAGCTGTCTTAATCACTCTTGCTCTAAAAAGGTTGATGTGTAATTCCTCTTGAAAATGATGAATAGTTGCTGTGACACTTTGCAAAAGCTTGCTATACAACCCATTTACTTCTCAAGTTTTGAGCATGTGAAATTAGAGTTCATCTTAAGTTGAATGCTTTTGTGGGTTGCAAATGCTAGAACCAAGTCTAGGGTTTTGTGAGATGTGTTGTGGCAATGACTAGAGTAAATCTTTTAACTTGTCTGAGGAATAATTGAGATGATCTGGAGTTTTGTTTTACAAAATGATAAAACCTCTTGCTAGAAGTTTCTCAATACATGTTTACTGATATGATAAGCCTTCACAAAAAAACTGCTTGTTTCTTTTGAGCTTTGTTAAGCCTTGTTGATCTGAGTAGAGAAGCTTGTCATACCTTTTGATCAAGATCACGTACACTCCACATATATATATATGCTACTTCTACACTAGAAGTATGCAACCACCCATTTCATATTCATGCACCCCAACTCCATAAGAGACATATATTGATACCCCCATTAGCTATCTATCATCAGAAAGAGAGGCTTGAGCTACTGAAAAAATAGAGAGAGAAAAGAAGAGCAAAAGCTCTATAGTTCAAAAAAGAGAGAGAGAGAGAGAATAAGGTAGCCATGCTCTCAAAAAGAAACCTAGAGGAGGGAAAGTTCTCAAAAGGAGTACCACTTCCACCAAATACCACACACTTGCACATCTTGATCATTTTGTATGACTTGTTGCTCCTTGTGATCCAAGTGTTTGACTTAACAATATATTCAATTCAAGTGAGCCTTGCTTTTTTATCTCCCTACCCATAAACTCCACATAAGCTTTAGAGTAGTAGAAAGGCTAAGATCTTTTGGCCTTGGAGAGATTTCAAACACCACTGAGAGATTTGAGTGTACCATCTGAGGAACTTAGGCAAGTTTTTCTTTCAAAAATCTTGAAAACCTCTAGGAAGTCTTGACTAAACCAAAGCAAGGAAGAAAGTTTCTATCTGTGCTATGCTATCTTACAACCGCCTATGTCAAGGTGAGGCTATAAGCCCCATATGGCTAAGACTGACGGTGGATTTATAACACTAACTTGCTCAACTCAAGAGCGAGTATTGGTTTGTATATGAGTTTTTGCAGGGCGTTATATTGAAGCAATTCCTGATCCAACATGCTAAACCCGCATCTTTTTCTCGGGATGAGCAAAGGGGTAGCTTGGGGGAGCACGTTGATGGTCACTGACACCCATTTTGACCATCAACATTCCACCCAAAACCAAGGTAAAACAGCATCACAACTACCATTTTATGTTTATAATTCACCTAGTTCCACTTGTACTTGGAAAAATTATTTGTATGCAGGAAATTTCACAAAAATGGACAAAAGACATGCATAGAAGACAAGTGGACATGGTGGGGGCCATGTACCCACAGGGCCACGTTGGCCGATGCCAAGTGGCATCACCCTACGGCCCCACCCCCCTTGCCACGTCACTGATCCGTGGGAAGGACCCCACACTGCCTCACCAGCGTTGATCCATGTCGGTTTGATCCAAAGGTGGAAGTTGAGATGCCTTGGATCCATGGGCCCATTGCCATCCACTTGGAGGGGCCAAACCGACCTTCTTACTGCCTTACCAGCCAAAGCAACTGACCTACCTGCATGCAACAGCCATCCAGAGGCCATCCATCATTGTTGGATGCAAAGGCGGTGTAGTGGACGGTCAGCCGATGCCCCTGCCTCTCCACTGCCTCATTGCTACCTACAAGTACCCCCTACCCTCTACACACTATAAAAGGGGCAGTGGTGCTCGGTGGAGATCATCACTCAAGCATTCCAAGCTCTCCAAGAAGCTCTCCGGAGTAGTAGCTTAGAAGTAGTAGCTAGCTAGTAGTGATAGAGTAGAGCGGAGCTCGCCTCAGAGTTTGGAAGAGACTTCTGGTCTGGTATAGCTCCTTTGTAATCTTTTATTTAGCATTTACTTTATTTAGTACTTTACTTTATCAAGTACTTTATTCAGTAATATAGCTCTGCTTAGTTCAAGTCCTATCTTGCTCTTGTTTATCATTAGTGAGCCTAGGTGCTTGTTCTTTGGCAATAGCATCATAGTTATCTTAGTGTTTAGTTCATTCATCATTAGTACTTGTTCTACCATCTGGTTAGGGTGCTTCGATCTTATTTCACCAGGGCTCGGATTGAAGCAGCGAGTTTATAGATTAAGCATGGTGCTTAGGCTATATCTTGTCTGTAGGTACGGCTAGATCCCCGGATAGATTGTGGTAGTTGGTAGGTGGTGACAACCATGTCCTTCCTCTGTATTGCACCACGTTGGGTCTAGTTATTAAAACATAGGCCTCATTGTGCTTTGTACCTGATTGAATTCAGGGTAGGTACGCCCTGGTACTAAGGATGATCTTACTCTCATTAATTTTCCTTTGTTGCTTAAGATTACTTGCTCTATCTCTTCCACTCAGCTACAGTACACTTTGAGCTACCGCTGTTTGTTGTGACATACCCTTTTACCTTTTACCTTTTACCTCCATCAACCTTTTGTTGCTAAACACACCTACCTAGCTTACCTAACCACAGTTCCCAAACACGCCCATCCGCCTTCCTTTGGGAAAAAATATAGATTCGACATTTGGTTCTCACCAAGCAAAGTGCTACACGATAATACTATGCACTTGCAGAATCCCCTTTCCTATATACACATACGAACCCTCAACACTGTATACATGTACGCATCTTCCATATGGACGAAAAACTCCCTGTTGCTTCTCTCTGCCTCCACTTGCTGATGTGTGGGACCCACACGTTAGCTTCTCCTTCAAACTCCATCCATCCTCCACAACGCAACTGCCACTCTCGACCATGCCTGCTCGACGGTGCCTCCAGCCATGCCTTGCCGGAGATGCCCCCCAACAACTTCCCCGCCCACCTCCCCACCCATTTAATCCCCATCCGGATCTCAGGCAGAATTGTTCCAATGGTGGCACCTCCTCCTTCCACACCGACGACAGTGCCTCCTCACTCACCTACAGCGGTGGCTCCTTCCAACCACGGCCGCAGCTCCTCCTCCCCCATGCGCCCCCTCGCGCGGATGCCATCCGCCGGCGGCGCGTTTCGACCACCCGCTCCAGGCTCCCCAGCGGTTGGTGGCCCTGGCGGCGGTGCCTCCTCCCTCACCGGCGGCTGCCGCTACTCCTCCCCCACGACGGCCATGACTGCTCCTCCTCGGCCTACGGTGGCTGCGGCTCCTACACAGGTCTGTGATGGTGATGTCGTTCGACGGTCCAACCGGTGAGCTTGCCCACGCCCGTCGGCATGCCCCTTCCCGCCCCACGCTCGCCCCATTTGCAGCTGCATACGTGATGGGGGCGGATGGAGGTTGAAGGAGAACCCACACATCAGCGAGTGGAGCAACAGGGGTGTTTTGGTATATATGGAAGATACGTACACGTATACAGTCTAACAGTGGGCCTAGGTACCCGGAAGACATTGAAAATGGCAAGATCAGGTAGAGGAAGAATTACAATTGCAAGTTTCAGAACAGGTGAATTGTAATGACAGATCTTCAAAGTTGAAGAATTGTAATGGCAGGAATAAAAAAAACCTATTAAAGAATATGTGAACCCCACGTGAGCTTTGAAAAGTGTGTTAAGATAGACCATGGGACAAGTAATTTATAATACTTTTATTTTAATTGCATTGTACAGACATTCATATAAGCTGCTCAGATCTAGGCTATCTATAACATAATTTTTACTGTTCTTGTGAGCTTATTTACTATATTGTTGCAGATGCCATGAGGCACAATTATACTAACACCATATGACATCAATCGGTAAAGAGTTATACCGACTGATGCTCAGTTGTTGTAACGGCTTATAGCTTTCGTTGTTCTCGGTGTGTGGTATAGTGTAAGGTCTTAGCATTGTATGCTCGTGCTCAGGTTACCATATTGTTGCGGCTACCATGAGGGCTAAGGCCCTAACATTGTACGCTCATGCTCCGGTTTTAAGGATTGGAAGAATGCAAACAGTTCTCTTCAAGTAGAGTAGCTAGCTACCTGCAATATTTGATTTTCTGACAGGGCATTATTATATATTATTACTAGAAGCACTTGTGAGCCTTTAAATTTTATATTATGATGACGCACTAACCCTGCAAAGCGTTTAATTAACCACCTTTTGTTTAACAGTAAGTCACCTAGTACCAACTTACCCCCAAGTGAGCAGCTAAAAGCAACTAAATAATCTGAAGCACAAATTAAGTGGAAAAACATTCAGTATGGACTACCCCATGAAACATCCGTCGGCACCTACCATAGATTAACAACACGTGTTTATGCAAAATCAACCATGTTACCAGTACATGAGGGTGTACTTTTTTCCAATTACTACTCCTAAATTTATACGTCAGTTACATATATTAAATTATTTTGTATGTAAATATGTGCTATGAATCTGTAGTAGATGTAAGATGCCCATTGATGTTTTATGGGACCATTACAGTGAATTTTAAGGGCCCATCATCACTAATTAAGCAAACCTATCAGGTGGCTCTACATGCGTGTCTGAGTGACTCTATATATGCCTCTGCATGTACGGCCTGTCGGCCATCTTATATCAAGCCATGTCTTATTTCATATGGGTGTGGCGTGGATTAATGCTTCAAGGGAAAACAAAATTAAGGGGACTGTTGGAAGGATGCTGTAGGACCACAGGATTGGGAGTACGCATCGCGCAACTGTATCGATGTTTTAGGGGCACAGATGCGTCTATCCCAACAATGTGTGACAAACAAAAATTAATGGCAACTTGTCACACAACTTGCAATGGTGATAGGAACTGCATAGGGCCCAGAAGTTTTATAATTTAATGATAAGAAAATTGATAATGTAACAGTGCCATTATTCACTACTTCAAAAAGACTATCACTGCTGGGTCGCTACCCCTATCACTACCGGAAAATGAACCAGCAGAAGTGAAAGGATCTAGCAAGGGCTTATAGGGGGTGAATAGGCATGTTTGTCCTTATAATCTCGATCAAACTGTCAGATCGTGGAGCCTTCACGTATCCCTGCGGAGCCTCTGGAAAAATACGAGGAGCCTCGGTGCATCAAAGCGCAAATCAAACTACAGCAGAATCTAATGAATAAAACTTAGATCGAATGTGATACCAGCCTTTCTGGGGAGTGTGTTGAGCTTATCAAAGCAGTGGTTGCACCTAGAACTCATGGAGCAAGTAGATCAAATGCAAACCCTAAATATCAAATCAAACACAAATAATAGCAAACAATGAGCACAAGGTCGATGCTAGACTTGGGAGGAAAAAGGCCACGTCTGGGTAGCATATTAAAAAATATGTGAACCCCACATGAGCGTTGAAAGTTGTGTTATAGATAGATCATGGGACAAGTAATTTATAATAATTTTAATTGTATTATACATACACTCGTATAAACTGTTAGATATTATGGGCTTGGCCCATTTATTTAATAACTCTATTAAACTCTATGGTCCGTACATGTGCATTAATGGTTTTATACCATATGGGAATTTAATCGAGAGGCGACTCTACTTAAATACTTGGTCATTGGCCGATCTATTTGAGAAGTAAAAGTGGATCACCTGGATGCCACACTTGCTGCTGCTGGCCGCCGCCCGCCGCCCGTGGCCGTGAGCGTGGCGTGGCGCGAGGCGTGGGCGTGGCGTGGCGTGGCGAGGCGAGCGGACGGGCGGGGCGAGGCCTTTATTTTGAAACCCAGCGAATTGATAGGAATTGATTGGAGGAGTTTCGGTAACTCCGTGACTCTGGCTCTCCGTCTCCGTCTCTCCCACCGCAGAAGGGAGGTGTGACCCCTCGGTGCCGTCGGCTTCTCGTTTTCTGGCCTCTGCCTATAAAACAAATACTCTCCTCTCGGTTAAGCTCTCTTGGCGAAGTACACCACTTTCCAGCAGCGCAAGTTCTTCCCGTTCCACCTCCGGCGAGCACCAGAGATGGAAGAGTAGGCCTCCGGAACGCGTCTCCGTCGTGGGCTTCATCTGCTCGGGTGAAGACGGGCGATTACGTTTTTGGGGAGTGTCAGTGCTGGCACGACTACTCGCTGGTGAACCAGTAGCGGTGTTTCTTCACGGCGTCCTTGTCTGCACTGCATCGAGCGGGACGACTACAACAACAAAGCACCACCATGGCCTTTCCTGGTGCGAGCGGCTCCGCCGCAGGGTATAATCTTCTTCATCCTCTTCTGAGTTTCATTATCAATATCATGATGTTCCTAGGCAATACTGCTTTCATATTCAACATGCTCTGTTTGGTTGATTTGGATGATTATGCTAGTACTGGTTTTCTGGTTCCTTTTATTTTTGTGATCATCATGATCTTGATATTTGGGAACACATCTTTTATATTTATAATCATGTCTGTGATGCTTCAGCTATGTAAAACTATGTTTCACATATGTTTTGGCTCTATAGTTTGTATTATCATCATGTTAACATTTGCCATGAATTGTTTTCGTCTTCTTATTCATGACTTTACTCTCCTTTTGTTGTGTTATTTTTATGGATTAAAATAAATATGAAAATGCCTTATTTTCAACATTCAAAAACGTAATTTCAGGCCATTTTCATCTGTTGGCTTTGCGGGCATGCTAAAGCCTACGCCGTTTGAGGGCACTCACTACAAGAGGTGGCGTGAGAAAGCCCTTCTGTGGTTGTCGGCCATGCGCTGTGGTCATGTGCTCAATGAGCGACTGCCATCTTGTGAGATCCGATGAGGATGAGCAGGCTTGGGGACATGCTGAGACCATGTGCAAGGCTGCACTGTTGAGCATCATCAATGATTCTCTGGTTGATGCCTACATACCACTCCCGACTGGCAGAGCTGTGTGGGAAGCCCTTGAGGCCCGGTACGGTCTTTCCGACGCCGGTTCTGAGCTGTACATCATGGAGCAGTTCCATGACTACAAGATGGTTGATAACCGTCCTGTAGTCGAACAGGCTCATGAGATACAGGGACTGGTGAAGGAATTGGAGCTGTACGGCTGTCCTCTCCCTGACAGGTTCGTGGCAGGGTGCATTATTGCTAAGCTGCCACCTTCCTGGACTGATTTTGCTACTACCTTGAAACACAAGAGGCAACAGTTTAGCATTGCTGAACTTGTTGGCACTCTTGATGTTGAGGACAAGGCAAGAGCAAAGGATGTTAAGGGAAAGAGTAAGGGCGGAAATGGTGAGGCGACTACTAGTGCACATGTGGTGCAAAAGTTTCGTCCTAAGCCACAAAAGAAGAAGCCTCAGCAGGAGCTCAAGCAGAAATCCACTACCTTCTTCAAGAAAGGTAATAATAAGAAGATGGGATTAGACAAGGCAAAGATGAACTGCTTCACTTGTGGGAACACTGGGCACTTCTCTAGAGAGTGTCCTGAGGCTAAGTGGAAGCCTCCACCAAAGGCGAAGACAGTCAACACCATTGAGACTGATGCAGACGCTTCTGGGTACGGTAATTTATCTGCATTTACAGTTTGTTCATCACCTGATTGGTGGGTTGATACAGGTGCAAATATACATGTGTGTGGTGATAAGTCCTTGTTTTCTTTTTACCAGACCGAGAGGAGTGGAGCCTTGCTGATGGGGAATGGCGCGCGTGCTGGTGTTCATGGTGTTGGTACGGTGGATCTGAAGCTTACTTCGGGAAGACCGTGCAACTCAAGAACGTGCATCATGTCCCTCAATAAGGAAAAATCTTATTAGTGGCTCTCTGCTATGTCGAGACGGTTTTAAACTTGTGTTTGAGTCGAATAAATGTGTTATGTCAAAGTATGGAACCTTTGTTGAAAAGGCTATGAGAGCGGAGGCTTGTTCCGCTTGTCTTTGGTTGATACTTTACCTCTTGCAAAGTGAATAATGTCGTTAATAACGTTAATGTTGAGATGAATGTTTGGCATTCTCGATTATGTCATGTTAATCTTGGTTGCATGTCCCGCTTAGCTGTTTTGAATTTAATTCCTAAATTTGACGTTGCCAAAAGCTCCAAATGTCATACATGCGTTGAGGCAAAACAACCTCGCAAGCCTCACAAGGCGGTGTGGCGAGAGAGTTGGCACCACTTGAACTCATCCATTCCGATATTTGTGAAATGAACGGAATTTTGACAAAAGGTGGTAAGAGATACTTCATAACGTTCATAGATGATTGCACTCGATATTGCTATGTGTACCTAATTAAAACAAAAGATGAGGCATTACATTATTTTAAAACCTTTAAAGTCGAGTGAGAATCAACTTGAAAAGCACATCAAAGCGGTTGCGGTCCGATCATGGGGAGAATATTTCTCTAATGAATTTTCGAGTTTTTCTTGATGTGCACGGTATAATTCATGAGAGGACACCTCCATACTCACCACAATCCAATGGGATTCTTTGAAAGAAAGAACCGTACTCTAACCGACTTGGTGAATGCCATGTTGGAGACAATTTGGTTTATCTAAGGAATGGTGGGGTGAGGCAATTTTAATCTGCAAATCATGTCCTAAATAGAGTGCCCACAAAGAACAAAGAAATCACTCCATTTGAGGATTGGGAGAAAAGAGATTAAATATTTCTTATCTTCGCGTTTGGGGTTGTTTGGCCAGAGTGAACGTGCCAATAAACAAAAAGCGTTAAAGCTTGGACCAAAAAGCGTAGATTGTGTTTTCTTAGGCTATGCCATTCATAGTGTGGGCTATCGTTTTTTAATAATAAATTCTAGTGCTCTGATATGGTGTTGGAACGGTCATGGAGTCTAGAGATGCCACGTTCTTTGAGAATGAATTTCCAATGAAAATAGGTGCATCTAGCATGTCCGATCATAATCCTATTTTCGAACTTCATGAATCAAATATACTGCTGATGATAACACCAATGAGCTTGAGCAAAATCCTGAGGAGGATGATAATACTGTCACTCGAAAGAGTAAGAGGCAAAGAGTTGCAAAATCCTTTGGAGAAGACTTTATTATATATCTCGTGGATGACACTCCCACAACCATTTCTGAGGCATACTCTTCTCCTGATTCTGACATGTGGAAGGAGGCAGTGCAAAGTGAGATGGACTCCATTATGTCCAATGGGACGTGGGAAGTGGTTGATCGTCCATTTGGTTGCAAACCTGTGGGCTGTAAATGGGTGTTTAAAAGGAAGCTGAGGCCTGATGGTACAATTGAGAAGTACAAAGCTAGGCTTGTTGCTAAGGGTTATACACAGAAGGAAGGTGAAGATTACTTTGATACTTACTCACCTGTTGCTCGATTGACGACCATTCGTGTGTTGCTATCCCTGGCTGCCTCACATGGTCTTATCATTCATCAGATGGATGTTAAGACAGCCTTCCTAAATGGAGAGCTTGAGGAAGAGATCTACATGGATCAGCCTGATGGGTTTATTGCAAATGGTCAAGAGGGTAAAGTTTGTAAGTTATTGAAGTCCCTGTACGGCTTAAAGCAAGCCCCCAAGCAGTGGCATGAGAAGTTTGATAAAACCTTAACATCAGCCGGCTTTGTTGTGAATGAAGGCGATAAATGTGTATATTATCGGTTTGGGGGTGGTGATGGTGTGATACTATGCCTATATGTGGATGATATATTAATATTTGGCAACAATCTAAATGTGATTAAAGAAGTAAAAGAATTTTTGTCGAGTAACTTTGAGATGAAAGACTTAGGAGAGGCTGATATTATTCTCAACATTAAGCTTTCAAGGGAGGAAGGAAATGGTGGGGTAACTCTTATGCAATCTCACTATGTGGAAAAGGTCTTGAACCGATTTGGGTATAGTGAGTGTCGCGCTGCTCCTACTCCATGACGATCCAAGTGTTCATTTGAGGAAAAATCACGAGAATTGCAAGAGACCAATTGAGATATTCACGAGATAATTGGTTCTCTTATGTACCTAGCTAAGCATAACCAGGTTCGATATCTCGTTCATTTGTAAGCAAACCGAGCGGTTTGTGTCAAATCCGGGAGATACTCCTTTGGAATGCTCTTGAGAGAGTGCTACGCTATTTGAAAGGGACAATGAGTTACGGCATTCACTTTCCGGGTATCCGAGGGTACTAGAGGGTTATTGTGATGCTAATTGGATTTTTGATGTGGATCAGTTGTATGCCACGAGTGGATATGTGTTCTTACTTGGAGGTGGTGCTGTTTCTTGGAAGTCTTGCAAGCAGACTGTTTTAACGAAGTCTACAATGGAAGCGAAGAATCGATCGCATTGGATACCGCTAGTCTTTGAGGCGAGTGGCTCGTGATCTCTCGATGGATTTGCCGATTGTTGAGAAACCAATCCGGCAATTTCCATGAACTGTGATAATCAAACTGTGATCACTAAGGTAAGCAGTTCTAAGGATAACATGAAGTCCACAAAGCATGTGAAGAGGCGTTTGAAGACCGTCGAGAAAAGCGAGAAACTCCGAGTAATTGCATTGGACTATGTCCATACATCAAATAATCTGGCGAGATCAATTCACTAAGGGTCATCGCACGCAATGTGATAGAAGGTGCGTCGAGGAACTGGGTTTGAGACCCACATAGAGCCATCAACGGTGGTAACCTATCCTATGTGATCGGAGATCCCGTGAATTAGGATGGCGAAACAAAGCTGTTGATTGACCGAGGGAGAGACCCTTAGATTATAGCTCGGTTTGTTGGAGATGCACCGTCTCTCCATCTTTGTTAGGCAGGATGATTAAGTTCTTAATGTGATCCGAAAGCGGCTTGGTATAGCGGGGATGTTGTCGCATGAGAACATCCTATAAGGAACACACCTATATGAGCTCGATTGCTAGTCACAATCTATGAGATGTGGGTAATCTCTAGATGCTCATGAAAAGGCCTCGAAGTGTGACTTATATGCTTCAAACAGAGGGAAGGCACTTGGCAGCCTAGTATCAGTTAAGAGGCTATGTGAAACTCATCTCGCACAAAACTGTTAATTCAAGGTTCTATCCATTGTTCAGTTGTGAATGAGTGTAGCTAGCTTTCTAGATGGATGTTCAACTTAACAGTCTCCATCGAAACACTTTGATATATAAAAGGAATGTGGTTTCGAGAACTCCAAAGCTGCGTACCCTAGAGTTTGGTGGGGATTGTTAGATATTATGGGCTTGGCCCATTTATTTAATAACTCTATTAAACTCTATGGTCCGTACATGTGCATTAATGGTTTTATACCATATGGGAATTTAATCGAAAGGCGACTCTACTTAAATACTTGGTCATTGGCGATCTATTTGAGAAGTAAAAGTGGATCACTGGATGCCACCTTGCCTTGCCGCCGCCGCCTTGCCCGCCTGCTTGGCGTGGCGTGGCGTGGCGTGGCGTGGCGAGGCGAGGCGAGGCGAGGCAGTAATGGCGGCGGAGCGAGCGGACGGGCGGGCGAGGCCTTTATTTTTGAAACTGACGAATTGATAGGAATTGATTGGAGGAGTTTCTGGTAACTCCTGGCTCTCCGTCTCCGTCTCTCCCACCGCAGAAGGGAGGTGTGACCCCTCGGTGCCGTCGGCTTCTCGTTTTCTGGCCTCTGCCTATAAAACAAATACTCTCCTCTCGGTTAAGCTCTCTTGGCGAAGTACACCACTTTCCAGCAGCGCAAGTTCTTCCCGTTCCACCTCCGGCGAGCACCAGAGATGGAAGAGTAGGCCTCCGGAACGCGTCTCCGTCGTGGGCTTCATCTGCTCGGGTGAAGACGGGCGATTACGTTTTTGGGGAGTGTCAGTGCTGGCACGACTACTCGCTGGTGAACCCGATGGCGGTGTTTCTTCACGGCGTCCTTATCGCAGACTTTGCATCGAAAGCGGGACGACTACAACAACAAAGCACCACCATGGCCTTTCTCAGTGCGAGGCGGCTCCGCCAGCAGGTATAATCTTCTTCATCCTCTTTCGAGTTTCATTATCAATATCATGATGTTCCTAGCAACATCGCTTTCATATTCAACATGCTCTGTTTGGTTGATTTGGATGATTATGCTAATCTTGGTTTTTCGGTTCCTTTTATTTTTGTGATCATCATGATCTTGATATTTGGGAACACATCTTTTATATTTATAATCATGTCTGTGATGCTTCAGCTATGTAAAACTATGTTTCACATATGTTTTGGCTCTATAGTTTGTATTATCATCATGTTAACATTTGCCATGAATTGTTTCTGTCTTCTTATTCATGACTTTACTCTCCTTTTTGTTGTGTTATTTTTATGAATTAAAATAAATATGAAAATGCCTTATTTTTCAACATAAACTACCCAGATCTAGACTGTATATAACATAATTTTTAGGAGCGAGGAAGATAACAGCCAAGGTAGATGCTAGACTTGGGAGGAAAAAGGCCACATCTGGGTAGCATATTAAAAAAATATGGTGACCAGTGCACCATAACCGGTGCCCACCGTAGTGACCGGTGCCCCTGGTTGCTGTTTCCTCGCGCTGCAGCTTCACTGATCTTCATAAGCGGCGCAGAGACAACCGGTGCACCTAACATGACCGGTGCACTGCTGTGCAGCTTCTCGTTCTCCGTTTCTTCGTCCTTTGATCGTCCCGGTTTCTTCTTTCTTGCGTCTTGGATTCCTGTCTCCTCTTTTAGATTGTCAACACACCTTCTAAGATTTTCTTTTCAGTGTTGACCAAACTCTTCTCGCTCCAAATAAATCTAGGTCCGCCATGGAACCTATTAGACTACAAAATAAACATCTACAAACTCATTAGTCCAATTTATTCATATTGATCATCAAACACCAAAATCCAAACTAAATGAGCCAAGGGTCCATTTTCCATACGGTGCACACAGAGCACTTACAGAACAAAAAGACATCACAGAACACAAATAATTAGCACATACCTAACATGCTAGTAATAGCAGATAATTAAGCATTCTAGCATCCTATTACAGCCACACGAGTCCAAACATCCATGTCGACCATAATCGCCACACAAAGGCGACTCAAAGTATATATTACAGACCACTTAGCAAAAGAGGGTTTGACTCTCACATCTCACACTACTGATGACTATAACGAGAAAGATACATCTCAAATCTTGCTTTGCTCTCTCTCTCTCTCTCTCTCTCTCTCTCTCTCTCTCTCAGTCTGTCCCCGCCATTGTCAACGAGTGCCAAAAAGAAGGGAAACAACAAGAGAGGTGTCAATGGCAAAATGTGACGGGCCGAGTCATGAAGGCCACAAGGAAGACCAACAAGAGCAAAAATAATGGCTGGAGGATATTAAGAACTTATGTGTCGTTGCCATTGAATGGATGGATGAGGCCTTGGACAAGATTAACCCGAGAGTCACCAATCCAAGGGAAATCTTAAAAAATAAAATGACCAATGAATGCCATAGGCATGGAATGATAGAGACAATGTTTCCGCCTATAGACATTCATGAAGAAACAACCTTGGAGCCTGAAAAGGAAGATAGCATTAACAAGCATGGAAGTTATTTCATAAACACCTCATCAAATACATGCTCACATAAGAAATCTCTTGAATCAATTGGTCTCTCCAATATTGCCACACACGAGATCTTCAACCTCCTTATACTTCCTGTTTATAAAGACTTTGAAAGGGAGGTTGTAAACGCATATGTTTATCATAAATATTGCAAATCTTGTTGGCATGAATCTTGAGATAGGTACATAAAGGTTGGTGTTGGAGGGAAAACCACCTCACCAACTTAGCGTGATTCAAAGGTTTCCCAAGGATGAGCTTTTGTCCTAAAACAAGCACTTTCGGGAGATAACATGAGCTTTTCACCTTTTGCTGTAATGCCCTTGTAAAATGAGCATAGCAATATAATTGTGAAAATATTCCTTCGGATATTTTTGCCACTAACCATTCTAGCTTTGAAGCAAAAAGAATAAATGATGATGACGCAAGGTATGTCCAACCAATTATCATGTAACATTTAATTACATCCATCCAAATTTAATTTTTCTGCAAAATTAAAGCTAGGGGATAGACTTCTCTAAAAAACATCTCTTGCCATGTTGCTAAATTATCTTGGTCGTCTCTACCTTTAAAACCATACTCAATTTGCTAAATAATAATCATGCTCTTTCATCTCTATTTGAATAAATCTCTATAATGCTTTCATGCTACCTTTGTTTGTTATAGTATGCTTAAGGTTTGGAGTATGTTCATACATCTTTTAAATTAAGCATGGTGCTTAGTTTAGGGGTGTTGATTTTATTTCCAAAGGCTTTTAAATTAAGCATGGTGCTTAGGTTAGAATGCTTTCCTAAATTGAATTAGACGTGGTGTCTAGGTTGAATTTTGAGCTGATAGTATGCTTTAGTAGACATTGGATATTTTGTTGAACTAACCCCTGCAGGAAACTCTCAATTCAATTTGAGTAAGTCACGAGATAAATTTAAATCAAAGATGAAGCATGGCACATGATGAGCTCCAATAATTTTGTGAAAACAAGACACAACTCATTCATCATAAATGGAGGAACTCAAGTTTGTAGCTCCAATGAACAATATCTCGTCAACCAAGAATCAACAAAAATCAAAGAGAGGTTGACCAGAGAAGAACATGCAACTTGTCGCATCCTCATCTCCTGGATCAGATGATGTAACGAAAAGCTAAATGCAAGGAGAGGTCTTGATCAACGGACCTAATAAGCGCTCACCAACAGGAGATCATTTGTGAAAACAAGTCATTGAGGCATAAAATAATGAGTAAGACGGAAGGTCCAACAAGATGACAAGATCAAAGAGAAAAAAGATGGCATAACAAAAGGATGAGAAAGAAATGGTGCAATTTAGGAAACAAGAAGCTCATGAACAGTTCAAGCTGCGAAGCTGGCCGAGCATGGAAAACTTCAAGTAAAATGGGAAGGACCATTACGAGTCATCTACCCTTCGTAATATGGTGTCATCAGGATCCAATGACAAAGGTATATCCTAAGGTAAATGGTCATCATTTAAAAAGTTTTCCTTGATTCTGGTAGGCACACAAATAAGAAACAAACATGTTTGAGTTACAGTTCTATTTGATCTAACCTGATTCACTTAACATGTTTAATTCTTCAAGTTTGTTCCTAGCACCACTTTCTTGAGCTCATAGTCTTAACCAAATAAACTGAAAAGTGCACATCCCATCTCTGGAAGATGATAGTCATAATCATATAAAGATTGATACATTATGCACAGATTGACAATCCTTCCATGGGTTAAGCAATTCAACCGTTGTAGCCAAATGTACTTAAATGTTACATTCATGCTCAATCTTCTGATCTTATCGCCAATGTTGAACAAAGCACATGACATCAATTTTATCTTGTTCAATGTGCCTAAGGTTAGAGAAGAATAAGTAAAGTTTTGGTTCTGTTGGTGTTTTCCACCAATAGATCCCATGCACTTGATCTCTACCTTGTCTTAATGAGCAGGGCACACTTCAAGCAAAGTGTGGGGGACGATAGTTGATTCTCCAATTTCTACAAGTGAAGGTTCTGAACCTGTCAAACCAAAATCTAAACTCAAAACCAAAACAGGTTTGGCGGAAGAAGGTGACATCACCATTGAAGGCGTCATCACAAGAATCCTTATCTTAAGAGCAAATCGAGGTACTCGATCAATGAACTTCACAAGGAGAAGTCTAGTTTGAAGGACTTACAACACCGAACCCTCATCGAAAGAGCTAGCTTGGGGAAGAAGCACTCCTATGTATCCAGGTAAGTATTATTTTCCTTTTGTTTTAGTTTTAGTTTCTTTTAATTAGTAACAAATTGATGAATGAAAAACAAAATAAAAATTTATCTTTGCATTAGTCATTTATAGTAATAATGTGGATCAAGTAAAATTGAAAACAAAATAAAAAGGTGTGTCTAGTTTGCTTTAATTTGTTTCTAAGGGCTGAATAAAATAAAAAGGAATCAGAATAATCTCTTAAATGGAAATGATGAATAGTTGCTCTGTTGTAATTCCTTTCAAGTACCTAGTTTTCAGTCTTGAATTCTCCTGAGTTTTGGATAAAATTGTTTTGATATAAGGATTTACTTAGAACTTGAAACTCGTGGGTAGCATATGATTGATCTAAGTCTAGGTAATTGATGGATATGATATGAGACAGTCTGAGCTCCTGTTTATCTTGTTCCAAGTGACACTAAAGTTCTAGAGATTTACTTTTTGAAAAACACAAAAATGTTACATGATGAGTTCCTATATAACAAAGCTTGAATTTCCACTAGAGCCATAAATTATATTTAGGCTAGAAAAACTTCCACATATATGCTGCTTGCTTTTGCATTGAGTTTTGTCAAGCTTTGTTGACCCTTATGAGAGATTTGTCATTCTCTTAAAATCAAGATCACATACACACCACCCAAATATGCACTACTCCTACACTGCGAGTATGTTTAGAAACATGCCTTCCATCTAGATCCACCCAAAAATGTTTTACTTCTACACTAGGAGTGAACACAAAAATATGCTTGATAGGTTTTCCATCCACCAAATATATGCTCCAAGTTTTTATTGCTATCTCTCAAAGTTTTGTTGCAGAAAAGAGGCTTGGGCTATGCAAAAGTTATTCATAAAAAAAGAAAGAAAAGAAAAAAGAGAGTTGAGAAAAAATGGACAAGTGTCCGAGATATTTGAAACAATGGGAACTCAGATGCCTGCCTGAAAAAAGAGATGAATAAGATAGCCCCTGTTCTCTAGCAATCTTTCAAAGTTTCAAAAGAGAGATAAGTTTTCAAAGAGCAAAATAGGATTAGGTTAGCCACCATATATATCCACCATATATCCACACACATGCACATCTTGATTTAATTGTATGACTCAACTCTCTTTGGATCTGTTGTTTGACTTTACAATATATGCATTGCAAGTATGCTCTAGCTTCCTCACTACCTATGAACTCCACATAAGCTTTAGTGGTAGGAAAAGAAAAAGACATTAACATCTTTATTGCCTTGGTGAGGATCCACAAATACCACATATATTGAGAGGCTTAAGAGTGTCATACAATGGAATCTCTGAGTTTTATTTTGAAAACTTATGAAAACTCCAAAACAATGGTGGAACAAAGAACTCAAGACATAGTGCTTGACTTGATCGTTTTGTCTTTCAAATGCTCAAGACCCAAGTGAAGGCTAAGAAGCCCCATGGTTGAAGGTAATATGGGTAAATTTGAAAGTCAGATCGGTTTATTCTAATTTGGAGGAGAATTCTTGTTTGAACGCATGTGTATTTTTGAGGAGTGAAAACATCGATGCAACTCCTAATCTATTTGCTGAGTTTAGTATTGCTCAGGGATGAGCAAAGGTTAAGCTTGGGGGAGTTTGTTGACGGTAGTTAACAACTATTATAAATCATCAATGTAATATGTATAAGGGCATGAATATAATCACCGACAAAGGTTTAGGGGTTTCAACTAACAATTTCCTCGAGTTTTGGTGAATCTATTTTTTCAGCAGGGTTTATTCAGAAAACCATCAAGGTGGACCTATATTTCAGAATTAATCGCGCTTATTTGTGGCATAAACAGCACTAGAAGGATCTAGAAGACACCACACCGCGGCGGAGGCCGAGAGGCCGCTAGATGGGACTGTCCGGTCTGACCTACAGACTGGTCGGCCCCTTGGGCCCATCGCTCAGTCTCCCGTTGCTATGGGTTTTCCACCACCTTAAAGATCGCATCTATGCCATTTATTCATGTCGGTTTGATCTGAGAGTCTAGAATTGACACTACTCCATATATATATGGCCATGTACCCCTCTCTGGAGAGCCATCCTAAAACCCTAATTCATATCCTCGTCATCTGGATCAGAGCCAGCTATCAAGAGAAGATTAGTCCTCCATAGGATCTGGTCTTATAAATAGAAATAGTGAGATAGAGAGTGAGGGAAGAGTTTGGAGGAGGTGCCAGCCTATCGGTGCTCTCTCTACGGCTTGTACTTTGGTAGATCCAAGTTCTATCTGAGCTTGCCTCTGAGATTTCTCTGGTAATCAACTTCTGATTCAAGTAAGCATCTTGTTTATATTGTTCATCAGGATCGCGACTCTTTTGAGTGTTGTATTCCTGTTCTAGAGGGAGTAAAGTATTAATTATAAGTGTAAGCATAGTGCTTAGATTTGGGTTAATCGTGGATACACCTTGCATTCTGGATAGGTGGTAGCTCGCGAGGGTGACTCTTATAGCCTCATTGAATCATCTGTAGTCCACCTCCTATTTGTAGGCCAAGTAGGACCTAGTTACAAAGAAAAGAATCCTCTGCTGGTGTCTTTCCCTAGTAATGTCCCCAGTTGAATTGTAGAAGACATAGCTTACTGAAGTCAGAACTAGAGAACCTTAGTTATCCTCTCTATGCTCCTGTTTATCCTAACCTTATTGCTACCCCTAGTTAAGTTAGATTGTAGTTAATCTCACACGTTTCCCTGTGGATATGATACTTGAAATACTTCTGGGTGAAAGCTAAAGCGGTATCCATGCGCTTGTGGATTTATCTGTGTGTGTTAATTTATACCAACAATTACGGAGACTCCCGTAGGTTCAGGACTTAGTAGATTCTAACGTTCACTGCTACCATCGGATGGTCCGACGGACTGATGGATGCTCCGGTATGAACCTAGTACTCTTGGGTTACTAGGTGACTATTCTTTATAATTCATCGAACGCTCCGTCGTGGGTGACGAACGCTCCGGTAGGAATTGGTTACTCTCGGGTTCACTGGCTATAAGGCTTTATAATTGAATGAACACTCTACGGGATACCGCAGACACTCCATTGGTCCAGGCTGACTATAAATAAGGCTTCCTAGTGGCTTCTTAGGGGTTTTGACGAACACTCCGTCGATCGGGCGACAGAACCTATGCTCTTGGGTTCTTGGGTGAAAACTTTAGGATTCATGCCTAGATCTTGGGTTGAGGCCTTCATGCATGTGCCAGATATTCTTAGTGTGGCTTAGGTAGGTAACTAGGCTTAGGATACTTTGACTTAGATTAGCTAGTGCAACCTAGTGATTCCTTGATTGAGAGAAAAAACCCTTAAGATAAGGAGAGATTGAGCATGGCACATTAGCTTGGGCTTTTGATGAGTTCCTTGTCATCAAGATTGAAGATCCAACACATGTCATCCTTGCTTCCAAGCTAAAGAGAGAGATTCCTTCCTTGGATTGCTTCTCATCAAGTAATCCTCATGACCTATCCCATGAGATGAGAGGTTGTGGAAGCTCAAGTGCTTGATCTTGGTGATGACCTTGCTACCCTTTGCAATCTTGGTTCTCTTCTCCATCTTCTTCTCCACTTTCTCACTCTAGTTCATCCTTCTAGAGATAGAGTGTGTGAGGGAAATGAGGGGAGAGTGAGTGGAGCTGAAGTTCCGGTGTTGGGAAATATCTCTAATTCATGCTGACATGTGGGCCATGCCCCTTAATGGATGACAGCTCATTTCCCACTCAATCTGTAGTCTCTGACTTTTTATCGTATAGTCCAAAAGATGTGGTGGACTGTCCGGTAGACCCTGGTTTAGCCTATCCAAACTTAAGAACCTAATCTTGCTGACCTTGAGTCCATGTTGAGGCTATACCGATCGATTGTTGGATTCTAATATATATTTTTACAGACCGATAGTACGAAGCTACAGCTAAATATATGTACCGTCCAATAATCGTTCGGTACAAGAAAAAATAGCGACCGATGCTCCGCTAGAAATTTATAGCGACCGATTATTGGTTGTTAATATTCTGTTTTAGCAACCGTTGTCCGATGCTAATTGTTGTCTGTGGTATAGTGAGGGGCTATGGGCGGTCTGAGGCAGTTTGTGAAATCTAGGACCTTGCGGAGTTGCACAAGTCCATGGTGCTCTTTCTATCGGAGACAAAAATGAGCGCCCACCGGTTAGAAAACTTGAGGTTAAGTTTGGGATTTCCGAATGCTTTTGGGGTCAGTTGCTTAGGGCTCAGTTGGGGCCTTGTTTTGATGTGGAGAAATGAAATCGTGGTGAACATTAAATCATACTACAAGTGCCATATTGATAGCTAGATAACGGATGCTACAGGGGGAGCAGTGACTTGGGGCGTGATTTGTTGCAGACCAAGCATTGAGCCAGGATGGCCAAGCTATGCAGGACCAAAGAAGCTGGGTTGAGCTTGCGCAAGTGGCCGTGTTTGGTTGTCTTTGCTGTTGGTCTAGTACGAGACGGGATTGTGTTTTGTTGCATGCATGCATCAGTATTTTGGATGTGTCGACGCATGAGTCCCTACATCCTGGGTGAATCAAGTCATCCTGCACCATGAGGGAAGGAGAAATCCAGAAGACGGAGGCGTGCGGGATTGAGGAGGGCAAACGAATGAAAAGATGTAGGCAAAAGGTGCGAGTAGGGCAACCAAACATGACGCAAATGCACGGAGGGATGCAGGATGCCCCTTCGGACGCCCTGGTTCGGGCAACCAATCACCCCCTTAGTGGTTCACTGGGTTCTATGGAGATCCAGCATGCTCCTGTCACAAAGAATCGTGGCGGATGCTGAGGTTTTTGCGGAACGAGACTGATCTCCCGTGGCTCTATGCAGGGGACTTCAATGAGATCCTGCATGTTCAAGAGCAGTTCAGGCAAAACGGTCGTGGAGAATGGACGATGGAGGGTTTTCATGAAGCTGTGGACTATGCCGGCCTCACTGACTTGGGCTACAGTGGTCTCCCAAACACTTGGAATAATCGACGTGAAGGACGAAGCAATGCCAAAGTCCCCCACATCGGGCGTTAGTGGATGACAAGATCCTTGATCTATTTGGTGACTCCTCAGCAACACATGACCAAACTGCTGAGAGTGATCATTGTGCAGTGAGTGGCGGATCTACAGGGTATGACGTATATATGACCCTACGATCGAGCCATGTGTGGCATGCGTATTGCACCTCGCGTGCTTGCAACGGGCCATCGCTCGCACGAGTAGATTCACATGCCTGCCTCACAGTCACCTACGACTCGATAGAAGAGACACATCGCATGCAGGGTCAGCCCACAAACGAATACTCCCTATTGGAAGGACTCGTGGAGTACATACTACAGTTGCGGCAGTGTTATATTTGTATATATTGTAGCGAGATTGATCAACATCAATATCACGTGAGTGCGAGTTATATTCGTATTGTACTTCATGCAATTTTTCAACTTTGTACTCCTACATCAACGGCGTAGTTTCGCATGACACAGTCTCCTAAATTATGTTGTAACCATTTATTTATTTTATATTATATTATTGATATTTATGAACTTATGATAATTGAATAGTACATTTAATTACAAATCTAACAGTATCAGAATTTTTCAATTTGCATTATAATAATTCAAATTTGTTAGTCAAATATTGGTCAAAGATATTAAAGTTCGATTCTTGATATACGTGTACGCCTTATAAAAAATAGAGGAACTAATCTATAAATTGAAGACTTATCATATTTTTTCTTGCTTATATGCCGAATTGAGTAGCAAATTTTTATAACTGTTTACCGAGTTGGTAAATAGATTTTACTGAAATACATGTGAAATTTTGGTATGGCATAACCTTTAACAAAATCCTAGATCCGCCACTGTACAGCAAAATGCTGTGCTGCAGGGTCAATGGTGCGAACGACCCTTTCAGTATGAGAATATGTGGAGCCGGCACGAGATGTATTATGATACGATCTCCTCGGCATGGGCGAGCGGTGATGCATCTCTGTTGGCGATCCACTCTACTCTTTCTGGGCTGCAGCGTGTGCTTACAAGCTGGGAATGGGAGCAGTTCGACTCCATTTGTAGGGAGCTAGGCCGGCTCTGCCACAAACTAGAGAGACACAACGTCGGTCTCTATAGACTGGACCAACCAGCGAAGAACGCAGCATTATGAGATGGCTCTCTGAGTTGCTAGAAAGAGAGGAAATCATGGAAAAACAAAGGTCTAGGGTCGACTGGCTAAATGCCGGTGATAGGAACACGAGTTTTTTTTTTTTGCTAAAGCACAACAGAGACTGGGAACAAAAAAGATTACAGCCCTTAAACGCCAGGATGGTTCGGTTTGCACTTACCAGTGCGACTTTAAAACCTGGCTATTGAGTTCTATCACCTGCTTTTTTCAGCATAGGACGTGATCTAGCCGGAGGAAGTGACTCGGTTCATTCCAAGTATCACTGTATGGGCCACGAGTACCCTCACCGCTCATATATTCGACCACGTCCACTTATCAGGCCAAAAGCCACGGCGAAGGTGGCCCACGAGGGCCAAGCGAATCTATCAACTTGGAGCACAAGGCATATCAAGGATATCCGGACCACTGTATCAGGGCGATAGTGTAAAATCAATCTATTACATATTCCATGTAACAAACTAGGAAACCAATCTGTGAGCCGACCGGATCTACATAATGGATTAGACTATTTGGCTTAGAATTTGATATTTCATAACTTTTTCAAACTCACAAATAAGCCTATCTCAAATTCATAGGGTGGGAGATGGAAATGGATTTTATAGATCACTATGCTATAATACTATTCTCCAACTTATAGCATACTCTTCAACTCACTTCAATATAATAGAAATGCAACATATAAGTATGTCCCTTGTATACCTAAGAATAAATATACAAATATATTCCATGTATAAATATATTAACTTAATTAATCTATGTCTAAATTGTAATTATTAGAATGAATTCAATTCCAAGGATCCTAACGGGCCCTCAGGAATATTCTAGGAATCATATTTATCCTCGATGTGATAGCTAACCATCATATATCTACAAACTAATATACCAACTAGCCTAGAGTGTGGGTAAAAGATATGTATGATATGGGTAATGACACACACACAGGAGAAGTCCAAACATAAAGATAATAAGCAGTCCAGCTAGCAGGGAGGACACCGAGTGAGCACAAGGTTTCCAATGATTCAAACTTTACTTCTATGGTTCTATCTTAATCACACAATTACAACATATAGATTGATACCTTATGACATGTATGCTAGGCGGTTGGTGAGACAATAGGAGATATAATCCCTACCCTAAGCGGCTACCTTTTTATAGAGGCCTTACCATTTTAACAACTAGCCTAACAACACGCAGTGGAATATAGAGACTAGACAGGGCTGTCATCACCTGCTAGTTACCACAAACAATCCATGCAACAAGCGGTAACCAAAGGCAAGATAGTGTATAAGGACCATGGTTACACCTTCTCTCACTACTATAATTGTGATCACACCAGCCGACTAGAGCACCCTATTACAGGCAATGATCGCACCCTATTACCGGCAATTATCGCAATACATATGTGGTTACAGGATCTCAATCTAGTATATAACAATTATATGCTAAGATAAACCATAACAACAATATAGCAAGTATAGTGTTGCACAAAGCATAAGCTAAGTAAAGTAGAGTAGCAATATATTGAATAAAGTCTTACAAAGAGAGAAGGCAATACAAGACCATACCACCAGATCAGAAAACCAGCGACTAAGCTCACTACTCACTCAAACTCCCAACTATACAAGAACTACTACATCTTGAGAGAGTGGAGAGGCTTCTTTCTAGTGGTGTGTCTTGAGAGTGAGGGTTGCCCCTCTATTTATAGTGGAGAGGTGGAGTAGGGGGCTACTCCAATCCCATGCCATCAATCCATGTGCTCTCCATCCCCTCCACTAGATCAAACCGTCTTAAGATCAAGGATTGAGAGCATTTGAGCATGTGCTTCTTTGCATGGAGGCATGCAAATGGCGGTGGAGCTAGGGGGTGGTCGACCGACCCCCCTATGACAGGCGGGGCCACTCCCCTCCTTCTAGAAGCTAGGCCGACTTATCATGAGAGGGTGCGGATGCTTGGATATGCTTGTCACATTGGTTATCTTGCCATGATGGGTCATTGATCTGTGTGCCTTGATCGTGAGCCATCGAGAGAAAGCACAAAGTTGATTCAAGGGTGGAGAATCACTTTGGGGCATGTTGCAAGGATCATGGGGGCTTTGCAAGGTGGTAGGCCCCATAGGGGGGTCGGCCGACCCCCTATGGTGGGTCCCATAGGCTCATTTATCCCCTTTGTCTCCATACTTGATGGACATGTGGAACTTGTTATTTGATTAAATATGCTAATGGTATGCTCATCTTCCTTTTATTCTGAGGCTATTGACGGTGTTTCTAGTATGCAAAATTATGACATTTTCACCGCCGACACTTGCTGGGATAGGATATTTGCAAGGCGGTAATTGGGTTGCTCAGTGGGGGAGATATGGCAGCAGTTGTCAATGACACCATCCTCGTTCTCATCGCCAAGGTAGAAAATCCGCAAGAATTAACATAATTTAGACCAACTTCTCTATGCAATGTTTTGTATAAGATATGTTCAAAGTTAATTGCCAACCACCTTAGGCTGGTTCTTGATGGAGTTATCTCCAAAGAATAATCAGCATTTGTGCCAGGACGGCTTATTACTGACAATGTGTTGGTGGCCTATGAGAATATTCATTACTTGAAAAGAAAGAAAGCCTATGATCGAGTGGAATGGTGTTATCTCTGCTGTATTATGCTTAAGCTGGGCTTCAGTGTAAACCTTGTGCGTTTGATTATGAAGTGCGTAGAAACCATGAGGTTGTTGGCAAGAGTGAATGGGCGCTTGTCACCTGTATTCACTCCTTGAGGCATTCGACGAGGAGACCCAATGTCTCTGTATCTGGTCTATTATTTGTAGAAGGCCTCTGAAGCATGCTAAAATTTTTAGCATGCTCAGTGGCACAGACGGCAGCCACATATCCGATGAGTTGCTTCACTCCTTCTGCGAGAACACGTAAGAAAATGACTAGGGCCATCTCAAACTACTAGTGGGGTGGTTTAGCAGATATCCGAGCCATCCATTGGAGGTATTGGCAGGACCTTACCCTCCCAAAATGCCGAGGAGGTATGGGCTTTAGAGACATAATACACTTCAATGTGGCCATGCTAGGGAAGCAAGGCTGGCGGCTAATGACAACCTCCGAGTCTTTGTGCTTGCGGGTAATCACATGGAAGTACTACCTCAATGGAGATTTCCTATCGGCTACAAATAAGCGGGACTCATCCCATACTTGGCGTGATATCTTGTTGGGCAAGAAGGCTTTGCAATGCAGGCTGATGTGCCGCATTGGCAATGGTGAATCAATGAAAACTTGGCACGATCGCTTGATTCTAGGAGCAGTTGGTGGTAGGCCAATTTGCCCTAAGCCTGGTGCGTAGGCAGTACAGGTTACTGAACTCCTATATGCTAATGGCCTATCTTGGAATGATGAGGCTCTAGAGAGCAACTTGCTGCATTCGGATGCACATGTGGTCAGAAGAATTCCACAAGGGAGAAGGCAGGAGGATTTTTAGGACTGGTCGGGGGAACGCCATGACATATACTCGGTATTTTCAGCCTATCGTCTACTGGTGGAGCAGGAGATGCAGGAGTCTATCATGGAGCAGGCGCGACATTCCACTCGGCCGCTCTCAATGATCCCCACTGGCAACGATTATGGAGATGCAAAGTGCCAAGTGCCACCAAAGATAAAGGTCTTCTGGTGGAGAGTATCCCATGACTTTATAACATGTAAGATCACAACTCCATCATTGACATATCGAGCAAATAGGAGTGTGCGGCTTTTGTGGCAATTGTGAGGAGTCGATGTATCATGTGTTGACACAATGTACGTTTGCTATCAGTTTTTGGAAAAGTTCAAAAGTCCCATGGCTATCAAAGTCCCCAAGCTAAACCTGAAGAGAACCTGGACAAGGGATTTGTTGGACACCTCTTGCTGTAAAGATGGAGACTGAGAAGTGATCTTGTGTGATATGTGGTGGCTTTGCAAGTCCAGTAATGATCGACGATACTAAAAATCACGAATCCAACCAAGGCTGGCGGTGGACTAGGCGCTGGAGGCATGCTTCCACGTATCAGCTAGTTCCCAAACTCCAGAAGATGGGAGATGATCGGCACTGGAAGAAAAGAGATGGAGGAAACCCGATGAAGGCTTCTTCAAAGTCAACATAGATGGTGCATTTGTGCTGGACTCATGTGTGCACTACGTCAGAATAGCACTTCACTGTCGGTTCAAAACACCCCATCACTGTCGGATTTTGAACCGGCACAACCATACCGGTAGTGATGAGGGTAAGATATCACTGTCGGTTCCTACAAACCGGCAGTGTTCTTCAACTTCACTGCCGGTTCTTTACACAACCGGTAGAGTTCAGTTCCACCAACACTGCCGGTTCATAAGACCACCCGGCAGAGTTCGGCTCCACAAACACTGTCGGTTTGTGTTTCAACCGGCAGTGTTCTCTTAAGAATCACAGCCGGTTTGTGACAAGAACCGGCAGTACAACACTATCGGTTTGTGTTTCAACCGGCAGTGTTGTCGTAAGAATCACTGTCGGTTTATGACAAGAACCAGCAGTGATGTATAAGCCAACGCTGTCGGTTTATGGCTCCAGCCAACAGTGCCATCTTGGCCATCACTGTCGGTTTGTTTCTAACCAGCAATGATATTTATGACAACACTGCCGGTTTGCTGCTAACCGGCAGTGATGGCACGTTCACATTTTATTGTTTTATAATTTATTTTAATTTATATTTTTTCGTAGAATCAGGTTTCGCTTTATATACGTTACGTAGACAACAGGTCCATCAATATTAAACATTACAAATGTTACGGTTACAGTTCAAATGTTCTTATCAAGATCTCGATCCCTCAAAATAAAAAAGAAATGTTCTCGGACTTCACAGATTACGCAATGCTTCTCGGACTTCTTATAATAATCTGGCGAGCCGCTCTAGGCCATACTAGTCCTTGAACTTCACGGATTGTGCAATGAAAAATACTCCATCTTTTTTCCAATATTTCGACTAAGATGAATTTTGCCAGCTCTGATTGCAGTGCGATGATCTTCATGTCTAACAGCCTTTCGTGGTTATATTTCTTGCGTTGTAGTTCAAAAAAGATGATATCCAAAGAGGAATCAGTAAATCATTTTGTTGAAATATTAACAGACATAAAGAAAATGAGGATTATACACACCAACTTATCGGCTTCTTCCGATTTTCCACCGATGAAGTGAAGCATTGCCCGCATTACATAAAACCCGCATTCATTGTTTCCCGTCGGCTGGTTTAGGTACTTCCCCTCCATTTCGAAAACCTTGAATGGGACCTGCGTCCCACCAATATGTCTTCTTCGGACACTGAGCAACATTAAAAGGAGAAACGTTAGAAAGCGGTATGTGTGATTAGAAAATAATATGTTATTAGGATCGCTTACTAATTCAGCACTGCCACCAGTACATCCAGATGATGAAATGGTTTTTTCTTTGAGTCCCACACCTCGATCAGATTTTTGGCAAGATTGACACAAATGAAGATGAAATGGTTGCTGCAATCACAGAATCCTAATTATTGAATAATCTTAATGAAAAAGAAGCATAAAATTAAAAGCCGAGAACACATACTCGCAGTTGTAGGCTAGAAGTATGTGGGTTTTGTTCTTCATCTTGAATTCGTTGAAAACAGCAATCAATCTCTGTTTCAGGTCTTCCACGTCACATCTATGGAGGCCTAGACATGTCTTCTTATTGACTCGCAAGGGGTCCAAGAAGCCTATGTTATCCCATTTGCTTTTTAGAATACAAAATTTTGCTATACACCTACATACAATCATATGAAGTGCTCAAAAGTTAACAATTTATGTATCGAGAGAGTAGTTAATTGTAATATCGTGCGTGTAGGGTACTTACATAGTCCACAGCGTCAACATTTGTGTATCGAGAGAGCGTTTCTGGTATAGCTAGAACAAGCACTCCCACTCGACATCGAACTTCTCTTTTTCAGGATAATGAAAAACATGTGGTGAACGGATAATAACCTCAAAACCAAAGTCCTCCGTCTCTGTTGCTTGAGCCATATAATATTCATGCAACTGGCGCATATATATTGTCAAATTTTTATACTCGTCATCGAGAACCAAAAGATTGCCCCTTTCATACTTCATTGCCGATGTTCCCGTCCCTTGTACATCATAACAGATGTTCACAGCCTCTTCCATGGTTAATTCAGGGTTGTCTTCGACATACTTCTGTATCTTCCTTAAATCTTCATTGTGTATTTCATCGGCTCTTATTGTAGCGTACCGATTCTGTGTTTGCCTTTCGAATTTGGACTTCAACAAATACAAAGGCAGTGAGGCACAGAGATTAAAGAAACTAACACAATCTTCCTTCGAGATGTGTGCTGTAAATTTTCCTTCCATCAAGTTTGTAATGCTGCCACTGAACAACCTTTTTCTTTTTTGTTGGTCCACTTTGGGAGCTTTAGCGACTGAATCTAAGGACCTTTTCTATGACTGCGAGGATGCCCTTGATCTTGTTTTGGGCTGAGGTGGAGGAGGATGACGACGAGAATTCTATTTTCTCGAGGCTAATGAAGATAGAGGAGGAGGAGGAGGAGGAGGAGTCTTCTCTTTTCTCAGGGCTGATGAAGATGGAATCGGACGAGGAGGAATAGAAGGAGACCTCTGTCTTCTCGGGGGTGATGGCAAGGGATAAGGAGAGGAGTGATCTCTGTTGGGAGATGGTGAGTGATCATCACGGATGGACGAAGACTCACAGTCGTCCTCATCATCAGAGGACAATTGGTGGTCAAGCTTAATGAAGCGCTTGCGCCAGGCCACTTGAGAGCCTTTGTTATGACCAAGTTTCGGCTTGTCTTCCGCTATGGGGTACTCAATGTGTCTCTTGTTATACTTCTTATCAAGTATTCGGTCAATGGTGACGCGAGCGTACCCCTGTGGAATTGGGTGGCCATTAATGGTCCCATCTCTCGTAGGCCAAGCCTGGCCGAGTGCCACCTTATCCTTTGTCCATTTCTGACGGATGTACAACTTGACATTGACGGGTTCAGTGATGCCATCCACCGGATGAGACACATTCGCATCTTCTTCGTTGAGTGGGGTCGATCCGCAGCTGCTGCGACCCCTAAACTGTGGGCTAAAGGCAGTAGGAGTAGGGTTTTGTGGTGCTCCTGACCCCTTGGATAGCAAAATTTGTTGGACTCGTGCTTCAACAGTCGCATCAATCCATGCGTCCATTCTATCTTCCATCTCTTTCAGTCGCCTCAAATACTCTGACTCTTGATCCACTGTACCCCTCGAGCGACTCTAGTAAGTGTTAGATTCTTGGGGGAATGCTAGTTTCCAAGGAACAACACTGGTTCCTCTAGTTCGACTAGGGTGCTCCTTGGTTCCAAGTGCTTGGGTGAGCACGTCTTTCTCCCTATTAGAAGTGCGAGTCCCTTGCCTCACCTCCTCAGTTACCTGGGAGATCCTCTGGATAAGTTCGCTCATGGGTTGATTTGTGGAGCCAAAGCTCCCGTCCTCGGCGTGACGTACATTCCTCCCCATACAATATATTACCGATCTGGGCTCCCAATCGGCGGTCTCAACCTGAACGCCTTCCTCAGCAAGGCGATCCATCTTTTCAAGTTCTACTTCAAATTTTGCCATCTTTTTGGCGTAGCCACGAGAATCGAGATGATGAGGATTCGTCGCTTTCTGTGAGTTCTCCTTATTCTTCCTGCTCAGCTCTAAGTACTAGATAACCTGTATTCCTTGAAATCCTGCCAGAAGTCCTTCTGCTTGCTAAACTGTCCACCATCGAAATCTGGTTCTTTATTTTGGAGGACAAAATTCTTGTACAACGTTCCCTTGAAATTCTTGAAGCATGTCCCCATGATTTCTTTTTCTTTTTTCTTGACTAACTCCTTGTCATACTCCATTGGGAATGTGAAATACTCTAGGATCTTGATATCCCATATGTAATCCTTCTCACTTTCGGGAACCCTCCACGGGTCATCATCTTTCCCAATCCACTTCCTGTACCTAATCGGGATGAAGTCCCTTACAAGTAACCCAAGCATAGTCTTGTATTTGGTCAAAGCTATAGGCGGTGAGAATGGATCCCCAAATTCATCGAACTCGGTGATGTGCTAGTGTGCATTCCTACCAATAGGAATCTTTGACACGCCTCGCTTGGATCTGGCCTTCCTGCTACCGGAACGCTCTGCCTCCTCGTCCGGTGGAGGCTCTTGCTAGAGACACCAAGTAAGCTATGACCCTCTCAATTGATTAGCGTGTGTGGCTACATAGTCACATGATACCAAACTTATCTGGCCATCTTGGTCATTTTGACCCAGATTGAGCAGGCCGGACGGGGTCCATGGCTGCTCGTTCTCATCGTCCTGATTGACACAATCACCGTTTGTCGGATCATGCGGCTCTTCCGTTCCAGCGATATCAGCCGCTTCTTGTTGCCGATCTATTCTTCGGTGATGGGGTAACAGGCGATGATGAGTCATGGTTGTGACATGATCGTGGTTAGTTTTGGCTACGAACAACTAATAATAGTATATGTTCATATATATATATATATATGTGTGTGTGTGTGTGTGTGTGTTTAATGCAAAGTCTAATAATAAGTCCACATACAACAAATTCTACCTATTGTTCTACAAATCTAAGCCTATATCAACTTCCAAATAAGAAAAGCAATGACCATAGCCATAAATAAAAGCAATGACCATAGCTACTACACCTTTGCTCAATGCCGACTGTGGGCTGGGCTCCTTCGAGTATTGCGAGCAGGGACTACAAACTGGTTGGGGACTAGTGGCGCTGAGGAGCTGTGGATCCCTCACTACTAGTAGTAGCTCGAAAGAGAATGGTCGCCCCAAATGTCCTTCTATCGGAAGTCTAGACATATATATTTATATTTATATTTAGCTGGTGTTTAAATTCAGAGAGTAAAGTTTAGAAATGTTACGTCAGGTGTCTAATCGAGTGTTTGAATAGTAATAAGGTCAGTCTCAATGGTAGTTTTAAATAACTTTCATTCTCATTAATTGCTATGATACGTTGGCATATTTGCTGAGTTGGCAGAGTATTAACGAGGAGGAGAGAGGAGATGAGAGTTTCATCAGGATCAAACATCCTTCATGGTTATGTGTATAATGATTACATAGTTAACAATAATCTAACTATCTTTAGGTGCATCAACAATGAGGGCCTCATTGTGATCAAGCTATACGTAAGCAGGTTCGTCACCCTCTTGAAGGATAGGTAGGGGTACGTTCGCCCCGAATGGAGGCATTTCCTGATAGCCCCTGTAGTCTTCTTCGTCTGTCACTCCATCGACATCGACAATCTTCCTTTTCCCATCTAGGACTACTTTTAGCCTTCCTTTTATCTTGTTGCCCTTGCATAAAAGACTTGCATAACATCTCTTGCAAGGATGAAGGGGTCATCTCTATATGCGGTCTTAGTGAGATCAACGGTAGTGAACCCTTCGCTGTCAGTGTTGATTTCCTCGAGCCGGACCCACTGGCAGCGAAAAAGAGCTGCCTTCCATGGACCATAGGCTAGCTCCCATATCTCCTCTATGAAACCATAGTATGTCGCATGCATGTTGTTGTTTTCGTCGTGGGCATCAAAACAAACACCACAATTTTGGTATGTGCTCTTTCCATCTTGCTTTTTGTGTAAAATGTGAATCCATTGATCTCATACCCTTGGTACTTAAGATATGTACTCGAAGGTCCCTTGGCTAAGGCATCTAGTTGATTACCCAACTTTATTCCAAGCAAGCGACGTCGCAACCAGTTGACAAATTCCTCCTTATGTTTTTTATCCAGCCAAGCCTATGACCTACTTGGATACAGAGTTTGCAGTGATTGCCTGTGCTCGTAAATGTATGGCATCACACCCTTGGCTTGTTGGAGAATAGTGAACTATGCATGTCTAAAAGAAATAGGGTCATCTACTGTAACATATTTCTCCCCGATCGTTCCTTTGCCACGTAGTCTTCCCTCGTGATGAGATTCTAGAACTCCGACCCTTTTGATGTCCAGATAATATGTGCAGAACTCAATGGCCTCCTTCGTTGACCATCCTTCAACCATGCCCCTTCTGGCCTGAATCTGTTCCTAACATACCTTCTAAAAACTTTCATCAATCATTCGAAAGGGGACATCTGATGCAAGTACATTGGGACAAGGGCTCTAATTTGGTCAACAAGATGAATGAGCAGATTCAATGAGATATCAAAGTAAGTCAGCGGAAAATGCATCTCAAGCCTAATGAGAGTTTTGGCTATGTCCCGCTGCAGTTGCTCTAGCGTGGACATATCAATGACCTTTTTTGAGATCGCGTTGAAGAACGAGCAAAGCTTTATGATTGGGGCACGAACCTTTGGGGGGAGGATACCACGCAGGGCAATAGGGAGCAGCTGAGTCATAATGACATGACAATCATAGGCCTTCATAGGGCCATAGTTGAACTTGAGTTCTCTCATGTTCAGTAGCCTCTTCGGATTCGCACAGTAGCCCGTCAGGACTTTGAGTTCATTGAAGAAAGAAATAAGCGCATGATTTTCTTCCTTCTTCAATGTCCATGACGCAACCGAAAGTTTGAACTGGCCATTCTCTAGCTCCACGGGATGCAGCTCCTTCCTAATTCCCAAGTGTTGCATGTCCAGGCGTGTGGCTAGTGAATCCTTCGATGTCCCCCCGGTGTCCATCAAGGTGTTAAGATTGTTAGCGCACATGTTTTTAGTGATGTATATGGGATCAAGATAGTGGCGTACACTCAGAAATGCCCAGTAAGGTAGTTTCCAGAAAACCGATTTTTTCTTACAAACGCTGCCATCAGGCACTGCTACTGCATTGTCCCCCTTCCCAAGGACAACCTCTAGTTTGTTGAGTTCCCGAAGTATCGCAGGTCCGTCTCGATATTTTGGAGCCAAGCATTTCTCAATAGTACCGTTGAAATCTTTTAAGTTCCTGCGGTAAGGGTGATCCTTAGGTAGGAACCTACGATGTCCCATATAAACTATCTTTGAGTTATTTGGGAGATTTACCGCATCAGTGTCGTCTAAGCATTCGACACATCCAGTATAGCCTTTTGTGCCTTTTGTCTTCTCTCTGGACAATGAACCTCGACCTGGTAGGTCAGTGATTGTAGCGATAAATACTCCCTTGATCGTAACATGTTCCTTTTTGTACTCGTCCCAAACATCCGGTACACCCTTTTCAAACATTTCCACTAGTTCATCGATCACTGATTCTAGAAACACATCGATGTCATTCCCAAGTTGTCTTGGCCTTTGGATCAGTAGTGGCATCTGGATGTATGACTGCTTCATACAGACCCAAGGTGGAAGGTTGTATATACAGAGCTTCACTAGCCAGGTGCTATGATTGCTTCTAACCTGGTCAAAAGGATTCATCACATCTATACTCAAAGCAAACCAAAGGTGTCTTACCTCTTCACCAATGTCCTTATAGAACATAGTAATGACAGTCCTCCAGTCATGCCCATCGACAGGGTGCCTCATTATTGTATCTTTCTTACGCTCTTCGCCATGCCAGCGCAACAGCTTGGCTGACTTTACACATGCAAACAGCCTATGCACCCGGTAGCTATAGGGAAATACCAAACGACCTTTATAGGACCTCCTCTAGTCTTGGTACCCTCATCTGACGGCCATTCCTTATACCGTGGAGCTTCACACTTGGGGCACTTGTCCAAGTCTTTGCATTTTTCTCCACGGTACAATATGCAATCATTGGAACACGTGCGGATTTTTTCAACCTCGAGGCCGATGGGGCAGATCATTTGCTTGGCCAAGTATGTCTTTTCTGGCAACTCATTTTTTTGGGAGCATTTTCCTTATTATACCTAATAACTGATCGAAGCCTTTATCGCTCAATCCGTTTATCGATTTGAACTCTAACAGCATGATGTTGGCTTCCTGTTTGCTCATTGGACAATTCCTATACAATGGTGTTTTGCCATCTTGTCTCATTTTCTAGCTTTCTCAGCTGTCTTTCACTAAGACATTCGGTCTCTACATTACGTAGCAGCTGAGAAATGCCATCGCTATCCTCGGTGTCGTCAGCTAGCGTGTTCCTAAACACATTATTAACTATGGCCATAGGTTCCGTGTTGACATCGAGTTCCTCGTCAGCATCGTGGATGGCTACGTCAGGCATGTCCACATCATCATCGTTTTCCTGCAGAACATTCACATCAACCTCGCCATGCATAGTCAATATCGTATAGTTTGGCATGAACCCCCTGGTAATCAAGTGCGATCGTATAGACTCAATTTGACGAAAGTTCCTTTTATTCTTGTAATCTTTGCATGGGCGGAAGACAGAGTTCCCATTCCCAGCATGGGCTTTGGTATCGGTGATAAACTGCCTGACGCCATGCATGTACCGCTTGTCTGTTCGGGGCAGATGCATCCACTCTCGATCCATCTCTACACAAAAAAATACTGAGATAGTAATTACAAGGAATTAATAAGAAATTGAGCTTCATGAACAACAATTGTAGCTCAAAAGTACCATTTTTGGAAAATATTATTGTACACTAATTATTGAAAAATTGAAATTGATAGCCCCGGCTCTGTAAATTGAAAATTGTAGTAAAAAACAATTATTGCACAATATTGAAGAACAACTATTCTACTCTACTTCTAAGAACTAATTATAGCATCACATACTAACAATGATGATCTTGACCACCATGGAATAATTAGCTAGGAATTTAAATGTGTTCATAGACACCAACCATTTGGATGATGGTTTCACCACAATTTGAGCCTTGCACAAATGTCCAATTGGAAAAGTGCTCTCTATAATGGAGAAAGAACTAGAATGAGAATCAAGCAATGTAGCCATCAAAATGAAGCTAATTAAGCAACAAAATAAAATGAGTGAATGTTTGTTATTAACCTTAAAGCAAAAAGATCAAGCCATTCTTTAAAATCCAAGCACTAGATTCATGGTGAAGAGTAGCCACAACAATGGAGAGAAAGGCCCAAACGCGCGCCTCTATTTTTGGATGGAAGAGAGGAGGAAGAAGAGGATGGCTGCAGTCTTTTTGTGCTGTAGGCTTATCACCGTCAGTTCTTGGCTAGAACCGACAGTGATAGAGCCAAATCACTGCCGGTTTGTGGCTTGAATCGACAATGATAAGTGGCCGCCAAAACACTGCCGGTTCAAGCCATAAACCGGCAATGATGTGGTGCTTCACTGCCGGTTTTAGTCCAGCCCCAATCATTTTCTCATTTTCAAGCTCATAACCGACAGTAGAAAGTATATCACTGCCAGTTCTCACAAATCTGGCAGTGATGAGGTCGGCAGTGATGTCCAAATCTAGCGTAGTGGTGGGAGCAGTTGGAGCAGTGGTGCGCTGCAGCTCAAGTTAACTACGGGTGGCCTCTGCATGACGGCTTAGCTCAGTTAGATCGGCTCTATTAGCTGAAGCAGAGGCACTCGAGGAATGGGTTCGTCTAATTCCAGCAGGCACTCAAGACCATATTGTGGCCGAGACAAATTGCCAGGTGTTGTATTCTCTTTGGAAGAACAGAGGTATACACCGTTCAGAAATTTTGACAATTCTGAACGAGGTGGAAGAGTTGGTGGCGAGCTTCACGTCTTTCGGACTGGTGCTAGAACCGTTTTTACAATTGAACAATGACCTTGCTTGGAAGACCTTCTATGGGAAGCGCTTCTTTAAGAAGTTATATAAATAGAGTAAAAGTGTGATGAGAATAAGCAGGTTTGATTTTGGTTCTTCTTTTTAGTACAAGTGGAGCATGTGAGAATAAAAGTGGCTAGAAAAAGTTGCAAAAAAGTGCATTGTTTGGCTGTTAGTTTCAGCTTAGGGCTTTTTGACACGATTGAGTCCGGCCATCCATAATATGGCCCCAACGAAGAAGTACGGAGGACCTGGAGCCAATTTTGTACTGAGAAGTTGTGGCCATGAAAACGTGATTCTCCCGGCCACTCCTCACAAATTGGGCACAAATTATAACAGAAGTGACATTGGAGTCATTTTTGCCAAAAGTTTTTCAAACGGCTTTTAGCTCCACCGCTAGAGGAGTCACAGCTGAAGGCTTTTTTGGAAGAGCCAAAGTCAGTGCCAAATTGGTCCTTATTTTAACCATAAGTAGCTTATAAGATGAACCAGATGCAGAGTTTTCAAACCCGAGAACATTATGATTAGCATTGGGACTATTTGTGCTTAATTATAGAAATGACACAATATACATGGTCGAGGTTTCCATAGTAGGGGTGGTGACCAGAGTTTCTGCAGTTTTTCACGCTAAGAAAGCTTGGGTGCTAATAGTGCCATTTAGCCAGCAATAGCCGCTATACTAGCCTTCAATTAGCATAACTAAATTATGAACCCTCAAAACTGGCCTCGCCCAAGAAGGAAATGGGCCCAACTAGACCAAAGATGATACGTAACCCTATTCAGCACTCATCTCTCCCCTGTCTCCACTCTATCCTATCGAGCGCTCGCTCTACAGCTCCGCAGAAAAAGAGGAGGCGGCAGCAGTGACCGGTGGTGGGCCAACAGCTTCGAGACTCAAGAGGAGAGACCGGCGGCGGCGTGCGGAGGCGACCGGTGGCGGCAGCGGCTCGAAGCGGAGCGTTTATTAATCGTTGGTGGCGGCGTTTGGTAGCTGAGCAGCGTCGTGGAGGCAGAGCATTGAAGCAGCAGCATCAATGCCGCCCCCATGGCACAACAATCTGGCAAAGCTTCTTGCTCAGTGCTCTGTTTGTTTCCTGAATTATGTAATTTTGTGAAACTGATGTTTCAATATTATGTTATGAACCTGAATGATGTACTCCTATGAACCTGTGATGTACTCCTATCAGTCGGTTATGGATCAATTAGTAATGGTTACCCAGTTATGCCATGGTCATGTGTTTTTTTTGTATTTTCTTTTCAGAAACAGCTAAATGGCTTAGCTGCAGCTATCTCCAGCTATAGCTCCACTTAGTTGTTGAGGAGGCCAGCAGCTTAGAGGCTTAGCCGGAGATTGAAAACCTTGAGAAATAGAGGCGAAGAAACATGTTTGATTTTATTACGGACCAAGAGTACTCCTATGAACCTGTGATGTACTCCTATGAGTCGGTTATGGATCAATTAGTAATGGTTACCCAGTTATGCAATGGTCATGTGTTTTTTTTTTGTATTTTCTTTTCAGAAACAGCTAAATGGCTTAGCTGCAGCTATCTCCAGCTATAGCTCCACTTAGTTGTTGAGGAGGCCAGCAGCTTAGAGGTTTAGCCGGAGATTTAAAACCTTGAGAAATAGAGGCGAAGAAACATGTTTGATTTTATTACCGACCAGGATATCCCGACAATTACAAATAAGGCCGTAGTTTGGACTTCGGAGTAGTGTAACAAGAGGATGTATGACATGGAGTCCTACGTGGACTCTATCCGTGTGGGTACATGTTGTTGTTGGTTCGGTCAGGCTGGTTACCGACTGAGAGAGACGTATACAAACCTATATGTACGTAGAATAAGATACATTATATAGCAGGGGATGCCGGATAGTACGAGGTAGCTAGTTGGACGACGCAACTCAGGCCGATGAAGCTCTGTAGCTGAACACGACTGCTTATGCCCTTTCAACAATTTTGGGAAGCGGCACAGGGTAGCGGTGGATGCATCCGGCCCAGGGTCCGCTGCCGGTGTCGGCCGTGGGCTTGACGCACTCCCACACCACGCTGCTGCAGTCTATACCCGGGCTGAAGGAGATCATGCACAGTCGGTCACCCTTCTTCATCCAGCGCTTGGCCTCGATGTAGCCGAGCTCGTACAGCAGCGAGCTGCTGGCCATGTTCCCGAAGCGGTGCAGCGTCATGTGCGACGCCTCCATGTCGCGGTCCGAGAGGCCTAGCCCCCGCTGCACCTCGTACAGCACCCTGCGCCCGCCCGGGTGGATGCAGAAGTGCTGGAACACCTTGCCGAAGGACGGGCGGTAGTAGCGGCGCCCCTCCTTCGTCCCTGCACTAAAGAGCCTGTTTCTGACGATGGAGAGCGCGACGCGGAGGAGCTCGGAGATAGGCAGCACGGCGGGGCCGAACGCCGTGATGTGGCCCTTGAGCGCGTTCGCAGCGACGACGGGAAGGTCCTTGGAGAGGTTGATGCCCGTGATCCCCTCGTCGTCTTCCTCCTGGAACGCGCACCGGTAGTCACTGTCCCGCGCTGCGGTCAGCGTGCGCACGATGGGGCCGAGCCGGAAACGGGCGCGCTCGGGCGAGTTGGTCATGATCATGGCGGCCGCGCCCATGCGGAATAGCACATTGGGCACCAGCATCTCCCGTTTCGTTCCGGTGTACAGCATGGACGACAGGATCTCCGTGGCTATGATCAGGACGTGCTGCCCAGGCGGCGCCACCCGCAGGAGGTTCCTGGCGAGGCCGATGGCGATGAGCGCGCCGCTGCACCCCATCCCGGACAGGTTCACGCTCTGCACATCTGCGCGGAGCTTGTACCTGTTCACCACGACGTCGGCGAACACCGGCGTCAGCGTGGTGAAGCTGCACGCGACGATGAGCGTGTCGATGTCCTCCGCAGGGTTCAGCTCGCTCCTGGCGGCGAACGCCTTGTCGACGGCGGAGAAGATGACTAGCTCGGCTTCCTCCCGGGAAGCCTCGATGCTGTTGTCAGGAGGGATGCAGCGGAACGAGTCCGGCAGGCTAGTCTCCTCGCCGATCGCGGACCGCTCGTGCAGCCGGACCATGAAGCTGAGGCTCTCCTCGTCGATGAGGTCGGTCATGAAGCGTCCGTGCTCCAGGGCCATCGCGAACGGGAACCTGTAGCATGGCTCGCCCAGGAAGCAGCCATAGTCCACGAGGTACACCTCCCGCGGCCGGTAAAGGCGCCACAGCATGGCCAGGCCGGCCCCCAGGATCATTAGCATCAGGACGTGAATCGGAAGTAATCCGCTGAACGTCCATGCTCTCTGAAGCATAGCGGCAGCAGCTGCCACAGCCATGCCGAGATGGCATAGCATCTTGAAGGTGGTGGTGTGCACCACGTACGTTATTCTGTGCACGAAGCCTGAACGCCAGCAACTATGACTATGTAGTCAGTGCATGTGAGGGTTTGGTTAGAGTGAGTATTTATAGGGAAAGCCAATGGTATTATCAGTAGGCTCAGAGCACATGATAAATTAACTAATTATATACGAGGTACCCGTTTAGTTGGAAGTTGACAAAATTAGTGCAACTGTACCAATGAATACAGATACAGATACTTCAATGCCTGGATTTTTTATTTATTTTAGCCACCGCACCGAGCCCGTCGGCCCAGCCCAAAGACCGTTTTTGGCCCAGCCCGGCGATGAGCGGGCCCAGGCTAGCACGGCCCAGAGGAGCAGCCCGTGCCTGGGCCTTACCCCAGGCACGTAGGACAGCACGGCATGGCCCGCTAAAAGCTTTAGGCCCGATAGAGGCCCGCTAGTCATAACATATATAGCTGCTCTAATTCCAAACCCTAACTCTAACTCCCTATCAGCCGCAGCAGCCACCGTTGCCTTCCCCTTCTGACTCGAGCAGTCGCGCACCTCGGGTCCTCGCGTGTCGCGCTGCCGCCTCCCGCATCCCTTCCCTTCTCTCGCGGGTCTACTCTCCCCTCTCCTCGACTTGCGCAGCCGTGAGGAAGCCGGCGCGGCCGCCCGGGGCACCACCTCCACCTCCACTCCACTCCGCCTCCACAATCCCTCCATCCGGCCTCCCCCATCCCCAGCCACGCCGTCGCCTCCACCTCCACTCCACTCCGCCTCCCCCCATCCCAATGCCGTCGCCTCCAGAGCTCCACCTCCACCACGCGACGGCGTCGAGTGCGGCAGCAACCGCCCTCGATCCGGCCGCTACTTCACCGGACTCGCCTCCTCCGCCAGCTACTTCGTCGGATCCGGCATCAAGCGACCCGGGCTAATCGGGTCGGCCCGGCACGGAAATTGGCTCGACAGGCTGTGCCTGGGCCGTCGGCTAGGCAAGATGGACTGGTGCGGCACGGCCCGGTGGCCCGATGGGCCCTTCCGTGCCGTGTCCTATCGGGCCGTGCCTAGCAGGGGCCCGTGCCGTGCCGGACCGGGCCGGCCCGTTGGCCATCTATAGCTGACAGAACCATGGATGGATGGGGCACGATGCTCCGTGATTTGCAGAGGCAGGCCACCAGGGCCACAGAGAGAGAGAGTCACGTTTCCGATCCGGATCTTGACCATCGCCGGCGAGATCTTCCAGTGCTCCGTGGGCTTCACGTCTACCGTGTCCACGCCACGTCGCCGACACTCCAGTCAATGGTAGCATATACAAATTAACTATAAAAGGGACGAGCTTAGTTGGGAGTTGGCAAATAAAGTTACGTGCAACTATATCAATGAATGCAGACACTGATGCTTCAACCCAAACTCCAAACGGCGACGGCAATGCGGCCGCCTAGCTACCCTATTCCGCACCATCACTACCGGAAACAGTAGATATGCCGAGTGCCTGGTGGTTTGCCAAGTGCATTTCTTAGGGCACTCGGCAAACAATATCTTTACCGAGTGCATACAGATAAACACTCAGCGGAATAATTGCACTCGGCAAAAAAACTTATTTGCCGAGTGTAGAAAACAAAACACTCGGCAAAGAATAGACACTCGGCAAAAGACCGCCACGTGTGCCGGCCGTCAACCAGGGTACCGGCCGTTAGCACTTTGTCGAGTGTCCGTTAGTGATAATCGGCAAAGAGAGTCTTTGCTGAGTGTTTTTATCTGGCACTCGGCAAATAGGTTCGTTTGCTGAGTGTTTTATTTTGGTGCTCGGCAAATTAAAAAGTTTTTTCTCTTCTGACCTTGAAACTTTTTCTACTCTCCACATACAATATGTGGTACTTCATGTTAAGATTTGGTATATTTTTAGATCCGATTGCTATATATAATTAATTTATTGCATTTCAAGAATTTTTTTTTGGTATAAGTCAAATTTGAACCGCAAGTGATTCAAATAATATAATAAAATGAAATAATGAAATAATATTCGTAGAAAAATCAAATATATATTGTTGAGTGAATTAGACAAGGTATTTTCAAAGTTCATCGGAACAAATTTAGAAAAACACGTTATGGAGAAGAAGGAAAAGAAGGAAAATAAAAAAAAAACAATGTTTGTCGAGTGCCCCCGATCTGGCACTCGGTAAAGCTGGGCTTTGCCGAGTGTCCCGATCTGACACTCGGCATACCCGGATTTGCCGAGTGCCACATCAGGGGCACTCGGCAAACATTGTTTTTTTTTATTTTCCTTCCTTCTTTCCCTTCTTCTCCATAGCGTGTCTCACATCCAGCAAAACTGCTCCTCACCCTCACACACGCACGCACCCAAACACTCACGCACACACGCCCCATCGCCGGCCCCGTGCCCACGCCCAAGCCACCATCCTCCTGCACCGCCGCCGGCCCCGTGCCCGCGCCCGAGCCACCGTCCTCCCGCGCCCCCACCCCCGGCGCCCGGCCCTCGGCGCCCATGCTCCCGCCGCCGGTGCGCAGCCCCCGTTGCTCGGCGGCCGGCCTCCCAGCCCCCGGCGCGCGCCCTGCCGCTCCCGGCACACGCGGCCCCCGGCCGAAGGTCCCTGCAGCGCCGTCCTTCTCCACACGAGGGAAGAAGGCCAGGACCCGGAGGGCCGGCCATGGCAGCGGCCTCCTGAAAGTCGTCATCGCCCAGGCCCTCAAATCCGACGCCCACAGACCATCCCCAAGGTGTTTGACATGTTTTTATGCTTTGCAATTTATGGTTGATTTCCAGGTGGTAGAGATTCTAAGGCACATTTAAGGGGCTCATATAGTTCTGCACTTCTGCTAACCAAAACGATTGTCACTAAGAATGAATAAAACCTTTAGCTGCCCCAACAAATGCTCATCAAGTCTCAATTGAGTTCGTCTGTGTGATTATGCATGCTTTTCCTTTTCATCTCATCATTGTGCTTGATCTTAATGAAATGTTTATTTGAGAGCTAATGGCAGCAATTTGCATAGCCATCGATCCAAATTCCAAAAGGCATGCAATGCACACTGCTTGTCGAGATATGATATATTTTTTCTTTCACCCTTCTGTGCCACATTCAAGTTCTTGCTTTTGCTTCAAGTACTTGTTGTCAGTAGCTATTAGTGGATGTGGAACTACATGTTGTTACTGTATGATTATGACTGCATTCCTAACAAAGCAAATTTTCAACTTCAATCCATTTTTGACCACTGAGTTTGTGATGGCCATGTCGTCCTTTCGCATCCCATAAAATAATAGATGCAATATGAAAATCAGAACCAACACATACATGGGACATATATATTGTGCGCTCTCCATCTGCCAAACCTTCTTGTTCTTGTTATGCAACGTGCCAACTTGCAAGGATTCAACTTGTTGTGTATGTGGTTATCGGCCATTGTGCCGTTGATTTGTTGTAGATTTTGGTTACATCACCGTGCAGGGGAGGTGCTGCCGAAATTTACAATTGACACTATTATGTTCGTTTGTTGCAGGAGAGGCTATTGCAATGATCATTCCCCACCGTCCTCGACTCGTCACTTTGCAGGACAGCAAGGTGAGGCATCCTACACCCCTCTTTTCGTATCATGTTTGTATATCACGTAACCTGGCTAGGCGTCTCCCGTTCAAAAGAGATACGGTTGGAAATATGCAGATCTTTGCATATCTATAACCGTATCTGTTTTGAATTGTCCATGTTTTTTGGACAGCCCGAGGATGTGTAAATGGAGTTAGTTTCCATGCTCTACTCGGATCCAAGATAGAGTTTCAGTAGCATCTCCCTATTGTTCTCCGGATACACAATCTCCCTGTCAGGACGTGTATTTGGAGAACAGCGGGGAGGTGCTGCCGAAATTCTGTCTCGGATCGGAGTAGAGCAAGGAAACTAACCCCATCTACACATCCTCGGGTGGGATTAGGACCTATCTTCACCTATTAGACAGTATAGAAACCCATAGATGCAATTGATTTTTATATTACTTGCTGATATGTTAGAGGATTGATGACCGTGAGTGGATGTATATGGGCCGCCCTAGTCAGGGTTCATTCATCGATGAATGGATTGAGAAGACCGATGCTTTCTTGGAACTAGCATTTCCAAGGGTTAAAGGAGCACGTGCCACTTGGTGTCCCTGCAGCATTTGTGCAAACACGCGTCGACAAACAAAGGTGGTCATGAGTAAACATCTTTGCAAGAATGGATTTACAGCGGACTATACTCGGTGGATCTACCATGGTGAATCCGATCGTGTGAGAGACGAGGTCATTAGACAACGCATCGAGGATTATGATGCTGATGCCAAGGTAGGAGACATGTTAAATGACTATCATGAAGCACACTTCGATGAAGGACATAGGGAGGAGGAGCCAGAGCCAACCACAAAGGCGTATTATGATATGTTGTCTGCGGCACAGCAACCCCTTCTCGAGCATGCCAAGGTTTCTCAACTAGATGCCGTTGCACGCCTAATGGCCGTAAAGTCCCAATTTAGCTTGAGTTGAGAAGCCTTCGATGTTATGCTAACAGTTGTTGGTAGCCTACTCTCGGATGGTCACATCCTACCAAAGAGCATGTATGAGGCACAGAAACTCCTTCGTGCGCTTAAGATGCCATATGAGCAGATACATGCTTGTCCAAAGGGATGCATCTTATTTAGGAAAGAACATGCAGAAGCAAAGTACTGTGTGAAGTGTAAATCGTCTAGGTTCCTGGAGGTAGACTCTGGTGATGGTCAGAAGAGGCAGCTCGCCGTCCCCGTGAAGATCCTACGGTACCTTCCATTCATACCAAGGATCCAATGGCTTTATATGACTGAGGAATCCACGAAACAGATGACATGGCACAAATACGAACGTCGATACAATCCTGAGAAGCTGGTGCATCCATCCGATGGTGAAGCATGGACAAGGTTTGATATGATTCATCATGAGAAAGATCTAGAGGCTCGTAATGTATGTGTCGGGGACCTAATACCGGGGTACCCCATAATGTGGAACCAATAACCACCGAACGTTAAAAACTTCTGGACGCATAAGAGCGTTGCTTCACCCCTCATGGGAATGACAGGAGCTTGGTTCCACCTCGCCCGACGCCTTTGGGGTGGGCTCGGTCTCGCCCGAGGGCCCAGGGCTAGTCTCCGTCTCGCCCGACGCCTTTAGGGCGGGCTCGGTCTCGCCCGAGGGCTGAGGGATAGACTCCGCCTCGCCCGACCCCAGAGGAGCAGGGTCGGTCTCGCCCAGGAGATAGGGATTGGTCTCCGCTTCGCCCGATGGCAAGAAACAAGCCTCACTCTGCTCCATATCTAAAGATTGGATTCATCTTACCTGACCACTTCTCCCTGTTCCTTCAAGATGATAGAGACAGGGCAAGACATGACGTTCAGGTCAACCGTGGCTCCAAGAGCCATACACTGCACCCTGGCAGGAAAAGTACTGCCAGGGGGTGACGGGACAGGCGCTTTAGGCCCTTCCAGGCGCCGCAGAGCCCGAAAGGTGTCACAGGTGCGAGCTCTCCACCTTGTAGAGTTGTAGGCGCCGCCTTCAGCTCTGGGACACGGAACCCGACGAAGATATACGACAACCACTATGCTCCAGAAAAGGATTTGCTATCTCCACGAACGACGGATAGTCTGTCACCACGTGGTGGACCCAAGGGAGCGACGCCCGCTTCCCGACCCCTCAGGTCCACCAAGACAGAAGACCTTGGCCACGGCGCTACTCCAGACCCCGACCCCGCGTCCCTCTGATGAAGACTCATAGGAACCAGAAGGCGTGCGGAGCAAGGCTGGGGGAGGCTCAAAAGTCAAAACCACTGTACTGCGGCCCTTACCCTGCGCAGGGTAGCATTCTGTAACCAACCTGACATTCTACAGGGACATCGACAGTATTGTAGGCGCTTATCTTCCTTCGCACTCATCAGAATGAAGAACCATGCCGGGTAGACGTGAGCCACAAGACTAAGTAGAGTACGCATCCTAAAGCCCACACCCTTGTAAAGCCAGCCCCTTCATCTATAAAAGGGGATGCGCTTCCTCCATAAGAGGTGAGAGAGAAGAAAAAGATCGAACGAGACGACTCTCAGATACGCACAGTCAAGTTGTGTTGAACCTCTTGACATCCCTTCAACCCTTCCATCAGAGACTGGGGACCAGTCCCTCTCTCGATCGTTTGTACCCCTTACTGCAAACCGTTCACGGTGCTAATAACATGAGCAGCAACAAACTGGACGTAGGGACTTTTGGCCCGAACCAGTATAAATCTTGTGTCCTTTAGCGCACCATCCGAGCCTAATGCGCATTACTATAAATTTACTTGCCGGTGCTTGTACGAAACACTAACAGTTGGCGCGCCAGGTAGGGGGCTTGCGCGTTCCAAATCAGGCCTCGGATGGCCACCCATGCAATCACCTGGGTCCCGGGCGCACACGTATGTTTCGGCGACCTATATTTCATCATCACACTAGAAGGAGAGTTGGCGCTGACTCACTCTGCCACCCCATCTCTTCCTTCCATCAACCTCAGCCGTCTTAGGCTTGAGGGCTCGCCGGGCAACTCCCTAGGAGTCCGGTCACCAAGGGAGGTCTCACACAACGTCACCCTATGTCCAGAAGGTCCCATACGGAGCGCCCCGATAGTGTTTCCGTTCGGTCTCCGCAACGCTGTGGCAACTGCTAGCCACCTTCTGGCGCTACGGATGGTTTAGTCACCCACAAACATCGAGTTCGTGGGGGCAATTGAACATGATACGGAGACCCTCTACGGGCTCCTCAATGAGGAGCCGGGATCGTTCTCTAGCTCGGATTCCAGTAGGGAGAGTCACCACCCTTCCCGGGAGTGCTTCATGACGCAGACCCCCGAAGGTCACGTCGAAAGCGCCTCCAGGGAAGAGGTCACCCCTACAAACAACCCTGACAGTAGATCCGGGGAAGAGACGATAGCCCCATCTCGCCTAAGGATGGAGCAGCTGAAGGCCCGTCGGCAGGAGATCGATGAGGCCGGGCAAGGGCTCGTCCGGGAGTACGCGGACATCAATCGCGAGATTGAACGCCGCAAAGACGGGGGGCGCGCACGCACCACGGCCCGCACCGTACATCAGAGGATCCTCACCGACGATGGGGCCCTTCCTCACTTTGCCCGAGCCAGCCAGAACATCGCCGCAGCAACCGCCTTGCTGCATGGCCTTCCGGAGGCCGCGACGTCCGAGGATCGCCGCGCTCGCTGGGAGATTCGCACGTTGCTCGAGCGAGTAGCGGCGCAGCAGGCGGAAAGTTTGTTGTCCCGACGACGCGAACCCGACACCAGCCAGCGTGCGCCCTCGGTGCGTCCCACCAAGGACGCATCCGTACACCAAACACCGCCAGCCGGTGGGCAGCCCTCCGTCGTCCCAGTACATCAACGCCTCAGCCATGGCCGCGACATACACAGCATCATCGACGCTCGAAGACGCGCCCATGGCAACAATGGAGAAGCAGCACGCCGCGGCTATCATCCCCGACGTGGTGAGCGCTACGACAGCAACGAGGACCGAAGCCCGAGCCCCGGCCTGCCAGGCCCTCAGGCCTTCGCCCGACACATCCTCAACGCTGCGTTCCCCCTAAGGTATCGACCACCTACCAACATCCCTAAATATTCCGGCGAAACAAATCCCGGGCTTTGGCTCGAAGACTATCGGCTTGCATGTCAGGCCGGTGGTGCGAGTAATGACAACTTCATTATTCGCAATCTCCCGCTGTTCTTGGCCGATTCGGCGCGAGCATGGCTGGAGCACCTACCGTCCAATACTATTCAGAGTTGGGCGGATCTGACGGAGATCTTCGTGGGTAACTTCCAGGGCACGTACAAACGCCCTGGAAACCCATGGGACCACAAAAACTACCGCTAGAAGGCCAATGAAACCCTTCGCGGGTACATTCGGCGCTTCTCTCGACAGTGCAATGAGCTCCCGAACGTCGCTGATGCCGACGTAATAGGAGCCTTTCTGTCCGGGATGACCTGCGAATCCCTGGTCCACAAGCTAGGACGCAGGGGCCCGCGGACTACCAAGGAACTCCTGGACATCGCCACCAGTCACGCCTCTGGAGAGGAAGCGGTCGGAGCCATCTTTGACCGCACCGACGGCAAGGTGAGGCGGGACGAGGCCGCCAACGAAGGCACCTCCGACAGTCCCGCCAAGAGAAAAAATAAGAAGCAACGACGCGACAACCCGCTCGTATCCACAGCCGACCGCAAAGGTAGCCGGAAGCCTGCGGAAGGCACTCCGAACCACTTCGAGAAAATGCTCGAGGGGCCATGCCCAAACCACGCCTTCCCGGCCAAGCATCTATACAAGGAGTGCGGCCTCATGCACAAATAGTTGGCCGGGGGACTTAACAAAGGGGAGCAGGGGAAGGAACCTGTTCCCGCCACAGAGGATGCAGAGGAGAAAGACGATGCCTTCCCAACGCCGACCGACGCCCTTATGATCTTCGGAGGATCAATGGCCTATGACTCCAGGCGTCGCCAGAAGGTCGCCTGTTGCGAGGTCTATATCGCCGGACCGGCTATGCCAGCCTTCCTCCGGTGGTTGGAATCCTCCATCACCTTCGACCGGACCGACCATCCGGATGTCGTCCCACACCCAGGAAGGTACCCGCTTGTCGTCGATCCGATCGTCGGTCCAAAGCGGCTCACCAAAGTACTAATGGATGGGGGCAGCGGCCTCAACATCATGTACGCCAAAACGCTCGACGAAATGGGCGTCGACCGAACAAACCTCCGTCCCATCCGAGCACCATTCCATGGCATCGTGCCTGGTAGGCAAGCCGTACCGCTGGGGCAGATCGACCTGCCCGTCACTTTTGGGGATCGGTCCAATTACCGGACTGAGATCCTCACCTTCGATGTAGTGGGGTTCCCGGGGACTTTCCATGCCATCCTGGGGCGTCCATGTTACGGGGAATTCATGTCCGTCCCCAATTATACATACCTGAAGCTGAAAATGCCGGGCCCCCGCGGGGTCATCACCATCGACACCTCTTTCCAGCGCGCTTACGAATGCGAGGTCGAATGCTGCGGACACGCATCCGTAGTCATCGCCTCCGAAGAGCTCGCCACCCTCAGGGAGAAGGTCGTCGAAGAGGCACCCGACACAAAGATATCAATCGGGTCATTTGAATCGGCAGAAGGCTCTAGGGAGGTCCTCTTGGATCCCAGCAGCTCGAGGGCAAAAAAGTCCGTATCAGGACCGCGCTCTCCTCCAAGTAGGAAAGCGCGCTCGTCGACTTCCTCCGCGCCAACAAAGACATCTTTGCGTGGAAACCCTCGGATATGCCGGACATCCCGAGGGAGGTCGCCGAGCATACTCTCCAAATCCTCCCGGGCTCCAAGCCAGTGAAACAACGCCTGCGCCACTTCGACGAGGAGAAACGCAGGGCCATTGGCGAGGAGATAGCCAAACTATTGGCCGCAGGATTCATTAAGGAAGTATACCACCCAGAGTAGTTAGCAAATCCTGTTCTTGTCCGAAAAAAGAGCGGGAAATGGAGAATGTGTGTCGATTATACCGGCCTCAACAAAGCGTGCCCAAAGGATCTGTTTCCTTTGCCATGAATAGACCAAATAGTCAATTCCACCTCGGGGTGCGAAACCCTCTGCTTCCTTGACGCATACTCCAGCTACCATCAAATCGCGATGAAAGAATCTGACCAGCTCGCGACATCTTTTATCACGCCCTTCGGATCGTTTTGCTACACTTTAATGCCATTCGGTCTGAAGAATGCAGGGGCAACGTACCAGCGCTGTATGCTTAATTGCTTCGGAGACCTCATCGGGCGAACCGTTGAGGCCTATGTCGACGACATCGTAGTCAAATCCAAGCGAGCTGACCACCTTGTTGCTGACCTTGAACGAACCTTTGCGAAACTCCGGGCAAACGGCATCAAACTCAATCCCTGAAAATGTGTTTTCAGGGTCCCGAGGGGCATGCTTCTCGGCTTTATCGTCTCTAAGCGTGGCATCGAAGCCAACCCAGAGGAAATATCGGCCATCACAAGGATGGGCCCGATTCAAAACATAAAGGGGGTTCAGCGGATCACAGGGTGCCTTGCCGCTCTCAGCCGATTCATTTCACGCCTCGGCGAACGAGGACTCCCCCTTTATCGACTCCTGAAGAAATCTGACCACTTTGAGTGGACAGCCGAGGCTCAGAGAGCACTTGACATGGTTAAACAATTTTTGACTAAACCTCCGGTCCTAGTTCCTCCGTACGACCGGGAATCCCTCCTGCTCTATATATCGGCCACCACCCAGGTGGTCAGCTCTGCCTTAATAGTAGAGCGAGAGGAAGAGGGGCATGCCTTCAAGGTGCAGCGCCCTGTTTATTTCATCAGCGAGGTGTTATCCGACTCCAAATCCCACTACTCCCAGATCTAGAAACTCCTCTACACCGTCCTCATCACCAAAAGGAAGCTACGCCACTACTTCGAGTCACACCCCGTGACAGTGGTGACGTCGTTCCCCCTCGGCGAGGTCGTTCGTAGCCATGACGCTATGGGAAGAACCGCAAAGTGGGCACTCGAGCTGATGGATCAGGGCATTTCTTATGTCCCCCGAACGGCGATCAAATCTCAGGCACTAGCTGACTTCATCGCGGAGTGGACCGAGGTCCAGATGCCACCAGCAGCAGTCGATCAAGAGTACTAGATAATGTACTTCGACGGATCGCTGATGAAGAAGGGTGCCGGAGCAGGACTAGTCTTTGTATCCCCCCTCGAGGTCCACATGAGGTACATGGTTCAGCTTCATTTTCCCTCATCAAACAATACTGCAGAATACGAAGCGCTCATCAACGGCCTATGAATCGCCATCGAGCTGGGCATTCGACGCCTCGACGTCAGAGGCGACTCTCAGCTGGTCGTCAACCAGGTCATGAAAGAGTCATGTTGCCGTGACACCAAGATGGAGGCGTACTATCAAGAGGTCCGACGTCTGGAGGACAAATTCAACGGCCTCGAACTCAATCACATCCCCAGGCGCCTCAACGAAGCAGCCGACACGCTCGCAAAAGCAGCATCCAGCCGAGAGCCAGTCCCAACAGGCGTCTTTGCCAGTGATCAACACAAACCCTCGGTACGCTACGCGGGGTCGGAACAAGCCAACGATGGCCAGTCTAGTCCGACCCCTAGGGACGATCCGCCAACTGCTCCGCCCGACCCTGAGGTCATGGAGCTTAAAGAGGACCCAGCAGTAGAGTCCGATCCTCTTGATGACTGGAGAACACTTTACCTCGACTATCTCCTCCACGACGTGCTACCAACCGACAAGACGAAAGCCCGACGGCTCGCACGACGCGCCAAGTCCTTCGTTCTTATAGAGGGCGAACTCTACAAACGGAGTCACATCGGAATTCTGCAACTCTATATCCCTGACGAACAGGGAAAACTCCTGCTGGGCGACATCCACGGTGGAGTATGCGGCCATCATGCCGCACCAAGAACCTTGGTTGGAAACGCATTCCGACAAGGTTTCTATTGGCCCACCGCAGTAGCCGATGCCGAGCAAATTGTACGCACCTGCGAAGGGTGCCAGTACTACACTCAGCAAACACACCTCCCGGCCCAGGCTCTCCAGATGATCCCCATCATGTGGCCCTTCGCGGTCTGGGGGCTCGACCTGGTTGGGCCACTCAAAAAAGCGCCCGGGGGCTTTACCCACCTGCTTCTCACCATAGACAAGTTTACAAAATGGATTGAAGCTCGACCGATATCCACGATCAAATCCGAGCAAGCCGTGCTGTTCTTTCTCGACATCGTCCATCGCTTTGGAGTACTGAACTCCATCATTATGGACAATGGCACGCAGTTCACTGGTAGGAAATTCATTCGATTTTGTGATGAACAACACATCCGGATCGACTGGGCAGCCGTCGCACACCCCCGAACGAACGAGTAGGTCGAGCGCGCGAACGGCATGCTTCTTCAAGGCCTCAAATCTAGAATTTTCAACCGATTGAACAAATTCGGCGCACGCTGGCTAGCTGAGCTCCCAGCCGTGCTCTGGAGCCTAAGGACAACTCCTAGCTGGGCCACCGGCTACACACCTTTCTTCATGGTCTATGGTTCCGAGGCCATTCTCCCAACGGACCTCGACTACGGAGCACCAAGAATCAGAGCATACGACAAAAAGGGGGCCGAAGCATCTCACCAAGACGCCATGGATCAGCTAGATGAAGCCCGCGACATCGCCCTCCTCCGTTCGGCTAAGTACCAGGAGGCGTTGCAATGGTACCACAGCCGATGGGTGCGAGGTCGAGCCTTCAACGTCGGAGACCTCGTCCTCCGTCTTGTGCAGAGCAACAAGGACCGCCACAAACTCTCCCCGCCCTGGGAAGGGCCCTACGTCGTCGCGGAAGTACTTCGCCCAGGCGCCTACCGATTGAAAACCATCAACGGCGAGGTCTTCACCAACGCCTGGAACATCGAACAGCTACGTCGTTTCTATCCTTAAAATAAGCTTACACTTTTCCTTATCAGATTTTGTCATAACAAAACCCCAACCCTTAGTGACTTCCGACCCCTGCAAGTGGCGAGGGGTCAGATCTCACTCGGGGGCTGGCATGTGTTCATAACATATGACATATGTGATATAAATATTGTGCTTGCAAAAAACTCCTGTCTTATACTTACAAACATTTTCTAAGTTTTCCGTTCACCTCATAAACAAGTCCCAAGGGCTAAGATTTTGGGGACTGATTCTGAATACAACTGGTAGGACTGTGAGACACCCACGCCCTAGCGGCTGCAACCTCTTTGCTCACCAGTTCAATCAGAATTAGTTCGCCCACGTTCCTAGCTTCTTATGACTTAGACCATGAGAAGGGTCGGAAAGCGCTAAAATTTTTCCTGCAGAAGGGAGAAAGATAAAAGAATTGCTTGCCATAAGCAAAGGATGTAATTTTGTTCATTTTTTGCACAAACTCATCACTTACAAAGCGATTTCATTACAAAAAGGAACAATATACTTATAAATTCAGAGGACTGTTTACTCGAGGGCTTCCCCACAAGGTTATTTCATTACAGTCTCTGCTCAGCTCTACTACGAGTGCTACTACGACCGCCGTGCCACGCTCTCCGTCGGCGACGCCCGGGGCATATACACGGGCCAGCTCGTCTACTGCGGTCGCCGTGCCACGCTCTTCATCGGCGGCATCCCGATATCCCGCCGCCTCGCTGGATCCTCGAAGGCGCCACCATCTACGACGCCTCCGTCGGAGCGTCCGGGGACTACGCCATCGTCGTCAGCCGCAACCTCGACAGCGACGCCACTGCCATGGCGTCTGGGGACTACGCCATCATCCCCAGCCATAGCCCTAACAACGGCGTATGAGTAGGAAACGCCTCCCGCCAAAGGAGGAGCACAGCGGACGACGGCGCAGTCGACGACGTACAACGCCCACCGGCGCCTCTTCTCCTTCGACAATAGCGACTCCTCAGCAAGGGCAGCACGCACCGTCTCATCTACGTTGGATAACCTCCGGCTCGACATCACACACCAGACTCATGAGCAAATTTGTGAGTTTTCTCTCTCTCTAGCATTACTCTTCCTCACTCAGGAAGCGCCACGACGCACGGACGCATTCGGCGGAAAGGAAGAAGAAGGAGAGATAGCGGCTCGGAGGTAGAAGATGAGGTGGGATGAGGACTCCTCGCCCCCTCCCTATTTAAAGAGGAGACGCGGTAGCTAAGGAAAGGCGAAAGGTTGGACGAAAAACCCTCTCCCTTCCCCTCTTTAAATACGGAATCAATGCTGATTGATATCTAAGGGGACGCGCCAGAACTGACGGGACGTACCCCGGTCGACGAGGCGTCCCCCTTTGGTCAAACTGAGCACTGCCTGGGTATGGCCCGCTACTGACCCGCTCCGAACGCGGTGATTAAGGCGCCCACATAGGCAGACAACTTTTCGCCTCCCCATGCAGGACCACGGACGACCCAACGACAGGACCTTTCGGGTCTCCTGGGCTGGACGTTCGGCCCAGAAGACACGACGAACGAACGTCCAAAGAAAGATAAGCATCTCAGCTTTCTTACTTTATGCATTAAAATTCTTTCACGAGCTTCCGACCCCGTCAAACAGCGGGGACACGAACATCGCTCGGGGAATGCCGAGGATGTCAACCAGTCTAGACATCCCCCTCACCCGACCCCTCCGTGCGCTTGAAACTAAGGGCACGGCATACGGGCACAAAGCTTTGAGTAAAACTGGACGAACTAGCAAACCCTACGCCCCGACAGCTACGGTGTTTCTGTTCACCAGAAAAATCATACTCAACGCCCCCCGCGTCCCTAGTCTCGACGTCTGCCTTCTCAAAGAAGGGATCGGAGGGGTCCGCCTACAGAATCTCCCCCAAAGGAGAAGCTGTCAGGTTACCCAAGTTAATCAAACGGCTCGGATCGCCACCGAGACACAAAAACAAAGAATAGCAAATCTTATGCAGGTTATTCCAACCTTGTCACAAACGTCAGGGCCCGAGCCCATCTGGTAGGAGCTTTTTTGCCACTCATGCCACCAAGGTAACGTTACCGACCCCGCCTTCGTTTCAATTATATTATACGTAGGCAAAACATCCCAACGATTCGTGTCGCACCACGAAATGGCTGTCGCCTCATTCAATATAGGCGACCACAGGCCGAGGTTCGAAGGTCAGCCCGCGAAGGGCTCGAGGCCGCCTCACGCCGAACAGAGCTAGGGAGAGATAACCGAGACAAGCCCCAGTGGCCCTGCCTGACCCCGCTCAGAAGCGAACAGGGACGTCTCGACCTTCTCTCGTTCGATTCTAACCCCGAGCCAAACCCACAGAATCTCCATCGAGGAGAGGCCATCGGGCCCCCTGAGCTTATTGAACGACTCAGGCATCTATCGGGAGGCGGGTTAAGAAGTTGTGGAGTGCCACCAGAGGGCCCTGCCGACCACATCAGCAAATGATGGACCCGGATTCCACACGAACGTACCCGTTAGTGAGCTCGTTGAGCGTGACACTCGAGCCGTCGAGGCAAGTGTCGTTCACTCAGCCCCTCCGATTGCGAAAACCGAGGATGGGGTGACACGCAAATAACAGCCAACCCCTATTAGACCCTAACAAGGTTCGGGGGCTTGAGCCAAACAATACAGGGACACAGGTTCGAAGGCCCCACCTTGCCGAGCCCATAGAGTCCCCAGTTGGGGATTTCTGTTGGAAGACAGGGCGGGGAATATCGCGATGACGTCCATGGACTTCATCAACCCTGTCACCAAAACCACAGTTCCAATCTCCAGCAACCCCCGACCCCAGCAAATGTAGGGGGTCGGACCTTGCTCGGGGGCTGGTTAAGGTATGTCTACCTCCTTTCTTTCTTTTAGAACAATCTCCTCGCATTATAACCAGCGGTATAATTCAGGGGAACAGATTGGTAAGATCGTAAAAAATCAAACAAAACAAAATTACGATGCAAAATCACGAAAAGCGTCCAGACCCAAGAAATACTGACACTTGTCCACATATTACATATAAGTTATTCTCAAAATTGTTCGACTAATTACTTCCGCGGAGGGAGAACCATCTCTTTCAGATTGTCTGCCAGGTTTTTTGCATGGGGAGCAACCATCTTCTCCATTTCCTCCAGCTCTTCATCCTCGTAGGTGGACGGGAAGCCTTCGCTCATCACCTTCAGGTTGATTTCCTTCCCATAATGAGCGTGGGTGATGGTGAAGGCCTGGGTAATCCCGGCGTGGAAGGCACTCTCCTCAAGCTGGCCCACCCGAGCCGTGATACCTGCGACACGAGCCACGAGCGGGCTAGTCTCCACTGGCTCCGTCACATTCAGGGCATTAAGGACCACCCCGACCGTAGCCTGTAGAAGATCGTGCTCGTCGCTCTCAACCTGAAGGGTCCTTCGTGCATAGGCAGCCTCTTTTTCCAGCTTGATGGAGGCATTTTCAGCACTCAACCTTCGGTTCACCGTGTCACCAAGCTCCACCCGGAGAGAGCAGACCACCTCGAAGTCCTCGTCCACCTTCTGCTGGACGGCCGTGGCCCTACTCTCGGCCTCCCGCCGGAGTTCCCGCTCCATCTCCAGCTCCTTCAGGACCTCGCTGGCCTTCTCATTAGCCGCAGCATTCCTCTACAGCAGCTCGTCTCGCTCTTTTTGGAGTCTGGCAATCTCCTCTCCCTCCAGCTTAGACCTTGCCGCCAGGTCCTCAAACATCCCGTGGGCCTCCTCCGCGTCCTGACGTGCCTGGGTCTCCCACTCTTGGGCGGCAGCAAGCTGTGCGGCCATGTCTGCTCGCAGCAGGGCCTCCTCGGAGAGGTGATCCCACTCTGCCTTCTGCTCACGGAGGAATTGGGATTTATTCCGACTATGAGCAACAAGAACCTGAAGAGGAAGAAGACTGGTATCAGAAATGCGAAAACACAAAAACATACGAAGAAAGAAGAAAGCCCAGAAAATACCTGAGTGGCAGGGATAACGACCTCACGGAGGGCTCCTCTGGCCTGGTCCAGGGCGTTCGGCATGCTTGAGATCCCGATGTCAAGACCCTCCCGCTCCATGCTCTCGGAATGATCATCGAGCGAGAAAAGAGCTGACGTCGGGTCCTGAGCGGCCATCCACTGGAGCGGCGGCTCCCCCCGCGCAGGGGAGCGGTTTCCTCCCGACAAAGGGGCCGGTGGCGACTCCCTCCTGACCCTATGCGGCACCACCACCGCACTCGAGGACCCTCCGGCTGGACCCTCCCCCGTCTGGGCCGCTTCGAGAGCCACGGGTGGATCCACCTGGGTCCCTGGTGGCACGGACTGCACTACGTCCTCAAGCACCGCCGTGGCCGCGCCCGGCTGATCTTGGCTTGGCGCGGTCACGACCACCTCCACCGGCGGTATGCGGCCCTCGGCCGACTGTTCCACGACCGCCACGGAGGAGGCCACTCGCTCAGTAACCTCCGCGGGCATGGGAGCCACCATGGGCGTCGTCGGGTTGGCCAACGCGGCCGCGACGTCGGCACCACTCCTGCCCGAAATAGGGGTGACTCCAGGCAACGCCGTCTGTCCCGCTTGAAGGGCGAGACTCTTCTTGGGCGCCAGCCCCAGGGGGTGACCCATCCGCAAGAACCTGCACAAAGGTAATAACCATTAAGTCAAAATAAAATTGGAAAAAGGATGAAAACAGAGGAATCAACAGCTTACGTTGACGTCCTCGGCCGGCGGAAGCGTTTTGGGGATGGATCCCCAGATCCCTGCCCTGACTCATCTGGGCGGGACCGTTTCATGCCTGCCCCCTGCTCCGGGGCAGGGGGGTTCATCTCGTCGGGAGCGGCACCGAAGCCGTCCCCTTCCATCGTCTCGCGGGGTGCAGCACCAGAGCTGCTCCCCTCCATCATTGCCTCGAGAATGGCGGCGGTAGGTCCGCCCCCCCTCCCATCCACCGGTCCTCGGCCGGCACGCCGTGCGAAGTGGCGGACTCACCGGCCTCCACTGACCTCATCGATCTACTTCCCTCCGTGTGGAAAGGGAAGGGCCCCTGCACGGATGGGTGGCCACTCGTCAGCATGTCCTTGTCCTCCAGGATGTCCCAATCCACGTCGATGGCTACCTCATCGTCGTCATCATCGTCATCGTCGTCGTCCTCACTGCTCATGTCCTTTCCCCGATCCCGTGCCTCCTGCTTCAGTCGTTTTGTCTTCTTCATCTCTTCCCTTGCTTTCTTGTCCCGCTCGGCCGCGAGTCGATTCACCACCGCCACGACCTTGTCCTTCGGCAGTGGAACTGGGCTGTCCTTAAATACCAGCACCCTCGGCTGGTCCCAACGTCATAAAGCAAGTGTTAAAAAATGGAGATCCAGAAAAAAAAGAAAAGAGCACGGGAGAGAACTTATGAATTCAAAGAATCCAGGCTCCGGCCGCATTGGGGGGTGTCCGGGCACTGGATACACAATGTCGAGGACCCTGCCTGCAGAATCCTTCGTTGGCTCCGTCGCCTCCTTGATGCGCTGCGCCACTTCCGAGTAAGGGAGCGCCTCGTCAACAAGCACCGTCCCCTCGAGCGATATCCCGGGCATCATCCGATGCAGGGGAAGCACACGCGCCATCAGAGGCGCCACCCTCCTAGCGTGGTAGGCACCGATAATCCCTGTCCCCTTTACACCCCGACCCTTCAGGGCTTGGAGGGCGGAAAGAAGGTTGGAGATGTGTTTCTTGTCTTTGGTCTGGACGCCCTAGCCCCACGACTCCGGAACGCCCACAATAAGACGTCCAGTGTACTTCGGTAGGGTGGCACTCGCGTCATCTCTAACGTAAAACCATTGCGAGTGCCATCCCTTGTTGGATGTCACCAGATGCATGTATGGGTAACCCTTCGACCGGGTATGGCGCAGATGAATGCTGGCACACCCCATCGGCGCGTTCACGTCTTTCCGCCCAATCTTCCTCTTTGACAGACTAATGTTAAAGAAATACCGCCACAGATCAAAATGGGGATTGATCCCCAGGAAACCCTCGCACAGGGCAACAAATGCTGCCATGTGCTGAATCCCATTGGGAGTTAGATGCTGCAGCTCTACCTCATAGTAATCCAACAGCCCCTGAAGGAATCTATGCGCGGGTACCCCGAATCCCCGCTCATGGAAGATGGCAAAAGAGACGACATACCCTTCAGCCGGCACCGGCTCACCCTCGTCACCAGGTAGCAACCACTCCTGGACGGCGGACAGTGGGCGGAGAAGGCCACGGCGGACGAGGCCCTCCAGACGCCGGGAGGTGATGCTTGATCTGCCCCACAACTCCATTAAAGCAGTAGAGGGGAAGGGCAGGCGCGAGCTTGACGACGGCTGGAACACGAACGCAGGCCGGTCGACGGTGGCGAAGCGGGCGCGAGAGGCCAGGACGATTGGCGGCGGATGTTTCAGAACGCAAAGGCAGGGGAGCGAAATACAGAACCTTGGGGGCGAACCTCGTGGTTTTATAGGGGGCGACGGACGCGAGACGGGCAACCATCCGCCTCGATCTCCGGGCCTGCCACGCGTGCCACCGCGTCACATCGCGGGACACGCGCTCGCAGTCCTTATCCTCTCACCCCAAAAATCTCAGCGGACGGATCGCCTTCCCCAGGCGAATCCGGACTCTCTACCCACCCAGGAAACGCAAGCCACAAAGGCCTATTTCTTTTCTCTTTCGCCCACCTAGGGCCCAGAAGCTCGCTGGCCGGCCCAACTAAGAAAGGATCCACGGACGATCCGAAATCAAGGGCAGAAGCACCAGTTAGGTCAGCCCCGAATCAGTTCCCAGCGAACGGGATACCACGACCCATTCGGAAAAATGTCCAGTTGACGAAAAATTAAGTCCTTCAGCCTTACCCGCGAAGGGACCGATATAACCCCCCGGGCGACTCTACTCAAATCACCCGGGGGCTCGGGGGCTACACCCATCGGGTGCGCTCGCGCGCACCCTCTGACAAAGTAACCTCGATGAAATCAAAAAACACCCTCTAGGCGGTTCTATTCGAATCACCTAGAGGCTCAGGGGCTACTGTCGGGGACCTAATACCGGGGTACCCCCAAAGGTGGAACCAATAACCACCGAACGTTAAAAACTTCTAGACGCATAAGAGCGTTGCTTCACCCCTCATGGGAATGATAGGAGCTTGGTTCCACCTCGCCCGATGCCTTTGGGGTGGGCTCGGTCTCGCCCGAGGGCCCAGGGCTAGTCTCCGTCTCGCCCGACGCCTTTAGGGCGGGCTCGGTCTTGCCCGAGGGCTAAGGGATAGACTCCGCCTCGCCCGACCCCAGAGGAGCAGGGTCGGTCTCGCCCAGGAGATAGGGATTGGTCTCTGCTTCGCCCGACGGCAAGAAACAAGCCTCACTCTGCTCCATATCTAAAGATTGGATTCATCTTACCTGACCACTTCTCCCTGTTCCTTCAAGATGATAGAGACAGGGCAAGACATGATGTTCAGGTCAACCATGGCTCCAAGAGCCATACCCTGCACCCTGGCAGGAAAAGTACTGCCAGGGGGTGGCGGGACAGGCGCTTTAGGCCCTTCCAGGCGCCGCAGAGCCCAAAAGGTGTCACAGGTGCGAGCTCTCCACCCTGTAGAGTTGTAGGCGCTGCCTTCAGCTCTGGGACACGAAACCCGATGAAGATATACGACAACCACTATGCTCCAGAAAAGGATTTGCTATCTCCACGAACGACGGATAGTCCGTCACCACACGGTGGACCCAAGGGAGCGGCGCCCGCTTCCCGACCCCTCAGGTCCACCAAGACAGAAGACCTTGGCCACGGCGCTACTCCAGACCCCGACCCCGCGTCCCTCCGATGAAGACTCATAGGAACCAGAAGGCGTGCGGAGCAAGGCTGGGGGAGGCTCAAAAGTCAAAATCACTGTACTGCGGCCCATACCCTACGCAGGGTAGCATTCTATAACCAACCTGACATTCTACAGGGACATCGACAGTATTGTAGGCGCTTATCTTCCTTCGCACTCATCAGAATGAAGAACCAGGCCGGGTAGATGTGAGCCACAAGACTAAGTAGAGTACGCATCCTAAAGCCCTCACCCTTGTAAAGCCAGCCCCTTCATCTATAAAAGGGGATGCGCTTCCTCCATAAGAGGTGAGAGAGAAGAAAAAGATCGAACGAGACGACTCTCAGATACGCACAGTCAAGTTGTGTCGAACCTCTTGACATCCCTTCAACCCTTCCATCAGAGACTGGGGACCAGTCCCTCTCTCGATCGTTTGTACCCCTTACTGCAAATCGTTCACGGTGCTAATAACACGAGCAGCAACAAACTGGACGTAGGGACTTTCGGCCCGAACCAGTATAAATCTTGTGTCCTTTAGCGCACCATCCGAGCCTAACGCGCATTACTATAAATTTACTTGCCGGTGCTTGTACGAAACACCGACAGTATGTGTTGCGCTAGCAACAGATGGGTTCAATCCTTATGGAATCATGGCTGCCTCATACACCTGTCGGCCCATGTTCGTTATCCCTCTCAATCTTCCCCCTAGCATCCTCTTTCAATGACTGAACATATTCTTGTCGTTGATAATTCTTGAACACCAGGGGAATAATATGAGTGTGTACATGGAGCCTCTGATTGATGATTTGGTCCGTGCTTGGGAGGAAGGAGTATGGACATACGACCGAGCTACAAAGACAAACTTCAAAATGCATGTTTGGTACTAGTACTCCCTGCATGACTTTCCGGCGTATGGGATATTCTGCGGCTGGTGTGTTCACAGGAAGTTCTCATGCCTAGTATGCAAGGCGTCTCTGATGTTCATTTGGTTGACGAAGGGTGTCAAGTATTCTTTGTTCGACAAACATCGACAATTCCTCCCTCTTGACCATCCATTCAGACGAGACATCAAGAACTTTATGAAAGATGTAGTAGTTGAAGGCCCTGCACCTTAGATGATGATTGGTGCCATGTTCGTGCTTAGTTAGACGCTCTCTAGGTCAATGACCAAGGAGATCGTTTTCTAGGATATGGTGAGCAACATGCATGGACTCACAAGTCATGCTTGTGGAACCTCCCCTATTTTGATGACCTTCTACTTCCACATAACATTGATGTAATGCACACTGAAAAGAATGTCGCCGAGGCAATTTTTAGTACAATCATGGACATTCCTGATAAGACAAAAGATAATGTTAAGGCTCGAGGTTATGCAATAGACCAAAGCTAGACGTGGTGCCTCCCGAAGGAGGGAAGTCATGGAGAAAGCCTAAGGCTGATTTCGTTCTGACGAGGGCCCAAAGGAGGGAAGTACTAGAATGGTTCCAAACGTTAATGTTCCCTGATGGGTATGCAGCGAATCTGAAGAGGGGAGTGAACTTAGGTACTTTGTGAATCAACGGGCTCAAGAGTCATGACTACCACATATGGCTTGAGTGGCTACTACTGGTGATAGTTCGAAGCTTTGTCCCTGAGCATGTCTAGATAGTGCTGGCGGAGTTGAGCAATTTCTTCCGCCAGCTTTGTGCTAAGGAGTTATCTCGTACCGTGGTTGTAGACATGGAAAGAATGGCGTCTGTGTTGCTCTGCAGGTTGGAGAAGATCTTTCCACCTGGCTTCTTCAATCTGATGCAGCATTTGATTTTGCACGTCCCGCATGAGGCACGAATGGGGGGCCTGTGCAGGGCCGTTGGTGCTATTCAATTGAGAGATTTCAAAAGTTTCTTCGAACCAAACGTAAAAATAAATGCAAAATTGAAGCATCCATAGTAGAGGCATATATTCTAGAGGAGGTGTCAAACTTCACAACAAAATACTATGCTGACAACCTTCCTAGCGTGCATAATCCAGCCCCTCGTTATAATACTGGTGAAGATGAATCGAACCTTAGCATTTTCCGAGGGCAACTAAGAAGTACAAGTGGTGCGACTAACAAGACCTTGAAACATGAAGAGTGGCGCACTATTATGCTATATGTGTTGACCAACCTATCCGAAGTGGAGCCATACATGCTGTAAGTTCTCAAGAAACTTTTTCTCTAGTAGTCACAATTTTTTGTCCAACTCCCTTGTTTCTCATTGGTACAGGGAATTTCATGAACAATTCTGGCGTGAATCAAGGGAACCTACCCCACAGGAAACTTTGACCCTTCTTAGACAGGGTGCGGGAAATGGAATGCCCGATTTCATTTCTTGGTTCAAACAGAAGGTACTGTCCAATTTGGCTCGTACTTAGTTTGACATTACAAGTTGCTCGTACGTGTGACTAATATAATGAACTACCCTGCTTGAACTTGTAGGGACAAACCGATGCGTCTATGCGTGCCAAGTTGAGACAGGTTGCCGATGGTTGTGCCTATAGGGTCAAGTCATTTACCGGTTATAACGTGAATGGATATTGCTTTCACACAACAAACCACGATTAAAGTCGTCCCAATACCGGAGTTTTTACGCAAGGCTTAGATGGGGTTGAGTATTACCGAATAATTGAAGAAATATACGAACTCATGTTTCATGGTTGCAAACCTCTTAATCCCATTATATTCAAATGCCATTGGTTTGATCCTGAAGTAGTGAGGCGGACCCCTAATCTTGGGCTAGTCGAAATTCGATAATCATCCGTCTTACCAGGAGACGATGTCTATATTGTGACTTAGCAGGCCACACAAGTTTATTATCTCTCATACCCGTGCCAAACTATAGACCGTCTTAAGGGTTGGGATGTTATTTTCTAAATATGTTTTGTTTATTTTCCATCTATTTTGATGTATTATCTGTGCTAATTGGTTTACTCTTTTTAATTGTAGGTGATTGAACAATGGTGTGCGGTATGAGGAGGATAACGTCGCTTTACTCAAAAGTGACAACGACGCGTAAAGGGTCCAATGCAGCTGAGGGGTCCTGGAAGAGACCTCGGGGTAGACCCAAGGGTCGAGGGAAGGGTGGAGGCAAGACGAGGCCACCATCGCCTATTCCTTCGTCGCCGTTTGTGTTACCTTCTGCTCACTCATCCTTTGAGGAGGAGGAGGCAGGGGTGGAGGAGGAGGTAGGGATGGAGGAGGAGACATGGGGTACCTCTTCCTCTACTTCGTCGTGTGTGTGGTTGCGAGGTCCCTCGACCCTCCCGAGGCGATCGATACCTCTTGAGAGATGCCTGCTGATTCGACCCGATGGAGATAAGTAAGTAACTTTATATGTTATCACTTATTTTTCGTTTGATATGTTCAAAATTATAATAGAAACTAATAATTTATGTTAATCACTTGGGCAGGGGTTGGAGGAAGGTCGGTGGGGGTGATCACGCACGCCATGTGAACGGCATCCTTGGTCTTTTGATCAAGGAAAAGTTCCCTGGCCTGGTGTAGTTCGGTGGAACTGTCGAGCCAACCACTCCCCTCCTCCTAGAAGCTAGGTCGACTTATCATGAGAGGGTGCGGATGGTTGGATATGCTTGTCACATTGGTTATCTTGCCATGATGAGTCATTGATCTGTGTGCCTTGATCGTGAGCCATGGAGATAAAGCACAAAGTTGATCCAAGGGCGGAGAATCACTTTGGCGCATGTCGCATGGATCATGGGGGCTTTACAAGGTGGTAGGCCCCATAGGGGGGTCGGCCGAACCCCTGTGGTGGGTCGCACTGGCTCATTTGTCCCCATACTTGATGGACACGTGGAACTTGTTATTTGATTAAACATGCTCATGGTATGTTCATCTTCCTTTTATTCTGAGGCTGTTGACGGTGCTTCCAGTATGCAAAATTATGACATTTTCACCGCCAACACTTGGTGGGACAGGATATTTGCAAGGCGGTAATTGGGTTCCTCAATGGGGGAGATATGGCAACAGTTGTCAATGACACCATCCTCGTTCTCATCGCCAAGGTAGAAAATCTGCAAGAATTAACATAATTTAGACCAACTTCTTTATGCAATGTTTTGTATAAGATTTGTTCAAAGTTAATTGCCAACCACTTTAGGCTGGTTCTTGATGGAGTTATCTCCAAAGAATAGTCAGCATTTGTGCCGGGACGGCTTATTACTGACAATGTGTTGGTGGCCTATGAGAGTATTCATTACTTGAAAAGAAAGAAAGGCAAGACAGGTGCTTGTGCAGTGGAACTCGACACGGCGAAAGCCTATGATCAAGTGGAATGGTGTTATCTCCGCTGTATTATGCTTAAGCTGAGCTTCAGTGTAAGCCTTGTGCGTTTGATTATGAAGTGTGTGGAAACCATGAGGTTGTTGACAAGAGTGAGTGGGCGCTTGTCACCTGTATTCACTACTTGAGGCATTCGACGAGGAGACCCAATGTCTCTGTATCTGTTTCTATTATGTGTAGAAGGCCTCTGAAGCATGCTAAAATTTTTAGCATGCTCAGTGGCACCGCCAAGGAGGTCTTGATTAAATCAGTGGCACAGACGGCAGCCACATATCCGATGAGTTGCTTCACTCCTTCAGCGAGAACACGTAAGAAAATGACTAGGGCCATCTCAAACTACTAGTGGGGTGGTTTAGCAGATAGCCGAGCCATCCGTTGGAGGTATTGGCAGGACCTTACCCTCCCAAAATGCCGAGGAGGTATGGGCTTTAGAGACATAATACACTTCAATGTGGCCATGCTAGGGAAGCAAGGTTGGCGGCTAATGACAACCTCTGAGTCTTTTTACGTGCGGGTAATCACATGGAAGTACTACCTCAGTGGAGATTTCCTGTTGGCTACAAATAAGCGGAACTCATCCCATACTTGGCGTGATATCTTGTTAGGCAAGAAGGCCTTGCAATGCAGGCTGATGTGCCGCATTGGCAACGGTGAATCAATGAAAATTTGGCACGATCGCTTGATTCTAGGAGCAGTTGGTGGTAGGCCAATTTGCCCTAAGCCTGGTGCGTCGGCAGTACAGGTTACTGAACTCCTATATGCTAATGGTCTATCTTGGAATGATGAGGCTCTAGAGAGCAACTTGCTGCATTCGGATGCACATGTGGTCAGAAGAATTCCACTAGGAAGAAGGAAGGAGGATTTTTAGGACTGGTCGGGGGAACGCCATGACATATACTCGGTATTTTCAGCCTATCGTCTACCGGTGGAGCAGGAGGTGCATGAGTCTATCATGGACCAGGCGCGACATTCCACTCGGCCGCTCTCAATGATCCCCACTGCCAACGATTATGGAGATGCAAAGTGCCACCAAAGACAAAGGTCTTCTGGTGGAGAGTATCCCATGACTTTATAACATGTAAGAGCAAATCTCCATCATTGACATATCGAGCAAATAGGAGTGTGCGGCTTTTGTGGCAATTTTGAGGAGTCGATGTATCATGCGTTGACACAATGTACGTTTGCTATCAGTTTTTGGAAAAGTTCAAATCTCCTGTGGCTATCAAAGTCCCCAAGCTAAACCTGATGAGAACCTGGACAAGGGACTTGTTGGACACCTCTTGCTGTAAAGATGGAGACTAAGAAGTGATCTTGTGTGGTATGTGGTGGCTTTGGAACTCCAGTAATGATCGACGATACTAAAAATCACCGATCGAACCAAGGCTGGCAGTGGACTAGGCGCTGGAGGCATGCTTCCACCTATCAGCTAGTTCCCAAACTCCAGAAGATGGGAGATGATCGGCACTGGAAGAAAAGAGATGGAGGAAACCGGATGAAGGCTTCTTCAAAGTCAACATAGATGGTGCTTTTGTGCAGGACTCATGTGTGGGAGCAGTTGGAGCAGTGGTGCGCTGCAGCTCAGGTCTACTATGGGTGGCCTCTGCACGACGGCTCAGCTCAGTTAGATCGGCTCTATTAGCTGAAGCAGAGGCACTCAACGAATGGGTTCGTCTAATTCCAGCAGGCACTCAAGACCATATTGTGGCCGAGACAAATTGCCAGGTGCTGGTTTCTCTTTGGAAGAACAGAGGTATACACCGTTCAGAAATTTTGACAAGTGTGAATGAGGTGGAAGAGTTGGTGGCGAGCTTCACGTCTTTCAGACTGGTGCTACAACCGTTGTTACAATTGAACAATGACCTTGCTTGGAAGACCTTCTATGGGAAGCGCTTCTTTAAAAAGTTGTATAAATAGAGTAAAAGTGTGATCAGAGTAAGCAGGTTTGATTTTGGTTCTTCTTTTTAGTACAAGTGGAGGATGTGAGAATAAGCGTGGCTAGAAAAAGTTGCAGAAAAATGCAGTGTTTGTCTATTAGTTTCAGCTTAGGGCTTTTTGACACGACTGAGTCCGGCCATCCATAATATGGCCCCAACGAACAAGTGCGGAGGACCTGGAGCCAATTTTGTACTGAGAAGTTGCGGCCATGAAAACGTGATTCTCCCGGCCACTCCTCACAAATTGAGCACAAATTATAACAGAAGTGACATTGGAGTCATTTTTGCCAAAAGTTTTTCAAACGGCTTTTAGCTCCACCACTAGAGGAGTCAGAGCTGAAGGCCTTTTTGGAAGGGCCAAAGTCGTGCCAAATTGGTCCTTATTTTAACCATAAGTAGCTTATAAGATGCACCAGATCCAGAGTTTTCAAACCCAAGAACATTATGATTAGCATTGGGACTATTTGTGCTTAATTATTGAAATGACACAATATACATGGTCGAGGTTTCCATAGTAGGGGTGGTGGCCAGAGTTTCTGCAGTTTTTCACGCTAAGAAAGCTTGGGTGCTAGTAGTGCCATTTAGCCGGCAATAGCCGCTATACTAGCCTTCAATTTGCATAGCTACTAAATTATGTACCCTCAAAACTAGCTTGGCCCAAGAAGGAAATAGGCCCAACTGGACCAAAGACGATACGTAACCCTAGTCACCACTCATCTCTCCCCTGTCTCCACTCTATCCTATCGAGCGCTCGCTCTCTAGCTCTGCAGAAAAGAGCAGGCGGCAGCAGTGACCGGCGGCGGGACAGCAGCTTCGAGACTCGAGAGGAGAGACCGGCGGCGGCGTGCGGAGGCGACCGGTGGCGGCGGTGGCTCTAAGCGGAGCGACTAATAATCATTGGCGGCGGCGTTTGGTAGCTGAGCAGCGTCGTGGAGGCAGAGCACACTACTGGAAACAGAGACTTTGCCGAGTGTAAAATTCTTTGCCGAGTGTTAAAAATCGGGCACTCGGCAAAGACCTTCTTTGCCGAGTGCTGCACTCGGCAAAGAATTGCACTCGGCAAAGAGTTCTTTGCCGAGTGCCGAGCACTCGGCAAACAAGGGCACTCGGCAAATGACTTCTTTGCCGAGTGCCAGACTCTCGGCAAAATCTCTACACTCGGCATAGGCTGCCCGTGAAACGGTGTTCGGTCACGGCCTTCTTTGTCGAGTGCCTGCTGTTAGACACTCGGCAAAGATTTGATTTTTTTTAAAAAAATTCTTTGCCGAGTGCCCCAGATCTGGCACTCGGCAAAGATATAATTTTTTTAAATTCTTTGCCGAGTGTCTCAGGTCTGGCACTCGGCAAAGAAATTTCTTTTTTAAAAAATACTTTGCCAAGAGCCCCTGGCACGGCACTCGGCAAATATTTAATTTTTTTTTATAATTTCTTTGCCGAGTGCTCCTGTGGATGCACTCGGCAAAGAGAAAATTTTTTAAAAAAAATTAAAACCCTCTTTGCCGAGTGCCTTATGGTCGGCACTTTAAGCAAAGACACCCTTTGCCGAGTGCCATGCCCCGGCACTTTCAACAAGTTTTTTTTGTTTTTGGCCTCCAATTTTTTTTATACAGCCCTTTTAAAGCACCAGAACTCCTAGTTATAATTTGGGATTTTTGTGGTTTTTGATATATTTAGTTACTTTATTTTGTTTACTTGAATTTTTCCAAAAATAGAAATTTGAGCACGTAATCACGAATAATGAAATTTAATGATTCAAAATTGATAGTCATGTTAGTGAGTGTTGTGAGAGGCCGTATCGAGAGCAGATCGAAATTTCAGACATCTTGTTCACGAAACATGTCATTGAAATTGTGAAGTGTTTTAAATTCTATAAAAAGCAAGCGAAGTCGAAAATCATGAAACTTGTTGAGATGTCGTGATATCATATGTGGAGGCTATGATAAAAATTTCAGAAGATTTCATATCGTTGTCACGTCGATGCTTACAAAACAGGACATCTCTACATGTGAGATCGATATCACATATGGAGATGTCCTAGTTTATAAGCATAAATGACGTGACAACGTGCATGAAATCTTCTGAAATTTTTATCATAGCCTACATACGATATCACGACATCTCAACAAGTTTCATGATTTTTAGACATCGCTTGTTTTTATAGAATTTAAAAACACTTCGCACGCAAGTTCGCGGTCATGTTTCGTGAACAAGATGTCCGAAATTTTGGGTCTGTTCCTGGATACGGCCTCACACTACACTCAGTAACATGACTATCATTTTTTGAATCATTAAATTCTATTATTCATACCACGTGCACTTTAAATTTATATTTTTCGAAAAAATTTAAGTAAACGAAATAAAGTAACTAAATATATCAAAAAGCCAAAAAAAATCCCTAAATTCTAAGGAGGAGTTCCTGGTCCTTTAAAAGGACTGCAAAAAAAACTTAGAGGCCAAAAACAAAAAAAAATAAAAAAGCTTTACCGAGTGCCGGAAAATAGCACTCGGCAAAAGGGCTTTTTGCCGAGTGTAAAAATAAGACACTCGGCAAAGAGAATTTTTTATTTTTTTATAGAAATTTCTTCTTTGCCGAGTGCCTTCACGTAGGCACTCGGTAAAGAAATTAAAAAAATAAAAAATTTACCGATGGCCGGATCGGAGCACTCGACAAAGTTGCCTCCTTTGCCGAAAGTGCCTCCCGATCCGAGCTTCGGCAAAAAAGCGCGTGGTGGGGCACTTAGCCGATTTCGTGCCGGCAGGCAGTCCAAGCCTCGGGCAACCCGGCCTGACCATCACGCCCACGACCCCGCCGCGCCGCCGCCCTCCGCCCTCAGCTGCCACGCGCCCGCCCGCCTCGAGCCGCCCTCCCGTCCCGTCGTCGTGCCCTTGCCGCCCCCGCCGCCCGCGACCACGGGCCGCGCGCCGACCATCGGATCGCATCTCGCCGGAGCCCGCTCGAGGACCTCCAGCGCAGCCCATCGCCGCCAGATCGACCTCCTCAAGGTACACGAGTCACAAGGACTCTCTCTGCTCTCCTCCCGTTCGCTATTGATTCGTCATCCATTTCCTCTCCTTGCCCAGGCTGAAGCCATTATGAACGCCGGTGGCCTCCGCCGCTGCGTCGAGAGCGTCGAGGAAAAGGAGGCCGTGGCCGCCGCATGCGCCGACCTCTCCGACAAGAGCTGCAAGGAGTGCCGGCTTACGAGCGGGACCTCGAGCGCGCCATGGAGTCCTGAGACGACCTCGCCAAGCTGAACGACGATGACCTCTGCGCACGCCTAAACCAGAACGTACATTTACCTCCCCTATTTTTTTCGATCTAATCATACTACTAGCCTATACTGCTTGCGTGCCTCGATCTGATCTGATCTGTTTCTACTGCTATGCACTAACGAGTGCGTCTAATCGCAATTCACAAACAGCTAATGATGTCGAACCACTATAAGTCGTTGGGATGCATACAAGCTCTGTCATTTGTTTTTATTATTCAGGCCAAAAGCATGTTTTAGAATTTTATTTAGGGATTAACCCCGGCTTAATCAGCCAAGATATATGTTTTTGATGATGTTCATCATATATAGATCTAAAAAAGGCAAGAAAGTATCTGGTTAATACATGTAGCTATCCAAATCACTTGTAGGGTAAATTAACAAATCAGTTCCAATTATAGATATCAGCACGTATCAGTACAAAGTTCAGGAACTGTTTTCTTATGTACTGTTATTAATCTACTATTGTGGTGCCACCATGAACCAAATTAGAAGCACATATTGGTAAAGAGTTAAGTGAGCATAAGCATGCTAGAATATATATTCAGCAATCTACACAAATTGAACAAGATATATGTTCATGTTCTATCTATCAGCCACAATGTATCTGCAACCCCTTACTTCATCCGAAACATTACAAAAAAAGGAAGAGCTCTGCAATGTTCATCTCAGTGAACTGTTGCTGTGTTTCTGTACTCTCCCTGCTACCATTACCGGTTTGTAACTAATTAGCACTGTATTTCTATGGATCTTCAGTTTCAGGTGATTCTCCTTAATCATTTGTCCTCCTAAAATCCAGGTGATTCTCCTACTATTGCCGCCACAATAATTTTAAAGAATTGTGCTTAAAAGACTAGAGCTATGGCTTGTATTTTTACGCATCAAGATGCCATTGCATATATTAAAATCCAGAGAATAATAATAAGGTTTGAGAAGCCTCTTTCAGATTATCGGAAAGCAAATGTACAGAGTAGATTTATTATGGTGAGATTGCTAATGGATTAAATATTGTACATGTTCACTACAGCAATGTAAGTAATAAGTTCTTATCTTAATTACAGCTTTTGTTCATGTATTGATGTTTCTGCAGGTGTTGAGTTGCAAACTAAATATTAAAATGACTGGATACATGGTTCGTGTAAATCCGCTAGCATTTCATCCATATTTTTTTCTGGGTTATTTATAGATTTGGTGATGCGGTGGGCTTCAAGTATGCTTTGTGATAGAGCTGGCAGCAATGACCATATATCAGGTATTATTCTTAATGTGTGCAGATCCAATGTTTGTTTGGGGAATAGCTTACATTTGTAGTAAACACCACAAAGATAGCATTGTTACACGACCATGGTAAATCGTTTGTCTATTTCTACAATGTTGGTTGTGGTATACCGACCAATTGTTGGTCGTTAATATTATGTTTTAGCGACCATTGTTCGACGCTATAGATTGGCTGTGGTACAGTGTTCTTACACGCTTCAATGTACTAGTTGTTTAACTTTAACATTTCCGTTAGCAACAATGGAAAACGAGTCAAGGCAGGCAAGACTCCTACCACACTCATAGATTTGCTATTTATCAACGCCCTCGTGTCTTGGTGGCGATGCTTGCCTCGTGAGTTCATCAAGTCATTCATCACACAGCAACAGATCTTCACCGGGAATGCTAGCTTGTCCTGCCGGAGTCATCGGAAACTCATCGCCTTCACCTGGAACACCCAGGATACTCACAAGATCAGCATGTTATCATAAGCGAAACATGTATTTAAGTCTTACTGCTTATTGAAACTTTACATAATTTAAAAAACTTTACTAAAGCAGTATTATTGTTTGTACCAAAATTGAAATGTCATGTTTGTTCCAATGGTGCATACGTCTCTTATGCTAGTAAAAAAGCACTTCCTAACCATATGTGCAATATGGCCTGCTGCTCATTCTCTTATTTAGCATACCTGTCTAAATAACTCTGCATAAATAACTCTGCATGTAGGGAATGCTTTTTATTTTTTATTTCTGTTCTATTTGATTTAGAAGCTTAGTGCTTTGCTCTTTTCTTTTCTTTTCAGCAACAACAATCAGCAATAGCTATATGCTATAATTTGTAAGTTCTCTTGTCCAGGTATTACTAGTTCCAGCAATTATCAGACTAAATGTTATTTCTCAAATGATATTGGGTCAACAACTTGCCTTGTCTTTCTATGGATTCAGATTTGAATTTTTTTTTTCTGTATTTTGGTATGATCATGACAATTATCTTAAATAATATTTTCAATGGGTGTAGACTTTGGTTGAGTACCAAATAATCAATTTCATCACAATTTGTAAATGAGGAAATGTCGCTAGCTACATCTTGAATACTATAAAGAATAGATTTCATGATCTGAGTACATTTTATAAAATCCTTCAAGGTTTGCAAAGACAACAAATCTTGACTGATATCTCCTCAAACTGTGACCTAAACAAGCATTATCCTTGCCTCTGAATTGCATTGAAAGTAGACGCTATTGATAGGACTATAAACTATAAAGTCAGTAGTAAGAACTGACTGCTTGCATTTGGTAAATTTAAACTTATTTTATTGCCATATAACAATCTGATTCGAATATGTATGATTCACTTGCAAGGTTGTTAGCAATGTCAAATGGCCTGTTCAGAAACTTATTTTATTTCATTTGCTTGGATTTGGGTTTTGGAACTCGGTGAGGACAGGTGCAAGTCCATCAGTTCTTGTGCTTCTCAGGTTGTGTTGGTCCATCAGTTCTTGTGCTTCTCACTTCTCAGGTTGTGTCGGTAGTTAGCTTGTCTCTGTAATTGCAAAATTACCTCAGTTTCAGTACATGCTTTTCAGTGAAGGCAGAACGAAATAGTTGAAATGGCTTTGCATGTACTTGCAGTTTGGTTTCAAGAGCTAGCAGTTTATAGTTTTGGAGCTTAGTGGATTTTCAAATGCTAATTAGAGCTTTTGTTAGCCTAGGTATTGTTAGATCTATTTAAGCTCATTACTTGGTACTTATTTTCTTTTAGTTCATTATTGGCTACTTATTTTCTTTTGTGCTGTTTGGTTCATTTGCAGGTAAAGCAAGGAGTAAAGCGAGCAACATGGGAGCTTCAGATTTTTTTAAAAAATTGAAACTTTGCGAGTGCGGCGGAGGGCACTTTCGGCAAAAATTTTCCCACAAAAAATTGAAACTTTGCCGAGTGCGGCGAGGGCACTCGGCAAAGAATTTTCCCACAAAAAATTGAAACTTTGCGAAAGTGCCGGCAGGAGGGCACTCGGCAAAGAATTTTTTCCCAAAAAATCAAACTTTGCCGAGTGCGCCAGAGGGCACTCGGCAAAGAATTTCCCACAAAAAATTGAAACTTTGCGAGTGTCGGCTAGAGGGCACTCGGCAAAGAATTTTTAAAAAAAAAAAAATCAAACTTTTGCCGAAGGCCGGCGGTGGGCACTCGGCAAAGAATTTTTTAAAAAAAAAAAAAAAAATCTTTGCCGAGTGCCTGCAGGGTTGGCACTCGGCAAAGCCACCGTTAACGGATTCGGCGCCGTCACGGTTGCTTTTCTTTGCCGAGTGCCACCGGGACTCTCGGCAAAGCCTTTGTCGAGTGCCCGATAAAAGACACTCGGCAAAGAGGTCTTTGCCGATTAATTTTTTGCCGTGTGTTCTTTGTCGAGTGCCGCACTCGGCAAAGGCTTTGCTGAGTGCAATTAGGCCTTTGCCGAGTGCCTCAGGCACTCGGCAAAGAACCTGAATCCAGTTGTGGCATTGAAGCAACAGCATCAATGCCGCCCCCATGGCACAACAATCTGGCAAAGCTTCTTGCTCAGTGCTCTGTTTGTTTCGTGAATTATGTAATTTTGTGAAACTGATGCTTCAATATTATGTTATGAAACTGAATGATGTACTCCTATGAACTTGTGATGTACTCCTATCAGTCGGTTATGGGTCAATTAGTAATGGTTACCCAGTTATGCCATGGTCATGTGTTTTTTTTTTGTATTTTCTTTTCAAAAACAGCTAAATGGCTTAGCTACAGTTATCTCCAGCTATAGCTCCACTTAGCTGTTGAGGAGGCCAGCAGCTAAGATGCTTAGTCGGAGATTTAAAACCTTGAGAAATAGAGGCGAAGAAACATGTTTGATTTTATTAGGGACCAGGAGTGATGTCCCGACAATTACAAATAAGGCCGTAGTTTGGACTTCGGAGTAGTGTGACAAGAGGATATATGACATGGAGTCCTACGTGGACTCTATCCGTGTGGGTACATGTTGTTGTTGGTTCGGTCAGGCTGGTTACCGACTGAGAGAGACGTATACAAACCTATATGTACGTAGAATAAGATACATTATATAGCAGGGGATGCCGGATAGTACGTGGTAGCTAGTTGGACGACGCAACTCAGGCCGATGAAGCTCTGTAACTGAACACGACTGCTTATGCCCTTTCAACAATTTTGGGAAGCGGCACAGGGTAGCGGTGGATGCATCCGGCCCAGGGTCCGCTGCCGGTGTCCGCCGTGGGCTTGACGCACTCCCACACCACGCTGCTGCAGTCTATACCCGGGCTGAAGGAGATCATGCACAGTCGGTCACCTTTCTTCATCCAGCGCTTGGCCTCGATGTAGTCGAGCTCGTACAGCAGGGAGCTGCTGGCCATGTTCCCGAAGCGGTGCAGCGTCATGTGCGACGCCTCCATGTCGCGGTCCGAGAGGCCTAGCCCCCGCTGCACCTCGTACAGCACCCTGCGCCCGCCCGGGTGGATACAGAAGTGCTGGAACACCTTGCCGAAGGACGGGCGGTAGTAGCGGCGCCCCTCCTTTGTCCCTGCACTAAAGAGCCTGTTTCTGACGATGGAGAGCGCTACCCGGAGGAGCTCGGAGACAGGCAGCACGGCGGGGCCGAACGCCGTGATGTGGCCCTTGAGCGCGTTCGCGGCGACGACGGGAAGGTCCTTGGAGAGGTTGATGCCCGTGATCCCCTCGATGTCTTCCTCCTGGAACGCGCACCGGTAGTCATTGTCCCGCGCGGCGGTCAGCGTGCGCACGATGGGGCCGAGCCTGAAACGGGCGCGCTCGGACGAGTTGGTAATGATTATGGCGGCCGCGCCCATGCGGAACAGCACATTGGGCACCAGCATCTCCCGTTTGGTTCCGGTGTAGAGCATGGACGAGAGGATCTCCGTGGCTATGACCAGGACGTGCCTCCCCGGCGGCGCCACCCGCAAGAGGTTCCTGGCGAGGCCGATAGCTATAAGCGCGCCGCTGCACCCCATCCCGGATAGGTTCACGCTCTGCACGTCGTCGCGGAGCTTGTACCTGTTCACCACGACGTCGGCGAACACCGGCGTCACCGTGGTGAAGCTGCACGCGACGATGACCGCGTCGATGTCCTCGGGGTTCAGCTTGCTCCTGGCCAACGCCTTGTCGACGGCGGAGAAGATCACCAGCTCGGCTTCCTGCCGGGACGCCTCGATGCTGCGGTCGGGCGGGATGCAGCGGAACGAGTCCGGTACGCTCGTCTCCTCGCCGATCGCGGACTTCTGGTGCAGCCGGACCATGAAGCTCAGGCTCTCCTCGTCGATGAGTTTGTTCATCAGGCGTCCGTGCTCCAGGGCCGTCGCGAACGGGACCCTGTGCCGTGGCTCGCCCAGGAAGCAGCCATAGTCCACGAGGTACACCTCCCGCGCCCGGTGAAGGCGCCACAGCATGGCCAAACCGGCCCCCAGGATCACTAGCATCAGGACGTGAACCGGAAGCATTCCGGCGATGACGCCATTGCTAAACGTCAATGATGCACTCTCAAGCATAGCGGCAGCAGGTGCCACCGCCATATATATGGTGGTGTGCACCACGTACGTTATTCTATGCACGACGTCGCTTCACTCTATGCCAGCAACTACTCTGCTGCATCCATATGTGACTATGTGAGGGTGTGGTGGGAGTGAGTATTTAAAGGGACGGGAATGCCAATGGTAGCATATACAAATTAACTATAAAAAGGGACGAGTTTAGTTGGGAGTTGGCAAATAAAGTTACGAGCAACTATATCAATGAATGCAGACAACTGTCCCTCTTGCCCTTTTGTCCACCCCGCCCCGAAAACTCCAAACGGCGACGGCAATGCGGCCGCCTAGCTACCCTATTCCGCACCGTCAAATTTGCTTCAAGATTCACGCGCCAGTCAACTGTCCTTCCCACCCCTCCCTTTCCCTCCCTTGCCTGAGTTAGTATCCTTGTGAGGATGGTCCCGTCGAAGTACCTAGCATAAAACACTGTGTTGTTGTTGCAAATGAAAAAAATAGGTCTGTTAATGTTTACCAAGTTTGTTTGTATTTATTTGTGCTCTTAAATTACTATACTCACCTATCACAACTTGATGCAGTATAACAATTTTATTAAAATTTTTACATCTTAAATATGCATACTACCTGAAAGCAATTCCAGTTTAAAGATAACAGAATCGACAGACCTATATCACCAATAACAATTGGAAATACCACACTGGATAAACAAACTCAATAGATCAGAAATGAACAGTTCTACAGTACAAATGCAGCACTCACATTGAACAAAACAATTACATCTACATCCAAAAAAAATTAGTTTTATCTATTCAAAATTGGCAGTACAAAATGAACATAAAAATATTAGCTAACACTCTAAACCTACCCCCCCCCTCCCCAACAAAAAAAATAGGAGTTGAGAAAACTTATTCTAACATATTAAGTCATCATAGCATAAACTTAGTCTAAGTGGCATATGAAGTTATTGTGCATTTATTCACACTGAATCATAACTCATTGTACTAAAAATCATATCAATTTGTTTCCAAGAAACAAACATTATGTACATCTGATAGAACATAAGAAGATTCTAAAATGAACAATAGTAAGGAACAATTGCCATAGAATTATATTATCGCATCAGCTGATTTCCAAAAATCACTAGCAGAAAAAAGGTAACTAATAGATTAAAGGATCCGAAGAAAAAAAATAAAATTTCATGTTGAATAATTATTAGCAGTACCAAAAAAAGGAACAGGACTATGCAACAAAATAGTCTGGTTGCAACAAATGCAGCATGTCTACAACCTAGAAGAACTAATGTACTTATAAAAGTGCCACTCTAGATTTAGGAAAAATATTGGACATTTTAGGCAGTATAACAATATTATAAAAACTTTGAGATCTTAAATATACGAGCTACCTGAAAGCAATATCAGTTTAAAAAAAATCAGAACTGATAGACTTCTGTCACCAATAAGAACTAAAAATTCCACGCTGAATAAAAAATCTCATTAGAACTAAAATGAACAGTTCTACCCTATAAAAGCAGCATTCTTCAGATGCAACAAAATAAGCACATCTAAAACCTCCAAAATCTATTTTTAACTCTAAAAGTGGAAGTATAAAATGAACATGAATACTGAACAAATTCCTGAGTATAAGAAGTTTTAAAAAACTGTTAGATACTATATAAGTAACAACTAAACCCATTACATCTTAGAAGTGGTATAAACCTACCCCACTCCTTGCCAAAAAAAGTGGAAAACTCGCACAGGCATCAGATCTAGCTAAGAGCATATGGCTTATAGACTCGTAGCAGCACCAGATCTAACAAATGTAGAAGATGTGCAGATAGACCAATTAATTTTACCTGCAAATTTGACCCAATGATGCAGTGTGCTTGCTGAGGAGCCGCTGCTGTCCTTGGCAGTCGAGTGAGTCGAAAAGATTAGGGTCGCAGGCGAAGGTTCAGGCGGAGCAACAGCATCTTCAGGTACATTATTATCTTCTCCATCCATGGTTTATGGAGAAGACGACCTTCGCATCCGACGGAGAGGGAGATCTAGACAACTGAGAGAGGTAGAGAGAAGACAGATCTGGAAGGAGACACTGATCAAGAGAGAGTATTGATAGCCGTTCTTGAGCAGGAGAAAGTAAGATAGTGTCAAAGGTGGAAGAGAGTCGGCTGCAGTAGTAATTGAAGGAACGGAATCGAAGTAAGCAATGGAATGCAAGTATGGAAAGGAGAAAGAGAATAGAAGGTGGGAAAGATGGCAAGGGAGTGCCGGCCTGCTCAGCGGTATTAGAATGGAACCTGGGAATAGGTGTGTTGAACCCACGGTTCACCGCCGCGAATCTTGAAGTAGTACCAGCCACGAGATAAGGTTGGTGGCCGCACACCATTGTGGAAAAACTAGGTTGAACCCTGGCCCTAAGGGCATCCGCAAAGGGCCGTTAAGTTCCCTAGGAGAGTCTCCTAAAACAAGTGTCTGTGCTACTGCAGAGAAGATTTTTAGAGACATAGGTTTTTTATTTTTATAGAATTGAGCAAGTCGACCACTTCTATTAAATAGTCTATGCTAATGACCATTTACAGTGACAGTCGGCATAGATAACTTCTCTCTACCACTGCAATACACACCCATTTATGATCACTTTATGTAGAATGTTGGATGCTATTGTTTTGTATCATTATTTTGTAATCTTGTATTGAATATTTCAGCTATTAAATATTTTTAACTATATTGTTTTAGATCTTGTCGAGCACTGCAATTTTAATAATGGGTGTATATATCTCCATCCGAGATAGTTTGAATTTCCAAAAAAATTAATATCAAAATCCGTGAATTTTGAAACGAATATTTTCGAAAAATGTCTTAAAATAATAAACTTTGTCAACTGCAAAGTTGTAGATTGCATTGACAACTTCAACTTTGTTATACATCATGTCAACATCCAATGTTATTTGAATTTATAAATTTTAGATTTCAAAATCTTAGAGCTTAAAAAAAAATTTTGGGGATTGTAAACAAATTCAAATAAAAAATTTATCAACTACAAAGTTGTAGATCATATTGAGATCTATAAATTTTGTATAAAGTTTGCCTTTTTGTCAAAGTTCATGTGAAAAAGTTATGGTTTTTTAGACAACTATTTCGAGAGACGTGCTCTTAAAATGGTCGACTCTGTTAATCAATTTATAGAGGGACTCTTAGAATGCCCGCTTTTGTAAATATTCATTTACAAACACGAGCATCTTAAGATAATTGTCTCAACTAATCGATTAACAAAGGCAGACACATTAGGATGCCCCTCTCTATTAATAGTCGATTAACAAAGGTGGTCACTTTAAAATGCCTTCCTCCGAAAATTGGTTAACAAAGGCGAGCGTTTTGTCTAGAGCCTCCAGACCATTTATAGAGGAGGCACCACAAAATGCCCACCTCTATTAATCAGGAGGCTTGTCTCCTAAAATCCTATTTGTAGTAGTGGATATCCCCATCTCTCTCTCTAGCATGGATGCAAGCTAGGCAATGGCGCAACTTGCAGCTTGGCCTGGTTGCGAGTTTAGGTTTAGGCCACCATTGCCACTACAAGACAATCTTGGACTCTGGCCATGCAAAGGTGTGAGCTTGACGGCTAGCACGATAAGGGAGAACCATGGCTCGCATGCATCGACCATCACCACAAGTGAGGCCAGGCTCATTTGCCACAAGAGATGCGCTAGCGAAATCTTCCTAGCCAATGCGCACAGGTGAGTTTGTGCCATGGTGCGTTCTGGCCCAAGGAAACTCACGCATAGGCAAGATCTTAGAAGTTTGGTTTTAGTAATTAAGTAACAACCTAGGTGGACTATATGTGTTTGATGTGGAGACACACGGGTGATTAGTCCATAGGTACACTAGTGTGATCAACCCTTAAAGCCACGGTTGGGAGATGGCATGGTTATGTTGCAAGTGTTCAACTAGTGTTTTGGAGGAGCTCGTTGCATATGAGACATGACATGATATCTTGTGGCTAGGTGGAGAAGATCAAGAGACAGAGCTTGCCTATGAAGGACCAGGTTGCTAGTGTGAAGGGCAAGTCAAAGGCTCGGGTGCGATGGACCGCCTAGCGGTGAAGCTAGAGCAAGGACTAGGCACCGATGGATCGGGTGCAATAGTGAAGAGCAAATGAAGTTGCCATCAACGAACCAATAATGACACGTGATGACATGAAGTAGATCATATCATCTACAAGGTATCAAGCCATGGAAGACTTGTGTTGATTACAAGTGGCTTGATGGAGGTTGGATGCTTGTGTGGCATCACTAATGATGGATATGAAATGGAATGCGGAAGGCAAAGGTATATATACAGAGCATTTCAATTCACTGGTCAAAGGTTTAGTAGAGAAGTGCCTGACTGGGTTTAGGATACATAGTCGTACTATAAAGCCGGGAAGTCTTTTAGTTGCAATGGTTTTCTAGTGCCACTATGTGTAAGTTTAATGTGCATTTGCATTGCGCTTAGTGACGTGGTGAGATGCAAGAGAAAACCCTTTAAATTTTTTTGTGAAAGGCTAACTCACGTGCACAAGTTGTTGGAACACTTGGAGAGTTGGCATATTTAAAAAAGGGTGAGATTTCAAAGTGTTTGAGGTGGCTCAGCCTATTTTTCCTATGCTCCTCTGAATTTTTGAGCTGGTTAGAAATTCTAAGGAAATATTCGACTTGATCACTATGTTGGCTGTAGGAGCCTCAATCGGAATTTACAAAGTTCCTCCCTGGAAATTCTAGGTTGACTGGTTCAAGTGAGAGGGAGAAGCCATGTTGTGTTGTACTGTACTCCTCAGAAATTCCGACCATGGCTCAAAATATCCGAGCACACCCGAAATATCTGTGCCTCCACCTCAGAAATTCTGGGGTAGCATCTTAGTGGCACCGTTAGGGTTTGCAATTGTTAGCTATGCGAGCATGGAGGCCGCCTCGGAATTTTTGGGCCGCCACCCCAAAAATTCCGGTGTGGGAGCCTTTTGCGAAGCAATGGTTGGCAGAGGCTCGGGAGAGTGGATTTAAGACACTCTTGTTCCTCTCTTGTGAGATAGAGCAAGGGGCTGCATATTTGTTAAACTCAAGCTTCCCCAATCTGAGAAATCTATCCCATCTCCTCTCTTGACTTAGTGCTCAAACTTGTGAGAGATTGGGAGCTTCTATTGTGTTACATTTGAGAGATTGCATGTGGTGGCATGAGATAGTCTTTGTGACTTGAGATTTCTTGTTACTCTTGGTGATTGCCATCACCTAGCTGGCTTGGTGCTTCAAGAGGATCGTTGAGGGGCTCTTGGTGATTGTTGCCGCCTTCAATCAATTGGCTCTTGTGAGGGGTGTTGTATGTGCTCGCACCATGGGAGATCGCAAGGAGCAACTCTATTAGAAGCGAGGTGTGAAGAGCATAAAGTGGTTCGGCTAGATCAAAGTGCTAGAGCTCTTGTGTGAGCAGTCCCTTTTGCGGAGAGAGTGAGCTTGTGTGCTCGCCACTAGCAAGAGGATCGGCGGCAACCTTGGGCTCGCCTCAACGGGGATTAAGTGGTTGGCAAACCACCGAACCTCAGGATAAAAATCATTGTGTCAACATCTTCCCATTGGTTTGCAATTCCCTAACACAAGCTTGTATTTACTTGTTCACATATTATGCTTGTGTTGTTGCTCTTTGTGTAACTACGTAAGCTTGTGTAGATTTGTAGTTGTTGATCTCTAGTTGTTCTTGTGTAGCCTCTAGTGAGTAGTGCTAGTGTAGTGCTAGTTGTGCTTATGCTTTGTGCACTTTGCTTACTAGCATGTGTAGCAGCTCCCGGTGTGTTTAGTTGACTAGTTGCATAGTGTGACCTTGCTAACAAGAATTGTTTAGGTGAGCTCTCACTAGTTCAGCACCTTAGTTTCTTCATTCAGGATCCTTTATAAGGTGGTTGTGATATAGATATAGGGGTGTAGTCTTGGCTAGGCCGATTAGTTTAACTCCACATCTATTTATGTTAGCCTGCACAATTAGCTTTAGAAAGGACTATTCACCTCCTAGTCTGCCATCTGGACCCTACACCCACCTACCACAGCTGGTGCTCACACAAGCAAGATCGTCCAACATGTGTGGGGGTGGAGAGTGTGGCAGCACTAGTGCTGGAGGGAGGAACAAGGGGAAGAGGGAGGCAGATGCGGAGGCACGGTAGCCAGCGAGGGGAGGGATAGTGGCGGATAAAGCAAAGGCAAGGTGGAGGCGCGGAGGCCTACTGGATGGAGGCATGGTGGCCTGCTGGGCTATGGCAAGGTGGTGGTGTGGCAGCTGGCAGGCGGGCAAAGGTGCTTGGTGGAGGACGATAAGCAACCTCGACGTTGACTCGATGGGGACACATCATGGTGCGACATGAGCGAAGAAGATAACAACCAAGGTGGATGCTAGACTTGGGAGTGAAAAGGCCAGACCTAGGTAGCATATTGAAAAGGGGTTGCCATTACAATCTTCCACTTTGGAGATCTGCCATTACAATTCACCTATTTTGAAACTTTCCATTATAATTCTTCCTCTACCTGATCCTTGCTATTTTCCACGTATTATAGGTGTCTAGACCCACTATCAGACCGTGTGTTGATGGTCACTTACACCCATTTTGACCATCAACATTCCACCCAAAACCAAAGTAAAACAACATCACAAGTACCAATTTATGTTTATAATTCACCTAGTTCCACTTGTACTTGGAACAATTATTTGTATGTAGGAAATTTCACAAAAATGGACAAAAGACATGCATAGAAGGCAAGTGGACGTGGTAGGGGGTTGTGGACCCACAGGGCCACGTTGGCCAACGCCAGGTGGTGTCGCCCAATGGCCCCACCCCCTTGCGACGCTACTGATCAGCGGGAAGGACTCCACATAGCCTCACCAGCATTGATCCATGTCGGTTTGATCCAAAGGTGGAAGTTGAGTTGCCTTGGATCCATGGACCCATTGTTGTCCACTTGGAGGAGCCAAACAACCTTCTTACTACCTTACCTACCAAAGCAACCGACCTACCCTCATGCAACCGCCATCCAGAGGCCATCCATCACCATTGCAAGCAAAGGCGGTGCAGTGGACGGTCGGCCAACGCCCCCTGCCTCTCCATCACCTCATTGCTGCCTACAAGTACCCCCTACCCTCTACACACTATAAAAGGGGCAGTGGTGCTCGGTGGAGATCATCACTCATGCATTCCAAGCTCTCCAGAGTAGTAGCTAGCTAGTAGTGATAAAGTAGAGCAGAGCTCGCCTCAGAGTCTGAAAGAGTCTTTTGGTCTAGTATAGCACCTTTGTAATCTTTTATTTAGCATTTACTTTATTTAATACTTTACTTTGTCAAGTACTTTATTTAGTAATATAGCTCTGCTTAGTTCAAGTCCTGTGTTGCTCTTGTTTATCATTAGTGAGCCTAGGTGCTTGTTCTCTGGCAATAGCATCATAGTTATCTTAGTGTTTAGTTCGTTCATCGTTAGTACTTGTTCTACCATCTAGTTAGGGTGCTTCGATCTTATTTCATCGGAGCTCCGATTGAAGCAGCGAGTTTATAGATTAAGCATGGTGCTTAGGCTATATCTTGCCTGTAGGTATGGCTAGATCTCCAAATAGATTGTGGTAGTTGGCGGGAGGTGATAGCCCTATCCTTCCTCTGTATTCCACCACATCGGGTCTAGTTATTAAAATGTAGGGCTCGTTGTGCTTTGTGCCTGATTGAATTCAGGGCAGGTACGCCCCTCGTACTAAGGACGATCTTACTGTCATTAATTTACCTTTGTTGCTTAAGATTACTTGCTCTATCTCTTCCACTCAGCTACACTACACTTCTAGCTACTGTTGTTTGTTGTGACATATCCTTTTACCTTTTACCTCCATCAACCCCATGTTGCTAAACACACCTACATAGCTTACCTAACCACAGTTCCCAAACACGCCCATCCGCCTTCCTTTAGGAAAAATATAAATTCGACACTTGGTTCTCACCAAGCGAAGTGCTACATGATAGTTCTGTGCGCTTGCGGAATCCCCTTTCCTATATACACATACGAACCGTCAACAAGCATTTCTAGCGCCATTGCCGGGGAAGGCAATTGGTGCATGTTAGCAATCTGTTGTTGGGTCCTGCTAGCTAGGCTCTTAGCCTCCATTCTAGCAACCATCATTTCCCTTCCCATTCTTTCATTTACCTTTCCTCTTCCTAACATGGTTATGGCCAACAAGACCATCCGTGAGTTTTCTACCCCATCGGTTGCTAATGTAGCCATAGGTCCCAATGTCATTAATGCAGACACTCACTTCGAGCTTAAGCCTGCTGTAGGACACGTGGACGCCTAAGAGAGGGGGGTGAATTAGGCAACTTAAAAATCTAACTCTAAATTATGGCCTCTTTTTCTACCTCTAGCAAAACCGATGCAAAAGATAATCTATCTAGATGTTTAACTACGGTTTTGCTAGTGTGTTGCTATCTCTACCGCAAATGATAATAATAAGATCAATGTAAATGCGGAAGCTTAAAGAGCAAGGTAGAGATATGCAAACTCCCGTCGACGACTCCGGTATTTTTACCGAGGTATCGAGAAGCGCGCAAGCTTTCCCCTAGTCTTCGTTGGAGCCCCTCGCAAGGAATCCCTCGCAAGGGCCAAGCTCCCGGTCGGGTAACTCCGTGGATAGCTTCGGGCCTTCCCCACACGCAAGTGGGTCTCCGATGTGCCTTCCGGCAAGCCTCTCCCGGATGCTCCCCGCCGTCTTCACTATCAAGCTTTCGGCCGAAACGTCGCGGGCCTTGTTCCCTTCGGTACACGGTGGCGGCCGCACCACAAACGCGGTTGGTGCGATCTCGCAAGACTTCAAGCCCCTCTGATGTACAACTCTTGTGCTCACAAGCACAGGGTGGTAAGAGATATGCAAACCTCACTAAACACTAGGTATACACCTAGAGCAAGCGCATAAGCGGTGGTCTAATAAACCTAAGCACTTCGCAAAGCATCTACGCTAATCACTTGATGAAACACTAAGCACTATGCAAGTGGAGATCACTAAAATGGTGTATCAACACCCTAGATATGTTTCCTCAGCTCCACACCCTTCAAATGGCCGGTTGGGGGTTGTATTTATAAGACCCACTGAGAAAGTAGCCGTTGGGGTCGAACTCCCGCAAATCTGCTACTGACCGGACGCTGAATCATCCTGACCGGACGCGTCCGGTCGTCCCGACCGTTGCAACCGCAAACTACCGATCGGACGCTGCCAGCGTCCGGTCGCCTGCCACCGGACGCGTCCGGTCGTAGTTTCGCGTGCCTGGAACCTCTCTGTACTTGATCGGACGCTGCGTTCCTACGTCCGATCAGTTGCCGCCAGCGTCCGGTCCTTGCGTCTGGTCGCCTATCTGCCGAGCCACCGGTCCAGCGTCCGGTCGCGCTTCCAGCGTCCGGTCCAGCGTCCGGTCGCCTCTGCGAGCTCGTTTCTTCGTGATCTTGCGTACGGCTTGGTTTCTATCTTCATGCTTGGACTTTGCTTGATTTCTTGGGTCTTCACTTGTGCTTCTAAAGTCTTGCTTGAGGTGTTGATCATCGGATCATCACGTCGCCTTCGTCCAAGTCACGTCTTGCACCCTATTGGACTACAAAACAAACACTTACAAATTCATTAGTCCAATTTGGTTGTGTTGGTCATCAAACACCAAAATCCAAAGTAAATGGGTCAAGGGTCCATTTTCCTTACAATCTCCCCCTTTTTGGTGATTGATGCCAACATGACCAAAGCAAGCAAATAACAAAATTTTTAATTTAAAAACTATCTACTTGCTAGGATGCAATGCAAGGGGCAAGGTTTTATGATGCTAAGAGATACTACATGAAAGACTATGATACCAATTGAAGACCTAGCTTGCCCTTGCAAATGTCCCCATGTGGCATTATGGATTAAAGTCTTGCTTCTTATAAATTCTCCTCATTACTTAGACTTAATCAATAATCCACTATCCTCCCTTTCTCAGACCATTACCATTTGTAGACATTAACTTAATGCTTGTCTTTGGTCCTCCAAATTCTCCCCCTTTGGCATCAAACACCGAAAAGGAAGACATTAGTAGCACAAGGGAGGGTCAAACTTTGTGATCCTTTGTATGTAGAATTTGGATAGATCACAAAATTTGACTCTCACATTATATAGACTAAGCTCCCCCTAAATAAATGCTTACATATGATAGAAGGCAAAGCATATGCATAATTGGCAAATTATTGCACAAAGGAGTTTAATCTATATAATGCATGGAGAAAGCATATAAATATCAAAATGAAGTCAACATGATGATACTAAATGAAGAATGATGCTTAACTTTGGGAACTCCAATTTCCTTACAATGAGACTACTACACATGTGATAGGTTTGAAAAGTTGATACCATTTAAAAAGTGTTAGTCTCAAAGCATCCAAGTTGTAGAAATACTCCCCCTAAATATGTGCACACAAATATAGAATACATTGTAGAAATCATGCACATTGATTTTAGAATAATAAATACCACTTGAAAGATGACATCTCATGAATGTGAGAATCATTTTCAAAAAGATATCCGGGAGAGATTATATACAATTTGGACTTTGGCACATATTAGATGAACAAAAGTAAGACAAGCTATGTGCCGTGCTTGTAAACAATTGTGAACCATGTAGGTTTGCTTCAAGGGTTAAGAATGAAACCGAGTAAGCCTACCATATGATATACCTAGTGTATGCATGACAAAAGATATAAGAATTCAAATGCAAACATAGGCATGAAGAGTAACTAGATGCTAAAAGATACCAATTGTAGGAAAATTTTAAATCTAATAACAATTGAAGTAAATTGAATCTAGTTACCTAACATGGGAAGGGGAATTTGGGTCCATAGTATTCACTAACCCACTTGGCAATGATTTTGTTCATCATGATGCACCCCATGAAATGCACCCATACTTTGCTAAGTCTCTAAATTCCCCGAGGTCTGACGGACTTCTTACTTCCCTTTCGGGATCCAAACCTTCTTGGTGCTCTTCATGTTGGGAATGATTTCCTTTGGCACCCAAAAGCGTTTGACCCCATTGTTTGCTTGCTTGTTCACCTTGATGGCCACCACCTTGTCATTTTTCTTCTTCCTCAAGAGATAAGGTGTGGAGGCCTTCTTGTCCACCTTGTTGGTGTAGGTGTTGGAGAGCTTGCTTGTTTGCTTTTTCTCCTTCTTCTTTGCTCCTCCCCCATTCTTCACCTTGCACTCATAGGACTTGTGGCCTTCTTTGTGGCACACGTAGCAAACCACGGTTTGTCCTTCATCAAGCTTCTTCACTCCCTTGATGGTGTTATCTTGATGAAGTTGGGTTTGCTTTGCCTTGCCTTTCATTTGAGTCAAGTCCTTGGTGAGGCGAGCTACTTCTTGCTTGAGTTGCTCATTCTCTTTTGCAACCTCTTGTGTGCATGTATCTACAATCACTTTCTTAACACAAGCTTGGTTGCACAAAGGTGAGTCTAAACATAAATCATTGCAAGAGGTAGATGCATCCTTTTTAATTATGTCATTTCTTTTAGATGCCTTGGTGGGGGTATTTTTTTTGGCCTCAAGATTAGTAACTTGATTTGTTAGCTCATCACAATGTTTGGGAAGAAGAAGCCAAAGAATAATAAATCTAGAAAGCCAAAACCAACTGAGCAGAAGGAAGAGCCGGGTGAGAATAAGCCGAAGCCAAGAAATACATGGCACAAGAAGAAGGAATCATCCTCTACATCATCATCGCCTGATCCTATGAACATCTCTGAAGAAAATAAGGAAGAAGAATTCTTGTCCAAGAAAGAAGAACCCCCGCACATGGAAGAACAATCGTGAGCCGGCATTGGAAGGTACGCTTTTACAGCATTTTCATTGCATTTAGTATAGGTTGCATTTGCATATTTCCCTTTCCAAACTTTGCATCACATGTTTAGATTATTAGTTGCATCTCATGTTTAAATTTTCAATAAAGGTACTTAGAAAGTACTAGCATTTAGAATAAGTTCACAATAATATAAAAACTCATAATAAATAGGTCTAGTAGTAATGAATTATCATAGTAGTAGTAATAAAGAAAGAAAGAATAAAAAAAGAGCCGTCCGAGAAGAAGACTGCAACCTACGCAAAATGCAAGCTTGGGGGAGAGCCTCCCCCACTTAGGTATGAAATCATTCAAACACTCTCTTTTATTTGCATCAGTTCCTTATATAGAGATAAATATATATATATACAATGATAAAGAAAATAATGATCGTGTGATAATAATGATAACAATAAAAACGATTATGTTTAACTGATGTAGAAGATAAGAGGAGTATCATTAAAGCTGCCTTAATCACTCTTGCTCTAAAAAGTTGATGTGTAATTCCCCATGAAAATGATGAATAGTTGCTCTGTGACACATTGCAAAAGCTTGCTATACAACCCTTTTACTTCTCAAGTTTTGAGCATGTGAAATTAGAGTTAATCTTAAGTTGAATGCTTTTGTGGGATGCAAATGCTCGAACCAAGTCTAGGCTTTTGTGAGATGTGTTGTGGCAATGACTAGAGTAAATCTTTTAACTTGTCTGAGGAATAATTGAGACGATCTGGAGTTTTGTTTTACAAAATGATAAAAGCTCTTGCCAGAAGTTTCTCAATGGTGAAAAATTCCTACCAGAGCTTTGTCAAGCCTTGTTGATCTGAGTAGAGAAGCTTGTCATACCTTTTGATCAAGATCACCTACACTCCACATATATATATGCTACTTCTACACTAGAAGTATGCAACCACCCATTTCATATTCATGCACTCCTGCTCCATAAGAGACATATATTGATACCTCCTCTAGCTATCTATCATAAAAAAGAGAGGCATGAGCTACCAAAAAAATAGAGAGAGAAAAGAAGAGCAAAAGCTCTATAGTTCAAAAGAGAGAGATAGAATAAGGTAGCCATGCTCTCAAAAAGAAAGCTAGAGGAGGGGAAGTTCTCAAAAGGAGTACCACTTCCACCAAATACCACACACTTGCACATCTTGATCATTTTGTATGACCTGTTGCTCCTTATGATCCAAGTGTTTGACTTAGCAATATATTCAATTTAAGTGAGCCTTGCTTTTTTATCTCCCTACCCATAAACTCCACATAAGCCTTAGAGTAGCAGAAAGGCTAAGATCTTTTGGCCTTGGAGAGGTTTCAAACACCACTGAGAGATTTGAGTGTACCATCTGTGGAACTTAGGCAAGTTTTTCTTTCAAAAATCTTGAAAACCCCCAGGAAGTCTTGACTAAACCAAAGCAAGGAAGAAAGTTTCTATCTACGCTATGCTATCTTAACCCCACCTATGTCAAAGTGAAGGCTATAAGCCCCATATGGCTAAGACTGACGGTGGATTTCTAACACTAACTTGCTCAACTCAAGAGAGAGTATTGGTTTGTATATGAGTTTTTGCAGGTCATTATATTGAAGCAATTCCTGATCCAACGTGCTAAACCCGCATGTTTGCTCGGGACGAGCAAAGGGGTAGCTTGGGGAGCATGTTGATGGTCACTAACACCCATTTTTACCATCAACATTCCACCCAAAACCAAGGTAAAACCACATCACAACTACCATTTTATGTTTATAATTCACCTAGTTCCACTTGTACTTGGATAAATTATTTGTATGCAAGAAATTTCACAAAAATGGACAAAAGACATGCATAGAAGGCAAGTGGACATGGCAGGGGCCATGGACCCATAGGGCCGTGTTGGCCGACGCCAGGTGGCATCCCTCGATGGCCCCATCCCCCTTGCCACGTCACTGATCCACGAGAAGGACTCCACACTGCCTCACCAGTGTTGATCCATGTCGGTTTGATCCAAAGGTGGAAGTTTTGCTTCCTTGGATCCATGGGCCCATTGCCATCCACTTGGAGGGGCCAAACTGACCTTCTTACCACCTTACCAGCCAAAGCAACCAACCTACCTGCATGCAATAGCCATCCAGAGGCCATCCATCATCGTTGTATGCAAAGGCGGTGTAGTGGATGGTCGGCCGATGCCCCCTGCCTCTCCACCGCCTCATTGCTGCCTACAAGTACCCCCTGCCCTCTACACACTATAAAAGTGGTAGTGGTGCTCGGTGGATATCATCACTCAAGCATTCCAAGCTCTCCAAGAAGCTCTCCGGAGTAGTAGCTAGCTAGTAGTGATAGACTAGAGCGGAGCTCGCCTCAAAGTCTGGAAGAGACTTCTGGTCTGGTATAGCTCCTTTGTAATCTTTTATTTAGCATTTACTTTATTTAGTACTTTACTTTGTCAAGTACTTTATTCAGTAATATAGCTCTTCTTAGTTCAAGTCCTGTCTTGCTCTTGTTTATCATTAGTGAGCCTAGGTGCTTGTTCTCTAGCAATAGCATCATAGTTATCTTAGTGTTTAGTTCATTCATCGTTAGTACTTGTTCTACCATCTGGTTAGGGTGCTTCAATCTTATTTCACTGGAGCAAAGATTGAAGCAGCGAGTTTATAGATTAAGCGTGGTGCTTAGGCTATATCTTGCCTGTAGGTATGGCTAGATCCCCGGATAGATTGTGGTAGTCGGTAGGTGGTGACAGCCATGTCCTTCCTCTGTATTCCACCATGTTGAGTCTAGTTATTAAAACATAGGGCTCGTTGTGCTTTGTGCCTGATTGAATTCAGGGCAGGTACGCCCCTCGTACTAAGGACGATCTTACTATCATTAATTTACCTTTGTTGCTTAAGATTACTTGCTCTATCTCTTCTACTTAGCTACACTACACTTTGAGCTACCACTGCTTGTTGTGACATACCCTTTTACCTTTTACCTCCATCAACCCTGTGTTGCTAAACACACCTACCTAGCTTACCTAACCACAGTTCCCAAACACGCTCATCTGCCTTCCTTTGGGAAAAATATAAATTCGACACTTGGTTCTCACCAAACGAAGTGATACACGATAATACTGTGCACCTGCGGAATCCCCTTTCCTATATACACATATGAACCGTCAACACCGTATACGTGTACGCATATTCCATATGGACGAAAAACTCCCTGCTGCTTCTCTCTACCTCCACTTGCTGATGTGTGGGACCCACACGTCTGCTTCTCCTTCAAACTCCAGCCATCCTCCACCATGCAACTGCCACTCTTGACCATGCCTGCTCGACGGTGCCTTCAGCAATGCCTCGTCGGAGATGCCCCCCAACAACTTCCCCGCCCACCTCCCCCACCCATTTAATCCCCATCCGGATCTCAGGCAGAGTTGTTCCAACGGCGGCACCTCCTCCTTCCACACCGTTGATGGTGCCTCCTCACTCACCGACAGCGGCGGCTCCTTCCAACCATGGCCGCAGCTCCTCCTCCCCCATGCGCCCCCCTTGCATGGATGCCATTCGCAGCGGCACTGTCCTCGGCGGTTAGTGGCCTCAGCGGCGGTGCCTGCTCCCTCACCGGTGGATGCCGCTACTCCTCCCCCATGACGGCCGCGACTGCTCCTCCCTGGCCTACGGCGGCTGCGGCTCCTACCTAGGTCTGTGATGGTGATGTCGTTCGATGGTCCGACCAGCGAGCTTGCCCACGCCCATCGGCGTGCCCCTTCCCGCCCCGCGCCCGCCCCATCTGTAGCTGCGTACGTGATGGGGGTGGATGGAGGTTGAAGGAGAACCCACACATCAACGAGTGGAGCAGCAGGGGTGTTTTGGTATGTATGGAAGATGCGTACACGTATACAGTCTAACCGTGGGCCTAGGTACCTAGAAGACATAGAAACTGGCAAGATCAGGTAGAGGAAGAATTATAATTGCAAGTTTCAGAATAGGTGAATTGTAATGGCAGATCTCCAAAGTTGAAGAATTGTAATGGTAGAAATAAAAAAAACCTATTAAAGAATATGTGACCCCACGTGAGCTTTGAAAAGTGTGTTATAGATAGACCATGGGACAAGTAATTTATAATAATTTTATTTTAATTGTATTGTACAGACATTCATATAAGCTACTCAGATCTAGGCTATCTATAACATAATTTTTACTGTTCTTGTGAGCTTATTTACTATATTATTGCAGATGCCATGAGGCGCAATTATATTGACACCATATGACATCAGTCGGTAAAGAGTTATACCGACTGATGCTCAGTTGTTGTAACGGCTTATAGCTTCGTTGTTCTCAGTGTGTGGTATAGTGTAAGGTCTTAGCATTGTATGCTCATGCTCAGGTTACCATATTGTTGCGGCTACCATGAGGGCTAAGGCCCTAACATTGTACGCTCGTGCTCCGGTTTTAAGGATTGGAAGAATGCAAACAGTTCTCTTCAAGTAGAGTAGCTAGCTACCCGCAATATTTGATTTTCTGACAGGGCATTATTATATATTATTACTAGCAGCACTTGTGGGCCTTTAAATTTTATATTATGATGACGCACTAACCCTGCAAAGAGTTTAATTAACCACCTTTTGTTTAACAGTAAGTCACCTAGTACCAACTTACCCCCAAGTGAGCAGCTAAAAGCAACTAAATAATCTGACGCACAAATTAAGTGGAAAAACATTCAGTATGGACTACCCCATGAAACATCCGTCGGCACCTACCATAGATTAACAACACGTGTTTATGCAAAATCAACCATGTTACCAGTACATGAGGGTGTACTTTTTATCCAATTACTACTCCTAAATTTATACGTCAGTTACATATATTAAATTATTTTGTATGTACATATGTGCTATGAATCTGTAGTAGATGTAAGATGCCCATTGATGTTTTCTGGGACCATTACAGTGAATTTTAAGGGCCCATCATCACTAATTAAGCAAACCTATCAGGTGGCTCTATATATGCCTCTCAATGTACGGCCTGTCGGCCATCTTATATCAAGCCATGTCTTATTTCATATGGGTGTGGCGTGGATTAATGCTTCAAGGGAAAATAAAATTAAGGGTACTGTTGGAAGGATGCTGTAGGACCACAGGATTCATTGGGAGTACGCATCGCGCAACTGTATCGATGTTTTAGGGGCACAAATGCGTCTATCCCAACAATGTATGACAACCAAAAATTAATGGCAACTTGTCACACAACTTGCAATGGTGATAGGAACTGCATACGACCCAGAAGTTTTATAATTTAATGATAAGAAAATTGATAATATAACAGTGCCGCTTCGCGCTGGGTCCTCCGGACGTTCTTCTCCATTAGTTTCACCGCCTCCTTCAGCTTCGCGTTCTCCTCGGCGAGGGGCTCCATCCGCTTGATCAGCTGCTGCCGCAGTGCGACAGTTCGTGCTATACCCTGCAGAGCACCAAGATTATACAAGACCCTATTATCCAACGACAAAGATGGACATCGCCAACATGATGCTAACCTCAATTTGCTTCATTACTGTGGAAACGGAGGACCGCAGCCTTTTCAACTCCCTGCTGGTCCCTCTTCTACGACCACCACCTCATCCCCCACTTGCGGAGGATCTGGACGGCTTGAGGTTGTGATTCTTCACGCTCAATCTCCTCGACCTTGTCCTCGTCCTCCGCAGCCGGTGGTGCTCCCTTAGGGCTCAGTGGCCGCACTGAGCATCCGACCACGCCCTGCGACGTCTCAGGGCTCGCCGCTTGCTCCTCCGACGCTGCCAGCCCCTACGCCCCAGACTCCGGCACGACGTCAGCAGCTCCAGCTCCCACCTCCGAAGATTCAGCAGCTCCCGCCGTCGTTCCTGGCGTCTCTGTCGCATCGGCCGCCATCGTCGCCAATCGTTCTCCGCCGTCAACTCCAACAGCAGCGGTGGTCGACTCCTCCACAGACCGCCGAGCGCCCGGGGACTCTGGGACGGAGTCCGCTGGCATGGTCTCCGCGCCGGGGACAGCCCCTGGCTGCTTTTCGGTCTAGACAGATGGATCCAGATCCTCTGTGCGCCTCGTTCTGCATCGGAATAGCTCATCAATCACCGGAACTATAAAGATTGGACAACAAATGATTCCAGGGCAAGGATACTTACACGTCGGCTTCCCAGTAGACCTTTGTGAACTGGCGCTGCCTCCCCGAGCACCCAGGCACGGCTCTGGGGTCAACCCACGTGCCCTGGGCAGGAGGTCTTGTGGCCGCCGTCGTTGGCCTCTCCTCTGCCTGCTGTTTGGGGACTCCCTCGCCTCCCTTCGACTGCACCTCCACGCGCGTGCTGCACGGTGGCGCCTTCGTGCTCGGAGGAGGAGCTACTAGAGCCCCGTCGTCGACCACTCGGACACCGCCGCACTCTGCGTCCAAGTGGTCTAATCGCCGCCAAGTGAGATGCCGCCCAGCTTGCGGGGAGCTACACCAGCCGTTTTCCTCTTCTTGTGGGCTGGCTCATCTCTTGCCGCCCTCTTCCCCCGGACCTTCTCTGACACCTGGGTGGACTCTGCTTCTGACCAGCATCTGCGCCTTCAGATTCGGATGATGTGATGACGGCGCTTTCCTCCGGCCGAGTGGTCGGCCTAGCATCTACCGCCTTTGGCCAGTCGCTCCTTGGCATGCCTGAGAAGTACGCCGCTCGCTCCTGCAAATGGATCTTTCAATTAGCAAATCAGTTTACTGCTCGGTGCCGACATAGGATAAAAAACACTAGGACCAACAGTCGGAATCTATACCTGAGGAGGTGGGTTCGTGCAGTTGAAGGCTCATGGCTGACCTAGCATGCTGAATGGCGCGTTTGGAGCAAATAGCTCTGTGGCCCACTATAACACAACCTCCCTTGTTAGCCTCTCCATCCTCTCCCGGGTGCCGTCGGTGTCCCCTTTGAAGTCGAAGCCCGCGTGGGCCCTCTCCTTGTACGGCTAGGTACGATGCACTATGAAGCTCGTCGCCACCAGTACGTTGTTCATCTTTATGCCCTTTATCAGGCCGAGGAGCTCCCTCACCTGATCCATATCAGCACTACTTGGCTTCTCCGACCAGCTCCTCTAGTTCTCTGGAATGTGGTCGATGTTGCAGCGGATGGCAGGATGACTCTGCTTCATGTAGAACCACCTGATGTTCCACCCATTTAGCGAGGTGTTTAGCGGTACAGTGATGTAATTGCCCACCATCCCATCGCGGAGTTGAAGATACATGTCGCCGACCACTCTAGAACCCCCACCGCCCTTCTTCTTCAACCAGAACAGGTGTTGGAAGAGGTTGAAGTGGGGAAGAATTCTGAGATATGCCTTGTAGAAATGGATAAAAATGGAGATGTGCAAGATGGTGTTGGGATGTAGATTGCACAAACTCCCCAGAACTCCAATAGGTCCCGTAGGAAAGGATGAACAGGAAATCCTAATCCGCGCCAGAACTAATCTTCAAATACTACGACCTCGTTGGTATGCGGCATCAGGTAGGGCTTACCGTTGGCCGGACGCCATCCGGTGGTGACAAGGTTAGGAAGAACGCCCACCTCCACCAGCCCATTGAGTTCTGTCTCTCCCATGAGCGACGACACCCATTCATTGTCACGGCTTGCTCCGGCGGTCGCCTTCTTCGGGTTACCAACACCCCTCTTCGGCGCCATCTCTCAGATTTGGATTTGGACTGGCGACGCAAGCGCGTGTGGATGTGAATCGGAAAGCACGAGGGCTGAGGAGGAAGATGAAGTGGCGAAGTGGCAAAGGTGGGAGCGCGGAGTGCGGCAACGCAGTTATAAAGCACTCTCCCCACTTTTCGTATTCAAGGGTTCTTGGGAAACCGCTCCACGATTTGCGCCTCTCCAAATTCTCCAAAGTGGCGTGGTGGGCCGTTACCTGGGCTTTCGCGCAACGACAACCCATATCACCCACTTTTCACTGCAACTTGTTACTGCATATCGAATATTCGCCAATTACTCCGCAATACCATTAAGGCTCAGTAACTCATACTGTACAGCCATTACTCCGGTTTTTTCTCCAAGATTTCCACTTGTGGCTCAGGGACTACGTCACACTATGACTTGGTTTCTCACCACACTGGGGACTTTCTTCTAGTTACTTTTGTTTCTGACCCTGGCACCACGTGACCACGTCACCTACTGTTAGGCTCAGGGACTAAGTAGGCACACTTCACCTCGCGGTGAATGTGCTTTTCTCATTTCAGGGCTCCGCTCGAGGACTGGCTGCCTGCTCGGCTGGTCTTCTATTTTTCTTCTACTTTGGACCCTGGCACCACGTGACTGCGCCACCTACTATCAGGCTCGGGGACTAAGTGGGCACACTTCACCTTGCGGTGAGTGTGTTTGCTTTAATCTGAAAGACTCCGTGTCTCCTGAAGTTGAAGAAGACTATCTCCTTTTCTCATGGTCGGATTGTAAGTGGGCACATTTGGTCCACTGCGAGGAAAGTTTTGATTTTGAGCTTGAGCTTCTTACATCCTTATGGCAAGCCTTACTTGGGACACACTGCTCGGCGACTCAGTATGGTGGTCAGACTATGAGTCTGACTTCTCGGCTTTGTTCACACCTGCTCGGACAAGCTCAAGACGGTGTTGCACAGCGGATACAAGGCGCTCGGGACTAGCTATGGGGGGTACGACCCCGGATACCCACGACAGACTACATGGGTTGCGCTCCCAGGGGCGGTCCAGCCCACAAGGTGAAGCCTTGCGGAGCACGGCGCTGCTCGACGCGCCCCGCAAGACACCTGGAAGATATCCTAGAGATACTACGAGATCTGTTAGGATACGTCCGATCTCATGATTCCTGTAATCTGTTATTACTTTCCGGTTATCTCCTAGATCTAACCGACTTGTAACCCTGCCCCCCCAAACTATATAAGGCGGGCAGGGACCCCCTCAAAACACACGCAATACCATACAATCCAACAGACCAAAGGAGTAGGGTATTATGTCGCCCTGACGGCCCGAACGTGTCTAACTCTTGTGTCTCTGTTGCCTTCTTGTTCTCGATTACATGCATCAGTGAGTGCCGACGATATCCTGTCGATAGGGTGGATGGAGGTTGAAGGAGAACCCACACATCAGTGAGTGGAGCAGCAGGGGTGTTTTGGTATAAATGGACGATGGGTACACATATACAGTTTAACAGTGGGCCTAGGTACCTAGAAGACATTGAAAATGGCAAGATCAGGTAGAGAACGAATTATAATTGCAAGTTTCAGAATAGGTGAATTGTAATGTCAGATCTCCAAAGTTGAAGAATTGTAATTGCAGGAATAAAAAAACCCTATTAAAGAATATGTGAACCCCAGGTGAGCTTTGAAAAGTGTGTTATAGATAGACCATGGGACAAGTAATTTATAATAATTTTATTCTAATTGTATTGTACAGACATTCATATAAGCTACTCAGATCTAGGCTATCTATAACATAATTTTTACTGTTCTTGTGAGCTTATTTACTATATTGTTGCAGATGCCATGAGGCACATTTATACTGACACCATATGACATCAGTCGGTAAAGAGTTATACCGATTCATGCTCAGTTGTTGTAACGGCTTATAGCTTCATTGTTCTCGGTGTGTGGTATAGTGTAAGGTCTTAGCATTGTACGGCCCTAACATTGTACGCTCATGCTCCGGTTTTAAGGATTGGAAGAATGCAAACAGTTCTCTTCAAGTAGAGTAGCTAGCTACCCGCAATATTTGATTTTCTGACAGGGCATTGTTATATATTATTACTAGCAGCACTTGTGGGCCTTTAAATTTTATATTATGATGACGCACTAACCCTGCAAAGAGTTTAATTAACCACCTTTTGTTTAACAGTAAGTCACCTAGTACCAACTTACCCCCAAGTGAGCAGCTAAAAGCAACTAAATAATCTGAAGCACAAATTAAGTGGAAAACATTCAGTATGGACTACCCAATGAAACATCCGTCGGCACCTACCATAGATTAACAACACGTGTTTATGCAAAATCAACCATGTTACCAGTACATGAGGGTGTACTTTTTATCCAATTACTACTCCTAAATTTATACGTCAGTTACATATATTAAATTATTTTGTATGTACATATGTGCTATGAATCTGTAGTAGATGTAAGATGCCCATTGGTGTTTTATGGGACCATTACAGTGAATTTTAAGGGCCCATCATCACTAATTAAGCAAACCTATCAGGTGGCTCTATATATGCCTATGCATGTATATGGCCTGTCGGTCATCTTATATCAAGACATGTCTTATTTCATATGGGTGTGGCGTGGATTAATGCTTCAAAGGGAAAACAAAATTAAGGGTACTGTTGGAAGGATGCTGTAGGACCACAGGATTCATTGGGAGTACGCATCGCGCAACTGTATCGATGTTTTAGGGGCACAAATGCGTCTATCCCAACAATGTATGACAAACAAAAATTAATGGCAACTTGTCACACAACTTGCAATGGTGATAGGAACTGCATAGGGCCCACAAGTTTTATAATTTAATGATAAGAAAATTGATAATATAACAGTGCCATTATTCACTACTTCAAAAAGACTATCACTGCTGGGTCACTACACTATCACTGCCAGAAAATGAACCAGCGGAAGTGAAAGGATCTAGCAAGGGTTTATAGGGGCTGAATAGGCATGTTTTTCCTTATAATCTCGAGCCTCTGGAAAAATACGCGGAGCCTCCGTGCGTCAAAGCGCAAATCAAACTACAGCAGAATCTAATGAATAAAACTTAGATCAAATGTGATACCAGCCTTTCTGGGAAGTGTGTTGAGCTTATCAAAGCAGTGGTTGCACCTAGAACTCATGGAGCAAGTAGATCAAATGCAAACCCTAAATATCAAATCAAACACAAGTAATAGCAAACAATGAGCACAAGGTCGATGCTAGACTTGGGAGGAAAAAGGCCACGTCTGGGTAGCATATTAAAAAAATATGTGAACCCCACGTGAGCTTTGAAAGCTGTGTTATAGATAGATCATGGAACAAGTAATTTATAATAATTTTAATTGTATTATATAGACACTCGTATAAACTACCCAGATCTAGATTGTATATAACATAATTTTTAGGAGAGAGGAAGATAACAGCCAAGGTAGATGCTAGACTTGGGAGGAAAAAGGCCACATCTCGGTAGCATATTAAAAAATATGGTGACCAGTGCACCATAACCGGTGCACACCATAACCGGTGCCCCTGGTTGCTGTTTCCTCGCGCTGCAGCTTCTCTGTTCTTCATAACCGGCGCAGAGACAACCGGTGCACCTAACATGACCGGTGCACTGCTGTGCAGCTTCTCGTTCTCCGTTTCTTCGTCCTTTGATCGTCCCGGTTTCTTCTTTCTTGCGGCTTGGATTCCTGTCTCCTCTTTTAGACTGTCAACACACCTTCTAAGATCTTCTTTTCGGTGTTGATCAAACTCTTCTCGCTCCAAATAAATCTAGGTCCACCATACAACCTATTAGACTACAAAACAAACATCTACAAACTCATTAGTCCTATTTATTCATATTGATCATCAAACACCAAAATCCAAACTAAATGGGCCAATGGTCCATTTTCCATACGGTGCACACAGATCACTTACAGAACAAAAAGACATCACAGAACACAAATAATTAGCACAGACCTAACATGCTAGTAATAGCAGATAATTAAGCATTCTAGCATCCTATTACAGCCACACGAGTCCAAACATCCATGTCGACCATAATCGCCACACAAAGGCGACTCAAAGTATATATTACAGACCACTTAGCAAAAGAGAGTTTGACTCTCACATCTCACACTACTGATGACGTGTCGATGGCGAAACATGACTGGTCAAGTGTCGGTGTTTTCGGACCACCGACGAGTAAATTTGTATTTACGCGTCTGGCTCGGATGGTGTGCTCAGAGGACACAAGGGTTTATACTGGTTCGGGCGAAACATCCCTACGTTCATTTTGCTGTTGCTCGTGTTACCTGCACTTGGTTTGCAGTAGGGGTTACAAACAGGCGAGAGAGGGAGAGGATCCCAAGTCTCTGGTGGAAGGATTGAATGGGTGCTGAGAGCTTGCTTGCCGCTCAGCCGTATGCTCGTGTCATGCTCTTGTGTCCAGATCTCCCCCTTTTCATAGGGTGCCCTGCTTTCCCTTTTATAGGCGAAGGGAAAGCGTGGGTTACAGAGGAGGAAAAGGAGAAGAACGAGAGAGAGAAGAAGGTTTCCAGGGTTGCCGGGTCCTTCTTCTCCTTCATGCGGGTCTCGCCGATCCTGTAGATGTCAACAGGGACGGCTCCATGTCGTGGCCCTGTTCGTCACTAGCGCCATGCGCAGGCGTCATCTGCTGGTCGTGGCATTCCACTCCGTTCCGGCGGACATCGTGACGAACTGACGCGCCTGTCAGCGTCCGTACAAGGATTAGGCAGAACAGCACCAGCACACCTGACACTATTCTTGATGTGAATCCCCAGGTATGGCCCATCATAGCCATGGGTTACATCGAGTTATGCTAGCCTTTTCTCCTGGCGTCAGAGTTTTGACCCAAGCCCATACGCTTGGACTTGGAGTGGTTGGCGGTGGTATGGGTCCCCGTCGGACGAGACGGAACCAGCGTCCTCGAGGTCGGGCGAGATGGAGCCCGCGACCTTGGGTGAGACAAAAACTGCGTCCTTGGGGTCGGGCAAGACGGAGCCCGTGGCCTCGAGGTGGGGCAAGACGGAGCTCGCGGCCTTCAGGTCGGGCGAGACGGAGACCGCGGCCTTAGGCAAGACGGAACCCGCGTCCTTGGGGTCTGGCTAGATGGAGCCCGTACCCAAGGGGTCGGGCGAGACGGAGCCCGTGGCCTCGAGGTCATGCGAGACGGAGCCTGCGACCTCAGGCGAGATGGAGCCCGCACCCGATCGGTCCGCCATCGTACTACAACCGTGTGTTCGGTCTCCTTGCGAGTCCAACTTCCCTCGAGCCCCCACGTGTAGTAGGGGTCCATTCGAGGGTCAGCTCATCTTTGTGATCATCATCCCTCAATCGTTTTTTCGATAAAACGGAGGGGCTGAGCTGTGCCACGTTTTTCCTCGATGGATGAAATATGGTGCTCAGTGCGCTGTTAACGGGCTAGTCCGAGTGGGGCCCTAGCTTCCCATTCGCGGGGGTTCGGCATGGGTCCACTGGTGACCAACTCTAGATTCTCAGTGGCCGATCCATATAGTTCTTGGGTCCGTTCCATCGGTCCTAAGAGCTCATTGCCTTTCTTTGAGGAAAAATCATGGACTAGGAACCGACCAGGACTCGAATGTGGGCCAAGATGCCTGCGGCGCTCATGCGCCCGGGTACTGGCCGCTAGTGGGCCCATCCCTTTCCACCCCTTGCTCTGAGGGTGCCTCAAAGTGGCTGTGAACCCGTCGGCGGGCCAGCCTTCGAACTCCTGGTCCTGAATGGACCGTAGGAGCGTTTTCAGCTAAGTATCCCTTCTTACCTACGATGGTTCTTGGCCCATCGACCGTCTCCGCCGCTGCCTTTGCTTCTCTGCAGCCAGCACCATCCTCTATGGATTCGTGGTACCACTCCGATGTTACCCATACATGCATGGAGGGCCTCATCAAGCGTGTCTTCTCCGCGGGAGGACCGATGCGGCGGAGTGGCTTGTGTCCAGCCGTGAGGATGCGCCGGCGCCACCTGATGGCTATGTCATCTCCTTCACGCCCTTCCACAAACGTGGACTCGCGGTTCCTCCCTACTCGTTCTTCCAGGGTCTGCTGTACCACTATCAGATCAAGCTACAACACTTGAACCCCAATAGGATCCAACACATCGCGGCCTTCATCGCGATGTGCGAAGGGTACCTGGGGATCGAGCCCCACTTCGAGCTGTGGAGATATTTCTTCTCCATCTCCTTGATCAAGAAGAAGGAGAGAGGCCAGGAGACCCCAGTGCCATTGGGATGCATGGGCATCTAGCTCTAGGGGCAGCGGGTGGCCGAGTACATGCCCTGCCAGCTCTCCAAATCCAGCAAGCGGTGGCACTCGCATTGGTTCTACCTGAAGAATGACCCTGCCGCTCCCTTGTTAGTCTTATACGGGTGCTTGGTCAAAGAGGTACTGCCGTCATGGCTGTGGGGGCCACCCATCAAGGAGAAGCAGAGGATGCGCGACCTCATCGAGGCCATTGCGTTCCTAAAGACCCACGACCTCTGCAGGGCTAGTGTCATCGAGGGGCATCATGGGAGGAGGGTGGCACCACTGATGGCACGCGTCCTCCCGCTATATGGGATTATGCCCGACGCACAGCTTGTTGGGACAATGCTCGCCCAGGGGCTCCACGATAGGGAGGTCGCGTAGTGCATTAAGGAGGCCACGGGTGATGCCGACGCTGTGTTGCTGATCCCGGGTCTTCCCATGATGTGGCCGGACACAGGCTTCATCGAGCTACCGATGGGGTTAGTCCTCTAGGACTCTATCTCACTGCTGCCAGAGCACGCGACTGTGAGGGCGCCGAACCGTGCCGCGGATGAACAAAGGAAGAAGAAGAAGGACGACGAGGAGAAGAAACGGTGGTCGAAGCAGCGAGCGAAGCTACAACAAGGGAAGTAGCATCAAGGTTCGTTAGAAGAGGAGGAGGAAGAGGAAGAAGAGGAGGAGGAGGATGATGGCTCCGGGTCACCCATCCCGTGGGATGATCTGGTCGCCAGGGACAAGGACCTACCTTCACCGCAGGCGGGGCCCTTCCTGTGTCATGCCATAGGGCAAAAGGGGGAGGATGCGCCCTCGGAGCTAATGGAATCAAACCACCTCGCCCTGTTCGGACCTTCGACGATGGCCTCAGAACCAGTGGAATCAGACCACCTCGCCTTGTCTGGGCCTTCGACGGTGACCCTAGAGCTGGCGGAAATAGGTCGCTCCGCTCCGTCCGAGCCCTCGGCGGCGCCTCTAGAGTCGGTGGGAGGCGGCCATTCTGATTTGTTTGGGCCCTCCAAGCCAAGGGAGGGCTCAAAGCGATAATGTGCCAATGAGGAGCAGCCGGAGTCGAGCAAGCTGGCCCCAAAACATCCTCACATGATGGCATCAGGGTGAGTCAAGTGTTTTTTCATCCATTTGTCCTAACGATTTTTTGCCATGAATTGACCGCCATGTCCCTTGCAGCATCAGAGGACGTGGGGCTCTCATATAGCTCGCTTCGAAAAAGATCCTCCTCCGGCAAACACGCCAGGAGACGTCTGGCGTCGTGCTGGTGGTGAGCGTGAGTGGCGTTGGGGTGGCCACGGTGTCGACCGGGGAGGCATAGCCGATGGCTGCGTCCATGGCAGAGCAGGCAGAGGAGGGCATGTCAGGAGCACCCGTGGTGGGCGCGGCGTGGCCGGTCGTGTCCTCGACGTCGCAGGTGGAGGTGGCACGGCCGGAGCCGTTGTCCATGTAGGTGGCCGTGTCCATGGTGGGATGAATGGAAGGGAGCGCACCCGAGGCATCCTTCATGGATGTGGTGACAGGGCAGGCCTCCGTGTCCACATCACCCACCCCCTCTATCGCTAGAGGAGCCACTCTAGAGGAGCTGCCATCGTAAGAGAGGTCGGCGCCGTAGAGGAGAGGGAATGGGGGAGCATCGACACAGAGGTTGGGGATGTAGTTCGTGCCCTAACCGCCATGCTGAGTTCGATGAGCGACATTGTTCACCTCGGTTGGCCAGGTATGATATGACCATGCTTTTGACCCTCATGTTCTCTTTTCGTGCCTCTAAGTCTTGTCTTCTTCGCAGATCCTTATGGCCCATAGCCGGGAGAAGTCATAGTTCCTTGCTGAGGAGATGCGGCGGAGTGAGGGGCTAGCCGCATAGCTCATTGTCGCCCATTAGGTGGTGGCTAAGCTTTCCCTTGCCGCCCAGGAGGTGGCCGACCTCCTAGTCATGGAGAAGGACGCTCGTGATGACGCCCATGAGGCCGAGGAGAAGCTCGTAGCCCTGATCGAGAGGGTGCACACGGATGCCATGGAGGCTGAGCATCTATGGAAGGAGGAGGATGATTGGTTCTGAGCCATAAAGGCGCTCTACATGGGGATTGACCTGGCTCACCAGGAGCACGCCGACGCTCAGCAGCGGATTGACCACAACACTTAGGATGAGCTTTAAGGGGACAGAGACCTGAAGGTTATAGCCGAGGGCGTGGCCACCAGGCTCACCGTGGAGGTCTATTAGCGCCAAGAAGAGGTTGGGTGCTTGGAGGCCGATGAGGTGCGCAGGCTTCGGGCGGACATGAACGGTAAGTCTCTGGTTTCCCTTGTTGTTATTCTCCCTGGAATCCATGTTAAGCCTTTTGACATGGTCGGTATGTGACTTGGGAAGGTCTCGACGACAAGCTTGGGGCAGAGGTGGTGAAGAGCCACAGTCTGGAGAAGGAGCTCAGCGAGGTGAAGGACACCCTCCAGAAGGAGAGCGACAAACACGACAACCTGTGCGTCATCATCCAACTAGTCTATGACGAGCTCGAGCTAGCCCCAGAACAGGAGACAAGCTCGCTCGCAGTTCATGCCACCCAGATCATGGATCAGGCACATGATATGGCAAGGGGCATGCTTCACTTTGGTGTTCACTGATCAATCACGATCGCCTATTCTCATTACGAGAACATCGATCTGGCGATGATGAGCCAAGGCATCTCACCTGTCTATACCGACGCCGAGCTAGACAACATCGAGAAGGAGGTGGCCCCCCTAGCACATGACCTTTCTGCCAAGATAGAAGATGAAATCATCCCCCCAAGGGGTTAGCTTAGTTAGATAGGTCAGGTGGCACATTTGTAATAAGCGAACAAGTTCCAACCCTTTTGTTTCATTTAAACAAGCTTGATTCTTTTATTTTAGTTGAACAAATTTGTTCTTTCTCCATTTTTATGTGTAAAAAGGGTTAATGCATTTTGACCCTTCCTATTGTTAATACTATAGAGCTCGAGGTGTGGGCAAAAAACTCTGATCACGCTGGTAAGCAAGAGTGTCGTAGCCGCTGGGGTGTAGGTTTCTTGCAGTCCGACCAGTTTTACTTAGCGTTCGTTTCCGCAAACCTTGCCTCTAGGTTTTTAACATGAGAAAGGGTCGGGCACGGTGACTATTTTAGAAAGGATATATATACCTATCGGAGACCAATACTTGGGTACCCGAAGAGGAGGAGCTAATGACCATCAACATTGATTCATCTGAGTAGTCAAGATCATGACTACGACTCAAACCAACCCCCAGGCGTGCAAGATCCGCCTCGCCAGACCTCTGGGGAGGGCTCCACCTCACTCGACCCCAAGGCCATGGGCTCCGCCTTGCCCAACCCTGAGGCCATGGGCTCCACCTCGCTCGACCCTTGGGTTTGCGCTCTGCCTCGCCAGACCCCAAGGCCACGAGGCTCCACCTCGCCTGACCATTGGGTTTGCATTCTGCCTCGCCCAGCCCTTGGGTTCATGCTCTGCCTCGCCCGACCACAAGGCTGCGGGCTCTGCCTCATCCGCCTTCTGGGGGCAGGCTTCACCTCACCTGACCCCGAGGCTGTGGGCTCCACATTGTCTGACCTCTGGGGGCGGGCTTCGCTTCGCCCGATCTCTGGGGGCAGGCTCTGCCTTGCCCAACCCCAAGGCCATGGGCTTCGCCTCGCCCGACCCTAAGGCCACAGGTTCTTCCTCATCCGCCCTTTGGGGGCAATGCTCCGCCTAGCCTGACACCGAGGATCGAGCGCCACGGAGACGGTGGGCGTGCGCATGCCATGGCCTACAACATGAACCAAAGGATCATCGAGGACGATGAAGTGCTCCCACATTTCGCCCGGGCAAGCCAGAACATTGCTGCTGCTGTGGCCTTGCTCCGGGGTCTCCTAGGGCCCACGACGCCTGAGGATCATCGGGCCCATCACGAGATTCGCATGCTACTCAAGCGTGTGGTGGCACAGCAAGCTGAGAGCTCACTGTCCCAATGATGCGAGCTCAATGCTAGCCAGTGCATGCCCTCAGAGCGACCTGACAACGACGCGTCAGTCCACTAGGCGCCACAAGGCAGTAGGCTGCACGCCGCAGTCCTGGTGCATGAGCATCTCAGCTGCCACCATGACACGCGGGACACCCTTGACGCCCGTAGGCGTACTCACAGTGGTGCAAGGGAGGGAGCTAGCCACGGCTACCACCCTCATCATGGTGGACGCTACGACAACGGCGAGGACCGATGCCTAAGCCCTGACTTGCTGGGACCTTAGGCCTTCGGCTGACACATCCTCAATGCATGTTTGGACCAGCTAGATGAAGCGCGCGATGTCGCCCTCCTTCACTCAGCCAAATACTAGCAAGCATTACGCTGGTACCATAGCCATCGAGTGTGGGGTTGGACCTTCAATGTTAGGGACCTGGTGCTTCACCTTATCCAGAGCAACAAGAACCGCCACAAGCTCTCTCCGCCATGGGAGGGACCATACGTCATCGCAGAGGTGCTCTGACCAGGCACCTATAAGCTCAAGACCATCGACGGCGTAGTTTGTGTCAATGCCTGGAATATCGAGAAGCTACGTTGCTTTTACCCTTAATATGTGCACACTTTCTCTTATTAGTTTTGCTATCAAACTCGCCAATCTTTAGTGACACTCGACCCCAGCAACGGCAGGGGGTCGAGCCTCACTCAGGGGCTGATAAGAGCATATCTATCTAGTAGATGTTCTCTACACCCGACCCTTTCTCACGACAAGACCCAGAAGCAAGGTTTGCGGAAAACGATCGTTGAGTAAAACTGGTCGGACTACGAGAAACCTACGCCCTAGTGGCTATGGCATATTTGCTCACCAGCGTGATCAGAGTTTTTTAACACACCGAACATTTTGGCCTTAGCTATGGAAAGAGTCAATATGCATCTAAGAGTATATCGACCTGACAAACTTTCTCCATGCCTGACCCTTTCTCACGTTGAGACCTAGAAGCTAGGATTGTGGAAACAAACGCTGAGTAAAACTGGTCAGACTGTGAGAAACCTACACTCCAACGGCTACGGCGCCTTTGCTTACTAGTGTGATCAGAGTTTGTCCACTTGCACCCCGGGCTTTACGGCCTTAACGACAGAAGGGATTGGAATGCACTAACCTTTTTATATGAAAAGGAGAGAAGGGCTAAAAATCTGTTAGGCCATAATAAAATTTAAGAGCTTGTCCACTTATTACAAGTTCGTCGCCTGGTGTATCTACCTAATTAATTTCTTAGGGGGATGATCTCATCCTCTATCTCTGTAGGTAAGTCCTATGTCAGCGGGTCACACAAGTTGATCCGACGGCTTGGCCGCTGCCGAGAGATGGGTAAGGAGCAGTAGGATGCCCCATGTGGGTTATTCTGACTCCATCATGAACGACGGACCCGGATTCCACTCGAACATATCCGGTAAGAGCTTCCTAAACCCGTTGCTCGTGCCATCAAGGTAAGTCCTACACCAGCGGGCCACCTGAGTTGCTCTCCAGAGCGATACGAGCATCTGCTAGGAGGCGGGTTAAGGAGCAGTGGAATGCCACATGAGGGCTATACTAACCCCGTCAGCGAACGACGGACCCAGATTCCACTCGAACATGCCCGTTAGCGAGCTCGCCGAGCAAGACACTCGAGCCATCGAGTCAAGTGTCGTTAGCTCAGCCCCTCTGGTTGTGGAAACCACGGCTACGGTGACGCATGAAATTTAGCCGTCCCCTACCGAGCCCAATGGGGCTTGGGGGCTCGAGCCGCCCGACCCTAACTCAGGAATCCAACTGACCAGGGTTCGAAGGCTGGCCCGTGAAGGGCTCAAGGCTGCCTCGCGTTGAACTCGGGGGCTGATAAGGGCATATATACTCTTTCTAAAACAATCGCCGTGCCCGATCCCTTTCTCACATTAAAAAACCTAGTGGCAAGGCTTGTGGAAATGAACGACTGAGTAAGGCTGGTCGGACTGTAAGAAAGCTATGCTCCAGCGGCTATGGCACTCTTGCTTACCAGTGTGATCAGAGTTTCCCTCCTACACCTCGAACTCTATCGTCTTAGCAAATGGAAGGGTCGCATTAACCTCTCTTCACACAAAAAAGGGAGAAAAAACAAATTTGTTCGCACTAAAACAAAAGAACAGATTTGATCAAATGGAATGACAAGTTTATTTAAATGATACAGAAGGGTTGGAACTTGTCCAATTGTTACAAGAATGACCGCCCAACCTATCTAACTATGTCTTCTATCTTGTCCGCCAGGTCCTACGAAAGGGGAGCCACTACCGTCTCCATCTCCTCCAGCTCGTGGACTTCATAGCCCGGTGCGTAGCCATGGCTCATCACCTCCAAATCGATGCTGTCCCCATAATGAAAACGAGCAATCGTAAAGGACTGATTGACCCCGGTGTGAAGGGCACTCCTCTTGAGCTGGCGCACCCGAGCCATGATCTCAAGGGCACGAGCCGCGAGCGAGCTGGTCCCCTCCGACCGCACCACCTGAAGGTCATCGCAAACCACTCCGAGGGCGGTGCTCAGGATACCAAGCTCATCACTCTCTGCCTAAAGATTCCTCCTCACCTCGGTGAGGTCCACAGCTAGCAAGGCAGAAACACTCTCGACCTCCAGCTTTTGGGTCATCGCGCTTTCGAGCATAGCCTGGAGTGAGCTGACCTTCTACTACATGTCATCATGCTCTTGGTAGGCCTGGTCATGCTCTCGAAAAGCCTGGTTGTGCACCACGCGAGCCATGCCTTGTTCTGAGTGGAGCCTCTCCATGGTTTGGAGCAGTTCATCCTGCTCCTTGCGTAGTTGAGCGACCGCCGTGGCCTCCAGGCTCACCCTCTTCTCTAGGGTCGCAAGCTTCTCCTCGGCCCCTAGCTTTAGTTCCCTTTCCTTCTCAACCTCGGCCACAAGGTTAAGGATCCGCTGGCGGATCTCGGTGTCCTTTTGGAGCAACTCATCCTGCTCCTTTCTTACCAAAGCAGCTTCCTCGTTGCCCTTCCGCGCCCTCGCCTATAGGGCCTTGAATGCCTTCTCGGCCTCATCAGCATCCCGACGAGCATCGGCGACCCATGACTAAAGATTGTCTACCTCCTTGGCAAGGGGAGTCGGCTCAGCCACCCTGTGCTGGGTGGCAACAAGCTGAGCTATTACCTCCACACATAGCCACGCCACCTCGATGAGGCGGTCCCTGGCCTCCCTCTGCTGACGAAGGAACTAAGATTTCTCCTGGCTGTGAGCTATGAGGTACTGCAATGCGCCAGAGAAAATCTTAGTTCCTTCTGTATCCTGAGCCTCTGCTGACGATGGTCAGGATACAGAAAGAATATCAAGGAGGATAAGGGCAAAAAGCAGGACCAAACAATACCCGACCAGAGGGAATGACGATGTTGTGCAATGCGCCCGTGGCGTGGTTCCGGGCCTCGAGCACGGACGTGATCCTTACGTCGAGGCTCTCCTGCTCCATGCTCTTGGCGGCGTCATCAAGGGTGAAAAGCGTCGACACCAGATCCTGTGTATTCGTCCACCGGAGCAGGGGCTCGCCTCAGCGTAGGTGATCTGCTGCCCACAGATGTTAGGGCTAGGGATGACTCTCCGCCGACTCTGAGCGCCACCGACCCCCCCCCAGCGACGGAAGGGGTCAGCGGTGCGGCGCACGCCAGGTGCCATCACTTGTGCCGTAGATGGCACGGGTTGCGCCAGTGCCTCAGGCACCGCTACGGTTGCACCCGGCTATGACCCATCTATCATGGCCACCGCCACATCCACCTGCATCAACGGGGTCACGATCGGCTGCATGGTGATCACCACGGTTGGTGCCACGAGTGCGGTTGGTAGCCCCATCCATCCCGCCATCGGTAGCGGTATCGTGGCCATCACTGGCTACTCTGCGACCTCCGAAGGTGCCCCTTGAGCCCCCGCATCTGCCCATCCTACTAAGGGCACAGGCGCCACCATAGGCAGCGCTTGACCGGCCAACAACGCGGTCACACTGGTGCCGCTCTCCGCTCTCACCCAAAATGGGTGCGACACCAGCCGATGGCTGCCGTCTCAATTGGAAGGCGATACTCTTCTTCGGCGCCAGCGCCAAAGGATTACGCTATCTACCGATGCTGCAAGGGACGAAAAGCATGAGTCGCAATGAAATCCGACCAAGATAGAAAAAATAGAGAAGCTAATAACTCACCTTAGCGCCGTCGAGAGGCAGATGCGTTTGGGGGGCGAACCCCCTGACCTTTGCTCCGCCTTGTCAGAACGAGGAAGTTTTGAGCCTACCCCTAGCTCTTGGGCAGAATGGCTCGCTCCCCTTAGCTTTTAGGGTGTGGCGGCAGAGCCGCCCGCCTCTGTCGGTACCTCAGGCATGATAGCAAAGCTACCCACCTCTGTTGACTCCTAGGGCAGGCCGACGATACATCCTGCCTCCGCCGGTTCCTTGGATGTACCCTTTGCTCCATCGAACGGGAAGGGTCCCAACGCCTATAAGGATGAACCGATACATGTCAATGCATCCCCGTTCTCCAGGTTGTCCCACTCGATATCATCGTCTACCTCCTCGTTGTCATCATCATCATCACTATCAGTGTCCTCCCCTTGTTCCCACGCCTACAGCTTTCACCTTCCTCTTCTTGTCCTCCTTCGCCTTCCTCAGCCACTCACCCTCAGCGTGATTCGCCGTCCTCATGGTCGAATCCCTTGGCAATAGTGTTGGGTGATCCATGAGGATGAGATCCCTCGGCTGGTCTCGCCCCTCTCAAAGTTAGTGTCAAGGGGTCGGGAAATCAATTGAAGAGAAGGCAAGAGAAGGGGAAACTTATGAAGATGACATGGCCTAGCTCTGGCCGCATTGAAGGATGCCTTGGCACCGGGTAGATGAAATCAAGGGGCACCCACATCATCCAGAGAAGGCTCCATCACATCCTTGATGCGTTGCATGATCTTGGAGTTGGGAACCGTTCCCTCGGCGAGCAACGTCCCGTCGAACGATGCCTCGAGCGCCATCGCATACAGCGGGAGCGCGCGTGTAATCAACGGTGCCACCCTCCTTGCATGGTAGGCCCTAATGACTCCCGACCCCTATAGGTTGTTCTCCTTTAGGATATGGATGGCAGCGATGTGGTCTTGGATCTTCTTCTTGTCCTTCTCCGGGACGCCCCGCTTCCTCCACGGCTCTGGGGCCTCTTCGATCAGGCGCCCGATCAACTCCGACAGAGGGGCAGCGACATCGTTCTTGAGGTAGAACCACTATGAGTGCCACCCCTTGTTGGACATCGAGAGCCGCATGGATGGGTACTCGCCGACCCGGTTGTTCCGAAGTTGGATGCCGGCACACCCCATCGGCAAATGTAGCTCCTGCCTACCGCTTTTCTCCCTCTTCTTCTGGAGGGTGACGGCAAAGAAGTACCTCCACAATTCAAAGTGGGGGCTAATCGCAAGGAAACCCTTGTACAGGGTGACGAATGCCGCCATGTGCTGGATCCCATTAGGATTGAGATAATGCAGCTCGATCTTATAGTAGTGTAGCAGCCCCTAAAGAAATATGTGGATGGGGGTCGTGAACCCACACTCGTGGAAGTGGGCGAACGACACCACATAGCCGTTGGGCGGCGATGGCAAGTCCTCCTCGCTGGGCAGCAGCCACTCCTCAGCCGAGGTCCGTGCGCAGAGAAGTCCGCGACGGAAGAGGCCCTCCATGCGTTGGAAGGTGATATCGGAATGGCACCACGGATCCATTAGAGGTGGTGGTGGATGGATGCGGGCTCAACGGCGGTGGAGATGCGGAGGCAGGAAACCTAAGCGATTGGCAGTGGAGGTCGTGGTTGCAGAGGCAAGGATGCAAGGTATGAAACCCAGTGGGCTAACCTTTTGGTTTTATAGGGGTGTGGGTGCGAGGAAACCAACCGCCCACCTAGATCTCCGCGCCTACCATGATTTGCCACCACATCTCGCCGCAGCACGCGCGCACGCAACCTCTGTCTGTTCCCTCAGAAAACTCGCTGGACATTTCACCTCTCCGGACGGAACACCACCCATCACAAGTAAGAGGAATACAGAGCTAAAATGCTACTACGGCCCATCTAGGCCTAGAAGTTCAAAGCTTGTCCCACCGACGGGTTCAACAACCACTCTGGGCGCCTTTTAAAGAGAGGGGTGGAAAGGGATGGGCCCTCTAGCGGCCTGAACCTGGGCGCATGAGTGTCACGGGCATCCTGGCCCACGATCGAGTCTCAACCGGATACGATCCATGGTTTTTTCTTGAAGAAAGGCACAGAGCCCTCGGGGTCGGTCGAATGGACCCGAGAACTACATGGATTGGCCGTTGAGAATCTGGAGTCGGTCACCAAGCTGACCCATATCAGATCCCCATGAATGGGATGCCGGGCCCCACTTGGACTAGCCCATTAATAGCTCACCGAGCACCATGATTTGTCCATAGAGGAAAATCATGGCATGGCTCAGCCCTTTCGTTTTTTATCAGGAAAAATGCTTGAGGGAGGACAATCGCAAAGACAAGCCAATCCTCGACCGAACCCTTGCTATGGGCGGGGAGCTAGAGGAAAGTTGGGCTCGCACAGAGACCGGACGCATGGTCGTAGAATGACAGACCCCCGTAGGGGTCGAAATCAGGAAAGACCCTTCCAAACCCACCAAATCTGACGGCCATCCCCCAAAGGGTCCGACCTCGACGAAAGGGAATCACAGTCCCCAGGACATGCTGAGGGCAACAAAAGAAGGACAAGGCCATCAGAGTCCTCCTGTTCAAAAAAGGCTCTGAAGGAGTATACTACTACTCCGTAGGCTTGGGGGCTACTGTCGGGGACCAATAGTAGGGTACCCGAAGAGGAGGAGCTAATGACCATCAACTTTGATTCATCCGAGCAGCCAAGAGCACGACTACGGCTTGAACCGACCCCTAGCACACAAGCTCCGCCTCACCCGACCTCTAGGGGCGAACTCCACCGTGCCTGACCTCTAGGGGAGGGCTCTGCCTCGCCCAACCCTTGGGTTTGCGCTCTGCCTTGGCCGACCCTAAGGCCACGGACTTTGCCTTGCCCAACCGTTGGGTTTGCGCTCGGCCTCCCCGGCCCTTGGGTTTGTGCTCCGCCTCGCCCGACCCTAAGGCCGCGGGCTCCACCTCATCCACCCTCTAGGGGCCAGGCTCTGCCTCGCCCGACCCTAAGGCCACAGGCTCTGCATCGTCGAACCTCTAGGGGTGGGCTCTACTTCGCCTGACCTCTAGGGGCAGGCTCTACCTCGCCCAACCCATAGAGCACAGGCTCTGCATCGTCCACCCTCTGGGGGCAGGCTCCGCCTTGTTCGACCTCTGGGGGCAGGCTCCGCTTTGCCCAACCTCTAGGGGTAGGCTCTGCCTCGCCCGACCCTGAGGCCACAGGCTCCACTTCACTCGACCTCTGGGGGTAGGCTCTACCTCGCCCAACCCTAAGGCTGCGGGCTCCGCATCGCTCGACCTCCAGGGGCAGCCTTCGCCTCGCCCGACCCTGAGGCCATGGGCTCTGCCTCGCTCAACCTCTAGGGGGTAGGATCCGCCACACCCAACCCCTTGGGTGCAGGCTCTGCCTCGCCCGATGGGGTCCCATATGGCCGTCAACCACTCCGGGTCAAAGCGTATGGGCCAGGATCAAAACTCTGATGCCAAGGAAGATACCGGCATGCCCCAATGTAACCCGTGGCCACGACGGGCCATACCTGAGGATTCATATCAAGAACAGCGTCAGGCGTACCGGTACTATTCTACCTAACCCTCGTACGAACACTGACAAGCATGTCAATTCACCACAACATCCACTAGGATGGAGTGGAGCACCTTGACTCATAGACGACGCCTATGCATGGCTCCAGCGATGGACAAGACCGTGACGTGGCGCCATCCCTGTTGACATCTACAGTGTCGGTGGGACCCGCATGAAGGAGAAGAAGGACCCGGTGATCCTGAAGGCCTTCGGCTCTCTCTCTCTCGTTCTCCTCTTTCCCTCTACTATAACCCATGCATTCTCCTAGCCTATAAAAGGGAAAGTAGGGATCTCCATTGAGTGGCATCTGATAACCAATCGGATCGATTCAAGCCAGGTCCAAATAAACCCATCGAACCCTAAACACCCGGCTAAGCAGCAACCAAGCTCTCTCAGCAACCGTTCACTCCTTCCACCAGAGACTTGGAACCCATCCCTCTCTCACCCGTTTGTAACCCCTACTATGAACTTTTAGTGCTAGTAACACGAGCAGCAGCAACAAACTGGACGTAGGGACATTCTGCTCGAACCAGTATAAACCTCGTGTCCTCTAAGCACACCATCCGTGCCAGACGCGCAATATTAGAAATTTACTTGTTGGTGGTGACTCGAAACATCGACAATACCCTTATCAGCCCCCGAGTGGGGCCCAACCTCTTGCCATTGCTGGGGTCAGGCTTCACTAAAGATCGAGGAGATGATAGCAAAACTGGTAAGAGAAAGCGTTTTTTGTTTCAGAAACATTATTCTTAGTTTTTGTACGTACCCCTCCCTAGGATCTAAGCCATCATCCTACAACCACTCATTCGGTCTCCTTATAAGTCCAACTTCCCTTGAGCCCCTGCATGTTGTAGGGGTCCGGTCGAGGGGTCAGCTCGTCTTTGTGATCATCATCCCTCAAGCATTTTTTTGATAAAATGGAGGGGTTGAGCCGTGCCATGTTTTTCCTCGATGGTGGAAACATGGCGCTCGATGAGCTGTTAACGGGCTAGTCCGAGTGGGGCCTCAGCTTCCCTTCCTGGGGTCCGGCATGGGTCAGCTGGTGGCCGACTCTAGATTCTCAGTGGCCAATCCATATAGTTCTTGGGTCCATTCCACCGGTCCTAAGGGCTCATTGCCTTTCTTCAAGGAAAAACTATGGACTGGGAACCGACCAAGACTCGAACGTGGGCTGGGATGCCCGTGGCACTTGTGCGCCTGGGTACTGGCCGCTAGTGGGAACATCCCTTTCCACCCCTCCTCTAAGGGCGCCCTGGAGCGGCTGTGAACCTGTCGGAAGACCAGCCTTCGAACTCCTGGGCCTGAATGGGCCAAGCATTTTCAGCTCTGTATCCCTCCTTACCTATGATGGTTCTCGCACCTGTCTACACCGACGCTGAGCTGGACGACATCGAGAAGGATGTGGCCCCTCTAGCATAGGACTTACCTGCCAAGATAGAGGATGAGATCATCCCCCCAAGAAATTAGTTAGGTAGATAAGCGAGGCGGCAAACTTGTAATAAGTGGACAAGCTCTTAAATTTTGTTATGGCCAAATAGATTTTTAGCTCTTCTCCCCTTTTTGTATAAAAAGCTTAATGCGTTCTGACCCTTTCCGTCGTTAAGGCTTTAAAGCTCGGGGTGCAGGTGAAAAAACTCTGATCAGGCTGGTGAGCAAAAACGCCGTAGCCGTTGGGGCGTAGGTTTCTTGCAGTCCGAACAGTTTTACTCAGCGTTTGTTTCCGCAACCCTTGCTTCTAGATCTTAACATGAGAAAGGGTCAGGCATAAAGAATATCTACCAGATATATATACTCTTTAATGTGTTCTGACTCTGTTCATAGTTAAGGCTAAAAAGCTCGAGGTACGGGCAAAAAACTCTGATCACTCTAGTGAGCAAAAACGCCATAGCCGCTGGGGCATAGGTTTCTTGTGGTCCGACTGTCGGCAAGAAATTTTGTCCCGTGCTGAGGGCACACGAGCAAGCCGGAAGGGTCTGCTCGATGGAGCCATAGATCCGCCTAGCTTTAGCGCAGGGACGGTCGATCCTGCGCACTCCTCTCGAGACGTGCTAGTCAATTTGATCCTACAATTGACAAGGAGAGAAAGTTTATCAGTAATTTAGGGTGGAACATGCCGGTGTTGCCAGACAGTCCTGAATGTGCGGCTCCGAGAGCCGATATGAAAGGAGATCGACTAAATAGTCGATTCGAGCATATTCATAAAATAAATCAATTAAAATTTGTGGGGTTGTGTAAGAAGAATCGGTTATCGTTTAGGATGAATATTATTATTTAGACAAATATTGGTCAATGGCAATAAGATATCAATAATAATTAGTTTATATTGAGCCAATGACTGCAACTAACCGAACCCCTTTATAAAAGAAACAGTTCATCATCATTCAACCATTTAATAGAGATAAATGTAATGAACATATTAGATCTCATCTATCGCTATGACCAGTGGGGCATGAGGCAGAATCATGCAGGCCATAATACAATAATAAGATTATGGGGCTAACACATCTTTCAACCTATGTCTACTTTAACGGTCTCATGACATGAACTGTTCGTGAAAGCCCTCGATACCGGCTAAAACAGCCGATTTAGGCATAGCGCACAGTTAAGGTCATGCCCTCTCAGGAATAAATCTACCAAATAACGATCCCCACTCTACGGTGCTAACAGTGGGGTGTAAGGCAGAATCACATAGGTCATAATAACAGGCCATGGAACGGTTTTCGCTAGCCAATAGATCTACTCAAGATCAGACATGCATTAACCGCACGCTATGCACGATCAAGATTGATATAAAACAGCCGATAAAACATAACACATCGTTTAAAGTGCAGATTAGATCAAATTTAGATTAACAAACGATGGATTAAAAAGGATATAAGGCCGATCTAGATCAATCCCAATCAGGCGAAGTGATATTGCTGTAATTAAATAAATAATGGAAGCAATAAGCAATATCGGTAACTTAATGAATCTATCCGAAGGAACACCACCCTTAGATAGAGCCGATAACTTGACCTTAATCTAGTTCGAGCAGTGGAGGTTGACCGGATCGATGCAGCCTTACTTGAACTAGACAAGAGTCGATAATTAACTTATACCAAAGTCGCAGTAGAGGTCAATCGGATCGATGTAGCCGTACGAACAGAGGTATAAGCCATGACTGTACTTATAGACAAGCAGTGGAGGTTGATCGGATCGATGCAGCCATATTTGCTGAAGAACTCACCGAGATCTACTCTACTCCTACTCCTAAGTGGTGGCCAGAGCCAAAAAAAGTAACTTGTATTTGATTGATTGTCTATTTAATACAATGGCCAGGGGTTAATATTTATACCCTGGGATAATGACGTACAAAACTTGCCTCAAAAGAAATATCTAAACAAAAGGAAATACTAAGATACATGGACTCTGGCTTTCCTTTCTGTAGAATCCTTGTTGTTGAAGTTTTCTTGACCGACACATCTTTGGTTCAATCGGCAAGAGTCCTATGCAGACACACCTTGCATAGTATGTATGCAAACATGATGCCGCCGGCCTTGTATACGCATATACATGATATGTGTTCTTGCTTTCCTTGCCTGGCCGAACCTAAAAACTTTTCTCCACAATAGCCTGGTATTGTGTATGTATGCATGTGCTTGAGCATATCTTCATTGGCCTGCATCTTCGTCACGTTGGCAACCAGTATCAAGAAAGTTTCCCTATATAGCCTTGTATACGTGTATACATGCATCCTTAACAGATTAGTAACCATTAACCACTCCAAAACGTGTATGCCATATACACGTATTGTTGGTGTTTCGTACAAGCACCGGCAAGTAAATTTATAGTAATGCACGTTCGGCTCGGATGGTGCGCTAAAGGACACAATATTTATACTGGTTCAGGCTGAATATCCCTACGTCCAGTTTGTTGCTGCTCGTGGTATTAGCACCGTGAACGGTTCGTAGTAGGGGATACAAATGATCGAGAGAGGGACAGGTCCCAAGTCTCTGATGGAAGGGTCGAAAGGAAGCCGAGAGCTTGGTAGTAGCTTGACTATGTGTGTGTGTTGCGTTGTTTTCGGTCCCTCCCCTAATGGGGAGCCCTGCCCTCCCTTCTATAGACCAAGGGGGGAGCAGGGGTTATAGATGGGAGAAAGAGGAAAACACCAAGGGTATAGAAGGTCCTTCGAAGGATTTGGGTCCTCCTTTTTCCCCGCGCCTGCCCTGTATAACATGGCAGACAATGTCAGAAGTGTTGTGCTCGCTCATCGTCGTAGGCTATGCCCTGGCCTCTTGTAGCAAGTGGGTGCGTCCCATCCCGCCCCTACGGGCGGTGTGTCGGACAGGGTTGCTGAACCCCGACCCCGTAGGGAGCGGATGTCGCGGTGACTGCTTGTTCTGCCATTGTAGAGAACGGGAGTCTCTCGGAGCATAGTGGTTGTCGTATGTCTGTGTCGGGTCCTTCGCCTGGTGGGTTGAAGGCGGCGCCTACAACACTATAGGGCGAAGAGTACGCGCCAACAACACTATTTAGGCTCTGTTATGCCGGGAAGGGTCTAAGCACCCGTCCTGTCATGTCCTGACGATTCTTTCTGGCAGGGGCGCAGGACATGGTCTTTTAGTGCCATGGTTGACCCGAATGTCTTATCTTACCCTGTGCCTATCATCATGAGGGAGCGGGGTGCGGTTTGTCAGGCGAGGCGGAGCCAATCCTTGGACATTGGGTTGGACGAGGTCCATCAGGCGAGATGGAACCTAGCCTTTGGGGGTCGGGCAAGACAGAGCCCAGCCCTCGGGGGTCGGGCGAGATGGAGCCTAGCCCTCGGGGGTCGGGCAAAGTGGAGTCTAGCCCTCAGCCCTCGGGCGAGGCGGAGCCGTCCCCCAGTCATCGGGGGAGGCGGAGCCGGCCGACGGGCCTTGGGTGAGGCGGAGTCTAGCCCTCGGTGGTCAGGCGAGGCGGAGTCTAGCCCTCGGGGGTCGGGCGAGGCAGAGTCTAGCCCTCAGCCCTCGGGTGAGGCGGAGCCGTCCCCCAGCCGTCGGGGGAGGCGGAGCTGGCCGACAGGCCTTGGGTGAGGTGGAGTCTAGCCCTCAGCCCTCAGGCAAGGCGGAGCCGTCCCCCAGCCATCGGGGAAGGCGGAGCCGGCCGACGGGCCTCTGGGTGATGGGCATCGGGTGAGGCGGAACCAAAACTCCCGTCGTTCGGGCAAGAAGCGCAGCGGTGCTCTTGTCCGTTCGGGAGTTTTTAACGTTCGATGGTTATTTAGTTCCATCTCCTTGGGTACCCCGGTATTAGGTTCCCGACAGTAGCCCCCGAGCCCCAGGGTGGTTTGGGCAGAATCGCCCGGGGGGTTGTTTCGATTTTGTTAGAGTTAGTTTGCTAGAGGGTGCGTGCGAGCGCATCCGATGGGTGTAGCCCCCGAGCCTCCAGGTGATTCGGATAGAACCACCTGGGGGGTTGTATCGGACCCTTCGCGGGTAAGGCTGAAGGACTTGGTTTTTTCATCAATTGGATATTTTTTCAAAGGGGTCGTGGTATCCCATTCGCGGGGATCTCATTTAGGGCTGACCTAACTGGGGCTTTTCCATGGATCGAGACGCCAGTAATGCCTGTGCCCTTGATTTCGGATCGTTCGCGGACCCGCCCTCAGTTGGGCCGGCCGCCAAGCTTCTGGGCCCTAGGCGGGCCAAAATAAAAAAAATCTTTGTGACCTGCCTTCCCTAGGTGGGAAGAGAGTCCGGATTCGCCTGGGGAAGGCGAACCATCCACCGTGATTCTCAATGGGAAAGGATAGGGACTACGGGCGCGTGTCCCGCGACATGACGCAGTGGTGCACGTTGCAGGCCTGGAGATCGAGGCGGGCGGTTGCCCTTCTCGCGCCCGTCGCCCCTATAAAACCACGGGGTTCGCCCCCAAGGTTCCGTATTTCACCCCCTTGCCTTTGCGTCTAAGCCATCCGCCGCCAATCGCCCCAGCCTCCTGCGCTCGCACCGCCACCATCGACCGGCTTGCGTCCGTGTTGCAGCCACCATCAAGCTTGCACTTGTCCTGTAGCCGCCGTCGAGCTTGCACCCACCTTCTCCCCAATCACTTTAATGGAGTTGTGGGGCAGATCTAGCATCACCTCTCGGCGTTTGGAGGGCCTCATCCGCCGTGGCCTTCTCCGTCCATTGTCTGCCATCCAGGAGTGGCTGATACCTGGTGACGAGGGTGAGCCGGCGCCGCCCGAAGGATATGTCGTATCTTTCACCATCTTTCATGAGCGGGGATTTGCAGTACCTGCACATAGATTCCTTTGGGGGCTACTGGATTACTATGAGGTGGAGCTGCAGCATCTTACTCCCAGCGGGGTTCAGCATATGGCGGCGTTTGTTGCCCTGTGTGAGGGTTTCCTAGGGATCGATCCCCACTTTGATTTGTGGCGGTATTTCTTTACTGTTAGTTTGTAGAAGAGGAAGATTGGGGGGAAGGATGTGAGCATGCCGATGGGATGCGCCAGTGTTCATCTGCGCCATACTCGGTCGAGGGGTTACCCGTTCATGCGTCTAGCGACGTCTAACAAGGGATGGCACTCGCAGTGGTTTTATATCAGGGATGATGTGAGTGCCACCCTGCCGAGGTACACCGGGCGCCTTATCGAAGAGGGTCCGGGGTCGTGGGGCTGTGGCGTCGAGTCCAAAGACAAGAAACACCTTTCCGACCTTCTTTCCGCCCTCCAAGCTCTGAAGGAACGGGGCGTAAAGGGGATGGGAATTATCGGTGCCTATCATGCGAGGAGGGTGGCGCCGCTGATGATGCGCACGCTTCCCCTGCACCGGATGATGCACGGGATATCATTCGAGGGGACGGTGCTTGTTGACGAGGCGCTCCCCTTCTTGGAAGTGGCGCAGCGCATAAAGGAGGCGATGGAGCCGACGAAGGATTCCAAAGGCAGCGTCCTCGACATTGTGTATCCGGTGCCCGGACATCCCCCATGCGGCCGGAACCTGGGTTCTTCGAATTCGTAAGCCTTCTTCTCCTGTGCTCTTTCTTTTTCCTAAATCTTCATCTTTTTTGATACTTGCTTTTGCGACGTTGGGACTAGCCGGGGGGGCTAGTCTTCAAAGACAGTCCAGTTCCGCCGCCAAAGGACAAGGCCATGGCGGTGGCGAATCGCCTCGTGGCCGAGCGGGACAAGAAGGCAAGGGAGCAGATGAAGAAGGAGAGACGACTGAAGCAGGAAGCACGGGATCGGGGAGAGGACGTGAGCAGTAATGATGATGATGACGACGATGATGATGACAACGAGGTACTCATCGACGTGGATTGGGGCGTCCTGGAGGACGAGGACACGCTGACAAGTGCCCACCCATCCGTGCAGAGACCCTTCCCGTTCCACGCGGAGGGAAGTGAGTCGGTGAGGTCGGTGGAGGCCGGAGAGTCCGCCGCTTCGCACGGCGTGCCGGCCGAGGATCGGTGGATGGGGGAAAGCGGGTCTGCCTCCGCCAACCCCAAGGTGATGGTCGAGAGGAACGGTGCTGGTGCCGCGCCCCATCAGATGATGGAGGGGAGCGGCTCTGGTGTCGCACCCCACGAGATGACGGAGATGAGCCCCCCTGCCTCGGAGCAGGGGGCAGGCTCAAAACGGACCCGCCCAGACGAGTCGGGGCAGGGATCTGGGGATCCGTCCCCAAAACGCTTCCGCCGGCCGAGGGCATCAGCGTAAGCTGCTGATTCCCTTGTTTTCATCCTTTTTCCATTTCTATTTTGACCTAATGGCTATTCCCTTTGTGTAGGTTCTTGCGGACGGGTCACCCCCTGGGGCTAGCGCCCAAAAAGAGCCTCGCCATTCAGGCGGGACGGATGGCACTGCCCGGCGTCGCCCCTGTTTTGGGTAGGAGCAGTGCCGATGTTGGGGCTACGCTGGCCGATCTGACGGCGCCTGTGGTGGCACCCGCGCCCTCGGTGTTTGCCGAGCAGAGCCAGGCTCAGCCGGATGCCGCCACAGAGGTGCTTGAGGGCGCAGTGCAGTCCGTGCCACCAGGGGCCCAGGTGGATCCGCCCATGACGCTTGAAGCGGCCCAGGTGGAGGAGGGTCTGGTTGGAGGGTCCTCGAGCGTGGCGGTGGTGCCGCATAGGGTCAGGAGGGAGCTGTCGCCGGCCCCTTTGTCGGGAGGAAGTCGCTCCCCCGTGTGGGGGGAGCCGCCGCTCCAGTGGATGGCTGTTCAGGATCCGACGTCGGCTCTTTTCTCGCTCGATGATCATGCCGAGAGCATGGAGCGGGAGGGTCTTGATGTTGGGATTTTGACCATCCTGGATGCCTTGGAGCAGGCTAGAGGAGCCCTGCGTGAAATCGTTGTTCCTACTGCCCAGGTACTCACTTGGTTTTCTTCTTTCTTCGCATGTTTTTGTGTTTTCGTATTTCTGATACCAATCTTCTTCCTCTTCAGACTCTTGTTGCTCGTAGCCGGAATAAATCCCGATTCCTCCGCGAGCAGAAGGCGGAGTGGGATCGCCTTTCTGAGGAGGCCCAGCTGCGAGCAGATATGGCCGCACAGCTTGCTGCCGCCCAGGAACGGGAGGCCCACGGGATGTTTGAGGATTTGTCGGCGAGGTCAAAGCTGGATGAGGAGGAGATCGCCAGGCTGCGAAAGGAGCGAGACGAGCTACTGCAGAGGAATGTCGTGGCTAATGAGAAGGCCAGCGAGGTCCCGAAGGAGCTGGAGATGGAGCGGGACCTCAGACGGAAGGCCGAGAGTAGGGCCACGGCCCTTCAGCAGAGGGTGGACAAGGACGTCGAGGTGGTCCATTCCCTCTGGGCGGATCTCGGTGACGCGGTGAGCCGAAGGTTGAGCGCCAAAAACGTCTCTGTCAAGCTGGAAAAGGAGCTTGGCCATGTACGAAGGACCCTTTAGACTGAGAGCGACGAGCACGATCGCCTGCAAGCTGTGGTCGGGGTGGTCCTTGATGCCCTAAAGGTGGTGGAGCCGGTGGAGACCAGCCCACTTGCGGCTCGTGCCGCAGGTATCATGGCTCGAGTGGGCTAGCTTGAGGAGAGTGCTTTTCATGTCGGGATCACCCAGGCCTTCACCATCGCCCATGCTCATTACGAGAAGGAGATCAACCTAAAGGTGATGAGCGAAGGTTTCCCGCCTACCTATGAGGATGATGAGCTGGAGGCGATTGAGAAGGTGGTGGCTCCCCTTGCGAAAAATCTGGCGGATAATCTGAAAGAAATGGTTCTCCCTTCACGGGAGTAGTTAGTCGAATAATTTTGAGCACAACTTATATGTAATATGTGAACAAGTGTCGGTACTTTTTGAGTCTGGACGCAGTTTCATGATTTTGCTTAGTAATTTCGTTTTGTTTGATTTTTTGCGATCTTACCAATCTGTTCCCCCGAATCTTGTCGCTGGTCTTGATGCGAGGAGATTGTTTCGAAAAAGGAAGGGAGATAGCCGTACCTTAACCAGCCCCCGAGTAAGGTCCGACCCCTTGCATTTGCTGGGGTTGGGTGTTACTAGAGACCGGAATGTTTGGATGGAATCCCATTCCGTGGTTTTTGTGACAGGGTCGGCGAAGTCCTTCGATGTCATTGCAATATTCCCCGCCCTGTCTTCCAACAGAATTCCACAAATGGGGACTCTATGGGCTCGGCAAGGTAGGGCCTTCGAACCTGTGTCCTTGTATTGAGCGGCTCGAGCCCCCGGGCCTTGTCAAGGTCTGATAGGGGTCAGCCATAATTTGCGTTTTACCCTGTCCTCGATTTTCGCAATCGGAGGGGCTGAGTAAACGATACTTGCCTCGATGGCTCGAGTATCGCGCTCAATGAGCTCGCTAATGGGTACGTTTATGTGGAATCCGGGTCCATCATTTGTTGATGGGGTCGTAAGAGCCCTCTGGTGGCACTCCACAACTTCTTAACCCGCCTCCCGGCAGATGCCCGAGCCGTTCGATAGGCTCAGGTGGCCCGATGGCCTCTCCTCGATGGAGATTCTGTGGGTTTGGCTCAGGGTTAGAATCGAACGATAAAAGGTTGAGATGTCGCTGGGGCTCGTCTCAGTTATTTCTCCCTGGCTCTGTTCGGTATGAGGCGGCCTTGAGCCCTTCGCGGGCCGGCCTTCGAACCTCATCCTGCTGTCACCTATATCGAATGAGGTGACGGCCGTTTCGTGACGCGACACGAAGCGTTGGGGTGCAATGTTTTGCATACGTAATGTTTGAATGCATAATTTAATCAAAATAAAGGCGGGGTCGGTAATGTTACCTTGGTAGCATGAGTGGCGGAAAAGCTCCTACCAAATGGGTTTGGGCCCTGATGTTTGTGATGAGGTTTGGAGTAACCTGCATAAGAATCGCTATTCTTTGTTTTTTCATATCTTGGTGGCGGTCCGAGCCATCCGATTGACTTGGGCCACCTGACAGCTTCTCCTTTGTGGGAGATTTTGTAGGTGGGCCCCTCCGAACCCTTCTTGAGAAGGCAGATGTCGGGCGGAGACGCGGAGGGTTGAGTATGATTTTCTGGTGAATGAGAAAACACCGTAGCTATCGAGGCGAGGGTCGCTAGTTTCGTCTAGTTTTATTCAAAGTTTTATGCACGTATTTCGTGCCCCTGGTTTCAAGCGTATGGAGGGGTCGGGTGAGGAGGATGTCTAGACTGGTAGACATCCTCGGCAGCCCCCGAGTGATGTTCGTGTCCCTGCCGTTTGACGGGGTCGAAAGCTCAGTAATGAATTTTAACGCGTAAAGTAAGAAGGCAGGGATGCTTATCTTTCTTTGAACATTCGTTCGTCGTTTGCTCCCCTTCACAGAGGTCCTGTCGTCGGATCATTCTATGGTCCTGCATGGGGAGGTGAAGGGTCGTTTTCCCATGTGGGCGCCTTAATTGCCGCGTCCGGGCAGTATCCCGTTTGACCGGGGGACACCTCGTCGACCGGGGCGCGTCCCGTCAGCTCCGGCGCATCCCCTCAGGGGTCTATCAGCATTGATTTTGCATTTAAGTAGGAGAAGGGAGAGAGTTTTTTGTCCCAACATTTCACCTTTCCTTAGCTGCAGCTCCTCCTCTTTAAATAGGGAGGGGGAGGGGAGTTCTCACCCCATCTCTTATTCCGCCTCTGAGCCCGCTACCTCTCCTTCTTCCTTTCCACTGGATACGTTCGTGCGTTACGGCGGTTCCTGAGTGAGGAAGGGTAATGCCAAAGAGAGAGGGAAACTCACTGATCCGTTCGTGAATCCAGAGTGTGATGTCGAGCTGGAGGTCATCCAACGTAGATGAGGTGGTGTGGGCCGCCTTTGCCAGGAAGAGCTCGCTGCCGCCGAAAGAGGAGGAGTACTGGAGGGTGCCGGACATCGTCAGCCTTGTCGTCATTCGTTGCGGCCTCCCCATGGCGGGAGGTGCCTCCCGTTCAGGTGCCGTTGTCGGGGTTGTGGATGCTGATGATGGCGTAGTCCCCGGATGCCCCGGTGGAGCGGCACCACGATTCTTGCGGCGGAGCTCGACGTTGCGGTGACGGTGCTTCGAGGGCCCCATGAATGTGGGACATCACCGATGGAGAGCATGGCATGCGGGTGACGCGAGAGATGAATCGGCCCGTGCACATGCCCCGGGCGTTGCCGATGGAGAGCATGGTGCGGTGGCCGTAGTAGTACTTGTAGTAAAGCTAGGCAGAGACTGTAATTGAATAATTTTGTGGGGAAGCCCTCAAGTAAACAGTCCTCTGAATTTACAAGTATGTTAGTCATTTTTGTGACGAAATCACTTTGCAAGTGGTGAATTTGTGCAAAAGATGAAAAAATATGGCAGATGGCCCTTTAGCTTCCTCTTTTTGTAAAAAAGGTTTTGGTGCCCTCCGACCCTTCCCATGGTTTAAGCCATAACAAACTAGGAGTGCGGGTGAAATAATTCTGATCATGCTGGTGAGCAAAGAGGTCGCAGCCGCTGGGGCGTGGGTGTCCCGCAGTCCTACCAGTTATAGTCAGAATTTATTCCCGAAATCTTAGTTCTTACGACTTTTTTACGAGAAGAACATAAAACTTTAGAGAACGTTTGTAAATATAACACAGGAAGTTTTTGCAAGCGTACTACTTGTATTACTTATGTTAGCCCCCGAGTGAGATCTGACCCCTCGCGCTTTGCAGGGGTCAGAAGTCACTAAGGATCGAGGTTTTGTAATGACAAAAACTGATAAGGAAGAGTATGCGCTTATTTAAGGGTAAAAACGACGTAGCTGCTCAATGTTCCAGGCGTTGTTGAAGACCTTGCCATTGATGGTTTTCAACCTGTAGGCGCTCGGGCGAAGTACTTCTGCGATGACGTAGGGCCCCTCCCAGGGCGGTGAGAGTTTGTGGCGGTCCTTGTTGCTCTGCACAAGGCGGAGGACGAGGTCTCCGACGTTGAAGGACCGACCCCGTACCCATCGGCTGTGGTACCATCACAACACCTGCTGGTACTTAGCTAAATGGAGGAGGGCGATGTCGCGGGCTTCATCTAGCTGGTCCATGGTGTCTTGGTGGGATCCCTCGGCCCCCTGTTCGTCGTATGCTCTGATTCTTGGTGCTCCATAGTCAAGGTCCGTTGGGAGAACGGCCTCGGAGCCGTAGACCATGAAGAAGGATGTGTAGCCAGTGGCTCGGCTAGGAGTTGTCCTCAGGCTCCAGAGTACGGCCAGAAGCTCAGCGAGCCAGCGCGCGCCGAATTTGTTCAACCGGTTGAAAATTCTCGGCTTAAGGCCTTGCAGGAGCATGCCATTTGCGCGCTCGGCATGCCCGTTTGTCCGGGGGTGTGCGACGGCTGCCCAATCGATCCGGATGTGTTGTTCATTACAGAATTGAATGAATTTCCTGCCGGTGAACTGCGTGCCGTTGTCTGTGATGATGGAGTTCGGTACTCCAAAGCGATGGATGATGTTGAGGAAGAATAGCACAGCTTGCTCGGATTTGATCGTGGATATTGGTCGAGCTTCAATCCATTTTGTAAACTTGTCTATGGTGACAAGCAGGTGGGTGAAGCCCCCGGGCGCCTTTTTGAGTGGCCCAACCAGGTCAAGCCCCCAGACCGCGAAGGGCCACATGATGGGGATCATCTAGAGTGCCTGGGTAGGGAGGTGAGTTTTCCGAGCGTAGTACTGACACCTTTCGTAGGTGCGTACAATTTGCTCAGCATCGGCTACTGCGGTGGGCCAGTAGAAGCCATGTCGGAATGCATTCCCAACCAAGGTTCTTGGCGCGGCATGATGATCGCAGATTCCACCGTGGATGTCGCCCAGCAGGAGTTTTCCCTGTTCGCCAGGGATACAGAGTTGCAGAATCCCGATGTGACTCCATTTGTAGAGTTCGCCTTCTACAAGAACGAAGGACTTGGCACGTCGTGTGAGCCGTCGGGCTTCCGTTTTGTCCGCTGGTAGTATGTCGTGGAGGAGGTAGTCGAGGTAAAGCGTTCTCCAGTCATCGGGAGGGTCAGACTATGCCGCTGGGTCCTCTTCAAGCGCCATGACCTCGGGGTCGGGCGGAGCAGTTGGCGGATCGGCCTCTGGGGTCAGACTAGATGGGCCATCGCCGGCTTGTTCTGACCCCATGTAGCATACCGAGGGTTTGCGTTGATCGCTGGTGAAGACGCCTGCCGGGACTGGCTCTCGGCCAGATGGTGTTTTCGCAAGCGTGTCGGCTGCTTCGTTGAGGCACCTTGGGATGTGATTGAGTTCGAGGCCGTCGAATCTGTCCTCCAGCCATCGGACTTCTTGGCAGTATGCCTCCATCTTGGCGTCGTGGCAGCTTGACTCCTTCATGACCTGGTTGACGACTAGCTGGGAGTCGCCTCTGACATCGAGACGTCGGATGCCCAGCTCGATAGCGATTCGTAGGCCGTTGATGAGCGCTTCGTACTCTGCGATATTGTTTGATGAGGGAAAATGGAGCCAAACCATGTACCTCATGCAGACCCCGAGGGGAGATATGAAGACTAGTCCCACGCCGGCGCCCTTCTTCATCAGCGATCCATCAAAGTACATCGTCCAGTACTCTTGATTGACGATTGTTGGTGGCATCTGGACCTCGGTCCACTCTGTGATGAAGTCAGCCAGCACCTGGGATTTGATCATTGTTCGGGGGGCATAAGTAATGCCCTAATCCATTAGCTCGAGCGCCCACTTTGCGGTTCTTCCTATAGCATCCTGGCTGCGGACAATCTCGCCGAGGAGGAAAGACGTCACGACTATCATAGGGTGTGACTCGAAGTAATGGTGTAGCTTTCTCTTAGTGACGAGGACAGCGTAGAGGAGTTTCTGGATCTGGGGGTAACAGGTTTTGGAGTTGGATAGCACCTCGCTGATGAAGTACACATGCCGCTGTACCCTGAAGGCGTGCCCCTCTTCCTCTCGCTCTACTACTAAGGCAGAGCTGACCACTTGCGTGGTGGCCGATATATACAGCAGGAGGGATTCTCTGTTGCTCGGAGGGACTAGGACCGGCGGTTTAGTTAGGAATTGTTTAACCATGTCAAGCGCCTCCTGAGCCTCGGCTATCCACTCAAAGTGGTCGGATTTCTTAAGGAGTCGATAAAGGGGAAGTCCTCATTCGCCGAGGTGCGAAATGAATCGGCTGAGGGCGGCAAGGCATCCTGTGATTCGCTGAACCCCCTTTATGTTTTGGATTGAGCCCATTTTTGTGATGGCTGAGATTTTCTCCGGGTTGGCCTCGATGCCACGTTCGGAGACAATAAAGCCGAGCAGCATGGCCTTCGGGACCCCAAAAACGCACTTTTCGGGATTGAGTTTGATGCCATTTGCCCGGAGTTTCACAAAGGTTTGCTCAAGGTCGGCAACAAGGTGTTCGGCCCGCTTGGATTTAACCACGATGTCGTCGACGTAGGCCTCAATGGTCCGCCCGATGAGGTCCCCGAAGCAGTTGAGCATACAGCGCTGGTAAGTTGCCCCAGCGTTCTTCAGACTGAACGACATTGAAACGTAGCAGAACGATCCGAAGGGGGTGATAAAAGACGTCGCGAGCTGGTCGGGCTCTTTCATCGCGATCTGGTGGTAGACGGAGTATGCGTCAAGGAAGTAGAGGGTTTCGCACCCTGAGGTGGAATCAACTATTTGGTCAATGCGTGGTAAAGGAAATGGGTCCTTTGGGCATGCCTTGTTGAGGCCCGTGTAGTCGACACACATCCTCCATTTTCCATTCTTTCGTACAAGAATGGGATTTGCTAGCCACTCTGGGTGGGATACTTCCCTGATGAACCCAGCGGCCAACAGTTTTGCTATCTCTTCGCCGATGGCCCTGCGTTTTTCTTCGTCGAAGCGGCGCAGGCGCTATTTTACCGGCTTGGAGTCTGGGTGGATTTTTAAAGCATGCTCGGTGACCTCCCTCAGGATGCCTAGCATATCCGAGGGTTTCCACGCAAAGATGTCTTTGTTATCGCGGCAAAAGTCGATGAGCGCGCTTTTCTATTTGGAAGAGAGCGAAGTACCAATATGTACCCTTTTAGCCTCGGAGCCGCTGGGGTCCATGTGGACCTCCCTGGAGCCCTCTGCTGGTTTGAACGACCCGGTTGTTGTTTTGGCGTCGGGCGTTTTTTCAGCAACCTCCTCCCTGAGGGTGGCGAGTTCTTTGGTGGCGACGACTACGGAGGCGTGATCGCAGCATTCAACTTCGCACTCGTAAGTGCGCTGGAAGGAGGTGTCGATGGTGATGACCCCATGGGGGCCCGGCATCTTCAGCTTAAGGTACGTATAGTTGGGGACGGCCATGAACTTCGCGTAACATGGTCGTCCCAGGATGGCATGAAAAGTTGGAGGGAACCCCACTACGTCGAAGGTGAGGGTCTCAACCCTGTAATTGGACCGATCCCTGAAAGTGACGGGCAGATCGATCTGCCCCAGTGGCATGGCTTGCCTACCAGGTACAACGCCATGGAAAGGTGCTCAGATGAGACGGAGGTTCGTTCGATCGACGCCCATCTCATCGAGCGTTTTGGCGTACATGATGTTGAGGCCGCTGCCTCCGTCCAACAGTACCTTTGTGAGTCGTTTTGGGCTGACGATCAGGTCGACAACAAGCGGGTACCTTCCTGGGTGTGGGACGGCGCCCGGGTGGTCGGCTCGGTCGAAGGTTATGGCAGATTCTGACCATCGGAGGAAGGCAGGCATGGCCGGTTCGGCTGTATAGACCTCGCGGCGTGCGACCTTTTGGCGGCATTTGGAGTCGTAGGTCGCTGATCCTCCGAAGATCATGAGGGCACCGTTTGGAGTCAGGAAGGTGTCGTCCTTCTCCTCGACGTCATCTGTCCTGGGGGCAGGTTCCTTCCCCTGCTCTCTTTTGTTGAGGCCCCTGGTCAAGTATTTTCGCATGAGGCCACATTCCTTGTATAGATGTTTGGCCGGGAAAGCGTGGTTTGGGTATGGCCCCTCGAGCATTTTTTCAAAGTGGTTCAGAGTGCCTTCCGTGGGCTTCCGTCCACCTTTACGGTCGGCGACGGCCACGAGTGAGTTGTCGCGCCGTTGCTTCTTGATCTTTCTCTTGGCGGGACGGTCGGAGGTGCCTTCGTCGGCGGCCTCGTCCCGCCTTGCCTTGCCGTCAGTGCGGTCGAAGACGGCTTCAACCGCCTCCTCTCCTGAGGCGTGGCTGGTGGCGATGTCCAGGAGTTCCTTGGTGGTCCGCGGGCCCCTGCGTCCCAGCTTGTGGACGAGGGATTCACAGGTTGTCCTGGATAGGAATGCTCCTATCACGTCGGCTTTGGCAACGTTAGGGAGCTCATTGCACTGCTGGGAGAAGCGTCAAATGTACCCACGGAGGGTTTCATCGGCCTTCTGGCTGCAGTTTTTGAGGTCCCATGGGTTTCCAGGGCGTTTATACGTGCCCTAAAAGTTACCCACTAAGATCTCCATGAGATCCGCCCAACTCTGAATGGCGTTGGACGGTAGGTGCTCCAACCACGCTCGTGCCGAATTGGCCAAGAATAGCGGGGGATTGTGAATAATGAAATTGTCATCACTCGCACCACCGGCTTGGCAGGCAAGCCGATAGTCTTTGAGCCAAAGCCCGGGGTTCGATTCTCCATAATATTTTAGGATATTGGTGGGCGGTCGGTACCTCGGGGGGAACACAGCATTGAGGATGTGTCAGCCGAAGGCCCGAGGGCCTGGCAGGCTGGGACTCAGGCTCCGGTCCTCGCCGCTGTCGTAGCGTCCGCTGCGTCGTGGATGATAGCCATGATGGGCTTCTTCTCTTTCATCGCCATGAGTGTGCCTACGGGTGTCGATGGTGCTGCGCATGTCACGGCTGTGGCCGAGACATTGATGTACCGGGATAGCGGAGCGCTGCCTGTTGCCTGGTGGCGTCTGGTGAATTGACGCGTCCTTGGCGGGACGTACCGAGGGCATGCGCTGGCTGGTGTCAGGTTCACGTCGTCGAGACAACAAGCTTTCCGCCTGCTGCGCCGCCGCACGCTCGAGCAACGTGCGAATTTCTCGACGGGCGCGGCGATCCTCAGACGTCGTGGCCTCCGGAAGGCCGTGCAGCAAGGCTGTTGCTGCGGTGATGTTCTGGCTTGCCCGAGCGAAGCGAGGGAGAGTCCCATCATCAGTGAGGATCCTCCGATGGACATCATGGGCCGAGGTGCGTGCGTGCCCACCGTCTCCGCGATGCTTGATCTCCTCGATGTTTTGGTATTCCCGGACGAGTTGTTGCCCGGTGTCATCGATCTCTAGCTTTCGTGCTTTTAGCTGCTCCATCCTTACGTGAGATGGGGCCGCCGTCTCCACCTTGATCCTGGTGTTGGGGTTGGCTGTTGGGGTTGTTTCTTCTCCGGAGACGCTTTGGACGTGTCCCTCGGGGGTTTGCGTCATGAAGCATTCCCGGGAAGGGTGATGGCTCCTCTTGCTAGAGTCGAAGCTGGAGGACGACTCTGGTTCCTTCGCGAGGAGCCCATAGAGTGTCTCCGGTCGTGTTCGACTACCCCCACGAACTCGTTGTCCGTAGGCGGCTGAACCATGCGTAGTGACAGAAGGTGGCCGGCGGTCGCCGTGGCGTTGCGGAGACCGAATGGAAGCGCTGTCGGAGCGCTTCGTACGGGGCCTTCCGGAAATAGGGTGATGCTGCGCGGGGGCTCCCTGGATAACTAGGGTCCAAGGGAGTCGCCCCGCGGGCCCTCAAGCCTCAGATGGCTGAGGTTGATGGAAGGGAGAGGCTGTGCGGCCGTGTGGGTCAACACCAGTTCTCCTCCTAGTGTGACGATGAAATCTAGGTCGCCGAAGTGCACATGTGCGCCCGGGGCCCAACTGATTGTGTGGGTGGCCATCCGAGGCCTGGTTTGGAACGTGCAAGCCCCCTAACTGGTGCGCCAACTGTCGGTGTTTCGTATAAGCACCGGCAAGTAAATTTATAGTAATGCACGTTAGGCTCGGATGGTGCGCTAAAGGACACAAGATTTATACTGGTTCGGGCTGAATATCCCTACGTCCAGTTTGTTGCTGCTCGTGTTATTAGCACCGTGAACGGTTCGTAGTAGGGGATACAAACGATCGAGAGAGCGACAGGTCCCAAGTCTCTGATGGAAGGGTCGAAAGGAAGCCGAGAGCTTGGTAGTAGCTTGACTATGTGTGTGTGTTGCGTTGTTTTCAGTCCCTCCCCTAATGGGGAGCCTTGCCCTCCCTTTTATAGACCAAGGGGGGAGCAGGGGTTACAGATGGGAGAAAGAGGAAAACACCAAGGGTATAGAAGGTCCTTCGAAGGATTCGGGTCCTCCTTTTTCCCCGCGCCTGCCTTGTATAACATGGCAGACAGTGTCAGAAGTGTTGTGCTCGCTCATCGTCGTAGGCCATGCCCTGGCCTCTTGTAGCAAGTGGGTGCGTCCCATCCCGCCCCTACGGGCGGCGTGTCGGACAGGGTTGCTGAACCCCGAACCCGTAGGGAGCGGATGTCGCGGTGACTGCTTGTTCTGCCATTATAGAGGACGGGAGTCTCTCCTTGGAGCGTAGTGGTTGTCATATGTCCGTGTCGGGTTCTTCGCCTGGTGGGTTGAAGGCGGCGCCTACAACACTGTAGGGTGAAGAGTACGCGCCTGCAACACTATTCAGGCTCTGTTACGCCTGGAAGGGTCTAAGCACCCGTCCTATCATGTCCTGATGGTACTTTCCTGCAGGGGCGCAGGACATGGTCTTTTAGTGCCATGGTTGACCCGAACGTCTTATCTTACCCTGTGCCTATCATCATGAGGGAGCGGGGTGGGGTTTGTCAGGCGAGGCAGAGCCAATCCTTGGACATCGGGCGGGACGAGGTCCATCAGGTGAGACGGAACCTAGCCTTTGGGGGTCGGGCAAGACGGAGCTCAGCCTTCGGGGGTCAGGCGAGACGGAGCCTAGCCCTCGGGGGTCGGGCGAAGTGGAGTCTAGCCTTCAGCCCTCGGGCGAGGCAGAGCCGTCCCCCAGCCATCGGGGGAGGCAGAGCCGGCCGACGGGCCTCGGGCGAGGTGGAGTCTAGCCCTCGGGGGTCGAGCTTCGAACTATTTTGGAGTAAACACAGGCCCCCCTAGTTCGGAGTATGAATCTTCATGCTTCGAACTATTTTGATCCAATAGTCTCCTTTCCCGATTCAGCGACATCTGATTGCAATACTTAGCTTTGATGACTTACTTGGGTTGACTGTTCATCTACTTTAGCCGATTAAGAGCTATCCCCCTGAGTTTGTAACTATAATCGGCTATCAAATCATTGGTAAGGAGCTGAAGAATTCACTGGTAGAAATATTACCTTATTCCAAGCCTCACCTATACGTGTGAATTTTGAAATGTCTATTACGCCATCTCAGGTGGTTGAAGAATGGAACGGATTAGAATCCAGTCATCCTCACTTCTCCTGCTCATAAAACTTGGTTTTTTTGAAAGATTTTTAAATTAAAATATAGCTTTGCTCCCCAAAATGATTCTCTCAGATCGCTCAATGTGCATAGTTCCTCACCAAGACATTGTTTCGCCTCTATTTACCCTACTTCTAAAAAGCTTATGTGGAGTTCGGGTAGGAACAAAGTATGTAGCATACTTACTTTGCGTATCATAAAGTCAAACCCTGGATCCAAGGAGAGAAGTGTCGTACTCTTAGATCAAGATGTGCATGTGTGTGGAATATTTAGTGGCTAACCTAATTCTACTATGCTCTTTAAAATATATTTCTCTCTTATAGAATATTTTTGCGAGAGCATGGGTTATCATTATTCTCATTTCTTTTTCCTTTTTTCTTTTACTTTCGGACCTCTTTTGTGTCCATCTTTTTATATTTTTACATAACCCATGTCTCTTTTTACAACAAACTTTTGAGAGAAATATTATCAAGAACTTGGAGCATTTATTCTGATAAAACCTAGCAAACATATTTTTTGTCTTCTCCTAGATAGGAGCATAACACTTTGAGGTGGATGAAAAGCATGTTTTTGCGTACTTTCAGTGTAGAAGCAGAACACATATGTAGTGTGTACGTGATCTTGATCTTAGGAGCATGATAAATCTCTCAACAAGGGTCAACGGGTCTTGACAAAACTCAACACAAAACAAGCAGCTTATGTGGAAGGTTTTTAATAATAACATATGGCCTTGGTAGGAAATTCAACATCATCGAGGAGACAAGCTATTGATTTTGAATGTTTTATAATAAAATTTCCCAAGTGTTTTGCAAAAGAAGCAAGGTTCCTTTTATCATAGCATATCTCATTCATCAACTACTTAGATAACATACTTTTTTCTATGACAGTTTATTCACAAGTAGTAGGAAAAGCGAGGAATAAAGAATATATAAACCAGCCATAGAAAGATATGTACCTCATATCTGCATGTGTGTACCCCTGTTCTGAGGCGATGAGTGCCTCTGCTGCAACTCTCTCCCAATATGCATATATCAGCTGAACTCCATCGGCTTTATGGTCTTTGCTTCCCAATCAAACATATGATACGGCATGATGGCACACACTTCCAAGACCTGATTCATTCCTTCTGTGCCTATATACGTCGTGTATATATATATGTATGGAAATCTGACTTGCATGCGTCACATAAATGGCTCTTCCGGCTTGATGTGTTGATCTTCCCGTTCTGAGCCGATAACCAACTTCGATATATTATTTGGTCCAGATCGCATCGACGACTCTTGTACCTCCACGGCACAGTTCACTCCGATTTATCAGCCATCAGCGGGCCGACATGATCATCGGCTATTCATTTGCCAATCGATCTTCATCACGCAAAAAATAATGTTGTTGCCATCTCTTTGCCTCTACGGGAGCTTGGGAAGCAACTATTGACCCACCAGAACTTTTAATGCACCGGTTAGGCTTTATACAGAATATACTAATATCTTTTTGCCGGCCAATAGCGGATAAAGCTGGAGTAATCCTAATCCAGCCAGTCGGCTTTCGCAAGTCCAATAGGTACTGTTACGCTGTTTAGGTGGATGCAAGACAGCCGATGCTTCTTTTAGACAGCCGATGGGTACTCCTTTCTTTGATCGGCTGCTGCCCATTGCATTTCTTTATTAATCATGTGAGGCTTAAAACTGATGCATGGTGGCTGGCTTCTTCATTGCTTCTTTACGTCACGTACTCATGAATATACAGCCAGCCATCTTGTTTTTCCTTGTATAGACATCTGCAGCGGCAATTCCTTTGCTCTCTGGTTTGTTTCTTTCAATACTGGCTTTCAATACTTGGAGCCGATTTTCCGGGGGCTGATAATAACTTTCGGCCGATAGTCCCCTTTCATCAATTGTGTTTAAATAATAATCATTAGCCGATTCATCCGCTGTATGCTGATGGTAACATCTTTGGCTTCTTATGACCTTCAACCAATCGGCTACTCATCTTTCCTCGACTTGCGTGCTAGAGGTGGTGTCATGAATTGAGTGTGGGCCATACGACAGCTCTATCGGCTTTATCGACTTCGTCTGTCTTCTTCCAATTGGACTTGTCATCTTCTATCTTTATTCTGATTAGTCCGTTCCCAGTGATGGCATCAGCCATGCGTGTGCTGCCCTCCAATCCGTTCTTCCCAAAGCTATGCATAATCCATGTGTGGCAATTACTTCTCATGCATGCACGTGTATTTGGATTTGCTGGCCTTGCATCGACTACATTGAACCATCTGCCGACCATTGGTTGCATTGTAACAGGACCATCGGCTAATCATCGGTTCCTTATATTCACCAGCCGACGCCTTCACTGTAGTGATCCTGGGAAACTTCGTTCGTGGAAGTTTTCAACGAGCTAACTAGGTAACTTGCGCTGAACTCATAGCAATGCATGCACGTGCTTCTCATCTTGATGAATTTGTTTACTCGTGCTCGTACGTGAAATTTTTGTATTTTGGTCCCTTTTGAAAATATTTTTTACAAGAAGACATACGCCAAAACGTTTTCTAAAAATAGACCATTTTTAGGCGTCTTAGAACATGACGCCGAGGTATGAGGGTCGGCGTCGACTGACACGACGCCGAGGTATTGCCACGTCGGGGTCCGAGACGTCGGCGTCCTGTCAGCACACGCCACGGGCCCAACCTCGGCGTGGCTGGACTGAGCGCCGAGCTATGGGCACCATCTGACGCGCGGCCCAGGCGGCCCAACAACGCATCGTGGCCCAGTAGCTCGGCGCGGGGTCACTTAACGCCGAGTCACCAGACCTCGGCGCGGCCCGACTCAACACCGAGGTCTGGTCCCTTGAGGCCGCGCCGAGGCCCCCTTCTTCTTCCTCCCTCCATTCTGATGAACTTTTTTTACTATGTTGTAATGCACTCTGCTTTTATTTCAGATGAACTTATTCCCTGGACTTTTTTTATTATGTTGTAATGCACTATGCTTTTATTTCAGATGGTCTTATGCCCTATACTTCGTTAACTATCATAGGACTGTAGTGCTACTGTTTGTATCACTGAAAAGGCTACTTGTGCTGTTGCAGTCACTGAAAGGGCTACAAGTAGTGTTGTAGTCAATGAAAAGTCTATTTGAAAACTCATTTGAAAAGCCTAGATTAGATTTCATCGTTGTATCCTGTGATACGCAATGAATTTATATCGAGTGATGTCTTTGCATTTAGATGATGTGACAAAACACAGTGTGTAGCCTTTTCGGATGAAATGACCGGTCATGGTTGTAGGCTTTTCGGATGAAGCATCTAGCTTTTCTTGATTCAATAAATGAGTATGCACACAAGTTTTTTGTCAAGTAGCATTCATGGTGAACCTGCCTTCATCTCTATATATAGTGCTCTATGTCTTGCTCCACATCCACACAACTTGTTTTCTGGTTTAGTTTTAGCAAATGTCGAGCGGAGGTTCCTCGAGTGGAAAGGGTTTCGGTGGAGGGAGAGGAAAGGGGGTGAGGAAGGGACCTCCAATTGTGTGGGAGGGTTCTCTAGGTCCTGATTCTTTTGAAGAACCAATAGAGGAATTTCCTTTGGAGAGGAAGAGTGACTTCACCCATGAGAGACCTCTTAGATCATACGACAAGCGCATTGAAGATTGGCCAAAATGCCGCCACGGTTTGGATTGTGTTGTGCAGATGTACAACGACTGTGACGGTGGAGGCCGTCGTTTCTTCAGATGCCCGCAAGGATTTGTATTTCCTTTGAACTTTCTTCTTTTTTAGATTTGCATTTGGTTTGTAGTAGTACTTATTGGTAGATGGGTTTTCATGATTCAAGCTGTCCAGATAACTGTGGCTTCACTAGATGGGTCGACCATCCTCCTATCTATCCCCATCAACAGTACATCACATATCTACAGGGACGCATCTTTGACCTAGAGTATGGCCCTGGAAGTGGTAACAGGGACAAGTCGGACGACGACAACAGCAATGATGCAGAGGAGGCACTATGCAATAATCCGTACTGCCAGTGCCCATACCATAAGAAGCACGGGCCTCCTTCTCCACCGCCACCACCACCGCCTCTCCGTCATTTGGGGGATACTGTGGGGAAGGCGCAACTCAGTTCAATATGTGGGACCGTTATTAGGATCAACCTTTGTTTGTTAGTCAATTCGAATGTGGAATGCTTGTATGAGTTGTTCTTCTCAAACCCCTAAGGCATGCTAGGTCTAGTTTGCAACATGCCATTGTTAGTTTTCATGTGAGTGTGTAATCGTAGTACCTTTGTAACGTCTGTATCACTTGTTTCTTTCAATCCCTAAGGCATGGTAGGTTTAGTTTGTGACATGCCATTGTTAGTTTTCATGTGAGTGTAATCGTAGTGCATTCGCTATTTCATAAATTGTAGTTTACCTATCTCTAAGTTTCATGTACTATGGTTGATTCCGAAACTCAAAAAAAGATTTGACTCTCTCTAAGAATAGGGGATTGAAATCGAACATTACAAATGAGAATAAAAGAAATAATAAAAGAGTACCGAAAAAGAATAATCAAAAAAGAAAAGGAAAAAGAAGTAGAACAAAAAAAAGAAAAAAGAGAATGGCGTCGAGTCAGCCCACGCCGAGGTAAAGAAAATGGCGTTGAGTCGGCCCACGCCGACCCTAGGGTTTGGCTCGACCGGCCCGCCAGGTTTGGGCTTCAGCTCGGCGCTGAGTCGGTCCACGCCGAGTTTGAACACAGAGGCGTTGAGTCGGGCCACGCCGACGTTTGGGCCGCGGACGTCGCCGATTCAGCCCACGGCCCTATCTCGGCGTTAAATGAATAAACGCCGTTTCTAAAGGGTCGGCGTCAATTTACTATGCGCCGAGCTTGGGCACCTCGTCGCTTCGAACCAGCTGATTCCAGTATGCGCCAGGGGTCGGCGTTAATTGACTAAACGTCGAAGTGCCTACCATCGGCGTGTCTTGATTTGACGCCGAGATTTGAGTACACAAAAAAAAAGAAATGAACATTTCAGTTCACAAGTGCACAGGTTGACAGAATTTCGCAGAATACAAAATTTCATAGAATACACATTCAACGCTGGAAACATAGTGATATGCTTCATCAAACATAGTCCATGTCGTTACCACACCGACATACGCATTCAACATCAAAACATAGTGATATCAAACATAGTCCAAACATAGTGCATACCATAAGATACATAGAACATTACATAAGGTCACACAAAAGAAGCATATGACAAGGTCTATAGCTTTTAGTTCGTTCCTTCTCCAATGCTCCTTTTCACCTTGATCTCTCTTTTTCCTATAATAGTAAATTTTAACAACTTTCAGCGGCTATTGAGCTAAGTTAGGAACAAAAAATGAGATGTAACTTAACAAGCATATCAAAAGATGTTCGTTTAGATATTGAGCTAATTGGTGTATGCTAAAATTTGAGCCAAGTACCTTAATGTGGACGGTGAGCGTAACGCTTTCCCCTCCCAAACGGATAGGTACCTGGAGTGTACCTGTCCACTGGTCTGAGCATCCTCTGTGGGCGTCTAGAACCGGAGGGGCCTTGAGTTCCTTGGGGTGCATCTTCAAGCTGGGACATGCCAATCTCATCATACTCATGCTCATAGTACTCTCCCTGTCCTTCATCATCTTCATCATCATAAGGACCATGTCCTTGACCACCCTCTGCACTAGTTGTTGCACCATGTGAAGAAGAAGTCCCGCCAACATGTGCACCATGTGAAGATGAAGTCCCTCCAACATGTGTAGTAGAAGGTCCAGCACCAAGCTGTTGTGGGACTGCCACATCCGGGGCACGTCTACATCCAAGGCGTGCAGCTACCTTTCGAAGGCGATGCATGGCACGCTGCATTTTGAAAGCACTATTAGTAAGTGGGGTTGGTCGTAAAACTATATAAAGATGTAACATCACTTGAATGACAGGAGGCTACCTGAATGTGCTGTCGTAACATGAAGGCCTCATCAGGATCGCCCACAGGAATCATCAATGCCCTTCCTTGCTCAGCCACTGTCCTCATTATCTCCGTGGTCTATGCAAAAAAAACAAGAATTTAAGTCTCTATCACAGTTAAGACCTTAGAGATGGAAATAGTTGTGTCACTTACAGCTCTGGCTAACGCAGGGGCGATCTCAACTTGCATGCCTTCTTGGGTAGCTTGGTCATATGGGTTGTTGCCCTCATCCTCGCTCGCAATGTCAGCAATGTCTTGCTCCATCCAAGCGGGCCTCAATTGAAGCCTTGTTCGTTGACCAAGCCAAACAATGTAATCATCGAATGCCTTGTCACGATGGACGGCGTGGATGCCCATGTTGTTCTGCTCCATCAACATCCACTCATTAATGTAGCGCTGGTGCTCCAGCTGCCAGTTGGTGATCTTCTTATTTTTTTGTCTGCTGAACCTACAAATTTTACACCATAGCGGCAATATGAAGGCCTACTCAATGATTCATTCATGTGAAACGAACAAAATATTGCATGTTACGTACTTGTGGAGCTGCCAACCGGTGGAGAAATCCTCGGGCAGAGAAGGCTGCAGTCTACCAAACTGCCGTGCTACACGGTGAGAGAGATGGTACTCCACTACATAGAAACAAATAAGGGGGGTCCTCATCGTCCAGAAGTCCTCGTCTGCCATGCACAAGGAGCTCAAGTTGAGATTCGTGACTTGCCTCCGCCGATATGGGCGCCATTGAACCTGTACACAACGTCGTCATCAACTAGTCGACGCTCAATTTGTGCACATATCATCGATTAGGCCAAAAGGGTGGGAAACTTACATGCTATGGCAAAAGGGTGTCCAGCTCGTTGGTGAAGCTGATGTACGCGTGGCGTGACACGTGGTAAGTTCCGTGGGCTTGCTCGTAGAGGTGTGCCACGGTAGGGGCGACAACTGCGTCTCCTTGAGGAAACCAAGGTTGTGGGGGATCAAGCTGATGCAGGTGGTTCTCTTCTGCCTCAGCAGTGGCACAAACATGTGGTTGCTTCACTGAGGTAATCTTCCATTTGCCTGCCTTCGTCTTCCTAGCACATACTCTCCAACCACACTGTTGTTCTTCACAAGCAACAGTGTACCTCTTCTCCTTGAATGAATTGATGACCCTAAAAGGTCAGTTATGTACAATGGAGTACTCTTGCAACCATGATTTCAACTCATCCATGGTAGCAAATAATATGCCCTTCCGTATGATGAGCCAACCGCTAACATCAGGCACTGTTGTATCACTTGGCCCACCATCAGCTACTGCCCTGCGACCATGGCTAAGGTCCTCGAAATCACCAACTAGTGGATCTCTCCAAGGCAAGACCCTAGACAATATCTCTATTTCCCTAAAATTGAGACGACCAACAGGCCGATCGTCATCAGAGTCTTCGCCTATCTCCCCTACGAAGGATTCATCATCTCCAGCTATCTCCATGTCAAAACGGTTCGTAGCCCTAGCATCACCAAAGTCTTCTTCACCACTAAGATCATCTTCGTCGCTAAGCTCATCCTCAATAGAAAAGTCTCTGCTAGCATCGTCCAAACCTTCTTCTGTATCACCAATTACATAATCATCATCCTCTTCATAACTATCATGATTGCCCTCACCATCGGCAACCGGATTCTCCTCCTCATCTCCACCGTAGCCTAGTTGTGTGACAAGTATTTCTTCTTCAGACAAAGGACCATAACCTATGTGAGCGGGGAAGATGGGCATGCTTCGAAGCTATCATTTCCTAAGCCAGACTCCTTACTTACTACTAAATTCAAAGATCGCACTTCTAAGGCCAATACAACTGCCTTGTAATCATTCCATTCAGACTTGCTAGTAATTTTGAGCAACCGCTTGATCCGAGGATCCTTCGACGACCCAACATCTATGACACCTTCAAACTGAACATGCACTTCTCCTTCATTCCAGCCTAACTTAACCTTCACTAGCTCCACTAACTGGGTCAAAGATGGTGTTTCAGAAAAAAAATCAACAACTCCTCACACATGTCCAGAAATTCTAAACTATCATCTCTTGTCCTAACAATACGGCCTCCATGATGCAACCTCACTAATTTATCCATCTACAGCCATCACACAACAAGTAGTGTCACATATCAATATATCATGCGAGTTTCAATGCAATAAGTAGAAACTAAAATATATCATTTCATCTTTTTCAACCCCAACAACATAATCATTTCTAGTCATAAAAAATTGAAATGTAATGACCAACAAATAAATAAAATGCATACTAACCCTAATGACCAACAAATAACTAACCCTAATGACACCTACAATAAACAAAGAACCCTAATGACCAAAATAACTAGAAACCAAACTAACCTAACATGTTCACCACATAAAACAGTTAAACAACAATACACTCGATCATCCTAAGCCATACATTTTGCAATGCAAACACAAATATACCAAAACACCATACACCCATGATTCCACATGATTAGGGATAATGCAAGCACATCTACGCGGATAGATTGGATGAGGGGAGGGACCATTACCTCGAGGAAGCTTCGGGAGCCGAGATCGTGGCATCTAGGGTCGATTTTGGAGGCTAGGGTTTGGTGGCGGCGTGGGGGAGAAGAGACAGAGAGGAGAGCTGGCGGTTTGAGAATGGAGGGAGGAAGAAGAAGGGGGCCTCGTCGCGGCCTCAAGGGACCAGACCTCGGCGTTGAGTCGGGCCGCGCCGAGGTCTGGTATGTCGGCGTTAAGTGACCCCGCGCCAAGCTACTGGGCCACGATGCGTTGTTGGGCTGCCTGGACCGCGCACCGGATGGTGCCCATAGCTCGGCGCTCAGTCCAACCGCGCCGAGGTTGGGCCCGTGGTGTGTGCTGACAGGACGCCGACGTCTCGGACCCCACGCGCCACCGTGTAGCCGTCGACCGGGGTCGTCCGTGACGTGGCAATACCTCGGCGTCGTGTCAGTCGACGCCGACCCTCATACCTCGGCGTCATGTTCTAAGACGCCTAAAAATGATCTATTTTTAAAAAACGTTTTGGCGTAGGTCTTCTTATAAAAAATGTTTTCAAAAGGGACCAAAATACAAAAATTTCACTGCTCGTACTGGGATATTGCAAACCAACCAGGTATCCTCACCGTCTTGATGACGATTTCATCACCCGACTTCCGGCAGTTTCACGGTGTCGCCATCACACGTCTTGGTTATCCTAGCACGCCGCTCTCCGTTCCAGCAACCTCGCATCATTAAGGCATCATGGCAACACCTCTGGCATCCTGACGCCATTGGTGGCGACATTGATCGTACCCGGCATCATGTTGGAGAACGTAGTTTTCTTGCTTGTATGTCAAACTCTTCTGGCCGTTGGTGTGTATTAATTGCACGATGGAATGTCACCATTACGGCTGCGTCGTGTTGTCTCCAGCCGGTCAGCATTGTATCATCATCATTCTCCGTGGCGCTCTCGTCAGCCCGCTGTGTAGATCTTGTCGGCGCAATCTCTAGAGTGTCCAATGATTTCGTGGCGTCATGATCCGGCTCCTCCGCAAGCTGCACCCCTGAAGACGAAGATCATGGCTTCCTTTTCGCTTGCTTGTTTCGCTCGCTGGCTCTTGACTGGACTCCGATCCGTTGTGGTTGCTAACTCTGGGTAGCAACGATGAGCGGCAAGTCACCGACGATGGTTGTGAGGAGCATGGCCAGTTTGGTTATGTTGCACGCTGACTTCTCGACAAAATGTGTTGGTCTTGACTCAAGGGTGTCTGGACAGATGAATCCGTGAAGCTCTAGCTCTTCTGCCTAGTTCCTTAACCGATGAGATATGCCTATTATCGCCTTTTTTAATGTACATATATAGCCGATCCTTTTTTCTTGAACAGCTGATTCCGCTCTCCAAGAGCCGAATTCTTCTTCTCTTTCTTATTTGTTGCCTTCCCTGCTGGCATCTGCCCTCTGCCGGATGTAGAAGCACAGAATTGAGCCGATGGAGATGAAGGCAAAGCCGGTGGAGGTGAAGAGCAGCCGATAGCAACAGGCTGATACGTACATACTCTCCATGGGCTCCCGCTGAAGCATTGACTGCATGCATTCTATTGTTTCCTTTTATTTTACTTTCCCTCACGTAGATTGCTAGGAGTACTGCTTCTTGACTCTTAAAATAATCTGAGCTTCCATCCTTTCTTCAGCTTTTATAGATTGATTTGGCTCATGCAAATAACCAAATTAACTATAAACATTGTCGCCTTAGTCTCCTTCAGCCGATAGTCTAGTCACCACATAAAGGTTCCATCGGCTTAACGTCTTGATTTTTTCCATTCTAAGCCGATTGACAAGAATAAATGCCTATCGGCAGTCCAAAAACCAGCTGGGGACTTATTGGCTAATCCAATTTCATGTGGGGAGCAACATCATTACCAAGCATGCAGTCATGCAAATGTACAGTGCCTGAAATCCCAGAAGATTTTGTATGCGTCGATAGCTATATATTCTAACATTTGCAACCAATCACCAAACCTCTGTGAATATTATAAATTCGATCAAATATATGCATTCGGCAGACCCCATTGGCTTGATACCTTGGTTCTCGGCCACCATATTAAAATATACTCCGAGTGCTTTTCAAAACTAGTAGCTGACGCCTTGGTTCATGTTATAGCCGATGCAATATAATTGTACTCAATTTTGAAGCGGACAAGTTAGCCTATCATTGTCACCCATGAATTCAACCCATCGGCTAACTGTCATACCAATGTTACAAAAATATACTCCAATAACTTCCATCCCATGGTCTACTTTCAAATGCTATGTGCCGATGATAATATTTGTTCCTTCGGCTTCTTGAAGCTTTTAGCACTGGAGGTGGTCCTGGGCTATTCCTACCCGCCGTTGGCAGAGATTTGTGCGGCAACGTACGATGCATGTTTGCCACCAATACCCGAGGCAGCACTAGGTCCATCTGTATCTGAGTTTAATCTCGCACCATAAAGAGACAAGGGAGTGTTGAACAGGTGCTGGTGCCACTCAGCTCAGCAGTTGCCAAAAACGATCGAAGCCATGCTCCTGCTATTAGAATGTCGCTTGTGTGGCTATATAATCATCCCGTTAATCAAACGCCTAGGGCCAATAGAAGTAGGGAATCTTCTGATGATGCCCTTTGATGACGAACCATGTCCAACCTCAACATTGCATGCATCTTTTGTAATTATCTTGCTTTCTTTTCCTTCGCTCATGCATTCACCATATTAACTATCCTCCTTCCAAGTCTATCCTTTTTGAGCCAATAATCTTAATGGATTGAATTCAATCGACTTCTTACATCGGCTCCTCAATAGCCAACTCACGGTGGTGAACTGCAACCGATGCGTGGAGACTGAATTACTTCTTTTTCTTGGCCACCTTTGAATCGACTGCCACCCAATATTTTAACTTTTATAGTACAAGAACCACAAACTTGGCCATCGGCTTTTAATAAGAGCCGGATGACCCACCATCAACCATGTTGATCGGAGGAAGATGTCCATTGATATTTTATCAGCTTTTGAATCTGATGGTAATGCTTGTAATATATCAGCTTGGGGAGCAGACATGCCATGCAAAACTACCGATACAATTGGAGCATCGATTGGTTGATGGCTGTCACTAATGGTTGGAGGGACGACATCGGCTGATTCTGTACCGAATTGTATACGTTTCTTGCCTGATGATTAATGTACAGCTGCCAGACTTGATGTTGTATACCAAGCACCAAGCTTCCGAGTCTTATTTTGGTGCTAACACATCGACTCCCAATTTTGGGATATAATATAATATGCTCCAAAATTCTTCCATAGCTAATTCTCCTTCTTGCTGCTCAACCAATATTAAATCTGAAAGCTTCATTTAGTTTAGCCGATGCCTCCCCGTATTGAGCCAAGAATTGACTGATGTTTCAACTTTGGATATATCTGACTTCTAATCAGGCGATTGTGGGTTCGAGTCCCACCGGGCGTGCCAGAAACGTGTGTCGGCATGAAATTTCATCCCGTGCTGAGGGCACACGAGCAAGCCGGAAGGGTCTACTCGATGGAGCCATAGATCCGCCTAGCTTCAGCGCAGGGATGGTCGATCCTGCGCAGTCCTCTCGAGACGTGCCAGTCAATTTGACCCTACAATTGACAAGGAGAGAAAGTTTATCAGTAATTTAGGGCGGAACGTGCCGGTGTTGCTAGACAGTCCCGAATGTGCGGCTCTGAGAGCCGATATGAAAGGAGATCGACTAAATAGTCGATTCCAGCATATTCATAAAATAAATTAATTAAAACTCGTGAGGTTGTGTAACAAGAATCGGTTATCGTTTAGGATGAATATTATTATTTAGATAAATATTGGTCAATGGCAATAAGATATTAACAATAATTAGTCTATACTGAGTCAATGACTGCAAGTCACCGAACCCCTTTTATAAAAGAAACAGTTCATCATCATTCAACCAATTAATAGAGATAAATCTAATGAACATATTAGATCTCATCTATCGCTATGACCAGTAGGGCATGAGATAGAATCATGCAGGCTGTAGAAACAACAATAGACTCGATGACCCTAACTTATTACTAATATCAGCGGGGCATGAGGCAGAATCATGCAGGCCATAATACAATAATAAAATCATGGGGCTAACACATCTTTCAACCTATCTCTACTTCAACGGTCTCGTGACGTGAACTATTCGTGAAAGCACTCGATATCGGCTAAAACAGCCAATTCAGGCATGGCGCATAATTAAGGTCATGCCCTCTCAGGAACAGATCTACCAAATAACGATCTCCACTCCACAGTGCTAACAGTGGGGTGTGAGGCAGAATCACACAGGCCATGATAACAGGCCATGAAACGGTTTTCGCTAGCCAATAGATCTACTCAAGATCAGACATGTCTTAACCGCACGCTATGCACGATCAAGATTGATATAAAACAGCCGATAAAACATAACTCATCGTTTAAAGTGCAGATTAGATCAAATTTAGATTAACAAATGATGGATTAAAAAGGATATAACGCCAATCTAGATCAATCCCAATCGGGCGAAGTGATATTGCTGTAATTAAATAAATAATGAAAGCAATAAGCAATATTAGTAACTTAATGAATCCATCCAAATGAACGCCACCCTTAGATAGAGCCGATAACTTGACCTTAATCTAGTTCGAGCAGTGGAGATCGATCGGATCGATGCAGTCTTACTTGAACTAGACAAGAGTCGATAATTAACTTATACCGGAGTCATAGTGGAGGTCGACCAGATCGATGCAGCCGTACGAACAGAGGTATAAGCCATGACGGTACTTACAGACAAGCAGTGAAGGTCGACCGTGTGGTAAAACCGCCAAATCTAATGTCTCCCAGGAGTGCTCGTCTTCCATTAGACACTAAGCACCCAAAGGAGGACACCAAATTACTCGGTCCCATCGGGCACACCCCAGGGGAGAACCCGAAGATCCATATTTTTGCCATCAGGACCACAAATGAGAGAATAAAGCTTACATCATTCTTAACCATTTCTTACATCACTTTTAATACAACATCAGAGTATAATATTTATTATTATAACATCGGAATGTAATCATATTATCAGAGTTATGAACAATTTAATTTAACAGCGGAATATAAACATATGATCAGAATTACAGCGGAATCAAGTATCTATCCATGACATGATGAAGTAATGATATAGACAAACTATGACATCAGATTATAAAACTGCCTTTTATAAAAACATTTGGTAATAGTTATAAATAAAACTACAATCGCAGCGTAAAGGAAATCCTCTCTGAGCCCACCAGGAGGAATCCACACACAAAGGTCAGGTCTAGCATCCACCTGTCACCTACAACAGTGGGAAATAAAACCCTGAGTACTCAATTGTACTCAGCAAGACTTACCCGACAGGAGGAAAGAAAAGACTCCAAGGATATGCAAGGCTATCTGGCTTGTGGGTTCGTTGCATTTGCAGGAAGCATTACTAAGCGTGCGTCCTTATATTCGATTTTTATTAATAGCCGCATTGGTTCATTAACTAACCATTCTACGTAAGCACATGTGCTACTTTCAAGCAGGTGGTAAGCAATCAGACTTCCTTTTCCATTCCATCTTTCATCTTTTAGTTCTTACTACGGTGCTAGACACGAAACAAGCTATACCGGATTGCCCCGTGATTCGCGAATCAATGCCCCCAGCTGGGTACCCCAAAACCACACGCCCCGCTTGTACCCCGGGCACAAGAAGGACCAACCCATCACCCTCCTGTCCTGGGTGTCCAGGTCCCCATCCAAACTGGGACTCCAAGCCCCCCGCCTCTGAGTCCCGAACTCGGTGCGGTGAAAGGACCTCCTAACCCAAAAACCACCCTGACAGTCGGTCCAGAAAGAGCCGGATCCACGACAAGAGAGCAACAAGTCTTCCAAGAGCCCATACACAAGTATGTGCTCGGGATAATAAATATGTGACTTGCCCACGATGCCTTATGCAACGACCGGTCCTTAATCGACACAGACAGGGAAAGCAGTGTAACCAAGCTATGCCCCACGTCCACGGCGACACAACCTCTTACACCCACCGATACCCAAACCATATCCCTGCCCGGTCACCATTTTTCCTTTCCACCATTTATATTTTTCCAAGTGATGATAATCCAATAATTTATTTCCTATCTCTCGCGAGTAACAACCATCACTCGACTTCTACCGAAGTCCTGTGGCATAGAAATCTACACGATCCTGTCATACTAGTAAGACTCATAGGATAAAGATATATATATGCAAGTGGGTTTCAATCAACTCCTTAAAACTTAATGCACAAATATAATTTAAACTACAGAAAGTAGGGGTTATGCACCGGGGCTTGCCTAGGTAAGATATATTAAAAAGTTAGCATCTGCATCTTCAGATCATCCACCATCAACTGAATAGAAAACCCATTGCATCATCACCTGGAGAGAATACCATTACACCATCTTCGGATTCCCAAACATCCTTCAATTGATCCGTTGATTCATCATCGTACCTATATGATATGCAATGCGATGCAATGCAAAGACATAATTAATCGACTGCAATCGTGACTCGTAAAATATGATTTACGCCACTCAAGCTAACGAGCTAGTTCTAACGCTGGTCTACGCATCCAAGTTGTCTAATAAGACATTATTTCCCAATAATTATTTTAGTTATATAAACCCAAGTTGTTTCTTTATTTCATTCTATCGATTTAATCACTATTCAAAATAGGACATCATTATCTATCTAGCAAACCAATTATTCTGCACTATAAAAATTACAATGAGTACCTAATATTGCTAGGAGCCTACTATAGAAATTACAGATCCAACCCTATTACCAATTTATCCCAATAATTCCTACAAGTTATCTTTTTACCGTATTAAATACCTTAATTTAATTATATAGCTTCCAAGAATATTATCAAACTATGTGAACAAAATATACTAACAGGTAGATTGTGATTTTAGGAGCCTAACAAAATTAGTTTTACCATTTTCGGATTCCAATACCATTTTATATTGATTTTACCATTTTAACTAGACAATGATTTTAGAAAAGCATTTCACAAATGGAAAGGGCCGACGTGACCACTAATCAGCCCCATGACATATGGCGCTGCCCATTGTGGTATGAGGGCCCAGCAGACAGTACGCACCCCGCCGCCCAAGCGATGTAGGAGGTGGCAACGCGCGAACGGCCCAAAGCGGAGACGCGCGACTGCTGCCCAACAATCCAAGCGGGCGCTGCCCGCCCAGCGACAAAGTGACGGCCCATAGTAGCGCGACCGCGCGGCCCGACCACGGCGACCATTGGGCCGCCCAAAGACGCTGGCGCGAACGGCCCTGCAACCGGCAGCGCCGGCCCACGCGTGGCCAAGCCCAACGCGATGGCAGTTTTGCAAAAGCATCCCTATGCTTCTATCTATTTGGTCATCTACTGCTCATATGAGTCACGTACTTTGCACGAAGGACCCTAGGACATTCTCTATTTCTCTTTTCTCACCTTGTCCCCTCCTTAGAAGCAGAGCACGACCGAAGACACCGGCCGGCGGCGGCGGCAACGGCGCTGAGGGACCGGGGAAAGCACGGCAGCGGTGGACAACCAGCCGGTGAGCTACATTGGAACCCACGCGGCCTTGGGCTGGTCTCCGTAAGACCCGAGCCGGCCCCTGATGGCCTGCCCGCGTGAGCCGAGACGACGGCAAACCGGCTGCAGCGGCACTGGCCAGATGGACGGCGTGGAGGAGGCGGAGCTGCGCGCGTCCATCCTCCGGGTGATGGCGGACCTCCTCGGTGACCCGATGGCAGGGGACACGCCGGCGCCGTGGCTGCGCGTGGCGAAGCCTTACCGGCGCGGACGGGATAGCGCGGGGAGGTGTCGTGGCTGTGCACACAATGACGGAGCGGAGGGCGAAGGAGCAGGTGCTGGAGCTCGACGGCGAGGCAACGCACAGGAGGGCAGCGTAGTGGGGCTCAGGCGCGCTAGAAATGCAGCGGTCCAGAGCAGGCCGAGCCACGGACGGCATGGATGGCGGCGGTGCTCGCGGTCAGGCCGGTGCCGACAGCTCGCGTGCGCGGGCGTGGTGCGGGGCAGCGCGGAAGAGGAAACGACGGAGGCTAGCAGAGAAAGAACGGGGAAGACGAGCCAGAGCGGGGCACCGACGCTGCACGAGGAGGAGAGGATGCGAGGTGGAGCCGCGCGCTGGCCTCGGTGAGAGAGAAAAACGGCGGCGTGGGGGGAAAGATGCAGTGCGAGGCCACGGGGGGCGCTGCGGTGCTTCGGAGCTGAGCTTAGGAAGAGAGAAAAAGGGGAGTATGAACGCGAAGAGGCAGACAGCAGCGGTACGGTGAAGCGTGGCTGGCAGGACGTGCAGAGACAGAGACAAGACAGGGGCATACAGGGGCAGACAGAGGCAAAGCGAGGAAGACATGGAAGACAGATGCGTAAGAGAAGAAAGAGCAAGCAACAATCGGTCAACTTGTACAGAGAGGACAGCGCTGCACTAGCGCCATTGTAGGAGTACGTTTGCTCCTTTTTTTAATTCTTTGTTTTAGAGTTATGGTCGTAACGTGTGTGTATGTATGTATATATATATATATATATATATATATATATATATATATATGTTACGGTTTACTAATTTAGATAATTTGCAATGTCTAGGCATAGGAAAATTTCAACAAAGCTTGAATTTAAATTTGATTCAAAAGCTATATATATATATGCATATCGTTCTATTTATTAATAAATTTTATTTTATTTATAAAAGTTGCTTTTCAGGCTTAATCTAACATAACAAACCATTCTCTAGCATTGTTATCGGACATTTCTGAATATTTCTACGCACGGCGTAATTTAACTTGAGCGTTTATTTGAGTCCACGCAACTAAGCCACACAGGATTCGCTTATCGCCTCAAGTACATTTTAAATTAAAAACTCAAGAAACTCGATTCGGAAATTTGACTTAGACCTAAATCGTGATGCTAAACGAGCTCGTAACACCAGGGGTGTTATAGACCGAATCGATGCAGCTGTACTTGCTGAAGAACTCGTCGAGATCTACTCTACTCCTACTCCTAAGAGGTGGCCGAAGTCTAAAAAATAAGTAACTTGTATTTGATTGATTGTCTATTTGATACAATGGCCGGGAGTTAATATTTATACCCTGGACTAACGTACAAAACTTGCCTCAAAAGAAATATCTAAACAAAAGGAAATACTAAGATAAATGAACTCTAGCTTTCCTTTCTGTAGAATCCTTGCTGTTGAAGTTTTCTTGACCGACGTATCTTTGGTTCAATCGGCAAGAGTCCTGTGCAGACACACCTTGCATAGTATGTATACGAACATGATGCCAACGTGATGCCACCGGCCTTGTATACGCATATACATGATACGTGTTCTAGCTTTCCTTGCCTGGACGAACCTGAAAACTTTTCTCCACAACAGCCTGGTATTGTGTATGTATGCATGTGCTTGAGCATATCTTCATTGCCCTGCATCTTCATCACGTTGGCAACCAGTATCAAGAAACTTTCCCTGTATAGCCTTGTATACGTGTATACATGCATCCTTAACAGATTAGTAACCATTAACCACTCCAAAACGTGTATGCCATATACACGTATATAATTGGACCATCTTACTTGCTTGTACCCAGTCATATGTATGCCAATTTCCAATGATAATTAAACCGGTATGCTTTCCTTTTGGATATCAATATATTGCTCCTGGACCGATTCGTATTGGAGATAGCCCGTATAACGTGATACATATGGAGTCCGGCTGGCTTCCTTTAATTTTCATCACGTGTATGCAAATTAACTCATGCTCCCAGCTGCCTCTTATCCTCACGTCAAGAGATTTTGGACATCATGCTTCTCTCAAAATAGTTTAAAGAATATTCCTCGGCTGGTTCATAAATATACATCAATTAGGAGATCTTTCTTGCATCCGATATCATCGGCCGATCTCTTCTTTTGTAGGGAAAGCTTACCAAATTTTGGTGTAAACACCGACCAGTTTTACTCAGCGTTTGTTTTCGTAACCCTTGCTTCTAGATCTTAACATGAGAAAGGGTCGAGCATAGAGAATGTCTACTAGATAGATATGCTCTTATTAGCCCTCGAGTGAGGCCCGATCCCTTGTCACTGCTGGGGTCGGGTGTCACTAAAGATCGAGGAGTCAATAGCGAAATCGATAAGAGAAAGCATGCGTAGATTAAGGGTAGCAGTGACGTAGTTGTTCAATGTTCTAGGAATTGATGAAGACTTCACCGTCGATGGTCCTGAGCCCCTTGCCGTTGCTGGGGTCGGGTGTCACTAAAGATCGAGGAGTCGATAGCGAAACCAATAAGAGAAAGCATGCATAGATTAAGGGTAAAAGCGACATAGCTGTTCGATGTTATAGGCGTTGACGAAGACTTCGCCGTCGATGGTCCTGAGCTTATAGGGGCCTAGTCGGAGCACCTCCATGACGACTTACAGTTCCTCCCACAGTGGAGAGAGCTTGTGGCAATTCTTGTTGCTCTGGACAAGGCGGAGCACCAGGTCCCCGACGTTGAAGGCCTGACCCCGCACTCGACGGTTGTGGTACCGACGCAACGCTTGCTGGTACTTGGCCGAGCGGAGGAGGGCAACATTGCACACTTCATCTAGCTAGTCCATGGCATCCTCGAGGGACGACTCGACTCCCTGTTCGTCGTACGCCCTGACCCTCGGCGCTCCATAATTGAGGTCGATCGGGAGGATAGCCTCGGAACCGTGGACCATGAAGAATGGCGTGTAGCCGGTGGCCCAGCTGGGGGTCGTCCTCAGGCTCCAAAGCACCACGGGAAGCTCCGTGACCCATCGTCTGCCAAATTTGTTCAACCGGTTGAAGATCCTAGGCTTGAGGCCTTATAGGACCATGCCGTTCGCGCGCTCGACCTGCCCATTCATGCGGGGGTGCGCCACGACAGCCCAATTGACGCTGATGTGGTATTCATCGTAGAATCAGAGGAACTTTGTCCTAGTGAACAGCGTGCCATTGTCCGTGATAATGGAGTTCGAGACCCCAAAGCGATGGACGATGTCAAGGAAGAATAGCATGGCTTGCTCAGACTTGATCGTGGAGATCGGTCGAGCCTCTATCCACTTTGTAAACTTGTCTACGACGACAAGCAAGTGCGTATAGCCCCCAGGTGCCCTCTTGAGAGGTTCAACTAGATCGAGCCCCTAGACCACGAATGGCCACGTGATGGGGATCATTTGGAGTGCTTGGGCCGGTAGGTGGGTCTACCGAGCGTAGTATTGACACCCTTCATAGGTGCACACAATCTGTTCAGCGTTAGCTACTGCAGTCAACCAGTAGAAGCCTTGTCAGAATGCATTTCCAACTAGGGTCCTAGGTGTGGCATGGTGCCCATAGACCCCACCGTGCATATCACTCAGCAACTGCTTCTCTTGTTCGATGGGGATGCAGCGCTATAGGATCCTAGTGTGGCTTCGCATGTAGAGCTCACCCTCAATAATGACAAAGGACTTGGCGCGACACGTGAGCGGCCGAGACTCTGTTTTGTCCATCGGCAGTGCCTCACGAAGGAGGTAGTCGAGGTAAGGCGTCCTCCAGTCAGCCAAATGGGTTGGGCTCTATCGCTGGATCCTCGTCAAGCTCTATGACTTCAGGATCGGATGGAGCCACCGGCTGGATAGCCCCTGAGCCTAGGGTAGGCAGCCCATCACCGGTCTATTCTGGCTCCTTGTAGTGCACTGAGGGCTTGTACTGATCGTTGGCGAAGATGCCCATCGGCACCGGCTCTCGGCCGGACGCTGTTTTCGCCAACGTGTTGACCGCCTCGTTGAGATGCCTTGGGATGTGATTGAGCTCAAGACCATCGAACTTGTCCTCCAGCTAGTGGACTTCTCGGCAATACATAGCCATCTTGGTGTTGTGGTAGCTTGATTCCTTCATGACTTGGTCGATGACCAGCTGGGAGTCGCCCCGGACGTCAAGCCGTTGGATACCCAACTCAATGGCGATGCGTAGGCCATTGATGAGTGCCCCATACTCAGCCACATTGTTGGAGGAGAGGAAATGGATGCGAACCATGTACCTCATGCATACCCCGAGGGGCGAAACAAAGACCAGCCCTACACTGGCGCCTTTCTTCATCAGTGATCCATCGAAGTACATCGTCCAATACTCTTGGTCGATGACTGCTCGCGGCATTTGGATCTCGGTCCACTCTGCAACGAAATCAGCCAGCACAGGGACTTGATGGCCGTCCGAGGGGCATATGAAATGCCTCGACCAATCAGCTCGAGTGCCCACTTCATGATCCTTCCTATGGCACCCCAATTTTGGACGACCTCGCTGATAGGGAAGGACGTCATGACCGTCACCGGATGCGACTCGAAGTAGTGACGCAACTTCCTCTTAGGGATAAGGATGGCGTACAGGAGTTTCTAGATTTGGGGGTAGCGAGTCTTACAATCAGACAAGACCTTGCTAATGAAGTACACGAGACGCTGCACTTTGAGGGCGTGTCCCTCCTCTTCTTGCTCTACCACCAGGGCAGTGCTGACCACTTGCGTGGTGGCCACAATGTAGAGCAGAAGTGGTTCCCCATCGGTTGGGGGGACTAGGATCGGGGCCTTTGTCAGGAGCTCCTTGACCTTGTCAAGTGCCTCCTAGGCCTCGAGCGTCCATTTGAAGCAGTTGGCCTTCTTTAGAAGACGATAGAGGGGGAGACCTCATTCACCGAGGTGTGAGATAAAGTGGCTGAGCGTGGCGAGGCACCCTATAACTCATTGTACCCCCTTTATGTTCTGAATTGGGCCCATCCTCGTGATGGCCAAGATCTTCTTTGGGTTGGTTTTGATGTCGCACTTAGAGACGATAAAACCCAGCAGCATACCCCTTGGGACCCCAAAAACGCACTTCTCAGGGTTGAGTTTGATACCGTTTGCTCAGAGCTTTGTGAAGGTCTGCTCTAGGTCGGCTATGACCTGGTCAGTCAGTTTGGATTTGACCACGATGTCGTCGACGTAGGCCTCGATGGTCTGCCCGATCAGATCCCTAAAACACTTGAGCAAGCAGCGTTGGTACGTAGCCCCCATGTTCTTTAGGCCAAACGGCATTGTGACATAGCAGAATGATCCGAATGGGGTGATGAAAGATGTCATGAGCTGGTCGGCCTCTTTCATCACGATTTGATGGTACCCGGAGTATGCATCAAGGAAGCAAAGGGTTTTGCCCCCTAAGGTCGAGTCGACTACTTGGTCTATGAGTGGCAAAGGAAATGGATCCTTTGGACATGCTTTATTGAGACCGTGTAGTCAACACACATTCTCCATTTCTCACTCTTTTTTCATACAAGAACAGGATTGGCTAACCACTCGGGGTGGTATACTTCCTTGATGAACTCGGCCGCCCAAAGCTTCGCAATCTCCTAGCCGATGGCCCTGTGTTTCTCCTCGTTGAAGCGATGCAGGTGTTGCTTCACCGGCTTGGAGCCTAGCCAGATCTTCAAGGCCTGCTCAGTGACTTCTCTTGGAAAGCCTAGCAAGTCCGAGGGTCTCCACGCAAAGATGTCTCTGTTGGCGCGGAGGAAGTCGGTGAGTGCCCTTTCCTATTTGGAGGAAAGCATGGTGCCGATGAGAACCACTTTGCCCTTAGAACCACTGGGGTCTATAAGGACCTCCTTGGTGCCCTCTACAGGCTCGAAAGACCTGGCCGACCACTTGGGGCCGGATGCTTCTTCGATGACCTCCTCCCTAAAGGTCACAAGCTCTTTGGAGGCGACAATTATCGTGGTGTGTTCGCAGCACTCGACCTCGCACTCATAGGTGCGCTGGATGGTGGTGCCGATGGTGATGATCCCACATGGACCCGGCATCTTTAACTTCAGATAGGTGTAGTTGGGGACGTCCATGAACTTCGTGACGTCCCAGGATGGCGTGGTAGGTCCCATGAAACCCGACCACCTCAAAGGTAAGGGTCTTCATCCTATAATTGGTCAGATTCCCAAAGGCGACGGGCAGATTGATCTGCCCAAGTGGCATGGCCTACTTTCCAGACACGATGTAACACCCAAAAATTTTCAACTACAAATTAGTAATTAATTTTGAGCATTTATTTAATTTTCTATGTATTTTTAACATAGGCTAAATAATAAATTTTGGTCAAATAAAATTAACTATAAGGTTTAAAAACATATTTGTTGCATTCATGCCCAAGCATACTATTTTTGGTTGAGTGTAGGGCTAGATTGTTTGAAGTTGAATTCAAATTCCATTTGAATTTGGTTTGGATTTGAAAACTAGAAATAGAAAGGAATTTGATTTTGAAAAACTTCTTCCTTTTCAGCCCAACTCCAGAACCGGCCCAGTTCTTTTTCTTCTTTTCCCACGTCGGCATCCGACCTGGCCTGCTGGCGGCCTAGTCCTGTGTGCCTCCCCTCCTTCCTGCCTTCTCGCACGCGTCCCGCTCCGCTCCCTTCCTCCTTCTCCCGCACGTGGCCTGCTCCACACCGGTCGCTCCGCGCGCGCCCGCAGCCCACCAACACAGCCCACTCAGCTAGTTGCTCGGCCTGCCCTGCGTCACACCCGCGTGCCGCTCTCTCCCTTTCTCTGGCGATCGGGTCCCACTCTTCAGCGCCCATCTTCACCTTCCTTCCTTGGCCACCTGGAGATGGTGTTGCCATGCTCGGTAAGTCGCTGCCGCCGCGCCTACATGGAAGGCGACCAAATCCACCTGAGCATCATGCTCCCCTTCCAACTACCGCAGCACCCACCCGCCTACAAAACCCCAAGTAGCACCCCTCTCTCTCTCCTTTTCTCCGTTCGCCACTCGAACTCGCGCATTGCCACCGTCGTCCACCTGCTCTAGTGCCCAATCCACGTTGCCAATGGGCCTCGGAGATTCGACGTGACCCACCGTAGCCGTAGGTGCCCTCACCCGTACCAGCGACACCGGTGAGCTCGGGCCACCGGCACCCATGGCGCCGCTGTGCAGGCACAGCACGCTAGTGAGGGTAGCCCCTTCGTTCACCTGCGTCGTCGGATTCACGTGAACGGCCAAGATTACATACCGGTTTGGGATGTGTAACCGGTCCACCATGGACCCGTGGACACGGTCCACAGTGCTGCATCAGCGCGCGCCCACGCACACGTGGTGCACCGCGCCAACCAGAGGCTGCTGTGTGGTGCCCGGTCAGCCACGACGGGGTCAACCCGCAGTCAGCTGCACGCATTTTGTGCTTAGGTCCCTATAGTTTCTAGAAATTAAACCACGCTCCATGCCAGCTCAAAATAATTTCTTTTTGGCCCTGTTTTCTTCTATTTTAGCCCCTGTAGCTTTGAGTATTAGTACCCGCAGTCCAGTTAGCATTTAAAAATTAGAATTAATTAGTTTAAATTCAAATTTGAGTTCATTTAATTACAGAAATGCCATCAAACTTGTTTACGCCATAACTTTATCATTTTAACTCTGATTTGACCAGTTCAAATTGCGTTAGGACTGTATTTATGTTTTGTACATGTTTATACTACTGTTAGGCATGTTTTCAATATTTAAATTCATGGGTAGATTTAATCTATTATTTAACTAAAGGAAAACTTGTTTAAATCATGACTTATTCATTTTAACTCAGAAATAGTCTGTTCAAGTTGCGTTGGATTCATAACGACGTGACCTACGCATTAGTCTCAATGTTTTCTATGTCAAAATCTCTAGAATTTCATGGTTTAAATCCCAACTTGAATAATAATTATGTCACTAGATTTATAAATAAAATGTAATAAATTCCACTTTGATTTTTAAAACCAAATATAAGTTTGACTTAATTCAACTTAAGTATTTTCTCTGAAATATCATATACATGCTTTTATATAATAACATAAATAAAGCTTATGGTTTTCCATTTTATAAGCAAAATCTTCCGGTAGATGTATCTTTTCAACTGTAGTTCCGATTAGCGTGCTTCCCGTGTCTGTGTGTTCGTAGCAATATGTAGATCTGTTTCAAATCCTTTTTCCACTAGTTCATGTATTGTTCTAATATGGCTATGTATGTATGTTATGCATGTCTATTTGGATGCTTGTGTGGTGTTCTATGATCATGTCCAGTCGGTGAGCTATAAGTGGTGAGTCCAGAAGCAGTTCTTGGAAGATTTGGACCAGAAGAAGATCTGATCTGAGTTTAAGGCAAGTATATCATGGGATCTTCCTTGTTGTCCTATACACCTTTAATCATTGAATTTATACTGCATGTGTCTACCTTGACTACCACTAAGGATTTCCTAGTAATTTGTACTTGTACCTTGATGCCTTTGGGTTATTGCATTGGGTAGCTTTGTTAGTGCTCAACTACAACCATGATCTTGTAACTTGACTAATGGTATATGTAATAAACACTAAAAGATGTTTTTTAGCAACATAGAAACAGGGGACTGGAGTGTTTAGCTACTTTCTAAATACTCTAGATTCCTCTCCCTAAGGACTTATCTGTAAGCAAACATCCGAGACTTACAGTACAGCTATGAGGGCTACATGGCTCTGGCTTTAGCTCAGTATGAGAACCTTTTTCTAGCTTGTTAGTGGTTACCTTTATGGCACAAGAGGGGCTCCGACAGGTATGATCTTGGCCTGCCAAGAGGGTGCACTTTTGTTAGTCACTCCTTGGAGGGGGGTTCATGCTTATTGATGGGGAAACCTTAGCAGCCCTAACTTGTTAGATAAACCTTTGAAAGGCTTCATAGTGAACCCTACCGACCTTCCTTTGTAGTGGGTCAAGGGGCTGATCACCTCGGCCGAAAGGGTAAATCACGACTCACAGTGAAAGTGTACAACCTCTATAGAGTGTAAAACTGATATATCAGCCGTACTCATGGACACGAACGGCCTTGGAACCCTTATGGAATAGAGATGATCACTAATGGTTAATTGTTTATGCTATTCATTATTCATGTTTACCTAATCATGTGTTTATGGGCTTATGATAAATTCGTTGCTACTCAATTGCTTAAAAAGATGACCTATTAAAAGCTAATCGTAGTAAACCAGTGTCAACCTTTTGAGCCTCATGAACCCCATGTTATATTGCTGAGTACGATATGTACTTACGCTTGCTTTACTTTTCTATACTTTAGATAAAAATCCCGGATGGGTACTAGATTGCTAGTTTGGAGGAGTTAGGCTTGTGGTCAACCAGTCAGTTGTCCCTATGGATTTGGAGTCTTCACCTGAAGATCGAAGTTGTCTTTCCGCTGTCTATACTCTGAGGTTATATTCCTTATACTAATACGTTATGTAATAAGTATTGTCTTTTGATATTACCCTTATTTGTGGCTATATGTGAGATTTGACTTTCTGGGCTCACATATAATGTGTATCTGGTTTTGTCTTTAAAACCGGGTGCTACACACGATGCCATGGAAAGGTGCCCCGGTCGGTCAGATGTGCGATCGGTCGATGCCCATGGCGCTGAGCGTTTCAGCGTACATGATGTTTAGGCCGCTGCCTCCATCCATCAGCACCTTGGTGAGCCACTTCATGCCGATGATCAAGTCGACCATGAGCGGGTATCTTCCCAGCTGCGAGACACTTTTCGGGTGGTCGGTCTGATCAAAGGTTATGGCAGACTCCAACCATCAGAGGAAGGAAGGCACAGTCAGCTCGGCCGTATAGACCTCGCGGCACGCAAGCTTCTAGCGGCGCTTGCAGTCATAGGCCTCTGACCCTTCGAAGATCATGAGGCAGCCATCCAGCATCGAAAATCTACCGTCCTTCCCCTCAGCGTCATCTACGGCTGGCTTGGGCTCCTTCTTATGCTCCCTCTTGTTGGAGCCTCTAGACAAGAACCACTGCATGAGGACATAGTCCTTGTATAGGTGCTTAATAGGGAAAGCATGGTTCGGGCATGACCCTTTGAGCAGCTTCTCGAAGTGGTCCTGGGGTACCCTTGGTGGGCTTTCGACCCCCCTTGCTGTCGGCAGTGGCCACGAGTGAGCCCTCACGCTGCTACTTGTTCTTCTTCTTGTTGGGGTGGTTGGAGGTGCCTTCACCAACGTCCTCGTCCATCTTTGCCTTGCCCTTAGGGCGGTCGAAAATTGCCCCGACCGCCTCCTCGCCTGAGGTATGGCTGGTGGCGATGTCGAGGAGCTCCTTTGTGGTTCATGGGCCCTTACATCCCAGCTTGTGAACTAGGGACTCACAGGTTGTCCCGGATAGGAAAGCTCCTATGACGTCGACATTGGCAACGTCGAGCAGCTCGTTGTACTACCGGGAGAAGCACCGGAAGTACCCACGAAGAGTTTCCCTAGGCTTCTATCGATAGTTTTTTAGATCCCATGGGTTCCCAGGACGCGCGTATGTGCCCTAGAAGTTTCCCATGAAGATATCTTTTAGGTCTACCCAACTTTGGATTCAGTTGGGTGGAAGGTGTTCCAACCACGTTCGCACCGAATCGGCCAGGAACAATGGAAGGTTGTGGATAATGAAATTGTCACTATCCGCTCCACCGGCTTGGCAAGCAAGCCAATAATCCTCGAGCCATAGTCCAAGGTTTGTTTGCCTAGAGTATTTTGGGATGTTGATTGGCGGTCGATACCGTAGTGCGAAGATGGCATTAAGGATGTGTTGGCCAAAGGACTGAGGTCCTTGCCGCTATCGTAGCGTCCGCCATGATGAGAGTGGTAGCCGTAGCTAGCCTGCTCCCTCTCATCACCGCGGGCATGCCTGTAGGCATCCAGGGTGTTGCGCGTGTCTCGGTGGAGGCCGAGACGCTCATGCATCGGGGCCGTGACGCGTGGCCTGCCACCTCGCTGTGCCTAGTGGACTGACACATCCTTGTTGGGTCACTCTGAGGGCGCGCTGGCTGGTGGCGTTGAGCTTGCGTCGTCGGGACAGCGAGCTCTCAGCCTGCTGCGCCGCTGCACACTCAAGTAGCGTGCAAATCTCGCAATGGGCCTGATGATCCTTGGGTGTCGCGGGCTCTGGAAGCCCCCAAAGCAAGGTTGTCTTGGTAGCGATGTTTCTGGCTTGCCCGGGTGAAGTGTGGGAGGGCTTTGTTGTCCTCAATGATCCTCTGGTTCACGTCATGGGCCACAGCGGGCGCACGCCCACCATCTCCATGGTGTTCGATCTCTCGCTTGAGCTCTACGCATTCCTGCTCGAGCTAGAGTCGTGCTTCTTTGAGCTCTTGGTGTCATGCCATCAGTTGCTCTACCAGTAGGCAAGTAGGGGCCCCTGCATCCCCCTCAACCTCGTCATCGAGGTCATCTATTGGGGTAGCCCCTCCCTTGTGCATGCTTTCGATGTATCCCTCAAGGGTACCTGCCATGAAACATAAACATGAGGGGTGATGGCTCCCCCTGCTGGAGTAAGAGTCGGAGGGCGTGAAGGTCGTGGAAAGATTCCGCGACGTATTCGATCATCCCCATGAACTTGTCGTTTGTAAAGGATGGGGGCGTGCGCTGCGCCACAAGGTTGCCAACGGTCTCTGTGACGTTGCGCAGACCGAACAGGAGTGCTGTCAGGGCACTCCAGATGAGGTATTCTGGGGAGAGCGGCTCTCCTCTAGCAAGCTACGCCATGACATTGGCGAACAAGAAGGTGAGGTGGCGCAGGTCTTCCCAGGATGGTCGGGCTCCCAGGAGGTGTCGAGCTAGCACTCCAGCCTCCCGTAATCGAAGCCGAGGAGCTGGTCGCTCCTGGGGGTGTGGGCCTTCAGTGCGTGCAGCTGCAGCTCCTCAAGCGCCTCAACGATCATGTTGAGGCTGGTAGAATGGAGAGGCTAGACGGCAGTGGGAACCTACGCCAACTCTCCCTCTGTCGAAACAATGAAGTCTAGGTTCCCGAAGCGCACGTGCACACCTAGGACCCAGCTGACGCCGTGACTAGCCATCTGAGGCCTGATGTGGACATCGAGATGCACAAAAAGCCCCTACCTAGTGCACCAACTGTCGGTGTCTTCGGACCACCAATGAGTAAATTTGTATTTGTGCGTCTGGCTTAGATGGTGTGCTCGGAGGACACAAGGGTTTATACTATTTTGGGCAGAATGTCCCTACGTCCAGTTCGCTGCTGCTCATGTTACCGACACTTGGTTTGCAGTAGGGGTTATAAATAGGCAAGAGAGGGAGAGGATCCCAAGTCTTTGGTGGAAGGAGTGAACGTGTGCTGAGAGCTTGCTTGTCGCTCAGCCGTGTGCTCGTGTCACGCTTGGACCTAGAGTGGTTGGCGGTGGTATAGGTCCCCGTTAAACGAGATGGAACCGTGTCCTCGACGTCGGGCGAGACAGATCCCATGACCTTGGGTGAGACAAAAACTACGTCCTTGGGGTTGGGCAAGACGGAGCCCGCACCCAAGGGGTTGGGCGAGATGGAGCCCACGGTCTCGAGGTCAGGCAAGACGGAGCCCACGGCCTCGAGGTCGGGTGAGATGGAGCCCACGGCCTTGGACAAGATGGAACCCGTGTCCTTGGAGTCGGGCGAGAGGAGGCCGTGACCATGGGTGAGACAGAGCCCGCACCTAAGGGGTCGGGCGAGACGGAGCCCACACCCAAGGGGTCAGGCGAGATGGAGCCCGCAGCCTCGAGGTCTGGCAAGACGGAGCCCGCAGCCTCAAGGTCAGGTGAGACGGAGCCCACGGCCTTGGGCGAGACAGAACTCGCGTCCTTGGGGTCGGGCGAGACGGAACCCGCACCCAAGGGGTTGGGCAAGACGGAGCCCGTGGCCTCGAGGTCGGGCGAGATGGAGCCCGCGGCCTTAGGGTCGGGCGAGACCTTTTAATACGTCTCGAGCCATCAGGGGAAGTCAGCGTGGGCGCTAACTTCCTTGCTTTGGGTATCCCTAATATCGATACCCGACACTGAGCCTCGCCGACGACACGCGAAGCAAGCTGGGAGAAATCGCGTGGAGCAGATCCTAAGATCTCTCCGGGCTTAGGGAAACACCGGACCGGATGGTCGTGACCTAGGGCGTGCTAGTCCATTTGACCCTATAATTGATAAGGAGGAAAATTTTAATCAGTAATTTAAGATGGAACATGCCGGTGTTGTTCCAGACAGTTCCAAATGTGCGGCTAAATAGCCGATGAGATAAGGCTATCGATTAAAGAGTCAATATCCAGCATGTTCATGATGCAAAGCGAATAAATGGGCATGTCAGCAATTATCAAATATTTAAGCGCATATATCTTAACAGCCGATGTTCATAAGAGCGTGTAAAGGTATAATGGATAAACATGAAAACATCTATATTAATTGAGAATCATACTAGCTTTTAACCAAGATAAGAACAAGTACAAACATATGAATAGCTAGTGTATCCTCAATAGGTGGGCCATCGGCTAAAATAGTGGATTCCAGTGGAAGTAAGCTCATAACATGCAAACACTCAACCATTAAACATGGACAGATCCATAAACCCATCGAATCTAACCTATTATCTCTAAAAGTGGGGTTCAGCCGGATCGATGATAGCCATAATAAAGATAACAGATTAAACCTTCAAAGAATATGAGTCTATTCACACTTAATGGAATCGTGAAAGCATGTTACGATCGTGAAAGCGCGGGCGATCGACTAAATAGCCAATGCGAACATAGCATGCAGCCAAAGGCTATGTTTGACCATAAACGAGACTTGTTAATTGATAATTTCCAATCTATAGTGCTAACAGTGGGGGTCGACCATATCGATGGCAGTCATAATAGCAGTTCTAGACTGGATCTCATCAACTAACAAGCTTACTTAGGGTCAAACACTCCTTGGCCACATGCTATCTTGGATCAAGATTGGAACAAAATGACTAATCTAACCGGAACCATCATCAAAGTGAGATCTGAACAGAATAAGGCAATAAGACGATAGTTCAAAGAGATATAAAGCCGATCTGTTTCAATATTAATCCGGTAAGGGGTGATGTTGTTACAAACAGTAAGAATACTAGTTATAACAAGATCAATAACTAGCAAATCTATTAAAATAGCAAGGAAACCCTACCAATCTTGATAGATTTAACCGATAACTAATTCGTATCAAAATTTGCACAAGATCGAGCCGAACCGATGCAACCTTACAAATTTTGATAAGAATAGAATGGTAACCTGTATCAGGAATTGTACGAGATCGAGCCAGACCAATGCAACCTTACAATTACTGATAAAAGTTGATAACTAACTTATACAAAGCTTACAAGAGGTCAAGCTGGACCAATGCAACCTTATAAACAAAGTATAAGTTGTGACGGATACTCACAAACAAACCGAAGGTCGGACCTAACGGATGCAGCCCTGCTTGTCCAAAAAACTCGCTAAGATCTTCCATACTCCTACTCTTAGGGGTGATGTAAGCCGAAAAGTAAAGGTACGGATTTTTGATTGATCGCAGAGACATCCATTACAATGGCCATGAACTCGTATATATACACATACACGAGTCAGCGGGTCCTTGCCGTATACAAATTGGAGTCTGCCTCTAAACCGACTAAGCTTGCTTAAAATATTATTTATTTATTCCTAATTGTCCTCCCGAATAGATCTGATCTCGTGGTCTTCTCAGAGGCTTTCCATATTCACATGACGTGAGAAGCACCTGGTCTTCGTGCCTTTCTGATCCAAATATATTAAACAATATTTCCTCTTAATCGGCAATGAATACCGATCTGGCTCTTAGCTCTTATAGCAACTGGACTTAATCCCTTAATTCTTAGCTCCTTCATGCATACGTACAGTAGTATGCTAGCCGATGATAACCATGTGCTTGAAGACACTTTCCCTTGCAATGCATATCGCTCACATGATTTGATAAGCTTGATTAATAATTAAATAATATATATTCCGGCTAGCTTCCTTTTCTTTACGTATACGAGCACCTCCAGCCATCTAGCAAGTCATACGTGATGCACCTGGAGCAATGTAACTTTCCAGATCCATCGTCCTACCAATGATATTCCTTTTGTTGCTTTTCGTGATATATCTAGCAGGCCGACTTTAATATGCTGTCGCAGCACGCCGTCGCCGATTTTCTCAAATATTTCATATATTAGCAAATCTCTTAAACTTGGTCAAATATAAAAATCAGCCGTTGTTGGTATTTATTAACTTGTCATTTGTATTAGTAGCCACCTACTATTGTTGATATTTCTTAGCATCACTTTTACTAAGTTGTCATCCCTAACGATGATGTCAGAAATACTTGTCGGTACTACCTAGTGCCACTTCTAAAATGACACTAAGATGTACTTTAGTATTTCATGTGACTAGAAAGAATATATGTAAATGAAAGGAATCTGCAAGCACACAGATAATATACCATTGTAGCACTTCACTCGAGAATAATTCGAGTATTGTTATTTATATTTTTACCATAGGGAAGGACGGGCAGTTGGAATATATTGATAACTCATATGTATGATGGAGAGATTAACTATAACCAACTTTTATTCATAACAGAGGTAAGTCAAGAGATAAATATATATGAATGGTAAATAATAACTAATCATTGATCACTTAGAGTACTCCTTTCTATAGCATTAGCATGGCTAAGTAGAATATTAGAAGAATAATTCCTAAGTCATTCTTAATTAAAAATCAAAGCATACGTTGATTAGTGCAATTACACTTAGTAATCATGGCTAAGATTAACTTCATATCTACACATAAGGGATATTTCCAAGGAAGATTAAGAACAGAGCTCGTCTTCCTTCGTAACTAGATCCTACTTGTCCTATATTCGAGGAGTGGACTACAAAGGACTCAATGGGAGTGTCACATCTGCGATCTACGACATGGCCCAGAATATAGGGTGCATCTATAGGTAAACAATGTATAAGCACCACGCTTACACAATATCGACCACTCACCCCGTGTACATCAGAGCAAGCGCTATACGAACTTATGTTTGAATATAATGATAATCTAGCCATACTAAGTATATGATCAAAGTAAATGATGAACATGATAACTAGGAACATGATTAATATGAGGAACAATGTCATAACAATTGTAGCAAACATATAAAAGTAATGAGAGATACAAAAGGGGGGGTACAAAAGCTATACCAAGCCACGCTTTTGACAAGATCGAGAATCCAAGCGAAGCTTGCCTCCCTCTAGACACAGCCTAGCTAGCTATGCCCTAAAATATGGTGGAGCTCTGAGGATGATTAGAGTTTCAGTCTTCTCAAATGACTTAATTAGGGTTTGATGCCTCAGGGGGGTAGCAGGGGCTGGTATATATAGGCCGGAGCATCAATCCTAAGCCCTCGGATCAAACCAATTTGAATGGATGGTGTAGATGCAACCTAAAAGGCAGTAGAGAACCGACGTAGCAACAAGAGACTGAGCGGTGGGCCCAGGGGGCCGGCCGGTCTATAGATGGGACCGGCTGGTCTCACCTGGCGGCTTCTGGCCCTCCGCCGCGGTGTGGTATCTTCTGGTGTCTTCTAGATCCTTCTAGTGTTGTTTATGCCATGAATAAGCATGATTAATTCTGATGTATAGGTCCACCTAGATGGTTTTCTGAATAAACCCTACAGAAAACATAGATTCACCAAAACTTGTGGAATTTGTTAGTTTGAACCCCTAAACCTTTGTTGATGATTATATTCATGCCCTTATACATGTTACATTGATGGCTTATAATGTTCGTTAACTACCGTCAACAAACTCCCCCAAGCTTAACCTTTGCTCATCCATGTGCAATGCTAAACTCATCAAATGGATCAGGAGTTGCATCGATATTTTTACTCCTCAAAAGTATATATGCGTTCAAACAAGAATTCTCCTCCAGACTAGAATAAACTGATCTAACTTTTAAACTTACCTGAATTACCTTCAACCATGAAGCTTCTTAGCCTTCACTTAGGTCTTGAATAATTGAAAGACAGAACAATCAAGTCAAGCACTATGTCTCCAGTTCTTTGCTTAACTATTATTCTGGAGTTTTTATGGGTTTCTAAAATAAAACTCAGAGCTTCCATTATATGACACTCTCAAGTCTCTCAATATATGTGGTATTTGTGGATCCTCGCCAAGGCAATAGTGATGTTATGCCTTTCTCTGACTACTAAGGCTTATGTGGAGCTCATAGGAATGGAGAAAACATGAAAGAGCATACTTGCAATACATATATTGTAAAGTCAAACCTCAGATCCAAAGAGAGTTAAGTCATACAATCAAATCAAGATGTGCATGTGTATGGATGTATGGTGGATATATATGGTGGATATATATGTGGCTAACATAATTCTACTATGCTCCTTGAAACATATCTCTCTTTTGGAATTTAGATATAACTTTGCAAGAGAACATGGGCTACCTGTTTACACCAAAATTTAGGAAGAAGAATGCGGGAACTCGAAGCTTCCAAGATTGTATTATCAAGGGATCGATCAGATGTGAATCGATATCAACCGGTTTTGATACGGTATCGAAAATCGGCTCTTTCATAGATGACGTCAGGAAACAATGTCAATGGACTACGTACGGATGGCGTCGGGGAAAAAATGTCAGACTCTACAGAAAGGGAAAGAGTATGGTTCAAGTTATCTTAAGTTAGGAATGTTTTCTTTTATCCCAAAGATTGTAATAAGTCGTATTCGAGTAGGATTCATGCTTAGGTTCTAAGTATAAATATTGGACCCCGGCTATTGTAAAAGAGATACAATCAATCAATACCAATTACTTTTTTGGCTTCATGCCAACCCTTAGGAGTAGGAGTACTGTAGATCTCAGCGAGTTCTTCAACAAGTAGGGCTGCATCAATCCGGTCGACCTCTGGCTTGTCTGTAAGTACCATCATGGCTTATACTTCTGTTTGTAAGGCTGCATCGATCTGGCCGACCTCTTACGAGCTCTAGTATAAGTCAGTTATCGATCCTTATCTAGTTCAAGTACGGCTACATCGGTTAAGTTCGACCTCCACTACTTGAATTAGATTAAGGTCAAGTTATCGGCTCTGCCTAAAGGTGGCATCCTTCGGGTAGATTCATTAAGTTTCCAATCTTGCTGATGTTCTTGATGTCATTAGTTTTCAGCAATATCAACCTACCCGATCGAGATCGATCTAGATCGGCCTCACATCCTTTTAGCCCGTCATTTATTTTGTCACACCGTGATGGTTCTTACTTTAAATGACGTATTATGTTTTATCGGTTGTTTTACTTCGATCTTGATCGTGCATAGTACGCGACTAAGGCATGTCTGATCTTGAGAAGGTTTACTAGCTAGTTGAATCTAGTCTATAGCTCGCTATTATGGCTGTAATGATCTGATTGATCCCCACTATTAGCACTTTAGATCAGAGTATGCTAGTTGGTAGATTTACTTTCAACCAGGCGTGACCTTGGCTATTTGCTATGCCTGCATCGACTAAATAGCCGATCGTCCATACTTTAATACTTACAGTGTGTCTTCATGATTCTGTTAAATGCGAATAGATCTATTTATTTTAAAGGTTCAATCTGTTGTCTTTATCATGGCTGGCATCGATCTGGTCGAAACCCACTGTTAAGGATAACATGTTAGATCTGATGAGTTTATAGATCTATCCATATTAAATAGTCAATTGTTCACATGTTGTAACCCCTTTTCTATCCGAATCGCCTGTGCTTTCACGTATATAGCATGTTTTTCATGAACCTATCAACACATGGATGGTTTTATGTATTTTTTGGCTTTAGTTTGTTATCATTATCATAGCTGTATCGATCCAGTCAAACCTCACTGTTGATGGTAACAGATTAGATTCAGATCATTTGTAGATTCATTTGTACTAGACAGTCGATTTGTTGGCATGTTATATCTTTTCTCGTTAAACTTATCGGCCTAATGCTCTACACTGGTTATATCCACCTAGCTGATGATGTTACTTATATCTGGGTGCATTGTACTTGTCATCATAAATCAATCATGACCCGCGAGCGTCATAGTCCTTAACAGTCGATTTCTTCTCGTATCGGCTATTTAGTCGATTTTCCCATTTGGCTGCTCCCGAAGCGGCACACTTGGAACTGTCTGGACAAAACCGACATGTTCCACCCTAAATTACTGATAAACTTTCTCCCCTTGTTAATTGCAGGTCAAATTGACTGGCACACCCTTGGGAATTCATAGGATCGACCGCTTCTGCGATGAAGCTAGGCAGATCTCCAGATCGTTCTAGCTTGCTGCGTGTCCACCCAGCGTGGCTACCATGTTTTCGCGCTGACACGCTTTCTGGCATGCCCAGTGGGACCCTACAATCATCATGGCAACTCACAACAAGGACATTCTTATGGTGCCTTATGAAGACCTACCTGATGAGGATAAAGATGTCATCGGTAAAGCTATAGAAGAATTTTAGAACAAGTGTTTATTGTCCTACACCAAGACACGCGACAATAAAATTGTTCAGAAATATCCACTACCAAGAGTTTTGATGCATGGGTAGTCAGATACAGACGAAGCTGATGATAGGCGTTTCTTCATAGATGCTGTAAACAAATCTGTTCATGATGCCATGTTGAACCATAATACAGCTTTCTTGAACACATTCCATAATACCATGAAAGAGGTGTTTCATGGATATCCAATTGATCAGGTTGGACCGGCTTACTACAATATTCCACATTCGTCGACTCAGGAGACTAATCAAGCCGGTACTAGCCATCAAGAAGCAGCACTAGCTGGTAATGATGATGTTTAGGCAGTTTAGAGCTCATCTGAGCAAGTTCAGGGTACCATTACTAATCAGATGCAGTATAATCCTAGATCATAGTGTAGCATGTGCAATAGCCGACGGGGCAAGTCTAGAATCAAATGGTTAATTTTGGCACAACAGGCCAAATGTCGTCGTCGGCTCAAAAAATAGCGCCATCAGTTCAAAGGATTCGTAAAGATACAAATCCCAACATCTACAACCAGAGACTTCAAGCACCAAATCAGCAAAGGACCCAATAGATAGAGATTCCACAGGGATATCATTATGGAACAGCTTATAATACTCTTCATATGATTCCAAATCCGGGGTATAAAGGTACCCAGAATTTTAATCCGCAAATGGATCAGCAATTGCAAAGAAATCCATATTCAAATGCTAATGAATTGTTGCTCACAGTGACCGAGATGATGAAGAATCAGTTCAGTTTGAAACCAAAAGGGCAAACCTTTTTGTACAAATGTCCATATCCAGAGTGGTATGATTTGGTCGCTCTTCCTACAAATTACAGGCTCCCAGAATTTGCTAAGCTCACTGGTCAAGATGGCACAAGTACAATAGAACATGTCAGTCGGTATCTTACACTGTTGGGCGAAGCATCTATTGAAGAGGCTCATTGAGTTCGTTTCTTCTCCTTGTCCCTATCAGGACCAGCTTTCACCTAGTTTTCATTCTTACCAATTAATTCCTGCCAATTAGACTGACCTAGAGAAGAAGTTTCATACATATTTCTATACTAGAACAGGAGAAAAGAAAATCACAGATTTGACGACCATAAGGCAGAGAACTAATGAATCGGGTGCCGAGTTTCTTTAGAGGTTTCAAGAGACCAGAAATTTGTGCTTCTCATTGAATCTAACTAATGATCAGCTAGCTGCTTTAGCTGTTCAACGAATGTTGCCAACATAGAGGGAGAAGCTGCTTGGGCAAGAGTTTAACAATTTAGATCAGTTGGCTCAACGAGTGGTAGCACTCAATAGCCAATTCTAGAATATGCGTAGAGATACCTGATTCCAAAAGAGTGCCGCAATTGCCAAAGCCTATAATCCATATTCAGTTGATGACAGTGATGAGAACGATGAAGAATAAGAGATTGCTGTGGCCAAATGGAATTGAGGTAAGAAGACAGTGATGGTGCCAAATCCTTGCGAAAAACGGGTTGAAGAGAGCTATGATTTCGACGTCACAAAATCAGAAAAGCTCTTTTATTTCTTACTTGAGAGAGGACAGATCAAGTTGCCCACCAATCATTTTATGTTACCTCCAAATCAGTTGAAGAATAAGAAGTTTTGCAAGTTTCATAACGCTACTTCTCATTTTACTAACGAGTGCAGAATTTTCCGGCAACATATATAGAGGGCCATTCAGCAAGGAAAGCTTAAATTTGATACACCTCGGAAGATGAAAATTAATGATAATCCTTTCCCAAGAGATCAGAATATGGTCGATGTTAAGTTGCTCAAAGGAAAGACTAAAGTCCTAACATCAACCAGGGCAAAAGAAATCGGAACCGTCGATCCAAAAATGCAAATATTGGCTGATGGATATAGAGAGATTAAAAGGCATCGTGACCCACAGAAGAGCCAATATGAGCAGGGAGAGACATCAAGGGACGGGGCGATAAGGCCACGTGTCACATCTCGAATTTTATTGAATAAATGGCAACGGCAGAAGGAAAAGGATTATCAGCGTTGGTTAGAAGAGAAAGAATACCAGCGTTAACAAGAAGAGGAGAGGTATGAAAGAAAACAAGCTGAATCACATTGAAATTGTTCTTTCTTCAGACATTGTTGGAATAAAGGTTTGAAATTGCCTACTAGAAATAATTGCCTAGAGTGCAGTGAGCAGTATTGGGAGTTTAGGTAATCTCAAGCCAACCGTCGGTCTATCCATGCTTGAGACGAGTATCATCATATGGATCGGCGCTTAAAAAATAGAAGTGTTCATGATCGGCTCAGGAAATGAGTTGTTGATCAAAATTGGGCTGATTATGAAGAAGAAGATAATGAAGAAGAGTATGTTTGGCAGAAAGGGCAATGGTGTCCAGGAGGTTTGACAAGAAGCCAGAAAAGAAGGGTACAACACCTAAGGAATAGAGAGCTAGAACAGGCTCAGGCATCTGGTAGACCTCAAGTATGGCGTGCTCAACAAACAGTCAAGAGGGATCAATCGTCGGCTAATATTCAAATGGTTTTTCTGTTGCCGTCAGAATTTAGAGCTCCAGCAGACCAAGAAGTCTATTTAGATTTTGACGAATCAGAGTATGAGGAGATAGTTGTCAAGTTGACAGTTGTACACCAAACTATATTCGATAAGTCAGTCAAGCATCGGCACTTAAAAGCTTTATATGTAAAAGGTTTCATTGATGGAAAGCCGATGAGCAAAATGTTGGTGGATGGAGGTGCTTCTATCAATCTTATGCCTTATACTACTTTTCGTAAGCTTGGTAAGGGATCAGGAGATTTGATTGAGACCGACATGATGCTTAAGGATTTTGAGGGTAATGCATCCAAGACCAGAGGGGCAATACATATCGAACTGACAATTGGAAGTAAGACTTTGCTCACTACATTCTTTGTCATCGAAGGAAAGGGTTTATATAGTTTACTTCTTGGTCATGATTGGATTCATGCAAATTGTTGTGTACCATCAACTATGCATCAATGCTTGATTCAGTGGCATGGAGATGATGTTAAGCTGGTTCATGCTGATGATTCTGTGAGTATAGCAACAGCTGATCCAATGTATTGGGAACTGGAAGACTTCGAGTGTTTTTCTGGCAAGCTATGGGAAGGAGGCTTCATTAAGATCAATGATGAAAGCCAACAGCCGATCCAAGCAGTCGGCTCTGAAAGTTTGTTTTAATGGATAATCCAATAGATGGTACAGATAGTAAACTTGGACATGGCTTTACGTTGGCCAATGAATTAGATGAGATAGATATTGGTCCTGGAGATAGGCCTAGGTCGACGTATGTGAGTGCTAAGTTGAATCCTGAGTATAAGCAAGAGTTGATAGATTTATTAAAGGAATTTAAAGATTGTTTTGCTTAGGAATATTATAAGATGCCTGGTCTAGATCGATCAATTATTGAACATCAGTTGCCAATCAAACCTGGATATTTAACCTGAATGTTCTTGATGATATCAAAAAAGAGACTGAAAGATTGCTAGAAGCGAAATTTATCCGACCGTGCCGATATGCAGAGTGGATATCGAGTGTTGTTCCTGTGTATAAGAAAAATGGAAAGTTCAGAGTTTGCATCGATTTCAGAGATCTGAACAAGGCTACACCCATAGATGGTTATCCGATGCCAATAGCCGATATGTTGGTAGATGCAACAGCCGAGCACAAGGTTATTAGTTTTATGCACGGCAATGCAGGATATAATCAAATTTTTATGGCTGAGGAAGACATAGCAAAAATAGCTTTTAGGTGCCCTAGCGCAATCGGTTTATTTGAATGGGTTGTGATGACCTTTGGTTTAAAGAATGATGGTGCAACTTATCAGAGGGCGATGAATTATATTTTTTCATAAGTTGATCGGCAGGATTGTTGAAATCTACATTGATGATGTGATGGTAAAATCTAAGAGTACAAGGAACATCTAGCTGATTTGTGGAAGACTTTAGAGTGCACAAGAAAACATGGTATGAAGATGAATCCCAATAAGTGTGCCTTTGGAGTATCCGCTGGACAATTTTTAGGTTTTATGGTCCACGAGAGAGGAATTGAAATTGGTCAAAAAAGTATGAAAGCAATTGATGAGGCAGTGCCCCCGGCTACTAAAAAGGAGTTACCATCTTTGCTTGTTTAAGATTAATTTTATCAGCAGATTTATTTCAAATTTGTCAGAAAAGGTTTTGCCATTTTCTCCTTTTTTGAAGTTGAAAAATGATCAAGAATTTAAATGGGGTGACGTACAACAAATAGTGTTTGAGGAGATAAAAGAATACATGAAATGTCCACCCGTGTTGATCCCTCCTCAGCAAGGTAAGCCTTTTAAGTTGTACGTATCGGCCGACAACCAAACAATTGGATCGGCCTTAATGCAAGAGTTTGAAGAAAAAAAACGGGTTGTTTTCTATCTAAGTAGAATGCTTTTGGATCCAGAAACAAGATATTCTCCTATTGAAAAGTTATGCTTGTGCTTATATTTCTCTTGCACTAAGTTGCGGTATTACTTGTTATTGGCTGAGTGTACAGTTATTTCTAAGGCTGATGTGATCAAACACATGCTATCAATGCCGATATTAAATGGGAGAATGGGGAAGTGGATTCTTGCATTGTCGGAATTTGACTTGAGGTACGAATCGGCTAAAGCAGTCAAGGGGCATGTAATAGCCGATTTTGTCACTCAGCATCATAAGCCGAGTATTGGCTATGTAGAGCTGATACCTTGGACGTTATTCTTCGATGGATCATCATGCAAGCAAGGTGGTGGCATTGGCATTGTCCTCCCCTTCTCTAAAGCAAGCACCTAGAGCCATCTTGAAGTCCATAGCGCCAAATCATCTCTAGATCTGCTCTTCCCCATCTCCACTGGATCTGCAGCATGGAGATCAAAATCAAAGCCAAATCCACTGCATCTGCAGCATTGGAGATCGAAATCAAAGCCAAATCGATGGATTTGGGAGGGAGGGAGGGAAACCTACTCATAGGCCTACAGCTTCGAGGCCAGATGCGCGGCCGCCAGGGGCCGGGGGGGTCATGCCGCTGCTCGGGGTGCACGCTACCTCATGGGATGGTGCGCGCCACCGCCTTGGTCCGTGCCGTCGCCTCGGGGACGCGCTGCCGCCGTCGTCGCCTCGAAATCAAGAAGCGAAGTAAAGGGATGGGGTGAATCCATCTATGTGAGGGATGTGTTGGGGCGCCAGCAACAATGGAGGTCGCAAGGCTGGCGGGGACACCGCGCCGCGCTTGTCAGGGGAGGGTGCGGCGCGAGGGAGGCGAGTGTGATTGCGAGAGGGCGGCGATGACACGGAGGGCTCGAGTCGTGCAGCTCTAGGGTTGCGCATCGGAGGATTTAGGGATAATAAGTGCCTTGTTCGCTTGGCTTATAAGCCGTACTTTTTCAGCCAATAAATAGTATTTTTCTTTCACAACAAATTAGCCAACAATACTTTCAGTCATGATTTATCAGCCAAACGAACAGGGCAAAGGTTGAGGGATTTTTTTTCTTTTTTTCAGTCAGGCTTCTTGTGCTCCGCTGAGTGGTCTGCAGTTTGCACGCGGGTTTTTTTGGACTTCTATGGTGAGAGATTTCCACGGGCTGATTTTATTCTCATAATTTCTCTATGCATAATAAAATCTGATAAAAAATATCTTACCGACAGAATAAATGAATTTCCTTGTCGGTATCTATATGTTTATATAAAGTAACCCCTCTAAATTGAATTGTCCGTAGCTCTAGTTAAATTAAAAAAAATCATAAAATTATATTTTGGCTCACATATTTCACTCTAGCCCATATCTTGGAGTTAGACAGAAAAATCATTTGTTGTCTAGGGAACACTCTAGATCTTGCTTCGTTTATGAGGGAATATGATCTGTGACGTCCAACCGTGACGACAACTAAATCAGTCGTCATAGATATATCACCTCAAGAATAAACCGTCACACAGACAATAGAATTCTACGATGCTTTCTTAGAATGTCACCAGTAAACTGTCATGTAAAGCCTTATTTCTTGTAGTACGAGGAGTACCCTCGGGCGGGGGAATATGCCCCATATGGAGAGCAGTTAGAAGGCCATTTTGAGCATTGTAAAACCTACGGACCTGTATAAATAGAGTCCCCAAAGGGTCATGTAAAAAGAGAGATGAATGGAACCCTAATTTTCCTCCGCGTTTCGTTGTTGTTGTATCGCCATCTTGGTTTTGCCTTTCCTTTCCAACACTTTCGGTTACCAGAGTAGCAATGGTGTTCGAATACTGTCGGTGTTTTGAACAAACACCGGCGAGTAAATTTGTAATTGATGCGCGTTAGGCCCGGATGGTGCGCTAAAGGACACAAGGGTTATACTGGTTCGGGCCGAATGTCCCTACGTCCAGTCTGTTGCTGCTCGTGTTATTAGCACCGAATGAGGTTCGTAGTAGGGGGTACAAACGGTTGGGAGAGGGAAAGACCCCAAGTCCCTGATGGAGTGATTGGAAGGATGCCCGGAGCTCTGCTGGAGCTTGGCCATGTGGTGCGTGTGTGTGTGTTAACCTGTTCAGAATCGATCCTCCCTTAGTGGGGAGCTCTGCCCTCCCTTTTATAGGTCAAGGGGGAGCAGGGTTTACAGACAAAGGAAAAGAGCACTAAGGGCGTAGAAGGTCCTTCGAGGGACCCGGGCCTTCCTTCTTCCCCACGCCTGACCTATCCATCATGGCAGGCCGTGTCAGGAGTGAGGTGACTGTAGACCGTCGTGGGCCATGCCATGGCCACTGTTTAGCAAGTGGGTACGTCCCATCCCGCCCCTGCGGGCGGCGTGTCGGACAGGATTTGCCGAGCCCCGACCCCGAGGGGGTCGGGTGGTGTGGTGACTGTTGGTTTGCCCTTGGAACGTAGTGGTTGTCGTATGTCTGCGTCGGGTTCTTCGTCCGGAGGTTGCGGGCGGCACCTACAATACTGTAGGATGGATAGCAGGCGCCCGCAACACTGTTCGGGCTCTGCCACGCCTGGAGAGGTCAGGTGCTTGGCTCTGCCACATCCTGACGGTACCTCTCTGCAGGGGTGCAGGGCATGGCGTCTGTCGCAGTGGTTGACCCGAATGTCTTCTCTTACCCTGTAGTCGCCATCATGAGGATGCGGGGTACGTTTCGTCAGGTGAGCTGAACCATCCTCCGGATATCGGTTTAAGACGAGGTCCGTCAGTGGTCGTTGGATGTGGTAAAACCTAGCTTTTACCGTCGGGCGAAGCGGAGGTGTCCCCCGGCCGTCGGGCGGGGCCGAGCCCAGCCCTCGGGGGTCGGGCGAGGCGGAGTGTATCCCTTGGGGGTCGGGTGAGTTGTTATCCAGCCGTCGGGCGAGGCGGAGTTGCCCTCCAGCCGTCGGGCGGGACCGAGCCCAGCCCTCGGGGGTCGGGCGAGGCGGAGCAAGACTCCTGTTTGCTCGGGCAAGAGATACAGCCGCGCTCTCGGGAGTTTTTACCGTTCGATGGTGTATTGATTCCTCCTCTTTGGGGTACCCCGGTATTAGGTCCCCGACAAATACTAAGGCCTAGAACAACAATAGAGGAAAATTTTGGATATTTATTTGGTTATAACAAGTCCATGATCGATGGATAACATGACAATTTGAGCTATTTTTGTCACGGGTGTTCCTATATATGAGCTTTGTAGAATTCAGTATATAGTCCGTGTCCATTAATTTAATCTCGATCCTAACTACCAATATTGAGGACGAAGACAAACTAAGCTTGGCAGCATTGCTCTTGAGATCTAAGACAAGCTTTGTGGATGTAGGCTCCGTTCGTGTGCCCTTAAATCCGGCTTGATCCGTTTCTTTTTTTATCCGGAACAGTATTTTTCTCTCACAAATTCCTCCAGCATTCTTCCAAACTATCTAAATTCCTCTAGCCGAACACCCCCGTAATAAGATACGTACTCCCTATCTCTTTTTATACGTCGTTCTCACTTTTCGAGGAGTCAAATGAACTCAACTTTGACCAAATATATACAAGAAAATATTAATGTTTATGGTATATAATTAGTATCATTAGATATATCGTTGAATCTATTTTTATAGTAAATTTATTTGGAGTTACATATGTTCCTAATATTTTATATAAACCTAGTTAAAATTGAAAAAATTTCCTCACGTGTTCCTCGTAGTGACAAATATAAAGTGATAAGAGGGAGTATAATTTTAGGTTTTTTTTTCGAGCGCGGGAGTATAGTTTTGGGTTAATCTAGGCATGTACTTAACAAGTATGAAAAAATAACTCCGTACACCATGATCATGGATGATGACGCAGTTTCGTACCCTCTGTACAGGAAAGGCCATTTTTCCATTCAGACCATTCTGTCCTCTTGCAGCCGCTGCATCATGCCAAGTACGATGTCGATAAATTTTATGCCCTAAGGATTTTGTCTCTCTCTAATCTTCTTGAGTGTTGTTGCATGCGTTTTGTTAACATGCATTGCATGTTCTAGGTAACATCGATGGATTGATCAGAAAACTAGCCAAGAAACAGTCCAAGCAGAGCCTAGGTGTTGTTATCTTACAGCTATTTGACTCAGTTTCTGAAGAAGAAGAAAAATCAAGTACATTCTAGCTACAGCTGTAGGAGCACATAAAGCCAGAAGCAGGCAGCACCAAACAACAGTATAAGAGGAACCCCACAATGCTCACATGCTCTCATCTCATCCCATCTCTTCTCCCTCCCCTCTTCTTCTCCTGCTACCTAGTATTTGGCTGGCCGGCGCCAAGAACTCTTCTTCTCTGACCAAGAATCCGGCAGCCTACGTACTAAGGCACGTTCTTGCATTGCATCGAGCTAGAAGTGTCGTCGTTCGTTGCGATGATGGCCATGAGCTACTTCCGGGCGCCGAGGCGGCTCTACGGGAGGAAGCAGCAGCAGCAGCAGCGGGAGAGCGCAGCCCTGCTGGTGGACGATGACCAAGGCGAGGCGGCGGCAGCGACGGGCGCGGTGCCCAAGGGCTACTTCGCCGTGTACGTGGGCGCGGAGTCCCGGCGGTTCGTGGTGCCCACGAGCTACCTCAGCCAGCCGGCGTTCCGGGAGCTCATGGAGCGCGCCGCGGAGGAGTTCGGATTCGACCAGGCCGGCGGGCTCCGCATCCCCTGCCGCGAGGAGGACTTCCAGGCCGCCATCGCCGCCCTGGAGCAGTCGAGGCGTCGCGGCGGCGGCAGGGCGCGAGGGTCGGCGGCCGGACCAACGCGATGGGCGCATGCCAGCTAGCGTAGGAGCTCATCATCTTGACATAGAGAGATGAGATCAGTCTTCAGATTGTAGAAGATGCAGGCATATGGAAGACAAACTATTATTTGGTTCTTTTGATGTATATAATAGCAAAGTTGATGGATCGATACGAGCTGTGTAGATAGACATAGACTTAATGGGATGAGAGTAGTGGTGGGTGTTCCCTACAAATTCTTTGTAAACTGACATGAAGATGAAAAAGGAAGATTTGATCAGAATGTCTCATCCATAAATAAATTCCCAGCCTCATCATTGGGAGTAATTAGTTGCTTCTGTTTCATCCATGGATCCGATCCTGAGATGTCAGATGTGTAGTCCTAGTTGTGCTGAGCTTGCTTGCAGAACCTCAAGATTGAAGAATGCTTAGGTGGATGCACATGCACTTCATTCCACTCTGAAATTGTCCCAGTGATGCATGAGAAACATTGGTTAACTTTTCCGTTGCAATTCTTGGAACACAAATGCATGCATTGTCAAAGGTCACTTCTAACAGAATGCCCGCAGGAAATAAGCCTGACATTGAAGCTTCAAGATTGTGTATCTGACAGAATACATGCATGTGCGAACGGGTTCGCTGGTATTCGGTATTTGTCTCACCTAGTGCTCTAGCCATGTGCAATTGTACGGCGACCTCATGGAGTTACATAAAACAATGGAATCCTTAAGATGTTAAACTAGAGAAGGATAGGATGTCGTTTCATCCAAAGCGCAGAAAACTCCATGTAGGTTATTGTATTAAGAATTTAAGATCTATATAAGAAGGCGACAACTTTTTTTTTTGAACCTTGGCGACAACATCTTAGTACAACGACACTATGACAGCCAAACTATTATACGGCAGAAATAAGACGAGCTATCTCCCAGCACCCCTTGCTGCGTTGGCCGTGGCTTTCTAACCAAATTCAAGGTTAAATCGGCGATGGCTTACCTTCAATTCTTTGAGTACTTCATTGCAACTTGATTATGTGTTCTCAAGGAACCTTGCGAGTGCGAGGAAATACACCAAGTTTTATGTTGGTATGATGGTGTGCGTTCAAAGATTTGAGCCACATATGTCATGGTTCTTCGGACCAAGCAGCATGAGTTACAAAAAATCGATGTGGCCCCAAATTTCAGAATCCATAAAACCTTCAGCTCACATCTAACGCTACTTGCCACGACGGTGGTTCAGAATACAAGACACTGACGCGCGGATATATGCAAACTACAAACTAGTACCTCTAAAATTAATTCATCAATTGAATTGCCACGCTGCACGGTCGCCAGCAGCATGACTAGGCTAGTGACGGCATTGCATTCAGAAATCAGGACGATGAGCATTTTACCACCAAAACATTTCCATGCTACTAAACCCTGTTAAGACATTTGAACTACAGTACTACTTGCTACTCTAAGGTAAGTATGACCAAGAAAAAAAAAGCTGTACATGGATAAAAATTAAAGCCACCTAAGATCTACATTTTGCTATGAAATTTGCCCTCCACACATTTCCATGGGGAGGACTTATGATCCAGCCTTGTTTTAGGCCACCCTACTGGTTGGACTACATCCGGAAATCCATCACGCAGACGGTGTTGTTAGAGAAACAGGCAGCAATCTTGCTGCCTTCTTTGTTCCAGCACACTTCGAATATGCCCCCACTACCTCTGTAGGTCTTCAGGATCCTGCCTTCTTTCACAGACCAGATGTGTAGGCACTGATCCAGGGACCCACTCGCTAAGTATTCGCCGTCAGGGCTAAATGCAACAGAATACACTGGTTGCCTGCAGACACACATAAACTCCGTTAACATCGTAAGCAAGCACAATAAAGTATCAGAATATTTTGCTTTTCATTCATGGTATCAATACCTATGACCAGACAAGCTGTACAGAAGGCGTCCTTGCTCAACTTCCCAAAGCTTGATAGTTGAATCAAAAGATGCGCTGCAAGCGAAACAGAATAGTCAATCAATGCTGTGATGCAGTTCTGGTCCTACGAGGCAAGAAACCAACTCCAGACAGCTGTACAATCCTAGTTACATCTATAACAATAACAATGATCTTATCTCTGTGCGTGAACAATCAGCTGCAATATGAGATAATAATCCAAATGCTAAACTGGCTGGAACTAGGTATAGTGCCAAATTCTCCAAACCAAATGCAGCAAATTTTGTTACTGTTGACCATTTTCTGTTCTTCCATGATGATTTCTTTTTTCTTGGAAGGGATGATGCTACGTATGCCACGCATAAGAAGTATGACACTTGATTGTAGCGAATAATGAGAATCACTAATAAACAACTACGCAAGAAAAACTGATTCCCAATAACACTATTCATCACGATACCCATGGGATACTAGATCTCAAAGAACCACAGTTGTGAGTCCAGTATGGATAACCAAAGTATACCTTACAAACTTGAAGGGAATTAATTAGAATGCCAATTTGTAGTGTATAACATCTACCAATTTCAAATCATGTAGCCAACCTTGGATGTAGCTACAGATGTGCTGTCAATTCTCAACCATGAGCTATCCAAATAGGAATGCAGGGAGTCTAAATGCTAAGCATTGACATAAACTAACAAATAAAATAGTATACAGGAATTTTATATTTGCTCAAACAGTTTACCTAGCCAACAGCAATTGCTGATTAGGATTGTTTGTTCCTGGGCCTGTTGGGCTCCACCGAATAGTGTATATTTCCTGCAAAATACAGTTAGACCATACTGTAGACAGTTACATAAGTTCCAAGAGATCATAAAAGAAGGCAGGTTTGACAGACCTTGGTATGCTCCTTGAAATCAAATACACATTTGTCTTGTTTCATACTCCATATCTGCAAAGGGAAGGTAAAAGAGGAGGGGGGTGGCTTTATTATGGAAGGTAGTACTGTAGTAGTAGTAGTAAAAGCACACCACAAAGGCAGCAGTTGTTAACCCTAGGGAAATAAATCCAATTCACACACTATTCAATGATTACCAAGTCTAAATAAGTAAGAAAACAATCCATTCTATCCCTCATCAACTATCAGAAAAATGTTTGCTTTTTACCCTAACATTCAAGGCCACATCACTGGCTTTGATGGTTCATCGAAAACATACAAAATAAGAAATGTGATATGGACAGAACATTATGGCAACAACTGATCAAACCAGTTAGACGTCAAAAGTCCATGGAATTTGGAGGGTGGGGTTGGTGATGGTATGTGCATGGGCCATAGGAGGTATGTGGTTTACACTCATAGAAAGGCTATATGTACTCAATTGCACATCTTAACAGATACAGCAGATGATATACAGATAAACAATACTGAACCAACAACATATATTGTACCATTTAGCACAATAGTGAACAAGGGAGACTACCATCCGTAAAAGTAAATGGACAACTTCATTTTAGAAAGAAATATGGCACCTTTGCTGTCCAATCATCAGAACATGAAGCCAAAAAAGAACCAGTCGGATCCCACTTGATAGCATTAACTTCACTCTGGAAAACATACATAATTGCTACAATGAGGTAACACTGGATGCTACTTTTCCAAAATTAGTAATACAAAATGACAAGACTTGTATATTTGTATGTGACTACATTTGTGTGCAAAATTACTTGTCAATAATCATAACCGTTCAATAAAAGAAATGAGACCAACCTAGGAGGAACTAGGCAGTTTTTCAATAAGAAATTAAGAAGAAATAGGCACCCGAATTCGAGTTGATGACTCGAACCTTGGTTGTTGGGTACATGACCACACTTCCCACCAACCAGCCAAACTAGGCACACATCCTTATAACCGTTTAATATACCAGGAAGTATCAACATCTGTTTGCATGATTTTTTTTAGGATAATAAAATAAATGAAGTATCAGATATCAGGAGAATGCGTGGTCCTTTTAATGTTCAGCCTTCTATTTCTATTTTTGAGTTGTATAGATAATCCAGAAAAGAAAAATGCACACAAAAACATGCAGTTTGTCGCATGCATTTTAAGAATCTAATCACTGAGAAGGCTGACCTGATGACCACTGAATGATTTAACTGGACGCTGTTCCCCAATCTTGCAAACATAGATCATGTTATCGGTTGAACATGTTGCAAAAGAGTTATTATTTCTCCAATCAACATCTAGTGTTGGAGCTACATAGAAGCAGGTGGGAGTTAGGTTTGGTCACCACAGATACATCTAGTACAATACAGAATGAATTATCAGGTTAAAACAAACACAATTCTGGAATGCCGTACCTGAATGAAATTCAAACTGCTGTTTGCATTCCCATGTCTTTGTATCCCAAACAATAGCAGTTTTATCAACACTTCCACTTAGGAGAAAATCTCCTTTCTTATTCCATTTCAATGAAAATATGGGCCCCTTGTGTTTGAACAGTGTCTGCTTAAGGTCTCCTGAAAAATTCATTTCATCACACGAAAGGACGACATAACAGGGGGTAAACAAAACATCTAGGCTGTATGACCTATATATGATTTCTTCAAATGAGTTTATGCCAGATCAAATTTTAACACATACATGAATAAGAATAACAAGCAGCCTAACACCAGATCATTTTTTTAGAGACATTTAAGGCACAATGAAGAATGTACACCATTAGTCAAATACAACAATCCTACAGTTACAACGGGCCCACATTGTCAATCAAACAAACTTTAAAATCGGAATGAAGAGCTAAAGCCAACTCCGTATGGATACAGAAACAGTTGTTCACTCACCATCTCTACTCCATATTCTTGCCTGTCCATCGTAGGAGCCTGTAGCCAGTAGTGTACCTTCACCCTGTAAGGGATGGCAGAAAAGCAAAAACAATGATGAGTATGAAATAGTTAAGGAATGTAGATGCAAACATAGAATTTTTGCATGAGACACAAATTAACAGGTAGACTAATAGAACAGGTGGCTATAAATAGCATTCTATGATATGTTCCCATTGGTCTTCACCCCAGAAACATGAAATGTAAGGAAAACATGGGGTATAAACAAAATTTCACAGCAGGAAGAAACTCACATTCCAGTCAAGTGTGGTGACATCCTTGCTCTTTTCATTGGTCCGACCTTTAAAATGTTTCAAAACATGAACACCGGGAGGAGATGATTGCATGTTAGAACCACATGGACCATCTGGAATTGTCCAGATTCTAGCGGTTGAGTCTCCTGACCTAGCAAGTTTGAAATATAGTATTATATCAGTCAACAAAAAGTTGAGATATTGGGTCAAAAAAAAACAAAAAATTGAGATAAACATAGGCAACTTTCATGGTAAATATCAGGGTTGCAAACACATAAATTGCAATAAATAAAAGACTGGGTGGAATATGGGGACTAAATAAAGTACGTGGACATGCAGAGTTTTGTGAAAGACAGATTAGTGTGGAAAGTTAACTTCAATAATTTTCATATCTCCTGTAATGCACCAGATTGGCACCACGTCATCTTCTCCCACTCCCGATTCCCCTCCCATCTAGAAACCATGGAAAAAAGAAAGAAGAAAATGGCAAGAAACAAAAAAAAACAAAGGAACAGCATGCAACCATGCACTCACAATTTTTCTCCCTTCAGTTACCATCCTACATTCCTAACCCATGTTACTCCTCTCATCCACTCACCCTCCCTGGATCTGACCCACACTAGCAAGGATAAACCCACTGGAGCAGCCGAAGACAATGAGAAGGCTGGCAGGCGATGGGTGAGTATCGGCAGTAGCAACGGGTGACGGTGAGTGCATTTGCAGTGGTGACAATGGAGAGCTCAGTGCCTCATCAGAGCAGGGGCAATGGGCAAGCCAACCTGTGAAAGGCAAGATCCCATCTCCAACTGATCGAAAACAGTGGTGGCCGCTGGCCACCAATCTGCAGCTTTTAGCCTTTTGGCAAGGGTGATAGTCCTCACTGCAACCACTGTCTAAACCTCTGCCTGAGTGTCTGAGAACATATGTGCCCCAACTGCGAAGCTAGCAGCCAACACTCTAGACAATGGCAACAAGCTCCAATGCTTCTTCACTGTGCTCCCAAATGTCTCCAGCCTCCACCATGGACAGATATGTGAACCTGCCATAGTGTTGCCTCAACCCTCTTCAATCGAGGTACAAATGGATTCATCTTCCACAATTACCAAATTTGAGAAAAGTCAGATAACACATTTTTCCTATTCTTCTGGCAGCAAGGAGCACTGTGCTCCTAAATGTCTCCACTCTCTAGCCTCACCATGGACAGATATGTGAACCTGCTATAGTGTTGCCTCGCCCCTCTCCAATTGAGGTACAAATGGATTCATATTCTATAATTACCAAATTTGAGAAAAGTCAGATAATTACATTTTTTCTATTCTTCTGACAAGGAGCATTGCCTCAATTAAATGAATGATGCTAGCTGGATCTTTTCAATTTTGACAATTATTTGTACAAAATACTCCTATAAATATTCTGTTTGCTACAGATTAAGTTTCCATTGCAATGCACAGTAATGTACACGAACCTGTTAGAGGCGTATGTCATGGGTCTGCCTAGTGGCTAACAGCCACGCCTCAATTAGAGGCAAATCTTTTCAACTTGCCTTGGTTAGCTGATTGGGTTAGTTTGGAAGGTTGGAGGAATAATAGCAAAGAAAAGAGGAATTATAGGGAGTGGTTAGCCAGGGAGGCTATTTATCTGTAACCCGTATGGGGATTAGAGGAGAGCAGGAATTAGAAGGAAAATTCTTCTCCCTTGCTCGGCCATGGGCAAGGCCCCTGGCCAGCCCCCTCTCTCCCTCTTAACCCTAGCCACTGCCATAACATCTGGTACCGGAGATGCCAAGTTCCGATGAGGACGACAAGCAGCCGAAGACACCACCGATGCTGCGCCGGATCCCATTGCCAAGGCGATGGCCAACCTCACCCAGCAGGAATCCCGACCATCGGCAACCACCACCACCATCCCGCCGGTGTTCCCCTACGGCTTGCCGAGCTATGGGACGACAGTCGTCTCCATGCCAGATTCGAAGATGAAGAAGAGAAGTGCCAGCCACATGTCGGCAGCAGTGCGGCAGCAGGCTGATGTGCACGGCCTCCTAGCGCGTCGGCGGGTGCAGGAGATGCGCGACCTTCAGCTGATTCAGCCCCGCACCCCTTCGCAGCTCCTCCAAGTTGCGCATCACCGTACGGAGGACCTCGACCTCGTCCGCCGTGTTAGGGATCTTGGGCATATGGTCATTGCTGCCCCCCGCCCCCAGTAAACTCAGAGTCTGGCGGCGGCGGTTGGGGAGGCACACCCCTCCTCCATCGGAAGCTCTCCTCTCTGTGCGGCGCGGACCAGCAGCCATCCGGCGGGGAGAAAGCATGGCGCACCACGTAGCATCGCCGCATTCTGCCATCAACCGCCTCGGGGGCGCCTCCGCTGGTCGCTGTTGCGGCATGGCCACCTTGCTGCCTTCTCGGTGATGCGCATGCCGACGGCGCAGACAGGCGGAGCACCATTTTCCTCGGCAAGATGGGTGGCTGCAGTTGCTGTGCCTAGCTCATCTGTTCGGATGGGGCTGGGTCTGGGCTCGTGGCTCGGACTGGATGTGATGGCCAAGCTGCGTGGGCTGCTGTGCTTTTGTTTCTTCAAGACGTCAACCCATATGCGGACTGCTCCATGGGATCCAGGTGGTTATATGTATGCAATTATTGCGTTCAGACGGTGTCCACCTTCCATTGAGGAGGCCACCAAAATAAAGAGTCCAAATCTATTTCAGGTTGAGAGTAATAAAATGAGCCGAGATGTAAAAGGCTTGTTTTTAGGTGTTAGATCTGTGTCGAGTCGAGTCATCATTATAAGCTGGTTAGGTTGCAGCTTGAGGATGAGCTGCTTGTCCAGAAGGGGTGTAGTGTTAGAGGCGTATGTCATGGGTCTACCTAGTGGCTAACAGCCACGCCTCAATTAGAGGCAAATCTGTTCAGCCTTGCCTTAGTTAGCTGATTGGGTTAGTTTGGAAGGTTGGAGGAATAATAGGAAAGAAGAGAGGAATTATAGGGAGTGGTTAGCTAGGGAGGCTATTTATCTGTAACCCGCTCGGCCGTGGACAAGGCCCCCGGCCGGCCCGCTCTCTCCCTCTCAACCCTAGCCCCGCCATAACAGAACCCAAGATGCATCAAAGATCTGACCACTGATCACATTTTTGGCAATGATGGCATGCAACTGTTTAGTGTGCCAAAGCATATGGCTACAGGAGCACAAAAAAATCATAAATACAAATATATATGCAATATAGAAAATAATAAGGACGCACCCTGAAGCTAGAAGAGAACCAGTTGGACTCCAAGCACAAGCGAAAACCTGAATACAAAGAAATAGTAAGAGAATATAACAGATTTCACTAGTTTTAAGAGGGGAAAATAGTTGCATCCTATAGGACCCTGCTAACCTCTGAACTGTGTCCTTCCAAAACAGTAACATCAGTGTTAGATATCTCCTGAGCAGTTGTACTTACATCCATTGGAGTGGGACCTGTGGTATTTACGATTAGTAATACTTGGCATGGTGAAGGTAAAGTGATACACACAAAACCAAGTCTTGACACCAATACTTCCATGAGAAACTGTGACTCCTTGAATCACATTTCTCTTCTTTAGTTAATTATTACTACTGAGGTAGTATTTGGTTCAAAACGGTAACATAAATGGTATTGATAACGAAAAGCACCTGGATGGAACTAATCAAGATAACAAGGGATATGTTTGGTTGGGAGCAAATGTAACGGAAACAGTTGAAACTCTGCCCTTTCTCCTCTGGCAGATTTCTACTTCTCACATTGGACCATCAGCCGCAAGCAACCAGAGAACTCAGTAAAGTTATAAACACAAAACCAAGTCCCAAAACCAACACTTCCATAAGCTGTAACTCCTAGAATCACATTATTTTCTTTAGTTAATGGCTACCATGAAAAACGACTGTAATGGAAACAAATCAAGACAATACGGTCTTTGTTTGGTTGGGAGCAAATGTACTGGGATCAGCTGAAAGTCTGCCCCTTATTCGTTGGCAGCTTGCTACTTCTCCCATTGGAGTAATGTTTTCAAATATCTAATTGACCCTAGTCGTCATGGCACCGATCAGCCCGACTAATCGGGACTTATCATAGTGCATAATGTAATGGGATCGGCTAAAACTCTGCCCCTTGTTCTTTGGCAGCTTGCGACTTCTCCCATTGGAGTAAGATTTTCAAATATCTAATCGACCCTAGTCGCCATGGCACCAATCAGCCTGACTAATCGCGACTAATCATAGTGCATAACTGATCGCCATGGCACTGATAAGCCTGACTAATCGCGACTAATCGCGATTAGTCGGATGACTTGATAACTTGCATTGGACATCAGCTGTAACCAGACAACTCGGTGACAATCGAGAACGACAAGGACAGGGGCAACAACGCATGCAGTGGGGCCAGAACCAAATCAGGTGGGATTGGAGGGTGCTGACGATGAGGTGCCACAGCCAAATCATGTGACAGGGGGGCTCCATAATTTAATGACAGCTAGGCAATGGAGAGACACGTGCATGGCAGCAGAGGTCGATTCAAGGTGCCACCAGCCATTGGTGGCAGGATATGAAGCGTAGGATTGGACAATCATGAGAAGGGAGCGGCGGCACCATGATTTTGGAAGGGGATCGACAAGTTGTATATTTTTCTGATGCAGGATATTTTGGCTGGTAATGGATCTCTATTGGGCTGTTATCAGACACCACGCAGTTTAGGGTCTGCCCAAACCAGGCAAAAACAAATGTGATCATGTCACCTTCTTATCTGATCATGGAGTAGAACAAATGAACCAAACAGCTCCTGAATTCCCATGAAATCGAAACACAGTATCAAAAATCAGTTCCATGCCCAAGTGTTTCATCAGAGATATCAAAAATTATATTGCGTGATTGAGAGGATTAAGTGCCTGCTTGGTTTGTTAACAGAATTTGCCATGCCAAAAGTTTTGGAAAGCAAAAGTTGAGAAAAAATGTTTGCCAAAGATTTAGCAAGCCAAATGTGAGATGTATAGTTCCAATTTTGTGTACTTTTCAAGCACTAGCGCAGGGCAATAAAAGGCATATGCTTAATAAGCACAAGTCCACATACTACATTACATAGTCCACATTAACTGGAAACTTGTTCGCACTGCAATGTAAACAGTACTCAACACATTTAGAAAACATCAAACATTGGCACATTGCTAAGATAAGAAAACATGCAAGCATGTCAAAAGTGTACTCACAATTTGCTAAAAGTTGTGTAACAGAACATGATATAAGACGAGTAATATAGCAGGTAGTAATTAATCACCTCCACCAGCTAGAGAATCATCCTCGTGCTTAACCTTATCAATACGCTCTGCATGCTGCCTTTCTCTTTCTTTCTCTTTTTCCTTCTCTTTATCATGGTCCCTATCTTTTTCAGATTTGTCCTCCCTGACTTGCTCTTTCTCTTTGTCATGGCGTTCCCTCTCCCGTTCGCCACCAGGACGTCGTTCATGCTCCTCATTACGTTCTTTCTCTTTTCCCTTATCCTTCTCACGTTCAGTTTGAGATCTCTCCATTTTCCTCTTTTTCACAATCTGTTGCAACTCTTCAACATCTTTTGTGATGATTTCAAGTGGCTCCAGAAGCGCAAAATCCCTCTCAACTTCGTCATCATTCTGAAATAAGAAAGGTGGATGGTGTCGCATCAATTGGCAGTAGTAATAAATACTGCAAGATAAACAGGCTTACCTCATCGTTATTTGCTTCCAGTTCTATGTACTGGAGGCCTTTCTGCACAATAGTGATAAGAGCACCAGGTGGGACAGCATTGCCATCAATGCCACCCTTATGGATCCCAGCTTCATAACCTAGAGTAAATGCAGCATGAATAAAACCTGAAAAGAATGGTTGGAAGAGAAACTATTAGCAACCAAAATCACACTATCTTGCTTAAGACATGTTGGTGCGCAGGCCTCCTGCCTTTGGATGTTGTCACTTGCAAACATTTTTTAGACGAAGGGAGTAGCAGGTGATGAGAACACGCCATCATTCACCAAGAACCAAAAGCACTAAAGGACATGAAACAACATCCTTGTTCTTGTTCAGGCAAGAAAGGCTTTTAGGCACTTACAGAACAGAGACAATAGTGATGAATCCTCTAGAGCTAAGTTCCATTATACGGTCTAGTTTCTGCATTTCAGGTAATGGCAGCAAAATGGCAACAGAGGCCAGAAGAGAACAAAACTGATTTTGTTTTCCAGAATTTACCCATACAATTGATTCCAAAAAAACTAAGAAGAAATCATCTTTCAAATCACAATCAACATATTCCCCAACACTGTCCCTACCATCATGCTACCCTAAAAGGCATCTGACCTAATTACCATTCTTGCTTGTCAGATTCCCATTCTCCTACGAAACACATGAGTTTGCCACAGTTAACGGGAGGGTCAATGTGCTGCAGCATCAAATTCCCAAAAAGCTATAATTTACCAGCAAAACATGTGATTTTTTTTCATGGACCATGGAAACAAACCATGGGAGAAGGAACAGATAAAGGTAACAATATTCCTGTTTTCTTAGTTGAGGCGCCAAAGACTGTTCACAGCTAATAGAACAGCTCCACCCAAGTTAAGGGTTGTATCTAATTTCTTCATTTCAGAGCAACAAGGGGAAAATGGCCAGTGAGGTCGTTCAACTAGCACCGAATTTTCCTTAAATATAACACGAATCACTCCCAAGAACCATCAGAAATCGCATTTTCCATCCAAATATGCATAATTCCGAACCCGCCCCCAATCTACAAGTCTCCTTAAACGGCATCTGATCCTAGCAGCATCTCGCCGTACGGGACCCTTATTCCCTAGAGCAGCGCACGAATCCGCCACAATCCAACTGGGGCAACTAGCCTCCCCGCAGCAGCAAAGCTCCTAAACCCTAATCGGTTCAAAAAAAATGAGGAAAGTTCTCTGGGCACAAGATGCGGGGCGGAAGAAAGGGGCTGGAATGACGCACGTACCTGACTCCTGGAGGTAGCGGAAGACGAGGAAGTTGAGCTCCGTCGATGTGAGCACCCCCATAGCAGGCGGCGCGGGGGAGGGCGCCGTCGGAGCGGCGGAGGGGACGGGGAGGGACGGAGCGGCGAGGGCTAGAACGGCGGCGTGCGATGTGGATGTGTGTCGCTGAGAGGGGTGGGACCGTGGGAGTGTCATGAAAGCGTCTCCAGCCAGGGCCAGACACGATGGGCACGCCCAGGACTGCGCGGGACTTAAGATCGGACGGTGCAGAGGCACGTGACACAGAAGGACGGCTAGATCAGCACCACGCGCGGGGATCTAATGGTCAGGGACAACCGGTTCATAGACAACACTCACACAGTAGCTGTTTGATTTCTATTAATAATTAATTAATACATACTCCATCGGTCCAGAAAAGAATGCAACTACATGTTGCGTGCCATCAAAAGTAGTTCATATTTAAACAATTTTTTGATGAGTACTATTGACATTTACGGCTCCAAAATAATTTATTATGAAAATATATTTCGTAATTAATCTAATGATATTTATTTGATAACATACATATTGATACATTTTTATTTATAATTGATCAAAATTAAGATATTAAACTATGTTACTATGCTAGAATTGCATTCTTTCATGGATGGAGTGAGTATATCTATATATCTATATCTATATCTATTTATATTTATATTTATATCTATATCTATAATTAAGCACTAGCCTACTAAAAATACAAGCCATCTACCATAATTCCAGTTGCTATAGTCTATATCCACACAATGGCTATGGCACTACACTAAGATAGTAAGCTCTCAAAGACTAACTAAAGAGTCTCACTAACCACTAGTCCCGACACAAGCTAGCTCTTAAAACTAATTACACTAAAGAGCTTAGCATACACACTAGGAATGTAATACAAGAAAGGATGGCGATGATTATACCGACGTGTCGAGGTATGAGCCAATCATAAGATGGAGCCAATCAATCAATCACAAGATAACCAATGAAATCCTCGGACAAGGTGACAGAAGATTTTTTACCGAGATTCACTTACTTGCCGGCAAGCTAGTCCTCGTTGTGACGATTCACTCACGTGGAGGTTCACGCGCTAATTGACATCACACGCCAAACCCTCAATAGGATGTTGTACAACCAACACAAGATAATGATCACACAAGCCACAAACAATCCACTAGAGTACATTTCGGCTCTCCACCGAGGAAAGGTCAAGAACCCCTCACAATCATCACGATCGAAACCGGAGATAGTCACCAACCTCCGCTCGACGATCCTCGCTGCTCCAAGCCGTCTAGGTGGCAGTAACCACCAAGAGTAACAAGCGAATCTCGCAGCGAAACACGAACATCAAGTGCCTCTAGATGCAATCACTCAAACAATGCACTTAGATTCTCTCCCAATCTCACAAAGATGAGCAATCAATGATGGAGATGAGTGGGAGGGCTTTAGCTAAGCTCACAAGATCGCTATGTCAATGCAAATGGCTAAGAGAGTCAGCTTGAGCCAGCCATGGAGCTTAAATAGAGGCTCACAAGAAATAGAGTCGTTGGCCCCCTACACCTCACTATCCTCACGCTGACCAGACGCGCCAATCAAAATGATCGGACGCACCCAGCCAGCGTCCGGTTAACGGATGGCTGCCACATCACACATCCTTCAAATGTCAGCCGCACAATTTCAACAGCTAGTAGCTGCTCGCGTGCCACTCAAGTGACGACCGAACGCATGCCACGGCCACATCAAGACCGGACGCACCGCTCCATTCCACTATGCAGCGTCAGGTCCAGTCTAGAGAGTATCTAGATGCGAAAAATCGCGACCGAACCCGTCAGATCATACGTGACCGGACGCGCCGGTGAGTGAGGTCAACTCTGCCTCTCTCTGTTGCTTGCATCAGCGTACGTCACCAGGTGACCGGACGTACCCCCTACGTGTCCGGTCCCTCTTTCTTCTCAGCGTCTGGTCACGAGACCAAAGGCGGCCTTCTCAGCACGCCACTGATCGGACACAGGGTCAGAGTCCGGTCACTGCCTAAGGCAGAGTCCGGTCACTACAAGACTTCTCATTTTGACCCCAAACTTCACCACCCTTAATCAAATATGCCAACAACCAAGTGTATCACCTTGTGCACGTGTGTTAGCATATTTTCATAAAACATTTTCAAGGGTGTTAGCACTCACTATAATCTAAATACATATGCAATGAGTTAGAACATCTAATGGCACTTTGATAACCGCATTTCGATACGAGTTTCACCCCTCTTAATAGTACGGCTGTCGATCCTAAATGTGATCACACCCACTAAGTGCCTTGATCACCGAAATAAAATAGCTCCTACCACTTATACCTTTGCCTTGAGCCTTTTGTTTTTCTCTTTCTTTTTTTCCAAGACCGAGCACTTGATCACCATGGTCACACCACCATCTTGATCATCTCCATCCTTACTCACCACTTGGAATGTGCCACCTATCTCATAATCACTTAGATAAACTAGGTTAGCACATAGGGTTTCATCAATTCACTAAAACTAAACTAGAGCTTTCAATCTTTCCCTTTTTGGTAACTAATGACAACCCTTTCACAAAGATATGAATTAAAATTCAATTGAATTCATGTTGCTTGCCCAAACATATTTACCATGTGTAAAAGGATATGAACAAGTTTCATAAACCTCAAATAGTAGCATTAGCTCCCCCTATATATGTGCTAAGAGTTTAAATTGAAGCTTGCACATATGCATGGATTGTTAATGTGGGAGAGTAATGTCTACCAAATGATGCTAAGGTATAAAAGATGGACCTTTGAAGTATGATACCAATCAGAGTGCACCATTATACCATCCTTAGCTCCATTAGTAACTAGACATACACAAAAACTAGAATACCTCGTAAGATCAACATTAGAAGCAAGGGTCTAGTTTTCATAATATAAACTCAAGTCTAGTTACTCAACCTACACATGCTAGTTTTTCATTTCATCATTGAAACCTTGTGGGGTATAACCCCCGATACCAGTAGGGCTATACATGGGCCGAGTCGCTAGGGGAGGTCCAGCCCACAAGACTATGCATGGGCCATGCCACTGGTGGAGGCCCGGCCTACAAGACTGCACCGTGCGAGACATGACATAGGTCGGCGTGCCTCACAAGACTGTGTGAAGATCTTCGATGATCTAGGAGACCCACTCGGATATGCCAGTTCCATAATATCTATAACTTCCTATCTTGTAAAACCGATCAGGAAAGAAACAAATGATCTATAACCCTACCCCCCGAGCTATATAAGGCGGGTAGGAACCCCCCTCGTTTTCATCTGATCATATGCAATATAATCCACAAAGACACAAGACATAGGGTATTACGTCAAGCTGACGGCCCGAACCTATCTAATCGATGTCTCTTGCATTCTGTGTCACCATCCGGTTCCCTCACGCGCACCTCCACCGATACATCTACTACCATGAGCATACCCCTAGGTAGACTACCGGACGTATTTCGTCGATAGTGGCGTGCCAGGTAGGGGGTGTGCGTGCTGAATTCATGGCATACCAGATGGTCACTTTCCTAAGCTCCATGGCCTTTCTAGAGCCAGGCCAGATCTTCACGGTCAGATCCATAGCCTGGGTCATCGGCCCCGACGGCCACGGGGAGATCATGGAGACGGTGCAGGATCCTCCTGCGCCAATCACACCAACACCTACAACGACATCTCTGATCCTGGTGCCCCGCTGCTGGGTTAGGAGATCCATCAGCAATGATGATCTGATAGGATCCATTGATCGGGTCACAGACCGCTTAGCAGAACGCCAGCTCCTTATGGATTCGATCTTAGATCAATCTAGAGCGAGCGATGAATTTCCCGTACTCTAAGATCACCAAGCCGCTGCAACCAAGCGACCTGCTCGGCCACATCGTTCAAGGCGGCCAAATTCCAATCTAGTGATCACGGTCACTCCAAAGGGGTGCACGGTGTGGCACCGACCACTTCCCGCTATAGGCCTATGTTTGGCTGACTACGAGGCCCCGATGGAGGACCTGCCGAAGCCCTATCCTTTTGGGCTGGAGGGTGCGGGATCTACGTACCAGAACGCCATCCACCACCTCTTTGCCAACCACATCAAGCGCAACCACATCACCGACCTCTACATGATCAACCCGACTAACTCTGGTCAGCCCGCGTCCATGGTCAACATGGTGGCTATACGCCAGCTTTTGGATGATCCCTCTCTTCCGACCGAATCCCTCCATAACATTTTGAATGAGAGCCCCGACAATTATTTTGAGGGCTCAACCAAGATCGTGTCAAGCTGCCCTGCTTTCCCTTTGGGGTTTAGGGGCATGATTTTCCACATCAGCCATGATAGCATCACCAAGGACGGCGAAACCACTGAAGAGCGTGAAGCTCGTCTAGCGAAGAACACTAATTGCCAACATCGCTGAGATGCATAAGCAACCCAACTGGGCGACGAAGATGGTCATGGCCCACCCTGCCATCAACGTAATCTGGAGGAGGCGTTTGACATGGTGGCGACCAACCAGTCTACCAGACTCCAAGCGCCAATCTAGATGTTGTTTTTAATGAGCTTGACAAACTCCCTAACACTCCAGAGGTTGAGAAAGGTCTGAGCACATATCATAGCAGCGCAAGTCCAAGTCAATGACTTCCGAAATGATGCCCCATCTTATTCCACCGCATTAGCTCGTAGCCGCCGCTCCCACTGTGACAGAGGAGGCCAACATCACGGCACCGAGGGTCCTCGACCTCAGGCTAGAGGTCCCTACCTCCATGGAGGACTTAGAGGCAACTATGAAGCTCACTCACACCATGACGGCGGCCCACTGCACCCCTAGGGAGGTCGTGGTGGCAACCGCAACTAGGAGGTCAATCAACCCCCTCGCAACCTTTGTGACCACATCAACGCCGGCGCATATGTCCACGACCGCATTGAAAATAGCAGGTCCACACACTATGAAGCAGAGATGGAGCATCACCAACAATTCGATGCCGAACATGAGGGATTTGCTTCCCATCAAGTGCCACTTCCCGCCGGTGCATCAGGACTTTGCCCCTTCATGGAAAGGCTTCGAGCCGTCCGGTGGCCTGTGGGTTTCAAGGTTCTTGGTGTTAACACCTATGATGGAAAGGCCAACCCCACTTAGTGGCTAACTCTATATGAGATCATCGTAAGAGCCACGGGAGGAGATGAAGACGTCATGGCAAACTATCTATTCGTCATGCTTAACCAGTTTGCGAACAACTAGCTCCTCAGCCTGTGGGAGAATTCTATCCGATCTTGGGATGACCTCAAGAAAGCATTCACCGACAATTACATGGCCACGTGCGAATAGCCCGGCACCAAGTATGACCTGGAGAAGCTTCGTCAATCCTCCGAGGATTCCTCATTTCTTGGAGACAAGAAATTCCATTCCCAACATCACTAATGCCGAGGCCATCGCTGCTTTCACTAAGGGGCTCCGGCATGAGCAACTCCGTGGCAAGCTTTACCGCAAGAGGCCCACAACCATCAGCAAGCTGATACAAACAACAAACGAATATGCCAATGCCGAAGAAGCCAAACGGGCTGCCCGCTCCGCTCACCACCAGTGCCACGATGATGACCATCGTGAAGACAGGCGCTACGATGACCGCGGCCACCGCTGTGACGACCAAGACCGTCACCAAGATGATCACGAGCCCCAGCGTGATGACCGCTTGGATAGCTCGAGAGGCAGACAAGGCTGCCATCACTGGCCTGACAACTCCATCAACACCATCAACGCCGTCTTCGGTGATCTAGGAGACCCGCTCGAATATGCCAGATCCTGTAATATCTGTAACTTCCTATCTTGTAAAACCGATCAAGAAAGAAACAAATGATATATAACCCTACCCCCCGAGCTATATAAGGTGGGTAGGGAACCCCTTGTTTTCTTCTGATCATATGCAATATAATCCACAAAGACACAGGACACATGGTATTACGTCAAACTAATGGCCCAAACCCATCTAATCGTTGTCTCTTGCGTTCTGTGTCACCATCTGGTTCCCTCACGCGCACCTCCACCGATTCATCTACTACTATGGGCATACCCCTCGGTAAACTGCTAGACGTATTTCATCGACAAACCTACAGCTAGCATACACCACACAAAGCATGTAATTTTAAATTTAAAAACTTGTGCTATGCAAGCAAACATATGAAATGCACATACAATTGCATCAATCAAGTTTATGAGCTTGCTTCCTCTACTTGTGTGCTCAAAATTTTAATTGATCCCCTTACTTTATCATATCTCTCCCCTTATGTCAAAGTTGTACCCCCTATCACTTATATCTTTGTTTCTCTCCCCCTTTGTCATCAATGACCACAAATGTTCATTTTTAGATAGGTTAAGATTATCAATGTCAATCAATGGGATGAGGATCATTTTCCCAAATTTGGTTCAATCTAGAACACTTGCCAAAGATACTTAACTCGGTCTGATCCAAGTACAAGCTTCTTCACACCTTATTTCAAGGGTTATCTTGTACTATGTTGAGTTAAACACTTATAGCTCATTTTCTAGATCAAACACTAGGTTCACTTGCCCACAAACTTATCATATGCTACCACTAGATCATGTCAAGCATAGATGCTATAGTGGTACCATACGAGTATCAAATTCATTTGATTTTCATGAATGAGCCTAAGACATGATAGGAATGACTAGATGCACTAAATAAGTCCTTAGCAAAGGATGTATTCATGCTAATCAACTTTATCTTGGATTGCTCGAAGGAGAGGCATGTCATATAAGTGGGGCAGGGTGCATCAACACATATTTGAGAAATCTAATATGTTCAATTCATTCCTTAGCCTGCAAAACCTTTTATCATCTAATGGCTTGGTGAATAAGTGGCAAGTTGATCTTCGGTGCCTACACTCTCAATGCAAATATCCCCTTTTTATTGATGATCTCTAATAAAATAGTGGCAAACATCAATGTGCTTTATTCTTACATATTGAACCAGATTATTGGTTAACTTGATAGCACTCTCATTGTCATATAGCAATGGCACTTTCTTGAACTTGATTCCAAAATCATTCAAGGTGGCCTTCATCCAAAGAATTTGTGCATAACAACTACCGGCAAATATGTATTCGGCTTCGGCGGTTAATAATGCAACACTATTTTTCTTCTTTGATGACCATGAAACAAGTGATCTTCCTAACAATTGACATGTGCCCGAGGTGCTCTTACTTTTAACCTTGCATCCCGCATAATCCGAGTCAGAATATCCAACTAGCTCAAACTTTGCTCCTTTGGGATACTACAAACCAACATTTTATGTATGCTTCAAGTACCTCAACATGACATTCAGCCTTGATGCGGTCACATAGAGTAGGCTTCCAATCATAGACCGATACAACTTTTGATCCACCATGTTGCCACTTGCATCACTTTCCAAATTGCCATTTGTTCCCATTGGTGTACTAATGGCTTTGCTATCACTCATGCCAAACTTCTTGAGTATGTCTTTGATGTACTTGCCTTGACTCACAAATGTATCATTCTTCAATTGTTTGATTTGAAGACCAAGGAAGTAACTCAAACTCATTAGCCATCATCTTTCCAAACTCTTCATAAAAGTCTTGATTGATTGATCCAAATATGATGTCATCAACATAGATTTGCAGCACAAACAAGTCATTGCCAATCTTTTTAGTGAAAAGAGTGGTGTCAACCTTGCCCATCATGAACCCCTTAGAGAGTAGGAAGTCCTTCAACCTCTTATACCATGCTCTAGGTGCTTGCTTCAAGCCATATAATGTCTTCTTCAACTTGTACACATGGTCGGGCTTCTTGTCATCTTCAAAACCAAGAGGTTGCTCAATATAAACTTCTTCATTGATGTAGCCATTGAGAAATGCACTCTTGACATCCATTTGATATAGCTTGATGTTGTGAGAACAAGTATAGGCTAGCAAGATTCTAATTACTTCTAATCTAGCAACCAAGGCATATGTTTCTTCAAAGTCAAGACCTTCAACTTGTGTATAGCCTTATGCTACCAATCTTGCTTTGTTCCTCACTACTATCCCATCTTGATCTTGCTTGTTTCTATAGACCCATTTGGTTCCAATCACATTGTGTCCCTTTGATTTTTTAACTAATTCCCATACTTGATTTCTAGTGAAATTGTTCAATTCTTCATGCATAACATTCACCCAATCAACATCCTTCAATGCTTCTTCTATCTTCTTTGGTTCAATGGATGACACAAATGAGAAATGATCACAAAATGAAGTCAATTTTGATCTAGTTTGCACACCTCTAGAAATATCTCCAATTATAGTGTAAAATGGACGATCTCTTGCAATACGAGTTGGTTGGAGTATTGGAACTTGACTGCTTGTACTTGCTTGATCATTGAGTTGAGATGATGTACTAGCCACTTGATCTTGCACATTGTCATGAGAGCCACTTATACTTGCTTGAATAGTGTCAACTTGTACATTTAAGTTAGAGAGCACTTGCACTTGATCATCTTCTTCATCAATCACTTGCATAGGCCTCAATTCACCAATATCCATATTTTTTGTGGCATTTGAAAGTTGAATGTCTCTAACATCTTCCAAGTTCTCATTCTTATCTTGGGAACCCTTGGTTTCATCAAATTCAACATCATGAACTTCCTCAAGAGTACCACTATCCAAATTTCAAACTCTATATGCTTTGCTAGTAGTTGAGTATCTAAGTAGGAATCCTACATCATATTTTTTGTCAAACTTGCCCAATCTAGTGTCTTTCTTCAAGATATAGCATTTGCAACCAAAGACCTAAAAATATGCAATATTGAGCTTTTTACCATTCAAGAGCTCATATGGTGTCTTCTCTTTCAATGGGTGACAATATAGGCAGTTGCTACAATAGCAAGCCGTATTGATAGCTTCAGCTAAAAAGATTGACTCACATTGTACTCACTCAACATTGATCTTGCTATGTCAATCAAGGTTCTATTCTTTCTCTCAACAAGGCCATTTGATTGTGGAGTGTACTTGGCCGAGAATTGATGTCTAATTCCAAATTCATCACACAACTCATCAATTTTAGTATTCTTGAATTCACTACCATTATCACTTCTAACTCTCTTGATGGTTGTTTCAAACTCATTGTGAATGCCCTTGACAAATGATTTGAATATTGCAAACACATCATTCTTGTCCACAAAAAAGAATACCAAAGTGTATCTTGTATAGTCATCCACTATCACAAAGCCATATTTATTTCCACCGATGCTAGTGTATTGTGTTGGCCCAAACAAATCCATGTGTAATAACTCAAATGCTTTACTAGTGCTCATCATGCTCTTCTTAGGATGGGTGTTTCTAACTTGTTTGTCGGCTTGATAAGAGCTACAAAGCTTATCCTTCTCAAACACAATATCTTTCAAGCCTCTAACCAAGTCATGCTTAACCAATCTATTCAATTGTTTCATTCCAACATGATCAAGCCTTCTATGCCATAACCAACCCATACTAGACTTAGTGAACAAGCATATTGACAATTGAGCTTCACTAGCATTGAAATCAACCAAGTATAGATTCTCATATCTAAAGCCTTTGAAGATCAAGTTAGAGCCATCTACACTTATGATCTATACATCGTCTACCCCAAATATGCATTTGAATCCAAGATCACACAATTGAGCCACTGATAGCAAATTGAAGTTTAAGCTCTCAACTAGCAACACAATGGAAATGCTCATGTCATTGGATATTGCAATCTTACAAGGCCCTTTGACCTTGCCTTTGCCATTGTCACCAAATATAATACTATCATAACCATCATTGCCATTGATGTTGATTGTGTTGAACATTCTTGCATCACCGATCATGTGTTGAGTGCACCCACTATCAAGAACCCAATGCCTTCCTCTGGCTTTATAATTGACCTATAAAAATATTAATTTTTTTTAGGTACCCAAACTTGCTTGGGTCCTTAAAGGTTAGTGACAAAGCTCTTTGGTACCCAAATGGCTTTCTTCTTTGAGCCCATCCATGGTACACCAATGAACTTAGCCTTCACACCATTCGTACCTTTAGTAAGCACATAGAAAGAATCAAGCTTAATTGAGGATACATTAGCATTCTTGTTCTTGGTCTTGCCCTCCTGCTCTTTATGACCAACTTGCTTATAACTAGTGTAAAATCGACTATTGTTCTTCGCAAAACTAGTCTTGTGAGGAGTAAAGGCTGCCTTGCCTTTCTTGGGGGTATAGCCCAATCTCTCTTTATAGAGAGAAGCTCTTTGGCTACCCAAGCACATAAGCAAGCGGTCCTCACGACCATAGGCTTTCCCTAAGGCGCGAGTGAGTTCACTGACCTCCTTCTTGAGAGTCTCATTCTCAACCATTAGTGAGGCATCACAAGTGAAACCATCACTACTAGATGAGGTGGAAGTGGAAGTACTACAAGAAGGGTTAGTGGGAGCAACAATGATAGGCTTATAGAATGATTCATCAATTATATCACAAGTTAAGCCTTTTGTCACATGTTACAACATGCTCCTTCTCATTTTGCTCATTAAGCAAAGAGGAATGAGTTTTTTCAAGCTTCTTGTGAGCCTTGCCAAGCTTCTCATGAGCTTCCTCTAGCCTCTCATGAGATGCATTGAGCTCATCAAAGGCTTGCTTAAGGGCTTTTAGTTCCTTTCGCAAGTCTTTGCATTCCCCTCTCTTAATGTCAACATGTTCTTTAGCATCTTCTAACATGTCAATTAGTTCATCTTTAGTGGGTTCATCATAATTGTCACTTTTACTTTCACTTTAATTATCATGTTCCTCATCACATCCATCATCACAAGTTTGTACCTTAGTGGCCTTAGCCATGAAGCATGATAGAGTGTTGAAGAGAGAAGGCTTCTCATTGATAGCAATGCTTGCAAGAGCCTTCTTTCTGGTGGTCTTGTCATTATCACTATCATCATCATCACTTGAAGAAGCATCACTATCCCAAGTGACCACATATGAACCACCCTTCTTCTTCTTCTTCTTCTTAAAGGTCATCTTGTCCTTCTTCTCTTTCTTTTCCTTCTTGTCCTTCTTTTGCTCTTCTTGTCATCATCATCATTGTCACTATTTTAGATCAAAGGCATTCACCTAGATTTTATTGAAAGCTTAACAAAAGCCCAAGATCCTACTGGGGATACCAGCTTACAGATTAAGCATTAAACCCTTCAAAGAATTCTACTAACTACATATCAAAAGCTCTACCACCAGACCTCTAAACCAAAACATCAAGTTTGAACCCACCAATATTCGGACAAACATAAGCAAGCAAAAGACAAACACTTCGCCAAAGCTACAATGCCACAGAGGCATTAGAAGCAACCAAATTTATCATATCGTTCGCCACATGCTTCAGTTTAGGCTTCAAAAGTGGACGCCAGGATTTCACCACCATCAAAGTCTTGTAAATGATTGCCACGGGTGAAGTCATCGTCTTCTTGTTAAACACCGCATCATTGTGCGCCTTCTAGATAGTCCATAACACACCTGCACATAGGAAGAACGTTACTTGCTATTTTTTCCTCTAAGTTTGGTCAAGATCTCTAAGAAAAGCGATGAACAACTTGTTGGCGACAACGACCAACTAAGACATTCACGAAAAAAGGACCATAAGAATACATCAATGGGGCATTGGAACAGAATATGGTCCGACGTTTCAAGTCTATCATAGCTGAAACATTCTTTCGGTCCAGACCATTTCTTCTTCTTCAATTGGACCCCACACTGGATTCTATCATGTATGGCCATCCATAAGAAAATTTTAACCTTCAAAGGAATATTACATTTCTAGATAAACATCATCTGCACATCTTGAACCCCTCCAAAGGTCATCAAATTATAAAGTGACTTTGCTAAATACTGTTGAGATCTCTCTAAAACCCAAAACACCTCATCTCTACCATCTAACAAAGCAACTTCATCTAACAACATTATCGGATTGCTCCATTCTTCCCACACGATTCCATTCAACTGCCTTCTAAACTCTAAAACCCACTGTCCTTCCACCCATGCCTTTACCACCTCTAAATCTTGACGAACATCAATGTGGAACAGATTAGGGAAAAATACTTTTAGTACATAGTCTCCTAACCAACAATCATGCCAAAACCTTGTTTGCATCCCTGATTTTATCTTAATACACCTTCCCATTTGAAACCACTTTCTTACATCTAACAAAGATTTCTAGAATTGTGAGCCCTGCCTATTTCTGACTTGAAAAAATACTTTTAGGGCCTAAATATTTGTTTCTCAATATGTTACAACATAAGCTATTATCTCCTCTTTCAAGCTTGTCAATCCATTTGCCAAGTAAACAAGTGTTCATAACTCTGACATCCATAAAACCAAGACCTCCAAACTGTTTCAGCCTATTTAGAGCTTCCCACTTAACCATATGATATTTCCTTTTCTTACTTGTACCTTCCCAGAAGAATCTAGATCTAATAGAGTCTAACCGCTGAAAATTTCCTTCATATAACTGATACACGCCCATAGTGTACATGGGTATGCTAGTCAGACAAGAATCAATCAATGTGGATTTTCCCCCTGATCACAGATACTCACATTGCCAAGTTCCCAGTCTTTTCTCTGTCTTCTCACAAACATAACTCAATTGCGCTTTTGATATCTTATGACAACTAACCGACATTCCTAGATATTTCATCGGGAGAACTCCACTTTTGCATCCCAACATCTCTACTGCAACATTCATCTCCACAGCAGACAGTCCAACTAAGAAAATCTCACTTTTCTCGAAGTTTATCTTCATTCCTGACATAGCCTCATAGCAAGAAAGAATCACTCTAACATTTCACAAGGTTTGCAAATCAAATTGCAGGAGTAGAATAGTATCATTAGCATACTATAAGTGTGTTAACCCTCCTTCAACTAAGTGTGGTACAAGCCCCTTAACCATCCCAGTAGCACAGGCTCTCGATAACATAGCAGAAAGGGCATCTGCTACAAGATTAAACAACAGGGGAGACAGGGGATTACCCTGTCTGAGTCCTTTGAAGCTTCTAAAATAGTCCCCTCTTTCACCATTCAGATCAATGCACACCTTTCCCCCTCTAACAACTTTATTCATCCATTGAATCCATTTCATATCAAACCCTTTTCTATGAAGTACTTCCTCTAAAAAATTCCAATTAACTCTATCATACGCTTTTTTAAAATCCAACTTGATGATAACCCCACTTGTTTTTGTATCCTTAAGTTCATGCATCACCTCTTGCAGGATCACCACTCCCTCTAAAATATTTCTTCCAGGTATAAATGCTGTTTGAAATTTACTCACCACCCTGCCAACCACTGTTGAGAGCCTTATAGTAAGTGTTTTGGTGATAATCTTGTATATTACATTTAAAAGGCAAATCGGTCTAAATTGTTTGACACTAGTCGTTGGTTTAACCTTGGGTAACTAAATAATAACTCCATAGTTTAGTCTCCATAGCTCCAAATGCCATCATATAATCTATCTAGCATTTCTTTGATATCCCCTCTTATCATATTCCAAAAAGCTTTGAAAATTTCTATTGAAAACCCATCCGGACCTGGAGCCATATTATTTTTCATCTCCTTAATCACCACATCAAGTTCTTCTAAAGAGAAGGGTCTAGTCAAAAACTCATTCTCTTCTTGCTGAATTTGCTGATAACTCGGCCAAAGATCCCTGTCCAAATGCATATCAGCCACATCTTCACTCCCAAACAATCTCTTATAGTAATCCGTAATATGATCTCTAAGACTACCAGGCTCAACCACTTCTTGACCATTCACCTCTAGCATTGAAATATGCATTTTCCTTCTCCTGCCATTAGCACATTTGTGAAAATAACTAGAATTTGAGTCACCAGCTAACAACCATTTCTCACCACCTCTTCTTTACCATTGTAACTCCTCTTCTAACAGCATCTGGTTAAAGGTATGATCTAAAGCATATCTTTCCTCCCACTCCATATGAGACCGTTCTCTTTCCTCAGTCCAATCATCCAATATAGCAATTCTTCTAATAATTTCTTGCTTTTGTTTTCTTCTCTGGCAATCTAGATTCTGACCTAGCCCTTTATAGCTGTCGTCAATTTGCTTGAGATCACATGCCAATGATCTAAAGGATCATATTTAAATCTTGAAGGCCATTTATCTCTCACCCATTCTCTGAAACCCTCCTGTTGGAGCCAATGAGCACTAAATCTGAAATAATACAGATGACCTGACACATTGCCTCCTATGTCCACTATGAGAGGATTGTGATCTAAACCAAGCCGCGGACCAGTTACCACCAACGTCAAATTGAACTTGTCTTCCCAGGAATTTGACACCAAAACTCTATCAAGAACACACATAATCAGAGGATTTTGTTTGTTCATCCAAGTAAAACGACTTCCAGTCCTATGTAGTTCCCTAAGAGCTGTATTATTGATCATTTCATTAAATGCCTCCATCATCTGAACATTCACATTTCCATTAGATTTTTCCTCAATTCTTCTCACCAAATTAAAATCTCCACCCAGAATCATAGGACAATCCACTGACTGAACTTTAGATTGAATCTCTTTCAAGAACTCTAACTTTCTATCATCATGAGCAGGGCCATATACATTGAAAATCACCCACTGAAAACCATATGCCTTCACGGTAAGATTGAAACATTGGTAAAAAAGACCCACATCTTTAGCTGTAACTATAGCCAATTCTTTATCCACACCCATGAGCAAACCACCTGAGTGCCCAGAACAAGGCAACCAGGACCAAGACATATCCTTCTGACCAGCGAACCTCTCTAAATCTCTATATCTAAAAGAAGACTTAATGGTTTCCTGTAAACAGATGCAATCAAAAGAATGTTTATTAACTAATTCTAAAAGCAATTTCCTCCTTCCTGCATTTCCTAGTCCTCTAATATTCCAATATAGAATCTTCATCCTTGATCTCTATGAGATAAATTATTCTCTATATCAACCCCACCCCCCATCAACTCTAACACTAGGGGCTCAAATCCACAGAACTCTCAATCTCCAAAGGAACTCTAATAATGGTATCATTTTGGATAACAGAACTCGACTCAATCTTTTGTTTAGTTTTTTGCAAAGCAATGAAAGCATCTTCCTTAGCTTGTATCAAAGAAATGTTAGCAATTCTAGAAACCTCATCTTGCCCCAATGAGAAACCACATATTCTAGCCATAAAATCTAAGGAGTAAGTATCAGTAGAACAAGAAGATGATGGAATGAATTTAATACCTTTTGCATCAGCTGTCCTGGCTTTTAGTTTATCTTGCATTGCTCCCTCTTTCTCTTGAATTCTCAAACTGTGTCTGGTATTGAAATTAACCAGGCCACTCTTGACTGGCTTAAGTTTTGAAACCCCACATGATTCCTCTGGATAAGTCAAGATCGAATCCAAAGTCTTTGTCGTTACAGGATCTGCTACTTTGTCCTCATCATTATAGACTAGCACCCCATCAATTACTACACCTTCCAAAAGAGATGTCTGAACCCCATCAGATGACACAACATTTTCAAGTTCCAAATCACCCTGCGGATTTAGACTAGCAGCTAAATTATGCATATCTTGAAAAATGTCAGATTTTGCCATCTGCCTCTGATAATCATATGTATCATCATTAGGTCCCTGAGAATTCATCTCTAATTCTTCAGCAAGTGGACTGGTACTCTCAGAACTACCCATAGCAACTTGCCTTTGATGACTAGAAGAACCAGACCCATATTTCTGACTAGTATCACCAGGTGTAGGTTTGCCCGATTCCAGCCATCCATGGCTCTCCTATGATTCTGGGTCTTCTTCATCAGTAACATCATCCTCTTCATCATCAAGATCATCATCTGGCTTGGATGGTGGATAATTCTGGAGCTTGTCTGAAAAATACCAAGTTATCTTCCTACCCTTCTTGTTAATAAACACTTCAGATGTCCCACCTATCTTGTTAGGATTTCGGCATGACACCTTTACCACACCGCTTTCCACTGCAAAGACGGTAAATGAACCTCCTCTAGATCACCAACCAACCTGGCAAGCTCCATAACAGCAAACTCAGTTCTAGCAAATTTTGGAATGCCAATAGCTCTAACCCACATAGACTGAAGGACCTGAAACACATTCGGATCCATATCTGACTCCTCAACCATAGCCACGATGTCAGACGTGATAAACTTGATTTTCTTCATCTTGATTAGCAAATTCAAAGCCACTTTGGATGGTAGATTCACCAGAAATTCACTCCCCAAAATGCACTTGACATCCCAATTCGAATCCATCAGATATTGCAATTCAGTCTTAACTCTAAACTTAGTACCCCTTCCTTCCAAAATCGACACAATAGCTCTAATTGGTCCCTCTGTTTTAGTTTAGCTTCAACCTTAGGCTCAGATAGATCTAAAGCATAAAAAATCTGACTAGGCATACCATACGCACAAGGTCGCAAACCCTTGTTAGATTTCATCAAAGGGCTTGATTGGACTTATGACCTGACTCATGACAACTATAACAAAATGGTGGTTTCTTGCAGGTAGAATGATGGTGACCACAATCATTACAATTAAAACATTTCATAGCAAGACCTGAAGACTGACCTGCACCCAAACCCCAACTCTACTGAACATTATACCCCTTCCTCTGATCTTCAATCTTGTGGTGAAGATCTTCTTCAGTCATCTGACGCACATCTCACTCTTTAGACTGATCTCCCATCCTCTTGCGATTCTGGGCCTCCCACTACTCCTGACCTCAAAACTACTGAGGACCCTGCTTTGGATCCCAGTACCCTTGATCTTGAGAAAATCACGGATCACGCCCATCTCGAGCCTGGGAATCCCAACCTTCACGCCTTGATCCCTGAAATCCATCCCGACTACTACGCCCATCTCTAAATCTCTCCCCATCTTTAGTATCTCTAAATCTATCACCATCTCTAACTTCACGACCTTGCTGCCTCTTGTCCATGGTGACCTCAACGAATGACCTCCCGTCCATCGTGTTAGGACGGACACAACGAAGAAACTTTGCCTGAGCCCCAAATTTCCTGATGTCCCTCACACTCGTCGAAAATCTCTCTACGGCTGGATCCCAAACCCTAGCGGAGGCAACCTAGACCCAAGACAAGGTGAACTTAGCGATGCGGCTACGGCTGCGGCTGCGGCTGGGTGGAGGAGAATAAGAATGAGTGAATAGGTCCTCAATAGGTGGGCCTAACTGGGTAGGCCCACCTAATTTTTCATTTTCCTCGGCCTTGGCCCATTTCATCTTCTTCCCCACATTCTCCACCCGAACAGAACTCTCGATATTTCTTCGAACTTCAGAACTCAACAATAGCGGCGGACTCACTTTTGTGCGCATCACTAGCGGCTGCAATTCTTGAACAATTTGCTCTATTGACTTCTGTACATCCCCACCACCCAGTGCAGTATCCTGTTTACTGCTCCATGAGAAATGGATTGGCAAATTCCCAATCGCAATCGAATTCGAATCCACCGTAGCGACTGGAGGTAAATTGTAATGACGAAGGCGCTCAACTCTATCCAAATCACTCAATTGTGAATGCTTAGGTAGCCCAAATGCTACTTTTGGAGATTTCTGCTAAGAACTCAATGGCGGAAATCGACCAGAACTCAATCAATCCTCCAAATCCACCTCTAACTCTTTCTGACTGTTTGCACCTGCCCTCTGAGAACTCTGTGGCAAAATCGAGTATGGCAGAAATGCTAGAGTAAGCCTATGATTCTTCATGAATGATGCACCAAATCTATGCATGACCTTCTAGAATGTTCTCACCACAGCGACCACACCTCTGTTCACAAAAGCAGGGGAACGAGAAATTACCACAGTCGCCCGTGAAACCGCGCCGATGACCCGCTAGTTCATTGCCGGTACTCACCGGAGTAAAGCTAGTTCTGCCCCCTCCACCACCTCTCGAATGGTTGCAGTCACTCCAACCTCGAACAACAACACGCGCAGATCTATGGCTCGGAGGTAGGAGGCTGAAGCCTATAGAGACGGGCCACCGGGCGGCCGATGGTGATCCCTAAATTCACGAGCGGGCGGTCGGAGGTGGTCCCTAGAGTCATGAGCGGGCGGCGATGGGTGGGTAGGAGGCGCTCGGCGGGTAGAGGCATGGGCGGCGCTCCATCTCTGTCTCTCCTTTACAATGGGTTTAGGGGACCGAAAGCACTACATCCATCATTGTCACTATTGTATGGGCATTGAGCAACAAGATGATCCTTGCTTCCACACTTAAAGCACCTTCTTGACTCTTCCTTGTTCTTGGATAAAAACTTCATTCTTATAGCACGGTAGTCCTTCACCATGAATTTGCCAAATCTCTTGACAAAGAGAGCCATCTTTTCATCATCCATCTCATCAAAGCTCAAGTCTTCATCTTCACTTGATGATTCTTGCTTTGCCTTGCCCTTGGATGATATGGCCTTGAATGCCACACTCTTCTTCTTCTCATCCTTCTTTTCATCTTTCTTTTCTTTCTTTTCTTCCTTCTCATCATCATCTCTATATGTGTCATCGGTCATCACATCTCCTAACACTTGGTTCGGTGTCATGGTGTCCAAACCACTCATCACTAGAATAGTGACCAATGTCCAAAATCTCAAAGGTAAGCATCTCAGGAACTTGTGGGAGAAGTCCTTGTTCTTCACCTCTTCTCCAAGTGCTTTAAGATCATTGACAAGCATTTGAAGCCTATGGAACATCTCCGGCACACTTTCATCTTCCTTCATCTTGAAGCTTGCATACTTCTCCTTGAGAATGTATGCTTTTGCACCCTTCATGGCTTGAGTGCCCTAAAATGACTCCTCCAACTTCTTCCATGCCTCATGATCCCTCTCAATGTTCTTGATTTGCTCAAATATTCTCTTATCCAAAGCATCATGAATGGCACTAAGAGCAATGTCATTGTTTTGGAGTAGCACTTCTTTGGTGGTGGTGGTGGGAGCCTCATCATTGGCAATCTCAATCTTGGTCTAAACCACCTTCCAAACCTTACTATTGATTGACTTGATATATGTTGTCATCTTAGCCTTCCAATAGGGATAGTTGGAGCCATCAAATTGGGGTGGCTTCTTGGTGTTGTTGATTTGAGCCATATTGACACCGAAGGTTGTTAAGCCTCAAATCACGGTGACCACGACTTTGATACCACTTGAAAGATCCTAATGGCTAGAGGAGGGTGAATAGCCTATAGAAATTTCTACAACAACAATTAAGTAATGTGGTTAGTCAAATAAACGGCGAAGCCAGTGTAGCACTAGCCTACTAAAAATGCAAGCCACCTACCACAATTTTAGTTGCTATAGTCTCTATCCACACAATGGCTATGTTAGTACACTAAGTAAGTGAGCTGTCAAAGACTAACTAAAGAGCCTCACTAACCACTAGTCCTGACGCAAGCTAGCTCTCAAAACTAATTACACTAAAGAGCTTAGCTTACACACTAGGATGTAATACAAGAAAGGATGGCGATGATTATACCAACGTGTCGAGGTATGAGCCAATCACAAAATGGAGCCAATCAATCAATCATAAGATAACAAATGAAATCCTCGGATAAGGTGACACAAGATTTTTTACCGAGGTTCACTTGCTTGCTGGTAAGCTAGTCCTCGTTGTGGCGATTCACTCACTTGGAGGTTCACGCGCTAATTGGCATCACACGCCAAACCCTCAATAGGGTGCTACACAACCAACACAAGATGAGGATCACACAAGCCATGAACAATCCACTAGAGTACCTTTTGGCTCTTTGCCGAGGAAGGGTCAAGAACCCCTCACAATCATCACGATTGGAGCCGGAGACAATCACCAATCTCTGCTCGATGATCCTCACTGCTCCAAGCTGTCTAGGTGGCGGCAACCACCAAGAGTAACAAGTGAATCCTATAGCGAAACACGAACACCAAGTGCCTCTAGATGCAATCATTCAAGCAATGCATTTGGATTCTCTTCCAATCTCACAAAGATGATGAATCAATGATGGAGATAAGTGAGAGGGTTTTGGATAAGGTCACAAGGTTTCTATGTCAATGCAAATGGCCAAGAGAGTGAGCTTGAGTCAGCCATAGGGCTTAAATAGAGGCTCACACAAAATAGAGCCATTGGCCTCCTGCACCTCACTGTCCTCGCACTGACCGAATGCACCGATCAAAATGATCGGACGCACCCAGCCAGTGTCCAGTCAACGAATGGCTACCACGTCGCCCCTCCTTCAAATGTTAGCCATGCGATTTCAACGGCTAGTAGCCGCTCGCGCGCCACTCAAGTGATGACCGAACGTGCTGATCGCTCACACGCATGCCATGGCCATGTCTAGATCGGACGCACCACTCCATTCCACTATGTAGCGTCAGGTCGAGTCCAGAGAGCATCCAGAGGTGAAAAATCGTGACCGGACACGTCAGATCACACATGACCGGATGCACCGGTGAGTCAGGTCAACTCTACCTCTCTCTATTGCTTGTGTTAGCGTACGTCACTAGGTGACCAGATGCACCCCCTACACATCTGGTCCCTCTTTCTTCTCAGTGTCTGGTCATGAGACCGAAGGCAGCCTTCTCAGCGCACCACTGACCGGATGCGGGGTCAGAGTTCGGTCACTACAAGACTTCTCCTTTTGACCCCAAACTTCACCACCCTTGATCAAATGTGCCAACCACCAAGTGTATCACCTTGTGCACGTGTGTTAGTATATTTTCACAAACATTTTCAAGGGTGTTAGCACTCACTAGAATCTAAATGCATATACAATGAGTTAGAACATCTAGTGGCACTTTGATAACCGCATTTCTATATGAGTTTCACTCTCTTAATAGTATGGCTATCAATCCTAAATGTGATCACACCCACTACATGTCTTGATTGCCAAAACAAAATGGCTCCTACCACTTATACCTTTGCCTTGAGCCTTTTGTTTTTTCTTCTTTTCCAAGCCTGAGCACTTGATCACCATGGTCACACCACCATCTTGATCATCTCCATCCTTACTCACCACTTGGAATGTGCCACCTATCTCATAATCACTTAGATAAACTAGGTTAGCACAAAGGGTTTCATCAATTCACCAAACCTAAACTAGAGCTTTCAGCAGCAGTAACCCCCTCTAGCAACAACGCACACAAAATCCCTCCAATTACAATGCATCTTCCTTAGCATCTCTCCTCAAATCATGGCATCCTAATCTCCCATCGTCTCCTCCATCCATGTCTCTCCACCACCACCCCTACTTGGCTACCCCCACTACGACAGCCATCACCTTCTTCCTCATAGATGCCATCAACCTGACGCCATCCAGTGGCAGTGACGAATGTCGCCTTCTTCCTCGCAGATGCCATCAACCTGATGCCATCCGGCGGCGACGGCGAATGGGCCACTACGCTCTTATCAGTGGCACGCACGGGCCTCTCTACCCACCCGCTCTCTAGCATCGGTGATTATGTGCCACTTCAAGGGCATCCTCGTGCTCCTCTCCATAGGCAGGCTGCCTGAGGTAGGCGGCGATGGTGGTGACTACATGTCAGGCGCCCTTGTTGTCTACATGTGGGGCGCCCTTGTTATCTACCTATGGGGCTCCTTGATTGGATGGCATGGTGACCCGATTTGATGGCTCGACGCCTTGATTCGGTGGCTCGGTGCCCTGATCTGATGGATAGGCACCCCAATGGAAGCCCTATATTTGGTTTTGGTAATTGAGACAACTAGTGGACTAACCTCTTTGCTAAGTGCGTGTTTAGGCAAGGTTAGGTCCACACCAAGATTGATCAAGATGGCACTCATGAAAGAGATGAGGAAGAAAGTGAAACAAAATCCAAGATAAGAAGGCAAAGGTATAAATAGGATATTGTTTTGCCGGTCAAAACGCAATAGAGTGTGTGATCGGGTTTAGGATAGATAGTCATACTACTAAGAGGGGATTTTAATGTTAAAACAACTATCTAAGTGCCACTAGGTTTGAAAATACATTCAAATGCATTAGACCTAGTGAGATCACGTGAAGAAACCCTTTGAAAAATATTTGTGAAAATGCTAACTCACTTGCACACATGGTAGAACACATTTGTGGAGTTGGCACATTTCAAAAAGGGGATCAAAATCGAGCTAGAAATGCCTCTAGTGCTGATGGTCACTATAACACCCTAGTGTTAAGCATTTCATTTGGCACTTGCATTTCATGAGCACAAGCATCATCCAAGCATTCATGAGCATGAGCATATGGAATTTCATCTTATTCTTACATATTATCACATGTGATGTTGATTATATACATGCATATGCTTGTGATAATGTGTGACCAATGCAAGAGATGGTTGTGAGGTCACAAAAACACCTTAGACACATCTAGGATGGTAAATGGAACAATGTTTGTATTCATGACATGGGCCAATTGCACTTCTAAGTGTTGGTTTACTTTGAAATGCCTTTAAAATGATGCTAGTTTGACCAAAGTTGAACAGTAGCTTAGAGTGTTTGCAGTGCACCCTTAATAAAAGTTGTAGTTCTTGACATGGGTAATAAACTTTATTTAAGGGTCATGAGCTAATTCAGTGCCTAGCATGGTCAAATAGAGCCCACAAGTAGCAATGAAATGCTATTTTCAAACTTAGAAATTTTGCTAAGTCTAAATATGGTTTTCAGTTTCAAAGTAGCCTACTTTGGAGCATTGTAGTTTGAAAACCATGACAAATTAGATAAAACTCCTTTAAGCAATCTTATAGTACTCATGTAGCTCTACACGATGTATTACTGGAGTTTTCACAAATTCACCACAGTTTAGGAGACAGAGGAGAGGGATGATGGCGGTTTCAGTTGACTAAATCGGCCGGGCTCGGTTGTCGACCGCGCGTAGGCCGTGGTCGTCACCTAGTGGACGTACACCGGTGCCGGGCCCATCGGTCAGGCCGAAGGGGAGTAAAGAGGGAGGCGATGCCGCTGCTCCCTCCCATTCTCACTCTCTCGCCCTCGCTCTACCTCTCTCCTGCTCGCCGAAGCGAAGCAGAGCACTACACCATCGCCGCTGCACCACCGCTACGCTCGCTTGCTGCCCATGCAGCACCACCACCCAATCCACCATGCCCATAGCTCCGCCGTGAGCCACTCCACCTTCTCGACCTGCTAGTGCCACCATCCGAGCCAAGGTAAAGCCGCATTGCGTGTCGTTGTCGCCGCCATGTCCGCAGAGTGCTGCCGAGCTTCGAGCTTGCCCATGGCCAGCCACCACCGTAGCATCGCCGACCTCTCTCTCCCTCATCTGGTCATTGCCGTAGGGACTAGTTGCTAAGACCGCAGCCGGCTTAACTGCTACCGCCGCCGGCGCACAGGAACACGTCGTCGTACCGAGCGCGCTAGCCATGGTCGTGAGCTCAAGCTTGCCGTGGCCGGCCCTCACTAGATCCCGTCTCCCCCCTCACATGTTTGTTTCTGCACCACCGTGACCCGTAGCACCTTCTCCTATGATGGAGACCCATCACCAACCACCATCTCATCGGAACGGCAAGCGCCGCCGCGTGCGCTGTGCGCCGCCATGCCGCCATGCACGTGGCCGGATCTCACCGCCGCTTCATCATGGCTCGATCCACACCGTGGAGCTCCACTAGGGTACATAGAAGCTGTAGCCATGCTCACCTGCCCGTTCCATCGTCGGAGACGACGAGTCCGCCACCGCACGCCGATGCCGAGCCATCATGCTCACTTGCGAGGTCGCTCTGGTGATGCGCCGGGCCAACTGAGGGTACCCCTCGATATGGCTTGATGTCACCGCCGGTCACCTCGCCATCGGTGAAGACCTCACCACTGGTGAAGACCTCGCCATCGGTGAAGACCTCACTGGTGAGGCCAACTGAGGGTACCCCTCGAGGCGAGTATAGTGGTGAAGACCTCACCGCCGGTGACCTCGCCATCGGTGAGTTATCACCGGTCAAACGCCGCGCTCAGCTCCTATGTCGCTGACGTGTGGGACCGATTGACCTGCGGGCCCCTTCTGTCAGTCACCATGGGTGCATGGACCGGGTGTACCTAGCTGCTGGGCCCGATTTGAAATTGATTTTCTTTATTTATTTTCATAGATTTGAATGCAAAATTCAAAAATTTATATATGGAAGTTAGGAGTGTCCAAATTTGGTGATCCAAATTTTGTTGGATTCATCATGAAGTGTATTGTTTGATAAAAATATGAAATCTACTGTTTATAAAATTTTTCTAAGAGAATTAAATTGAGCTAGATAAGTGCTTTTAAATCTATTTCTATCTTGTAAAATGCATAACTTGAGCTAGAGAAGTGAAAAAATTGTGATTCCAATTTTGCTCTCATGGTGTTGGCATGCTCTAGCTAGAAAAAATAGTAAACCTATAGAAGACATAAATGAAATATGGTCTTTCTATTTAACCTTGATTATTTGCTAGTTTCTAGGGAAAATAAATGGGGTAAAAATATATAACATATGATCATGCAAATTTTTACACAGTGTTCTTATGCTAGGATGAAAGTAAGAAAAATATTAAATCTGTTGTTTGACACTTTTCACTAGGCTAAACTATTTTTGCTAAAATAAGCCTATGCAACTTGTCATTTTTGTAGAGGTTGCTATACTTATTCAAATGGCATGAAATTTGTACAGTAGACTATTGGTGTTATATGTAACCAACTGTAATTTTCTTAGAATTTATTGAGTACTAGAAATATTTATCCACGAAATCACCCTATTATAGAAGGAAAATTAATAAATGAATATAAATAAATTATTTGGGCTTAACCATGATGTTTTCTAAGGTGCTTGTTATGCATATTATCTATTGATGTTATTAGTTGGGCTTAGAAGTAATTGGTTATGGGCAACTAGTTAATTATTGCTTTATAATTCAACTAAATGGTTGCATGAGTAGTTTCTGTGGCGTTGACAAATTCATGATGATAATGACCTCTTCTGTGAAACTTGTTGATAACAAAGTTATATATAACTTGGTCATCTATCTTGTCCTAAAATTTCATAGTCATAGGCCTAATGGTTTAAGAGTTATAGCTGTTAGAAGTCTGCTGTCAGATTTGCTTATCCTCTAGATAGATCTGAAAGATTGAATTGTTTGACCTAGATAGTACTGAATCACCTTAAGATGATTACAAGACAGTTGTAGGAAATTTTATAAGCTTTCCAGAAAGTCTAAGATCATATTATTTGGGTGTATAAAAGTTCAGTTATGGTCAAAATAAGTAGTTGTTGTCTTGCAGTCCAGAAAATGCTTTAAATGGATGTTTGTTTAATTACTAGAGAAGAGATATGCACCTACTCAGTAAAAAGAAGTTAAGCTTGTTATCACCCTAATACCCTGCTATTAAGAACACTCATGAGTATGCATTTCATCATATCATCTATGTCATTACCTATGCATCCATGATATCTTATTCATGCTCATGCATATAGGATCGCCAGAAGGAATCACACTCTTGGAGTTTTAGGCAGAGGAGGAGAATTAGGAGGCACAATAGTAGGTATCCCCCAAAGGCGAGGAGCAGTCTCCTAAGGAATTACTAGAGTGCGCTCATCATAGGCCTACCTCCTTTCTGAAAGGCAAGCCCCAGAGTATTCTAAGCCTCCTATGTTTTTACAAATATCACTTGAGTCCTTTATGTTTGATGCATTAGGTTATAAGAGTTGGTTGGAAACACTTGATGCATAGAACTACCTTGTTTAGAAATATACCTTAAAACCTGTGTAGGTCTAAGATCGAATATATGCTTAGCCATGCTTAGACCGGTAGAAGTCGGGTGATTTCCTGTCACCTGCGAGATATAGGTGGATACCAGAGCACGATTGGCTATATTTGCTATCGTGGAAAATAACCATGGGGTGTTATTAAGTGGAGACCGGGTGGGAACTTATATGCAATGGTATTAGTTTGTCTATGTTGGTCCCGTCTATGTCGATTAAGGACCGTACCATTGTTGGTGCTTCTGTCGAGATTGAACGCATGCCTCTCACTTAGCTGGCTGGATAACTCATTCTGACCATGAAGCCGAGTAGCTCAACTCAGGCCGGGCCTCATTCTGTTAGAGTGTGCACTCTAAATGGTAGTAAGGATGTGCGGGGAGCCAGACGTGAGCCTAAGGGTAGGTCAGGCCTAAACGTCCTAGCAGCTGGTTGTCTCTGGTTGTGTGGCGCTGGTCGAACCCGCGAAATGTGGACCTGAGTGGTACCAAAGGTGACCCGACGTGACCCCGATGGGGGAAGTGTGGGTTTGTGTTAGGAATAACTGCCCAGCTAGTTACAACCGATTTGAATCATCATCTCTCTCAGATAGTGAGAAACTCGACTAGTCCCAGCATCGTAGTAACTGAACTATGGAATTTGATGGTTATATTGGACATGGGAATGCTACACAGGCTATGGTTATTATTGTGATGCTACATAATGATATATCACATGTTTGGCACATGTTAGTTGTAAATCTAGAGGTGAATAGCTATAATTAACTTGATACCCGAATTATAAAATGTATAGTTGAACTAGTGGCTTTTTATACAAAATACTGTCAAGCTAACTCTACTTATAAAGCCTTGCATGATCCTTGGAGTCACATTATTTTTGGTTTATGACGGGTAAGTCTAGCTGAGTACCTTCTTGTACTCAGGGTTTATTTCCCACTTGTTGCAGATAATACAGTCTATCATGGGTATTGTAAGAACTGCTTCTGTCCCGCTGTGGACGAGGAGTAGGCCCTGGGCAAGGCGCTTCTATATAGCTAATCTATAATGCTTTTGTGGGATGTGATCACAAACTGATAAGTATTTGAACAATGGTGTGAGATGTTAGTTTCAAAACTACCTTTGCTTCCGCTACTACTACTACTTTATTGAACTTGGGTTCTAATAACTTTTAATTGTACTCCGATGGATGGTAATGTAATTGTGAACTCTATGTAATATGTGGCATGTATATTGAATCATGTATGATCTTGGTTGTATGTTGGCGATGAATCAAGACCCTTTGTGGTACTCGATGGACTACCGGGTTTATATGGGCTCAAGTATGACAGTGGGGTCGTTTCGGTGGTTGCCATTGTACTTGTGCTCTTATAAATTGGTCGGTTCTGTCATAGCCACCATCGAACTAAGCGGCACGTGCTATCATAGCGGGGTGTTAACCTACCTAGGTTTAGGCATCCGAGCCGCCGATGTAGGGCATTGGACCAATCTGATGGCCTTTGGCCCTCTCTAGACTAGCTTTGGAAGGTATCAGATCGAGAGTCTATGCTTCGATGGGTGCATGGCTTGCACCATCAGAGTATAGGGTTTCCCTGTTCAGCGAGTGGTCCCACACTCGTCAGCACGATGAGATGTTCGTATGTGGCATCGTATAATCCAATGTGAAGTATCGATGCAACCCGATGGTGAAATTTGCTCTCTGGATGGCATCAGATTGTGCTGGGCATTAGTCGAATAAAGCCATTGGAGCAAACGCTCTACTAGCCATTGGCTCACCTAACGGCTACTATGTGACAGAGAGTGCACGTGTGGCATCGGATTAGAGAGAGGAGCATAGGGGTCGGTATTAGTGTGTGATGACCGACAACACGTTATGGGGCACCTAGAATGGTGATTGGTAGGCTTCGACAAAAGTAGAACTCGATGGTGAACGCAAAGACACCGATTTATACTGGTTCTGGCCGCTTGGATAGCGTAACACCCTACGTTCAGTTAGGCGTGTGGCCTTGCGTTGGATTATTATGTATGATTGGATGTATAAGGGGTACTCCTGCCTCTCTTTATATAGTTCAGAGGACACATGCATTGATCTAGTCGTAGTCGGATACCTACTCGATCGTGAGTCATGATATAATCTTTAAATTTACATAGTGAGAAAATTGCATTCTTAGCAGCCCAAACAACGTGCTTCGCAAAACTACCATCCCAAACGCTGCTTTTGTAAAAATAGCAGCCAAAACATGTTTTCTCTACCATTTCCCCCCTTTTCTTCTCTCTTTATTACTCATAAAATCTGCCACCTAAAAGGATGAATTTGCCCCTGTGCTAATTCACGTGGACTCCCAGCGTTGGGTGCTGGTCGCCGCTGGCATGGGCGCTGGCTGGCTACCTACGCCTACATCTGCATGTGCCTGGCTATGTGGGGCCTATTTAATGTGGAGCGCAGGGGTGGCTCGTCCCATCGGCTAGGCCTAGGCCAGCCATAGCCAGGCCTAGAGAGCATAGGTGCTCATGTTTGATTTCATGCACCAGTACAGCCTGGCCCTAGCAGGTCTTTGTTTGATTTACCTCTAGGAGCCAGGCCCATGACCAACTAACTCCAACTACCAGTTGGAGATTGTGTTTGATATGGGCCTGGCTCACCATTACCCAGGAAGCAACATGAGAATGCACAAGTGATTTGCAAATGAACCACCACATACCTTTATGAAAACAAATATGTAAAAGACAGTTACAACAATATGAACTACACAATAGTGACAATGAGGTGGCCTCAGACTAAATATAATTAATGGTTCATATAATCCTAGCTACCTCAGCAGAACAAAAACAAGGCAACAGACCAGCTATCATTTAGAAATAAGGGTCCAGTAGCATATATCATAGACATGGTAACAAGGCAACCAACAGTGATAGAAATGAATTAGAGAAATACAAAGAAACTGAGGCAGCTAATCCATCATCTTTTCTTAGTCATCATAGGCCTAAGTATGGCAGTTGCATTGTACAGTCATGCTCACCCTTATCCATAGTCCAATCACCATAATAAGCAGCGAGATGATTATCACATTTTTCCAACAACAAGACTTACCATCAACAGGAGAAAATACCTTGACAACAGTCATTAGGGAGCAGCTAAGAGGGGAGGGGAGTTGCTGCTCCCCGAGATGCACTAAAATCCCTAAGTGCCTCCTCATAATTTTTGTACTTCAAATACCTTGCATTCTTGAACCCAAGTGTCCACACGGAATTTCGTCCCATGTCAAGGACACACGAGCAAGCCGGAAGGGTCCGCTCGATGGAGCTAGAGATCCACCTAGCTTCAGCGTAGGGATGGTTGATCCTACGCACTCCCCCCGAGACGTGCCAGTCAATTTGACCCTACAATTAAGAAGGAGAGAAAGTTTATCAGTAATTTAGGGCGGAACATGCCAGTGTTGCCAGACAGTCCCGAATGTGCCGCTCTGAGAGCCGATACAAAAGGAGATCGACTAAACAGTCGATTCTATCATATTCACAAGAATAAATTAGTTAAAGCTGATGGGGTTGTGTAAAAAGAATCGGTTATCGTTCAAGATTGAATATCATCATTTAGACAAATATCGGTCAATGGCAAAAGGATATTAATAATGATTAATTTATGCTAAGCCAATGACTGCAAGTAACCGAACCCCTTTTATATAAAAGAAACAGTTCATCACCATTCAACCATTTAATAAAGATAAATCTAATAAACGTATTAGATCTTATCTATCGCTATGCCCAGTGGGGCATAAGGCAGAATCATGCAGGCCATAGAAACAACAATAGACTCGACGACCCTAACTTATCACTAATATCAGTGGGGCATGAGGCAGAATCATGCAGGCCGTAATACAATAATAAGATCATGGGGGCTAACACATCTTTCAACCCATCCCTACTTCAACGATCTCGTGATGTGAACTATTCGTGAAAGCGCTCAATATCGGCTAAAACAGCCGATTTAGGCATAGAGCACAGTTAAGGTGATGCCCTCTTAGGTACAGATCTACCAAATAGCGATCCCCACTCCACGGTGCTAATAGTGGGGTGTGAGGCAGAATCACACAGGCCATGATAACGGGCCATGGAACAGTTTTCGTTAGCCAATAGATCTACTCAAGATCAGACATGCCTTAACCGCACGCTATGCATGATCAAAATTGATATAAAACAGCCGATAAAACATAACTCATCGTTTAAAGTGCATATTAGATCAGTTTAGATTAACAAACGATGGGTTAAACAAGATATAAGGCTGATCTAGATCAATCCCAATCGGGCGAAGTGATATTCCTGTAATTAAATAAATAATGGAAGCAATAAGCGATATTGGTAACTTAATGAATCTATCCGAAGGAACGCCACCCTTAGATAGAGGCGATAACTTGACCTTAATCTAGTTCAAGCAGTGGAGGTCGATCGGATCGATGCAGCTATACTTGAACGAGACAAGAGTCGATAACTAGCTTATACCAGAGTCGCAGTGGAGGTCGACCGGATCAATGCAGCCATATGAACAGAGGTATAAACCATGACGATACTTACAAACAAGCAGTGGAGGTCGACCGGATCGATGCAGCCATACTCGCTAAAGAACTCACTGAGATCTACACTACTCCTACTCCTAAGGGGTGGTTGGAACCGAAAAAAGTAAGTAACTTGTATTGGATTGATTGTGTCCTTTACAATAGCCGGGCTTTGATATTTATACCCAGGACCTACGCATGACTCCTATCTAAGCATGACTCATCACAATCTTTGACCCTAGAGAAAACATTCCTAATTCAAGATAACTTGAACTCTAATCTTTCCCTTTTTATAGAGTCCAAGATGTCTTGTCCCGGTGCTGATTGTAGCCTTTGTCGTTATCTGCTGGCGCTATCTGAAGAAAGCCAATTCCAGTTTTGCATTCGAATAAGCTAATACCGACCTACATGCGATTCCTTGATGACATGATCTTGGGAGCTTTCGAGTCCCTGCGACTCTTCTTCCAAAGTTTGGTGTAAACACATGCCCCCCAATTTTGGGATAAAAGTAATTTTATTCCAAAATTACCGCGTCTGTATCCCTAATAGGTCCGTGGTCATGGGTAGAGAATCTTGATTTTGGGTCTACTATTTGTCGTCGCCTATGTCAGCTCATGAGCCCATGCTTCAAAACTTTTTACGAGAGCATCATTGCTTCACGGGCACTTGGATTCATCTTTCCAGACCGGCTATAAAATGTCTATCCGACCCTGGCGAGAGCAACTCAACAATTAAACCATGTTTCTCTTCTATCCGCCCCCTCGAGTGCTTCCGACTCCGCCGGACCCTCCATGGTCTATCCTTTTGCTATGAAGATCTTGAGCGGTTAAAAGAATTCTTGTGCTTAGGGTGATTGAGTCGCTCATTCTAGCGCCTTGTCGAGCAAGAGGACCAGCTATTGCGGTTGGAAGAATTCTTATGATATCACCTGAGTCTTCTCTCCATGCTCGCAAAGCTATTCTAGTGTTTGCAAGGGCTAAAATGTGTGGACGCCTTTCCCTTATTTGTTCCTCCAAACACCCACCGAGAAAGCCACATGCTTCTTTCCCATAGTTTCTCAATTTACCGAGAAATCGGCTGGGCATCTGTTAGGCGGGTGACCTTTCCCCTTCTCTAGCACAATTTTATCAACAGGCCAATGTGAGTCGGTTCACGATGACCTTTGGCCTTGTGGGGACCCAGACTCCCTTCAATCCAAAGAAGCCTCGGTGGGTTGATCTCTGGTCAATGTAAATTCTTCGTATCCGTCCCATGATATTTTCTAACTTGGGGAAGCAATAAGTTCAAATCTGTTATCTCATCGTTATCCGTCCCCTGAATTTCTGGAGTGTCGATCCGCTTTCGTTTCTGATTTCAATTTCACACCCCCGGCGAAATCTATCTTCTCGCCTTCCTGGGCTATATATATGGGCCACGGCTGTGGATCGAACAACAACACGCTTCGTCTCAAACCTTCTGCATCCTTAGTATAGTTCCTGCTTTTTTCGTAGGTTTGAGATAATGGAGAACAGCAAGAGGTCTGCTGAGGAGGCCCTCAACAGATCTGCATCATCGCGCCAGCGCCTTCATCGCCAAGAGGGTGCAACTTGAGCTGCTCCCATCATACTGAAGCAGAGGGCTGACTCTGTCTAGCCTTTGGGGTCACCTTCAGCACAAATTCGCCGCTAGCTCCCCTGCTACCTGAGGAGGCATATCAACAATGACGATCTACTGGCCTTCATCGATCAGACTGACTAGAATCTGGCCAACTGCCTCTCCCTTGCAGAATCAGCTTTGGCCATGATTCAAGGCTGATCATCCCTTGAGGCTAGCCCGGTGGGGGAAAGGTTGGCCAGAGCTGAAGCCAGAATCATGGGTGAGACATCTACCACAATTTTTCTGTCTTCTTCTTAATTTTGCCTTTAAGATTTCTGATCATTCTTTCCTTAAATCTTTTTAGATCTAACTGCTTAGTTGGAAAGCCTTCGATCAGTTGCGGATCACGCGGCAGGATTTGTCAATGCCAGGGGTGTCATTCTGGGGGTTCGCTTGCATGACATCCCAAACCGTGTCAGGGAGGTCGCTCTTCATGGCGTTCGTCATGGTGCTGCCATGGCGTTGGCTGCTGCACAAGCCCGTTCTAGCCACAATCTTCGTCTTCTCCTCCACGGTTTTCCAGACGCGACGCACCCTGGGGAGCATGAGCGTTTGGTTGAGGATTTTTCTAGCACCGCCAACTCTGTAGCCTTCAACACCCTAGCCGATGATATAGTAAGCAAAGTGTTTTCTAGCCCGTAGCTTGTAATAGGTGATATTTAGCAAACAACTTCTTTGTCTTGAGTGATTTTCCTTTGTTTCATACTTCATACACATCACTTCATCCGTGTTTGCTTTGCTTCTATTGGCGATACACATCCTACCGACTTTTACCCCTTCGGGCTTATTTTTGCACTAGAGGCGATACCTTTTTGATATCGACTATTAAAGCCGACGACCGAACAAATTGGTTATTAAGTATTAATCCAAACGCTAGGGTAATATTTCTTTAGATATTTCCCATTGATTGCTCGGCCAAATTCTTCTTCTCCTCTTAGTGTTTCCAAAATGTAAGCATTACCAGGCACACAACGTTTGATCCGATAAGGTCCATCCCAGTTAGGTGACCATTTGCCGAATTTACTGTCCTTTAACCCAATCGGCAATTTCACTTTCCAGACCAACTTTCCTTTAGAGAATTGTTTAATCTTGACCTTTTTATTGTAATATTTTGCAACCCTCAATTTATTGGCTTCGATATTTTCAAGAGCACGCAGCCGAAGGCAACTCAAGTCCTCCAAATTGTCTATCATAAGATTCTTGTAGACTTCGGCTGACAAATCATTATGCAGTGTAACACGCCTCGATCCAGTCCGAACTTCCCAAGGAAGAACTACATTATGGCCATACACAAGTTCGTCAGGTGACATTTTAATTGATCCATGATAGGCCATCCTATATGCCCATAATGCCTCATTTAGCGTCGAATGCCACTTCCTTGGCCGTTCCTCGATCTTTTTCTTGATCAGCTTAATCATAATCTGGTTGGACGCCTCTGCCTGGCCATTAGCCTGAGCATAGTAAGAAGAGGAATTCAGTAGCTTGATTCCCATACTGGCAGCAAAATCCTTGAACTCTTCTGATGTAAACATTGTCCCTTGATTGGTAGTTATAGTTTGAGGAATCCCAAAATGATACACAATGTGTTCCCAGACAAAATCAATCATGTTCTTTGAGGTTACCGTCTTCAAAGGAATTGCCTCAACCCATGTAGTGAAGTAATCTGTTGCTACCAATATGAACTTATGTCCTTTGCTTGAAGGCGGAAAAATCTGGCCAATTAAATCAATTCCCCAACCTCAAAACGGCCATGGCTTGATTATTGGATTCATGGCCGACACAGGTGATCTCCGGAAATTACCAAAATGTTGACAGTCTTGGCATCCCTTGTAATCTTCAAAACAATCTTCCAATATCGTTGGCCAGAAATATCCGGTTCTGCGAATAATCCATTTCATCTTATAAGCCGATTGATGAGCTCCACATATCCCTTCATGCACCTCACCCATCAACACCTTAGCTTCTTCTTGGTTTAAGCATTTGAGCAACACCCCATCGACTGTTTTATAATATAACTGATCATCTAATAAAACATACTTAGCCGATTTATACCTTAGCTTTCTAGTAACTTTCTGAGGCGGATCTCTAAGGTAATCAGCTATTTCAACTCTCCAATCATCACTTGAGGTTTCACTACTCAAGACTTCTTGAAACACTCGATATCCTAATGCACTTTGAGCTAGACGATTAGCCTCTTGGTTTTGTGCTCTCAGAATATGTTGGAAAGAGATATGAAGAAACTCCTTGAGTAACTTTTGGCACTCATCATAGTATCCTTTCAAAGTCTCTTCTTTGCACTCATATAGGCCAATCAACTGATTAATAATTAACTGTGAATCTCCAAATACTTCAGTTGCTTCGGCCTTTACTTTGTGAAGAAGTTGAAGTCCCTTAAGAATAGCTTCATACTCCGCTTGATTGTTAGTAATCATCGGTTCAGTTGGAAGAGCAAACTCAAAACTTGCCCCCTGAGGCGAAATAATAACAATACCAATGCCACCACCTTGCTTGCATGATAATCCATCAAAGAATAACGTCCAAGGCATCAGCTCTACATAAACAATGCTTGGCTTATGATGCTGGGTGACAAAATCGGCCATTACTTCTCCTTTGACTGCTTTATCCGATTCGTACTTCAAGTCAAATTCCGATAACGCAAGAATCTACTTTCCCACTCATCTATTTAGTATTGGCATTGATAACATGTGCTTAATTACATCAGCCTTAGAAACAACTGTACACTCGACCGATAATAAGTAGTGTCGCAACTTAGTGCAAGAGAAATATAAGCACCAGCATAACTTTTCGGTGAGAGAATATTTTGTCTCTGGATCTAGTAGTCTTCTACTCAGATAGAAAACAACTCTCTCTTTTCCTTCAAATTCTTGCATCAAGGCTGATCCAATTGTCTTGTTATCAGCCGATATGTACAACTTAAAAGGCTTACCTTGCTGAGGAGGGACCAGCACAGGTGGACACTTCATGTATTCTTTTATCTTTTCAAACACCCTTTGTTGTATGTCACCCCACTTGAATTCTTGATCACTTTTCAACTTCAACAAAGGAGAAAATGGTAGGATCCTTTCTGACAAATTGGAAATGAATCTTCTGATGAAATTAATCTTACCAAGCAGAGATTGCTACTCTGTCTTAGTAGTCGGGGGAACTGCTTCATCATTTGCTTTTACGCTTTTTTGACCAACTTTGATTCCTTTCTCGTGGACCATAAATCCCAAGAATTGTCCAGCTGACACTCTGAAAGCACACTTATTAGGATTCATCTTTAGACCATGTTTTCTTGTGCATTCCAAAGTCTCTCGCAAATCAGCTAGGTGCTCTTTGTATCCTTTGGATTTTATCATCGCATCATCGATGTAGATTTCAACAATCCTGCCGATCAACTTATGGAAAATGTAATTCATCACCATTTGATAAGTTGCACCAGCATTCTTCAGACCAAAGGTCATCACAACTCACTCGAATAAACCAATTGCGCCGGGGCACCTGAAAGCGGTCTTTGCTATGTCTTCCTCAGCCATGAAAATTTGGTTATACCCTACATTGCCGTCCATGAAGCTAATAACCTTGTGCCTGGCTGCTGCATCTACTAACATATCAGCTATCGGCATCGGATAACCATCCATGGGTGTGGCTTTGTTCAGATCCCTAAAATCGATGCAAACTCTTAATTTTCCATTCTTCTTATATATAGAGACAACATTCGATATCCACTCTGCATATCGGCACGGTCAGATAAACTTCACCTCCAATAACCTTTCAGTCTCCTTTTTGATATCATCAAGCACGTTTGGGTTGAACCTCCTTGGAGCCTATTTAAATGGCCAATATCTAGGTTTTATTGGCAACCAATGTTTGACAATTGATCGGTCTAGACTAAGCATCTCATAGTACTCCCAAGCAAAACAGTCTTTAAATTCCCTTAACAAATCAACTAATTCTCGTTTATACCTAGGGTCCAATTTGGCACTTACATATGTCGGCCTAGGTTTATCTCCAGAACCAATATCTACTTCTTCTAATTCATCGGCCGACGTGAAACCATGTCCCAGTTTGCCATCTGTACCATCTATTGGATTATCCATTAAGATAAATTTTTAAAATCGGTTGCTTGGATCGGCGGTTGGCTTTCACCATTGACTCAAATGAAGCCTCCTTCCCATAACTTGCTAGAAAAGCACTCGAAGTCTCCTAGTTCCCAGAAGACTAGATCAGCTGTTGCGATGCTCACCGACTCATCAGTGCGAACTAGCTCGACACCATCTCCATGCCATTGAATAAAACACTGATGCATGGTCTATGGTATGCAAAAGTTCGCATGAATCCAATCATGACCAAGGAGCAGACTGTACGATCCTTTTCCATCGATGATGAAGAATGTGATGAGCAAAGTTTTACTCCCGATTGTTAATTCGACGTTTATTGCCCCCCAGGTCTCAGACGCATTACCTCCAAAATCCTTAAGCATCATATTAGTCTCCATCAGATCTCCTGGTCCTTTGCCAAGTTTACAAAAAGTGGTGTAAGGCATGAGATTGACAGAAGCACCTCCGTCCACCAACATCTTGTTCATCGGCTTCCCATCAACAAAACTTTTCATATATAAAGCCTTTAAGTGCCGATGCTTGACTGGTTTATCAAATATTGCTTGTTGTACAACCGTAAACTTGGCAACTATTTCTTCATACTTCGATTCATCAAAATCCGAATACACTTCTTGATATGCCGGAGCTCTAAATTCTGATGGCAACAGAAAAGTCATTTGGATATTAGCCGATGGTTGCCTTCTATCGGCTGTTTGCTTAGTACGCCACACTTGAGGTTTACTGGATGCCTGAGCCTGTTCCAACTCTTTGTTCCTTAGGCATTGCACCCTTCTCTTCTGGCTTCTTGTTAAACCTCCTGGACACCATTGGCCTTCCTGCCAAACATACTTTCTTTCGTTGCCTTCTTCTTCATAATCAGCCCAGTCTTGATCAATAACTCTCTTTCCCAGCCGATTATGAACACTTCCATTTTTTAAGCGCCGATCCATGTTATTATGATGATATGCATCTTGAGCATGGATAGACCGGTGGTTGGTTTGAGAGTGCCTAAACTCCCAATATTGATTGATGCATTCTGAACAGTCATGTCTGGTAGGCAACTTCAAACCTTCATTCTAGCAATATCTGAAGAAAGGACAATTCCAATGCGATTTGGCTTGTTTCCTTTCATACCTCTCCTTTTTCAGTTGACATTGGCATTCGTGATCCTTTAACCAACGTTGATAATCCTTTTCCTTCTGCCGCTGCCATTTATTCAACAGGATCCAAGATCTAACTCACGGCTTTATCGCCCCATCTTTTGATGTTTCCCCCTACTCATATCGGCTCTTTTGCTTATCATGACGTCTTTTAATTTCCCTATATTCGCCGGCCGATATTTGCCTCTCGGGATCGACTGTTCCAGCTTCTCTTGATTTGGTTGATGTTAGGATCTTAGTCTTTCCTTTGATCAGCCTAGCATCAACCATGTTTTGATCTCCTGGGAAAGGATTATCATCAACTTTCATTTTTCAAGGTGTATCAAATTTGAGCCTTCCTTGCTGAATAGCCATCTATATATGCTGCCGGAAAATTCTGCATTTATTAGTGGAATGAGAAGTAGCGTTATAGAACTTGTAGAACTTTTTATTCTTCAACTGATCAGGGGGCAACATAACATGACCATCGGGCAACTTGATCTGCCCCTTCTCAAGCAAGAAATCGAAGAGCTTGTCTGATTTAGTGACATCAAAGTCATAGTTCTCTTCAACTCCTCTTCCCCAAGGATTTGGCACCATTACTGTTTTCTTGTCCCAATTCCATTCAGTCACAGCAACCTCTTCTTCTTCATCTTCATAGCCGTCATTGACTAAGTATGGATTATAAGCTTCGACCACTGTAGTACTCCTCTAAAATCGGGTATCTCTGCGTATACTCTAGAATTGGCTATTAAGTATTGCCACTTGTTGAGCCAATTGACATAAGTTGTCAAATTCTTGTCCGAGTAGTTTTTCTTTCCACATTGGCAGCATTCCTTGAACGGCTAAAGCAGCTAGCTGATCATTAGCCAAGTTTAATGAAAAGCATAAGTTCCTGGTCTCTCAAAACCTCTGAAGGAATTCAGTGTCTGATTCATTAGTCTTCTATCTTATAGTTGTCAAATCGGTAATCTTCTTTTCTCCAGTCCTAGTATAAAAATATGTATGAAATTTCTTCTCGAGATCAGCCCAATTAGCGATGGAGTTGACTAGCAGTGATGAAAACCAAGTGAAGGCTGGCCCTGATAGGGACAAGGAGAAGAAATGAACTTGATGGGCCTCCTCAACTGATGTCTTGCCCAATTGTGTAAGATACCGACTGACATGTTCTATTGTGCTTGTACTGTCTTGGCCAGTGAACTTAGCAAACTCTAGAAGCCTATAATTTGTAGGAAGAGCAACCAAATAATACTATTCTGGGTATGAGCGTTTGTACGAAAAGGTCAGCCCCTTTGGCTTCAGACCGAACTGATTCTTCATCATCTCGATCACCTTTAGCAACAACTCGTCAGCATGTGAATTTGGATTCACCTGCACCTGCTGGCCCACCTGTGGATTGAAATCCTATGTGGCTTGATACCCTGGATTTGGAATCATGTGAAGGGTGTTATAATCTGTGCCACAATGATATCCTTGTGGAATCTCCATCTGTTGGGTCTTTTGCTAGTTTGCTACTTGAAGTCTCTGATTGTAGACATGAGGATCTATATCTCTATGGATCCTTTGAATTGATGGTGCTATTTTTTGAGCGGACGATGGTATGTGGCTTGATGTGCCAAAATTAATCACCTGGTTCTAACCTTGCCTCGCCAGTTGTTGCACATGCTGTACTGACGATCCAGGATTATACCGTGTTTGATTCGTAGTAGTACCTTGAGCTTGTTCAGATGAGCCCTAAACTGCCTGGACATCACCATTACCAGCTGGTGCTGCTTCTTGATGGCTGGTACCAACTTGATTAGTCCCTTGGGTCAATGGATGTGGAATGTTGTAATAAGCCGACCCAACTTGACCAACTAGAAACCCATGAATCGCCTCTTTCATGGCGTTGTTGAATGTGTCCAAGAAAGCTTCATTATGGCTTGATAATGCATCACGAACAGATTTGTCTACGATTTTTGTGAAGAAACACATGTCCTCAGCTTCAACTGTATCTATCTGCCCATGTAACAGAACTCTTGGTAGTGGAAATTTATGAACAATTGTGTTGTCACGTGTTTTGGTGTAGGACAACAAGCACTTGTTCTGAAATTCTTCTGTAGCTTTACCGATGACATCTTTATCTCCATCAGGTAGATCTTCATAATGTACCATAAGGACGTCGTTGTTGTTGTGAACCACCATGACGATTGTGGGGTCCCACTGGGTGTGCCAGAAACATGTGTCAACACGGAATTTCGTCCCGTGCCGAGGACACATGAGCAAGCCAGAAGAGTCCGCTCGATGGAGCTGGAGATCCGCCTAGCTTTAGCATAGGGATGGTCGATCCTACGCACTCCTTCTGAGATGTTCCAGTCAATTTGACCCTACAATTGACAAGGAGAGAAAGTTTATCAGTAATTTAGGGCGGAACATGCCGGTGTTGCCAGACAGTCCCGAATGTGTGGCTCTGAGAGCCGATATGAAAGGAGATCGACTAAACAGTCGATTCCAGTATATTCATAAGAATAAATCAGTTAAAGCTCATGGGGTTGTGTAAGAAGAATCAGTTATCATTCATGATTGAATATCATCATTTAGACAAATATCGGTCAATGGCAAAAGGATATCAACAATGATTAATTTATGCTAAGCCAATGACTGCAAGTAACCGAACCCCTTTTATATAAAAGAAACAGTTCATCACCATTCAACCATTTAATAAAGATAAATCTAATGAACGTATTAAATCTCATCTATCGCTATGCCTAGTGGGGCATGCAGCAGAATCATGTAGGTCGTAGAAACAACAATAGACTCGACGACCCTAACTTATCACTAATATCAGTGGAGCATGAGGTAGAATCATGCAGGCCGTAATACAATAATAAGATAATGGGGCTAACACATCTTTCAACCTATCCCTACTTCAACGATCTCGTGATGTGAATTGTTCGTGAAAGCGCTCGATATCGGCTAAAATAGCCGATTTAGGCATAGAGCACAGTTAAGGTCATGCCCTCTCAGGAACAGATCTACCAAATAGCGATCCCCACTCCACGGTGCTAATAGTGGGGTGTGAGGTAGAATCACACAGGCCATGATAACAGGCCGTTGAACAGTTTTCGTTAGCCAATAGATCTACTCAAGATCAGACATGCCTTAACCGCACGCTATGCATGATCAAGATTGATATAAAATAACCGATAAAACATAACTCATCGTTTAAAGTGCATATTAGATCAGTTTAGATTAACAAACGATGGGTTAAACAAAATATAAGACTGATCTAGATCAATCCCAATCGAGCGAAGTGATATTGCTGTAATTAAATAAATAATGGAAGCAATAAGCAATATCGGTAACTTAATGAATCTATCCGAAGGAACGCCACCCTTAGATAGAGCCGATAACTTGACCTTAATCTAGTTCGAGTAGTGGAGGTCGACCGGATCGATGCAGCCGTACTTGAACTAGACAAGAGTCGATAACTAGCTTATACCAGAGTTGCAGTGGAGGTCGACCGGATCGATGAAGCCATACGAACAGAGGTATAAACCATGACGGTACTTACAAACAAGCAGTGGAGGTTGACCAGATCAATGCAGCTGTACTTGCTGAAGAACTCGCCGAGATCTACTCTACTCCTACTCCTAAGGGGTGGCCGGAGCTGAAAAAAGTAAGTACCTTGTATTGGATTGATTGTGTCCTTTACAATAGCCAGGCTTTGATATTTATACCCGGGACCTACGCATGACTCCTATCTAAGCATGACTCATCACAATCTTTGACCCTAGAGAAAATATTCCTAATTTAAGATAACTTGAACTCTAATTTTTCCCTTTTTGTAGAGTCCAAGATGTCTTGTCCCGGTGCCTACACACGATTGATTCCTTGATGACATGATCTTGGGAGCTTTCGAGTCCCTGCGACTCTTCTTCCAAATTTTGGTGTAAACACTAAGAACCTGTTCACTACATTCATACCAGGTTCTGTAGATTCTAGGTTGCTTCCCATGAAAAACCACATAGCAAGGGGCCATTTGCTGTGAAATAATATAGTTCGTTAGCCTTAGTCAAATGTAAATCATGAAACAAGCCATGAGTGTGGCATTGAAGGTCTTGAGATTGAGAGAAGAAACAACCCATGATCCAAAATGCCACACCAATGAGGTGGTTCATCTTGATCAACTTATATTGTTGGCATCATAGGCTAAAAAAATAGTGGCCTCAGCTGTAGAATTGATATTGCACATGTACTAAACAAGTCCAAAAAAGCAACAAGTTTGATATTGCAAATAAGTAGGAATAGAACATCAAGGCTACCATGGAACCCATTTGGCCATCCATTCTCAGTCGTCATCCAAGTGGTGTTGCTAGAGAATGGATTGTTCAGATGGATTTAATGATAGCCATGAACAAGCCATGAAAAATAATAACAATAGGAAATAGTTATGCAGCCACCTCATAGTGTTTTCACATTTTGCATCATAGGCCATATTAGAACCCACTTTAGGCACCAAGTCATGGAAACACATGTATCAAATCCAAGAAATGACAGAAATATTTGAAAGCATGAAGTGAAGATTGAAGAAACAAGGCCATTCCCAAGATCATGAAGATCATGAAATCCATGAGCACATCTATTCACTACCATCAGCATGGTATGAGCATGCTGTTGCTAGGGAATGGATGTGTCCCATGGGTTCAATGACACCCATGAACAGCACAATGTAATACAGTCCTCTCAATACAACAAGACATAAAGTGACAAATAAACTAGCAGTAGCAGTAACCAACAGAGGTTACTAATGAATACATCAAGTTTGTGTCCAAATAAAGCTTCAACCCACAACAAGTAGGCACATAAGTGAACTACCAAGTTACACTTAGTCAGATAGTTAGCCACCCTCCTGCTATGCAAACCCAAAAGAACAGGTGCTGGTCAGCCATCTACCATGCACAAGAGCTACACTAAAATGGAACCCAAAAGAGAAGAGAGTAGGTGAGGGAGGTGGAGGAACTATACATCTCAACTTTTATCCCCCTCTTTGCCCTGTTGTTCTAGGTGGACAGAACTACATATAGTAGTTCTTGGCTAGATAGTTCCTCAGCCAAATGTCCCTATGGCTATCTACCATGTTGACAAAGCCCCTGCCAAGGGCCTTATTTTCTAGCAGGTAGGTGTAGGCAACAATGAGAGCTTCATTAGTAAAGCCCTGCATCTCCATGACTGCAAGATAGAGGGTAGGATCCACATGTGCAGGCCCAGTCTCTCTAAGCGCATTGGTCACATTGTTGACAACATCTGTCATGTTAGTCATCATGAGCATCTCATCCTCACTAAAGTTTGCCCTCTTTCTCTTTGCCCCAATAGTGGAAGTGAGGAGGTTAGTTACCATCTCAGTGCTAGTTTTGACATCAGCAGTACTGGTGAAGTCATGGCCCTCTATCTTAATAGCAACACTGTCAGCATGGTTCACCCCAAGTGGCTCACTGGAACCTAGGGCAAACCTACCAGTGGCCATAGAACTACCAAATATGGTCTCCATCTCAGTGTAGAACCTGATAGGGGTGTTGAGGAATTCAACATCCTTAGGGTGGTCCTGCAGTCATGTGTGCTTAATTAAATAAATAGGAAAGAAGAGAAATAGTGACTACAAGAGAAATAGGGAAGAAGAGAAATAGTGGAATGACTCAGTTTCTACCTTGCAATGGCCTAGGTAGTGCTCAGGTTCTAGCATTATGGCATTGACATCATGATCAAACAGTGCACCACTAAGGTCCTTCAACTTGCACACCCTAGCACACTTCTGCCTCCACTTCCTCAAGTGATTGTACACTTGAGTGGAGCTGACAGCTTCACCATTGTACTCCCTAAGTGCCTTAGCCACAAAGTTGGCATCCTTATCCTTGAAGCACTTCTCAGTCCTACTGCCATCAGAGACTATCTTGGACATCCTCCTAAGGACAAATCCTGAGGTGTTGTTATTCCACCTCATGGGGGGCCTAGCACCACCAGCACCCCCCTAGGTAGGGACTGCCTCAGGTGCATCAGCCCCAACATCCACAACCTCAAGTGCAGCAACATGACTAGCTAGCCCAGCACCAGCCACAACAACCATGTCAGTAGCTACCACAAACCTAGCCATCCTAATAAGGTTAGCATCCATGACATGAAGCCAAGTATCAACAATAGATAGAAGATGAACAACAGGTACAAGATGAACAACAGATAAAAGATGTACAAGTTGGTCTTAGTCATGTCCATGATAGCAGAATCATCATAAAAATAATGGCAGGTTGGTCTTAGTCATGTCCATTAGTTATTACACATGATTAGTACACCACATGAGTTCCATATCCAGGGTCTACAAACTAAAATCATACATGAATGGAAAGCATGAATAAAATCCTAGCAATACCCCTACTAGCCCACATGGCATTACAAATGCCATCCCTCCTATTAGACATGCTAGTGGAGTCCTGGGACAGCATGTCTCCCACAGGTTGGGTTTCATCAGCCTCAAGCTGGCTGCCCAGGAAGCCCTCCTCTTCTGGGACTACTCCATCAATGCCAAACCCAATGATCCAATTATAGAGAATGCAATAGGCCAGTACAAGCTTCACTTGTGTCTTGTATGTGTGGAATGGTTTGTTGTCTAGGATACGAAATCTATTCTTGAGTGCACCAAAAGCTCTCTTAACTGTCGCTCTAAGGGATGAATGCTTTAGGTTGAATAGTTCCATAGCATTGGTAGGATAATTAGGGCTCCCATATTTAGACAAGTGGTACCTCACCCCCTATAGGGAGGGAGGAAACCAGTGCGGCAAGCATAGCCAGCATCTACCAAGTAAAACTTCCCTACAAGTGGACCAAAACATAGACTACAGTGAAGGTTTGTGGCAAGTTAAAGGACAACAGTGTATGGACTAATGAATTCAGTTACCTTTAGGAACTGCGAACCCATCATTCCTGTCAATTACATCATCAAGAATGAGTGCATCATGGGGTTGTGTTTCCTACCCCTGAAAGCCTGCTGCATGTGTCTAGGTACCCTTGCCAACACATGTGTGCCATCAATGGCACCAACACAGTCCTAAAAATGTTTAGGATAGTGGATAAGTGCACACATGTACAATTGGTTAAACCTAAGGTAGATAAATAGGATTAACAAGTACCTGCAAATAGGGGTACCATCTCTGGCTACCCATGATTTTTGGATGTGTGCCAGTGGTAGGAGGCTCAATCATTTCAGTCCTAAGCTCAACAACAGCATAAAGAACTTGGTGGAAGACTCTACTAACTGTCTCAATGGACCTCCTAAATGACTAGTGAACTACCCTGAACGTCTAGTTGTGACCAACCACATGGAGGAACATTGCAACCTGCTCCTCAACAGAACACCCACTGGTTTCTGGAACTAGTCCTCTACCTCTAAAAAGGTTGCATAGAGCAAAAAAAGAGCTCTGGTCATACGCAACATAGCCAGACACTCAGCATCAGTGCTGTTGAATATCATTTGGAGGGTTCCTAGCCTATGCTGCTGGCCTAAAGACCTAGGACCATAAGGTACATGCTCAAGTTGGGCCCTAATTCTTATAAGTCTAGTGACCAAAAAAGATAGCATAACTACAACCATGGCAGCTGCTTGCCTGGCCATCATCTCACGATGTGCAGTTGGATCCATCTACATGCATTCAATATTCAAAGATACAACTCAGTTCTAGTAGATCCTTGCTGGCCTCAACATGAAAGTGTAATCATTCACAGCAACCATATCAAAGAACTAACAATAGCACGGCTGCATAACAAAAATGCCTCCAGTGCATTGGACAGATTCATCATCTATCATATCAAAGAACTAACAATTCAGCACACACTTAAAGCAACTACAAACATAAATAGCATAGCTGCATAAACAAAAATGCTTCCTATGTAGTGAACAGATTCATCATCGACTATTTCAAAGTACCAACAATGGAGCATACATGTGTAGGTGCTCGAAATCATCATTCATAGCAACTAGACCAGCATCACGGAACCAAACTATCATTCCATAGGCATTAATCGAAATAAAAAAGGGCAAGACCAAACCCTAGAATCAAAGCAAAGGGGATTAGGAGTGGATTTCACCTCGGGGGAGTCGACGCTGACTGGAAGAACGCAAGACGGAGAAGAACAAGAGCCACCGGAGAAGAAGTAGCAGATCTGGTACGGGACGAAGCAGATCGACCCCAACCGAGACCAGCTGCACCACCGCAAGACGGAGAAGACGAAGGAGGAAGACGATCGCGTCCACGAAGCCTGGCAGGAGGCGCAGCAGCGTCGCGGCCAAGCAGATCCGAACTGGTTGAACGGAGACAAAGACTAGAGAGGAAGAAGACCGTCATGCCGCACCACCACAGCAACACCGTCGGTCACTCAACGCGAACGTAGTGGGGAGAGATGGGGAAGACGGAGATAGATGAAGGAGAAGAAGGCAGTGGGGGAGGAGGGCGGCTTATAAAGACATCGGATTTCGCCGAGGAGGAGTGCGGGAGGAAGATTCATGGTTCCCGCGCAAGCCGCCGTTGCCGCCTCGAAATCACCTGCGCGAGGACGGAGAGAGCCTGGCTCGGGAGAAACGAACCCTAGGGGTGTTTCTTCGTTCCTCGGGTGTAGGAGAGATAGAGAGAGGGCTTTTTGTACGCCACGAGCCAAGGCGGAAGCTGGGCCAACGGAATCAAACAGGCCGGGTTGCAGCTGGAGGGCGTAGGGCCACCCTGGTGCCCAATATCAAATAGGGCTGTGTAGACTGCATGTCCATGTACTTGTGTATGACATGCAGTAGGGTCGGCCTCAGCGCGTCGTACAACAAGGCAGGAGTCGAGGTAACGGGCAGCAGGGCTCACATGGTTGTGCTGTAGCGTCCCCATCAGCGATGGGGTGCTGTAGCATCAGGCGGCGGTGGCACGTCACGTGACGACACATGGTCGTCCGGCGAGGGCATGTCGAACGGTGGCGGCACGTGCTCACGAAAGAGACGAAGGGGGGGGGGATACGGAAAGATGAAGCTACGTGGCATCAGCTGCCTCTTGGTTACGTGAGTTTGCCTGGGGGCAAATTCGTACCTTAGCTGGTTGATTTAGGTGAAATAAAATAAAAACTAGGAAAAGTGAAAAAATAGTAGAGAAAACAATAGACAAATGTTTTGGCTGCTATTTTTATGAAAGCAAAGTTTGGGATGCTCCGTCCAACATTGCGAAGTAAGATAGGCGGAGATCCTTGTGAAAGGGCTATATGTATACCGACATTGCTGCAGGTTTGGGATGCTCCGTCCAACATTGCGAAGTAAGATAGGCGGAGATCCTTGTGAAAGCAAAGTTTGGGATGCTCCGTCCAACAATTAGCCATTTTTAAGTCAATGATTATAGAAGAGGTACTGCCAGCTTCGTTAAATACAAGGTGGATTAACATGGACATAAGGTCGATATAGAATATTGCTGCTGGACAATCATGGTTACCATCATGTGTATCGTATATTGAATATTTGCTTTGTTTCTTCATCCTTATGAATCAAATACTGCAATTAAAATGTGCAAAAATCATGGTTGCCTCATTTGCGTGATGTTTGCTTGATTGTGAATATTTTTTAATAGACACGTGCCTAAGGCGCGTGCATATCCACTAGTAATAAACACAAAATCAAATGACGTGACATGCCGTAGGATACCGACTTGACTAAAATGAAATTGCGGGTTCGGTCTTCGGTCCAACATTGCAAAGCAAGAGCGGCGGGAGATGCTTGTGAAAGGGGCAACATATACCAACTATATAGCAATATACAAGCTAGTATATGTCCGATATATATGTTATTAACTAACGATAGTTGGCATATATATAGATGTCGACGGGGCTAATGAGCACCATCGTTACCAAATCCTCGCCGGTGGTTGTTGGACCGGCGACCTCGCCGGCGATGCCGATGGTGGAGCACATTAAACTCTCGTCCTTCAACAAGGCTCTCCCATTCTCCCCGTTCACCTCGTTCCCTGTGTTAGGGGCGGTGGTAGGGGTGGTCGTCGGGGAGGGCAGTGCCAGAGTAGAGCACGCCAGCCGCTAGCACGACCGCGGTGGGGGCAGCACGCATGCAGCAGCCACGAGCTCTACGCAGTGGGGTACGGGCGAGGAATAGAATAGAACCTACGAATCATTATTTTATTTGTGTAAACCGTGGCAGGTGTGTAATTTTGAGCAACTCAAGGAATCCATGAGTTTTTGGAGCACCCTTGTGTTGCTTCAGAAAATCCGTAGATCCGGTCCTCAGATCTGAAGTCTTGACGGATATGAATTTATAGAGCGAAGATGTTTGATAAAAGAATCAGATGTAAAATTGTTTCCGGTAGATCTAAAGCACTTATAGCTTTGCCAAACAGTGCCTAATTAATTTTAGCTTATTTTTAGTTACCTAGCAATTAACTCTTATATCTAAACAGATCCTTAGAGCATCTTCAAGAGACTCTCCATATCCTTCCTAAATGCTAGGAATAGAGAGCTTTTCTAAACGGTCATCCAAATATAGCTATCTTCTATTCTGTATTTTTCGCTAGCCAAAAATAGAAGGCGAGAATGACTCTCTAGAGTGTACATGAGATATAGAAAAATCGTTGGAGAGTGAAAAAAATATAGAAAGCGATTTTTATGTAAATGACTTTCTAAATGATGATTTAGAGAGTGAGATTTAGAAAAGCTCTCGGAGATGCTCTTACTTGTTTGGGAGTGTTGCACCGCCCGTGCTAGAGCAACAATTGACCAAATGCTAGTAGACCTAATCCACACCCTCTCGTGAGTGGCGACATAATCTCTAACTGTGCAAGGACGGCCATTGTAGAGTATAATAGAAAGAACACGAAATCAAATGAGGTCATGCACATTACAGAGGATAGGGAGACTTGACTAAAGTGAACTTCCGGAAGCTGTCAATTTTGAAAGGTTCGGTCCAACATTGCGAAGTAGCCTTGCAGGCGGGCTCGTTCGCGGTCAGCCGCTAACCCGCATCGCTTGCCGCAAAGTTTATTAGCGGGTTTGCGGCCAGCCACTATGCTATAGAGTTCGAGGACAAGTTTTCCACGGACACATCGCACTTGGCTGCAAAACCCGCGAGACTACAGTGTATGTACGTGTACAGTGTATCTACACGGACACAATAGCATGAACTTATGATGATAAAAACAAGAGCTGGAATGGGAGCCACGCCCGAGACTGAACATGGCCATTTCGAGCCCCGCGTCCGACAGGATGGCGATGGATTGCAGGATGATGGCCAGCATCTGGAAGTTCTACCTGCAGGACACCAACAGATCCAACAACGAAGCTATCAACCAGCTGCCTCGCCGGATCACCCGCTACTCTACTCCGCCGACCGATGCATGCATGCCATATCGGTTGGTAGTTGCTAGTACGGACCTGAAGCAGACGAGCGAATAGATGACACCTATGAGGCTGGAGTAGGTGTTTGGGTTGCAGATGGGCTTGCGCCACACCATGATCAGGATGAGACGGGACATCACGCTCATCGACGGCATCGCCATCGGTGCGGCCACCGCGTTGGCGTCCCCGCCCGCCACCGCCGCGGCCTTCTCATCCCCTTCCTCCGCGTCCCAGTCCATCACGCCCCTGTTCCCGAAGCTGAACTCGTCGCGCTCCACGCAGTCGTCCCTGCCATGGCCGCAATCGGCGTTCCCATCTGCGCCGAGGGCCAGGACGAGAGTTGTAGAATGGGTAGATGGCGAGAGGAGGAGGACGATGCCCGACGCCACGCTACCGTGACGGTGACTGTGATAGGGATCGGGTGATGCAATTGTCGCGGGTTCATGCGATCTCTGTCTCTTGCCCAACGGGCTTCACGGGTTAAAGGATACTGGGCCACAGAGAAATTGCAGCTGAGCCGCAATAGCCACGAAGAGAATTTTTGCGGGGCGAGCATGCGGGTTCCGTTAAGAGCCCACCCCGCCTGCAATCTTATTGCAAAGAGCGGTGGAGATGCGTGTGGAAGGTAGGAAGGGCCAGTACAAAGCTACTACTACTACTATATATGTTGACGGCCGGGGCTAATGATCACCATCGTTACCAAATCCTCGCCGGTGGTTGTTGGACCGGCGACGCCGACAGTTGAGCACATCAAACTCTCGCCCTTCGACAAGGCTCTCGCATTCTCCCCGTTCACCTCGTTCCTTGTGTTCGACCACGCGATCCACGAGCCAGCGGAGACCGTGCGGAGTGCCTTGTCGCGTGCTCTGGTCCACTACTTCCCCGTCGCCGGCCGAGCTGTTGTAGGGGCCGACGGCGGCGAGCTCCGCATATCTTGCACCGGCGAGGGCGTACTATTCGTCTCCGCGTCGGCCAACTATTCCCTGGAGGACGTCAAGCTCTTTGACCCGCCTTACGCTGAGCTTCTGTGGGAGCTCGCCGTCGTCTACCCCGAGGAAACCTGCCGTGAGTCGGACCCGTTGCTGCTGGTGCAGGTGACCGAGTTCTCCTGCGGCGGGTACGTCGTCGGGACCACGTGGAACCATGCCCTTGCTGACGGCACGGGGATGGCGCAGTTCCTACAGGCCGTCGGCGAACTCGCACGGGGGCTACCACAGCCGTCCGTGCCCCCTGTCAGCTGCGGCGACGACTCGCTCCCGGAGCTGCCTCCGTTGGTCACCTTCATAGAGAAGATGATGGTCACGCTCCAACCACAAGGGTTGGTCTACCAGGACATTACGGTTCCTTGGAAACTCGTCGACCGTATCAGATCCGAGTTCGCCGCCGCCGGGCACGGCGACGACGAGCCATGCACCGTGTACGAGGCGGTGGTGGCCGTGTTGTGGCAGTGCCGCACCCGCGTGGTCATGTCCGACTCCGACGCCCACGCGCCGCTCGTCTTTGCGGCCAACGTTCGCAAACACGTCGGTGCCAGGGACGGATACTTCGGCAACTGCGTCACGTCGGCGGTGACCATGCCACGGAGCGGCGTGGTGGCAAACGGCGACATCAAGGACGTCGTGAGGCTCATCAAGCGCGCCAAGCAGGGGATACCAGGCCAGATCATCAAGAACGACAACGTCGCCAACGGAGAAGGCGGTGGCCTGCATTATTATTCTGCTCCTACGGAGATAGAGCAGCTCGCTGACGTGCTGTTCGGGTAGAACGCGTTCTACGTGTCGAGCTGGCGGAACCTCGGCTTCGACGCGGCGGACATGGGCGGCGGGACGCCGGCGAGGGTGATGTGCCACGTGGAGCTGACGGCGGTGCCCAACTGCGTCGCGTGCGTGCCGAGGAGCACGTCGATGCCTTCGTCGGGGCGCTGCAAAACTTCGTCATGTGATCGATGCAATGATATATCGATGTTCAGATCGTTGGAGGCAGCTTGTAAGCCAAATAATTCATTGCGTGATTCACATCTATGTTGATTCGTATCGGTAATCGGAATTGCTAGTCCGGCCGGACCCGAATAAAATATGCTGTCTATTCGGAACTTTGTGTGATTTGACCTATCTGAACACTCAAGGTCTTGTTTAGATCATCTCCAAATTTCAAGTTTTTTTATTCTCTCTTCATCACATCAATTTTTAGATGCATACATGAAGCATTAAATGTAGGTAAAAAAAATAACTAATTACACAGTTTGGTTGTAAATCACGAGATAGATCTTTTGAGCCTAGTTAGTCCATGGTCGGACAAAGTTTGTTAAATACAAACGAAACATGCTAACGTGTCCAGGTTACAAAAATTTACAATCTAAACAAGGTCCAAATAAGTTGAGAGGACAAATCACACAAATGATAAAAAAACAAAATTTGAGTGATCGAAGTCTAATGCTCACACGAGTAATCCTACAGCACAAATGACACAAATAACCAAAAAAATATTCTTAGTGACCACGAATTACCAAAGAACGGTATCCACCTCCACGTAATGAACACTACAAAAATGGGAACAAAAAATAAATTAAAATAAAAACAAAAAATATAAAACAAAAACAAAAAATAGAATTTTTCTATGAAATGCAAAAACACAAAAATTCTGAGAGAACTGCCTAAACCATACAGAACAAACAATAGAATTTCAAAAATAAAAAAAACAAAAATTTTGTATGTAATGCAAAATCACAAAAATTCTGAGAGAAGTGCCTGAACCAAACAGATCAAAGAACAGAAATACACGAATCAAAAACCATAAATTTTCTATGAAATGCAAAATCAAAAAGATTTTGAGGGAACAGCCTGAAACAAACAGACCAAAAAACCAAATTTCAAAAAAAGAAAAACCAGAAAATTTCTATGAAATGCAAAATCCAAAAAAATTGGAGGAAACTTTCCAAAAACAAACATACCAAATAACAGAAATTCAAAAAATAGAAATATAAAATATAAAAAATTAAAAAATAATAGAAATAAGTAATGAACTTCTAGCACTGAGAACTACTTACATAAATAATACCTATAAATTACACAAGATGAACAACTATAAGTGAAGTTGAACTACACTATAACTAATATACCTATACCTATAAATTACACAATGCAATATGTGCTGGATTGAAAATACACATATTGCATTGCATTAGATAAATATCTAAGAACAAAATAGGCATTCACAAGGTCAAATACTCAAACTTAATACATGGTTCAATTTATCTGGACTAAAATATGTCAATTGCAATAGCATAGGGTCAGTAACAATGTTACAAGTATTTGAACTTTGTATAAGGAAAAGTTACAGAGCACCCAGGAAAACAAAAACAAACCTTCTAGAAGGAACGGACACCCTCATTTGCAAGCATGTTTCTCGTGACCTGACCAGCAGAGCCCTCACCCAACTGGATCCTCACCTGAAACCAAAACAATAATAAGAATTAGTACAAGATAGGCTCCACCTGCAAAGAGCCCTAGAGTATAAAACTTCAAAAAGGCATGCCATTAAGACTTTTGACAGTGACATCTACTAAGCCAATTTTCAAATTGGAACAGAAGTTAAAAGCCCGGTTCCCTTTATCTATGACCTAAGGTTCTTTTAGGGGCAAGCATCACCAAACATTGGCAGGGGTCAGGTCACTGAAAGAATGTTTCTTATATGATTCCTATTAGTCCTGTGCGGCTATTAGTTCAGTAAAAAGCATGATCACAAATATGCTTGTCATTTTTCAGAAACAAGCAAAATTGCCATCAGCTACATGAATTAATTTTTCAAAAAAAAGGTAACTGGAAGAACACATACCACACTATATAACTTCAGGAAAAAGCATTATCCTCAAAAAGGTTGCTGCTCTGACAAGAGTTCCACCTCTGAGGGTGAACTTCCTCCATTGGTAACTGAAAACACACTGGAACAGAAATTTCTAACTGAAATTGCATACTGAAATTGCAAGCTGGAATTGCAAACTGAAATTGCAAACTGAAATTTCAAACTGAAAGCACATAATTAGAAGCAAACTGAAATTACGAACTGAAATTGGTAACTGAAACTTGCTAAGTGAAAGCACATAATTAGAACTGAAAGCACATAATTCAGTTTAAAGTAGGAAAAAACATTTCACAGCAGGGTGATAATTTCAGAACTGACATAACACCATTCAAGAATACAAGACTGCTCTACTGAATACTTTCACAGTAGCATTTTTATTAACTGAATAGAACAAGCTAAAATTCAGTCATCAAAAGAGATCTGGCACAACTTGAACAACACAAAAACAGATTATGCAAATAAAATTCAATGTTCTGGTACTTTATTGAAGGATATGCTCCTTTTTAGAATAAGAAACATATTTTTAGCAATGCTACTTCATCTAAGCAATGAAAGAAAAACTAAACTGAATCACATATGAGATTTCAGCAATGCTACTTCATCTAAGAAAAACTTTCTTTAGAAAGAAAAGTGAGCACGAACATATTTTTAGAACCAAAATTGCTTAGATTTCTACGTAGGAGTACTTGCCAAATATAAATTCACAAAAGTGCATGCACATGGCTAGATGTATTTAGTGAGGACAAATAGACTTACCAGCTATTCAAAATGTCTGTCATTTAAGGGTGGGCTGCAAGGAGATGGCAACTCAACTTGGACAAATCTGAGATCGACGGTTGGGCCTCATGCAAATATAGGTAATAGGTCAGGACAATGCTTCCCCTTTCCCACCTTCTGTACAAGTAGCAGCCTGAATGAGAGGGAGAACTAACCAAATAGTACTTCATTGAGGCCGGTAGGAATTGAACTCAGATAGTTGCATCACATAAGATCGAGCGAACCTAATTTTTGTACCATACAGCAAGAACCAAGTGGCAAAATATGCTGATTAACATTAAGGACAACCACTGAGCACTATCACAGTAAGCAATGAAAGAAAACAATTATATTAAGACACAACAGGTAGCAATAACAACTATATCAAGTGAAACAAAAAGATTAAGACTGCAGTAAAATTATTTACAAAAAGATTAAGACTACAGTAAAAGAACAACCAATTGGACACAACTATACAAAGAAATCGCTAATGCTTGTAACAGAACTAGATCTAACATGAAAAATACCAACATATAAATGGAGAAAGATTTCAAAGAATACCTAAAGCTAGGAAGCCAATATTTCAGAACCTGGGAAAAAATTAAAAATAACAAGCAAAAGCATGATAAAAATTCAAAGAAAAAGTAACAAACTACAAATATTAAAATTTTTCTATGAATTGCAAAAATCATAAACTATCTCATGCCATTTGGTGAACCAACCAGATAAAAAAAAACAAATAACAAACTACAAAAATCAAATTTTTTCCATGGAATGCAAAAAACAAAAACTATCTGCAGCCATTTGATGAACCAAACAGATCAGAAACAAAAAAAAATCTATGAAAATGCAGATCAAATAAAAGTCATAATCCAATAAAAAAATTAACAAATCTTGATAAACTTAGTACTAGTTACATCGAAAATGTCTGAATTACACCTGATGAACAACTGTAAGTGAAGTTGAAGTCTACTGTAACTACAAAATTAATCCAAAATAAATGGATAAGTGTAGAAGAGAAACTATGACATGAAAGTAAATATCGATAATAGTCAAACATCTTCAAAACACTTATATATAGGAGCCTAATGATCAGCCAAGCAATTATAAAAAAAAAGATAGTTCATTACAAATATTTGCCATGGCTATCTAACTTTTTAGATAAATAACTAGTTACATCAATGATACCTATAAATTACACCTGATCAACAACAGTAAGTGCAATTGAACTCTCCTGTAACTACAAAATTAATCAGTAGTAACAAGATACTAAAAACTAAGTTATCTAGAACCAGGAAACCAATATTTAGAGCTAGAGCAGTAGCACAGATTCTGGAATATAACAAAAAACAAAGAAGAAAAACCAATGTCACAGAAAGACCATCAGCAACCCCCCCCCTCCCCATCTCAACCTCTGTCTGAACATCTCCACAACTCAAATATCAACACAGGAAGAAGAAAAACAGTGACAACATAGTATCATATCAATATCAACCATAAGAACAAAATCTAACAAAAAAAAATGAAAACTCACCAATGATAAGAAATCAACACTAAAAAAGACAGCACCTCCAACTCCAACTACAAATACAAGAATAACAAAAAAAAAAGGAAAAACACAACTGATTAACAAACAGTAAGTATAGTTGAAGTCTACTATTAGTTACATCAATAATACCTAGCAAATACATCACATCTAACTGTATCAGTAAAGTTCAACTCTAATGTAACAACAAAATTAATTCATAGCAACAAGAGAGAATTTGTAAGGGCATTATGATGACAGGGAAGAACATCTTACTGATCTAAGTTCATAAATACAGAAATAAGTAGAAAGCAAAAAAAAAAAACTAGGAAAACTGAGGGCATTGCATCAAAAAAAAAACAAGAACTCAATGAAAATACTCACCAAAAAAACAAATCAACACTAGAAATGAATCCGCATCATCCTGCTCAGAGCATTGCATGAAGCAAAGTAAATATACGGAAAAGCAAAACCAGAAAGTTTCTATGGATTGCAGAAAAGAATACTTTGGGAAGGATAAACATTAACACCGTCAGGAACCCACCTCCATCTCATGCTCTATGCTACACTGGAAACATTCCACATCCACCTCCTCCACCACATCCAGCTCCAGCTCAAACATACCAAATAAAAAAATTCAGATAGCAGACAAACCTTCACTAGTGCAACCAAATTCAAACCTTCACTAGAGATTGCAGAAAAACAATGTCTGATAAAAATGGTTAATAGCAGAATGAAAGCACATAAATAAAAAGAAATTGAAATTCCTAACTGAAACTACTATCTCATATTGCAAATTGCAAGCAAAGTGAAAGCACATAACTGATAAAACAGTTGGAAGCTAACTGAAAGCACATAAATAGAAGCAAAATAAATTTCTTAAACTGAAATTACTCTGATATTGCAAACTGCAAGCATATAGAAAGCACAGACCTGATAAAAACGATGATTGCAAACTGAAATAAAATAAATAGAGGTAAAATGGAATTCCAGATTGGAATTACTATGTGGTATAGCAATCTGCAAGCAAACACAAAGCAACCGACGAAACATGCAGTCTAGTTCTAGCAAGTATACTACCACCGGAGTCGGACTACTAGCTAGCTAGCTCACTTGAAGTTGATGTCATGTTCAACTGAATAACAGAGCTGAGACAATAACTAGCATACGAGAGAAGAGATCCAAATCGACGCCAGAAAAAACTACGAATCCAACTCAAACCAGGAGTACGCCTCCGCCTACAACTCCGGCTTGAACTACGCCTCGACCTCCGCCTAGCCCTCGACCTCCGCCTTGGCCTCTACCTAGGCCTCTGATTCAAGCTAAACCTCGGCCACAGCCTCATAATCTGCCTCAACAAATCACATGAGCGGAGAGAACATCAGAACAACTAAAATCCAACCATAAGCACCAAATAAACAACAGATACTACAGCATCTAATCATGAACTACAACGAAAACTCACCAATGAAGGTAGAATCGATGACGACGTGACCCTCCGCCTCGACCTCGAACACTGCCTCCACAAAACAAAAGAACAATCAGAACATCAAAATGGCGAAAATCCAACCAAAACCACCTCCACACCAACGGGATCTACACCAACGGGATCTACAACATCTAAAGAAGAAATGGAAGGGAAACAAACCAACTATGGCAAATCGATGACGGAGAGCCCCCTCCGCCTCGGGCTCCGCCTCTGCCACCGCCTGCGAAGAGGGGGAGATGAAACGAAATGGGGAAAAGGAAATGAACAGTTCAAAGGGATAAATGGCGCGTTTCGCAAAAACGAGCTGACAAGTGGGGCCCATACACCATAAAAAAAAGAAAGACCAAAGGAAGAAGCAAAAGAGGGCATGCGACATGGACGACGCATATCAGAAGAAGACGACATCGGACGGCCAAAAAATTCGTGTGACAGAGCCAAATGGATCACATGGGCAAAGTATAGCTTTTGTGTAAAATATCGCACAACTATACGGCAGCCTCCCATTCCTCTCTCTACCAACACAACCATTCATTATGATCCACTCATTCAAGGCTCAGCCTCACATTTTCTACCTTATCTTCTACTTCCGGTCTTTACTATCTGCACCCAGAACACCTCTCTCGCTTCACATCTTTCTCATTCTCCTCTCACACACTAAGCCAAAGCGATGGCACAATGGTCGGCCATGCTTGCCATCTCAAGACGAAGCGATTCCTCATGGTGAAGTTTGGAGGTGAGTCTTGTGACACAGGTGCGGGGGCAGCGCCAGTGCTGGCGAGCTCCAACCCATAGGCTGAGCCCCGCGCCCCTCTAATTAACTTTGAGATTAGCCCCTCCTCCCTCCCTCTCTTGGATGAATCTCGATCTTTTGCTACATTGGAGGAGCATGAGGCTCTGACATGTTTTTGGGCAAGGAGCAAGAGGCATACAGTGGTGCGCTGGTGAGCGGAGGGTGATGGCGTGTGTTTGAGGCTGGAGCTCCTTGTCAAGATTTGTTTCAGCGGATCCTTCATTCTTGTGATGTTGCAACATATGATTATTTATGTTTTGCATTGAATCATTCGAGATGTTGCACCACATAATAAGCGGATTTTGATATGTTATTATTCTAATGCATTTTTTTGGATGTTGCGGCAATTATACCTATATGTCCCAACAATAAGTTGGTCTTGTTGCAATGACTTTTCTTTGGTTGTTGCTTGTTTGTTTTGGTCGAGATCGAGATGGGGATAGACATGTGTTTTTCTATTTTGTAGCTGCATGATTTTTGATGGTGCAATGAGTGACCTAGTTTTTTTTGAAACGTTCTCTATTGTGTTGTTGCAGGTTTTCTCTAGTTGCTTCATAAAATAATTGAAGATGTTGCAACAACTGTATTTTAATGTTGCAGCAGGTTTTCTCTAATTGTTTCATAAGATGATTCAAGATGTTGCAACAACTTGTTTTAATGTTGCAGCCATATATCCCTCCCTTCTCTTCTCTGCCATGTTTCGGCGGTGCAGGATGAGGTTGTAGGTTGGTGCGCAATTGTGCTCCACCGTGTCCGAGCGAGGCGAGCGCATGGAACATGATGAAAAAGAAGGCCAGGTGCGCAGCGTGGTAAGCATGCGAGCGGAGATAATTTTTAATTATGGACGTGGATAAACACAACATCCGATATTTATTTGCGAGCGAACGTCCGGGCGTCTGATATGTAACTACTTAATTACATATATATATATGGTGCATCTTATATTATTATCATATCATATATATATATATATATAGTCATACGAACAGCCTTGTTGCTTCTCGTTGTTCCTCGTTGACTACTAGTAGTCGGCAATGTTTGGTGATTCATCAGATGGTGACGGAATATCCAGTTGATTATTAGCAATGCAAAGAAAGAAAGTCTAAATAAACAGGGTAGTAGTTACATGCTCATCTCAGCTCTCACCTAGCTTGTCGCTACAAGTGTAACGACCCACCATTTTAGCTCATAGCTAAGTGCATGGTAAAAGAAAATCAATTACAACAAGCTGGACAATTTAGTACACTTTGATATTAAAATGCATAAATCAATTATCAATATTTGATGGTGTTTAGGTACACTTGTAAACCAAGTTCACTCAAAAAAAGATTCAGACCACCATTCTTTTACATATATAAGTACACTAGTATACATAACACTATGGCTATAGTTCACCTAGTTAGTACAATACATGAGGTGTAGTGATTCCTTTCTAGAATGGAGTAATCCAATCCAGTAGCAGCAGCTCAATGGCACACAGTGAGGTTCCTTGACCAGGCCATGATTGAGATTAAAATATCATAGGATAGATGGAAGAAGGTAGTAGAAAAAGGGCTTAGTAAAGGTGAAAGGAGCCTTGCCTCCATCGAAGAGTAGTCATCCAGTTATTGGCTCTCCACTCAAGACCGAGGCCTCCAGAAAAACACCTCATCCACTCCCTTGCTTTAGAAAACACCAACATCACATACCAACACAATATGGTGACCTGATCCCCCATGGAGAGCGACATGGGGTGAGAAGGAAGGGGGCCGACCAAGAGAGGAAGTCACCAAAGAGCCCAAGTGCTTGCAAGCAAATCCGGAAGCACATTTAAAGCAATCAAGACCTGCAGGGGAAGGAGTGAGTGTCTGAGGGAAATAAACCTAAGATTGGAGCTAGACATCATCAAGATTAAGGTGAGGTTCACAGGCACATCTTAGAATATTTCCTTTTCCCTTTACCAAGAACACAAAGCACCTTCCATGGAGAGGACCTCTGATTTGTTCTAGAGCAGCACAACAATTAGGTGCTCAATAATATATTGGGCCAAGAGAGATGTGCCAACTGTTATCAAAATAAGAACTAGCATTCCTTCTCCAGTTCTATTCATAAACATACTTGAACCTTGGCTAAAACTCTAACACAAGGACCTGCACATCTAGAGCACTCAGGTGTGTAGCTTTGAGTATAGAGTTACAGACTAGATGAACTAAGCATGAAGAACCAAAAAAAATAAGAGCACTTATTATCAGGTTGGGGAAGTCGCTATCTGAGTCTGAACCCCCACACAGCAGCACGCACGGGCTCATTGGCTCTACCTGGGCGCCATGGCTGCCGAGCTCGGCACCTCGGTGGAGCACGCCGCCGCCGCCGCCCCCAACCTGCATGCATCTGAGAGGGAGAAATCGAAGAGGGAAATCAGTACATAGCAACCATAATCCATATAGATTGATTCTGGAGTAGAAATCTTTGGGAAGCCCCAACCATGGTTGTCGATCTGGTGTTGATAGCTTGAACAGCATGGAAGCAGAAGGAGAAATGGAGCACAGAGAGAAAGGGAGACAGGAGAGTGTGTGTGTGATCGGGCTGTTTGGATGGCAGCCTATGAGGCAGTTGATTGCCACACTATTATATATTGATCTTTTACTATCGTTATTTTCACTGTCGTAGCGATAGAAGCGACGGTGTTATGCCGGTTGGATCGATAGCGAGGTCTCTTAAGGAAGAAAATCGGCAGTTCAAACTTCTACCTCCCATGGGTTAACAATAGAAGCGGCAGTGGTATTTTATCCGTCGCATGAAAAGTCGAGCCGACTGGGATAGACGTTATGGCCGCCGGCCCTACACGATCATTTGGTGCACCGGCGGTAGTAAATTCAGCATGAGTTATTTTCCCATTTCTCAACTACCTACAGCACACTTGCATCACCATTAACTACTCCTCTCCGCTTCTCCTTCAACGTTGGCCTATTTAAGTCGGGGTTGGATGCGCTTCTTGGCAATCCAGACACTCCTTCCTCCTTAGATACAGATAGATACAGAAAAAGCTCTTGAGCCAACCATTTATATTTTCTTCATCGCCATGGCGCTCCTTCTCCGACTCGTCCGGCGGCAGCAGCGGCGTTGGGAGAAGGCCTTCAAGATTGGGTAATACCGGCATCTAGTGCAGCAGGGGCTGCTCGATCTAGGTGCTAATGAAAGTTTTGCGATTAAGGGAGTCACTTAGAGACCAGCTGTAAGGATCTATGTAGCCTTCTCTCAACCCACCCATATATTATCTTTCTCACAAGTTTCTTGCACTCTCTCTCTCAACCGTGAGAGGTGCAGATGCTAGTGGAAGTTTCACCTCACCAACTTTCTTTTTCTTTCTTGAATGTCTCTGTGTTCCCATTTCCAAGCCTGTTGTTCAGTCTATGGAATCAAAACGTGAGCACCACCATATCCTAATCGACAAGAAAGTTACTACACAAGAAAGGTGGACAAAAAATGGTTTCCTTCATTGAGATGCTGCTAGAAGTTTTGCGAGGTGCTACCTCGTCCTTAGCTTGCATTGCCCGTCTCCAGACTCGACTATGGGATGTACCTGTACTCGACATGTCTTTGTTATTGTACACCCAGTAGTCTTCGATAGTCTTTGTTATTGTACAACTGTGGAATGCAACTGAAGTTATCAATAAAATTGCTGTGATGATTATTACTGTGTCGTTTATATATAATTTTTCCTTAAAAACTATTAATAACTGAATGGCTGTGATGCTTGTTACTCCATTTTTTGAAGTGTCATAATATTTGCCTTGGCTACACAGTCGTGAGATAAAGCACCTCACTAAGATGGTGCTGGGGTGGAAGTATTTTTTTTTGTTTTATTTGCAAATTTGTTTGCTATATTTGCAAATTGTCATTATTGTAGCTCCCGTCGCCGTTTCATATGGTGATTCAGCGTTAGTGTTAGATCATAAAGTGCAGGGAATCAAATGGTCCGCGTCGTCTTCCCTGCTTCGTCTCCCGAAATTGGTGGAGATGACTTGAATAACTTGTATTAAGAAATTGGAAACATGTGCAAGGGAATCTGAAGCGCATCATACGAGAAGGTAACTGTAACGAGTTTAGAAAGGAATCGTACTTGCATATTATTGTATTGAGGAGAATGAAGAGTTTATCATACAAATCCCCATCATCCAGATATATATATAACAACATTGATCTGCCCATAATCTACCACATACTTGTGAAGAACCTATCACACTCATTGTAGATCCTACACTCCTCGCTGTAGAACATAGCCCACTTCTCCCAACCTTCCCATCCTACGTGGTCGCCGTAGCCTCTGCTTCCGCATCGATGTCCATTCTAGCGACGCACTAGCATGGCCAAAGGCGGCAGAGGACTAGACTCACCTAGCGTCGGCTGCCTAGCCAAGTCCTGCAACACAAACATGGCCTGTTGGAGGCACCATGTACATTTCTCGTTCTTCCACGTCACATTCGCCTCTAGACCCGCTTTATCACCTTTGACCTTCCTCAACACCTGTCGGGCAATGTTATCGTTGCCGGCACCGCTATTGGACCTGTGGAGCACAAGGGAGAGAACAAATGAAGCAACATCATGGCCTGCCGCGGCTAGAGCGCTCAAGCATGTCGAGCCACAGCATGAGTGCCCTACGGTCTTCAACGAAGACGACGTGCATCCTAATATAGAAGCAGGCCTCTGGGTTGCCAACACTAGCAAGCCTAGCGATGAGCTTGGCATGGTACTCGTGGTTGTAGAACCAGTTCTAGGTCCCACATTGGACCCTACACATCTGTGAATAGGTTGCCTGCAGGCTACCAAGATCTTCCATGGGATCTGCTGCAGCCGTAGCGACATGGCTAGCAATCTCAATAGCCACATCTGTCAGGAGCTTCTCCATGGAACAAGGACACGCGCAGAGGCGGCAAAAGACGGATCCTCGGGTCGAGGAGCGACGTCATGGCAGAGCAGAGCACTAGGGATGAGGGGGATTGGAGTGGAGCAAGGTGAGTTCCAAAAAACCCTCTTGGGATTTTATGATCACTCCGTTCTTGAAGGTTCCATGGCGCGGGGATGTCGAACTTCTCGGGGAAGTCAATCGTCATCCTCTGAACCGTGTGAATCGCGTAAACCGTGTATGAAAATGCGACAAAAATTCAGAATGAAAGAATCTTATCTTACTATCTTATGATTACTAATTGAGGCCCCAACAGTGTAAACCGCATAAACCGTGTGAACCCCCTAATTTTGCATGTAAATTATCCACCTCTGCCATTACAAAAGATAGTTCAAAGCAGTTGATAAGAATAAAATAAGCTGGTGGTTCATCACTTCGTCTCCCCCAAATCGTGTGGTTAGCGCTAGAGGGGCCGAGGCGCGTGGTCGAGTCAATTTTCTCTGTCCAACTTCCAACACCGTTCCATCACCATTACTTCCACCGGGTGAAGCGTGCTCCACTAAGATCATGTGAGATGTGGCCTCACCTTAACTCCTGCTCTCGCTCAGTGCAATCAAAGGGAACTCCAACGGGTGCCTATCTCACCCATCCTTCTATAAAAATGGAGGCTAAGGCAGGGAAGCAAGTACATGATTCCTTTTCTAAACTCGTTACACTTACCTATCTTCTCGTTCTATCTTCTTCGTCCGGTGCTCTGCCTTGACACCCCATCTTTAAGATCTCATCCAATGGCAGATCGAGCAACAAAGCACCTAATGGAAGAGTCACCGGAGGTTGTCCCTGCTCGTCCCTGCATTCGTGCGATGCTGTGACTAGACAGGGAGGGTGTTGACGATCACTAACACCCGTTTTGATAATCAACATTTCACCCAAAAGCATGGTAAAGTGAGGAAAATCATCATCACACATGTAGAATTTTGTTTAAATTTCACCTAGTTCCACTTGTGCTTGTAGAATTATTTGTATGCATGAAATATGGCAAAAATAGGCCAAAATGGTGAAGAACATGGACATATGGAGCAAGTGGACGTGGCAGGGCCACTTGGGCCCACAGGCAGGTGCCGCCCGGCCCCACAAGGGCGTCGCTCGGCCCCTCAAATGGCCATGCCATGTCAGTGATCTGTGGGAGCTCCTCCTTAGCCAATGAGAAGCCTCCATTCAAGTCGGTTTGATCAATGGACGAGATTTGATGCCGGTGGATTCATGGGCCCATTGTCATAGACTTGGGAGCTCTCCACCGACTTACCAACCGACATCCTGCCTAAATTTCAACATGTGTTGTCCAAGTAACCGCCATTGGGAGCCAACCATCATCGTTGGATCAAGAGGCGGTGGAACCAAGGGCTAGCCAACGCCCCCCTGCCGCTGCCCGATGCCCTAGGTCCTCCACCGACCTCCTAGCTGCCTACAAATACCCCTCGCCTCACTATACACTATAATTAGTGGGTGTGGAGCTCGGTGGAGAAGTGCTCCATTCATATTCCAAGCTCTCCAAGCTTCTCTTAGCTTTCTTGCTTAGCTTTAGCTATAGAGTAGTAGTCTAGTAGTGGAGTAGAGCAAGGGCGGAGCTTCTCGGAGTCCAGAAGAGTCTTCTAGGTCTGGTATAGCTCCTTTGTAATTCTTTCATTTCTACATTACTTTATTCAGTATTTATTTTAGTACTTTATTCTAGTATTGCTTGCTTTACATTAAGTACTTAGTCATTAGTGAGCTTATGTGCTTGTTGTTTGGCATTAGTAGCATAGGTTATCTTATCATTAGTAGTCTTTTGTTAATACCGGTTCCACTGTCTAGTTAGGGTGCTTTGATCTCATTTCATCGGAGCTCGGATTGAAGTAGTAAGCTTGTAGATTAAGCGTGATGCTTAGGCTATAGATTACCTATGGATACGGCTAGGCCTCCGGATAGATTGTGGTAGGTGGCAAGTGGTGACAGCCTTGTCCATCCTCTGTATTCTACCACGATAGGTCTAATTATTAAATCATAGGGTTTATGGCAGACCTTGTCTATTTAACTCTCCTAGTTGGTAGGCGGGCTGTGCCTCGAAGTACTATCACATTTCTCCTAGTTATTTGTTTATCCTTAGTTACTAGAAAGATAAATCGCTCGCTCTCCCACCTAGCTATCTCTGGTTAGCTTGTTAGTAGTAATTAGTTTAGGTAGTTCACACTCATCCTTCACTATCGTTGACCTACGTAGGATCAACTCAAGCCTTCCTCTAGCAAATCCTAGTCCACTTATAAATTCTAGCTTTTCTCCTTCCTGTGGGATAAAATATAAATTCGACACTCGGTACTCACCGAGCGAAGTGCTACGCGATAGTTCTGTGCACTTGCGGAATATAGTCATTAAGAAATATCAACAAGCATTTTTGGCACCGTTGCCGGGGAAGGCAACTGGCATCGAATTTATAAGGCTGAATTTGTTAGCTAGGTTCTTGTAAGTTATCCTAAGTAGTTTATCCTTTTTTCCTCATATCCTATCACTACCCTACATGATCATGGGCGACAAGTCCATTCGTGATTTTTTGCACCCTCGGCTGCTAATGTAGCCACCGGACCCAATGTTATCAATGGGGACACTAACTTTGAGCTTAAGCTAGCGTTAATTACAATGGTTCAAGCTAGTCCATTCCGTGGTAAAGCTCACGAGGATGCAAATGCTCACCTCCAATATTTCTTGAAGATTTGTAGCACATTCACCATTAAGGGAGTGAGCCAAGAGGCTATACGTCTTCGCCTTTTCCCCTTCTCTTTGTTAGGAAAGGCTAAGCAATGGTTTTACTCTAACCGCAATGCTATAGATACATGGGACAAGTGTTCCAATGCTTTCCTAGTTAAGTTTTTCCCCATGGGGAAGACTAATGCTCTGCGCAATAAAATCTCTAGTTTTCAACAACTAGCAGATGAGTCGATTCCCGAGGCTTAGGAACGAATGCAAGAGTATGTCTCTGCATGCCCACACCATGGCATGGAAGACTGGCTTTTGATCCAGAACTTCTACCATGGATTAGTGCTATTAGATAGGAGCCATTTAGATGCTGCTGTTGGTAGTGCATTCTTTTCGATAAGTGTTGCAGATGCAAAGATACTGATCGAGAAGATGGTCTCCAACCAAGGATGGAGCGACGATCGACTCCAACCCCGTAAACGAGGTATGCATTCAATTAAATAAATTAACATGCTTGCAACTAAGATGGATCTACTCGCAAAGTGAGTGGAACATTATGAGAAGGTGAGTACCCAAGAGACACTCAAAGCCATGGATTCCCCTATGGCTTATGAAGTCTGTGGAAATGTTGGACATTCGGGCAATTCCTACCCCAAAATCTGAGAGGACCTCAACTTCGTCAACACCGACAATGGGTTCCATCCACAACATCAAGGCTGGAATCATCGCTCCAACAATCAGGGAGGTAACAATTATTACTCATCTTCTTGTTTGAATAATCAAGGTAATAATAGTTATGCTTTCCTGAAAGATCTTGTTTATGGTCAAAGTAGAATGACTGATAGTATAAATAAAAAGTTGTATGCTCATGACAAGATGTTGGAAAACATAAATGTCAAATTGGATGGATTTTCTTCTGTCTTAAAGAATCAACTTAGTTTCAATAAGATGATAGAAACCCAATTAGCTCAAATTGCTGCTGCTATGCCATCCTATGAAAAAGATAGAATTCCTAGCAAACCTGAGGCAACAATGGAGACAGCCAACCTTGTTATTGCAAAGTATGGCTATGCTTTAACTTCTTGGGGTTCCTATTTATTAGATTCCCCATTTACCATTAAGAAAGGTGATCCCGGTATCCTCATGATTACTTGCTCCATTGGAACTCATACCTTCCATATTGCTTTGTGTGATCTAGGCTCTAGTGTTAACATAATGTCTAAGGCAACTTATGATAAATTGATCTACACCACCTTAGCACCAACTTTAGTTTACTTACAGTTAGCCAACCAATCTACCTGTTATCTTGAGGGAGTAGCCACTAATTTATTAGTTAAAGTTAGGAGTGCTTATGTTCCTACATATTTTATGATCTTAGACATGGGTAACGCTAAGGACACACCTTTAATCCTTGGTGGTCCTTTCCTTAATACCGTAAATGCTTGCATATATGTGGCTTCTAGGCAAATCCAATTCCACTTTGCTGGAAGAAAAGAAATATTTGCTTTTGCCTCTGGACAACCCCTCTTTGATGAGAAATAGGTAAAAAAGAAGCATCCAAAGAGAATCAAGATGAAGAAACCAAAGCCGATTGAAGAACCAGAGAAACCTGTCAAGAAGAAGAAGAATAGAAAGAGATGGCATAAAAAGAAAGATCTGTCCTCAAATTTGTCATCCCCTGATCCTGATCTTGACAAGGCCTCTGAGGTGGAACAAGAGGAAACACCTCCGTCCAAGGATGAATGACCTTGAGCCCGACAAAAAGGTAAGTTTTCTATTCCTTGCATTTATTTACCGCATTTCGTTAGTTGCATTTCATTTCCAATAAAGTTGCTTTACATTGCATGATAGGTTAGTTGCATTCAGCTACTCTATGTTAATAAATAAAGTTCTGTAGTAGCTAATGCCTGATAGGATAGATATGCATTTAAAGCAACACATATGAAAAAAATAATTAGTAATAATGAATAAAATTTAGTAGCATCCTTACTGAATAAGTTATCTAGTAGTTGTAGGTTTAGCTAGTCATTTATGCATTCTAGTAGTATTAGTTAGTCAATAAAGAAAAGAATCAAAAGAGCTGCCAGAAGTCATTCCAACCTATGCAAAAGGCAAGCTTGGGGGAGACGTCTCTCCCTGCTCAGGTATGAAAATCTTAAACCCTCTATTTACATTCATGTTTGCTTTTATATTTCAATATTCATGATCATAGAATGTAGAGAGGAGTGCCTTTAAATTATTCTAAGAGAAACTCTGCTCTAATAAAATGATGATAAATTATTTGGAGATGATGAATAGTTGCTCTGTGATACTTTGCAAAAGCTTGTGATACAACCTTATACTTCTTAAGTTTTGAGCATGATAAACTTAGAGTTCATCTTAAGTTGACTGCTTTTGTGGGTTGCAAATGCTAGAACCAAGAATAGGCTTTTGTGAGATATGTTGTAGCCATGATTAGAGTAAATCTTTGAACCTATCTGAGGAAGAGTAAAGACAACTTGGAGTTTTGTTTTGCAAAATGCTAAACTCTCTTGCTACAAGTTCCTCAATGGTGATAAATTCCTACCAAAGGCGAATACTTACACATTCATACATGATAAGCCACAATAAAAGCTGCTTGTTTGTTTTGAGCTTTTTCAAGCCTCGTTGATCTGAGTAGAGAAACTTTTCATGCTTTTTGATCAAGATCATGTACACCCACATATTTATGCTATTCCTACACAGGGGATACGCATCCATACATGCATTCCATTTAGTATTGCTCTATGAGAATCAAAGTTACCTCTCTATGCTATCTTACATCAAAAGAGAGGTATGGGCTACAGAAAAAATGAGAGAGAATAAAAGAGCAAAAAGCTCTAGTGTTCAAAAAAAGAGAGAGTGAGAAAAAAAGTAGCCATGCCCTCTCAAAAAGAAGGTAGAGAAGGAAACTTCTCAAAGGAGTACCACTTCCACAAAAAATACCATACACATGCACATCTTGATCAATTTGTATGATTTGTTGCTCCTTGTGATCCAAGTGTTTGACTTAGCAATAGATTCAATTCAAGTATGCTATGCTTTTATCCCTACCTTGAGCTCCACATAAGCTTTAGGATAGAAATTAAGGCTAAAATTCTTGGCCTTGGTGAGGATTTCAAATACCATTGAGTGACTTGAGTGTACCATCCAAGGAACTTAGGCAAGTTTTCTTTTCAAATCATTTGAAAACCTCGAGGAAGTTTGAGATAAACCAAAGTAGGCAAAAAGTATCTATCTAGCTACACATTCTTGCACTTGCTTGTATCAAGGTGAAAGCTATAAGTCCCACATTACTAACACCGATGGTGAAATTTCTAAGTGCTAACATGTTAAACTCAAGAGATAGTATTTGTTTGTATACAAGTCTTTGCAAGGTGTTACATAGTACGCAACACCTGATCCAACACCTATTCCATGCTAAATCCGCATCTTTGCTGAGGACATCAAAGGGGTAGCTCGGGGGAGCTTGTTGATGGTCAATAACACCCGTTTTGACCATCGACATTTCACCCAAAAGCATGGTAAAGTGAGGAACATGTGTAGAATTTTGTTTAAATTTCACCTAGTTCCACTTGTTCTTGTAGAATTATTTGTATACAGGAAATATGGCAAAAATAGGCCAAAATGGTGAAGAACATGGACATATGGAGCAAGTGGACGTGGCAGGGCCACTTGGGCCCACAGGCAGGCGCCGCCCCGCCCTAGAAGTGTGCCACCCGCCCCCCCATGTGGCCATGCCACGTCAGTGATCCATGGGAGCTCCTCCTTAGCCAATGAGAAGCCTCCATTCAAGTCAGTTTGTTCAACGAACGAGATTTTATGCCGGTGGATTCATGGGCCCATTGTCATAGACTTGGGAGCTCTCCACCAACTTACCAACCAACCACCTGCCTGAATTTTGACATGTGTTGTCCAAGTAACCACCATTGGGAGCCAACCATCGCCGTTGGATCAAGAGGCGATGGAACCAAGGGCCGGCCAGTGCCCCTTGCCGCCGTCCAGTGCCCTAGGTCATCCACCGACCTCCTAGCTGCCTAGAAATACCCCTCCCCTCACTATACACTATAAATATTGGGTGTGGAGCTCAGTGGAGAAGTGCCCCATTCATATTCCAAGCTCTCCAAGCTTCTCTTAGCTTTCTAGCTTTGCTTTAGCTATAGAGTAGTAGTCTAGTAGTGGAGTAGAGAAAGAGCGGAGCTTCTTGAAGTTCGAAAGCGTCTTCTAGGTCTGGTATAGCTCCTTTGTAATTCTTTCATTTCTATATTACTTTATTCAATATTTATTTTAGTACTTTATTCTAGTATTGCTTGCTTTACTTTAAGTACTTAGTCATTAGTGTTCATCATTAGTGAGCTTAGGTGCTTGTTGTTTGGCATTAGTAGCATAGGTTATCTTATCACTAGTAGTCTTTCGTTAGTACCGATTCCACCATTTGGTTAGGGTGCTTTGATCTCATTTCATAGAGCTCAGATCGAGGTAGTAAGCTTGTAGATTAAACGTGGTGCTTAGGCTATAGATTACCTGTGGATACGGCTAGGCCTCCGGATAGATCGTGGTAGGTGGCAAGTGGTGACAGCCTTGTCCATCCACTGTATTCCACCACGTTAGGTCCAGTTATTAAATCATAGGGCTCATAGCAAATCTTGTCTATTTAACTCTCCTAGTTGGTAGGCGGGCTGTGCCCCAAAGTATTATCGCATTTCTCCTAGTTATTTGTTTACTCTTAGTTACTAGAAAGATAAATCGCTCGCTCTCCCACCTAGCTATCTCTAGTTAGCTTGTTAGTAGTAATTAGTTTAGGTAGTTCACACTCATCCTTCACTATCGTTGACCTACGTAGGATCAACTCAAGCCTTCCTCTAGCAAATCCTAGTCCACTTATAAATTCTAGCTTTTCTCCTTCCTGTGGGATAAAATATAAATTCGACACTCGGTACTCACCGAGCGAAGTGCTACGCGATAGTTCTGTGCACTTGCGGAATATAGTCATTAAGAAATATCAACAAGCATTTTTGGCACCGTTGCCGGGGAAGGCAACTGGCATCGAATTTATAAGGCTGAATTTGTTAGCTAGGTTCTTGTAAGTTATCCTAAGTAGTTTATCCTTTTTTCCTCATATCCTATCACTACCCTACATGATCATGGGCGACAAGTCCATTCGTGATTTTTTGCACCCTCGGCTGCTAATGTAGCCACCGGACCCAATGTTATCAATGGGGACACTAACTTTGAGCTTAAGCTAGCGTTAATTACAATGGTTCAAGCTAGTCCATTCCGTGGTAAAGCTCACGAGGATGCAAATGCTCACCTCCAATATTTCTTGAAGATTTGTAGCACATTCACCATTAAGGGAGTGAGCCAAGAGGCTATACGTCTTCGCCTTTTCCCCTTCTCTTTGTTAGGAAAGGCTAAGCAATGGTTTTACTCTAACCGCAATGCTATAGATACATGGGACAAGTGTTCCAATGCTTTCCTAGTTAAGTTTTTCCCCATGGGGAAGACTAATGCTCTGCGCAATAAAATCTCTAGTTTTCAACAACTAGCAGATGAGTCGATTCCCGAGGCTTAGGAACGAATGCAAGAGTATGTCTCTGCATGCCCACACCATGGCATGGAAGACTGGCTTTTGATCCAGAACTTCTACCATGGATTAGTGCTATTAGATAGGAGCCATTTAGATGCTGCTGCTGGTAGTGCATTCTTTTCGATAAGTGTTGCAGATGCAAAGATACTGATCGAGAAGATGGTCTCCAACCAAGGATGGAGCGACGATCGACTCCAACCCCGTAAACGAGGTATGCATTCAATTAAATAAATTAACATGCTTGCAACTAAGATGGATCTACTCGCAAAGTGAGTGGAACATTATGAGAAGGTGAGTACCCAAGAGACACTCAAAGCCATGGATTCCCCTATGGCTTATGAAGTCTGTGGAAATGTTGGACATTCGGGCAATTCCTACCCCAAAATCTGAGAGGACCTCAACTTCGTCAACACCGACAATGGGTTCCATCCACAACATCAAGGCTGGAATCATCGCTCCAACAATCAGGGAGGTAACAATTATTACTCATCTTCTTGTTTGAATAATCAAGGTAATAATAGTTATGCTTTCCTGAAAGATCTTGTTTATGGTCAAAGTAGAATGACTGATAGTATAAATAAAAAGTTGTATGCTCATGACAAGATGTTGGAAAACATAAATGTCAAATTGGATGGATTTTCTTCTGTCTTAAAGAATCAACTTAGTTTCAATAAGATGATAGAAACCCAATTAGCTCAAATTGCTGCTGCTATGCCATCCTATGAAAAAGATAGAATTCCTAGCAAACCTGAGGCAACAATGGAGACAGCCAACCTTGTTATTGCAAAGTATGGCTATGCTTTAACTTCTTGGGGTTCCTATTTATTAGATTCCCCATTTACCATTAAGAAAGGTGATCCCGGTATCCTCGTGATTACTTGCTCCATTGGAACTCATACCTTCCATATTGCTTTGTGTGATCTAGGCTCTAGTGTTAACATAATGTCTAAGGCAACTTATGATAAATTGATCTACACCACCTTAGCACCAACTTTAGTTTACTTACAGTTAGCCAACCAATCTACCTGTTATCTTGAGGGAGTAGCCACTAATTTATTAGTTAAAGTTAGGAGTGCTTATGTTCCTACATATTTTATGATCTTAGACATGGGTAATGCTAAGGACACACCTTTAATCCTTGGTGGTCCTTTCCTTAATACCGTAAATGCTTGCATATATGTGGCTTCTAGGCAAATCCAATTCCACTTTGCTGGAAGAAAAGAAATATTTGCTTTTGCCTCTGGACAACCCCTCTTTGATGAGAAATAGGTAAAAAAGAAGCATCCAAAGAGAATCAAGATGAAGAAACCAAAGCCGATTGAAGAACCAGAGAAACCTGTCAAGAAGAAGAAGAATAGAAAGAGATGGCATAAAAAGAAAGATCTGTCCTCAAATTTGTCATCCCCTGATCCTGATCTTGACAAGGCCTCTGAGGTGGAACAAGAGGAAACACCTCCGTCCAAGGATGAATGACCTTGAGCCCGACAAAAAGGTAAGTTTTCTATTCCTTGCATTTATTTACCGCATTTCGTTAGTTGCATTTCATTTCCAATAAAGTTGCTTTACATTGCATGATAGGTTAGTTGCATTCAGCTACTCTATGTTAATAAATAAAGTTCTGTAGTAGCTAATGCCTGATAGGATAGATATGCATTTAAAGCAACACATATGAAAAAAATAATTAGTAATAATGAATAAAATTTAGTAGCATCCTTACTGAATAAGTTATCTAGTAGTTGTAGGTTTAGCTAGTCATTTATGCATTCTAGTAGTATTAGTTAGTCAATAAAGAAAAGAATCAAAAGAGCTGCCAGAAGTCATTCCAACCTATGCAAAAGGCAAGCTTGGGGGAGACGTCTCTCCCTGCTCAGGTATGAAAATCTTAAACCCTCTATTTACATTCATGTTTGCTTTTATATTTCAATATTCATGATCATAGAATGTAGAGAGGAGTGCCTTTAAATTATTCTAAGAGAAACTCTGCTCTAATAAAATGATGATAAATTATTTGGAGATGATGAATAGTTGCTCTGTGATACTTTGCAAAAGCTTGTGATACAACCTTATACTTCTTAAGTTTTGAGCATGATAAACTTAGAGTTCATCTTAAGTTGACTGCTTTTGTGGGTTGCAAATGCTAGAACCAAGAATAGGCTTTTGTGAGATATGTTGTAGCCATGATTAGAGTAAATCTTTGAACCTATCTGAGGAAGAGTAAAGACAACTTGGAGTTTTGTTTTGCAAAATGCTAAACTCTCTTGCTACAAGTTCCTCAATGGTGATAAATTCCTACCAAAGGCGAATACTTACACATTCATACATGATAAGCCACAATAAAAGCTGCTTGTTTGTTTTGAGCTTTTTCAAGCCTCGTTGATCTGAGTAGAGAAACTTTTCATGCTTTTTGATCAAGATCATGTACACCCACATATTTATGCTATTCCTACACAGGGGATACGCATCCATACATGCATTCCATTTAGTATTGCTCTATGAGAATCAAAGTTACCTCTCTATGCTATCTTACATCAAAAGAGAGGTATGGGCTACAGAAAAAATGAGAGAGAATAAAAGAGCAAAAAGCTCTAGTGTTCAAAAAAAGAGAGAGTGAGAAAAAAAGTAGCCATGCCCTCTCAAAAAGAAGGTAGAGAAGGAAACTTCTCAAAGGAGTACCACTTCCACAAAAAATACCATACACATGCACATCTTGATCAATTTGTATGATTTGTTGCTCCTTGTGATCCAAGTGTTTGACTTAGCAATAGATTCAATTCAAGTATGCTATGCTTTTATCCCTACCTTGAGCTCCACATAAGCTTTAGGATAGAAATTAAGGCTAAAATTCTTGGCCTTGGTGAGGATTTCAAATACCATTGAGTGACTTGAGTGTACCATCCAAGGAACTTAGGCAAGTTTTCTTTTCAAATCATTTGAAAACCTCGAGGAAGTTTGAGATAAACCAAAGTAGGCAAAAAGTATCTATCTAGCTACACATTCTTGCACTTGCTTGTATCAAGGTGAAAGCTATAAGTCCCACATTACTAACACCGATGGTGAAATTTCTAAGTGCTAACATGTTAAACTCAAGAGATAGTATTTGTTTGTATACAAGTCTTTGCAAGGTGTTACATAGTACGCAACACCTGATCCAACACCTATTCCATGCTAAATCCGCATCTTTGCTGAGGACATCAAAGGGGTAGCTCGGGGGAGCTTGTTGATGGTCAATAACACCCGTTTTGACCATCGACATTTCACCCAAAAGCATGGTAAAGTGAGGAACATGTGTAGAATTTTGTTTAAATTTCACCTAGTTCCACTTGTTCTTGTAGAATTATTTGTATACAGGAAATATGGCAAAAATAGGCCAAAATGGTGAAGAACATGGACATATGGAGCAAGTGGACGTGGCAGGGCCACTTGGGCCCACAGGCAGGCGCCGCCCCGCCCTAGAAGTGTGCCACCCGCCCCCCCATGTGGCCATGCCACGTCAGTGATCCATGGGAGCTCCTCCTTAGCCAATGAGAAGCCTCCATTCAAGTCAGTTTGTTCAACGAACGAGATTTTATGCCGGTGGATTCATGGGCCCATTGTCATAGACTTGGGAGCTCTCCACCAACTTACCAACCAACCACCTGCCTGAATTTTGACATGTGTTGTCCAAGTAACCACCATTGGGAGCCAACCATCGCCGTTGGATCAAGAGGCGATGGAACCAAGGGCCGGCCAGTGCCCCTTGCCGCCGTCCAGTGCCCTAGGTCATCCACCGACCTCCTAGCTGCCTAGAAATACCCCTCCCCTCACTATACACTATAAATATTGGGTGTGGAGCTCAGTGGAGAAGTGCCCCATTCATATTCCAAGCTCTCCAAGCTTCTCTTAGCTTTCTAGCTTTGCTTTAGCTATAGAGTAGTAGTCTAGTAGTGGAGTAGAGAAAGAGCGGAGCTTCTTGAAGTTCGAAAGCGTCTTCTAGGTCTCTGGTATAGCTCCTTTGTAATTCTTTCATTTCTATATTACTTTATTCAATATTTATTTTAGTACTTTATTCTAGTATTGCTTGCTTTACTTTAAGTACTTAGTCATTAGTGTTCATCATTAGTGAGCTTAGGTGCTTGTTGTTTGGCATTAGTAGCATAGGTTATCTTATCACTAGTAGTCTTTCGTTAGTACCGATTCCACCATTTGGTTAGGGTGCTTTGATCTCATTTCATAGAGCTCAGATCGAGGTAGTAAGCTTGTAGATTAAACGTGGTGCTTAGGCTATAGATTACCTGTGGATACGGCTAGGCCTCCGGATAGATCGTGGTAGGTGACAAGTGGTGACAGCCTTGTCCATCCACTGTATTCCACCACGTTAGGTCCAGTTATTAAATCATAGGGCTCATAGCAAATCTTGTCTATTTAACTCTCCTAGTTGGTAGGCGGGCTGTGCCCCAAAGTATTATCGCATTTCTCCTAGTTATTTGTTTACTCTTAGTTACTAGAAAGATAAATCGCTCGCTCTCCCACCTAGCTATCTCTAGTTAGCTTGTTAGTAGTAGTTAGTTTGGGTAGTTCACACTCATCCTTCACTATCGTTCACCTACCTAGGATCAATTCAAGCCTTCCTCTAGCAAATCCTAGTCCACTTATAAATTCTAGCCTTTTGCCTTCCTATGGGATAAAATATAAATACAACACTCGGTACTCAACGAGCGAAGTGCTACACGATAGTTCTATGTGCTTACGGAATCCTCCAATAGTCATTAAGTAATATCAATAGAGGGTAGCTCGACGGCGCCGCCACCGGAGAGCCGATCCCCACTTTCGGCTATCTCTTCGATGACGACGGGGGCGGATGATGTCCTCGAGTTGGTGGTGCATGTAGACGTGGCCACCTTCGCCCTCCGCGAGGAGAGCCAAGAGACGTACTAGCTGTACCTCTCCATTGCCAGGAAACAGCTATGGCGGAGCTTGCCGCCACCGAGGCCAGGCGCACCTCGCTGGTAAGGAATTTAGCATGATATGATCTTGCTTTTTCACTACGTGCGATGTCGTGTCTTTAGTTGTAGCATTTTCTTGTCTCGTTTTCAGCCGTCCAGGAGTAGCAGAATGCCGCACAGGGTGAGGCGGTGGAGGCGATCCACCTTCGCCTGGTACCCAAGGACAACGCCTGTGTCTCCTCCCGGATGGCGGCCGAGAGCAACAAGCGCTACCAGGACCTCCACATGGCAGTAGGCAACGCCGTCCACTTGCTTTTGCCTCCTGTCCCTATGGGGATGACCATCATGGAGGTGGCCACGTACTGCATTCGCGTAGGGGCCACTTCGGCCATGACCGTCGCCCAGCTTCGGCTGGGTGAGGACCTGACCATGGTGGAGCCAGAGTTCCTGGGAGAGACGAGCTTTCGGTAGCACGAGAACCTGATTGGCTAGTTCTTCACCATGGGCGATTGCATCTTGGCCACGGTGGATGTAGAGGACATCATTCGTAATGCTCCTCTCGAGTAGTTCGATTGTAACATGCCTCTCCATTCTGAATAAAATGTTCATAATATTTAGTAGTTATTACTTTGAGTTCATCTCTGTTTGCTGTGACTTGAATGTTCCATTTGTGCGCCTTAGAGTTCGTAGACCGTATGACACGTCCGTCGTTAGTAGGTGCTAATATCTCCCAATCACCACCATCGGTAGCCTTCACCGTCGCTTTCATCAATTTTCAAGCCTACACGTGAGTCCTACGTGTCACTCCCGCACTTATCACTACTAGAAATATCCACTTCTATGACGAAAATCTTAATGATGAATCCGAAACTGTCATAGAAGAGTGATTTTTATGACGAATATCTCCGTTTTGTCATAGATCAGTGGGTACGATCCTGCAACCCTCCCTTTCTATGATTAAATCAGGCATCATCACAAAAAACATCATAGAAGAGTGCAGGGTTTCATCACAGATCACTCACGCAACTCATCTATGACGATCTCCTTTAAAACTGTGATGAACAAGGTTTCGTCATTGAACTAATTACACATCTATGATGAACAGTATTCGATCTATAACAAATGGCTTCATCATAGATCTCCACACGGTACTTTCTCCCTCTGACGTGTACCTGTGGGACCTACAGTTACTCATCCATGATGCTTGTAATTCATCATAAAAGTCTCCGCCCGATCATATCTCTATGTGATGTGTACCTGTGGGATCCTTCTCCATCCAACGTGTACCTGTGAGACCTACAGTTACTCATCCGTGACGCTTGCAATTCATCATTTAAGTCTTCGCTTGGTCCTTTCTCTGTCCGTCGTGTACCTACGGGACCCTTTAGCATCCGACCTGTGGGACCTGATAGCCCACGTGTCACGTGTACCTGTGGGACCGTTCTCCATCTCTATCTGACCTGTGGGGCCTGACGGCTTGCGTGTCATGTGTACCTATGGGACCATCCAACCTATGGGACTAGATAGCTCATGTGTCACGTGTACCTTTGGGACCATTCTTCATCTCCATCCTACCTGTGGGACCCAACGACTTGCTTGTCACTTGTACCTTTTGTGCCACTGGGGGTCTAATAAATTCAAAAACAACCTCAATGCCTACGAGTCGAACCTGGGACCCCGGAGGAAGGAATGCACGGTCTTTACCATTGCGCTAGATGGCTAGTTGTATTGACATGTCTTTGGAGTTATTATAGTATTATATTCTCTATGTGGATGCCCTATAGGTTGACCTATATTGGATATTTCCCCTTCAAGTGGAAACAAATATGTGCCCATTAGCCTAGCGGCGACGGCGGAGGAGGAGGATCCCTAGTGTGCTGTGGTGGCTCCAGCATCGTTTTGGAGGCTAGGCGGCGGAGCTTGCTGGTGGAGCATGATGGCATTAGCATTCATGTCCATTGTGTGCCATGGCAGAGGAGATAGATCCGATCCGTAGGTCTCATTTCTCGCCTTTTCCTGTTCGCTTCACTATTTTGGTCCTTGCTCCAACTCCTCCGACGACAGCAGTGGTGTTGGGAGAAGGCCTTCAACATTGGGTACTACCGGCATCTAGAGTAGTAGGGGCTGCTCGATCTAGGTGCTAGTGGAAGTTTTGCGATTAAGGGGGTTCGCTTAGAGACCGGCTGTAAGGATTTGTGCAGCCTTCTCTCAACCCACCCATATATTATCTCTCTCACAAGTTTCTTCTTGCTCTCTCTCTCAACCATGAGAGGTGCAGATGCTAGTGAAAGTTTCACCTCACCTTTTCTTTCTCTTTCTTGAATGTCTCTATGTTCCCATTTCCATGCCTGTTGTTCAGTCTAAGGAATTGAAATGTGAGCACCACCGTATCCTAATCGACAAGGAAGTTACTACACAAGAAAGGTGAACAAAAAATGGTTTCCTTCATTGAGATGCTGGTGGAAGTTTTGCGAGGTGCTGCCTCATCCTGACCTTGCACTGCCCGTCTCTAGACTCGACTATGGGATGTACCTATACTCGACATGTCTTTGTTATTGTACACCCAGTAGTCTTCGATAGTCTTTGTTATTGTACAACTATGGAATGTAACTAAAGATATCAACGAAATTGTTGTGATGATTGTTACTGTGTCATTTATATATAGTTTTTTCCTAAAAAACTATTAATAATGGAATGGCTGTGATGCTTGTTACTCCATTTTTTGAAGTGTCATAGTATTTGCCTTGGCTACACAGACGTGAGATAAAGCACCTCACTAAGATGGTGCTAGGGTGGAAGTATTTGCCTTGGTTTATTTGCAAATGGGTTTGCTGTGTTTGCAGATTGTCATTATTGTAGCTTCTGTTGCTGTTTCATATGGTGACTCAGCGTTCCTGTTAGATCACAAAGTGCAGGGAATCAAATGGTCCACATCGTCTTCCCTATTCCGTCACCCATGACTCGCCTAGGTAGCCGTGGATGTCACGGTCCTTGACTGTTGCCTTCCCCACTCATGTTTATTAGTGGAGATGACTTGAATAACTTGTATTAATAAATTGGAAACTTGTGCAAGGGAATATGAACCGCATCATACAAGAAGGTAAGTGTAACGAGTTTAGAAAGGAATCATACTTGCATATTATTGTATTGAGGAGAATGAAGAGTTTATCATACAAATCCCTGTCATCCAGATATATACATATCAACATTGATCTGCCCAGAACCTACCACATACTTGTGAAGAACCTATCACACTCATTGCGGATCCTACACTCCTCGCTGCAGAACATAGCCCACTACTCCCAACCTTCCCATCCTATGTGGTCACCGCAGCCTCTGCCTTTGCACTGATGTCCATCCTTGCGACGCACCGGCATGGCTAGAGGAGGCAGAGGACTAGACTCACCTGGCACCGGCCGCCCAGCCAAGTCCTGCAACACGAACTTGGCCTTTTGGAGGCGCCATGTACATTTCTCGGTCTTCCACATCACATTCGCCTCTAGACCCGCTTCATCACCTTCGACCTTCATCAACAACCGCCGAGCAATGTTGTCATTGCGGGCACCGCTGTTGGACCTATGGAGCACAAGGGAGAGAACAAATGCAGCAACATCATGGCCTACCACAGTGTTGACGGTAGCTAAAATATATCATGTACCATCAATGTAACTTGCATAAATGGCTAAAATAGATCACCAACATAGATTTAGGGGTTTAAACTGATAAATTCCACAAGTTTTGGTGAATCTGTATTTCCAGCAGGATTTAATCAGAAAATCGTCATGGGGACCTATTCGTCAAAGGAAATCACGGAATTCCACCGCGGGATCAACTTGGGAAGGTTCCAGAAGACTCCAGGAGGCTCTCCACCGAAGCGGGGCTCGATCCACTAACATGTGGGGCTGGCCGGCCCCACCTAGAGGCCGCCTGGCCCCTGTGGGCCCACCTATCATCCTCTTTGTTAAGTCAGTTCTCCACCACCTCCTAGGATGCATCTTCGCCGTTTATTGAGGTCAGTTTGATCTGAGGGCTCAGGATTAATGCTCCGGCCTATATATATCTACCTATTCCCCCCCTCAGGGCATGCCTCATTTGATCCTGCGAGCTGAGAAATCAGAAACCCTAATTCATATGTCCACCAGGATCAGGGCTAACAATCAAGAGAAGATTAGTCCTCGATAGGATCTAGTCTTGTATTAGAGATAGAGAGATAGAGTGAGAGGGAAGAGTTTTGGAGGAGTCTCGGCCTATCGATGCTCTCTCTATGGCTTGTACCCTGGCGAAATCAAGTTCTTCTTGAACTTGCTTCTAAGATTTCTCTGGTAATCGACTTCTAATTCAAGTAAGCATCTTGTTCATATTATTCTTTAGGTTTGCGACTCTCTTTTGAGTACTTTAATCCTTGTAGCACCTGTGTTAAAGTGGCATTCGTAGTGTAAGCGTGGTTCTTAGACTCGATTACTCGTGCATGTACCCTATTTTTCGGATCGGTGGTAGCTCGCGAGGGTGACTCTTATAGCCTCGTTGAATCCTCTATAGTCCACCTCCCGTTAGTAGGCCTAGCAGGACTTTGTTACTATAGGAAATATACTCTGCTTGTATTTTCTCTAGTAATATCCCTAGTGAAAGGATAAAGATGCCCAAGAGGGGGGCGGTGAATTGGGCTCATTCTAAATTTCTTTGCAATAATTAAACCCTACGATTAGCCCAATTAACCCCTTGTGCCTAGAAAGTGTTTCTAATGTTCTACCGCACAAAAAATCTTGCAATCTAAGTTCCAATCCTACTCTAGCATGGCAATTCTATGAATGTAAAGACAAGAATTGAATTGCTCAAAGTAAATGCTCAAAGTAAAGAGAGAAGGAGGAACACGACGATGTTTTGCCGAGGTACCAGAGAGTCGCCACTCCCCACTAGTCCTCGTTGGAGCAGCCGTGCAAGGGTGTAGCTCCCCCTTGATCCACGTAAGGATCAAGTGCTCTCTACGGGTTGATTCTTTGACACTCCATCGTGGTCAATCACCCACAACCGCTCATAACTTGAGTTGGGTCATCCACAAGCTCCACCGGATGATCACCAAGCTCCCAATCACCACCAAGCCATCTAGGTGATGGTGATCACCAAGTGTAACAAGCACGAACTCTCACTTGACCATGACAAGCCTAATGAGAAGGGTGGATGCACACTTTGCTACTCTTGCTTTCACTAATGAGGGCTCTCTTTGGGATTCTCAAATCTCAATCACCTCACTAGGACCTTGCTCTTCTTGGCACTCTCAAAGGTGTTTCTCAGCTGTTGGAATGAGCAAAAGTACCCCCACACACGAATGGAGGAAGTATTTATAAACCCAGCTGAAAAACGAACCGTTATGTGCCTCTGCGGGTTGACCGGATGCTCCGGTCATGTTGACCGAACGCTCCGGTTAGTTCACCCCGAACTCCAGTGATTAAGTTGTGACTGGACGCTAGACAGCGTCCGGTCAGCACTGACCGGACGCATCCGGTCGTGATTTCCCTCTCTGGAACCTTACTAGAGTCGACCAGATGCTGGCCCTCAGCATCCGGTCACTCACCTCTCAACGTTCGGTCACTTCCAGACGACTTCACCTTGATCAAATGAACTGACCGGACTCTGCACCAGCATCCGGTCACACCGGAGCTAGTGTCCGGTCAGCATTTGACCCTCCATTCACTTCCAACTTTCAAACATATGTGAATGAAGTTTGCTCCAATGGATCTAAGGGCTTTTTAGGAGCTACCTAGTGCTAGATTTAGCAAGTGTGCACCACACCTAACCCACCAGACTCACCTAGGTCAAGCTACCCATCCATACCCCCCTTAATAGTACGGCCAAAGGAAAAACAAAGTCCTAAACTACTCTATGTGTCTCTTCAACTCCAATCGACACTTAGAACTAGTCCATCCTTAACCTTGTCGTCCATCCTTTGAAAACCAAAATGATTTGCATCATAGGGGCATGACCACCATGATAACCCAATCGATCTCCATTACCATGACCTAACTTAATTGCTTCTACAAAACACACGTTAGTCATAGTAATCACGTATTGTCATTAATCACCGAAACCCAACTAGGGGCCTAGATGCTTTCAATCTCCCCATTTTTGGTGATTGATGACAATACCACATCGAGTATGTGAAAGAGATGAGGTTTTTAACATGCTTGGATCATATAAGCTTTTGACAATAAGAACAAAAGAGATAGGCAAGCTTATATGACCCTAGCCAACATAATGTACTCAAAAGATATGAAATAAGCATGAGTACAAGTAATAAAGCTCATTTGCATCGGAGTAAAACACGGAAGCAAAGCAAATGAGCATAGCACAAGTGATATGACATATAAATAATTCAAAGTAGAGAGCACACATGTCACATATCACATAACTATCACGATCACGTAGATATCACTATCACATAAATATAGTTCGATGCATAATAGTAAACATGAATGCATAATGTATCACACATAAAACTCCAAATGTAATAGATAAGCTAATAAGTAAACTAAGCTCCCCCTAGATAAGTTGCTCCCCCTAAGACTAACATACTCGATCCCTCTTCCCCTTTGGCGTCGAACACCAAAACCTAAGGGTCGGTCGGCGGGGCTGCAGCGGATGAGCCGGGTGCTGAGGTACGAGGAGCGAGCTGGAACTATGTGCCATCATCATCTGATCCTGAGCTCTGAGCTGTCTGACCCTCTGTAGCTTGAAGCGACATTGAAGCGGTCTGGGTTGGATCAACAACTGGTGCGGCCTGTGATGCTATAGGTATGACTGACGCATGCGGCTCTAATGATGCAACTGAAGAAGGGAGTGTCTCTGTAGTCCCGGTAATAGGTGCAACTATGGAAGGACCTTAGACATGTAAATATGGCAGAGTAGGCTGCCCTATCAACTCATTAAATGTCGCTCCAAGGCTCCTAGAGACTGAGGTATCTAGGACTAGCAGCGAGGACGTCTGAGCCGGTGTGAAGCCTATCTGAAGAGGTGTGAACTATGGGGCTAGCACTGGCGAGGCAAACCACTGGGACACCTGCTCTATAGGTGAAGCAAACTATGCTGGTGGCTGTCCCTGACTCTGAAGCCTACTAGGCTATAATGCTGGAGTCATAGAAGTGGTGGCAGGCTGACCAATCTAGGGTGAAGACTATGGCGGTGGAGCCCCAATAACTGTCACAACATGCTGCATAAATCCAAGGAGCTGCTGCTGCATGAGGAGCTGTTGCTGGTGCATGGCCTACTACTACTGCTGTATAGCCTGTTGCTGTTGCTGTATCGCCTGCTGCTGTCATTGGAACTCGTCCTGTCGAGTCTGAAACTGTGTAAAAGTAGAAGCAGTCTCCTGGGCTTGGCGAGCCTGATCCGGCCTCATCCGCTCAAGTATGGCAAGTAGAGCGGGATCTATCTGTGGTGCTGGTGGAGCTGAACTAGAGCTACCAGCCTCAGCATCATGTCGTCATGGAGGCATCTGAGGGATAGCCTGGTAGTCATCATCTGAGCTATCACTAGGGTCACTCTCTACCATCCCCTCGTGCTGAGCAACTAACTGCTCCTCCTCAGTAGCTTTAATGCCCCTGATGGTCTCATCCTACTGGGCTGTAGTCTCTGGCACCTCTAGATGATGGCCTGGTGGCGCAGATAGGGTGTGGCGGCATGGGGAGTAGCATGGGCTTGCGGTGGGAAAAGCAGTGCGGCACTAGAGCTTGCGGCACGACGGCGCAGGAGGATCGGCGGCGCACAGGCGCGAGAAGACGCGGCGATGCTGTGGTGGCTAGGGCAGGAGCACGGCGAAGTCGGCGTGGTGGATGAGGATTAGGTCACGGCGTGACGGTTATAAGGGGTCCCCTGACAAGACAAAAGGAAACGAAGAAGAAGTCTTGAAACCGCACGTTTCCTATTGATCGGACGCTCCGGTGGCAGCGACCGGACACAGCCAGAGTCCAGTCCAACCTGTCTCCATCATCTTCGCTCGATCGGACGTAGGAAACTCATCTGACCGGACGCTGAACAGCAGAGTCCGGTCACTCCATCGCAGCAGGTTCACCTCCTGTGAACTGACCAAACGCTGGACTTCAGAGTCCGGTGCAGCGTCCGGTCACTCTTTTTCCAGCAAATCTTCAAAGTCCTTCATGTTGCCTGTTCCCAATCAAGTCCCAACTTCAATAAGATCCAAATAAACAACAATTGGGACTAATGTGAGTGACCTCTCTTAGACCCTCAATTTTTTTAAAAATATTTTGCCTTAAGCTATAATTATTTTTAAGAAAATAGGCAATAAGAGGGCAATTGAAGATAAACGACAAAGCAACATTCATGCATATGCAATGCAATACTTGAAAGTAAATCTAGTTTCTTGTCAAGTTTGATCCAAGGTTAAGCTTCTTCACACGCTTTACGGCGGTTATCTTAACCATGTTAGACAAGCCCTAAGTGCATTACCATAAAGTAAACATGTTGTATATTACAATGCAATGCAAAGGACAACACAAGCTCATTTTTTAGAGAAGTTGCTAAAATCAAGAACATTGAGCTCATTCCTCAATCGACAAAAAGTCGCCTCATCTAGCGGTTTAGTGAAGATATCTGCCAATTGATCCTCGGTCCTTACACCTTCTAATGAAATATCATTCTTTGCAACATGATCTCTAAGAAAGTGATGGTGGATATCTATGTGCTTGGTGCGAGAGTGTTGAACTGGATTATTTGCAAGTTTTACCGCACTTTCATTGTCGCACAAAAAGGTACTTTTTCTAGAACTACGCCATAGTCTAGCAAAGTTTGTTTCATATAAAGTATTTGTGCACAACAAGCACCCGCGGCAATGTATTCTGCTTCGGTGGTGGACAAAGCCACACTATTTTGTTTCTTGAAGGACCAAGACACAAGTGATCTACCAAGCAAATGGCACCCTCCGGATGTGCTTTTTCTATCAACTTTGCAACCGGCATAATCCGAATCGGATAGCCAACTAATTCAAATATATCTCCTTTGGGATACCAAAGGCCAATGCTTGGTGTGTCCTTAAGATACCTAAGGATTCTTTTAACTGTAATCAAATGAGTTTCCTTAGGATTAGCTTGAAATCTAGCACACATACACACACTAAACATGATGTCGGGCCTAGATGCGGTTAAATATAACAAGCTACCAATCATAGAGCGGTAGAGAGTTTGATCAACCGTGTTACCTCCCTCATCTAGGTCGAGATGTCCATTAGTTGGCATTGGTGTCTTGATTGGCTTACATTCATCCATCTTGAATCTCTTTAGAAGATCATTTGTATATTTCTCTTGAGAGATGAAAATCCCTTCTCTCATTTGCTTGATTTGAAAACCAAGAAAGAATGTAAGCTCTCCAATCATTGACATCTCGAACTCCTTCGATATCAATTCACCAAACTCTTTGCAAGAATCTTCATTTGATGATCGAAAGATGATATCATCAACATACACTTGACAAATGAAGATATGTCCATCAAGCTTCTTGGTGAATAGTATGGTGTCGACCTTCTCAATGGTGAAGCCCTTCTCAATGAGGAAGTCCCGAAGGCGCTCATACCAAGCTTTTGGGGCTTGCTTAAGCCCATATAATGCCTTGGACAACCTATAAACATGATTAGGATATCTAGGGTCTTTAAACCCGGGAGGTTGATCAACATAGACTAGTTCATTAATAAAGCCATTTAAAAATGCACTTTTCACATCCATTTGATAAAGTTTCATTTCATGATGTGATGCATATGCAAGGAGGATACGGATGGCTTCTACTCTTGCAACCGATGCAAAGGTCTCTCCAAAGTCCAAACCTTCAACTTGAGAGAACCCTTTGTAACTAGTCCTGGCTTGTTCCTCACAACAACACCTTGATCATCTTTCTTGTTGCGGAACACCCACTTTGTTCCAATGACTCTTGCACCTTTTGGTCGCTCTTCAAGAGTCCAACCTTCATTGCGGGTGAAGTTGTTCAACTCTTCATGCATTGCATTTATCCAATCCGGATCTTGAAGAGCTTCTTTTACCTTGGTAGGCTCAAAACAAGAGACAAAAGAGTGATGTGCAATAAATGAAGCAAGCTTTTGAGATCGAGTAATTACTCCCTTTGATGGACTCCCTATGATGAGATCTTATGGATGATCTTATAGTAGAGGTGTATTTCTTCTATTGACCACTTGAGGAGAGGTTGTGGAGTATCAACATCTTGTGCTTGTACCACCATTTGATCATGGGAGACATGAGTATCTTCATTTTCTACTCTCCCATCTTTTTCACCATCTTGTGGCACATATGATGAAGAAGGTGGATCAATCACTTATACATCATCTTCATCATCTTTAGGCTTGATGTCTCCAACCAAAATGTTCTTCATAGCCTCCCGCAATGGTTCATCACCTACATCATCAAGATTCTCATGTGCTCCTTGGGAGCCATTAGATTCATCAAATTCCACATCATATGTTTCTTCAACCAAGCCGGTGGCATGATTAAATACTCTATATGCTTTGGACTTTGATGAGTAACCAACAAGGAAACCAATATCACAACATCTTTGGAACTTCCCTAGGTGTTGTCGCTTCTTGTAGATGTAGCATTTGCAACCAAACACCCTAAAGAAGGAGACGTCCGGCTTCTTCCCATTGAGCAACTCATAAGGTGTCTTGCCAAGAAACTTTTGAAGGAATAGGCGGTTGGATGCATAACATGTGGTGTTGATAGCTTCCGCCCATAGAGCTTCAGGAGTGCTATACTCGTCTAGCATTGTTCTTGCAAGAGTGATCAATGTCCGGTTCTTTCTCTCAACTACACCATTTTGTTGAGGAGTATATGTTGCAAAGACCTCATGCTTGATCCCAATTTCATCACAATAGGCTTCAATGTTTGTGTTGTCAAATTCCTTCTCATTATCACTTCTAATCTTCTTGAGCTTCACTTCAAATTCATTTTGTGCTCTCTTGGCAAACTTCTTGAAGCAAGATGCAACTTTGGATTTGTCATGAAGGAAGAATACCCATGTGTATCTTGAATAGTCATCAATAATCACAAGACAATAAAGATTTTCTCTCAAACTCTTGTATGTTGTTGGTCCAAATAAGTCCATGTGAAGGAGTTCTAGCACTCTTGTGGTTGACATGAAAGCTTTTGTTGGATGAGTATTTGCAACTTGCTTGCCGGCTTGACATGCACTACAAAGCTTGTCCTTTTCAAACTTCACACCCTTCAACCCTCTCACCAAATCGTTCTTCATTAGCTTCTTGGGTGAGCTCATCCTAACATGAGCAAGTCTTCTATGCCATAGCCACCCAATTGTTGTTTTGGTGAATAGGCAAGTCTCCAAGTTAGCATCTTCGGAGGTGAAGTTCACTAGATATAGGTTGTTGTATCTAAATCCTTTGAATATCATTTGATCATCATCCTTCTTAGATACAACAACTTCCTTCTCGGTAAACAAGCATTGGAAGCCAAGATCACACAATTGTCCAATGGATAGCAAGTTGAAGCTCAATGAAGCAACATATAGCACATTTGAGATTGAATGATCATTTGATATTGTCACTTTGCCCAATCCTTTGACTTTGCCCTTTGAGTTATCTCCAAATGTGATTCTTTCTTGTCCATCTACTTCTTCATCTAGTGAGGTGAACATACGAGGATCGCTAGTCATATGTTGTGTGCAACCACTATCAATAACCCAATGACTTCCACCGGTTTTGTAGTTCACCTACACACAAGAGATCAAGCTTTAGAAACCCAAACTTGTTGAGGGCCCTTCACCTTCTGAACAAGTGACTTTGCTACCCAAATTTTCTTAGGCCTATTCTTGTTGGAAGGTCCTAAGAACATGACTTTCATCTTCCTGCTAGAATCCTTTCTAAGCATGTAATGAGCATTGAAGGCAAAAGGTCTAGCATGCTTGGGCAAGGGTTATGGTGGTGGAGTTTGGCACTCATGGGCAAAGTGGCCTTCTTGTCCACACTCAAAACATCTCTTTGGCTTTAGCTTTGACTTGTGTTGTTGATCTTGAGCCTTCTTCTCTTGGTTTGACAAGTACCCAATGCCACTTCTATCCATCTTCATGATGGTGTTCATTAGTAGCTCACTTTGAAGATGCTTGCCTCTTGTGAACTTGCTCAATCCAATCTTGAGATGCTCTTTCTCCAACTTGAGCTTCTTGTTCTCTTCCTTGAGTGCATCATTATTTTTCTCTTCCTTGAGCTTCTTGTTTTCTTCTTTGAGCTTCTCATTCTCAAGAATCAAATCACCATCATGATCAAGAGTTTCTAGCACAATAGTGTTGTGGCTTTTGATCTCTTCAAAATCTTTCTTGAGCTTTTCATTGTCACTCTTGAGCTTGACAAACTCATCATAATCATCGGCCTCAACCACTTGCTTGCCCTTGCTACTAGAACTTTGCTCAATGCTCTCAATGATCAAATCATCACATGATGTAGCTATATCAATCTTAACAACATTGTTAGTAGCATCATGTGGCTCATTGGATAGAAATTCTTGAGCAATGATAAGATTATCATGATTAATCTTAAGGGTGGTATATTCTTCTTTTAGCTTGTTGTGGCTAGTGATGAGCTCTTTATGCATCCCCTCAAGTTTATCATGTTTATCTTTAAGCTCTTTCTTAGAAGATTTGAGCTCTTTGAGTTTGGATGATATAGCATCATTTGCTTCTCTAAGCTCAACACTTGTCTTTTCCGCTATATCACATTTAGCTAAAAGAGAATCATTCTTAGCTTCTAGCTTGTCATTCTTAGCTCTAGTCTTTCTAATGATCCTAGTATATTTGTTTAGCAATTTGACAAGTTCATCATATGAAGGTGATTCAAATTCATCATCATCACTATCACTATCACAATCATCATTGTTAGCATGATCATCACTACTACTATCATCATCATTTGATACCTTTCGTTCACCCTTGGCCATAAGGCATAGGTGTGTAGAGGATGATAGCGGTGGTGTTGGTGAAGATGATGAGGAGTCAATCACAATGGTGGCCACCATCTCATTATCACTATCATCATCGGATGAGCCACTAGATGAATCAATGTCCGTGAGCCAATCACCGACAATGTATGCCTTTCCACTTTTCTTCTTCGTGTGGAAGTCCTTCTTCTTGCCATCTCTCTTCTTGTATGGCTTGTTTTTCTTCTTCTCATCTTCTTCTTCATTACTTGAGTCATCTTTCTTGCCCTTGTATTTGTTCTTGAACTTGTCTTTCTTGGGCTTGGTGCATTGGTGTGCTAGATGACCAAGTTCTCCACAATTGTAGCAATCCATCTCCAAGATTGGCTTCCTTCTAGAGCTTGTGAAGAACTTCTTCTTGCCATCGAACTTGATGCCACTCTTGTTGAGCTTCTTTAGCATCTTGGCGGTTCTTTTCACCATGAGAGCAAGACTTGCATCATCGATTTCATCATCACTTGAGCTCTCATACTCAAGCCTTGCTTTACCCTTCTCTTGACTAGCTTTGAATGCTAAGTCCTTGTCTTTCTTCTTAGTAGAGGATGAGCCATCTTGCAGTGTGATATGCATGTACATCTCATGAGCATTGATCTTTCCCAAGATTTGTGTTGGTGTAGCAGTGGAAAGATCACCTTGATGAAGCACGGTCACAATATGCCCATATTTGTCTATGGGGAGGACACTCAAGATCTTTCTTACAACATCGGATGGCTGCATTTGAGTGAGTCCGAGCCCATTGACTTCCTCTACAAGAACATTCAAGTGTGAGTACATTTCATTAGCACTTTCTTTGGGAAGCGTCTCAAATGAATTTAGTTTTTTCATGACAAGATGATATCATTCCTCACGCTCGCTCTTAGTTCCCTCATGGAGCGCACAAATATCTAACCATAGTGCATGGGCGTCTTTGTGGTTCCTCACTCGATTAAACACATCTTTGCAAAGGCCTCTAAAGATGGTGTTTCTAGCCTTTGCATTTCATTTCTCGTAATTCACCTCATCGCCTTGTAGGTGTGTTGCATCCTGAGGTTTTGGGAAGCCTTGTGAGGCGGCTCTAAGTATTCCAACATCTAGAGCTTCTAGATACGCCTCCATGTGGATTTTCCAATAAGGAAAATCATCCCCCTCAAAGATAGGAGGAGGTCCATCACTGTGAGACATCTTTCTTTAGGCAGTTAAGCCTAAATATGTGAGCACGAGGCTCTGATACCAATTGAAAGGATCAAGATGCCCAAGAGGGGGGTGAATTGGGCTAATTCTAAATTTCTTTGCAATAATTAAACCCTATGGTTAGCCCAATTAATCCCTTGTGCCTAGAAAGTGTTTCTAATGTTCTACCGCACAAAAAGTCTTGCAACCTAAGTTCCAATCCTATTCTTGCATGACAATTCTATGAATGTAAAGACAAGAATTGAATTGCTCAAAGTAAATGCTCAAAGTAAAGAGAGAAGGAGGAACACGGCGATGTTTTGCTGAGGTATCGGAGGGTCGCCACTCCCCACTTGTCGGGGACCTAATACCGGGGTACCCAATGAGGTGGAACTAATAGCCATCGAACGTTGACACTTTCGGTCAGACAAGAGCACTACTGCGCATCTTGCCCAAATGACGAAAGATTGGTCCTGCCTCGCCCGACCACCGAGGGCTAGACTCCATCTCGCCCGATGGCTAAGGGCGGGCTCCGCCTCGCCCGACGTCCGAGGGCTAGGCTCCACCTCGCCCGATGGCTAAAGACGAGCTCCGCCCCGCCCGATGTCCCGAGGCGGGCTCTGCCTCGTCCGATGGCTAAAGGCGGGCTCCGCCCCGCCTGACATCCGGGGGCGGGCTCCGCCTCGCCCGATGGCTAAGGGTGGGCTCCGCCCCACCCGACATCCGGGGCGGGCTCCGCCTCGCCTGATGGCTAAGGGCGGGCTCCGCCCCGCCCGGCGTCTAAGGGCAGGCTCCGCCTCGCCCGATGGCTAACGGCGGGCTCTGCCTCTCTCGATGTCCGAGGGCTAGGCTCCACCTCGCCCGATGGCTAAAGGTGGGCTCCGCCTCGCCCGACGTCCAGAGGCGGGCTCCGCCTCGCCCGACGTCCAGAGGCGGGCTCCGCCTCGCCCGACAACTACACCTTGATCCTTCGTAAAGACGAGCACAGGGTACGATGGGACATTCGAGTCAATCGCGGTATCGAGGACCATGCCCTATGCGCCTGTAGGAAGGTACCATCAGGATACGATGGGACGGGCGCTTTAAGCCCTTTCCGACATAACAGTGCCCAAATACTATTGTAGGCGCTGACTTTTTGTCCCACAGGGTAGTAGGCGCCGCCTTTAGCTCTCGGGCGAGGATACTAACACAGGCATATGACAACTGCTACGATCCAAGGAAGAACTCACATCATCTACAATAATAGGCATATAGTCACTTCCCCATCTACTAGAGGAGGACGGGACGTAACCACTCACCGAAGCAAGGCCAGGGCATGGCCCTGTCAGGGTCAGTGGACGCGCTATCCCCGCCATGATCTGCCATGATAGGGGAATAGGCTCAAGGGAAAAGGAAAGCTTGGCACCTCCAAAGGGCGACGACTACCGTAGGTTTTTTCCTCTTTCTCCCAGCTGTAAACTCCTGGCTCCCCCTTGGTCTATAAAAGGGAGGGCAGGACACCCACGAAGGGAGATTAGTTCGACACCCACAACACATCACGCATATAGCCAAGCAGCGACCAAGCTCTTGGCATCCTTTCGACCACTCCATAAGAGACTTGGGACCTTTCCCTCTCTCGACCATTTTGTACCCCCTACTACGAACCTTTTTCGGCACTAATAACAAGAGCAGCAGCAGACTGGACGTAGGGACATTCAGCCCGAACTAGTATAAACCTTGTGTCCTTTAGTGCACCATCTGGGCCTAACGTGCAACAATTAGAAATTTACTAGCCGGTGCTTGTTCGAAACACCGACAGTTGGCGCACCATGTAGGGGCCTTTGCACATTCCAAATCAGGCCTTAGATGGCTAACCACGCAATCATCTGGGTCCCGGGCGGACACGTGCGTTTTGGTGACCTAGACTTCGTCGTCATGGTGGGAGGAGAGTTGGCGCTGGCCCATCTCACCATCTAGTCCCTCCCCTCCATCGGCTCCGGCTACGGGAGGCTTGAGTGCCAGCCCAGCGTCTCCCTCGGACCCTAGCCGTCCAGGGAGGACCCACACCGCCTCACCCTATCTCTAGAACACTCCACACGGAGCGCCCCGATGGCATTTCCATTCGGTCTCCGCAACGCCGCGGCAACCGCTATCCACCTAGTGGCACAGCGCGCGATCCCGTCCCCCGCGAACAACGAGTTCGTGGGGATGATCGAAAGCGTCACAGAATCCCTCCACGGCCACCTCGTGGAGGGCCCAGGGTCGGACTCTAGCTCTGACTCTGGTAGGGGGAGCCATCATCCCTCCCGAGAATGTTTCATAGTGGAAACCTCCAAGGGACACGTCAAAAGCGTCTCCATGGAGGAGACTACCCTAGCAGGCAACCTCGGCGACGCAACCGAAAGAGGGATAGCGGCCCCACCTCACGTAGGGGTGGAGCAGCTGAGAGCCTGAAAGCGGGAAATAGATGAAGCCGAACAACAGCTTGTTCAGGAGTACGTGAAGGTCGACGAGGGGATCAAACACCACGGAGATGGTGGGCACGCAGGTGCCGTGGCCCATGACGTGAACTGAAGGATCATCGCCGACGGTGAAACCCTTCCTCACTTCACTCGAGCAAGCCAGAACATCGCCGCCACAATGGCCTTGCTTCATGGCCTTCCAGAGGCCGCAATGCCCGAAGATCGATGGGCCCACCACGAAATACGCACAGTGCTCAAGCATGCGGCGGCACAGCAGGCAGAAAGATCATTGTCTCAGCAACGTGAGCTTGATGCTAGCCAGCGTACACCCTCGGTGCGTCCCGCCAGAGACGCATCAGTCCACCAAGCACCACAAGGCAGCAGGTAGCGTGCTGCGGCCCAGATACATCAGCGTCTCAGCCACAACCATGACGAATGAAGCATCATCGACGCCCGCAGGTGCACCTACAGCGACCCGAGGGAAGGAGCCCACCGTGGCTATCATCCTCGACACAGCGGACGCTACGACAGCGGCGAGGACTAGAGCTCGAGCCCCGGCCTACCTGGCCCTCAGGCCTTCAACCGGCACATCCTCAACGCTGCATCCCCGCAAAGGTATCAACCACCTACCAATATCCCTAAATACTTTGGGGAGACAAACCTCGGGCTTTGGCTTGAAGATTATCGGCTTGCCTATCAAGCTGGTGGCGCGGATAATGATGACTTCGTTATCCGCAACCTCCCACTATTCTTGACCGATTTGGCCTAGGCATGTTTGGAACACTTGCCATCCAACGCAATCCAGAGTTGGGCGGATCTAAAGGAGATCTTTGTAGGAAACTTCCAGGGAACGTACAAACGCCCAGGGAACCCATGGGACCTCAAGAACTGCCGTTAGAAGGCCGGTGAGACCCTCCATGGGTACATCCGGTGCTTCTCCTGATAGTGCAATGAACTCCCTAACATCGCCGATGCCGATGTAATAGGAGCCTTCCTGTCTGGGATGACCTACGAGTCATTGGTTCATAAGCTAGGACGCAAGGGCTCACAAACCACCAAGGAACTCCTAGACATCGCTACTAGCCATGCCTAAGGAGAAGAGGCGGTTGGAGTGATCTTCGATTGCCTCGAGGGCAAGGCAAGGTGGGACGAGGGTACGGGCAAAGGCATCTCCAATCATCCCGCCAAAAGAAAGAATAAGAAGCAACGATGCGAGGACTCACTCGTGGCTGCTGCTGACCGCAAGGGTGGTCGGAAGCCTGTGGAGGGCACTCTGAACCACTTTGAAAAAATGCTCGAGGGGCCGTGCCCAAACCATGCCTTTCCCGTAAAGCATCTGCTCAAGGACTACGCCTCATGCGGAAGTTCTTGTCCAGAAACTCCAACAAAGGAGAGCAGGGGAAGGAACCTACCCCCACTATGGACAACGCCGAGGAGAAGGACGATGGCTTTCCAATGCCAGACAACTGTCTTATGATCTTCGGAGGATCGACGGCCTACGACTCCAAACGCCGTTAGAAGGTCGCACGCCACGAGGTCTACATGGCCCAACCGGCCACACCTCCCTTCCTCCGATGGTCAGAGTCCACCATAACCTTCAACCAGACCGACCATTCGGATACCGTCCCGCACCTAGGGAGGTATCCGCTTGTCATCGACCCGATCATCGGCCCAAAGCGGCTCACCAAAGTACTGATGGACGGAGGCAGCGGCCTCAACATCATGTATGCAAAGACGCTCAATGAGATGGGCATCGACCGGACGAACCTCCGCCCAACCCGAGCGCCTTTTCATGGCATCGTGCCCGAGAAATAGGCCATGCCACTAGGACAGTTCGATGTGCCCATCACCTTCAGAGATCAGTTCAATTACAGGACTGAGACCCTCACCTTTGAGGTGGTTGGGCTCCCCGGAACCTTCCATGCCATCTTAGGACGACCATGCTACGCGAAGTTCATGGCTGTCCCCAACTACACATACCTCAAGCTAAAGATGCCGGGCCTCCACGGGGTCATCACCGTTGGCACCTCTTTCCAGTGGGCCTATGAGTGCGAGGTCGAGTGCTGCGGCCATGCCACAGCAATCGTCACATCCGAGGAACTCGCTGCCCTCAAAGAGGAGGTCGCCGAAGAAACGCTCAACATGAAGAAATCGACCAGGTCGTTCGAATCGGCAGAGGGTTCCAAGGGGTCCTCATAGATCCTAGCAGCTCTGAGGGTAAAACGGTACGCATTGGTACCACGCTTTCCTCCAAATAGGAAAGCGTGCTCGTCGACTTCCTCCACGGCAATAGAGACGTCTTTGCATTGAAACCCTCGGATATGCCAGGCATTCCGAGGGAGGTCGCCGAGCATACCTTGAAAATCCGTCCAGGCTCCAAACCGGTGAAACAACACCTGCGTCGCTTCGACGAAGAAAAGTGCAGGGCCATCGGTGAAGAGATAGCAAAACTGTCGGCCGCTGGATTCATCAGGGAAGTACACCACCCAGAGTGGTTAGCCAATCCCGTCCTTGTACGAAAGAAGAGCAGGAAATGGAGGATGTGTGTTGACTATACGGGCCTCAACAAGGCGTGCCCAAAGGATCCATTTCCTTTGCCGCACATAGACCAAATAGTCGACTCTACCTCAGGGTGTGAAACCCTCTGCTTCCTTGATGCGTACTCCGGCTACCATCAAATCACGATGAAAGAGTCCGACCAACTCGCGATGTCTTTCATCACCCCCTTCGGATCGTTCTGCTATGTTTCAATGTTGTTCGGTCTGAAGAACGCTGGGGCAACATACCAGCGATGTCTACTCAGATGCTTCGGGGACCTCATCGGGCGGACCGTTGAGGCCTATGTTGACGACATCATAGTTAAGTCCAAATGGGCTGACCACCTCATTGCCGATCTTGAGCAAACCTTTGTGAAACTCCGAGCGAATGGCATCAAACTCAATCTCGAGAAATGTGTTTTCAGGGTCCCGAGGGGTATGCTGCTCGGCTTCATCGTCTCCAAGCGTGGCATCAAAGCTAACCTAGAGAAAATCTCAGTCATCGCAAGGATGGGCCCGATTCAGAACATAAAGGGGGTTCAGCGAATCACAGGGTGCCTCGCCACCCTCAGCCAATTCATCTCGTGCCTCGGCGAACGAGGACTCCCCCGTTATCGGCTCCTGTAAAGAAAGCCGACTGCTTCGAGTGGACATCTGAGGCCCAGGAGGCGCTTGACATGGTCAAACTGCTTCTGACAAGGCCCCCGATCCTAGTTCCTCCAAGCGACGGAGAATCCCTCCTGCTATACATAGCGGCCACCACACAAGTGGTCAGCGCCACCCTGGTAGTAGAGCAGGAGGAAGAGGGGCACGTCCTCAAGGTGCAGCGCCCTATGTACTTCATCAGCGAGGTACTATCCGACTCCAAAACCCGCTACTCCCAAATCCAGAAGCTCCTTTACACCGTCCTCATCACCAAGAGGAAGCTGCGCCACTACTTTGAGTCACATCCCGTGATGGTTGTGACGTCGTTCCCCCTCAGCAAGGTCGTCTAGAGCTAGGACACCATGGGAAGAACTACAAAGTGGGCACTCGAGCTGATGGATCAAGGCATCACATATGCCTCCCAAACGGCAATCAAATCCCAGTTATTGGCTGACTTCATCGCCGAATGGACTGAGGTCTAGACACCACCGATTGTCGTTGATTGAGAGTACTGGACGATGTACTTCGACAGAATGCTGATGAAAAAGGGCGCCAGGATGGGGCTGGTCTTCATATCACCCCCCGGGGTCCACATGAGGTACATGGTTTGGCTCCATTTTCCCTCATCAAATAATGTGGCTGAATATGAAGCACTCGTCAATAGCCTATGCATCGCTATCGAGTTGGGCATCCGATGCCTCGACGTTCGAGGTGACTCTCAGCTGGTCGTTAACCAAGTCATGAAGGAGTGAAGCTACCATGATGCCAAGATGGTTGTGTACTTCCAAGAAGTCTGATGGCTAGAGGACAAGTTCGATAGCCTCGAACTTAATCACATCCCAAGGTGCCTCAATGAGGAGGCCGGCGCACTTGCAAAAGCAGCGTCCAGTCAAGAACCGGTGCTGATGGGTGTCTTCGCCAGCGACCAACATGAACCCTCAGTGCACTACGAAAGGGTCAGAGTAGGCCGACGATGGCCCATCTGATCTAGCCCTGTTGGCTGACCAACCGACGGCTCCACCCGGTCCTGATGTCATGGAGCTTGAAGAGGATCCAACGACAGAGCCCGACCCTCTGGACGATTGGAGAACACTCTACCTCGACTACCTCCTCCGTGACACGCTGTCGACGGACAAGACGGAGGCTCGATGGCTCACACATCACGCCAAATCCTTCGTTCTTATAGAGGATGAACTCTACAAACGGAGCCACACCAGGATCTTGCAGCTCTGTATCCTCATCGAACAGGGAAGACTTCTGCTGAGCGACATCCACGGTGGGGTCTGCGGTCACCATGCTACGCCAAGAACCTTGGTTGGGAACGCATTCCGACAAGGCTTCTACTAGCCCACTGCAGTAGCCGACACCGAGCAAGTCGTACACACCTGTGAAGGGTGTCAGTACTACGCTCAGTAGATTCACCTCCCGGCCCAGGCACTTCAGATGATCCCCATCATGTGGCCCTTTGTGGTCTCGGGGCTCGACCTGGTTGGGCCTCTCAAAAAGGCGCCCGGGGGCTTCACCGACTTGCTTGTCATCATAGACAAGTTTACGAAATGGATCGAGGCTCGACTGATCTCCATGATCAAGTCCAAGCAAGCTGTGCTGTTCTTCCTCGACATCATCTATCGCTTTGGAGTACCAAACTCCATCATCACAGACAATGGCACGTAGTTCACCGGCAAGAAGTTCATTTGATTCTACGATGAACAACACATCCGGGTCGATTGGGCCGCCGTCGCGCACCCCCGAATGAACGGGCAGGTCGAGCGCACAAACGGCATGCTCCTATAGGGCCTCAAGCCCAGGATCTTCAACCGATTGAACAAGTTTAGCGTATGCTAGGTCGTCAAGCTCCCTGTGGTGCTCTGGAGTCTGTGGACAACTCCCAGCCGGGCCACCGGCTATACGCCTTTCTTCATGGTCTACGGTTCCGAAGCCGTCCTCCCGATGGACCTCGACTATGGAGCGCCAAGAATCAGAGCGTACGACGAACAGGGAGCCAAAGCATCCCACGAAGGTGCCATGGACCAACTAGACGAAGCCCACGACATCGCCCTCCTCTATTCGGCCAAGTACCAGCAGACGTTGTGATGGTACCACGGCCGATGAGTGCGGGACCAAGCCTTCAATGTTGGGGACCTTGTTCTCCACCTCATACAGAGCAACAAGGACCGACACAAGCTCTCCCCACCCTAGGAGGGGCCATACATTGTCATGGAAGTACTCTGGCTAGGCGCCTACAAGTTGAAAACCATCGAAGGCGAGGTCTTCACCAACACCTAGAACATTGAGCAGCTAACCCTGAGCCAAACCCACAGAATCTCCGTTGAGAGTTTGAACGGACTTGTGCATGCTTGCATATCGCTGGCATGTCTGACAAGACCTTAAGATGGAAGTTGTTTTCGTTCTCTTTGACGGGAAGAGCTAAACAATGGTATAGTCTAAACATAGGAAGTATGCAAGGAAATTGGGAAACGCTATGCTCTAAATTTTATTTACGTTTCTTTCCCATATCAAAAGTGGTTAGCATTCGAAAAGAGGTTCTAAATTTTAGACAACTAGAAGAAGAATCTCTTGGTACATCGTGGGATCATTTTAATGAACTTATCATCACTGGCCCAGACCTTGCCATTCAGGACCCTGTACTTCTTCAACATTTTTACATGGGTCTTAGCAAGGATTCCAGGGAATCCCTTGATGCAGCCTCTAGAGGAGCTTTCCTTCATTTGTCTACTAGTGAAGTAGGGGCTATGCTTGATAGAATTAGTCAAAAGACTCCCTACACTAGCATTCCTAATAAACTCCCCGAGGAAGAGAAGGAATCCTCTCCGAAACAAGAAGAGGAAGTTTTGATAGCCAAATCACAACCACTCCAATCCTAAGATGTAGCTATCAATCATGAACCACCAATACCCCTCAATCCCCCAAAAGAAGAAGGAATTCCACCATTGGAAATCCCTGTTGAGATTAAGGATGACCTCTTGGTGCTGATTTTGGGAGAGCATTAAATTCTCATAAGAGACCTTCAAACGAATATAATTCAAATCCTCTCAAGAAGGGGTCTCTTAGAAAGCATCCTTATTCCCATGTGGGACATTGGGAAGAATTCAAGGATGGCATGTCTAGTGATGCCATAGAAGGAGAGCCTAGCCATTTAGAAGCCACTCCTATCCTCTCCCCTTCTATGCCCACATTAGATGTCTTTATTTGAACCCATCTCTCAACCCATCCTTGACCCCAATGATCCCTCTTATCCTCTTTCTCCTAAGTCTCATGATGACCCTAGAAATCTATTGAGACAACTGAAGTATAGGAATCATGAAGACCGCAAGGATGACTAAGAAGAGCAACGACAATGGCTGGAATGTATTAGGAATTGGCTAGAATGTATTAAGAATTCATATGTCGTTGCTAAAGATTGGATGGACAAGGACGAAGCCTTATGGGTAGAATCCAAACTTGGTCTAGATTCAAACAGTGAGCTTAAATCAATCTCTTTTACAAACATGACTCATCTAAGTTTGGAGGAGGCCTTAGACGAGATCAACCCGAGAGCCACCAATCCATGGGACATGTTGAACAATAAAATGACCAATGAATGTCATAGGCATGGAATGATAGAGACAATGTTTCTGTCTATAGATATTCATGAAGAAATACCCTTGGAGCTTGAAAAGGAAGATGACATCGATGAGCATGGAAGTTATTTCATGAACACCTCATCAAATCCATGTTCACATGAGAAATCTCCTGAATTAATTAGTCTCTCCAACATTGCCACACATGAGATCTTCAACCCCCTCGTGCTTCCTGTTCATAAAGACTTTGAAAGGGTGGTTGTTTTTGCATATGTTTATCATAAATATTACAAATCTCATTGGCATGAATCTTGAGACAGGTACACGAAGATTGGTGTTGGAGGGGAAACCACTTCACCAATTAGAAGTGCAATTAGAAGGTTTCCCGAGGACGAGCTTCTATCCTAAAACAAGCACTTTTGGGAGAAAATATGAGTTTTCACCTTCTGCTGTGATACCCTTGTGAAATGAGCATAGAATATAATTGTGAAAATATTCCTTCAGGTATTTTTATCACTAACCATTCTAGGTTTGAAGCAAAAAGAATGAAGGATGACAACTCAAGGTATGTCCAACCAATTATCATGCAACATGATTCTGCTTTGCAAAATTCAAGTGTGGGGGATGAACTTCTCTGAAAAATCTAATGCCATGTTGCTAATGCATCTTGGTTGTCTCTACTTTTAAGCCATGCTCGATTTGCTAGATAACAATCATGCCCTTTCATCTCCATTTGAATAAATCTCTATAATGCTTTCATGCTACCTTTGTTTACTATAGTATGCGTAGGTTTTGATGTATTTTCATACACCTTTTAAATTAGGCATGGTGCTTAGCTTAATTTATTTTCTTGAATTAAATTAGACACGGTGTCTAGTTTGATGCTTGAACCAAAAGGTGTGCTGATTCTACTTCCCAAGGCTTTTAAATTAAGCATGGTGCTGAGGTTAAAATGCCTTCCTAAATCAAATTAGACATGGTGTCTAGGTTGATTTTTGAGCCAAAAATATGCTTTAGTAGATATTGGTTATTTTGTTGGACTAACTCGTACAGGAAACTCTCAAATCAATTTGGATAAATCACGAGATGAATTCAAATCAGAGATGAAGCAAGGCACATGATGAACTCCAATAACGTTGCGCAAAGAAGACAAAACTCATTCATGGTCATTCGCTTTGTCTTTAGCTGCAAGTTACCTTTGCCTTGAGCCATGCCTGTATAGAACATGATAAACAAGAACTATGCTAAAATAATTCTAACACCATCTTTTCATTAGCATAGATGAAAACTACAAAATCCTAGACAAACAACTCATGTTTCAAAATTGTATATTCCTTCAGGTATATGTTGTCCACTAATCCTTTGCAGGCATAAAACAATGAGTGAGGAAAAAGATCATTAACATCAATTATAAACCATCAATATAACCTGCATTTATATTTAATTCCATCACCAAACATAGGTATAGGGGTTTAAACTAATGAATTCCACGAGATTTGGTAAATATTTGTAGCAGGACGATTTATCCAGAAAATTGCTCCAGGGACCACTGTCATACACTCCAAACAAGCAAACCGACGACAACAAGTGATTCAACTTGTGAAAACTACGAAAGACAACTCTAGAAGGTTCTAGAAGGCACCACGCCAAAGCTTGGGCCAAACGGCCACGAAAGTGGGCTGGCCGGCCCAAGCCCTAGGCCAGCCAGCCTGCCACGGAGCCCGTTCGCCCTCCGCCATCTCGTACTCCTTCCTACGATCTACACTATTGATTTTAAGGCAGTTTTAGACCAGTTTATCCAACGGTGGTTGAGGGAGTTGACGCGGATCGATGATGTGGTGATTCCTTGCCCCCTACTCCACCTCGATTCCTTGTCCCCTACTCCACCTCGATTCTTTGCCATGTACTCTACCTCAGCCTGTATATAGCAGCCCCTACCCCCCTCCCTAGAGCCATCCTAAAATCCAAATTCATATTCTCCTCGTCAGGATCAGAGCCAGCTATCAAGAGAAGATTAGTCCTCCATAGGATCTAGTCTTATAAATAGAAATAGTGAGATAGAGAGTAAGGGAAGAGTTTGGAGGAGGCGCCGGCCTGTCGGTGCTCTTGTACGGCTTGTACCTTGGTAGATCCAAGTTCTATCTGAGCTTGCCTTTGAGTTTTCTCTGGTAATCAACTTCTAATTCAAGTAAGTTTCTTGTTTATATTATTCATTAGGTTCACAACTCGTTTAAGTGCTTTATTCTTTATCTAGGAAGAGTAAAGTAGTAATTATAGTGTAAGTATGGTGCTTAGACTCTGGTTACTTGTGGATGCATCCTGCATTCCAGATCGGTGGTAGCTCGCGAGGTTGACTCTTATAGCCTCGTTGAATCCTCTGTAGTCCACCTCCTATTTGTAGGGCAAGTAGGACACGGTTACTACGGAAAGCATCCTCTGCTGGTGTCTTTTCTTAAGTAATGTTCCTAGTTGAATAGTAGAAGGCATAGCTTACCCAAGTCAAAACTAGAGAACCTTAGTTTTCCTCTCTACGCTCCTATTTATCTTAACCTTGTTGCTACCCCTAGTTAAGTTAGATCATAGTTATTCTAACACATTTCCCTGTGGATACGATACTTGAAATACTTCCTAGTGAAAGCTACAGCGGTATCCGCGCGTTTACGGATTTATCTATGTGCGTTAAAATATACCAACACCGAGATATATAAGGAGAGAACCAAAAGATGGCATGACAAGATGTATTACTTTTTAATTCTAGAGTTAAATTATTCAGGCATGGAAAACTTCAAAGAAAATGGGAAGGACCATTCAAGGTGATAAGCACTTCATCGCATGGAGCGATAACACATCAAAACGACGAAGGTACGTTATTTAGGGTAAATGGCCACCGTCTCAAAGATCTTTCTAGAACCTAAAAAACCACCTGAGGATTTGGATGAGGTAGATTTTCTGATTTTACCATAAATTACACCACTGCATCCTCTGTAACGAATTGTAATGCGAAAATATACTTTTCAGGATTAGATAGAGTTTAGAAACCCATGTAAGAAAAATAACCCTAAGAGGATGACATGTGGGGCTGGCCAGCCCCACGCCTAGGTCACCCAGCCCACTGTTAGCCCCTCTCACAATTCCCACAACTATCTCGTGTCTTCTAGATGCTTCCTTGTTAAAATCCCATAGCTTTTCAATTCATTCGCATATCCTTTCGTACAACACCCTTAGGAATAGATTTGGACCCCTACTACAAGTTGTTCCCCCCTATATAAACAAGTCTCCACCTGCCTCCATAGCCATCCCATCAAAGCATTCTTCTCCAATAGCAACAAAGCTCTCCTCTGCTCCAGGTCCCATGGCCGACAAGAAGATCATCCCCTTTGGAACCGACATCAACAAGCTACATCCAGTAGAAGAGCCTCTAGCCATTGTTCCTGTAGGAGAACCTCTCCCTCTAGACATTGTTCCTCCCAAGCAGTTAGCTCCAGTTCCTCCAAAAAGAAGCTATGGACAGTCTTACTTCGCCCAAGTTTGTCAACCTACGCTCATTCCGCCGCAGGAGTGCCTATTCCTAAAGGACAAGTCACATCAATTGAAGGGCCCGATGATCCAATTACAGAAGAACGTCAAGCTCCTTCCCCCGAGACCCAATGAGATGCTGACGAGTGTGAAGACTAACAAGTTTGGGGAGGTCTCATGTGCCAAATACACTACGGCCACGCCCCGAGTAGTTTTTGATGGTGTATGAGCTGTAGCAGGGCAGATCATGATCATTCCGCCAAAGGAGACGACGAAGAGATCTACACCAGCTCCACTAGAGAGGGAAGAGAAGCGTCAGAGGACAACAATTGCAGCCCTAGAGAAGAGAATTGATCTTCTTACCCAAACCATCACAACCTCCAAGAGAAGACCAATATCCTTACTAGGACTCTCGAAGTTATGCATAATAGGATGGAATTAGAGCATCTTCAGCGGAAGAATTTAAAAAGAGAAATCTCTATCCTTTCTCGCTGTGTTGGGAATAAAGGGCAAAATTTAGTAATAGGTTAATTAATAAGGCACAAGTGTTAGGTTAAGTGTTATCGTGTGTTTAGGTTTGTCGCTTGGCTCAGATGGTTAAAAGATTGTGTTAGGTTAGTTAAAGTTTGTGCTTAGTTTGTACTTGTGTAATAAAGTGCCTTATTGAAATTAATGGAGTCGTATTATTATCTGCTCTCTATTTCTTTTGGATATGTGTTTGTCTCCACATGTAGTGCAGAAAGTTATATAGGGAAACAAGTGTGGGGGAGACATACCACAACAACAAGACATAATTTAATCATGAAAATCATGAAATTCAGAAAAGTAACGAGTCATGAACCACATACAACAAAGCAGGCCTCGAGTAGACCCTAGAGTGGGTCGCCCGACCTCCTCTATGGGCTGCCTAGCCCATCACTACACTGCCTCACCTCACGCTTTGTCCACGGTTTGGTTTGTAGCCCATACACTCTATTTTTACATGTTTTGCTTTCCGTTTCGAACCAAGTTGAAAATCACTTGATAAAACAACTTAAAACATGAGGAAAGGTTATTTCAATCATGACATAAGGATAGACTCACATAATACTTTTCCTGGAAGTCATGCTACTATTGGGAACTTATTATTAGGGACCCCATGTCACTTAAGTTGTTGTGGAATGAGATATAGTAGAATAATGAGAACTTGATTCTTGATGTATTGTTATTGGAGAATTTTATTTCAAAAAGTAAAATGAATAGGTACACCTCTCGTTTGTGGTAAGTAATGTCCTACCAGAGCCATACATGATATATAGACTAGGGAAACCCTTCTACATATACTACTTGTATTTGTATTGAGTTTGGTCAAACCTTGTGACCCTTGTTGAGAAACTTGTCATGCTCTCAAGATTAAGATCACGTACACTCCACATATACCTGCTGCTCCTACACTAGGAGTACGCAACAATATGGTTTCCATCCACCCAAAAATGTTCTACACTTACATTGGGAATAGACACAAAAATATGTTTGTTAGGATAAATGCTCCAAGTTCTTGTAAATGTCTCTCTTAAAAAGTTTTAATTGTATAAAAAGAGGCATAGGGCTATGAAAAAGTTATTCATGAAAGAAAAAGAAAAAGAAATGAGAAAAATGGACAAGTGTCCAAGATATCTAAAACAATAGGTACTCATATGCTCTCCTGAAAAAAATGAGAGACAAATAAGATAGCCCATGTTTTCTCGCAAAAGTGTCTCAAAGTTTTAATCAAGAGAGACATGTTTCACGGAGCATAGTAGAATTAGGTTAGCCACTGTAGCATTCGGTTTTAAGAACAAAACCAGATACGCACCATATGTGAGCCTAGGAAGTCAACTCTCACATATAGCTACAAATAAGGGGTAATATCAAAAGACAATGCTTAATATAACGTATCATTACAAGAGATATAACCTTAGACTGCAAATAGCGGAAAGACAACTCTGATCTTCGGGTGAAGACTTCAATTCCACAGGTACAACTGAATGGTTGATCACAAGCCTAATTCCTCCGAACTCTAGCAATCTGGTACACATTCGGGATTTTTCCAAAGCTTTGAAAAGAAAGGCAAGCGTAAGTACATGTCGTACTCAACAAATATAACATGGGGTTCATGAGGCTTAAAAGGCTGACACTGGTTTAACTGCAATTAGCTTTTAATGAGTCATGATTTTAGCAATTGAGTAGCAACAAGTTTATCATAAGCCCATATAAACACATGATCAGGTAAATATGAATAATGAATAGCATAAATAGTAATCATTAGTGAGCATCTTTATCATCAGTATCATCAGTGTTCAACATCTATTCCGTAAGGGTTCCAAGGCCGCTCATGACCGTGAGCACGGCTAATATACCAGTTTTACACTCTACAGACGTTGTACACTTTTACTATGAGTCATGATTTACCCTTTCGCTTGAGGTAGCTAGCCTCTTGACCCACAACCTAGGAAGGGCGGCAGGGTTCACTATGAAGCCTTTTAAAGGTTCTTCTAACAAGTTAGGGCCTCTAGGTTTCCCCATCAATAAGCATGAACTCCCCTTGAAGGAGTGACTGACAAAAGACCAAGAAGCCAAAATGCACTCAACTTGGCAGGCCAAGGTCATACAAGTCAGAGCCCCTCTTACGCCTTGAAGGTAACCACTAACAAGCTAGAAAAGGTGCTCATACTTGACTAAAGCTAGAGCCATGTAGCCCTCACAGTTATACTGTAAGTCCCGGATGATCACTTACAGATAAGTCCTTAGGGAGAGGAATCTAGAGCAACATAATAATAGCCCAATGCTCTAGCCCCCTGATTCCATGTTGCTAAAAATCATATTTTAGTGTTTATTGCATATACCATTAGTCAAGTTACAAGATCATGGTTGCAGTTGAGCACTAGCATCATACTACCCATTGCAATACCCCATAGGAATCAAGGTACACGGTAACAAAATACTAGAAAATTCTTAGTCGTAATCAAGGTAGACACAAGCAGTATGAATTAAATGATTAAAGGTGTATAGGTCAACAAGGAAGATCCCATGCTATACTTGACTTAAACTCAGATCCTTCTTCAAGTCGAAACCTTCAAAGGACTTCTTCTGGATCACCAACTTCTTCTACATCACCAACTAGACAAGATCATAACGCACCACACAAGCATCCATGCAATAATACACGAAGCAAACAGTAGAACTAAATTAGAATAGTACACTAGACATATGAAACAAGTCAAATGGTTTTAAAGACGTTCTACATGTTGCTATGAACACATAGACGCAAAAAGCATGCTAATCGGAGCTATAATGAAGAAATTATGAATTAAACAAGATTTCCTTTAATAAAATAATAGATTAAATCTAACCTTGAATTTCAAAAGTTGAAAACATGTTTAACAGTAATATAAAGTTGTAGATTACATAACTATGAATCTAACACAACTTGAACGGGTCAAATCGAAGTTAAAATGAAGAAGTTATAGCTTAAATAAAACTAGTGGCAAAACTGTAAATAGATGAAAGCGTATTTTGGATCTAACCGAAGCAATTACGTTTTCAAAAAAAAGAAAACGTATTTTGAATCTAACAAAGGAATTCTACGCTTTCTGAAAGAGAAAACATATTTTCTAGAGAGTGCTTTGGACTGCGGGTTGATTTGCGGAAAACAGAGGGTCTCTTTAGCAAAATTGACGTCGAAGGGGTGTCTTCTATTCTTGGCCCTTGATCTTGGATTGGACGGATAGGAGGTGAGATAGAGAACTTCCTTGGCTAGAATAGTGAGACCGGCACAGCGGCTGCCATGGACAGTGACGCAGAGCTCATCGGCGTACACGGAAAAGGGCCTAAGGACCACGACTGTGCGAAGCGAGGGCACGGGTAGATAGAGGAAGCGAGGGGAAGCACCAAATGGCATCAATGGCAACGGCGGCCTTGCTCTACTCGTCAGTGAGATCCTGGTGGCGTGGCTAGGGCAGGGAGGCGGCTTTGAAGCGACTAGATGGAGGCGACAGGTGTAGGGGGTCGTTATTTAAGAGGCGGTTGGCCTGGTGCACACACCAAGATTGCGGGGAATACGGCATGGCGGTGAACTTCCTTATCGTGGCGGAGCAGAGTCAGGCATGGGTACAGCGGAGGTAAGAGACAACTGACTGCTGGGCTCGGCTTGTTAGTGAGAGAAAACATAGGACCCGGCTGGCAGCGGGAGGGCATCCGCGCTGCTGCTGGGACGACCCAACAGGAGAGGGCGGGCCGCCGTGGAATAGGAGAGAGGAGAGAGTGGGCTACACGGGCCTCTGCTTTGGCTGGGCCAGCGGTGAGAGAGGTGGGGGAGCGGGCCAAAACCGGAGAGAGTGAGAGAAAAGGAATTTTTTTTCTTTTCTTTTTCTTAAGCACATTTTCAAATCCAAATTCAAACCAAATTTAAATTCTTTTGAAATTTTGATCAAACCCAATCATCACAAAATAAATATGCAGCAACATGTATGCACAACAATGTTGCTAGACCTTATAGTTGATTTTAATTTAACAAAAAATATTATTTGTCTAGGTTTACATGCTCACAAAATGCATAATTAAATCAAATTCACCTATTTTAAAATGATGCAAATTTTAGGGTGTTACAATTCTACCCCCCTTAAGATGAATCTCGTCCTTGAGATTCAGAAGATGGTGATCAAAGAGATGCAGATTCTTCGCCTTTGGATTCTTCCTTACTTTGTATACATGTTAACCTTACTCCAAGTAACCTGCCAAACTGATTCCAAGATTCTGACAAGTACTCCAAACACCCCTCAAGCAACTCCAATCACTAGGCCACCTTTCCTTTTTAGTCCATACTATCAATTCTCTTTCTTAAAATATTCACCTTCCAACGGAGCCTTCTTACTTTCTTGGTCTAAAGTAGATTCTATCACCAACTTCAGAACATCAATGATTATTTTCTAGTTAAGTTGCTCAATTCTCAAACACAATTCTAAGTCCATGGTGTCATCTGAATCTTCTTAGCATAACTCTCCTTCACTAGGGGCATCGGCCATGACTTTGCTTCCTGAAGTGATAACACTTTTCCAAGTCATAAAACATTGATTATTTCAATCCAACAATGATGTCACAAGCTCAAAACCATCTTAGTGAAGATGTCCTTTAGATTCTTATGACCCACCTAGATGTCACTTTTATGTCCAAGTAGATAGTAGCTCCGTGCTTCACAATGGATAACTCTAGATCATACATCAGATGTTCCATCTCTTGTTTTCTTGCATAATCCTCTACTTTTTCTTCTTGCATAAGGACACATCCCACACCTTGATAGGGTGCATCCTAGTGGATATAAAGATCTTGTCCAGATCTGGCAAAGCAAATACTTAGGTTTTACTTCAACCTCTCTTTTTTTACTCCTTCAAATACTTAGCTGAGGTCTCTTGATCCAAATGAACTTAAAACCTTCTCCACTAACACTACCAATATCTTGATAGTCTTGGATAAACCTCCTTTGAACCTCTAACCAAACCTCATTATTAAAAACTCTGAGGTTCTCTCCCATCTTTGAGTGGGTTCCAATCACATCATTAACTTCCTTCAAACCAAACCTTTCAATCTCATATTCCTCAGGTGCAGGTTGAATACCCTCATACCCAATTCTTTCTCCTGACAGTGTTATTAGAAGCACCGAACGTTGGGCATACTTAATCACTCCTTTGTATGCAGACAACCATACCATTCCAAGAATATCATCAATATCCATTAACTCCAAAGCAATAAGGTTTACCTCGAAGTTTACCCCCTTTGTATCAATGCTTACTTTTGGGCATATGCGGTTTGCCTTCATTTCTCCTCCTGAAGACTTAACTATCACCGGTTTCCTCATTGAAAGCATAGTTATCTTATGATCTTCCACGTACGCACTAGAGTTAAATGAATGTGACGTACTGGGGTCAAACTACACCATAGCAGTGGCTGAGCTTACTGCAATCATAATCTTCAGACTTATAGGGATGTACTTTTGCTTTAATATATTGCCTTGCCACTCCTTATTATGGACATTCTGTTCTAGCTCTCGTTGTTGTTGAGGCTTTGATTGTTCTCGACAAACTTCTCAAGACAATCGTTCTCATATTGTTCAATCTAACCTCAATCATAATCTTCCTCACTAGTAGAAGTATTTGTCTTCATCAAGGTGATAGTAGGAGGTGACAAACATGGCTCTTGAGAGCAAAAATGCTGCACTTCATCATTGGGTTGTTGATACTGATCCTGATCTATACTCCCAAAAAGATTCATAGGGTGTGACTGATATTCTGCTTGTGTAGCAAAATGACGATGAGTGTTTCTTAACTAGCGTTGAATGTCAAGCTTTTTCTTCTTCTTTTTCATCTCTCGACGCTTGTTCTCAATTACAATTGCTCTGTCCACCAATGTCTGATAGTCGGCATACACCACGGTCATCAGCTGTAGTTGCAAACCATCGTTTAGTCCTTTCAAAAAGCATTTTTGCTTCTTAACATCACTATCCACCTCTCTTGGAGCATAGCGTGACAATTGAGTGAACCAGTTACGATACTCACACACTGACATAGATCCTTGCTTCAAGTTGAGAAACTCATCTTGCTTAAATTCTACCACACCTAATGGAATATGGTAGGACCTAAAGCTCTCTCTAAACTCCTTCTAGTTGATCTATCTAGCATTGTTGGGACGTCCATACTGGTAAGACTCCCACCAGTCTTGTGCTGCACCCTAGAGTTGGCCAGACATAAAAAGCACCTTCTCATGTTTATCACACTGACCTATGTCTAATTGTCGCTCCATAGCTCTAAGCCAGTCATCAGCTTCTAGTGGTTCGCTTGTATGAGAGAATGTCGGTGGGTGTCACTTCATAAATTCACCACGCTTGTCAATAGGTGGTGCTTGATGTGGGTTGTTCAACACACTTTGAGCAATAGTTTGTAATAACTGAGTCTGCGCCATCAAAGCTTGTACTATAGATGGGTGATTTGATGGTGGTGGATTATAATTGGCAGGATTCCTTCGGTCTTCATGCGAAGCACTTCTCCTGGTAGCAACCATCTGTTTTCAACATGTATACATTAGGATCCAATCATTCATACAATTCTTAACTGTAGCTTCAAGAGATGACAAGATAGGCCTGATAGCAAGAATGACAAGAAAGGACCCCCACAGAGATAATCGATGCTTCCAAATGAATAACTAGAACGAATGAAACTTCATCTAGCAAATTCTTCAACTTGGCTACCCCCTTAAGAAAAGATCAACTAGGGGACACAAAAAGGGCAGCTTGCACCTTCTTCTAGATGAGTAAACTAGTATCAAGACGTTCTGACATCCCAATGATACTCTTGTGTATGGGCAAGGACAAGAAATCTAAAATTCCTTGCGAGCAGAAAAACAACAGCACAGTAAAACAGTTGTAAGTCTCATTCCATTAATCGAATAAAGTTATATCTTATATTGTTGGAAAGCTTATGAAATCCTCCAGAACTTCTTTATAGAACACTTTCCCAAATTATATAGTTCAGGTAGTCAAAAACAGTGCACAACCAAAACTATTCTAGACTTTAGACAGCACAGGTGCATTGTCTTGTGATTTTCATAACTCCATAACCAAAATAGCTATCAGGGTGATTCTTGTGGTCAGAAAAACATATTGAAGTCTACTATTGTCCAGTAGTTTTCTATGATTTTTGGTGGTCCAAAGACAGAGATATAAGCTGAAGAGGACATGCTGCTCCAAAAAGACAGGATAGGGAAAACAAAAGAAAACCAAAACCCGACTATTTGTTTCGTTAATCCTTATACCTTAGCCCTATAATAAACTAAATGAAATTGTGGAGCAACCCACAAGATCATTGCATTCATTATAAAGATCCAACTCAAACATAAGCACTAAAACAAACCAACCAAACACTAAAGATTTACAAGGCACACAGACTCGACTTTCGCTATTAACGTTTTATTACATAAAGGGGCACAAACTCCTATTCCTTAACCAAGGTGTGGCTGTGAGGGCATCCCGCGTAGCATCTCCTACATGATAGTGAGGGTGCCACTTTGTTGATCTTGGGTAGTCTGACATGACTCCTTCTTTCGGTATTCTCATCAATGGCTTCTTTCAGGTTGGCCATCACTAATACTTACTGGTGGCAACCCTATAATGATATAACTCTGGCCACTTCCATGGTATAATTGTTGATGCTTTTGTGGGCAAAATTTAGCATAATGTCCTTCCTATTGGTAATGATAACACTTTCTCTTAGTGAGATCTTTTGTGATGTCATACTCCACAGAATTGTTGCTTGGTGTGATGTTAGCTTGCTGACTTTGAAGGTTCATCTTTGTTTGACTGAACTGTTTTCTAGCTTGCTTGGTCTTTTAGGGTTGAAACTCCTTATAGGTGATCGTCCATCCATCTATGTATACCTCACCTAAAATAGTTTGAGCTTGAGAAACTTCTAACTCCTTACAGTTTGGGTTTATCTGACTAGGGGTCAAAGCTAGATGTGATAATGTAGTAGAACACAAATGTTGATTCCTTCCCAATACTGGCTCCAGTGAGTTTGCCTTCCTCTTCTTATCCATATTGGCTTCACAACTCGGGTTCACCTTGACTTCCCTATTATTAGACTTGTTTTGAAGATAGGAAAAACCATAATGCTTACAACAATGACATTGATCCTGACTTCCAAGCGTCTTACTACCAACACCTTCATTGGACTTCATTTTCTTCCAGGCTTCCACCACTTGTCTATTCACTAGTCCCTTTGGTATATTAATCTAACCCTGCAGGACACATTGTTGAGAATTTCCATGTTGAGTCATTCCTTCTAGTACATGTTTTTACATCGCTAAAAGCTTCTCCTTGTAGAATGTAGTCAAGGACAACGTAACTCGGTCCTCCTGATCTCTGATGTTGGCAGTCATCTTGCTACAATCCATCTAATAGACCAAGAAAAGATTTAGAATTGAGACAAGGTTTTATAACAGAACAGAGGCTGAAGTGAGCATAACTTTTAGCAAATAACAAGGTTGGAGAGAAAGTAGGAACTAAGCAAAGATGAAAGCATGCTAAATGTCCAGTTCTAACTAGATTTGCATCCTACAGTAAGCATTGCTCTGAAATCACTTTGTAGCGCCCGATATTAAGAACAAAACCAGATACGCACCATTTGTGAGCCCAGGAAGTCAACTCTCACATATAGCTACAAATAAGGGGTAATATCAAAAGACAATGCTTAATATAACGTATTATTACAAGAGATATAACCTTAGACTGCAAATAGGAGAAAGACAACTCTGATCTTCGGGTGAAGACTCCAATTTCACAGGGACAACTGACTGGTTGATCACAAGCCTAATTCCTCCAAACTCTAGCAATCTGGTACCCATCTAGGATTTTTTTCCAAAGGTTTGAAAAGTAAAGCAAGCGTAAGTACATGTCGTACTCAACAAATATAACATGGGGTTCATGAGGCTCAAAAGGCTAACACTAGTTTAACTACGATTAGCTTTTAATGAGTCATGATTTTAGCAATTGAGTAGCAACAAGTTTATCATAAGCCCATATAAACACATGATCAGGTAAATATGAATAATGAATAGCATAAATAGTAATCATTAGTGAGCATCTTTATGATCAGTATCATCAGTGTTCATCATCTATTCCGTAAGGGTTCCAAGGTCGCTCATGACCATGAGCACGACTAATATACCAGTTTTACACTCTACAGAGGTTGTACACTTTCACTATGAGTCATGATTTACCCTTTTACCCGACGTAGCTAGCCTCTTGACCCACAACCTAGGAAGGTTGGTAGGGTTCACTATGAAGCCTTTTAAAGGTTCATCTAACAAGTTAGGGCCGCTAGGTTTCCCGATTAATAAGCAAGAACTCCCCTCGAAGGAGTGACTGAGAAAAGACCAAGAAGCCAAAATGCACTTAACTTGGCAGGTCAAGGTCATACAAGTTAGAGCGCCTCTTGCTCCATGAAGGTAACCACTAACAAGCTAGAAAAAGGTCCTCATACTTGACTAAAGCTAGAGCCATGTAGCCCTCACAGTTGTACTATAAGTCCCGGATGATCACTTACAGATAAGTCCTTAGGGAGAGGAATCTAGAGCACCATAATAATAGCCCAATGCTCTAGCCCCCTGATTCCATGTTGCTAAAAATCATCTTTTAGTGTTTATTGCATATACCATTAGTCAAGTTACAAGATCATGGTTGTAGTTGAGCACTTGCTTCATACTACCCATTGCAATACCCCATAGGAATCAAGGTACACGGTAACAAAATACTAGGAAATTCTTAGTGGTAATCATGGTAGACACATGCAGTATGAATTAAATGATTAAAAGTGTATAGGTCAACAAGGAAGATCCCATGCTATACTTTCCTTAAACTCAGATCCTTCTTCAAGTCGAAACCTTCAAAGGACTTGTTTTGGATCACCAACTTCTTCTATATCACCAACTGGACAAGATCATAACGCACCACACAAGCATCCATGCAATCATACACGAAGCAAACGGTAGAACTAAATTTGAACAGTACACTAGACATATGAAACAGCGAGTGAAAATGTTTTAAAGACGTTCTACACGTTGCTATGAACACACAAACGCGAAAAGCACGCTAATCGGAGCTATAACGAAGAAGTTATTAATGAAATAAGATTTCCTTTAATAAAATAATAGATTAAATCTAACCTTGAATTTCCAAAGCTGAAAACATGTTTATCAGTAATATAAACTTTTAGATTACACAACTATGAATCTAACACAACTTGAATGGGTCAAATCGAAGTTAAAATGAAGAAGTTATAGCTTAAATAAAACTAGTGGCAAAATTGTAAATAGATGAAAGCGAATTTTGGATCTAACCGAAGCAATTATGTTTTCAAAAAAGAAAACATATTTTGAATCTAACATAGAAATTCTATGCTTTTCTGAAAGAGAAAACATATTTTCCAGAGAGTGCTTTGGACTACGGGTTGATTTGCGGAAAACAGAGGGTCTCTATAGCAAAATTACCGGCAAAGGGGTATCTTCTATTCTTGGCCCTTGATCTTGGATTGGATGGACAGGAGGTGAGATGGGGAACTTCCCTAGCCAGAATAGTGAGACCGACACGGTGGCTGCCATTGACAGTGACGCAGAGGTCGTCGGCGTACACGAAAAAGGGCCTAAGGACCAAGACTGCGCGAAGCGAGCGCACGGGTTGATAGAGGAAGTGAAGGCGAGCTCACTTAGAGTGTTCTCAATGGTAGAGAAGCACGGAGAGGTCATGGGGCTCAGTGAGGCAGACATTTTCTTCCTGCAAACCACGATGGCGGTAAGCATACGATAAGGGAAGCAAGAAGAAAACTCCTGTGGCTTCTTCACCTTGGGGCAAAACTCTGTGGTGGGTTAGGGACAGAGGGGAAGCACCAAACAATGTCAATGGTGATTGCGGCCTTGCTCTACTCATTGGTGAGATATAGGTGGCATGGGTAGGGCATGGAGGTAGCTTCGAAGCGACTAGATGGAGGCAGCGGGTGCAGGGGTCGCTATTTAAGAGGCGGGTGGCGTGGTGCGCACACCAAGATTGCGGGGAATACGATGCGGCAGCGAACTTCCTTATCCCGGCAGAGCTGAGTCTGGCATGGGTACGATGGAGGTAGGAGACAATTGACTGCTGGGCCTGGCTTGTCAACGAGAGAAAACACGGGACCTAGCTGGTAGCGGGACGGAGGGAGAGGGACACGACATTCGCGCGGCTGCTGGACCAGCCCAATAGGAGCGGGGCGGGCCGTTGTGGAATAGGAGAGAGGAGAGAGTGGGCTGTGTGGGCCTCGGCTTCGGCTGGGCTGGCGGTGAGAGAGGTGGGGGAGCGGGCCAAAACCGGGGAGAGTGAGAGAAAAGGGAATTTTTTTCTTTTCTTTTTCTTAAGCACATTTTCAAATCCAAATTCAAACCAAATTTAAATTCTTTTGAAATTTTGATCAAACCCAATCATCAGAATATAATATATGCAGCAACATGTATGCACAACAATGTTGCTAGACCTTATAGTTGATTTTAATTTAACAAAAAATATTATTTGTCTAGGTTTACATGCTCACAAAATGCATAATTAAATCAAATTCACCTATTTTAAAATGATGCAAATTTTAGGGTGTTACAATTCTACCCCCTAAGATGAATCTTGTCCTCGAGGTTCAGAAGATGGTGATCAAAGAGATGCAGATTCTCTGCCTTTGGATTCTTCCTTACTTTGCATACATGTTAACCTTACTCCAAGTAACCTGCCAAACTGATTCCAAGATTCTGACAAGTACTCCAAACATCCCTCAAGCAACTCCAATCACTAGGCCACCTTTCCTTTTTAGTCCATACTATCAGTTCTCTTTCTTAAAATATTCACCTTCCAACAGAGCCTTCTTACTTTCTTGGTCTAAAGTAGATTCTATCACCAACATCAAAACATGAATGATGATTTTCCGGTTATGTTGCTCAACTCCCAAACACAATTCTAAGTCCTTGGTGTCATCCGAATCTTCTTAGCATAACTCTCCTTCGCTAGGGGCATCGGCCATGACTTTGCTTCCTGAAGTGATAGCACTTTTCCAAATCCTAAAACCTTGATTGCTTCAATCCAACAATGATGCCACAAGCTTAAAACCATCTTAGTGAAGATCTCCTTTATATTCTTTTGACCCACCTAGATGTCACTTTTACGTACAAGTAGATAGCCTCCGTGCTTCACAATGGATAACTCCAGATCATACGCCAGATGTTCCATCTCACGTTTTCTTGCATAAGCCTCTACTTTTTCTTCTTGCATAAGGACACATCCCACACCTTGACAGGGTGCATCCTAGTGGATATAAAGCTCTTGTCCGAATTTGGCAAAGCTAATACTTAGGTCTTACTTCAACCTCTCTTTTTGTTACTCCTTCAAATACTTAGCTGAGGTCTCTTGATCCAAACGAACTTAAAACCTTCTCCAGCAACACTATCAATATCTTGATGGTCTTGGATAAACCTCCCTTGAACCTCTAACCAAACCTCATTATTAAAAACTCTGAGTTTCTCTCCCATCTTTGAGTGGGTTCCAATCACATCATTAACTTCCTTCAATCCAAACCTTTCATTCTCATATTCCTCAGGTGCAGGTTCAATACCCTCATACCCAATTCTTTCTCCTGATGGTGTTATTAGAAGCACCGAACGTTGGGCATACTTAATCACTCCTTTGCATGCAGACAACCATCCCATTCTAAGAATATCATCAATGTCCATTAACTCCAAAGCAATAAGGTTTGCCTCGAAGTTTACTCCCCTTTATATCAGTGCTTACTTTTGGGCATATGCGGTTTGCCTTCATTTCTCCTCCTGGAGACTTAACTATCACCGGTTTCCTCATTGAAAGCATAGTTATCTTATGATCTTCCATGTATGCACTAGAGTTAAATTAATGTGACGTATTGGGGTCAAACAACACCATAGCAGTGGCTGAGCTTAGTGCAATCGCACCATAAACAACGTCCTTAGCTCCATGAGTGGCAATCATATCCACATTGTTCAGACTTCTAGGGATGTACTTTCGCTTTAATTTATTGCCTTGCACCTACTTCTTATGGACATTCTGTTCTTGCTCTCGTTCTTGTTGAGGCTTTGATTGTTCTTGACAAGCTTCTCAAGACAATCGTTCTCATAATGTTCAATCACACCACAATCATAATCTTCCTCACTAGTAGAAGTATTTGTCTTCATCAAGGTGATAGTAGGAGGTGACAAACATGGCTCTTGAGAGCTAAAATGCTGCACTTCATCATTGGGTTGCTGATACTGATCCTGATCTGTACTCCTAGGTAGATTCATAGGGTGTGATTGATATTCTGCATGTGTAGCAAAACGACGACAAGTGTTTCTTAACTGGCGTTGAACATCAAGTTTTTCTTCTTCTCTTTCATCTCTCGACGCTTGTTCTCAATTACAATTGCTCTGTCCACCAACGTCTGATAGTCGGCATACACCACGGTCATCAGCTGTAGTTGCAAACCATCGTTTAGTCCTTTCAAAAAGCATTTTTGCTTCTTAGCATCACTATCCACCTCTCTTGGAGCATAGCGTGACAATAGAGTGAACCAGTTATGATACTCACACACTGACATAGATCCTTGCTTCAAGTTGAGGAACTCATCTTGCTTAAATTCTACCACACCTAATGGAATATGGTAGGACCTAAAGCTCTCTCTAAACTCCTTCTAGGTGATCTGTCTAGCATTGTTGGGACGTCCATACTGGTAAGACTCCCACCAGTCTTGTGTTGTGCCCTAGAGTTGGCCGGACGTAAAAAGCACCTTCTCATGGTCTTCACACTGAGCTATATCTAATTGTCACTCCATAGCTCTAAGCCAGTCATCAGCTTCTAGTGGTTCGCTTATATGAGAGAATGTCGGTGGGTGTCACTTCATAAATTCACCACGCTTGTCAATAGGTGGTGCTTGGTGTGGGTTGTTCAACACACTTTGAGCCATAGTTTGTAATAACTGAGTCTGCGCCATCAAAGCTTGTACTATAGATGGGGGATTTGATGGCGGGGGATTATAATTGGTAGGATTCCTTCGGTCTTCATGTGAAGCACTTCTCCTGGTAGCAACCATCTATTTTCAACATGTATGCATTAGGATCCAGTCGTTCATAGAATTCTTAACTGTAGCTTCAAGAGATGACAACATAGGCCTGATAGCAAGAATGACAAGAAAGAACCCCCCCCACAGAGGTAATCGATGCTTCCAAATGAATAACTAGAACGTATGAAACTTCATCTAGCAAATTCTTCAACTTGGCTAACCCCTTAAGAAAAGATCAACAAGGGGACACAAAAAGGGCAGCTTGCACCTTCTTCTAGATGAGCGAACTAGTATCAAGATGTTCTGACATCCCAATGATACTGTTGTGTATGGGCAAGGACAAGAAATCTGAAATTCCTTGCGAGCAGAAAAACAACAGTGCAGTAAAACAGCTGTAACTCTCATTCTGTTAATTGAATAAAGTTGTAGCTTATATTGTTGGAAAGCTTATGAAATTATTCACAACTTCTTTATAGAACACTTTCCCAAATTCTACAGTTCATGTAGTCGAAAACAGTGCACAACCAAAACTATTCATGGCTTCAGACAGCGCAGATGCATTGTCTTGTGATTTTCATAACTCCATAACCAAAATAGCTATCAGGGTGATTCTTGCGGTCAGAAAAAGATATTGAAGTCTACTATTGTCTAGTAGTTTTCTATGATTTTTGGTGGTCCAAAGACAGAGATATAAGCTAAAGAGGACATGATGCTCCGAAAAGACAGGATAGGGAAAACAGAAGAAAACCAAAACCCGACTGTTTATTTCATTAATCCTTATACCTTAGCCCTATAATAAACTAAATGAAATTGTGGAGTTACCCACAAGATCATTGCATTCTTTATAAAGATCCAACTCAAACATAAGCACTAAAACAAACCAACCAAACACTAAAGATTTACAAGGCACATAGACTCGACTTTCGCTACTAACGTTTTATTACATAAAGGGGCACAAACTCCTATTCCTTAACCAAGGTGTGGCTGCGAGGGCATCCTGGGTTGCATCTCCTACATGATAGTGAGGGTACCACTTTGTTGATCTTGGGTAGTCCAGCATGACTCCTTCATTCGTCATTCTCATCAATGGCTTCTTTCAGGTTGGCCATCACTAATACTTACTGGTGGCAACCCTATAGTGACCTGACTCTTTCCACTTCCATGGTATAATTGTTGATGCTTCTGTGGGCAAAATTTAGCATAATGACCTTTCTGTTAGCAATGATAACACTTTCTCTTAGTGGGATCTTTTGTGATGTCATACTCCATAGAATTGTTGCTTGGTGTGATGTCAGCTTGCTGATTTTGAAGGTTCATCTTTGTTTGACTGAACTGTTTTCTAGCTTGCTTGGTCTTTCGGGGTTGAAACTCCTTATAGGCGATCATCCATCCATCTATGCATACCTCACCTGAAATAGTTTTAGCTTGAGAAACTTCTAACTCCTTACAGTTAGGGTTTATCTGACTAGGGATCAGAGCTAGATGTGACAATGTAGTAGAACTCAAATGTTGATTCTTTCCCAATACTGGCTCTAGTGAGTTTGCCTTCCTCTTCTTATCCATATTGGCTTCACAACTCGGGTTCACCTTGACTCCCCTCTTATTAGACTTTTTTTGAAGACAGTGAAAACCATAATGCTTACAACAATGACATTGATCCTGACTTCCAAGCGTCTTACTACCAACACCTTCATTGGACTTCATTTTCTTCCAGGCTTCCACCACTTGTCTCTTCACTGGTCCCTTTGGTATATTAATCTAACCATACGGGGGACACTATTGAGAATTTCCATGTTGAGTCATTCCTTCTAGTACATGTTTTTGCATCGCTAAAAGCTTCTCCTTGTCGAATGCAGTCAAGGACAACGTAACATGGTCCTCCTGATCTCTGATGTTGGCAGTCATCTTGCTACAATCCATCTAATAGACCAAGCAAAGATTTAGAATTGAGACAAGGTTTTATAACAGAACAGAGGCCAAAGTGAGCATAACTTTTAGCAAATAACAAGGTTGGAGTGAAAGCAAGAACTAAGCAAAGATGAAAGCATGCTAAATGTCCAGTTCTAACTAGATTTGTATCCTATAGCCAGCATTGCTATGATACCACTTTGTAGCACCCGATTTTAAGAACAAAACTAGATACGCACCATATGTGAGCCCAGGAAGTCAACTCTCACATATAGCTACAAATAAGGGGTAATATCAAAAGACAATGCTTAATATAATGTATTATTGCAAGAGATATAACCTTAGACTGCAAACAGTGGAAAGACAACTCCGATCTTTGGGTGAAGACTCCAATTCCACAGGGACAACTGACTGGTTGATCACAAGCTTAATTCTTCCGAACTCTAGCAATCTGGTACCCATCCAGGATTTTTCCAAAGGTTTGAAAAGTAAAGCAAGCGTAAGTACATGTTGTACTCAACAAATATAACATGGGGTTCATGAGCCTCAAAAGCCTGACACTGGTTTAACTGCGATTAGCTTTTAATGAGTCATGATTTTAGCAATTGAGTAGCAACAAGTTTATCATAAGCCCATATAAACACATGATCAGGTAAATGTGAATAATGAATAGCATAAACAGTAATCATTATTGAGCATCTTTATCATCAGTGTTCATCATCTATTCCGTAAGGGTTCCAAGGCCGCTCGCGACCATGAGCACGGCTAATATACTAGTTTTACACTCTACAGAGGTTGTACACTTTCACTATGAGTCGTGATTTACCCATTCGCCCGAGGTAGCTAGCCTCTTAAACCACAACCTAGGAAGGTCGGCAGGGTTCACTATGAAGCCTTTTAAAGGTTCATCTAACAAGTTAGGGCCGCTAGGTTTCCCCATCAATAAGCATGAACTCCCCTCCAAGGAGTGACTAACAAAAGACCAAGAAGCCAAAATGCACTCAACTTAGCAGGCCAAGGTCATACAAGTCAGAGCCCCTCTTACGCCATGAGGGTAACAACTAACAAGCTAGAAAAGATCCTCATACTGGACTAAAGCCAGAGCCATGTAGACCTCATAGTTGTACTGTAAGTCTCGGATGATCACTTATAGGTAAGTCCTTAGGGAGAGGAATCTAGAGCACTATAATAATAGCCCAATGCTCTAGCCCCCTGATTCCATGTTGCTAAAAAGCATCTTTTATTGTTTATTGCATATACCATTAGTCAAGTTACAAGATCATGGTTGCATTTGAGCACTAGCATCATACTACCCAATGCAATACCCCATAGGAATCAAGGTACACGGTAACAAAATACTAGGAAATTCTTAGTGGTAATCATGGTAGACACATGCAGTATGAATTAAATGATTAAAGGTGTAGAGGACAACAAGGAAGATCCCATGCTATGCTTTCCGTAAACTCAGATTGTTCTTCAAGTCGAAACCTTCAAAGGACTTCTTCTGGATCACCAACTTCTTCTATATCACCAACGCATAACTCACCGATTGAACAAGATCATAACACACCACACAAGCATCCATGCAATCATACACGAAGCAAACAGTAGGACTAGATTAGAACAGTACACTAGACATATGAAACAGCGAGTGAAAAGGGTTTAAAGACATTCTACACGTTGGTATGAACACACAGACACGAAAAGCATGCTAATCGGAGCTATAACGAAGAAGTTATGAATTAAAAAAGATTTCCTTTAATAAAATAATAGATTAAATCTAACCTCGAATTTCAAAAGTTGAAAACATGTTTATCAGTAATATAAACTTGTTGATTACACAACTACGAATCTAACACAACTTGAACAGGTCAAATCGAAGTTAAAACGAAGAAGTTATAGCTTAAATAAAACTAGTTGCAAAACTGTAAATAGACGAAAGCGTATTTTGGATCTAACCTAAGCAATTATGTTTTCAAAAAAAGAAAACGTATTTTGAATCGAACAGAGGAAGTCTACGCTTTCTGAAAGAGAAAACATATTTTCTAGAGAGTGCTTTGGACTGCGGGTTGATTTGTGGAAAACAGAGGGTCTCTTTAGCAAAATTGCTGGCGAAGGGGTATCTTCTATTCTTGGCCCTTGATCTTGGATTGGACAGACGGGAGGTTAGATGGGGAACTTCCCTAGCCAGAACAGTGAGACCGGCATGGCGGCTACCATTGACGACGATGTAGAGCTGGTCGGCATACACGGAAAAGGGCCTAAGGACCACGACTACGCGAAGCGAGGGCACGGGTAGATAGAGGAAGTGAAGGCGAGCTCACCTAGAGTGTTCTCAATGGTAGAGAAGGCACGAAGAGGTCATGGGGTTCGGTGAGGTGGATGTTTTCTTCCTACAAACCACGGCGGTGGTAAGCATATGATAAGGGAAGCAAGAAGAAAACTCCTGTAGCTTCTTCACCTTGGGGCGAAACTCTGTGGTGGGTTAAGGACGGAGGGGAAGCACCAAACGACGTCAATGGCGATGGCGGCCTTGCTTTGCTCGTCGATGAGATCCAGGCGGTGTGGGTAGGGCACGGAGGTGGCTTCAAAGCAACTAGATGGAGGCGGTGGGTGCAGGGGGTCGCTATTTAAGAGGCAGGTGGCGTGGTGCGCATGCCAAGATTGCTGGGAATATGGCGTGGAGGTAGGAGACAACTGACTGCTGGGCCTGGCTTCTCAGCGAGAGAAAACGTAGGACCCGGCTAGCAGCGGGACGGAGGGAGAGGGACGCGGCATCCGCGTGGCTGCTGGGCTAGCCTAACAGGAACGGGGCGGGCCACTGCGAAATAGGAGAGAGGAGAGAGAGGGCTACGCGGGCCTCGGCTTCGGCTGGGCCGGCGGTGAGAGAGGTGGGGGAGCGAGCCAAAACCGAGAGTGAGAGAAAAGGGATTTTTCTTTTCTTATCTTTTTCTTAAGCACATTTTTAAATCCAAATTCAAACCAAATTTAAATTCTTTTGAAATTCTGATCAAACCCAATCATCACAAAATAAATATGCAGTAGCATGTATGCACAACAATGTTGCTAGACCTTATAGTTGATTTGAATTTAACAAAAAAAATTATTTTTCTAGGTTTACATGCTCACAAAATGCATAATTAAATCAAATTCACCTATTTTTAAATGATGCAAATTTTAGGGTGTTATAGCCACCATATATATATTCCACACACATGCACATCTTGATCTAAAAGTATGACATTTTTCTCCTTGGATCCTTGTTTTGACTTTACAATATATGCAATGTAAGTATGCTTTCATTTTCATCCCTACCTAAGCTCCACATAAGCCTTTAGAAATAGGTAAATAGAAGGCAAAGTCATTAATGCATTGGTGAGGATTGAAAAATACCACATATACAGAGTGATTTGAGAGTACCACAAAAGGAGAAGGTAAGCTATGTTTTGTTTTCTAAAATCTTAAAATGTTTCTCCAATTGACTTGACTGAAGGAAGATGGTGATCTATTTCAAGCTGTTCCATTCTTCAACCGCCCAAAGTTTCATGGTAGACACTTTGAATCCCGCAGTGCAAGTATGACTAGGAATAGTTTTATGTTGATGTCTTGTCCTAAGGTTATATTTTGAGTAATCCATCCTTTTATTGAGGATGAGTAAAAGCCTAAGTGTGGGGAAGTTTGTTGACGATAGTTAACATATATCACAAACCATCAATGTAACTTGCATAAACGGCTAAAATAGATCACCAACATAGAATTAGGGGTTTAAACTGACAAATTCCATGAGTTTTGGTGAATCTGTATTTCTAGCAGGATTTAATCAAAAAACCGTCAAGGAGGACCTATTCATCAAAGGAAATCACAGAATTCCACAGCGGGATCAATGTGGGAAGGTTCTAGAAGACTCTAGGAGGCTCTCCACCGAAGCGGGGCTCGACCCACTGACATGTGGGGCTGGCCGGCCCCACCTAGAGGCCACCCAGCCCCTATGGGCCCCACCTATCATCCTCTTTGTTATGTCGATTCTCCACCGCCTCCTCGGATGCATCTCCGCTGTTTATTCAAGTCGGTTTGATCCGAGGGCTCAGGATTGATGCTCCGACTTATATATATCTGGCTGTACCCCCCTCAGGGCATGCCTTTATCCTGAGAGCTGAGAAGCCAGAAACCCTAATTCATATATCCACCAGGATCAGGGCTAGCAATCAAGAGAAGATTAGTCCTCGATAGGATCTATTCTTATATTAAAGATAGAGAGATAAAGTGAGAGGGAAGAGTTTTGTAGGAGTCCCAGCCTATCGGCGCTCTCTCTATGGCTTGTACCCTAGTGGAATCAAGTTCTTCTTGAGCTTGCTTCTGAGATTTCTCTAGAAATCGACTTCTAATTCAAGTAAGCATCTTGTTCATATTATTCTTCAGGTTTGCTACTCTCTTTTGAGTACGTTAATCCTTGTAGCTCTAGGGTTAAAGTAGTATTCATAGTGTAAGCGTGGTGCTTAGACTCGGTTACTCGTGGATGTACCCTATTTTTTGTATCGGTGGTAGCTCACGAGGGTGACTCTTATAGCCTCATTGAATACTCTGTAGGTCCACCTCCCATTAGTAGGCCTAGCAGGACTTTGTTACTATAGGTAACATACTATGCTTGTGTTTTTTCTAGTAATATCCCCAGAATTGAACAATAGAATACAAAGCTTACCGAAGTTAGAACTAGAAGACCTTAGCAGTCTCCTCTACGCCCCTATTATCTAGCCTTGATTGTGAAGTTGGGTTAAGTTAGAATTGGTTATTCTCACATCCGTTCCTTTGGGTTCAATATAAAACTAGGTTACTCTCGGTGAAGTGCTATAATGGTATAATATCTGTGCACTTGTGGATTATTCTGTGTGTATTAATTTATACCAACACATAGCGGAGCACTCAAGCATGTCGAGCCATGACATGAGCGTCCTGCGGTCTTCCACAAAGATGATGTGCATCCCAGCATAGAAGTAGGTCAAGCGCGCCTCGCTGGTAAGGCATTTGGCATGATGTGATCTTGCTTTTTCACTACTTGTGGCGTCATGTCTTCAGTTGTAGCATTTTCTTGTCTCGTTTTCAGCTGTCCAGGAGTAGCTGATCGCCATGCAAGGCGAGGCAGTGGAGGCCATCTGCCTTCACCAGGTAGCCAAGGAAAACACCTATGTCTCCTCCCGAATGGCAGCCGAGAGCAATAGGCACTACCAGGACCTCCACGCGGCAGCAGGCAACGCTGTCTGCATGCTTTCACCTCTTGTCCCTACGGGAATGACCCTGGCGGACCGCCTCCGCACCGTGCCACCATGGGTCATGGAGGTGGCCACATATTGCATTTGCCTAAGGGCCACTTTGGCCATGGCTGCCACCCAGCTTCAGCTAGGTGAGGACCTGACCGTGGTGGAGTCAGGGTTCCCGAGAGAGAAGAGCTATCGGTAGCGTGAGAACCTGATCGGCGAGTTCTCCGCCATGGGCGATGGCGTCTTGGCCATGGTGGATGTAGATGACATCATTCGTAATGCTACCCATGAGTAGTTCGATTGTAACATGCCTTTGCATTCTGAATAAAAATGTTCATAATATTTAGTAGTTGTTACTTTGAGTTCATCTCTGTTTGTTGTGACTTGAATGTTCCATTTATGCGCCTTAGAGTTCGCATACCGTATGACACATCCGTCGTTAGTAGGTGCTAATATCTCCCAATCACCACCGCAGGTAGCCTTCGTCGCCACTTTCATTAATTTCCAAGCCCACGTGTGAGTCCTACATGTCACTCCCACGCGTATCACTACTAGAAATATCCACTTCTATGACGAAAATCTTAATGACGAATCCAAAACCATCATAGAAGAGCGCTTTTTATGACAAATATTTCCATTTCGTCATAGATCAGTGGTGACGATCCTACAACCCTCCCTTTATATGATGAAATCAAGCATTATCACAAAAAACATCATAGAAGAGTGCAGGATTTCATCATAGATCACTCACGCGACTCATCTGTGACGATCTCCTTTAAAACTATGACGAATAGGGCCTCATCATTGAACTAATTACACATCTGTGATGAACAGTATTTGATCCATAATGAATGGCTTCGTCATAGATCTCCACATGGTACTTTCTTCATCCGATGTGTACCTATGGGACCTACCGTTACTCATCCGTGACGCTTGCAATTTGTCATAAAAGTCTCTACTCGATCATATCTCCATGCGATGTGTACCTATGGGACCCTTCTCCATTTGATGTGTACCTGTGAGACCTGTAGTTACTCATCCGTGACGCTTGCAATTCATCATAAAAGTCACCGCTCGGTCCTTTCTCCGTCCGATGTGTACCTGCGGGACCCTTCAGCATCCGACCTATGGGACCCGATGGCTTACGTGTCACGTGTACTTGTGGGATCGTTCTCCATCTCCATCTGACCTATGGGACCCGATGGCTTGCATGTCATGTGTACCTATGGGACTCAATGGCTCATGTGTCACGTATACCTATGGGACCATTCTCCATCTCCATCCGACCTGTGGGACCTGACGGCTTAAGTATCACTTGTACCTTTTATGCCGCTAGGGTCTAATAAATTAAAAAAAACCTCAATGCTTGGGAGTCAAACCCAGGACCCAGAGGAAGGAATGCACAGTCTTTACCATTGCGCTAGATGGCTGGTTGTATTGACATGTCTTTAGAGTCGTTATAGTATTATATTCTCTCTGTGGATGCCCTATAGGTTGACCTATATTGGATATTTCCCCTTCAAGTGCAAACAGACATGTGCCCATTAGACTAGCGGCAGCGATGGAGGAGGAGGATCCCTGGTGTGCTATGGTGGCTCTAGTGTCCTTTTGGAGGCTAGGTGGCAAGGCTTGCCGGTGGAGCATGGCGGCATTGGCATCCGTGTCTATTGTGTGCCACAGTAGAGGCAACAGATCCAATCCGTAGGTCTCCTTTCTCACCTTTTCCTATTTGCTTCATTGTTTTGGTCCATGCTTGAACATGAGGTATACAAGAAACATTCTAGCATTGGAGGTCTAGTTAGGCCAATGATATAATGATGAAAAGAACTAGGAGGTGGCACTGGTTGGGTTTCTGGTGATGTCTTGGTTTTTTGCATATGTTCAGTTTTGATACTGTAAATGCCTGTGTGCAACTAGGCCTATTAATTGTCTAGTGCTTGCTTGATTATACCTGTCTATTGAGGCAAACAAATAGGCCCATTGTTTCTGCCTTAAAAATTGTTGTAATTGTCATCCTCTTAATCTTTGTCTATCTCCTATGGAATAAGCTCTAAGCTCATGTACTGATTATAAGTGTGATGGATAGACTTGATTTAGTTGGAATTGTAATGATTATAGCTCCATTAATTACTACTCTAGTTTGAGTTATATATATCTATGTGGTGCTACTCTAAATTTGTTTAAGGTCGTACCATAAAAATTGTTAATGGTTGTTAAAGTTGCACTTTGGTATGTGTTGTGGACTTCACTGTTGGATCTTTGTTAGATTATTTTCCTCTTCAGTAATCTCATTACAGACGAAATGGAGGAGGTCCCCAACAAGTGGAATGCACTAGCTAGCATCACGGACGATGTCGTTGTCGAGATCCTTCGCCACCTCCCCGCTCGCTCCTTGTTCTGCTGCAAATGTGCCTATTACTCCTAGAACCGCCTCATCAAGGACTACAACAACCATAAGGTGCTGCCCTAGAATGTGGTAGGCTTCTTCTATGACACCGACTAAGGCTATCAATGCTACACCAGAGTCATCGGTGAACACCCCTCCTTGTCCTTCTTGCCCTTCACCTTGGCCAATGTAGCTATCTCGGATATCTACAATGGCCTCATCCTATGCTGGTGCCGAGGGGCTGATGGATCATACTGCAATGTCGTCTGCAATCCGACAACCAAGGAGTTCAAGGAACTACCACCTAGCATCCATTCTATTGGTGAGGCTCGATTGGGGTTCAATCCAAAAGCCTCCTCGCACTTCCATGTGATTGAATATATACAAGTGTCGCTATTTGATTGATGTGGGGGTGTAGACATCTACTCATCTAAACCTATAGCATGGATCTATAAGGATTCTAAATGGGACAGGAATACTTATGTGACTATTGAGAGATCAGATAGGAGATCATCAGAAACTGTGCATCTTAACGGTTATCTACACATTATGGGGAACTCATGGGGCTGTCAGATACTTGCTATGGATATGGAGGGAGAGACATAGAGGAAAATTCCTTGCCCGCATGGTTCTGAAGGTTCCATCCATCAAGCTTAGGGTCACTTGTGTGTATGTACTATTCATGATCACGATATGCCCAAGCTTAACATCTGGATCCTTGAAGACAATGGTACTAATAAATGGACATTAAAGCATACTGTCAGCACTCTGAACGTGTTTGTAGAGACTAACATTGAATTTGGTTACTGGGATGTTGATTAGTACTACTCAACGGTTCACCTAGAATGGAATTTGCTTCTCTTTGTTGGGGTTGGGGAGGAAAATGACATCGTCACATATAACATGGACATAAGAAAAGTTCATGTCCATTACAGTGCATTTTTTAGATGTGATGTCCTACCACAAAACACATGTAGACCTTACTATCTTCCCTATGTTCCCTTGTTCTCAGAGTTGGAGTCATTAGCAGAGGAGTAAATAAAGTTCCATGATGTATCTCTCTATCAAGACATGTTTAAATGGATCAATGTTGTTTGATTGTCTATGGACATGTTAATTTCCTCTTGGATGGATGTTGTCATTATTTTGCAACAACTTTAACTTATTTGTAATGTAAGCTAAGGTCTATGCAGTGTATTAGACGCGTTCAAACCTATAGAGGTCAGACATTCTTGTGTGTGCAGTAACATTTCAACACCAATGGCACCTCTTTGTTCCCAAAAAATAAAAAACACCAATGGCTCCTCTATAGTAGTGATATATGAACCGTCGCGATCTCTTCCGCAACTCCTCTTGTTTTCCTTCCATCCTCTAGCCCTCCCATTCCCACTGTAGATATAAAATCACCAGGAATGTGTGATTGCCTTCTCCAAACCTACTTCACTCTTAGCCATCGCCATGGTGAAGGGTGACCCTTCTGTGAAGCGCACATGGGAGGAGGATGACGCCGTGCCCGTCAGCTATTCAAATTTTACAGGACACGCAAAAAAGTCCAAGCATAGTAAATCTGACCGGGCTAGACACATCTCACGCTATACAAGGAAACCTATTTTGTATGAATACATTCGTTGAATTCCTAAAGAAACAAATAAAATTGAAACTAGTTACTTGTCCGGCCTGTTCCAATTTGCGGTGCTTGGACTATCAGGTGAGCATACGGTTTACAAGAAATAGGTAAACGTCATTTCGTCGAATATACTAGAGGGACGAGGTCGGGGGAAAAGTTGTGATCGTTTGTCATAGAGTGTCCCTATATATATTATGTCAAAATTTAGAATCTTTGAGAGAAGGGGGACACTCCTCCCATATGGACCTTGCACGGTTGTCGAGAGTGAAGTGAATGCATAGGAAAGCTAGACACAAGAAGTGCATCTTAGAAGAAGAGCTTTTGACCAACATGACACGCTTGAGACTTGAAAGCCTAGAGCGGTTGTGAAGAGGACTCATAGCAGTCGAGGGGCAGCCAGGCACTCAGCTAGCTAGAGATGGCTATACAATGGGACTGAGGCCAGGCTTTGAACACATAGGGATGCTAGGGCTAGAACAGGCTTTTGACATGACCACATGATGTTCATCATTACTAGTATCTAAATAGTGAATATTTTAGATGGTCGAACCTTCTGTCATCCGGTGAAGCCTACAGTGCACTCCAATCCAAGCAGTCGTAGGCTCACAGCAGCCGAGGGGCAGTAGCTAGCAAGAGATGGATAATTGGTTTCATAGGTTCTGATCGACTGCACTCCCTAGGTTGTGGTTGATGCTGCAGCTTTATTAGACGCCTGTGGGTTTTAGAAAAAGTCCATATTATTAAGCATATCCTAGAAACAAGGCTGCAATTAACTCCAAATGGAAGCCGAGCTCGTCTCTGGTTCATTCCAATTAAAGGCTGCATGCATACATGCATGCAAGCCAGGGAGACAGCTCCAATAGAGGCTTGGTCTTGATATTTTTAATTAATACAATTTCATAGTCTTCCTCCGTTCCTTGGTATCTGAAATTTCATCTCGTGCGCCAAACAAACCAGCCCAGAGGGAGTATGAACAAACGCACTCAATTTGCTATGACTTTCAAATGTACAGATGACACTATATACTGTCCTACGAGATGAAATGTATAGCGGGTGGACTTTCTTACGTGTGTAGTAAAAAATGTGTACATAAAGAAACATGTAGATTAGAAAGAGAACCAGAAAACTCCATATTTCCTAGTAATCTAACTGTCTCGTCCACCCGGTCGCCTACCCACCGGGTAATCTGAACCGTGTCCATTGAAATTCCCACGCCAGTTCGTAGAGGGTATTTAAAACTCCTACTGTAACCCCGACTTGGCTGCCTCCCCTACCTCCTCCTCAATCAACATAAGTCGATCACGCCACGCCGTCTCCTCGCCTCTCTAGTGTTCCATCTCGTCGTCGTCCACACGCCGTAGCTCCATCCATGTCACCGTGCTAGCCCTCAGTTGGCCTCCTCACGCTCCACATCGTGTGACGTCAACACCGACAATCATGGTGGTAAGGTGGCTGTAACACCCCAGTGTTAAGCATTGCATTTGGCATTTGCATTTCATGAGCACAAGCATCATCCAAGCATTCATGAGTAAGAGCAAATGAAGTTTCATTTCATTTACCTTCTCTTTATCACATGTGATGTTGCTCATATACTTAATTATGCTTGTAATCATGTATGACCAATGTATGAAATGGTTGTGAGGTCATGAAAACACCTTAGACACATCTAGGATGGTAATTGGAACAATGTTTATATTCATGACTTAAACCAATTTTGCTTTTAATTGTTGGTGTACTTTGAAATGTCATTTTCATGATGCTAGTTTGACCAAAGTTGAACAGTAGCTTATATTGTTTGTATGGCTGTGTGACCTAAATAAAAGTTGTCTTTTACATCAAGGGTAACAAACTTTATTTAAGGGTCATGAGCTAAATCATTATCTAACATGGTCAATTGGAGCTCACATGTATCAACAAAATGTTGTTTGGTGACTTAAGATTTTTTCTAAGTGTTGAAGTTGTTTTCAGTTTCAAAGTACCTTGCTTTGGAGCACTGTAGTTTGAAAACCGTTGGGAATTAGGCCAAGCTCCTTTAAGAATTTTTGTTGTGTTCACGTAGCTCTACAAATTTTATTAATGAAGCTTGCACTGATTCATCATGGATTAGGAGTACTAATCGCTTGAAGATGCGCTGTTAGTCGGGTTCAGGGTGGACTGAATCGGCGCCACGCGCGCGTCGTGGCCAACCGGTGTCGGGCCACGGCCGCCGCGTGGTGGCCGTACGCTGGCATCAGCCCTACTAGTCATGTCGGTGTGGGTAGATAAGCGTGCCACTCCCTCCCACTCTCTCACATGCTCACTCCCTATGCCTCACCTTGCCTCACTCTCTCTCGCCGCGCCCGAGCGAAACCGCTGCGCCGCCATCATCGCCGTCGAGCTCGCACGCCACTGCCACCGCGCCATTGTGCGATTTCTCACGCACACCGCTCGGCCATCACCTCCTCCACCTCATCGACCTGTTATCCATGCTAATCAAGCCAAGGTAAAGGCCTACAAGCGAGTTTACCGTTGCCGCGCCCTCACCGGAGCACCGCCAAGCTTGTGCTCGCCGTGGCCATGCTCCACTAAGCCGTCTCACTCATGCGTTCCTCTCGTTAGGGTTAGGTTAGAGCTTGGTCTAACTCAAGTCAAGGGCCTAAGGCCAATGCCTGCCTCATTGGAGCAGAACATTGCTGTCCCACCATTGCGCTCATGCTGTCGTGCTGCCATGCACGCGGCCAAGCTTCGTCGCTGCTCCACCTTGAGCTAATCCACGCCGCAGAGCTTCGCTAGGGTTTGTAGATGCCGTAGCCACGCTCGCCTAGCCATGCCATTGTCGGGGATGGCCGAAGCACCATCGCGCACTGCCACCGAGCCGTCATGCTCGCCGGCAAGCTAGCTCTGGTGATCCTCTGAGCAAACCAAGGGTACCTATAGGTGCGGAATAGGATGAGGAACACGTTGGTGCCGACCTCGTCGCTGGTGACCTCACCGTCGGTGAGTTCTCGCCGGTCAAAGCCGGTGCTCTGCTTGGATTCACTGACGTGTGGGGTCAGTTGACCCATGGGGCCTAGTCGTCAGCGCCTCTGTGGTGTATAGACAGAGTGCACCTAGGAGTTAGGGTTTAGTTGTTTTTAAATTGTTTTCACAGATTTGAATACAAACTTCAAAAATTCATATCTGGAGCTCGGAGTATCCAAATGAGGTGAACCAAATTTTGTTGGATTCATTATGAAGCGTACAATTTGATTAAAATATGAAATTTATTGTTTAGGGCATTTTTCTAGGAGAATTCAATTGAACAATTTAAGTGCTTTTAAAGTAGTTTATATCTTGTAAAATGTATAACTTGAGCTAGGAAAGTGATAAAATTGTGATTACAATTTTGCTGGTCTTGTGTTGACATGCTCTAGCTAGGAAAAATACTAAACCTACAGTAATAATAATTGTAATATGGTCTTCCTATTTCATCTTAATTAATTGCAAGATTCTAGTAAAATTAATTGGGGAAAAAATACATAATATATGATCATACAAATTTTTACACAGTATTCTCATGCTAGGAGGAAAGTAAGAAAAATATTAAATCTATTGCTTGACACTTTTCACTATGCTAAACTATTTTTGCTAAAATAAGCATATGTAACTTGTTTTTGTAGAGGTAGCTATACTAATATAAATGGCATGAAATTTGTACAGTAGACTATTAGAGTCATATGTAAGCTACTGTAATTTTCTTAGAATTTATTGAGCAATACAAATATTTATCCTGTAAATCACCTTATTATCTAAGGAAATTAATAAAGGAATATAAATAAATTAGTTAGTCTTAACCATGATGTTTTCTATGGTGTTTGTGATGCATATAACCTGTTGATGTTATTAGTTAGGCTTAGAAGTATTTGTTTATAGGCAACTAGTTAATTATTGCTTTATAATTCAACTAGATGATTGCATGTGTAGTTTCTGTTGTGGTGATGATTTCATGATAATAATGATCTTTTCTGTAAAACTTGTTAATAACAAAGTTATAGATAACTCACTTATATACCTGGTATTAAATTTTCATAGTCATAGGTCTTATGGTTTAAGAATTATGGCTGTTAGAAGTCTGCTATCTGAAATGCTTGTTCTCTGGATAGATCTGATAGATTAAATTGTTTAGCCTAGATAACTGCTGAATCACATTAACATGATTAAAATAAAGTTGTAGGAAATTTCATAAGCTTTCCAGATTGTCTACAACCATATTATTTTTATGTGTATAACTCCAATTATGGTCAAAACAAGTGGTTGTTGTCTTGTAGTCTAGAAAATGATTTACATAAGTGTTTCTTTAAGTTACTAGAGAAAAGATATACACCTACTCAGTAAAATAAAACATAACTTGTTATTGCCTTAATGCAATGTTGTTGAGAATACTTATGAGGCTGCATTCATCACATCATATCGCATTATACATGTCATTATATATGCATCCATGATATCTTATTCTAGGCTCATCCATATAGGATCGTCCGAAGGGATAACTCTGTTGGAGTTTCATGAAGAGCCAGAGGAACAATAGGAGGCACCTCAGGCCATACCTCTAGAAGGAGAGGAGCAAACTCTTGAAGACTTACCCGAGTGCCTAGACCATAGGCCAACTTCTTTTATCAAATGCAAGCCCCAGAGCATTTTAAGCCTCCCATGTTTTACAAAATATCACTTGAGTCTTTTATGTTTGATGCATTAGCTTATAAGAGTTGGTTGAAAACACTTGATGCATAGAACTACCTTGTCCAAATATATACCTTTAACCTTGTGTAGGTCCAGAATCGAATATATGCTTAGCTATGCTTAGACCGATAGAAGTTAGGTGATTTCCTGTCACCTGCGAGATATAGGTGGATACCGGAGCACGGTTGACTATATTTGCTATCGTGGAAAAGAACCATGGGGTAATGTAACTAGAGGTCAGACGGAGTCTATGCGTAGGTTGGCTTATGTGATTTCGCCTGTGCCAATTAAGGACCATACCATTGTTGGCGCTTCTGTCAAGATTGAATGCATGCCTCTCACTTAGCTAGCCGGATAACTCATTTCGACCGTGAAGACAAGTAGCTCAACTCAAGCTAGGCCCCGTTCTGTAAGAGTGCGTACTCTGGATGGTAGTAAGGATGTGTGGGGAGCCAGACTTGAGACAAAGGGCAGGCCAGGACTGAACATCCTGGCAGCTGGTCGTCCCTGATTGTGAGGCGCTGATTGAACCCGCGAAATGTAGACTCGAGTTGTACCAAAGGTGACCTAAGGTGATCGTTGATCTAGTCTGCCTGGGTTTGTGTTAGAAATAAATTCCCAGCTGGTTGAAATCGATTCGAATCACCGTCTCTCCCGGACAGTGAGAAACTTGGCTAGTCCCAACATCATAGTAATTGGATTATGGAATATGATGGTTCTGATGAATATGAAAATCTTACACCAGCTATGGTTACTACTGTATGCTACTAAATAACATACCACATGTTTGGCACAGGTTAGTTGCTAATCTAGAGATAAATAGCTATAATTAACTTGATGACCGAATTATAACTGTATACTTGAATTGGTAAGCTTTTTATGCAAAATGTTGTCAAGCTAGCTCCACTTTTATAGTCTTGCATAATCCTTGGTGTCACTTTATTTTTGGTTTATGACGGATAAGTCTAGCTGAGTACCTTCTTGTACTCAGGGTTTATTTCCCAATATTACAGATAATACGATGTATCATGGCTATTGGTAGAACTGCTTCTGTCCTACCGTGGATGAGGAGTAGGGCCTTGGGCAAGGCATCTCTTGTTAATCCCTCTCTTATGCTTTTGTGGGATTGTGATCAAGAGCTGGCACCGTATTTGAACAATGATGACAAATGTTGGTTTCAAACTCTATTTGCTTCCGCTACTATTTTACCTGAACTTGGTTTGTAATAACTTTTAATCGTACTTTGATCTATGGAACTGTATTTGTGAACTTTATGTAACGTGTGACATATATGTTGAATCTTATACGATCTTGGTTGTATGTTGGTTGAATCGAGACCCTTCGTGGTACTCGACGGACTACCGGGTTTATATGGCCTCAAGTATGACACTACGACCGCTTGCGGGCTGCTATTGTACTCGTGCTCATATAAATTAGACGGTTGTGCTAGAGCTGGCATCAGAGCAAGATTTAACATTAATTGCCACATGTGTATTTAAAACAAAGGTTTTTATTTTCCAAAACTAGTTTTCAGCAACTTATAGCTATATATATAGATGTTTAAATCTAAAGTTTGAATCTAAAGTGTGCCAGTGATCACTTCCTTTATGCCCAGTTAAGGATTTCAGGTGGCTAATTAAGTACTAACTTGGGGGTTTTTATTTTTGTCATCCATACGGCACGCTATTTTATGGATGCCATTCACTTGAGTGGTAATGTATGGATCAAATGACTCTACGGCCAAGGTAAAATGCCACTGATCATCACAGTGGCATGACCGCAAGATGTGAGCGTGCGGTCTAATGGGGAGAGTTAGCTTTGATACTAAAGTATATATATGTCTCATATATATACTGAGATATTTCATTATGGGTTAGCTTTGATACGACTGTATATGCATATTTATATGTATATATGGGACGTATTTACTTTCAAGTAGCTTTGATACGGAAGTATATATATGGGTATATATATGTGGAAGTATTTAGCTTACAACCTAGAGCCTAGATTTTTATTTCTGCATATATACTTGTGGGGTTGGGCTAAAATGAAATTCTTGTGTAGGTACACTAACAGCGAAACTTGTATCCTGACTAGTTACGTTATATATGTGAGAACGCATGTATGCCACCGTTTATGTCATTAGAAGTTTATTTTTCCTAAGTTTGTGAGGACGTACGAAACATACATGCATCATGATCAATCATTTATTACATACTTGCATTGTTCCTCCCCTTATAAGTTTCTTATTTGGTTAAGTAACTCTTTTCTATTATAACGTTGTTCTCATGAGAGTTGCACCATTTTGTTGGAACAGATGGCAGCATTAGCTGGGAGTGAGACTTTCCTTGAGATGTTCGATACCCCTTCCCTACTCTAGAGAGTCTTGCATTTTGTGGGATATACCGAACCGCCTCTCTATTCCTGGGATGAGGTATACCTGGAAGGACAGCCATGGTATGAGGTGCAGCTAACCATACCAGCTCGTACCCAAGCACCCCTGTGGTAGGAGTGGAAGGCAGAATCTGAAGGAAAAACTCCTTGGGAAGATTCCCAAGTAGTGGCTTTTGAGGTGCTGAGTCAGATATGTTAGCAACACGGGAATGAGCTTACCGGTAGTGCTGCTGGTACTTTTCCTCGGGTGCATCCATCCACAGCAGTTTGGGCACAGCACAACCGCAATGCATTGATCCGAGACTGAGATGAGCAGGCAGATAGTTCTAGTCCTGCTATGAGTGCAATGTTTGCCATGATGAAGATGTTCTATACTTGTCAGGATACCTATGACTTCTGGCAGGAGTCCTATACCACTTGAATGGACAGGCTCATGAGAACCGAAGCTGCCTAGCGGAAGCTGAGCAAGCGTGTTCGCAAGCACAAGAAGGCAACAAGTGAGGCTCGATGGGAAACTGATCAGGCATATGTAACATTGGGAAATCTCCACATGCAGATAGAGCAAGTTGATCAGTAGAGAGCTACCGCCCAAGCGGCAAGAGCTAATGATTAGGTAGTGCTAACAGAACTATGGGAGCAGCTAGAGGCCGCTTGCACTGAGGCACTCACAGCTACGCTCCAGTGGATCCAAGCAAACAACCATGTAGCCCTGGCAGAAGCAGCACAAAACAGAGCCAAAGCCTTAACCGCGCAGTAGGACTGAGTTGAAAGGGATTTGCGCCAGCAGCTTGCACATACCTAGAACATGGTGGTTGATCTTCAGCATGAGGTGCATTATCTGAACAACCAACTACACTCGCTCCTTGATGAGGAAGAAGAAGATCCAGAAATGTTTGTTGAAGATGATGGTTGGGAAGAAGAAGTGGATCTAGAGGATGAGGATGATGCTATCTCTGACCTCGACAGTGAGCATGCTGAAGAGTAGAGCCATTTAGTGATTAGTTTGAAGTGCTAGTTGTATCCTTGCTATTGTTATGTAATGGACTGGTAGTTTGAACTTCAGTTTTTGTGACGTAACTTTGGTGTAATATTGGTACGTTGAATGTTAATCCGTGATGGGTTGAACTTTGATGAAATTCTAGTTTTGTTTTACTGGTGAAATATGACATGCATGTTAACACGTTGCAAGTAGATAAGTGATCAAATTGGTGATGTTATGTTGCGAGAATGAATTATTGTGCATCTGTTTTATTATATGAATTTAAGATTCTCTCCAGTAATCCAGTCTAGCATGATTACACAATTCATCTGCAATCTCTTGACATCATCCAATAATAACTTATTGTTGCAATTTTGCAGATGACTCACACTCACGCTGGAGTAGGCACCAGCCATGGTGGCAATGATGGTGACTTACCACCACCGCCATCACCATCTACGAATGAATTCTTCGCATAGTTCCTAGGTAATCAGAGAGCCATGGAGGATACACTACACCTCATCGCATAGAACACCGCTCATGCCCGTCAGCAACATCAAGGGCCTAAATCGAATCAATATAGCTTGTTCAAAGATTTCCAAGACACTAAGCCTCCTATTTTCAAAGAGGTCGAAGAACCGCTCCAGGCAGATGAGTGGCTGAACACAATAGAGCAAAAGTTTTGTTTATTGAGGGTAATGGAGTATCAGAAGGCCAAGTATGCATCTCATCAACTGCAGGGACCGGTAGGGATATGGTGGACCCATTTCCTATCTTCTCTACCGACAAACGCATAGGTTACCTAGGAATAGTTCAAGTTAGCCTTTAGGGGACATCACATTCCCCCGTGGCTAATGTGCATGAAAGCTGCCGAGTTTATGAGACTTACTCAAGGGACCAAAACCCTTACCGAGTACATGCATGCCTTCAACAATCTATCTAGATATGCCCTAGAGTTTGTCAACACAGAGGAGAAGAAAATAGAAAGTTTCAAGAGAGGCCTCGGCACCAAACTAATGAAGACTATGGCCAACTCAAGGTGTGCCACCTATAATGAGTTTGTTAGTGATGCCTTAACCTAGGAGAACCAGAACAACTTGCATGCAACAGCAAAGGGCCGCAAAAGAGTAGCTGAGGTAGGTTCCTCCGGGTCATCTTATTCTAGATCTCCAGTGGCAGCCAGGCCATAGTTCTGTCCACTAGCTCCTAAGTATAGGCCTCCTCATCCAAAAGCTCAATCCAATCGCCCTCAGAAGACATTCCCCAGGGCATTCACCATTGCCATACCTAAGGGCAATGCAGGCTAGGGAAGCTCAGTAGGACCAAGGAACAACCAGCCATGCTTCAACTGCAATCAGTTGGGTCATTGGGCCAAGGAGTGCCCCCATCCCAAGAAGAATGGCAATCAAAACCAGGGTAATAAAAAATAGGCCAATCCAAAAGCATGTCCTAGATACGTGCATTATAGAGCCATGGAAGAAATTCCCGCAAGAGAAGTTGTTACCGCCAGTATGTTTCTTGTTAACAAACATCCCGCCATTGTGTTGTTTGATTCTAGAGCTTCTCATTCATTTATGAGCCAAACATTTGCATCTAAGCATAATTAGAAGATAATTGAGGTAGACAAGGGTGGTTATAGTATAAGTTTAGCTAGGGCTACTATCTCTACAAATCAAATAGTGAGAGATGTGCTCATCTCTATACAAGAGAGGGAGTACACTATGGATCTTATAATATTGCCAGGACTAGCAATAGATGTGATTTTGGGCATGAATTGGATGAGGGGTCATGGAGTTCTCATTGACACTACCACTAGAACAATTATGTTGAGAGAACCAAAGGAAAGTAATGCTTTTTTAGTACCACTTCCCCAGAGTTTTGATCTTCAAAACTTGTCTTGTGCTATCCAAGCCACTGCTCTGTGTGATATTTCGGTGGTTCGCGAATTTCCTGATGTATTTTCAGATGAGTTGCCGAGTTTACCACCGGATAGGGATGTGGAATTTAAGATTGAGTTCATTCTAGGTACAGCACCTATCTCAAGAAGACCCTATAGGATGCCACCAAATGAGTTAGCCGAACTTAAAATCTAGTTACAAGAACTTTTGGACAAAGGTCTCATTTGACCTAGTTCATCTCCATAGGGATGTCCAGCTTTATTTGTAAAGAAGAAGGACAAATCCTTGTGGATGTGTATGGATTATAGGCCGCTTAATGCTATAACCATTAAGAACAAGTATCCTTTGCCTCATATTGATATTTTGTTCGATCAACTAGCAAAAGCAAAGGTATTCTCTAAGATTGACTTGAGGTCCGGTTATCATCAGATTAAAATCAATCCAGAAGATGTACCTAAAACAACTTTCTCCACTATGTATGGCTTGTACGAGTATTTGGTCATGTCTTTTGGACTAACAAATGCTCCTGCCTACTTCATGTACTTCATGAATTCGGTATTCATGCCCGAGCTTGACAAGTTCATGGTCGTGTTTATTAATGATATCTTGATTTACTCGGAGAATGAGGCAGATCATACAGAGCATCTGAGGATCATCTTATCCAGATTAAGGGAGCATACATTATATGCCAAATTTAGCAAATGTGAATTCTGGTTGAGCAAAGTACCTTTCTTGGGTCACATCTTATCTGAGAGATGGGATTTCTGTAGACCCATCTAAAGTACAAGAGGTAATGGATTGCAAGGCCACGACTTCGGTTCATAAAGTTCAGAGTTTTCTAGGGTTAGTAGGCTACTATCGTTGTTTCGTTCTTGACTTTTCCAAAATAGCTAAGCCCATGACCAGACTACTCTAGAAGGATGAAAAGTTCAACTAGACTCCGGAGTGTGAAGCTGCTTTTCACACCATAAGGACCTTGTTAACTACAGCTCCGATTCTAGCACAACCTGACATTGAAAAGCCTTTCGATGTGTTTTGTGATGCATCAGGTATAGGTTTGGGGTGTGGGCTCATGCAAGAAGGAAGAGTTATTGCCTACGCTTCCCGATAATTGCGAAAACATGAAGTTAATTATCCTACACATGATTTAGAGCTCATAGCAGTTGTTCACACCTTGAAGATATGGATACACTACTTATTGGGAAACGTATGTCACATATACACTGACCACAAAAGTCTCAAATACATCTTCACTCAACCTGAGCTGAACATGAGGCAACATAGATTGTTAGAGTTAATCAAGGACTATAATTTGGAAGTGCACTACCATATAGGAAAAGCCAATGTTGTAGCCAATGCGCTTAGTCAGAAATCTCACTGTAACACCTTAGGAGCCTTGTTGTAAGATGGATTTAATTTGTTACATCCTATTGTGCTACACAATATCACTGTCAGTTGCTCACTTGAGAGAAAATCATAGAACTGAAGAAGACAGATGAAAGTGTATTCCACATCAAGCGAAAGATGAAAGAATAGGAAACCAAGCATTTTAGGTTGGATGAAAGAGGTGTGCTATGGTTTGAGGACCGGCTTGTGGTACCGAAAGATCGAGAACTTAGAAATTAAATTTTAGATGAAGCTCATTCATCCAAGTTGTATCAAGGTTTGAAAACCCATTTTTGGTGGACCAAGATGAAGAAAGAGATCACCGCCTGCGTCGCTAGGTGTGATAATTGCAGTAGAGTCAAGGCCATTCATTTAAAATCTGCTGGATTACTTCAGCCATTGCCTATTCTAGGCTAGAAATGGGAAGAAATAAGTATGGACTTTATTACAGGCCTCCCGCAGACACAACAAGGTCACAATTCTATGTGGGTCATTGTAGATCGCCTCACCAAGTCAGCACATTTTGTACCGGTTAACACAAGGTATCTAGCTGGGAAGTACGCTGAGCTGTACGTTTCTCAGATCGTGAGACTACATGGAGTACCAAGGACCATAATCTCATATCAGGGCCCACAGTTTATAGCTCGTTTTTTGGAACACTTGCACCAGGCTTTGGAAACTAAACTAATCAGAAGTTCAACATACCATCCATAAACTTTGGGATAGACTAAGCGAGTGAACCAAATCTTAGAAGACATGTTGAGAGCTTGTGTTATATCTTCCAAGGGTTCATGGGAAAAATGGCTACCTTTAGCTGAGTTTTCCTATAACAATAGTTATCAAGAGAGCATCAAGATGGCTCCTTTTGAAGCCTTGTACGGTCAAAAATGTAGAACTCCCTTGAATTGGATTGAGCGTGGAGAAAGGAGATATTATGGCATTGACTTTGTCGCTGAAGCTGAAGAGCAAGTACGCATTATCCAATAACATATGAAAGCAGCTCAGTCCAGACAAAAGAGTTATGCTGATAAAAAAGAAGACCACTAACCTTTGAAGTGGGAGACTATGTGTACTTAAAAGTTTCACCCATGAAGGGAGTGTAGAGATTCAGAGTGAAAAGGAAGCTTGCGCCTAGATATGTAGGCCCATACCAAATTACTGAGCGAAAGGAAATGTTGCCTACAAGTTACCACTTCCTCCTGAGATGAGTGCTATATTCGATGTCTTCCATGTTTCTCAGTTGAAAAGATGTCTTCGCATACCTGAGGAAGCCATTGCACCCACCAACATTAAGCTCCAATCGGATTTGACTTATGAAGAGAAACCAATCCGAGTGCTAGAAGAAATGGAAAGAGTAACCTAGAGCAAAGTCATTAAATTCTACAAGGTGGTGTGGAATAACCACAGTGAACAAGATGCCACATGGGAACGGGAGGATTATTTGCGTGAAGTCTATCCCGCTTTTTATGAAGAATGGTAGGTCTTGCAAATCTTGGGACAAGATTTCTATAAGGGGGAGGGGATGTAACACCCCAGTGTTAAGCATTGCATTTGGCATTTGCATTTCATGAGCACAAGCATCATCCAAGCATTCATGAGCAAGACCAAATGAAGTTTCATTTCATTTACCTTCTCTTTATCACATGTGATGTTGCTCATATACTTAATTATGCTTGTAATCATGTATGACCAATGAATGAAATGGTTGTGAGGTCATGAAAACACCTTAGACACATGTAGGATGGTAATTGAAACAATGTTTATATTCATGACTTAAGCCAATTTTGCATCTAAGTGTTGGTGTACTTTGAAATGTCATTTTCATGATGCTAGTTTGACCAAAGTTGAACAGTAGCTTAGAGTGTTTGTATGGTTGTGTGACCTAAATAAAAGTTGTCTTTTACATCAAGGGTAACAAACTTTATTTAAGGGTCATGAGCTGAATCATTATCTAACATGGTCAATTGGAGCTCACATGTATCAACAAAATGTTGTTTGGTGACTTAAGATTTTTTCTAAGTGTTGAAGTTGTTTTCAGTTTCAAAGTACCTTGCTTTGGAGCATTGTAGTTTGAAAACCATTGGGAATTAGGCCAAACTCCTTTAAGCATTTTTGTAGTGTTCACATAGCTCTACAAATTTTATTAATGAAGCTTGCACTGATTCATCATGGATTAAGAGTACTAATTGCTTGAAGATGCGCTGTCAGTGGGGTTCAGGGTGGACTGAATCGGCTCCACGCGCGCGTCGTGGCCAACCGGTGTTGGGCCACGGCCGCCGCATGGTGGCCGTACGATGGCGTTGGCCCTACCAGTCATGCCGACGTGGGTAGATAAGCGTGCCACTCCCTCCCACTCTCTCTCACATGCTCACTCCCTGTGCCTCGCCTCGCCTCGCTCTCTCTCGCTGCGCCCGAGCGAAACCGCAGCGCCGCCATCATCGCCGCCGAGCTCGCACGCCACCGCCACCGCACCATTGTGCGATTGCTCACGCACACCACTCGGCCATCACCTCCTCCACCTCACCGACCTATTATCCATGCCAATCGAGCCAAGGTAAAGTCCTATGGGCGAGTTCGCCATCACCGCACCCTTACCGGAGCGCCGCCGAGCTTGCGCTCGCTGGGGCCATGCTCCACCGAGCCGTCTCGCTCACACGTTCCTCTCGTTAGGGTTAGGTTATAGCTAGATCTAACTCAACGCAAGACCCTAAGGCCAATGCTCATTTCGTCGGAGCAGAACGCCGCTGTGCCACCAATGCGCTTGTGCCGCCGTGCTGTCATGCACGCCGCCAAGCTTCACCACCACTCCACCATGACCTAATCCACGCCGTAGAGCTTCGCTAGGGTTTGTAGATGCCATACCCATGCTCGCCTAGCCATGTCATCATTGGGGATGGCCGGAGCACCATCGCGCACCGCTGCCAAGCCGCCATGCTCACCGGTGAGCTAGCTCCGTTGATCCTCCAAGCAAACCGAGGGTTCCTGTAGGTGCGGAATAGGATGGGGAACACGTTGGTGCCGTCCTCGTCGCCAGTGACCTCGCCGACGATGAGTTCTCGTCAGTCAAAGCCGGTGCTCTGCTCGGATTCACTGACGTGTGGGGTCAGTTGACCCATGGGGCCCAGTCGTCAGCGCTCTGTGGTGTATAGACTGGGTGCACCTAGCAGTTAGGGTTTAGTTGTTTTTGAATTATTTTTACATATTTGAATACAAACTTCAAAAATTCATATCTGGAGCTAGGAGTATCCAAATGAGGTGAACAAAATTTTGTTGGATTCATATTGAAGTGTACTATTTAATAAAAATATGAAATATAATGTTTAGGGTATTTTTATGGGAGAATTAAATTGAGCAAGATAAGTGCTTTGAAAGTAGTTTATATCTTGTAAAATGCATAACTTGAGCTAGGAAAGTGATAAAATTGTGATTCTAATTTTGCTGGTCTTGTGTTAACATGTTCTAGCTCAGGAAAATACTAAATCTACAGTAAACATACTTATAATATGGTCTTTCTATTTAATCTTAATTATTTGCTAAATTCTATTGAAATTAATTAGGGTAAAAATACATAACATATGATCATACAAATTTTTACATAGTATTCTCATGCTAGGAGGAAATTAAGAAAAATATTAAATCTATTGCTTGACACTTTTCACTATGCTAAACTATTTTTGCTAAAATAAGTATATGTAACTTGTCATTTTTGTAGAGGTAGCTATACTTGTCCAAATGGCATGAAATTTGTAAAGTAGACTATTAGGGTCATACGTACACCACTGTAATTTTCTCAGGATTTATGGAGCACTGGAAATATTTATCCTGTAAATCAACTTATTATCTAAGGAAATTAATATAGGAATATAAATAAATTAGTTTGGCTTAACCATGATGTTTTTTGTGGTGTTTGTGATGCATATAACCTATTGATATTATTAGTTAGGCTTAGAAGTATTTGTTTATAGACAACTAGTTAATTATTGCTTTATAATTCAACTAGATGACTGCATGTGTAGTTTCTGTTGTGGTGATGATTTCATAATGATAATGATCTTTTCTAAAAAACTTGTTAATAACAAAGTTGTATATTACTCACTTATCTACCTGGTATTAAATTTTCATAGTCATAGGTCTTATGGTTTAGGAATTATGGCTGTTAAAAGGCTGCTATCTGAAATGCTTGTTCTCTGGACAGATCTGAAAGATTGAATTGTTTAGCCTAGATAACTGCTGAATTATAGTAAGATGAGTAAAAGAAAGTTGTAGGCAATTTCAATAGCTTTCTAGAATGTCTACAACCATATTATTTTGGTGTGAATAACTCCATTTATAGTCAAAACAAGTGGCTACTGTCTTTGTAGTTTAGAAAATGATTTACATAAGTGTTTGTTTAAGTTACTAAAGAAGAGATATGCACCTACTCGGTAAAAGAAAATATAACTTGTTATCACCTTAATGAAATGCTATTGAGAATACTTATGAGGATGCATTCATCGCATCATATCACATTATACATGTCATTATATATGCATCCATGATATCTTATTCCGTGCTCATGCATATAGGATCGTCCGAAGGGATAACTTTGTTGGAGTTCGAAGAAGAGCCGGAGGAACAACAGGAGGCACCTCAGTCCATAGATCTAGAAGGAGAGGAGCAAACTCTTGAAGACTTACTTAAGTGCCCAAACCACAGGCCAACTTCTTTTATCAAAGGCAAGCCCCGAAGCATTTTAAGCCTCCCATGTCTTACAAAATATCACTTGAGTCTTTTATGTTTGTTGCATTAGGTTATAAGAGTTGGATGGAAACACTTGATGTATAGAGCTACCTTGTCCAGATATATACCTTTAACCCTGTGTAGGTCCAGGATCGAATATATGCTTAGCCATGCTTAGACCGGTAGAAGTCGGGTGATTTTTTGTCACCTGCGAGATATAGGTGGATATCGAAGCACGGTTGCCTATATTTGCCATCGTGGAAAAGAACCATGGGGTAATATAACTGGAGGTCGGACGAAGTCTATGCGTAGGTTGGCTCATGTGATTCCATCTATGTCGATTAAGGACCATACCATTGTTGGCGCTTCTATTGAGATTGAATGCATGACTCTCACTTAGCTGGCCGGATAACTCATTCCGACCATGAAGCCGAGTGGCTCAACTTACGAAGGGCCCCCTTCTATAAGAGTGCATACTCTAGATGGTACTAAGGATGTGCGAGGAGCAAAACATGAGCCCAAGGGTAGGCCGGGCCTGAACATTCTGGTAGCTAGTCGTCCCTGATTGTGCGGCGTTGATCGAACCCGCAAAATGTGGACCTAAGTTGTACCAAAGGTGACCTAAGGTGACCGTTGATCTAGTCTGCCTAGGTTTGTGTTAGGAATAAATTCCCAGCTGGTTGAAATCGATTCGAATTGCCATCTCTCACAGACAATGAGAAACTTGGCTAGTCCCAACATCATAGTAATTGGATTATGGAATATGATGGTTCTGATGAATATGAAAATCTTACACCGGCTATGGTTACTATTGTATGCTACTAAATAACATACCACATGTTTGGCACATGTTAGTTGCTAATCTAGAGATGAATAGCTATAATTAACTTGATGATCGAATTATAACTATATACTTGAATTGGTAAGCTTTTTATGCAAAATGTTGTCAAGCTAGCTCCACTTATATATCCTTGCATAATCCTTCTTGTACTTAGGGTTTATTTCCCATTGTTGTAGATAATACGATGTATCATGGCTACTGTAAGAACTACTTCTATCCTACCATGGACGAGGAGTAGGGCCCTGGGCAAGGCATCTCTTGTTAATACCTCTCTTATGCTTTTGTGGGGTTGTGATCATGAACTGGCACCGTATTTGAACAATGATTATAGATGTTGGTTTCAAACTCTATTTGCTTCTGCTACTATTTTACCTGAACTTGGTTTGTAATAACTTTTAATCGTACTCTAATGTATGGAACTATATTTGTGAACTTTATGTAACGTGTGACATGTATGTTGAATCATGTACGATCTTGGTTGTATGTTGGTTGAATCAAGACCCTTCGTGGTACTCGACGGACTACCGGGTTTATATGGGCTCAAGTATATTAGTGTGACCGCTTGCGGGCTACTATTGTACTTATGCTCTTATAAATTGGATGGTTCTGCTATAGCGGCACCCCACGTCACTGTTGTTTGTGCTACCTGACGAGCGGGCCATTACGATCGCCAGCCACCTCGCAGCGACATCGGAGCGGTCCATGGATGACCTCCATAGCCCCGCCGTCGATCGGTGCGTGTCACTAGACCAATGTAGACACGGGCTATGATGGGATGATGTTGGCAACTACTACGCCCTCTAATGGGGATGGGGATCCTGATCTTCCATCAGGTAGAGGTAACTATCGTTGTGGCGGAGAATGACACACCGATCCGGCTTTAGATCGAAAGATCGAACCCTGCAATCTTAGCACCATAACTCCTCTAGTTATCAACCGAGACACGGATCCAGTTGACCTCACCAAGAGGGCTAATCCCTACCTATGCAATGAAGAACACAAGCAAGAACAAGAAAGAGAACAACCAAATTGTAGATGAATGATTAATCTGACGATGTTGGGGTCTCACAAACCGATGAACAAAGAAAATTGTTCTTGACAGATTAATCTAAGCAAAACCCAAACCCTAATGATGGTCGTGGTGTATGATTATAAAGGTCTTAGGGTCGTCGCCTACCCTGGACGCGCCCCCTAACGGGCTCTAAAGGCGATACACGGCCCATTGGACCAGATACGGTGATGCGGCACCTAGACAGATTCTAGACGCTGACTTGTTTTGACAATTGCTGTGGATTCCGAAGAGCTTTTGATGTGAGACCACTTGGATTGGCTTACTTATCAAATTAGCTTTCCAACCATATGTGGATCATCAAGAACGGCATCTAGATGCGTCCTGGGTGACCAGTTTAAGGCAGACTGGTCCTGGAGGCCGAGGCAGACTTGAAATCCTGTTGGACCGGGCCTCCGGTTTCTGTTGGACATCCTTGCTTGTCATCATTGCCTCCACCTCTTCCTCTAAGTCCCTCATGACCCTCTCCAATGTTCCTAATTAATATAACATTATTAGGTAGCAATCTATTCTCAAAAGTATGAAAAGGATCACTTAAGTTCGAGCTCACCTCTAAATTAAGTTGTCGTCTTCGAGCTCGGGTCATTGGACCTTGCATAATGGTTGGAGGATCAGTGGGTGCATCTGAAGGAGTGATGTCCTCATCATCCTCCCCCTCTTGAAACTAAGTTGTCCTTGACTCAAGCTCATCTCCTTCTCCCAAATAAGGTTTCAAATTTGCAATGTTAAAGGTGGAACTAACCCGGAACTCAGGTGGCAACTCAAGTTTGTAGGCATTATCATTTATTTTCTCAATTATCTTATAAGGACCAGGTGCTCTTGGCATTAATTTAGACTTACGCAGCTCAGGAAATCTATCTTTTCTCAAATGTAACCAAACCAAATCACCCGGTTCAAGTTTAATTTCTTGTCTACCTTTACTACCAGCAATTCTATACTTTTCATTCATTCTTTCAATATTTGCTTTAGTTGTTTCGTGCAACTTACGAATGAAATCAGCACGCTCTCTAGCATCACTATGTGTTCTCTCAGTGGTAGGTAAAGGCAAAAGGTTAATAGGAGCGTGGGGGTTAAAACCATACACTACCTGAAAAGGACTTACCTTGGTGGTGGAATGTTCCGTCCTGCTATATGCAAACTCCACATGCGGCAAACACTCTTCCCACATCTTCAAATTGCGCTTCAAAATTGCTCTCAACATGATGGACAATGTTCGATTCACTACCTCAGTTTGCCCATCAATTTGGGGATGACATGTTGTAGAAAATAGCAGCTTGGTCCCCAATTTATTCCACAAAGTGCGCCAAAAATGACTCAAGAATTTTGCATCACGATCTGAAACAATAGTAGAAGGCATACCATGCAAGCGAATGATTTCTTGAAAGAAAAGGTCAGCAATATGAATAGCATCGTCACTCTTATGATAAGAAATAAAATGTGCCATCTTAGACAAACGATCAACCACCACAAAAATACTATCCCTCCCCCTCTTAGTCCTTGGCAAACCCAACACAAAATCCATAGATATATCAGCCCAACGAGTAGAAGGAACAGGTAGAGGCATATACAAACCATGTGGGTTCAACTACGACTTAGCTTTTTGACATGTGGCGCACCGAGCCACATACCATTCTACATCTAGCCTCATCCTTGGCCAAAAGAAATGTGTGGACAACACTTCCTCCATCTTCTTAGCACCAAAATGTCCCATCAATCCGCCTCCATGCGCCTCCCGCAACAACAAAAGACGAACGGAGCCAACTAGAATGCATAGGCGGTTAGCTCTAAACAAAAACCCATCATTGATCATAAACTTATTCCATGTACGTCCCTCTCTACAATTCAGCAACACATCCTTAAAATCAGGATCAAGCGCATATTATTCTTTTATTGATTCAAGCCCAAAAATCCGACAGTCAAGTTGGGACAGCAAGGTATATCGTCTAGACAAAGCATCAGCAATCACATTATCCTTCCCTTTCTTGTGTTTGATAATATAAGAAAAAGATTCAATAAATTCAACCCATTTAGCATCCTACGATTCATATTATGTTGAGAGCGAAGATACTTAGGTGATTCATGATCAGAATGAATAACAAATTCTTTAGGCCACAAATAATGACGCCATGTCTTTAAAAAATGGACAAGTGCATACAATTCCTTATCATACGTGGAATAATTCAGAACAGGACCATGCAATTTTTCACTAAAGTAAGCAATGGGTTTACCATCTTGCATCAAAACACCGCCAATGCCAACTCCACTAGCATCACATTCTAGCTCAAAAGTCTTACCAAACTTTGGAAGTTGTAGCAATGGTGCGTGTGTGAGCTTGTCCTTCAAAGTGTCAAAGGACTTCTCATGTGCCTTTCCCCAATGAAACACCACCCCTTTCTTCGTCAACTCATGCAATGGGGCAGCAATGGTGCTGAAATCTTTGACGAAGCAGCGGTAGAATCCTGCAAGACCAAGAAAACTCCTCACCTGTGTGATGGTTTGGGGAACCGGCCAGCTCTTTATGGCTTCAATTTTCATCTCGTCCACCTCAATTCCCTGTGGAGTTACAACATAGCCAAGAAAAGAAACTCGATCCGTGCAAAAGATGCACTTCTCAAGGTTACCAAATAATCGTGCATCACGTAAAGCATTAAAAACAGCACGTAAGTGATCCATATGTTCAACAAAAGACTTGTTGTAAATCAATATATCATCAAAGTAAACTACCACAAAATGACCAATAAAAGCTCTTAAAACCTCATTCATTAAGCACATGAAAGTGCTAGGTGCATTTGTCAAACCAAAAGGCATTACTAACCACTCATACAACCCGAATTTGGTTTTAAACATGGTTTTCTATTCATCTCCAAGTTTCATTCTAATTTGGTGGTAGCCACTTCGCAAGTCAATCTTGGTGAAAATTATAGAGCCACACAACTCATCAAACATGTCGTCTAGCCTAGGAATAGGATGATGATACTAAATAGTAATATTATTGATGGCTCTACAATCAACACACATACGCCAAGTTCCATCTTTCTTAGGAACCAAAAGTATAGGAACGACACAAGGACTAAGGCTTTCACATACATACCCGCGGTCCAAAAGATCTTGGACTTGTCGCTGAATTTCCTTAGTCTCCACGGGATTGGTTCTATAGGCAGCACAGTTGGGCAAGGTTGCTCCCAGAATCAAATCGATTTGATGCTCTATCCCTCTCATAGGTGGCAGCCCCAGGGGTATCTCAGCTGGAAAAATTTCCTCATACTCCTGCAAAAGGTTAGTGACAGTAGGAGGCACTGAGCTAACAATATCATCAAGCGAAAACATAGCTCATTTGCATACCAAAGCATAGCAAATATCATCGTTAGAAATTTCAGCAAAGTCACATTTTGTTGCAAGCATAACACCACCTATCGGGTTCATAAACCTGGGTCCCTCGGGGACTGGCTTCCACGCCAAGGCTTGGCCCAAGCAGACAGCACACAACTCTTGGGTTGGCCCAAGAATCTAAAACAATAGGCCAAAGGGGCGTTCCTGTCACTGACCGGAAGGACTGGCCGAAGAGGAATAGCTCCCTCTTGTCGACTACTTTGACCCACCTCTCCGACCGGGGCGCTTAATTCAGTCTCCAGCCGCCTCCGGATGGACTCTCTGACTGGAAGGCCTAGCGAAGTACTACCTCCGACTCTGACCCCGTGTCTCCGGCCAGGGTACACAAAGACCCTGCTCACCACTCTTCTCCAACCGGCATGAACAGAGCCGACTAGGACCAACTGACCAGGGACGTCCGCTCGATAGGGACCAGGAGACGTGCGGAGAAAAGCAAGGCAAGGCTCACAAATCAAACAACGGTACCAGGGGCCATACCCTGCATGGAACAGTACTCCGTAACCACTCTAACACAAACAGTATTGTAGGCACCGACATTTCCCTCTATAGTGTTGTGGGCGCCATTTACTCCCATACAGTAAGGCCCCCTCACATGCCTCTAGGCATCAACAGTGCTGTGGGCGCCGGGATTTACCGTACCGAGTGCACATGGTGAAACTCCTCACATGCCTCTAGGCATCAACAGTGTATGCAGGTGCCGACGTCTGCCATACCTAGACAAGGATGACGGAACCTCCCATGTGCATCTGACATCAAACAGTATTATAGGCGCCTACCATCATCCTGTACCTGCCGGCATGGGCAACAAGGTTTAGAAACATACGTACTCTCTCCCTCTCACTTGTAAAGCCATCCTCTTCATCTATAAAAGGGGATGCGCTCCCTCCAATATAGGCAGTTAACCCAAGTTGATTCAAGTTCACTAGTTCACAACCACAGAACCGCCAAGTTCAAACCTCAAGCATATGCTTGAACACTTAGCTCATAGCGGAGCTCCTGTCGCTCTCGGCCCTTCCGACCGGAGCCAACCGGACCTCTTGTACACCCCATCTTTTTCCTTCTCGTTTGTAACCCCACTGCAAACTTTGAGCACCTAGGCTCAGGAATAAAGTCACCGACCGACTCAAACTGGACGTCGAGCACGTTGCCTGAACCAGTATAAACCCTATGTCATTGAGTGCTAGGCCACCTCCGATCACAACGTATGGCAAAACTACAAATATTTACGTGTTAGTCACTTTCTGCACAGACAGTTGGCGTCGTCCGTGGGGAAGACGCTATACATTCAACACTTTTTGGTCATCCAATGGCCCACTTTTCCGCCACCCTCACCGTGGAGGGTTCAGGCGATATGATTCGCTTCAGCTCACTGGAATTTCTTGTACTCTCACCTATTGGGATGTGGGTTCCACCCATCTTTGAGTCATCCTAGGCCTTCCTCTTCGGAGGCCTGGACTTTGTCGCTGATCGGTTCGGCATACTACACCTCCACGAGGAGACATTTGTTCCGGCACCTGTCGGAGGGGCGCCCTCCATCGACTTCGAGACGCATGACTTCGACGACATGGCATCTGTGCTTCATTCCAAGCAAACTCTCTGCTCAAACCCCACTGTAAGTAATATGCGTACTGTTATTTACTCTTTATCTACTATCTCCCGCCGATCATCCAGAGGGACCGTACTGCTCGCGCCATGAACATTGTACGATCGGTTCCCCTATGGCCTTGCGTCCCCCGTGGAAGCATACGCTCAGGGGCTCCGAAGGATGCTGGCGCCATCCCCCCTCACACCCGAATTCATGGGAATGGCGGGCTATGCTCCTGCCACTCTCCACGAACTCTCGGATAACGAGGGTGAGAATGACGGCTCCAGCATCAGCAATGTAGCACCTCACCACCGTCTGTCCCGGGAGTGCGCTATGGCAGACGCTCTGGGACAGCCGCCGGTGGTTGTGGAATCTGCGCAGACTCACACCCCTCTGAACCCACGTGCAGGGGCCCTCATGTCTGCACAAGTGCATGCCGAGGAATTATGACAATGGCAGCAAAACCAGCCGCCACCTGCGCCAGCGCATTCGGTACAGCATGTTGTGCCTCATGCACATGGCCCCGCGAGCGGCGCTCAGGATCGCACCCGCCAGGTCTAGCGCAACATCATAAAAGAGGGAAACAACCCCCCACAATTCACTCGGGATAGCCAGAACATCGTCGCTGCAGCAATGCTTCTGCGCAGTGTTCCCAAACCCATCGATCCCCAGGAGCGGGCGGTCCACCGGAACCTCTAGGCACTGGTAGAAGCTATCGCCATTCAACAAGAGGAAAGCTCCGCATCACGACTCCGACACGCGCCCTCTCTCCCCACTGGGGGAATGGGGACGCGCCAGATGAATCGATCCATCCGCTCGCCGCTACAGCCGCCAAGCGCGGCTTGGGAGGCATCGACTGCACCACGATCTGACCTAGCACCTGCTCTACAGCGACCGCCGGTGCGCGAATGGCCCAGTCCGCACCAAGATGCTCGTAGCATCATCAGCAACCGGCGTCACGCCCGACACGATGATGACATCCGCCGGCGGTAATGGGGGCGGGCAACACTGGTCTCGGCCGAACCATCGAGGGGAGCGGTGATATGCGCCCCAGGCATGGTCGCCAGCTAGACGATCGGAGTCCCAGCCCCGAGGGCCTAGGACCACGAGCCTTTGACCGGCGTATCCGGAGAGCGCCGTTCCCACAGCGCTTCCGACCGCCCACCAATATCACCAAGTACACCGGGGAGACAAACCTCGGTATTTGGCTCGAAGATTTTTGACTCGCCTACCGAGCCAGAGGGGTGGATGATGACTATTTCATCATCTAATATCTCCCCATCTGCGTGGGGAAACATGTTTGGGCATGGCTCAAATTCCTCCCACATGATAGTATCCGTGACTGGGCGGACCTCAAGAGGGTCTTTGTTGGAAATTTCTAGGGGACATATGTCTGCCCTAGAAACTCCTGGGACCTCAAGAGCTGCCAGCAAGAGCCCAGCGAATCCCTACAGGATTACATCTGTAGGTTCTCCCAACGATGCAACTCCCTCCCTGATGTCGTCGATGTGGACATCATCAGCGCATTCCTCTCCGGGATGACCTGCGAGTCCCTAATCCACAAGCTTTGCTGCCTGAAGCCCCGTACCACCCGTGACCTTCTTGACGTCTTCAACGGAGGCCAGGACGAAGGCGAGGCCAAGCACATGGACCAGGACAAGGGCCCCTCCACACAGAGGAGCAAGAAGAACAAAAAAGATAGGCGCCGATCGGACAACACCACATTGGTCGCCACGGCTGATCATGCGGGCAAACAACCCCAGCAGGGGCTACCTGACCACTTCAACAAACTCATGGATAGCCCGTGCACCAACCACGCCTGCCCCGTCAAACACCTCTATAAGGACTATGAGCTCCTTAAACATTTTCTCTGATAGGCCGGTAGGCCGAAGGAAGGGGATGGCAAAGAGGTGGCAACCAAGAAAGGAGGCGCGGCAAGCAAGGGCGGAGATGGTTTCCCCGACCTTGAAGAATGCATCATGATCTTCGGTGGATCCGACACCATCTGGACCAAACGCCAGCACAAGGTGCGCTATAGGGAGGCATGCACCGCCGAGATGGCCGTCCCCACCTTCCTTAGCTTGTTAGAATCTCTAATCATGTTCGATTAGAGGGACCATCCCTCCCATGTCGCAAGACCGGGACGCTACCCGCTCGTCATCGACCCCATCATCCGCTGGAAGCACCTCACAATGGTACTAATGGACGGAGGCAGCGGCCTCAACATCCTCTACGTCGACACCTTCGATGCCATGCACATCCCCCGGTCAGAACTCCGCCTTGTGGGTTCTCCCTTTCACGGGGTGATCCCGAGAGTGCAGGCATACCCACTCGGGCAGATCAATCTGCCCATCACATTTAGCAACCGCTCTGATACAAATAGTATTGTAGGCGCCGACATTTCCCTCTATAGTGTTGTGGGCGCCATTGACTCCCATACGGTAAGGCCCCCCCCACATGCCTCTGGGCATCAATAGTGTTGTGGGCGCTAGGATTTACCGTACCGAGTGCACATGGTGAAACTCCTCACATGCCTCTGGGCATCAACAATGTATGTAGGTGCCGACGTCTGCCATACCCAGACAAGGACGATGGAACCTCCCATGTGCATCTGACATCAAACAGTATTGTAGGCGCTTACCATCATCCTATACCTGCCGGCATGGGCAACAAGGTTTAGAAACATACGTACTCTCTCCCTCTCACTTGTAAAGCCATCCTCTTCATCTATAAAAGGGGATGCACTCCCTCCAATACAGGTAGTTAACCCAAGTTGATTCAAGTTCACTAGTTCACAACCATAGAACCGCCAAGTTTGGACCTAAAGCATATGCTTCAACACTTAGCTCATAGCGGAGCTCCTGTCGCTCTCGGCCCTTCCGACCTGAGACGACCGGACCTCTTGTACACCCCATCTTTCTCCTTCTCGTTTGTAACCCCACTGCAAACTTTGAGCATCTGGGCTCAGGAATAAAGTCACCGATTGACTCAAACTGGATGTCGGGCATGTTGCCTGAACCAGTATAAACCCTGTGTCATTGAGTGCTAGGCGACCTCCGATCACAATGTATGGCAAAACTACAAATATTTACGTGTTGGTCACTTTCTGCACCGACACCACCCTTCAATTTAATCCCCTCGTCCTTAGAAATAGATGTGGACTTATCCTTTTTAGGTGGGAGAATAGAATTAGCAACTTGCTGATTTTCAGATTGAACATCATTCAAACTAGCAGCGCGTTCTCTATCAGCTTGTACAATTTGAGCAGGGGTCAAAGGTACCAAAGTAATTTTCTTTCCTTTATGCACAAAAGTGTATTTATTACATCTACCATGGTGTATAGCATCATTGTCATGTTCCCAAGGATGACCCAATAAGAGTGAATAGGCTTGCATATGTACCACATCACAATCAACAGAATCAGCATAAGAACCAATGGAAAATGAAACTCTGCAAGTTTATGTTACCTTTGCTTTTCTAGAATCATTTAGCCATTGAATATGGCATGGACGTGGGTGCGGGCGTGTGGTCAATCCAAGCTTCTTGACCAAATCAGAACTCACCAAATTATTGCTGCTACCTCCATCAATAATGACACGTGCTCGATGGTTGTTGATGAAAAAGAAAATCTAGAACAAGTTATGGCGTTGTAGCTTCTCAGGTTGTTGTACTTGTGAGCTGAGCACCCACTGTACAATGATACTCCTATAGGCCGTCATGGCCATGTCACCAAGGACTTCACCATCCTCCTCATCTGTATCTTTGTCTTCTTCATCTTCAATGTCAGAGGTGCTGATGTAACCATCTTCTATAGCAATGTATGCTCGCTGACTTGGGCAGTCCTTCTGCACATGGCCAATTCCATGGCAGCGGTGGCACTGAATGCCCAAAGTGCGTCCCGTCGATGCAACGGATGAGGCACTCTTGGTAGGCACCTGCAAAGAATATTTACCTGAATCTGAAGGTCGTGCGGGAGGTGCCTTAGGTGTACTTGTAACTCCTGAGGCTACTGGTCGCTTGCTGGCTGGTGGAGGCGCCCGAAAAGTGGTTGGCTTGGTCATCCCCAAAGATGGTGCCGAGCATGGTGTGTATGTGGTGCTGACCTTGCTCTTGCTCTGCTGTTCACGCCCCTGCAATTCCTTTTCTGCAAGCATAGCGAACTGAAACAACTAGTTAACAGTGTGAAATGCTTTATAATCAACAATGTCTTGAATCTCATGCCTCAAACCCGAATAAAAATGACAAATGGAATCTTCGTTCCCCTCCACAACACTATAACACATCAATCCCTTTTGGAGCTCACCATAGTAATCCTGTACAGATTTCTCTCCTTGTTCTAAACACATCAATTTCTTACGCAAGTCTCTATGATAAGAAGGAGGAACAAAATGATCACACATAGCTATCTTAAGTTCTTCCCACGTACTAGGTAAAGCATTCTATGCAGCTAGCCCATTCCACCAAATAATGGCAAAGTCCTTAAACTCACTAGTAGCTTGTCGAACTCTATGATGCTCAGGCACAAGGTGGGCACTAAACTTTTGTTCTACTGTCATCTCCCAATCAAGATATCCCTCAGCATCATAATGACCCAAAAAAGATGGTATTATAAACTTAATCTTAGCATAAGGATCATCAGGCACACAATGATTATTACCTTGATGGTGGTGGACACCACCCATACCTATCGTGTTGCGGCGAAGACGTCATCGTAATCTTGCTTGTCAGAAGGCTGCTTGATCTATGTTCCCATTGGCATCATACACCGAGTCTTCTGGCAAGAGACCATCGGTGTTACTACCGAAGACGTCGTTGTTGGCCGCCACAAAGGTTTCCAACTCAGTAACCTTGCCGGTTAGCGTGGAAATTCATTTATCCAATCTCTCCATGCTATTGCTAATGTTGAGTTCAATGAGTGCGTCAGTGATGGCCTTCCTAATGGCCTCATTCATCCTTTTTTGGGCATTATCTACAGCAACCTGTAGTTGCTCTTGGCTGACACACTCATTGAAATCCTTAGGATTGTTATCTTCAGTCTGATCATCTCCTGCCATTGTAAACACATTAATAGGAACAAATGGTGAAAGTTATCCCTACCAAATGACTACGTGGTTGCAGTGGTGTCACTTTTCATAGCAAGTGGAAGCGTCTTACCAAGCTCTTACAAAGTTCTTACCAACGCAAGCAGTGGATGGTACAATCGGTGGCTGGTTCGTGATACCTATGAGGCAGTGGTACCGAGATTGCAATGCCCTTTTTCTGTACTGATCTGAAGAGTTTATGGAGCTTGAAAGGCACACAAAGAATAATATGTATATTTGGCACACAAGTCAGTAACAGAAAGTAATGCTGAATTATAGTCCAAAGTACTTGTTCTCGTTGCTAGTCTAAAATGTTCCAAGTGCCAGGTGTGTAACAAACAAGTATGGTGGATAGCAAGGTGACAGGTGTGTGACAAACAAGTATGGTGGATAGCAAGAGCAACACGAATAAGGAACCAGACAGCACACGCTAACACATCTCACTTTGGCCTTCTCTATGTGCTCCTTTAGATATTGTTCCTCTTTTGCCCCTCTCTTTTTTCTATTTTTTTGGGTTGTCGTTGTTTTTTTGGGAAACTTTGACTTTTTTAACTTTTTTGATATTTTTTTCACTTAGGAGCACAAAAGAAGTAACCATAGAAAATATGAGCTTAAACAAGTGAAAGGCGTGGCCTGTGAAAAATTCAGAAGATGTGCTCAAAATTGACAAAAAGCTTGTGACCATGAAAAGAGGATCTTGTGACTAGTTTTTGGCCAAAATTAAATTTTTCGAACCCAAAAATCGGGGACGAACGGATACGAATTTTTTTTCTGATTGATTTTGATATAAGGAACGTCGAAATCTGAGTTCGTATATGAAAACTAGACCAGTTTTGAGAACGGACTCTGAATTAGAGGATAAAATGGGAACAATGCGCGTAAAATTAGTCATGACAGCAAGGATTTGATGGAAACGATGGGGAAAAACACACGAACTAGACTCTAACATGACCTAACCAGCAACAAGACCTCAACCAGGACACAAACTCAACACGACGGACTCTGAAAATGGAATATGCAAAGGCTATGGCACAGAAGGTTCTAGGACATGAAGGAAAACGAGTATGGCACTAGACTATGGGACGAATGCGAAACACTCAAAACTTGGGGATAAATGTGAACCTGACGGTATACCTTAGCTCTAATTATCACTTAATGGGCACAGGGATCCCGATCTTCCATTGGGTAGAGGTAACTATCGTTGTGGCGGAGAATGACACACCGATCCAGCTTCAGATCGAAAGATCGAACCCTGCAATCTTAGCACCAAAACTCCTCTGGTTATCAACCGAGACAAGGATCTGGTTGACCTCGCCAAGAAGGCTAATACCTACCTACGCAACGAAGAACACAAGCAAGAACAAGAAAGAGAACAACCAAAATGCAAATTAATGATTAATCTCACGATGTTGGGGTCTCACAAACCGATGAATGGCGAAACTGTTCTTGATAGATTAATCTAAGCAAAACCCAAAACCTAATGACAATGGCAGCGTATGATTATAAAGGTCTTAGGGTCCTTGCCTACCGTAGATGTGCCCCCCTAACGGGCTCAAAGACGATACACGGCCCATTGGACCAGATACGATGACGCAGCACCTAGATAGATTCTGGACGCTGAATTGTTTTGACAGTTCCTATGGATTCCGAAGAGCTTTTGATGTGTGACCACATGGATTGGCTTCCTTATCAAATTAGCTTTCCAACCATATGTGGATCGTCGAAAACGGAGTCTGGATGCATCCTGGGTGACCATTTTAAGGTAGACTGGTCCTGGAGGCCGAGGCAGACTCAAAATCATGTTGGACCGGGCCTCCGGTTTCTATTGGACGTCCTTGCTGGTCATCATTGCCTCCACCTCTTCCTCTAAGTCCCTCATGACCCTCTCCAATATTCCTAATTAATATAACATCATTAGGTAGCAATCTATTCTCAAAAGTATGAAAAGGATCACTTAAGAACAAGCTCACCTCTAAATTAAGTTGTTGCCTTCGAGCTCGGGTCATTGGAACTTGCATAATGGTTGGAGGATCAGCGGGTGCATCTAAAGGAGTGATGTCCTCATCACCCTCCTTTCTAGCCTGACCCAACTCGGCAACCCAGAGGCTTGCTTCCTCAATGGCATACCAATGGTATTCGAGGAAACCCATAGGCCCTGGCCATGCCTCGATGATCTCGCCCGCGCCGCCGATGGCGGGCACAATCTGGTGGCCTATCTAGTTGCCATATTGCTCTATAGGTACAATGGTGATGCCAGCGACGACGACACTGTGAGGCGGTAAAAGATATAGGTCAAGGGCGAGGAAGAATCATGGGCGGCGGCAGAGGACCAACGAGTAGGTGGCTACGCAACAAGGGGTGTGTGCCATGCCTCCACGAGGCGGCTACCGAGGTGATCCGTGAAACGAGGTGGGGCAAGTTGTCGCTGCCGCCACTGGCATAGGTGTGCGGCGATCTTTTGTGCGTAGGTGGCGCTTGCGGTGATGCAGACGAATGAGAAGAAAGGGTTGTGTATTGCAGGGAGGACTGTAGGCTTCGCCACGAATTTGAGTTGTTCGCATGGGAACTTGGAATAAGAAACTAGTAATTCACTCTTTACATGCGAGAGTGAATTACTCCCTCCATCCTAAAATATAGTGTATTCTGGCTTCAGCAGTACTTTTCAACGAACGCACAATATTTTTCTCTCACAACAAATCAGTATAAGCATCATCAGAAGCCAAATTTGAGCGAAACAAACAGGGCCGCCCTATTCTCGTTTCACTGAAATTTGGCTTATGCTGATGCTTATGCTAATTTGTTGTGAGAGGAAAACACTGTGCATTCACTGAAAAGTACCGCTAAAGTAGTTCAAGCTCCTCAAATATAGTGTATTCTGCAGCTATTGATTTTCTGTTGTTTTGTTTCAATTTTATTTGTTTCCTTTAGGCATTCAACTAAAGTACTCATATGAAATAGGTTTCCCTATATAACATGAGATGTGTCTGGCCTGGTCAGATTTATTATGCTCAGACTTTCTTGTGTGTGTAGTAAAATTTGAATAGCTATGTGGCTTTTCCTATAGGCATTAGATCAATGTGAGACTTGATCGGAAGAATTCTGTTATGCATGTTTACCATACTACAGATAAGAAAAGAGAACCAGAAAGAAACCTGCAGGCAAAACCAACCAACAGGGGCTAGAAACCGGCTACCAAATGACCAAAGGACCTGATCTACACCATGCTCAACAGAGTTTAACCCACCTAATACAAAGTTGAACAAAAGTAAATACATACATGCAGAGGGCCAAAAAAGACACCCCTGCCCCTCAATACTGCGACAGCAGTAAAGATCCTAGGCAATTAATATGGGCGTTCTAGTCCTTTTTAACTGCTTTAGTCTCTTTTAGTCACCTAAACCAAACACCCTAGGATCTTTACTGTTAAACTTTAGTCCTATGTTCCCTTGTTCTCAGAGTCATTAGCAGAGGAGTAAATAAAGTTCCATTTGATGTTATGTCACGTTGCATTTTATGTATCTTCCTTTTGTTGGGAGTTTCTTATGGGTCAGACGCATCCAAACGAGGTAAAAACTATAAAGGATACTGTCAGATGTGGCCAAATGTACAGAGGTCGGACTTTCTTACGTGTGCAATAACATTTCAACACCAATGGCTACTCAGCTCTGCATTAGACTGAGGTGAGACATGCTCCATGCTGCAAGGTTCTTGCAAGTTCAACAATGATTGACAAAGACACCAAGGCAACAAAAAAACAAACAAAAACCAAACGACCTGAGCTACACCACGCTCAATAGAGTTCAACCCACCTAATACAAAGTACCACCCCATGACCAACGAGCAATGAGAAGTTTGCGTGGTTTGGCGGTGCGACTTGGCCGCATCACGTCAATGCATGCGACGGGCCACGAGGCGACGTCCTTGCTGCAACAGGCTGCTGACGCCACCCACGCGTGCGCATCTACGTGGGAATGCAGGAGCACGCAAGCAGTCACGATGATCGAGGGGCAGACTAAAGGCTGAAGACTGACGAGTTATAGACTGAAGACTGAAGCAGCCACGAAAATAAGACAAGTTGGGATCAACACAGATCAAAGCCACTCATGGCTACTACTACTACTAAACCAGGGGTCATTTGGTAGCCGGTTTCTAACACATGTTGGTTGGTTTTACCTACAGGTTTCTTTTTGGTTCTCTTTCTGATCTGTAGTGTGGTAAACATGCATAATGGAATTCATCCGATCCATTCTCGCGTCGATCTAATGCCTAACGGAGGAGCCACATAGCTATTCAAATTCTACTACACACGCAAGAAAGTACAAGCATTGTAAATCTGATCGGGCCAGACACATCTCATGTTATACAGGGAAACCTGTTTCATACTACTACTTTCGTTGAATCCCTAAAGGGAACAAATATAATTGAAATAAAACAACAAAAAAGAAAAAGCAATCAGAAATCAAAAGTTGCAGAATACACTATATTTGAGGACAAATTTCAAATGCCAGAATACACTACATTTCAGGACAGAGGGAGTAATTCACTCTCGCACGTAAAGAGTGAATTACTAGTCTCTTATTCCAAATTCCCATTCGAAAAAATAAATTTCTTGATGAAGCCTATAGTCCTCGCTGCAATACATAGCCCTTCCTTCCCATCCGTCTACAACGCCGCAAGCATCGTCTATGCAAGGAAGATCGCCGCGCACCTGTATCGATGGTGGCAGTGACAACCATCCCCACATTGTATTGTAGATCACCTTGAGGATCGGGTGGTGGCACAACACACAACCCTTGTTGCTTAGCTACCTACTAGTTGGTCTGCCACCACCGCCCGCTGTCCCTGCCCATGATTCTTCCTTGCCCTCGACCCACCTCATGTACTGCCTCACAGTGTGTAACATCCTAATGGGCCAAAGTGGGCCCAATCCAATCCAGTTATGGGCCGGTGTCTGTAGCAGAATGGGACGACTGCTGTAGCATCCGAACTTCGGGGGGTACTGTAGGCCAAGCACTGTTCACCCAAAAATGAAACGTCCAAATTTGGGAGTACTGTGTAGCCAGGTTTAGTACCATACTAGAAACTCAGGACTCAGGATTCGCTAGATCAACTTAAATACCAGGGCCAGGGACACGTAGTAACCTTCGGTTAACCATTTTGAACGAAGCGAGGATGAAAGTTCAAGCGGGTTGCTACGCGGGTTAGACCACTCCTAGGAAGAGTGGGCCGAGCCCTGTATGTCGGGACTGGACGTTACACAGTGTCATCATCGATGACACTTCCATTGTGCCTATAGAGCAATAGGGTGACCAAATAGGCCGCTAGATTATGCCCGCCATTGGTGGCACGGGCGAGATCATCGAGGCTTCACCGGAGGCTCTAATTTTCCATGAATAAGGTTTGTATCCAGGTGAGGAAGCAAGCCTTTGGGTTGTTGACTGGGGTTAGGCTAGCAAGGAGGGCGTAGTAGTCAATGGCGTCGGCCCCCGTCCTCCCGCATCTGAACTGATCCAGTGCCAGACACTGACTGACGACGGGGTGGCCACAGATGCGGCACATGGATGAGCAGGTCGCCCATAGGCTGCGGAGGTCATCCATGGGCTGATCCGAGGAAGCAGCGAGGAGGCCAACAATCTCAATTTGCACATTGGTAAGGAGCGCCATTAGCGACATGATTGCCGGCATGGATGGAGCTACGGTGTGTGGATGGCGGCGAGCCGAACGGCAAGAGAGGCAGAGTGGCACGATGTGTGTTGATTGAGGGGGAGGCGGCTGAGCGGGGGTTACAGTAGGAGTTCTGTAAATACCCTCTGTGAACTAGCATGGGAACTCATAATGACGACATGGTCCAAATTACTGGGTGGGCACACGACCGGGTGCATTGAGTGTACACTGTTTCCAATCCCAGGAGTCAAAACGTGAAATGGGGGATGCCAACCACCTGTGAAGCCTCTATCGTCATGTCCTATGGGAGAGCAACCATTTAGTTCTTCACTTTAACCATCGTCGCGTCCTGTGGGAGAGCAACCATTCGTCTCTCCTCTTTAAAATGACAGTTGGCTATAGAGAGCACCACCGACTGGGGTATTCTCTCATACATACATACCAATACACATCACATCACCTCCTCCGATCCCTACTCACCAGCCGATCCCTACTTACCGATGGCGCGTAGAGCGAGCAATGGGGCACTGGCCATCCGGCAAGTATTCCATCGACTATGAAGACGAGGATGGCGAGGAGGTGAATCAACCAACGCTAAGCCCCAAGCGTGAGGAGGAGCCTGCCCAAAGATGACGGGGAGCCCACTGAGGACAACTAGGAGCCCACCGATGATGATGAGGAGGAGGCGCCACAAGTGGCAGAGGAGGAGGAGGCACTGGCAGAGGAGGTGGACAACATCAGCGAGTCCATTCTGCCAGGTTTTCACCCCATGCTGCGCAACAAGAAGTGCATGCTCAACCCTCCATCCCCTAACACCATCGTGGAGGACGAGGATGACTCCTTGTTGGAGTAGGGCGACGAGGAGGGCAGCGACAACGGCGACGACGGGGGCAGTGGCGTCGATCAGTAGGTGTAGTTAATTAGTACAGTAGCAGTAGGTCTAGTACTAACTAGTAGTAGTACAATGGTGGGTGCATTGTATTGCACTTTTGGTCTATTTCAAATGGGCTCATGTACCCAGATAAATATTAGGAATTAGGAATCAATATAATGGTGGTTTTAACTATTTTTGAGTGCTTTTCATGTATTTTGGAATGTGCTTTTGATGAGGGCACATAGGTAATGGCTTTCTTTGAACAGTGAACAACATTGTGATGAAATGAACAAATTGATATAAACACTGAACAAACACTGAATAAATAAGCGCACTGCCAATTACAGATTGAGATACATCAACATTATTGGCATCCATATACATACCACAATTAACTAAGTTCAAACCATCGCCTAACTCATCTTGTTGCCCTTCTGCTTCTACACCATTTTTTGCATGTCTGGCTTGTGGCAAAATGAGAGGGCAGACTATCCTTTGGTTGTTGATTTTTCATGTCCAAAAAAAATACTTGGCTAGACTGTGCTTTGATGGCATAAAAAATTAGGCACCTATTCCTGGGTCTTGGTTGGTTTTGCAGAGCTAGGCATGGCTACGTGCATAATAAGAGGAGAGTAGTGCTACTAGAAAGATAACATAACATCAAACCAGACTTCATATATATATGTGGAGTACAGCAACAATACGAGTTCATACTACATAACCATGCCTTCATCAACCATAATAAGAGGAGAAACGTGCCACACTACTCAAAGTCATACAACTACTACATAAACATACTAGTTCTAACTACATATGATTAACATGACTTCATAGTAGTAATGAGCACCTGACAGCGTACTCGTCCTAACTACAAATGTTTACATGACTTGATACTACTAATTAATTTAATGAGCAGTGTCATCCCATAGCTCTAAGCAACAAGGGTACGAATAGGCGCGATCAAAATCCAACGCCTGCAAGGTAAACCTGCCTGGGTTGAAACCAGCAAACCTCTCTGCCATGTTGAACCAGAGGATCACTTCACCCGCTCCCACCATGGTGCGCCTCGAGTGGATCCGACGAAGGTGAGCTAGACCATGATGGGGCCACCACTGTAGAGCCCTCAGACATGTCCTCGGCGGACGGCGAGCGGGACCGCAATGTTGTAGGAGACCCACTCCCACCATGGGGCACCAGGAGGGATCCGATGATGGAGAGCTTGACCACGAAAGAGCCACCGATGATGGCGAGGTGGACCACACTGCGAGCGGCGGTGGTGAGCGAACCACCGGTGTCGGTGGCATCAATGTCGTTATCATGGGCGATGGGGAGACCAATGGCAATCTAGGGTACAGCATGTGGGACCATGACGGAGCCTACGATGATGGCGAGGTAGACCGCATCAGGAGCGGTGGTGGTGAGCGAAACACCAGTGCCGGTGGCATCAATGTCGTCGTTGTGAGCGATAGGGAGACCAATGCTAGCCTAGGAGACAACATGTGGGACTACAATAGGGCCAGCGATGATGGCGAGGTGGACCACACTGGGAGCGGTAGTGGTGAGGGAACCAACGGTCCTAGAGGTATCAACGTTGTCATCATGGGCAACAGGGAGACAAATGGCAGCCCAGGAGATAGCATGCGGGAGTGTGATAGGTACCAGCAGTCAAGAAGGCTACGAGCAGGCATCGAAGTGGGGTGCGCTAGCACATTGGAGGACGTGTGGACTGGAGCCTAGCCATGGTTCCTTAAGGAGGACTTGGAGCGCTTCATGGGGACGGCCTTCATGGGAACCATGGAGTGGCGAAGGTGGGGACTTTGTGAGGCAGTGCGAGGCGAAGGCTTTCATGCAATGCAAGGGGAGAGTGAAACATTGGGAGTGAGGTGACCATAAAAAAAACAATGGGACTGAGGCCAGGCTTTATACACACAGGGAGCCCAGGGCTGGAACTAGCTTCTGATGTGAGCGCACCACATTCATCATTACTAGTATCCGAGTAGTGAATATTTTAGACAGTCGGACCTTCTGTCATTTAGTGAAGTATAGTGCAGTCCAATCCAAGGAGTCACATGCTCACAGCAGCCGAGGGGCAAGCAGCTAGATAGAGATGGCTACATGGTTTCATAGGTTCTGATCGTCTGCACTCCCTCGGCTATGTTTCAAGCTGCCGCTTCAGGAATCCAACTACTCCTACCTTACTACATGCATACAGCCATAGACGGTGCAGCTCCTGTTTGTAGCACAGCTGATCAGGCAATAGTTTTACTCATAACTAAGTACAAGAGTTACATGTCTGGCCTATTTAAATTTATGCTGCTCAGACTATCGGGCGAACAAACATTTTACAAGAAATAGGTAAACGTCATTTCGTCTAATATCATAGAGAGATGTGGTCGGGGAAAAGTTGTGATCATTTGTTGTAGAGTAAACATCTATGGAATGGTAACTAGTTGCCATCTGTAAGCATGATTTTGGTTAGAATAAATGTCAATCGAGATCCTCAAACCAGCATGGAACGCAATAATAAGTTCACACAAATAGTACGGTTTGATATGAAGCACATTACCTTTATTCAGATCCTCAAACTAGCATCGAACGTGGTTGGGAAAATGCAAACGAGTGAGGGGGGGCCAGAAGGTAGGCGATTGATGCAAATGCTATCATATGAGGGAAGAGGGGATGCTCCTTTCATATGCTAGACCTTGCATGGCGGACAAGAGTGAAGCGAATGCGGCAGGAAAGCTAGACATAAGAAGTGAATCCGAAGAAAGCTTTTGACCACCATGACATGCTTGACACATGAATGCCTGGTGCGGTTGTGATAGGTCTTTTCTGTACTTATTTCACTCCAATCCAAGCAGTTACTATAGTCGAGGGGCAGACTGATTGCTACTTCGTACAACACTTATTCTGTCCTATGAGATCAAATACTTAGTGGATAGACTTTCTTGTGTTCACAGTAAAAGTCAACAGCTATGGCTCCTCCATTCTGCATTAGATCAAGGCGAGACTTGTTTAGATGAACTCTTCACTGCATGGTTCTTTCAAGGTCAATAATATTTATCAGAGACATGAGTTAGCGTCAACAGTGATCACAGGCACTCATGAATGTTTAGCATATTATAGATCAAATCAAAGATAACTAGAAAGAAATTAGTAGCAAAAAGCAACCAATTGGGGCTAGAAACCAGCTACAAATGACCAAAGGACTTGAGCTACATCATGCTCAATAGAGTTTTACCCACCTAATACAAAGTTCAATAAAAGTTAACTCCAACACGCAAATAACAGTTCACATATTTGTAAGGGCATCCCACAGATCAAACCTATTCATGACTACTAATACTACTAATATGTACTATAGATCAAGGGTCGAGGTTGGCATGCAGGATCAGCTCCACGTCCACCTTTGGTAAGATGGCATTGGTGGCCGGCTTGAAACTCTTGATCAAATCGGCGATGTCGTCGTCCGTCAAACCCGGTGGAAAACCCTGCTCTGCCACCCGAACGTTCATCGCTGCACCAATCTAAAGCTAGGCGGCAGCCAGCACCGTGGCAGCCCCCAAACGAATGGCTTCGGTCACCACAACTCGAAGGTGGGCCGACAGAACTCGGAGGTGCTCCTCTATGGCGATTGGATTGTCTGTTGTTTCTACAAGGAAGGCCATGTCATAGGCGGCTTGCGCACATAGCTGCAGGGTCTAGACCCGCGTCCTTAGTTCCAAAACCGGGGATGCTGCCATCATGCGGTGACCGGACGACTCTCCGGCAACACCGGATGGAAGCCCCACGACCGGGGATGGCGCCGTCATGGAGAAAGCATTGCATAATGCAAGCCAAGTTCAAGCCCATATAGGATAAGGGGGAGAGCGATCGGATTGAGAATGGAAATGACTTACCGAACTGACTGGAGCATGGCATGGAATCGTGGGTGGCTGCCCCCATCGGACAAAGAACCGGGATCCTAGGCCAATGAGGCTTGAGATGCCATCACGCCCACGTTCACCCATTGAGAAAATAGGCAAATTCCAAATACTAGTTACATTAAAAAGCATGAACACATACTAGCTAGTGTGAGCATTGCTCGCATATTCAGTTAAATGAAGATAAACAACATGAACAGCGGTACAATGATGATCCACCTTCGAAGGGGGAACTGGTGGTGGGTGAGAGACCACACTGATGAGAGGTCCATCTGTCAAAGGAGAATTGCCGGCGTGGAAGGCATTCGGGGCCTCCCCATCGCCATGATCCGACGTGGACACTCCAATGGCTATAATCATCAGATCGTCTACCTCCTCCACATGGATGGGGATGCTCGACTCGATTGTATGTAACACCTCTGGTGTTTTGACCTAGCATTAAAACTTGACATGTCATCATATGCATTGCAAAGCATTCATAAAGTAGGAAATTTTGAATGCATTCACTAAATAAGCTTTATTTCATAGTTGTTATTTTATGTGATGTAATGTGATTCAAAACTCTGAATGAAAATCATTATCACAAGAGTCAAATTTCATGTGATCATGTGAGACCATGTGTCATTTGACCCAAATAACCCTAATGGGCCTTGTTACTAGTCAAAAATCAAAGTTAAGTAAAAAGGTAAACAAATCAAATTTGAATTCAAATTCCAATTATAAAAGTCATTTTTGCCCCTTTTGTCTATTTCAAAATCCATTAGGAAAAGGGGTGTGACAAAAAGCAAAGTTGAAGCTTATTTTATAAGGATCAACTTTGGTATACAAAGTTTTTAAAGTTTACATATAAAATTTGGAGTAATTTTGAAATGATTCAAATGCTCAAATGCACCCCAAATTCAAATTTTAAGATAGAGGCAGAATTTGAAAATGTTCATTAAAGCAAAGTTGTAGAGCTTGAAAAGTTGAGCAACTTTCATTTTTGGAGATTTTCAACTTCTTTAGAAAATTTGTGAGTAATTTGTAAAATAAACTCAGTGGCAATTCTGTAAATATTTCAAAAATCGAAATCGCCACCGTCAGCTTGTCACCGGCGCCACACAGCTGCTTGCCGCCGACCTTCTTCGTTGCTTTCTCGCATGGTGACATGCAGCCGGCTCCGTGGCAAGCTCGTTCGTGAGTTGTCGACGTCGGACGCATCCTTCTCTGCTATATATAGGAGCACCGTCACCGTCGTCCTCCTTTTTACTCTCTGCTCAGCTCCACCGCTCGTCGTAGCCGCCGTCGAACCACGTCCGTTGTTCCTAGCTACACTAGTGTGATCACCTCGACCTTGCGCTCCTCTTCGGCTTGCTCGCATCACTTGGGTTGGACGGAATCGCCCGGCGCAACGCGTTCTTCCCCGTGACCGGCCGAAGCTCCGCCACGACCGCCTCACCGTGGCCAAGCCGCTCCAGACCATCTCCGCCTTCACCAAGTCTACTGTCGTGTTCATGGTGAGCTCCTGAGCGTGATACTCGCTCTGCTTTAGCCTCTACTGCATCGTAGCCATAGTTATGTCGTGCGCCATCGTGCCCGCGTCGCCATGGCCGGCGTAGAGCTCCCTCTGATGAGCCTGCTGCTATTTTGAGGGTTGGGGTAGATTCGTGGGGTAGTGTAGGTCATGCAGGTGCGGTTTACCTCGCCGGAGCCTCGCCGCCGGTGAGTTTGGCCGGCCAGTGCCGAAGACGCCACCATGTCCTGTATTTGTGTCGCTGACAGCGGGACCGGGTCGTCAGTGAGAGAGAGAAAGAGAACAGTGAGGTTTTCATATTTTCTGAATTATGAATAGTGTAGCAACTTTGGAAATTTATAGGAAAATAATTATAGCTCTTAAAATTCTGAAAATTTATGTGTAGCTTCTGTACATGTTCTATTATGGTTTAAAAATATGAAACTTGAAATTTGAATAAATTTTTAATGTTTAAAAATTCAGTCAATTAATTGATAAATGCAATTTCCATAATTTTTGTAGGCCACTGTATCACTCCAAAAATTATGAAATTTATTTGTTACACTAATTTGTCATGAGGAAGCTTACATAAAATTTTTAGGTCATTTGGAACAAGTTCATTTTTAGCTTAATTCCAAATTTAATTCAAAAATGAATAAAAGCAAACCCTAAGTTTTGGGTTAGGGTTTGATCTTGTTTTGGTCATGTTTTGTGACCAGTAGGTTTTCAAGGTCATTTTGGTCAAGTCACTTGTGTGGTCCTTGATGGTAGAATTGCAAGTTGGTTTTGTCGGCTTGCAGCTGTACCGCGAAGGAAAGTTGTATTCCAGGTGTTATTACATTTCATGCACCATGAAAGCATCGTGTTTACATTATCATCATGTTGAAGCTTATGTTATTATTTTGTGTAGAATCCGAGAGTGAACCGATTCTAGTTGAGCAAGTTGTGGAAGAATCCCCGGTTGTCTCGGGATTCGATATTTGTGGTACTGATCCAGAACCTGAGATCGTCAACGAAGGCAAGCCCCGGTTTATGCATTAAACCATTACCTTGTTTACTTTGAAAAGTTTATCACCTATGTTACTTATTGCATTAAGTTGATTAATTCAAATGTTACCTACTTGATGCATTGCTTACCTTGTTAATTGTTTACCATCCTTGAAGATGATTTCATTTACAAAGGCGTAGAATTGCTTAGTATGCTTTATGGTAGACTTTCAAAGTAAAAGTTTCGATACAATCAAAGATGGCATACTGGCCAAAGAAAGAAAGCAGATAGAATGAACTAGAGACTAGTTGGGTGACTTATCTTGAATGTTGGATAATGTTGCCGACTATGTCGCTTAAAGGCCACTCATTGTGGATCTTCTGAATGAGACACTTTGTAGTACTGGTCACATACTCCGGTAAGCCTACTTCGGCTAATCCAATACTAAGATGAATGCCCATGCACTGGGAGTGGAGAGATGGTGGGAGTAGCGTGTACCCTCATGGCTAGAATGTGGCCGGATTTGAGGTGTGTTGTGCTCTCAATTGGCATGGAGACGGCTTAGTATAAGAGGACCCGGTAGCGATGTTGATATATGCAAGATTAAGTTCTACATATGTTGTGTGATAAGGAATCCCCAGCTGGGACTTGAATCAATTCGAATTGCCGGTGCTCCGCGGATATGGAGACTCGATTCATTATAGAAGCAATGTAGGACTGGTGAATTACTAAAACATGAGAAAAAGAATGGAATGAGAAGGATGGGAACATGGGATATGAACACTTAGTTTGAGATAATGAACTAAAAAGACTTAGGGGAAAAACTTGAAAATAGAATCAAGAATAGTAAGCTTTTGGCAAAGAACTTTTGAATCTTGCTACATCCTTACCTTGACCCAACACCTGCATCTCTAAAGTCCTTCACCCCTTTTTCGTTGGGTCAGTCTAGTTGAGTACCTTTGTACTCAGGGTTTGTTAACCCACGTTGCAGGTGAGTCGCATGAGCAGGCTTGTTTTGGTCCCTGCTGCATGTCAGTGTTTGAAGTCGATGACGATGAGGAATAATGAATGGCCTTTGGACAAGGCACTAGTTTGTGTGAAATAAATAATGTTAATGTAATATTATCCCGCTACTATGGTTGTATGACACTTATGGTTTTGTATGTTTGAAACAATTGGTTTGTAATAGTAAAACTTAAGTCTTCCGCTTTAAAATCTCTGGTATGTATATCGAAAACTGTTGTAATCTGCAATGTTTGTGATTGGGATCCTGTTTGAAAAAGATTCGTGGATGATTCGGGTTTCCCGAGGACACCCGACAGACCTGTTAAGTTGTTGGGAACTCAAGTAAGCTATCAGAGGTCTGTTGAGACATCGATAGGTGCACGTGGGCCTAATTTCTTAGGAGGTTCTGCCACAGCTGGTATCAGAGCAGGTCCTATCTAAGATCGTTGTAGGTTACTTTTGAAAACCTTCAAATTGATTTGGATCAAAGAAATTAAACTTGATATTTTAAAGGTTCAAATTTCTTTCTTCTTCCCTCTGATCTAGCCTCAATCCTATCTTATTTGAAAGTTTGTGGTGGATAATATGATTAGGTTTGTCCTATATATTAAAAATCTAGTACTTTTGATTGTATAAATCTTTTGTACTCGGATTCGTAAGATCGGTTCATGCATCATGCTTGAACACCTTGCATAATAATTCCCCTTAAAAGTGGTTGGGTAAGTAATGTCAATCCCATTGTTGCTAACCTCCATTATCCTCAAGCTATCCTTATAGTCCTATTCTAAATTCTACAGGCTATGGCAAAGACCAAGATAACCGCGCGCAAGTCCACTAGACCTCACGGAGTCCCTCATCACCAATTGGCACTGCGTAATCGGGAGCTTGGTGAAGGAAGTTCCCAGACCCTAGGAGATGGAGAATCTTCAAACAATCCCGCCAACATCGAGAACCTTAACAAGGAGCTCAACACTCTTCGTCGAGCTCATGCCAAAGATCAAGAGAAGCTGGCGGAAATGGAAAGGGCCATCACCATGACCATGGAGCTGCGGAATGAAGCCTGGACACAAGAGGATGCGGCCAATGAACGCATCCATGAGTTGGAGTTCTACGTAGAAGACCTAGAGATGGACAATGCCATTCTTCATGAGAATGTCCACATGATGTACGCTCAACTTCATCCTCCTCATGGGGATGGTGAAGTTACAGATGAAGAAATGATTGTAGATCCAGGAGAAGTCGAGAATGAAGAAGAGGAGGAGGATCCTGAGGAGTTAGTGTACTTCTCAGATGAAGATGAGGTTTCGTCCGATATGGACACGGACGCTGATGACTGAGAGCTTGGAGTAGAAATAGTTCTTTTACTGCTTTTCTAGTAAACCAGGGTTGTCTTGTGGGATACAAGACATGTAATATAAATAAGTAACCCTTTGTAGAATGAAACATTTTAACTGCTTTCAATAAAATAATAATGTAAATAAATGTGTCTCTCTAACAGATGCCTCGTCATAACACCTGAACTGGTGCAAGTACCTCGCAAGACAATGATGATGTCCCAAATCCTCCACCAATGCCTCCGACTATGGCAGATGCCATAACTGCACTCGTCTATGCAACGGCAGAGAATGCTAGGTTGTTAAGGGAAATGGCTCAGAATCAACAGGCACCACATCCTAATCATGGCCGCCGTAATAATGGAAATGATGAGTCAGCCTATATTGATTTTACTAACACACGTCCGCCTGTGTTCTCTAAGGCAGAAGAGCCTTTAGAAGCGGACGATTGGCTCCAGACAATGGAGCAAAAGTTTGAGCTGATTCGCTGTACCGAGATTCAGAAACCAAGGTTTGCAGCATAGCACCTCCGAGGTGCTGCTGGTGCCTGGTGGGCAAATTTGGTAGCTGTACAGCGCGCTGGTCACCAAATCACCTGGATGGAGTTTAAGGATGCCTTCAGGGCACACTAAATTCTAGATGGTGTGATGACCATGAAGTTAGAAGAGTTCCTGGCTCTTAAGCAAGGGGAGCACCCGGTGATGCACTATGTTGGGCATTTCAATCACCTATCACAGTATGCTATAGAGTATGTGAATACTGATAGGAAGAAGAAGAATCATTTCATGAGAGGCCTGAACACCAAACTTCAGACCATGATGGCAACTTGTGGCAAAGCAACTTATCATGAGACTGTCAACATTGCTATCGCTTCAGAGGAGAATTACCGCCGACACAAGGAGGCGAAGAAAAAGAGAGCATTTGCTTCCGGATCATCAAGTGGAAAGCGTCAAAAGGTGGTATACCATCCTCAGAATCATGGCCGTGCACCATTCCGCCCACAACAAAGCCAAAGCAGGCAGCAAATCTTTATTCGCCCTGCAACTAATACGCCTTATCCTCATCAAGCCCCGCAGCAGCAAAATAATACAAATAATGCAAACCACACTACTACTCCCCAGAATCACAATTATCCATGTTATAATTGTGGTAAACCCGAACACTTTTCCTGAGAATGTCCGTATCCCAGGAAGAGTAATCCTAATGCACCTAAAGCCCCTGCTACTCAAGCTCAGAATCAGTACAAGGGCAATGCTCAGAACAATCAGAAAGGTCAGGCTGAGAAGAAAACTGGAAGGGTCTTTTATACTCAGGTGGAATCTATTCCAGAAGGAGAACCAGTAATGATTGGTATGTTTTTTGTTGCTAAGCACCCTGCAATTACCTTATTTGATTCCGGTGCATCCCATACATTCATCAATCGTACATTTGTTGTGAAGCATGGGATAACTATTGGGGAGACAAAAGAACCATATCATATACAGTCATCCGGGGGACGACTCTGTACAAGGGAGATAGTTCAGCATGTACCTATTGATTTGGGAGGATATGAGTTCCCTACCAACATGCTGATATTAAAGGATCAAGATATAGATGTGATCCTTGGTATGAACTGGTTAACTCAACACGGGGCTATCATAGATGTCCTACATAGAACCATAAGAGTAAATGTACCTGGTAGCAAAACCCAACTTCTCATCCAACTTCCTTTCCTAAGAGTACAGTTGGAACAGTCTGTGCAACTACTGTTGAAGAAGCCAAGAACATTCCTGTGGTATGTGAATTTACGGATGTTTTTTCCAATGATCTGCCTGGACTGCCACCAGACCGAGATGTGGAGTTTAGAATTGACCTGAAACCAGGAATGACACCTATTTCCAGAAGAGCATATCGGATGCCACCCAAAGAATTAGCAGAATTAAAAATGCAACTACAAGAGTTGTTAGACAAGGGTTTCATTCAACCCAGTTCATCACCTTGGGGATGCCCTGCTATCTTCGTGAAGAAGAAGGACCAAACCTTAAGGTTATGTGTTGACTATCAGCCGTTAAATGAAGTCACCATAAAGAACAAATACCCCTTACCCTGAATTGATTTGCTTTTTGACCAACTTGCGGGAGCTAAGGTGTTCTCGAAGATAGACTTGAGATCAGGCTATCACCAGATTAAGATCAGATGAGAAGATGTGCCGAAGACAGCGTTTACGACCCGATATGGTCTGTATGAGTATTTAGTCATGTCTTTTGGGCTGACCAATGCCCCAGCTCATTTCATGTACCTGATGAACTCAGTTTTCATGCCCGAGTTGGATAAGTTTGTAGTGGTATTCATTGATGACATTCTTATCTATTCTAAGAGCAAAGAAGAACATGCGAAACATCTCTGCATTGTTCTACAACGATTAAGAGACCACCAATTATATGCCAAATTCAGCAAAGGTGCATTCTGGTTAGAGGAAGTACAATTTCTTGGTCATGTGTTATCTGCTGAAGGTATAGCTGTTGATCCGTGCAAGGTAGAAGAAGTCCTTGACTGGAAAGCACCTACCACTGTTCATCAAGTTCGTAGTTTTCTGGGGTTGGCAGGTTATTACCGTTAGTTCATCCCTGACTTCTCCAGAATTGCGAAGCAAATTACTGGACTACTAAAAAATCAAACTAAGTTTGTATGGTTAATAGAATGTGAGAAGGCCTTTCAAACATTAAAGAAGTTGTTGACAACTACACCAGTATTAGGACAACCTGATATCGAGAGGCCGTTTGATATCTATTGTGATGCATCAGGAATTGGCATTGGCTGTGTTCTTATGCAAGAAGGCAGAGTCATAGCATATGCTTCTAGACAACTCAAGAAGGATGAAGAACATTATCCCATCCATGATCTTGAATTAGCCACTATTGTTCATGCACTCAAGGTTTGGCGACATTATTTATTGGGCAATATCTGTCATATCTATACGGATCACAAAAGTTTGAAATATATCTTCACTCGGTCAGAGATGAATATGAGGCAAAGAAGATGGTTAGAACTTATCAAAGATTATGACTTAGAAGTGCATTATCATCCGGGCAAGGCTAATGTGGTTGCCGATGCCCTGAGTCGCAAGAGTCATTGCCATTGTCTGACTGTGAAACCTATGCAACGAACATTGTGTCAAGAGATGGAGCATCTGAATTTACAAATCATAGAACAAGGTTTCCTATCCAATATTGCAGTTGAGTTCACTATCAAAGATCAAATCATTGCTGCTCAACAAAAAAGTAAGGGTATAGCCCATATCAAAGATAAAGTCAGATCTGGAAAACCAGCATGTTTCAATATTGATGAATCCGATGTTGTGTGGTTCAAAGATAGATTGGTAGTACCCAAGAGTCCGGAGCTACGAAAGCAGATTCTTGATGAAGCTCATTCTACAAGATACTCCATTCATCCGGGTAGCAACAAAATGTATCATGATCTGAGAATGAGATATTGGTGGACCAAAATGAAAATAGAAATAGCTCAATATGTGGCCAAATGTGATACTTGTTAGAGAGTCAAAGCGATTCACCTGAAGACTGCAGGTCCATTACATTCATTGCCAGTTCCATCTTGGAAGTGGGAAGATATCTATATGGACTTCATCGTGGGGTTGCCTAGGACATCTGCAGGCTACAATTCAATATGGGTTATTGTTGATCGCCTAACCAAGATAGCTCATTTCTTGCCAGTCAGAGATAAATATCAAGTGGAGCAGTATGCAAAGATTTATCTTAATAGAATTTTCAGTCTGCATGGGGCACCCAAGACCATCATCTCTGACAGAGGGTCATTGTTCGTATCCAAGTTTTGGAAAAGTTTACATGAGTCTTTGGGAACCAAACTTATTCGTAGTTCTGCTTATCATCCACAAACAGATGGACAGACTGAAAGGGTAAATCAAATTCTTGAAGATATGTTGAGAGCATGCGTTCTTTCCTATGGTGCTATATGGGATGAATGCCTTCCCTTAGCTGAATTCTCATATAACAATAGCTATCAAGAGAGCATTAAAATGGCACCATTTGAAGCATTGTATGGCCGTAGATGTCAAACACCTTTAAATTGGTCAGAAGCTGGAGAACATTGGTTCTTTGGACCAGATGTGGTCAAGGAAGCTGAAGAGAAAGTTAAACTCATACAAGCTAATATGAAGGTAGCTCAATCCCGACAGAAAAGCTATGCTGATAAAAGGATACGACCGCTAGAATTCATCATGGGAGATCATGTCTACCTCAAGGTATCGCCGATGAAAGGAGTTCATCATTTTGGGATTCAGGGAAAGTTGGCGCCCTGTTATGTCGGTCCTTTTCAAATCCAACAACGATGTGGACCGGTCGCCTATCGCATCAAGCTACCAGATCACATGTCAGCTGTGCATGATATCTTCCATGTATCCCAGTTAAAGAAGTGTCTTCAAGTACCTGACCAAGTGATCGACTTTGGTGATGTAGAACTAAAACCTGACTTGACTTATGCCAACTACCCCATTAGAGTCTTAGATCAGAAAGATCGAGTCACTCGAAGACGTACAATCAAGTTCTACAAAGTATAATGGAACCAACACACTGAAGATGAAGCTACTTGGGAGTCCGAGGATTACTTAGAAAAAAACTTTCCTGACTTCTTTGCTTCTATCTAGTTGCAATACCTTGTCTATATTGTAACTTGTCTCGTTTGTCAAAAGAATGGAAAACCCCCTCACTAGCCTTTTGAATAAAGTTCTGATGTGTTAGCTTGACACATTTCCTTTTCCATTACTTCATCCTAAGTTTTAAATCTCAGGACGAGATTTCTTTAAGGGGGAAGGGTTGTAACACCTCTGGTGTTTTGACCTAGCATTAAAACTTGACATGTCATCATATGCATTGCAAAGCATTCATAAAGTAGGAAATTTTGAATGCATTCACTAAATAAGCTTTATTTCATAGTTGTTATTTTATGTGATGTAATGTGATTCAAAACTCTGAATGAAAATCATTATCACAAGAGTCAAATTTCATGTGATCATGTGAGACCATGTGTCATTTGACCCAAATAACCCTAATGGGCCATGTTACTGGTCAAAAATCAAAGTTAAGTAAAAAGGTAAACAAATCAAATTTGAATTCAAATTCCAATTATAAAAGTCATTTTTGCCCCTTTTGTCTATTTCAAAATCCATTTGGAATTTGGGGGTGTGACAAAAAGCAAAGTTGAAGCTTATTTTATAAGGATCAACTTTGGTATACAAAGTTTTTAAAGTTTACATATAAAATTTGGAGTAATTTTGAAATGATTCAAATGCTCAAATGCACCCCAAATTCAAATTTTAAGATAGAGGCTGAATTTGAAAATGTTCATTAAAGCAAAGTTATAGAGCTTGAAAAGTTGAGCAACTTTCATTTTTGGAGATTTTCAACTTCTTTAGAAAATTTGTGAATAATTTGCAAAATAAACTCAGTGGCAATTCTGTAAATATTTCAAAAATCGAAATCGCCACCGTCATCTTGTCACCGGCGCCACGCAGCTGCTTGCCGCCGACCTTCTTCGCCGCTTTCTCGCGCAGTGACACGCAGCCGGCTCCATGGCGAGCTCATTTGTGAGTTGTCGACGTCGGACGCATCCTTCTCTGCTATATATAGGAGCACCGTCGCCGTCGTCCTCCCTTTTCCTCTCTGCTCTGCTCCGCCACCGCTCAGCTCCGCCGCTCGCCGTAGCCGCCGTCGAAACGCGTCCGTTGTTCCTAGCTACACTAGCGTGATCGCCTTGACCTTGCGCTCCTCTTCGGCTTGCTCGCATCACTTGGGTTGGCCGGAATCGCCCGGCACAACGCGTTCTTCCCCGTGACCAGCCGAAGCTCCGCCACGACCGCCTCACCGTGGCCAAGCCGCTCCATACCGTCTCCGCCTTCACCAAGTCTACTGTCGTGTTCATGGTGAGCTCCTGAGCGTGATACTCACTCTGCTTTAGCCTCTACTGCATCGTAGCCATAGTTACGTCGTGCGCCATCGTGCCCGCGTTGCCATGGCCGGCGTAGAGCTCCCTCCGATGAGCCTGCTGCTATTTTGAGGGTTGGGGTAGATTCGTGGGGTAGTGTAGGTCATGCAGGTGCGGTTTGCCTCGCCGGAGCCTCACCGCCGGCGAGTTTGGCCGGCCAGAGCCGAAGACGCCGCCATGTCGTGTATTTGTGTCGCTGACAGCGGGACCGGGTCGTCAGTGAGAGAGAGAAAGAGAACAGTGAGGTTTTCATATTTTCTGAATTATGAATAGTGTAGCAACTTTGGAAATTTATAGGAAAATAATTATAGCTCTTAAAATTCTGAAAATTTATGTGTAGCTTCTGTACATGTTCTATTATGGTTTAAAAATATGAAACTTGAAATTTGAATAATTTTTTAATGTTTAAAAATTCAGTCAATTAATTGATAAATGCAATTTCCATAATTTTTGTAGGCCACTGTATCACTCCAAAAATTATGAAATTTATTTTGGTACACTAATTTGTCATGAGGAAGCTTACATAAAATTTGGGGTCATTTGGAACAAGTTCATTTTTAGCTTAATTCCAAATTTAATTCAAAAATGAATAAAAGCAAACCCTAAGTTTTGGGTTAGGGTTTGATCTTGTTTTGGTCATGTTTTGTGACCAGTAGGTTTTCAAGGTCATTTTGGTCAAGTCACTTGTGTGGTCCTTGATGGTAGAATTGCAAGTTGGTTTTGTCGGCTTGCAGCTGTACCGCGAAGGAAAGTTGTATTCCAGGTGTTATTACATTTCATGCACCATGAAAGCATCGTGTTTACATTATCATCATGTTGAAGCATATGTTTTTATTTCGTGTAGAATCCGAGAGTGAACCGATTCTAGTTGAGCAAGTTGTGGAAGAATCCCTGGTTGTCTCGGGATTTGATATTTGTGGTATTGATCCGGAACCTGAGATCGTCAACGAAGGCAAGCCCCGATTTATGCATTAAACCATTACCTTGTTTATAAGTTGATTAATTCAAATGTTACCTACTTGATGCATTGCCTACCTTGTTAATTGTTTACCATCCTTGAAGATGATTTCATTTACAAAGGCGTAGAATTGCTTAGTATGCTTTATGGTAGACTTTCAAAGTAAAAGTTTCGATACAATCAAAGATGGCATACTGGACAAAGAAAGAAAGCAGATAGAATGAACTAGAGACTAGTCGGGTGACTTATCTTGAATGTTGGATAATGTTGCCGACTATGTCGCTTAAAGGCCACTCATTGTGGATCTTCTGAACGAGACACTTTGTAGTATTGGTCACATTCTCCGGTAAGCCTACTTTGGCTAATCCAATACTAAGACGAATGCCCACGCACTGGGAGTGGAGAGATGGCGGGAGTACCGTGTACCCTCATGGCTGGAATGTGGTCAGATTTGAGGTGTGCTGTGCTCTCGGGTGGCGTGGAGACGGCTTAGTATAGGAGGACCCGGTAGCGAGGTTGATATATGCAAGATTAAGTTCTACATATGTTGTGTGATAAGGAATCCCTAGCTGGGACTTGAATCAATTCGAATTGCCGGTGCTCCGCGGATATGGAGACTCAATTCATTATAGAAGCAATGTAGGACTGGTGAATTACTAAAACATGATAAAAAGAATGGAATGAGAAGGATTGGAACATGGGATATGAACACTTAGTTTGAGATAATGAACTAAAAAGACTTAGGGGAAAACTTGAAAATAGAATCAAGAATAGTAAGCTTTTGGCAAAGAACTTTTGAATCTTGCTACATCCTTACCTTGACCCAACACCTGCATCTCTAAAGTCCTTCACCCCTTTTTTGTCGGGTCAGTCTTGTTGAGTACCTTTGTACTCAGGGTTTGTTAACCCTTGTTGCAGGTGAGTTGCATGAACAGGCTTGTTTTGGTCCCTGCCGCATGTCAGTGTTTGAAGTCGATGACGATGAGGAATGATGAATGGCCTTTCGACAAGGCACTAGTTTGTGTGAAATAAATAATGTTAATGTAATATTATCCTGCTACTATGGTTGTATGACACTTATGGTTTTGTATGTTTGAAACAACTGGTTTGTAATAGTAAAACTTAAGACTTCCGCTTTAAAATCTCTGATATGTATATCAAAAACTGTTGTAATCTACAATGTCTGTGATTGGGATACTGTTTGAAAAAGATTCATGGATGATTCGGGTTTCCCGAGGATACCCGACAGACCTGTTAAGTTGTTAGGAACTCATGTAAGCTATCAGAGGTCTGTTGATACATCGATAGGTGCACGTAGGCCCAATTTCTTAGGAGGTTCTGCCACATTGTAGCAACACTCGCACCCTAGAACTCCCACTAGGGGTGGCCCCTAATCTTCAAGGGGAGTACTCGATGGCTGAAGAAGGTACGGATCACCCTCGGTGCCATCAGTCCCCGGTCCTTTAGTTCCTCGATCGCATCAAGCAATAGGCGCAAATGTTGCGGTTCCGACAGTGTTGGCATCCTCGACCATGATTCCGTCGTGTCAAGACACAGCCAGTCATGAGAAATAGTCAGCAGTGGCTACTGCTAATTATTGGGGATGTAGAGCCACCTATGATCCCAATCTAGGTCTATGGCATAGTGGCGGTCATGGCTCTGATATTGCTCCTCCAATCTAGGACGAACTTCTATCGAGATGCCCCCCATCGAACAACGACGGTGCCAAGAGCACACTAACGAAACCACCCAAAAAAGAATCCGCCATAGATCATAATGGGCAGGTATTCCTAGGAAGCCCTCGCATAGCATGATGAAGACCGAGAGGTGGAGGATCCCCTTTGGGGTTAAATCATGGATGCAGAGCCCGTAATAGTAGAACTACCACTTGAGTAAGGGGTGCGCTAGTAGCCTGAACCCAAGATGGTGGAAAGGGCCAAAAGAGACGACCTCATTTTCCTTCAGCCTTGGCTCCACTTCGCTTCTCGCTAGGACTCTCCAGTCAAGCTCCTTAGTGGCCTCCGGGATCACCCCCCTCTCTCACAATTGGTCAAACTTAGCATGGTCGACAGATGACCTCGTCCACTCCACCATGGTCTTGGCAGGAGGCATCGGTGGCGTAGTAGAGTAGAAGGGAAAAGCTTTGGGATGAAATCAGGAGCTCTAGAGAGAGAAGGCAGCTGGTATAACCTTCCCTGTCGCCCCTTGTCTCTGCTGCTATAGTTTGGGGGCCATCGACCACCCCATAATCAAGATGTTTGCGTGGGTGGGCAGTGGGGCTTCACCCTATCATGTCAATGCTATGGGCCTAGAGGTGACGTCCCCTACTATAACAAGCTGCTGACGCCACCCATGCGCGCGCGCCTGTGCGAGAATGAAGGAGCACGTCGTTCATTAATTGCACTATCCAGGTAGTCAAAATTTCAGATGGTCAGACCTTGTGTGATCCTATGAAGTATAGACAGTGCGGTCTAATCCAAGCAGTTATCACAATCAAGGGGCAGACTGAGGTCTTGCTTCAATTTCTCTTGGTTTGCAGAGGCACACATCAGATTATAAAAACCGAATTATGAATAAAATTATCTTTGACACATGGTTCTTGCAAGTTCAACAAATCTTATCAAATACATGAAAATAAGACGAGTTGGGTTCAACATAGATCAAAGCCACTAATGAGTACTACTACTACTGATGTTGTGACCGAGTGCACTGCGTTGGCAATAGTTTTACTCATAGCTCTGTACTGTATAGTTTCCGACGAGATCAAATGTACCGCATCTGGACTTTCTTGCGAGTGCAGTAAAATATGAATAGCTATATGGCTGCTCCGTTTTAGCGGCTCATTTCTCAACGCGTATTTCTCGGAAGGCGTGCTCCTCAAAGATCATGGACATGTGGCCTCGCCTTGCCTCCCGCTATCGCCTGGCATCTATTGGAACTCCATCGGCCGTGCGCATCCCCTGCTATAAAAATAGAGGAAAAATAGGGGAGTCAGTACAGTTGCCTTGTAACCTTGTGAACTCACCTTTCCTGCTTGCCGCCTCCTCCGTACCACCTCATTCTTCAATATTGAACCATGGTAGCAGAGAAGCGTCCAAGGAAGGAGATGATGGTGCGAGACCTAGACGTGATAAGCAGGCTCTCCATGTGGAGAACTGGGAGGCGGAGCAGCTGCGGCCGTGCCTCTCTGCTATGGAGATAGCACTCACCGCAGCCGATAGGGAGACGGCCATGACTGAAGCCGCAGCGGGTTAAGCGCAGGCGCAGCTCGCTGGTAAGGCATTGTCATTACCGAATCTTCTTGTTTTGTGTGGCACCGTATCTTATTAATTGGTAGGGTTTTCTTCGTTATTGCTCTCTCAGCCATCATGGAGAAGCTAAACGCCACATCCATGCTGCCAGTGGGGCCAAACTTCCTTGAGCATGCCTGTGCTCTTCCAGCGCGGATCCAGGAGGTAGTGACGCAAGGCATTCGCCATGGGGCTACGTCAGCCCTGGTGACTGCCCAGCTACATTCAGAGGTGGACTTGCATGCAGTGGAGCCAGGGTTCCTGCAGTAGCTACCGGTCCAAAGGGCTTCATAGGATTTTTTTTCCTATAGGATTTGGATCCTTCAAAATTCCTATTTCTCCTCCATTCCAAAGGAGCCATAAGTTTTTGAGTTTCTTTTGTCCATTTCTCAAGATTCCATTTTGCAGTCTTGGCGGGCCCTGAACAAACAAGGAGATCTGCCCGCGCAAAAATTTGATTTTTAGTGAAAATTTCGGACCGCACCGAGCAATGCTGCCAACACGCACCGAAAATTAGATGTCTCTCTTTTGCCCTCTGCTCGAAAATTAGGTTTACCATGCCATCGATTTTAGACAAGGGCATTTGTGGTACTGTGATGGCCACATAAAAGCACAAGGAGTCACCATCTCTGCCTCCATCTCCATCCTCCAGCCGCCACTATCTCTCCTCCCGCTCCAAATATAAGCCCCATGGCCTTCCTCTCCACTCTCCAGTCACCCCTCTTTGAACCCTAAGCACCATTGGCATAGTAGCTCGACTCATCAATCTCCACTCTCTAGCTGCACCCTCTCTCATAGCTTTCTGAACCCTAGCCAAAGCCAAATCCCCTAAGATTCGTTGACAATAGGTCACCTAACGGTGGAAGGACCGCCTCGATGATGGCATAGGCTGGATTCGGATCCCCTACTTCGGCACCTATCACGACCAATCAGATCCGAACCCTAGCTAGAGCCTGATCTGGTACCCCTTCGTCAACGCCGGCCACACCAGTTTTACAACCACGATGACAAGACAGTTGTGCCGACATCGAAGCATAGCTAGGGTACGTAGAGGAAAAGGTACCCAAATTCCTTTTATGATTGTTTGTATTTCTTAACGTTTACAGAAATTTATCCGCAAGCGTACGAAATTACTGTTGTAGCTTTCACCCGGAAGTATTCAGGGTATCGTATTTTTCATAGGGAACGGAGGTATTTCTTCTAGCTAATTTGTCCAAGGACAACACAAGGATAGCTGATGAGGGTAGAGAAGGATTCCTATGGCTCAAGATCTAAAGATAAGTAAAATTTACTTTCACCTGCTTACTTCGGGCACTGGATCACACCTGGTCTGCTAGGCGAGGCCAGCCTATGGCTCTATGCTGTATCCGAATGTGGGGGATTACAAAGGACAGACAATGCTAGCACCACCTACCGCCTACCCCTCAACCATGGGATACAAGGCAAACGAAGGTAGCCTCTAGCCTAGACATCACATCTATGCTACCGACTACTACTCTAGTGTGTTAACAAGGGTTATCCATCTTTAATAGGGCCCTTCTACTTGAGCATCCTCCACGAGGATGGATGATGATCCCACAAACAAGTAAAAGTATAACTTAACTACTCAAAGACTTTATAACCAAAAGAACCACGAACACTTACTAAGATACCCATTGAGGTACAAAGCCGGTGTTCGTCGAGGTATAAGTTAGGGAAGGTTACCGATAAGTCCGGCACTTCTTCCCCGAACTCTCCCTCACATCTCTCCCTACTAAGTTGCTAGAGCTAGATAGGCCCTAAGCCCATGGAGTGGAGATGCTCCTGCTCTTGCTTTGTGATGCTCTTGTGCTCTTGTGTGTTGTTGCATGAGGAGAGGGGAGGCCTCCTTTTATAGGTGGGGAAGAGGGGTGTCTTTGAAAGATGTTTCATCCCCACATGGTAAGCACCAAACCGCCTTTGTAGGTACGTTGAATCTGCCCAACACCTTATGAACCGCCTTTGGAGAGGCGGTATGAACCGACCCGGCAAGGTTAGGCTCGAGCTAGGCCAGCATGGGTGCGGCCACACCATGGGTGCGCCCACACCCATGTTGGGCCACCTTGAGTCCAACTTCATCAGGGCATCTTCTTTGATCTTCTAGAGTGGGCCTATGTTGGTGTTCTATGAAGATGAGATGGTTTGGTTGGAATTTGGCCTTGTTCTCCATTCATTTGGGCCCTAATTCTACTGGTTGTGGGCCTCTCTTCTCTTTTGCTATGTGTAGTATGGAAATGTGCTTTGCGTGATTGCGTATTCTTGGTCATATTTCCATGCTTTTCATATAAGTCATCCTGCAAAAGATAATTCACCAAAACTAGTGGAACTTGTGAGTTATAAGCCCTAATTCTAAGTTTGGTGACCATTTGTGCAGATTTTATGTGAGAATTGGCGGTTAGAAATAGGAGTTAAGGACCGCCAATAACTCCCCCACACTTAGCCCTTTGCTCGTCCTCAAGTAAGCTTAAGGACTAAGATGGGTCCTCTCCTTGATATGACATCTGCATACAAGCTATTCCAAGCTTCACCTGCACTTATGAACTTTGAAGTGTCTACCACATTATCTTGGGTAATTGAATAATGGAACAGTATGGATTCAAATCCCCTTGCATCAAGCAGCTCAGAAACTTGGATTTTCATTTGATTTTAAAAATGTAAACATAGCTTAGCTCCTCAAATGATTCTCTCAAATCGCTTATATATGTGTTAGGTTCCTCACTAAGGCATATCATAGTGTTGCCTTCTTTCTTCCCTACTTCTAAAAAAGCTTATATGGATCTTTGGGTAGGGAAAGATATGAAGGCACACTTACTCTGCATATTTTGTTGAGTCAAAGCTCAGATCCAAGGAGAAAAGATGGCATACCCTTAGCTCAAGAAGTGCAAGTGTGTGGATAAAATATTTCTAACTCTATACTATACTTCTTTTGTATGAGTGATCTCTCTCTAGCTTTTATTTGGAGACATGGCTATTGTTTCATCATCATTTTTTATGAGCCTTTATGTGCTCATCTTTTTTTTCAATACCTTGGGACCTTCATGTGTCCCTATATTTTTTTCTTCTTGGACCTTCATGTGTCCATATTTTTTTTTATTTTTTTCATACTTTTGCATAGCCTCATGTCTCTTAAACCACATATTGAGAGAGATCACTATCTTGTAAAACATGGAGTATTTTCCTAAAAAACATTTTTTGTCTATTCCCAATGTAGGAGCAGAGTTTTGGGTGGATGGAGGCACATTTTAGCGTATTCCTAGTGTAGGAATAGCTGATGTATGTGGGTGTACGTGATCTTGATCTTGGGGGCATGATAACTTTCTCAACAAGGGTTAACAAGACTTGACAAACTCAATGCAGGAATAAGTAGCATAATACAGGAACTTTTAAGTTTTGTTCACTAGATATGGCTTTGGTAGGAATTTGAACATCATTGAGGAGCATGCTATTTGAATTTTGATTTTGTAAAATAAATCCCAAATTCTTTGTATGAGTGAGCAAGGTTCATTTTCATCCTACTATATCACATATTCCAATTACTTAGATAATATGGGGTCCCTATGATGGATTGTCCACAAATTTAGGAATATTAGCAAGGAATAAAGAGTATGCAAATTCAGTCAAAGGATTGCATGGAGATGGAGCGTCAAAAGTTTTGCCTTTTTAATTTGTTCAGTTTTAAACTTCAAAACATAGGAGAGTTGAGGGATTTATTGCACAAACCATCGTTGTAGAGGAAGGAGTTAAGGGGTTTAGATGTGGTTTGGTTAAACCAAAGGTTTAGCCAATCCTTTCTGAAGCTATCTATCCTGTCCTTCTTGCATGATGAATCGTCTGATGGTTGTGCAGCATGTTGGTGGGAGATCTCAAATTTATGTTTGTTATACATGAGAGATCTCTCCCACACTTATTCTTGTACCTGTTTATTTAATCAAAGAAAAACAAAGAAGGAAACAAACAAGGGCTCTACTAGTTTGAGCACCTAGTAGCCTAAATCTTATTATTATTATTATTATTTATATATTATTATTATATTATTATTATTATTATTATTATTATTTGTTCACTAGATTTTGCATACTAAAGCAGGGCTAATGTAAAGATTGCAAAGTAATCCTAGCCTTGATTTATCCCCATTTTAGATCACTTCCTTAGTTTATGAAAATAATAACTCAAGTTCATTAATCAAAATTTAACACCATGTCAAAATTTGATTAAAGAAGGTCATTTTAATCTAAGCACCATGCTTAATTTAAAAAGGCCTATGGATGTAACTATATAGAATACACCCAAACCATAGCATACGACATAAACAAGGAAAGCATGAATCTTGTATGAGCAAATTGTTTTCACATGGAGATAAAAATGAGTGGTAAAGTTTGGTGAATATTTATTTACTTTTGCGTACCTGAGTTGTTCTTACCGGCAACATAAGTGGATGAATGCTCAAGGTTGCTACAGCGGTGGTTTGATTGTACATGGTCCAACTCAGGTAAAACCACAACGCTAGGCCATACACACATGTAGTGTGCATAGACCATAGGCCTTAATGGTAGCAAAGGTCATGAAGATGAGAATGCTCCTTCTCTCTTCTTTTTTTCTATACTTCTCTTTTTTCCCTTTTTTATCATTCATATATATTTTTTATAATAGATTTTTTTTATCTCTCTCCCTTTTTTTAACTCTTTTTTTTATAGCAAGGTAGAGTTGACATCATATATTTTTTTTAACCAAGATGGTCTTTGGTGTGAATGGAACATGTGGCGAGGTTCACACCATCCTCCCCCACACTTGGACTTTTGTGTAAAAGTCAAGTGTGCGGAGTCAGGTTCTCCTTTTTGAGTGTGTTCCATCACCAAGGAATCATCGACGTGTATGGTTGATGCAGCTCCCACGATCTTTAGCATCATATGCACCTTGTTCTTCTTGTTCTTAACCTAAAAGGGTTAGCTACCAAGAATACCTGAAGGTGCATATTAACTTGAAAACATGTTCTTGCTTTTATTGAAAGAAAAAATTATGTTTGTGTGTTTTTTTATTATAATCCAAGGTATCTCCCGGCAGTGCTTCTTTTATGGTCTTAAACTTCACCTGTGGGAACTTCATCTTATAGCTATCAATTGTGGTATAGTTCCTAGCTTTACCACCAAACATTTAGCAATAATGTTCAAGCTGCAAGGTTAGTATCACAATGCAACTACAGGTTTTGCAATACTTGTGATAAACAAAACCATCCACAACCATCCTCTTGAAAAGTTTTGAAACAAGGATTGAGAGATGGTTGGGATCCTCGTAGTTGCATGTGGTTTTAAGCGTAATGTCCATGGCACAAAAGTTTCCTTTCTTGAAGGATACATCAAGTCGGATCAACGTTGAATGTTGACTACTATCAAGAACAACGTCCTGATGGTCAGAGGGGCATGGCTCTGGTTCGAGTGAGGGTGACAAAGGACATCCTGTTTCATAAGGAAACCTATAACACCCTGGTGTTAAGCATGCATTTGGCATTGGCATTGCATGAGCACAAGCAACATTAAGCATTCATGAGCATGAGCATATCAAATTCTATCTTCACTACCTTGCTTATATCACATGTGATGCCTCTTAAATTTATACCTAGGCTAGGGTTTACATGTGATCAATGTGTGAAATGCTTGTGGGACACTAGGAATACCTTAAAATGCTTAGAATGTCACATGGAACAACTTTGGTATTCATGACTTGGACCAATTTGGCCTCTAAGTCATGAATATAGTGTAAGCTACCATTTTCAAGTTACATGTTTGACCTAAGTTGAACTAGGCACTAGAGTGCTTGCATGGCAGTGCACCCTTAAGAAAAGTTGTAGTGCTTGACTAGGGTAACAACTTTTATTTTTTGGTCAAGACCTAATTCAGTGCATAGCATGCTAAAAAATAGCTCACAAGTAGTAAAAGAATTACTATTTTTGACTAAAAATTTTCTAAGTCTGGGATCGAATTATGGATTCAAGTGCTGCACTTTGGAATGATATAACTTGTGAACCATTAGGATTTAGGCCAAAGTCGTTTAAGCAAAATTGTAGATCGTATGTAGGTCTACAACTTTTGTTAATGCTCCTCTCAACAAATCACCACAGATTTGGAGTTAGATGATCACAAAGTAGTGTTGTCAGGCACTATCATCGGCTCTGATGGCCGTGTCCACGCTCGCGTCAGTGGTCGACCAGCCATAGGCAATGGCCACTGTGTGGCGGCTATACACCGGTGATGGCCCAGCCGGTTAGGCCAGAGTGTGCACATAGGCGTTGCGCCCTTGCTGCTCACTCCACTCGCCCGCTCTCGCTTCCTCCCTCTCGCTCTACCTTGCCAAAGCAGAGCTCCGAGCTCGCTGCATCACCGCCGTAGCTCCACCACAGCTGGGTCGCCACCGATGTAGCTCCACTGGTCAATTTGTCTCAGCCATAGCTGCTCCTCCATCACCTCCACCTCCTCGAGCCACTAGCACCACCTCTCGACCCAAGGTAAAGCGGCGCCTGGTTGTGCAGGAACGCGTCGCCGCTCTGCGCGTGGCCACCGTGGCACTCATGCTCACCGTTGCAAAGCTGGCCCATCGCCTCCCTTCTCTCTCGTGCGCCTTAGGTTGAGTAACCCTAGACCTAGAGGATGGCATGACGGAGACCTGCCTTTCACCGCCATCTAGCCGGAACGGTGGGAGCACCACCATGCTCTATGCGCCACCGCGCGACCATGCATGTGGGCAGAGCTCACCGCTGCCTCACCGGAACCCTAACCCACCCTAGATAGCTTTATTAGGATTCTACGAATCCATAGCACACCTCACCGGAGCACGTGATGGCCGGAGAACGCTAGCGTACCGCTGCGCTACCTCCGCCATTGCTGCTAGCAAGCCATCTCTAGTGAACCCTAGGTCACGTCTTCACCACCAACCGACGCGGTTTGATGAGGGGAACATGTTGCTGTCACCCTCATCTTCGATGATCTCACCATTGGCGAGATAGAGCTGGCCGGAGCGCCTCTCCTGCCTCGGTATCCCTGACCAGCGGGTCCCAACTGTCAGTAGCTGTAGTTTAGGTTTTCTTTTTATTCTTTTCATGAAATGCTTGTGAAGTTTGAAAATTCATAAGTAGAGTTGTAGATGTCCATTTTTAGTGAACCAAATTTTGTTGGATTCATCATAAAGTGTACTATTTGATAAAAATATGAAACCTACTGTTTAGGATGTTTTTCTAGAAGAATTAAATGGAGCTAGATAAGTGCTTTTAAATTGTTTTCAATCTTGGAAAATGCATAACTAGAGTTAGGAGTATGAGAAAAATTTAATTCCAATTTTCCTGATCTTGTGTTGACTTGCTCTACTTAGGAAAAATGTTGAACTTGCACTAAACTTGTTTGGAGTAGGGTCATTCTAGTTATCTTTTAATAAATGGTGTTTTCTGAGGAAATTCATAAGGACAAAAATAAGTAACATTTTGCCATGCAACTTTTTGTACAGTGTTAATGGATTTTAGGGAATCTAAGAAAATATGAAATCTGTTGTTTGACACTTTTCACTAGGCTAAACTATTTTTGCTAAAATAAGCCTGTGCAACTTGTCATTTTTGTTGAGATGGCTATACTTATCCAAATGGCATGAAATTTGTACATTAGACTTTTGGGGTCATATGTAGGCTACTGTAATTTTATCAGAATTTATTGGGTAGTTTTGATATATTTTCCTTATTTCACCTTAGTCTCCAAATAAATTAATAAAGGCATTTTAATAATTTATTTGGGCTTGACCATCATATTTTCTAGAGTGTGTATGATGCCTATGAAGTATTGGTACCATTGGTTGTGCCCAAATTTGATTGCTTATATGCAATGAAATATTAATTGCTCCATAATTCAATTTTAGTGACTGTTTGGACAGTTTTGGTTGTTAAGTAAATTGCATGGGAAGGTGATCTTTGCTATGAATCTTGTCAATAACAAAGTTATATATAACTTACTTATCTTGCTTGTGTCAAATTTTCATGGCAATAGGCTAAATGGTTTGAGAGTTATAGCTATTAGAAGTTGGTCTCCCGAAGTGCTTACTCTCTGGAATTTCTGGACAGACCTAGAAAATTTAACTTATTTGACTAGGATAGTGGTTGAATCACCTTTTGGTGATTTAATGAAAGTTGTAGTCAATGTTATAATATTTCCAGAAAGTCTAAGATCATAGCATTTGGTTGAGTAGAACTCCAGTTATAATCTAAACTTGTAGCTTCTGTGTTGTGGTCCAAAAATAGATTTAGTGTGGATTCTTGAAATTTCTAGTGAAGAGATATGCACCTACTCAGTAAATAAGAATTCAACTTTGTTATCATCCTAATGACCTAATATGATAGTCATCATTCAACCATGCACATTATCATGTCATGTCATCCATGACCCTTCTTATGCATTCATGATTCTCACATTTTGCATGTGCATGAAATAGGTGCAACGGAAGAAATCACCGTTTTGGAGTACGAGGCCGATCCCCAGGAAGAGCATTAGGAAGTGCAGCAATAGGAGGCCCCAGGAGAATGCAAGCCCGATGGTGAATAGTTGCCCGAGTGTCCAGATCATCAGCCATCCACCTTTGTGAAAGGCAGGCACCGGAGCATTCTAAGCCTCCTATGTTTTCAAACTATCAACTTGAGTCCTTTTATGTTGATGCATTAAGTACTAGAAGTTGATTGGAACCACTTGCTGCATATATCTTCCTTGTCTAGATATATATATCTTGAATCCTATGGTTTAGGATCGAATATATGCTTAGCCATGCTTAGTCGGTAGATACCTGTCACCTGCATGATATAGGCTGATAACTAATCATGGTTGGCTATATTTGCTAGCATGAAAATAACCATGTGTCAATGAATAAAGGAGACCGGGTGGGATTGTGATACTGAAGCAACAAGGAATGGAGGTCTTGGGTGCCTATCTATCCCTGTCTATGTCAATTAAGAATCGATTCACTGTACATCATCATGTCATATTGAACGCATGCCTAGCACTTAGCTGGCAGGATCCAATGATACGACCATGGAGCTGAGTAATTCCATTCAGGCTGGGACGGGATAAGTGGAAGTGCGCACACTGGAGGTAGTAAGGATGTGCAGAGAGCCAATGGCATGAGTCCAAGGGCGGGTTCTAGTCCCAATCTTCTTGGCAGATTGGTAGAATCTCTGAGGGTGTGGCACTGATCGGACCTACGACTGTACCTGAATTGTACCAAAGGTGACCTGAGGCTACCTTGGCATATGTGTGCCTCAGTTTGTGGGAATAAATTCCCCAGTTGGGTAGGAATCAATGCGAATCGCCTTCTCTCCAGGATAGTGAGAACTTGACTGAGCAGCGGCAACATAGAAGCACTAATTAAAACTTGGTGGTTATGATGATTGCTCAAATTACTACACCGGATATGGTTACTAATGCTTGTTGAGCTTGATCAAGTGGTTGCTCTAGTATAGGTGCTAATTTAGAGATGCTTAATTGAATAGGGATAACTTGAAGCTAAAGATATTATATATTCAAGTTATGCATTTAAGCTTTTTATGCAAAATGTTGTCAAGCTAGCTCCACCTTTAAAGCCTTGCATACTCCTTGGTGTCTTATTATTTTGGTTTATGATGGGTAAGTCTAGCTGCGTACATTCTCATAATCCGAGTTTATTCCCATTTGTTGCAGATGATGTGATGTACCATGGTTACTACAAGCATTGCATAACTCTTGCAGTTGATGGACAGTAAGACCAAGGGCATGTCCATTCTATATCATCTCATCTATGTGCTTTTGTTGGAGATGACCTTAAACTAGCTATGTATTTGAACTATCCTGATGTTGCTTCAAAACTATGTTGCTTCTGCTACTTCTAAATTTGGGTTGTAATAACTTTTTTGAAACTCCGATGTATGAGAACTATTTGTGAACCTGTTGTAACACATGACTGGTTATGTTGAATCATGTACGATCTTGGCTTGTATGTTGGTTGATTTGAGATCCTTCGTGGTTTTATCGGACTACCGGGTTTATATGGGTTCAAGTATGATAGTTTGATCGCTTCGGTGATTGCTATTGTACTTGTGCTCTTATAAATTGGACGGTTCTGTTACAGCTGGCATCGGAGCAAGGTTCAACATTAAACTTGTCATATGTGTATTTAAAACAAAGGTTTTATTTTATAAAAATATAAAGTATGCTAGTGGTCATCTCCTTTATGCCCAGTTAAGGACTATTAGGTGGCTATTTAAGTACTAACATGGGATGGGTTTTTTTTTACTTTCGTTGTCCATACGGCGTGCTATTGTATGGATGTCATTCACTTGAGTGGTAATGTATGGATCGAATGCCTCTACGCCCAGGTAAGATGGTAAGTTGATGAGTGGCATGACCGCAAGATGTGAGCGTGCGGTCGAGGAGAGCTAGCTTTGATACAGCTGTATATGCATGCTTGCATGTGTGTATGGTGCGTATTTAATTGTGGGTAATAAATTGTCATCGGGTAGCTTTGATATAGAAGTATATATATTGGGATATATATATATAGAAGTATTTAGTTTACCGCTCTCATATATCCTGTTGTTCTTCAATATTCAACCTAGAGCCCAGATTACATTCTTGTACATTTAATTATTGGGATGGGCTAAAATGAATCTTCTGCAGGTACACTAACAACGAAACGTGTAGCTCGTTTAGTTATGATTATATTGAGAGAACGTATGTATGCCACCGCGTATATTGTTAAGGATTTAATTTTTCCTAAGTTTGTAAGGACATATGGAACGTGCATGCATCATGATAAATCATTCATTCATATCATTACATTGTTCCTCCCCCTTATGAGTTTCAGATTATGTTATCTAACCTTTTTCTATGATCGCGTTGTCTCACAGGAGTTATACCATTTTGATACAGATGGCAGCCCTAGGAGCCCCTATTGCAAGCGACACCTTTTTGGCACTGTTTGGGACGTCCACCCAACTATGGAGGGTACTGCACTCGGTCGGGTATGCTGAACCACCTCGCTACTTTAGGAGCGAAGTGGTAACTGAGGGACAACAGTGGTATGACGTATGGGTGACTGTCCCAGCCCATGTTGATCACCCATAGTGGTAAGGCTAGAGTGTGGAGTTAGATGGGTAGACGCCTTGGGAGGGTGCCCAAGTTGCAGCTTTTGAGGTCCTCGGTGAGATATGTTAGGAGTTTATGGACGAGCTTGTCAATGGTCCTGCCGGATCCTTTCCTTGGGTGGACCCATCACAAACCGCTTGGACCCAACTAGGCGATAATGCTATGGTAAGAGACCGAGATGAAAGAGCAAGAAGTAGTAATGCTACCACGAGTGCCATGTATGCTGTTATGAAGATGTTTTACTCTCACCAGGATAGCTACATCAGTTGTATGCAAGAGCTCCAAAGAGCATAGGCTACACAACGCAGGATGCGAGGATGTGTGCGCAGGCACCAAAGGGCAGTTAGAGCAGCTCAGAATGAGATAGGTAATTATATGACAACCTTGGAAGCCTATCGGGGGTAGTTTGTTCGTGCTATTGCTGAGAGGGATGTAGCCATAGCAGAGGTTTAGGGGATCTGTACGGAGAGAGATGAGTCTATTCATCTTGCTGAGTCCAAGGAGGCTACCTAGATCAGGGCTATGTTTGAGGCCGCTAGGCAAACAACCTAGTTTGATAACATAGAGGCAGAGTATAGATGCCAGATCAGAGGGCAGCAGGAGAACATTAAGGAGCTTCAGGTGGCTGTCCACCACCTCAATAATATCATCCATCCCATTCCTGCCCTAGATGCTCCGATAGAGGAAGACCCCAATGTTTTGGTAGCTGTGGATGATGGTATGGAAGAGGATGCTCTAGCCAAGCCTGAAGATGAGGAGATTGAGCCTTTTGAGGATGACCAAGGTGATGGCGTGTCTGATGTTAACAGCGATCATTCTGAGGCTTAGTTAGCTCTAGTACTTAGTTAGATGTGCTAGACATTATCCTATGGATCATTTATGTAATGAACTTCTAATTTAGTTCGATCTCCTGATGTACCCTTTGATGTACTCTTGACACCTTGCATGTAATCCATGTTGTGGTTGCACTTTTAATGAATGCCTGTTGTGTTGGCAAGCAATTTGGCATATACGGAATGCATTACAAATGGTGTCAAGTAATATAATTGGTGATGTTATGGTTGTGGAAATGAATTATTGTGCCTCTATTTTATTGTCTGAATTTAAATTCTCTTCAATAAATTCAGTTTCGCATAATTATACAATTCTTCTACAATTTTCCGACATCATCAATAATTGCTTCTTGTTGCAATTCTATAGATGCCTCGCACCCGTTCTGGAGCCGGTGGGAATGAGGGTGCCGGGGGGAGTGGCTTGCATGGTGATGACAATGAAAATTTGCCACCACCGCCCCCACCCACTCCGGCAGAGTTGATGGCTATGCTCGCTGAAGGGCAACATGTTATGGGCGAGGCTATGTGCACCATGGCGTAGCAAGTCACCCAGGGCAGACATCAGCGCCAGGGTGTAGAGCCAAACCAATACAGTGATTTCAAGGATTTCTTGGATACCAAGCCACCTATTTTCAAGGAGGTTGAAGAGCCACTCCAAGCAGAGAAATGGCTGAACACACTTGAACAAAAGTTTCGTTTGTTGAGGCTGACTGAGCAAATGAAAACTGAGTATGCATCCCACTAGTTGCAGGGGCCTGCAGGCATTTGGTGGCGTCATCACCGAGCCACCCTGCCTAAGAATGCTCAAATTACCTGGAACCAGTTAAAAGCTGCTTTCCGGGGACACTATATTCCTCCAGGTCTTATGAGTATCAAGCATACCGAGTTCATGAAGGTGACCCAGGGTACCAAGATCTTGACTGAATATCTACATGCTTTCAACAACCTATCCAGATATGCCACGGAATTTGTTGATACTGATGCGAAGAAAATTGCTAGTTTCAAGCGGGGACTTGGCCCCAAGCTGATGAAGACTCTTGCTAATAACAAGTCTGCCACTTTCATTGAATTTGTCAGTGATGCCTTAACTCAAGACAATCAAAACAACATCTATGTTTCATCCAAGAATCAGAAGAGAGCCTATGAAGCAGGCGCTTCTCAGTCAAAAGCTCCAGTTGCTGCGAGACCTCAGTTTCGCCCACCAGCTCCCAAGTTTAGGCCACCTTAGAAAAAGGTGCAAACCGTTCAGAACTAGAAGGTGTTTCACAAGGCCTATTATGTTGCTCTACCAAAGGGCGACACAGGATAGGGAAGTTCTAGTGTTCCACCCAGCAACATGTCGTGTTGGAACTGCAACAAGCCCGGCCATTGGGCAAGAAATTGCCCCTATCCCAAGAAGAACAACTAGAAGCAGGGTAATTCCAATGTGTGTCAGGGACATGTGCACAATACCACTATTGAAGAAATTCCCACAGGTGAAGTTGTTACTGCGGGTACGTTTCTCGTGAACCAACATCCCGTAGTTGTTTTGTTTGATTCTAGGGCATCACATTCATTTATGAGTCAAACATTTGTATCCAAGCATAATTAGAGGGGTAGTTACTATAGATAAGGGTAGTTACTACATAAGTGCAGCCGAAAATCAAATCTCCACCAACCAAATAGTTAGAGATGTGCGTATCTCAATAAGCAACCGGGAGTATACCACAGATCTTGTAGTATTGCCCGGATTGGGGATAGATGTAATCCTAGGAATGAAATGGATGAGTGGCCATGGAATTTTTATTGATACTTCCACTCGGGTGATTATGTTAAGGGAACCCGACAGTAAGAATGCTTTCTTAGTACCACTTCCCAAAGATTTTGACCTCCAAAATGTAGCTAATGCGATCTAGCCCGTGACTATTGCTGACATTCCGGTGGTGTGTGAATCTCCAAACGTGTTTCCGGATGAGTTGCCTGGGTTACCACCTGATAGAGATCTAGAGTTCAAGATTGAATTATTACGAGGCATGGCACTTATCTCGCAAAGGCCTTATAGGATGCCACCCAATGAATTAGCTGAGCTCAAAGTGCAATTACAGGAGCTTCTTGAAAAAGGTCTCATTCGACCTAGCTCATCACCGTGGGGTTGTCCTAAAATATTTGTGAAAAAGAAGGATAAATCTTTGCAGATGTGAGTGGACTACTGACCCCTTAATGTGGTAATGATCAAGAACAAGTATCCATTGCCTCGAATTGATATCTTGTTTGATCAGCTATCAAAGGCTAAAGTGTTCTCCAAGATCGATTTGAGATTGGGGTACCACCAGATTAAGATCAGGCCGGAAGACATACCTAAGACTACCTTCTCTACTAGGTATGGTCTATATGAGTATCTTGTCATGTGTTTTGGACTGACCAATGCTCCTGCCTATTTCATGTATCTCATGAATTCGGTGTTCATGTCTAAACTTGATAAATTCGTGGTGGTGTTTATTGATGACATCTTAGTCTATTCTGAGAATGCGGAAGATCATGAAGAACACCTCAGAGTTGTCTTAACAAGGTTGCGAGAACATAAGCTGTATACTAAGTTTAGCAAATGCGAATTTTGGTTAAAGAAAGTACCTTTCCTAGGTCATGTGTTATTTGAAGATGGAATTTTGGTAGATCCAGGCAAAGTGCAAGAAGTTATGGATTGGAAGGCCCTGACTTCAGTTCATGAAGTTCGGAATTTCCTAGGGTTAGCAGGTTATTACCATTGTTTTATTCCAGACTTCTCTAAGATAGTCAAGCCCATGACCAGATTGCTTCAGAAAGATGAGAAATTTGTGTGGACTCTAGAGTGTGAAGCTGCTTTTCACAGTTTGCAAACTTTGTTGACCACCGCTCCAGTTTTAGCACAGCCCGACATAGAAAAAACATTTGATGTGTTTTGCGATGCATCTAGTACTGGTTTGGGGTGTGTGCTCATGCAAGAGGGCCGAGTCATTGCCTATGCCTCGCGTCAACTGCGAAAACATGAGGTTAATTACCCAACTCATGATTTAGAGCTAGCCACGGTTGTTCATGCTTTGAAGATTTGCAGGCACTATTTACTAGGCAATGTGTGTCACATTTACACTCATCACAAGAGCCTCAAGTACATGAGACAAAGAAGGTGGTTGGTGCTAATCAAGGATTACAACCTAGAGGTGCATTATCATCCGAGCAAGGTAAATGTTGTTGCAGATGCTTTGAGCTGGAAGTATCATAGCAAACCATTGCTGGAAGATGGCTTTAACCTACTGCATCATGTAGTTTTACATAATCTCACTATCAGTTGCTCTTTTGAAGCTAAGGTCATGGAACTCCAAAAGACTGACATGGGTATATTTCATATCAAGAGAAAGATGGAAGAAGAGACTAAACATTTTAGATTATATGAGAGAGGTGTACTCTGGTTTAAGGATAGACTTGTTGTACCTAAAGATAGAGAACTTAGAAACCAAATCTTAGATGAAGCACACTCTTCTAATTTGTCCATCCATCCTAGTAGTAGCAAGATGTACTAGGATTTGAAGACCCGATTTTGGTGGACAAAGATGAAGAAAGAGATTGCAGCATATGTGGCTAGATGTGATACTATCTGCCGAGTCAAAGCCGTTCATTTGAAACCCGCAGGGCTACTCCAACCACTGCCTGTTCTAGGTTGGAAATGGGAAGAAATTAGCATGGACTTCATTGTTGGTCTTCCAACCACCTAGAAAGGTAACGATTCCATCTGGGTAATTGTGGACCGTCTAACGAAGTCTGCACATTTCATTCTAGTTCAAACAGTTTATCGCCCACATCAATATATAGAGCTGTATAAAACCCAAATAGTGTGATTGCATGGAATACCTAGAACCATTGTGTCTGATAGAGGCCCACAGTTTGTAAATCATTTTTTGGAACATTTGCATAATCAGTTGGGTACCAAATTCATCCAAAGTTCTGCCTATCACCCTCAAACTGTTGAGCAAACAGAGCGAGTAAATTAGATTCTTGAAGACATGTTAAGGGCCTGTGTAATATTTTTAAAGGGTTCGTGGGAGAAATGGCTACCTTTGGTTGAGTTCTCCTATAACAATAGCTATCAAGAAAGCATCAAGATGGCCCCTTTTGAGGCTTTATATGGCTGCAAGTGTAGAACTCCTCTAAATTGGGTTGATCCAGGCGAAAGAAGGTATTATGGTATTGACTTTTGTCAAAGAAGCCAAAGAGCAAGTTCGGATTATTCAGCAACATATGGAAGCTGCTCAATCAAGATAGAAGAGTTATGCAGACAAGAGAAGGAGTCCTCTTGTATTTGAAGTTGGTGATTGCGTGTACCTAAAAGTATCACTGATTAAAAAGGTACAGTGGTTTGGTGTGAAGCGAAAGCTGGTGCCCTAGTATGTGGGCCCATACAAAATTATTGAGCAATGTGGACCATTAGCTTATAGACTCCAACTATCGCCAGAGATGAGCGCCATCTTCGATGTTTTCCACGTCTCTCAATTGAAGAAATGTCTTCGTGTACCCGAAGAAGCCATTGAACCCACTAGTGTCAAGATCCAGTCTAATTTGACGTATGAAGAAAAAACTATCCGGGTGATAGAAGAAATGGAGAGAGTGACTAGAAGTAAGGTGGTTAAGTTCTATAAAGTGATGTGGAACAATCATAGTGAGCAAGATGCAATGTGGGAAAGGGACGATTTTCTACGTGACGCCTACCCCACTTTTTACAATGATTGGTAGGTCTTTCCAATCTTGGGATGACATTTCTATAAGGGGGGAGGGATTGTGACACCCTGGTGTTAAGCATGCATTTGGCATTGGCATTGCATGAGCACAAGCATCATTGAGCATTAATGAGCATGAGCATGTCAAATTCTATCTTCACTACCTTGCTTATATCACATGTGATGCCTCTTAAATTTATACCTAGGCTGGGGTTTACATGTGATCAATGTGTGAAATGCTTGTGGGACCCTAGGAGTACCTCAAACATGCTTAGAATGTCACATGGAACAACTTTGGTATTCATGACTTGGACCAATTTGGCCTCTAAGTCATGAATATAGTGTAAGCTACCATTTTCAAGTTGCATGTTTGACCTAAGTTGAACTAGGCACTAGAGGGCCTTCATGGTAGTCCACCCTTAACCAAAGTTGTAGTGCTTGACTAGGGTAACAACTTTTATTTTTGGGTGAAGACCTAATTCGATGCATAGCATGCCCAAAAACAGCTCACAAGTAGTAAAAGAATTATTGTTTTTGACTTTGAAAATTTCTGGGATCGAATTACAGATTCAAGTGCTGCACTTTGGGATGATATAACTTGCGATTCATTAGGATTTAGGCCAAAGTCGTTTAAGCAAAATTGTAGATCGTATGTACCTCTACAACTTTTGTTAATGCTCCTCTCAACAAATCACCACGGATTTGGAGTTAGACGATCACAAAGTAGCATTGTCATGCACTGTCATCGGCTCTGATGGACGCGTCCATGCGCGCATCAGTGGTCGACCGGCCATAGGCCATGGCCGCCGTGTGGCGGCCATACACCGATGATGGCTCGGCCGGTCAGGCCGGAGCGTGCACATAGGCGTCGTGCCCCTGCTGCTCACTCCACTCGCCCGCTCTCACTTCCTCCCTCTCGCTTTGCCTTGCCAAAGCGGAGCTCCAAGCTCGCTGCGTGACTGCCGCAGCCAGGTTGCTACCAACATAGCTCCACCGGTCGATTCATCTCGGCCACAGATGCTCCGCCATCACCTCCACCTCCTCCAGCCACTAGCACCACCTCTCGACCCAAGGTAAAGTAGCGTTCTACTTCACCATAGCCGCCGTCGCCACCAGAGTGCCGCTGTGCTCTCGGCTCACCGTGGCCCGGCTGCTCCACCGTATCCCCTGCCTTCCTTTTCTCAGGTCTGGCACCAAGCTAGGCTCTAGATGCTCAGGCTGGATCTAGGGTAGACGCTACCGCCAGGTTGCACAAGAACGCATCGCCACTCTGCGCGCGGCCGCCATGGCACTCGTGCTCGTCGTTGCAAAGCTGGACAATCGCCTTCCTACTACCGTCTAGCCAGAATGGTGGGAGCACCACTGTGCTCCGTGCGCCGCCGCGCGGCCATGCACATGGGCAAAGTTCACCGCCACCTCACCGGATCCCTAACCCACCCTAGATAGCTTCATTAGGATTCTGCAAAGCTGTAGCACACCTCATCGGAGCATGTGATGGCCGAAGAACCCCGGCGTACCGCTGCGCTACCTTCGCCGTCCGCCATTGCCGCTAGCGAGCCATCTTCGGTGAACCCTAGGTCACGTCTTCACCACCAACCGACGTGGCTTGATGAGGGGAACATGTTAGTGTCACCTTCGTCGTCGATGATCTCGCCATCGGCAAGATAGGGCTGGCCGGAGCGCCACCCCTGCCCCGATATCACTGACCAGCGGGTCCCAACTGTCGGTGGCTATAGTTTAGGTTTCCTTTTTATTCTTTTCATGAAATGCTTGTGAACTTTGAAAATTCATAAGTAGAGTTGTAGATGTCCATTTTTAGTGAACCAATTTTTTTTGATTCATAATGAAGTGTACTATTTGATAAAAATATGAAACCTACTGTTTGGGATGTTTTCTAGGAGAATTAAATGAAGCTAGATAAGTGCTTTTAAATTGTTTTCAATCTTCAAAAATGCATAACTAGAGTTAGGAGTATGAGAAAAATGTAATTCCAATTTTCCTGATCTTGTGTTGGCTTGCTCTAGTTAGGAAAAATATTGAACTTGCAGTAAACATGTTTGGAGTAGGGTCTTTCTATTTATCTTTTAATAAATGATGTTTTCTGACCAAATTCATAAGGACAAAAATAAGTAACATTTTGCCATGCAAATTTTTCTATAGTGTTAATGGATTTTAGGGAATCTAAGAAAAATATGAAATCTGTTGTTTGACACTTTTCACTAGGCTAAATTATTTTTGCTAAAATAAGCCTATGCAACTTGTCATTTTTGTAGAGATGGTTGTACTTATTCAAATGGCATGAAATTTGTACATTAGACTTTTGGGGTCATATGTAGGCTACAGTAATTTTATCAGAATTTATTGGGCAGTTTTGATATATTTTCCTTATTTCACCTTAGTGTCCAAATAAATTAATAAAGGCATTTCAATAATTTATTTGGGCCTGACCATCATGTTTTATAGAGTGTGTATGATGCCTATGAATTTTTGGTACCATTGGTTGTGCCCTAATTTGATTGCTTATATGCAGTGACATATTAATTGCTCTATAATTCAATTTTAGTGGTTGTTTGGATAGTTTCGGTTGTTACGTAAATTGCATGGGTAAGGTGATGTTTGATATGAATCATGTCAATAACAAAGTTGTATATAAGTTACTTATCTTTCTTGTGTCAAATTTTCATGGCAATAGGCTAAATGGTTTTAGAGTTATAGTTGTTAGACGTTGGTCTCCTGAAGTGCTTACTCTCTGGAATTTCTAGACAGACCTGGAAAGTTTACCTGTTTTGACTAGGTAGTGGTTGAATCGCCTTTTGGTGATTTAATGAAAGTTCTAGGCAATTTTATAAGCTTTCCTAAAAGTCCATATCATAGCATTTGGTTGAGTAGAACTCCAGTTATGATCTAAACTTGTAGCTGTTGTGTTGTGGTACAGAAATAGACTTAGTGTGGATTCTTGAAATTTCTAGGGAAGAGATACGCACCTACTCAGTAAATAAGAATTCAACTTTGTTATCATCATAATGACCTAATATGATAGTAATCATTGAACCATGCACATTATCTTGTCATGCCATCCATGACCCTTCTTATGCATTCATGATTCTCACTTTTTGCATGTGCATGCAATAGGTGCGACAGAAGAAATCACCGTTTTGGAGTACGAGGCCGATCCCTAGGAAGAGCATCAGGAAGTGCAGCAATAGGAGGCCCTAGGAGAAGGCGAGCCCAGTGGTGAACAGTTGCCCGAGTGTCCAGATCATCAACCCTCCACCTTTGTGAAAGGCAAGCCCTAGAGCATTCTAAGCCTCCTATGTTTTCAAACTATCAACTTGAGTCCTTTTATGTTGATGCATTAAGTACTACGAGTTGATTGGAACCACTTGCTGCATATATCTTTCTAGGATCAAATATATGCTTAGCCATGCTTAGTCGGTAGAAGTCGAGTGATTACCTGTCATATGCATGATATAGGCTGATAACTAATCACGGTTGGCAATATTTGCTAGCGTGGAAATATCCATGTGTCAATGAATAAAGGAGACTGGGTGGGATTATGATAGAGAAGCAACAAGGCATGGAGGTCTTGGGTGCCTATCTATCCCCATCTGTGTTGATTAAGGATCGATTCATTATACGTCCTCATGTCATGTTGAATGCATGCCTAGCACTTAGTTGACCAGATCCAATGATACGACCGTGAAGCCGAATAATTCAATTTAGGCCAGGCCCCGATAAGTGGAAGTGCGCACACAAGAGGCAGTAAGGATGTGTTGAGAGCCAATGGCGTGAGTCCAAGGGTAGGTTTGAGTCCTGATCTTCCTAATAGATTGGTAGAATCTCTGAGGGTGCGGCGCTGATCGGACCCACGACTGTACCTAAATTGTACCAAAGGTGACCTGAGGCTACCTTGGTGCAGGTGTGCCTTAGTTTGTGTTAGGAATAAATTCTCTAGGTAGGAATTGATTTGAATCATCGTCTCTCCTAGATAGTGAGAACTTGACTGAGCAGCAGCAACGTAGAAGCACTAATTGAAACTTGGTGGTTATGATGATTGCTCAAATTACTACACCGGATATGGTTACTAATGCTTGTTTAGCTTGATCAATTGCTTGCTCTAGTATAGGTGTTAATTTAGAGATGCTTAATTGAATAGGGATAACTTGAAGCTAATGATATTATATATTCAAGTTATGCATTTAAGCTTTTTATGCAAAATGTTGTCAAGCTAGCTCCACCTTTAAAGCCTTGCATACTCCTTGGTTTCTTATTATTTTGGTTTATGATGGGTAAGTCTAGTTGAGTACATTCTCGTACTCGGGGTTTATTCCCATTTGTTGCAGATAATGTGATGTACCATGGTTACTGCAAGCATTGCATAACTCCTGTAGTTGATGGAGAGTAAGACCAAGGGCATGGTCATTCTATATCATCTCATCTATGTGCTTTTGTTGGAGATGATCTTAAACTGGCTATGTATTTGAACTATCCTGATGTTGCTTCAAAACTATGTTGCTTTCGCTACTTCTAAATTTGGGTTGTAATAACTTTTGAAACTCCAATGTATGAGAACTATTTGTGAACTTGTTCTAACATGTGACTGGTTGTGTTGAATCATGTATGATCTTGTCTTGTATGTTGGTTGATTTTAGATCCTTCTTGGTTTTATCAAACTACCGGGTTTATATGGGATCAAGTATGACAGTTTGATCACTTCAGTGATTGATATTGTACTTGTGCTCTTATAAATTGGACGGTTCTATTACAAAACCTATGTGAAATGAACGGGGATATGAACTTCACCTCCTCGAATAGGTCATGATTGGGAAGATGCTCCACCATTGGGATTTCTAGGTGAGTGGCAGAGACAGCTTTCCCAAACTCTACACTAAGGCTCCCATGGGAATATTTTTCTTGAAAAAGTTTGTCCAATGGGTAGCCTATGAGAAGATCGAACTCAAGGATGGCAAAGATGTGGAAATCTATGAAAACCTCGATTTTGTCAATTATGACCGGCATGGCCCTAGCAATCCCACAACACTCAAAGATTAGTCCCGATGGACTTTTGAAGAGCTTGTTGGTCAAGACCAGAGGTATTTTGCCCAAAAGGGTTTCCGCAAGAAATTCTGACATGATGTTGGTCTTGACTATGGGGTTGTGCAGGGCATCTATAGCTGTTTCCCTTAACGAACAAGGGATGGCGGAGGAAGGTGAAAGAATCTGAATTGCTTCAAAAGAACGTTTCACTTCCATTAACCATTCCTTTGACGGTTCCAGTCTGCGGGAAACTTCTTTTGTGTGCTTTTCATGTCGTGATAATTTTAAGGTATTGCCATAATCCTCAAATTTGATAGGGAACTCCGAAGGATGAATTACTATCTCCTTCGGGGTTCGTGCTTTGGGTGAGGGCTCATGAGTCAAACCTAAGGATGTTATGAGTTGGGTTTCGACTGATGAGGATTCCTCAACACTCGACATGACTGTCCCCTAGAGGGTTTTGGTTCATATGACGGAAGAAACGTGTCTATCTATGAAGTTTTCAAGGAATTCTACTTGTTCCATCATAGGTTTGTGTGTGAAACCACCTCTGGCAGTCACGTCTAGGCATATGTCAGCATCTATGTCAAGACCCAAACAAAAGAGATGCAAAATCATGCCATTGGGTAATGATAAGTCTAGGATGGCATGTATTAATGTTGAAAACCGGGCCTAGGCTGCACCTATAGACTCCTCACGCTGCTCAAAGTCGAGGATTGCCCTTGGTAGAGAGACGATACAGGACATGGGGAAAATGCAAGACAAAACTTGTCTTTAAGTTCATCCCAGTCCCCATTTGTACTTTCTATGGCAAACGTGTACAATTGCTTCGCATTTCCCGTGAGAGAGAAGGAAAACAATTTCCACTTTAGTGTTTCCTGTGTCATGCCTGAAATGCTCAGGCACGAACACATCTCCTCGAATTCGTGCAGGTGATGGCATGGGTTTTCATTTTCTAGCCCAGAGAAGGGTTGTGCTTGAACCATGGCTTTTAGACTAGCGTGGAGTTCATAGCCAGATGGACGATTAGGTTTTGAAGGTGGCTCAAGGAACTCCCCCTTTGAAGTGGAAGGGTAAAAGATTGGAGTTGAGTTCATGTTGATAAAAAGGAAAGAAAATATTTTTGTTTTTATAAAAAGGATACAGATACGAGGACGAACTAGGTTCGAAGAAAATAGCAACCGTTCCCCGACAACGGCGCCAGAAAGCTTGTTGGTATTTCTTAACGTTTACAGAAATTATTCCGCAAGCGTACGGAATTACCGTTGTAGCTTTCACCTGGAAGTATTTAGGGTATTGTATTTTCCATAGGGAATGGAGGTATTTCTTCTAGCTAACTCATCCAAGAAAAACACAAGGATAGCAGATGAGGGTAAAGAAGGATTCCTATGGCTTAAGATCTAAGGATAGGTAAACTTTACTTTTACCTACTTACTTTGGGCACTGAATCACACCAAGTCTGCCAGGCGAGGCTGGCCTATGGCTTTACACCATATCCAAACATGGAGGATTACGAAGGATAGACAGGGCTATCACCACCTACCGCCTACCCCTCAACCATGGGATACGAGGCAAACGAAGGTAGCCTCTAGCCTAGACACAACGTCTAAGCCATCGACTACTACTCTAGTGTGTTAACAAGGCTTATCCGTCTTTATTAGGTCCCTTCTACTAGAGCATCCACCATGGGGATGGACGATGATCCCACAAACAAGTAAAAGTATAGCCTAACTACTCAAAGACTTTATGACCAAAAGAACCATAAACACTTACTAAGATACCCGTTGAGGTACAAAGCCAGTGTTTGCCAAGGTACAAGAAGGGGAAGGTTACCGACAAGTCCAGCACTTCTTCCCCGAACTCTCCCTCACATCTCTCCCTACTAAGTTGCTAGAGCTAGCTAGGGCCTAAGCCCATGGAGTGGAGATGCTCTGGCTCTTTCTTTGTGATGCTCTTGTGTGTTGTTGTATGAGGAGAGGGGAGCCCACCTTTTATAGGTGGAGAAGAGGGGTGTCATTGAAAGTTGTTTCATCCCCACATGGTAAGCACCAAACCGCCTTTGTAGGTACATTGAATCTGCCGGACACCTTGTGAACCGCCTTTGGAGAGGCGGCATGAACCGACCTGGCAACAGTGCTGGCCCTTGAAGGGTGCATGGGGTGCGATGGCCTAGGGCCCACGGAATGGGGGGCCCACCTAGGACCCCACGTATACACTATACATGCGGACAGAGTCACTACAGGCCGCCAGTGCCAGGACCTTTAGCGGTCAGCCGAGGAGGCCAGGACGGCAGGAGCCCCCACGTATTAACATATATAGCCTGACAGGACATGCACTCATTACTGCAGGCCAGGCCGCCAGGCCCTTTAGGCTTTAGCGGTTGCCTTTAGCATGTATGCGTCGCGAACGCTCACCCTGTCGCCCAGGACCTGCGCTGTCGTCCGTGATCTGTCTCGCCGAGTCACTGATTACCGTGCCACAAGTCGGTGAGTGCAAGGCTACGACCTACTCCTGCGAGGCTACGACCAGTACTACCTATGATTGTAGGGTCGAGATAGCGACTAGAGGGGGGTGAATAGTCATTTCTAAAACTTAATCGCGTCGGCTAACCGAAACAAGTGCGGAATTAAAACTATCGGTCTAGCCAAGACTACACCCCTCTATCTATGTTCTCTAGCACCTTGCAAAGATCCTAATTAAGCAACAAAGGTGTCGGGCTAGCTAGAGCTTACCTAACCAATTCTAAGAGCAAGGTCACACAAACCTATGCCACTAGTATTTCAAGCAATGAGGGAGCTCCTACACATGCTAATAAGCAAAAGCACAAAGCCAACTAAGCTCACTAGCAATGCTCAATAACAAGGCAATCAATGCCAAATTAGAGAGCGCAAATACTTAGCTACACAAACTAAGCAAAGTGACTAACAAGGTTACACAAACCAAATTAGCCACGCAAGAGAGCTACTTCTATGCAACACAAGCAAGAAGGTAACTAGTGAGCTACACAAGCTAACTAATTACAAGAGCAACTACACAAGCACAATGTATATAAAAGTAATCACAAGCTTGTGTAAGGGGATTGCAAACCAACGGGAAGAACAAGGTTGACACGGTGATTTTCTCCCGAGGTTCACGTGCTTGCCAACACGCTACGTCCCCGTTGTGTCGACCGCTCACTTGGAGGTTCAGCTAATTGGCATCACCCGCCAAGCCCGCACGTCGGGCACCACAAGATCCTACCCCGAAAGTGAGGGTAGCTCAATGACACGCTCAACTAGAGTTGCTCTTCGCAGCTCCCACGGGGCGAGCACAATGCCCCTCACAAAGCTCTTCTCCGGAGCACCGCACAATCTTCTTGCGGACTTTGACGGAGACCACCACCAAGCGGTCAAGGAGGTGGCAACCTCCAAGAGTAACAAGCACCACCGGCTTGCAACTCAATCACCTAGTGCCACTCGATGCAATCTCATAATGCAACGCACTAGAATCACACTCACTCGCAATTGATTCGTACTCTTGCAAGCACAAGTGAGTTAGAGGGCATCCAAGCACTCCTACACAAGCCACATAGGCGTGAGGATGCTCAGCTACCAGCCCAAGGCCGGCCACACACTCCTTTTATAGCCGCAAGGGCTAAAATAGCCGTTACCCCTTCACTGGGCAAAGCGCACACTGACCGGACGCGCAGGTCATAACGACCGGACGTTGAAACCAGGCGTCCGGTCACTTACAGAGAGGTTCCAGCAATGTTTTTCAGCGACCGGACGCGTCCGGTCATCATTGACCAGACTCTCCCAGCGTCCGGTCGCTTCTGGACACGCTAAAAACACTGACCGAACATTGTGATCAGACTCGCATGTGCTAACCAGACGCTGGGTTCCAGCATCCGGTCGTTTTTCGCGCCAGCGTCCGGTCACAGACCTTTCAGCGCTAAAACAGCTATAACTCTTAGCTCCGAACTCCGATTTCGATGATCTTGTACATTTTGGAAAGCTTACTCAGAGGGCTACACATCTCACATGCATACTTGATCCAAATCACAATGGATCAAAGCAGTATTCCAATCCAAGGACCATCCTATAGTTTGGAGTACACCGAAAAACCTTTTTCTCTTCTCTAAGTTGATTCACAACAACTCTAACTTCTTCTCCTTTGCAAATGTGCTAACACCACCAAGTGTGCACCACCATGTGTATGTGTGTTAGCTTTTCACAAACATTTTCCAAAGGATTAGCTACTCAACTTGCCACGCCACTCAATCCTAGCAATGATGCAAAGTTAGATCACTCGAGTGGCACTAGATGACCGATATGCAAACAGGTTTGCTCCTCTTGATAGTACGGCCATCTATCCTAAACCCGGTCATCAACTTCTCTACACACCTATGACCGGTGAAATGAAATGCCCTATGTTATACCTTTGCCTTGCGCATTCTATTCCATCTCCTCCAATGTCGATTCAACACATGCACCAACATGATCAACAATGATATGATCCGCTTCATATCATCATGTGATCATATTGGTTGATCGATCTTGACTTCACTTGCTTTTCACCGTTGCCTTCGTCCATCGATGCCAAGTCTTGCTCAAGCTTCACCACCACGCGGTCCATCGCTCCAAAGCCTCCGACTTGCCCTTCACGCTTGCAACCAGTCCATCAAGCCAAGTCTTGTCTTGATCTTCTCCACCTTGATCACATGACTCAATGTCATGTCTCATGTGCAATAAGCTCCTTCATCATCACATGTGTGAGCTTTGCAACATCTCCAAGCCATTTTCACCTTCATGGCATATGTTGCTCACACATATGTACCTATGAACTAATCACCTGTGTATCTCACATAAACACAATTAGTCCACCTAGGTTGTCACTCAATTACCAAAACCACACAAGGACCTTTCAATCTCCCCCTTTTTGGTAATTGATGACAACTCTACAAAGATATGGAAATTAAGCTCTTCTGGATTCATGTTGCTTGTCCAAGCAATTTTACCATGTGAGAATGATTTTGGACAAGTACCATAAACCCGAGATGGTAGTATTAGCTCCCCCTACATATGTGCTAGAGTGTTTGGTTTGAAGTTCGCACATATGCATAGATTGGAAATGTGGGAGAGTAATTACTACTAAATGATGCTAAGGTGTATAGAGTAAACTTTTGAAGTGTGATACCAATCAGAGTTGCACCTTTAAGTTCATCCTTAGCACCATGGTTAGCTAGATATCACTTGGAAATAAAATCACTAGATACCTCGTGAGATCAACATTAAAAGCAAGGTACTAGCATTACTTGAAGAACATACCAAGTGTCTAGCTATCATCCTATGCATGATAGTTTTCATTTCATCAAACAAATTCTACAACTAGCATACACCACACAAGCATGCATATTGAATTTAAAAACTTATGCAATGCAAGCAAGCACATGAATATGCACATATCAAATGCAATCAATTAAAGTTCATGAGCTTGTTCCCCCTACTTGTGTGCTTCTCTTGTCCAAGAATTTTGATCCATCTCTTTTCTTCAATGTTGCTCCCTCTTTGTCCATGTCCATGTCCATCCTCTACTTCTTTGTTTCAATCTCTCCCAAAGCTTTCATATCTTATCTCTCCCCCTTGTACAATCTTAATCTTAAAGCTTTCATATCTTTGTACAATCTCTCCCCCTTTGTCATCAATTTCCATAAAAGGTGTGCTTCTCATTGATGCAAAGGTATGCATTTGGGGTAGATGGTTGAGACTTGAATCTTGTATTTTTGATGGACATCACTTGATTGTTGGAATGACGCCACTTGTAGATACCACTTGTAACTTGTACCACTTGTATCTTATGTAGGGCTTCTTGAGATACCACACATAGGATCTTTGATCTTGATATCAATTTGTGTGACACCTCCCCCTATGTGATAGCATGGGTCATCCATTTGATACACTTGAGCTCTTGTAGGTGAGGGATGCATTCTTCATTTGATGATCACTTAAAGTTGAGGATCACTTGTGGAACCATCGTCTTGCATGATTGATACCATGTGTAGATGTGATACCACTTGAAAGAATCTTCTAGTATGGAACCACTTGTTGGATTTATCAATAAAAACCATTTCTTGAACATTTGCTATCTTCATGAGTACCACTTATAGGATATCACTTGTGAGTTGATCTAGACATCACTTGTAGATTCTTGATGAAATACTTGAGTCTAGATATCACTTGTAACAAACAAACTAGATATCCATTTGCATTGTTGTCTTGTGCTTGTACTCTTATCACTATCATGAGCTTCTATGGTTGACTTGAACTAAATTGATTTGCTTAAGCTTCCAAGTCCGGTTTGAACCAATGACAAGCTTCTTCACACCTCTTGCAAGGGTTATCTTACCAATGTTGTACTTGTCACTTGTTAGCAATCCAAATTAAGTCAAGTAATTGGGTTTACTAGCTCATAAACAAATTCATATACTAACCACTAGATCAATTTATCATTCAAGCAATAGTGGTAGGCTATGAATTTGAACATTTCATTTGTTATGCATGATCCTATGAAACATGTACTATATGCACTAACCGCATACTAGTAAGGGATGAAATGATCATGCACATTATAATGATACCTTTGCTATGTTGGAGTAGGGGATAGTCACATAGATTCCAATTCATTACTCCAATAGCAATGTGAAGTCCAGTTATAAGCTTGGTGAAGACCAATAGACACCATTTTGAATTCCACTCTTCACCCATATGAGATTAATACCACTTATGATCAAGTGCACTTTCTTGTTGTGGTTGGCTTGCTTCATCTTTTAATCTTTGCTTGCATGAGAGAACTATTTGGAATACCACTTGAAATATCATGACTAGCTCTCTTTTGGGTGTTGCTTGCTTTTCTTGATCAATCCTTTTGATTGCTTCAACTAAGCATCTCAAATGTCTCTCGGATCACCACTTCCATGTTAGCCTTTCAAGTACCACACTTGGTTTACCTATACATAGGCGGCAAGCCCCTACACTAGGGAGAAGTGACCTCTTTCTAAAGAACCATTCTTGATACTCACTTGAAATAGCTTGATTGATTAATCCAAGTGATGGACTTAACTTGATGAGTAACCTTGATTCCTTCTTTAAGTCCTTTTCTTTCAACTTGTTTAAGTCCCTTTCTTTCTACCAAATGATCTCCAATCATATCTAGAACTTAAACTTCATCTTCAACTTAAGTTTGATCTTGATCTTCATCTTGAGTACCAAAAACGTGAAAAGTACATTCCCCAATCAAATGTCCTTGTACTCTTTTCTTGTCATGCTTCTAGATCATCTCAAAACCAAACTTAGGTGCCTCAATTACTTATAAACATGTTTCCAACTTGAGAACCTTTCAATCAAAGTGACTCTAGATCAATCCAACATTTGTCACTTTTTTGGCAGATTTTGTACTCTTCAAAGAAATAAACATATCTCCCAAAGTACAAATCTAAATACCACGAAATTTGGTGGATATGTGCTTCACTTAGTTATCTAGCTGCTGTAAAAATTTGAGCTTCATTTGACTTCTAGATTGCTACCAGATTTCAATTATTCCACCACTACTACATGCTGAAAACTGCTGCACTATAGCTGACAAGTTTCACTCCAAAACTGAGGCATCTCTTATCCAATTCTCATGAAATTTGTACAGCACCTTATACCATAAGTCTAGAGCATGTACACCAATTTTTATGCTAATCCAATAAGTTTGGTCACTCAAACATGGCTAAGATCACAGCTAGCTCAGATTTTGCAATATATGACAGATTTCAATAATTGAGCTATACTTCATCAAATATGAATCAAACTTGAAACTAACTTGTTTGAATACTTTCATAAGACATATATCCATTCAAACCACTTACTAAAAGTCATCTCAGAAATTTATCCAACACAAATCAATCCAAACTTGATTACTAATCAATTATCCATTCAATCAACTTCTAGCAAGCAACTTTGCATATTTGTCCAATTCAATCAACTCATATGCACCCAAATGAAATGATCAACAAGAGATATACCTTGATTAGCTCATGATCATCCAACTTGAAAGCTTCAACTCAATTATTTGCAAACCATCAAATATAACCAATGAATCACAAACAACTTGAATTATAGCACTTGTATGATGTAGCATATTTGGGCTTTACTCAATTATCATGGCATTGGGTTTGGATGTACACTAAACTTCATATCTTGACTCAACATATGATGATCAATATGAAATCAAGTGAATCAAGTCTCCAATGCCGATAATACCTATAATCAATCATTCACTTTTTGATGGTACCCAAACGATTTTGGGTCCTCTCAAGTTAGGAGCAACATACTTAGGCAAAGCCTTAGTATGAGTAGTGGGATGTTTTGCAATAGCAACCATAGGGGTACCATTATCATCCTTCCTAAGCATAGAATCATCATCAATTGAAATAGGCTTAGGAGTGTTACCTAGGGGACATGAATATGCCATGTGTCCCCTTTTCCGGCATGAGTAGCACTTTCTCTTTGATTGAGCCTTCTCTTCCTTGCTCATGTGGTGCTTCTCATTGCCTTGTCTCTCATGGATTGCTTGGGCCTTCTTCTCAAGCTTGGTAGGACACTTAGAGGCAAAGTGTCCCGTATTTCCACACCTAAAGCACTTGATATGAGCATAATCTTTCTTCTCATCTTCATTCTTGCTCATCATCTTGGCATCTTGAGTTTGCATTGGATGCCTTGCTTTTCCACCCCTTCTTGTTTTCTTCTTCTTCATCATCAAGTCACCACCATCTTCATGGTTGATCTTGATTTGAACTTGAGGTGTCTTTCCTTGCTCAACTTGTGGCTTTGGTTGAGGCTCTTCTAGTTGCTTCACCAATTGCTTGGTTGGGCATATTGAGGTAAGATGAGCCCATGTGCGGCACTTGAAGCACTTAAAGCACTTCACATGCTTTAGCCTCTCTTCTTCCTTCATCTTCTTGAGCTTCTCAATGTTAGGGTAACCATTTGCAATGTGTCCCACTTCATGACACCGGTAGCACATGGTATGAGAGAGCTTTCTTTGTTGTAGCTTCTTCATCTTTCTTTCTCTCTTTCTTTCGCCCTTTGTCATCTTCTTCTTGAAGCCAAGGCCACACTTGTCACCATAGTTTCTTTGAGTCTTCAACATGTGCTCAAAGGTGACTTTTGAGTTGTAGCACCTCTCTAACTTGTTGCTCAATTTCTTCACTTCACTTTTGAGCTCAATGTTCTCCTTCAAAATGTTAGTCTCACAAGACGTAGAAGTAGAACAAGCATCTATATGTGAAAAGCATGGCATATCTAATAAATCATCACAAGAGGTGGATACATGCTTCTTGCCTATATCACAAGGGTTAGCAACATTTTGCAATTTATCATTTGATCCATGTGATGAGCTCTCATTATTTTTAAGTTTCTTTGTAAACACTTTAATGAGATAAGCATGTTGTTCTAATAATTCATCATGAGATGCAAGTAGTGTCTCATGATTCAATTTTAGCTCATCATGTGAAGATTTAAAAGCATCAAGTAATTTCTTATGTTCTTCACAAGAGTTCTTTAGAAATGAGTTTTCATTTTCTAATTTCATTGTTTTAGCTTTCTTATTTTCTAAAGACGTGGTCATGCTAGCAAGTCTACTCACAAGCTCATCATATGAATCAACATGATCAACCACATTAGCATTTGATACCTTGGTGTCACCTTGTGACATGAAACAATGTGGTGTAGTTGGAGAGCTTGTAGTAGCATCATCATCATGGCTTGAGCATGAACCAACATCGTCAAGATCCCCACCAAGTGTGCTTGAGGTAGAATCTTTATGTGCAACACTTGTGGCATCATCATCAACCTTGTCAAGTGAACTTGTAGTGGATTGATCATCATCATCATCACTTGACCATGAGGTGGAGCAATCTTCCACAATCACCAAATTGTGGTTATGCTCAACACACTCATGTGCCTCCACCTTGTGATCATCCTCCTTCTTGAATTTCCCATCATCACTTGTGGAGGAGTCACCATAGAAGGCTTGGAGTGCCATCCACATATCATGAGCACTTTCCAAGTCCCACACATGTCTAAAAACATCATTATGTAAAGCACACATTAGATAATAAAGAGCACGATGATCAAGTTGTAAGCAATCCTATTGCGCTTGGGTTAGGTTGTCCTTATCCAAAGCATCATGAGAAAAACCAACAACAATGATCCACCATGCCTTGGGACCCAATTCACGGAAATGATCAAGCATATGACGTTTCCACTGTGCATAGTGTGTGCCATCAAAAATATGTGAGTCACAAACAACTTCTAGCCCAAAGTTTGCCATCCTCTCGGGTCGGTAAAGACCACAAATGAGAGACCTAGCTCTGATACCACTTGTAGGGTCGAGATGGTGACTAGAGGGGGGGTGAATAGTCATTTCTAAAACTTAATCGCGTCGGCTAACCGAAACAAGTGCGGAATTAAAACTATCGGCCTAGCCAAGACTACATCCCTCTATCTATGTTCTCTAGCACCTTGCAAAGATCCTAATTAAGCAACAAAGGTGTCGGGCTAGCTAGAGCTTACCTAACCAATTCTAGGAGCAAGGTCACACAAACCTATGCCACTAGTATTTCAAGCAATGAGGGAGCTCCTACACATGCTAATAAGCAAAAGCACAAAGCCAACTAAGCTCACTAGTAATGCTCAATAACAAGGCAACCAATGCCAAATTAGAGAGCGCAAATACTTAGCTACACAAATTAAGCAAAGTGACTAACAAGGTTACACAAACCAAATTAGCCACGCAAGGGAGCTACTTCTATGCTACACAAGCAAGAAGGTAACTAGTGAGCTACACAAGCTAACTAATTACAAGAGCAACTACACAAGCACAATATATATAAAAATAATCACAAGCTTGTGTAAGGGGATTGAAAACCAATGGGAAGAACAAGGTTAACACGGTGATTTTCTCTCCGAGGTTCACATGCTTGCCAACACGCTACGTCCCCGTTGTGTCGACCGCTCACTTGGAGGTTCGGCGGCTAATTGGCATCACCCGCCAAGCCCGCACGTCGGGCACCGCAAGAACCTACCCCGAAAGTGAGGGTAGCTCAATGACACGCTCAACTAGAGTTGCTCTTCGTGGCTCCCGCGGGGTGAGCACAATGCCCCTCACAAAGCTCTTCTCCGGAACACCGCACAATCTTCTTGCGGACTTTGACGGAGACCACCACCAAGCGGTCAAGGAGGTGGCAACCTCCAAGAGTAACAAGCACCACCGGCTTGCAACTCAATCACCTAGTGCCACTCGATGCAATCTCATAATGCAACGCACTAGAATCACACTCACTCGCAATTGATTCGTACTCTTGCAAGCACAAGTGAGTTAGAGGGCATCCAAGCACTCCTACACAAGCCACATAGGCGTGAGGATGCTCAGCTACCAGCCCAAGGCCGGCCACACACTCCTTTTATAGCCGCAAGGGCTAAAATAGCCGTTACCCCTTCACTGGGCAAAGCGCACACTGACCGGACGCGCAGGTCATAACGACCGGACGTTGAAACCAGGCGTCCGGTCACTTACAGAGAGGTTCCAGCAACGTTTTTCAGCGACCGGACGCGTCCGGTCATCATTGACCAGACTCTCCCAGCGTCCGGTCGCTTCTGGACACGCTAAAAACACTGACCGAACGTTGTGATCAGACTCGCATGTGCTAACCAGACGCTGGGTTCCAGCATCCGGTCGTTTTTCGCGCCAGCGTCCGGTCACAGACCTTTCAGCGCTAAAACAACTATAACTCTTAGCTCCGAACTCCGATTTCGATGATCTTTGACATTTTGGAAAGCTTACTCAGAGGGCTACACATCCCATATGCATACTTGATCCAAGTCACAATGGATCAAAGCAGTATTCCAATCCAAGGACCATCCTATAGTTTGGAGTACACTGAAAAACCTTTTTCTCTTCTCTAAGTTGATTCACAACAACTCTAACTTCTTCTCCTTTGCAAATGTGCCAACACCACCAAGTGTGCACCACCATGTGTATGTGTGTTAGCTTTTTACAAACATTTTCCAAAGGATTAGCCACTCAACTTGCCACGCCACTCGATCCTAGCAATGATGCAAAGTTAGATCACTCGAGTGGCACTAGATAACCGATATGCAAACAAGTTTGCTCCTCTTGATAGTACGGTCATCTATCCTAAACCCGGTCATCAACTTCTCTACACACCTATGACTAGTGAAATGAAATGCCCTAGGTTATAACTTTGCCTTGAGCATTCTATTTCATCTCCTCCAATGTCGATGCAACACATGCACCAACATGATCAACAATGATATGATCCACTTCATATAATCATGTGATCATATTGGTTCATCGATCTTGACTTCACATGCTTTTCACCGTTGCCTTCGTCCATCGGTGCCAAGTCTTGCTTAAGCTTCACCGCCACGCGGTCCATCGCTCCAAAGCCTCCGACTTGCCCTTCACGCTTGCAACCGGTCCATCAAGCCAAGTCTTGTCTTGATCTTCTCAACCTTGATCACATGAGTCAATGTCATGTCTCATGTGCAATAAGCTCCTTCATCATCACATGTGTGAGCTTTGCAACATCTCCAAGCCATTTTCACTTTCATGGCATATGTTGCTCACACATATGTACCTGTGGACTAATCACCTGTGTATCTCACATAAACACAATTAGTCCACCTAGGTTTTCACTCAATTACCAAAACCACACAAGGACCTTTCAATGATGCTGACACGCCGTCCTGTGGTCTAGTGCGACGATCTAGGTATTTTTTTCAACCGTTTTTTAATCTAAATTAATTACTTCGGACTTCTATTACTCGGTACTCATATAGTCTTGTTTTTCTTCTAATTTAGGTGTTAGAAACTTAAAATGTTACCTAAGAAACATTTGTCGGGGTCTCAGAAAAGAAAACAAAAAAGAGTAGAAGATCAATTTATTGAATCTCAAAAAGGTGCTATACATAAGTTTTTTTCAGCTTCAAGCAGTGTTGTGCCTGATGATAATCCTGTAGATGCACTTGATATTGAAGAACAAGGACAACAACAGCAACAAGTTAATGATAATTTACGTGAACAAGTTGATGACATTGATGATGCTACAGAAAATGAAAATTTATAGCCTTCCTCTCAACCTGAAAATTCAATTGATGATGTGCAAGAAGCTTCTATTCATGATGTCATTGATCCTAGAACTTGGGGAAATCTTAATAATAAGGCTAGAGATATATTGATTGAAAAGGGGCCGGTGAGAGAATTGAATCTTGAGTTCCCTGCAAATGCTCTTAATAGACATTTTTCATATGCTTACTACTCCAGAAAGTTAAGCAATGGTGAGGTGGTTGATAGAAAATGGTTGATTTACTCTAAACATGTGGACAAAGTTTTTTGTTTTTGCTGCAAATTGTTCAAATCAAGTCAGAGCAAAAGTTTGCTAGCACATGATGGATTGAGGGATTGGAAACATCTTAGTCTTAGACTCAAGCAACATGAGAATAGTGTTGAGCATATAACAAACATGAATACTTAGAATGAACTTAGGCTAAGGTTGAGCAAAAATAAAACAATTGATGATGATTTGCAATGAGAAATTGCAAAGGAGAGAGAGCTTTGGAGACAAGTTTTAGTAAGAATTGTTTCTGTTGTCAAGTTTCTTGCTAAGCATAATTTGGCGTTTCGAGGGAAAAATGAGAAATTATATCAAGATAGCAATGGTAACTTTCTGGGCATAATTGAAATGATGGGTTTATTTTGTCCTGTGATGCAAGACCATATTAGGCGGATTTAAAATAGTGAGATTCATCATTATTATCTTGGGCATAAAATTCAGAATGAGATGATTTCTCTTCTTGCAGATTGTGTGAAACAAACTATACTAAAGATCATCAAAGATGCCAAGTATTTTTCTGTGATTTTAGATTGTACTCCAGATGTGAGCCATGAAGAACAAATGACTCTAACTATTCGGTGTGTCAATATGTCGAGGAATATTCCAAGGGTAGAGGAGTTCTTCCTAGAGTTCTTGAAGGTAGATGACACATCAGGATTGGGTCTTTTTAATGAATTAAAGAATGTATTGGTCTCTCTTGATTTGAATATTGATGATGTGAGAGGACAAGGCTATGATAATGGTTCAAATATGAAGGGTCCTCACCAAGGTGTTTAGAAGCACTTGCTTGAAATTAATCGAAGAGCACTATACATGCCATGTGCATGTCATAGTGTGAATCTTACTCTTTGTGATATGGGAAAATCTTGTAGGAAACTATTATTTCTATTATACATTGTTTTCATATAATATGGCATGATTTAGGAAAAGTTTCAAAATTACTATTTGTTAAATCTTGCCGGCAAGCTATTTCTTTTTTTGGTTTCATCCAACGTATATACACATTGTTTGCAAAATCTACCAAAAGGTGGAAGATTTTGGTGGACAATGTCCTAGGATTGATAGTTAAATCATGGTCTAATACACGCTGGGAAAGCTGGATAAAAAGTGTTCAAGCTATTAGATTCCAAACTCCTCAAATAAGATCAGCTTTAATAGCGCTAGAGAAGGCTTCAACTAATGACCCAATGGCAGTTAGTGAATGTCAATCTTTGGTGAGTGCACTAGAGAATTTTGAATTTTTAGTTGGTTTGGTTATTTGCCACGATATTTTATTCTCTATAAATAAGGTGAACAAGAAGTTGCAATCTAAAATTATGAGTATAGATGATACTCTCAAACATATTGAAGGTGTCATATCATATTTTAAGAAGTATAGAGATGAAGGTTTCACTTCTAGTATGGATATAGCAAAAAACATTGCATCTAAAATGGATATAGAGCCAAAATTTCATACAAAACGTCAAGGAAAGAGAAAGAAACATTTTGATGAACAAGATGATCAAGATGAGGAAATACAACGGTCTGATGTGGACTCATTTAGAGTAGAGTACTTCAATGTTATTATTGATGCTGCAATTGCTTCATTAACTAGTAGATTTGAGCAGTTGAAAAATTTGATAATGTTTTTGGGTTCTTGTTCAATTCAAAAAGTTTGAAATCTTTGGATGAAGCTGATCTTTGGCTGCACTGCAAGAATTTTGTGGAAACATTTTCTCATGATAACTCATCCGATCTTGAGATCAATGATTTTTTTCAGAATTAAAGGTGTTACAAGTGACTTTGCCAGATTCTTTGATGTCAGCGCTTGAGATTCTGGAGTTTGTTATACCTGCAGATTGCTATCCAAATGTTTCAGTTGCCCATGACTGTAATTTCGGCGGAAAGAAGTTTCTCAAAATTGAAGTTGTTGAAGAACTATTTGAGATCAACTATGTCACAAGAAAGGTTAAATGGATTGGCTATGTGCACCATCGAGAGGGATATCTTGGACACTATTGATCTCAATACCGTCCTTGATGATTTTGCATCAAGAAATGCCCAAAGAACTATCTTTTTATGAGAAGGAATATATATTATGGAGTTCTATTCTTCCTTAAGGTAATCAAATTAGTTTTAATCTATATTGTTCCTCGATAATTATCAAACATGTTAAATTAAAAATATATCACTAGATTTGTTTTCGCTTTGCATGAAAAAATAGCGGTTATATATATTATAAAATTTATATATAGTTTAGAGGGGCCCTCACAACGAGTTCGCCAGAGGGCCCTCGAAAACTTAGGACCGGCATTGCCTAGCAAGGTTGGGCTCGAGCCAGGCCAGCATGGGTGCGCCCGCACCCCTATTGGGCCACCTTGAGTCCAACTTCATTAGGGGGTCTTCTTTGATCTTCTAGAGTGGGCCTGTGTTGGTGTTCTGCGAAGATGAGATGGTTTGGTTGGAATTTGGCCTTGTTCTCCATTCCTTCGGGTCCTGATTCTGCTGGTTGTGGGCCTCTCTTCCCTTTTGCTATGTGTAGGATGGAAATGTGCTTTGCGTGATTGCGTATTCTTCGTCATATTTCCATGCTTTTCATATAAGTCGTCCTGCAAAAGATAATTCACTAAAACTAGTGGAACTTGTGTGTTATAAGCCCTAATTCTAAGTTTGGTGACCGTTTGTGTAGATTTTATGTGAGAATTGGCGGTCAGAAATAGGAGTTAAGGACCGCCAACTTTGATGTGTGCTGTATTGTAGTGGTTCAACCTAGGATATGTAGATAGCAATGGGGTTGCATATTTCCTATAGTTGAGTGTAGCTGACATGTGCTTTATTGGATTAATGACTTCCGTATAAGCTATAGTTACTAGTTAGGCGCTTATTTGCATACTCTTGCTCTCTATTATGTTGGCATTCGCTAGAAGCTTTAGTTAATAAATACCTTTGTAATCTAGATGAACAGGCACTAACTGCTTTTGAACGAGAGCGAGAGGCACAAGTCACAAAGAAACATAGGAAGATGGAAGAACCAGGGGTGGTTGTTGAGGGATTTGGTGATATATATGAAACATATTCAGATTTACAAGATGAGTCAGTGGCCCTTGCAGTTGAGGTGCTTCTTCTACCTTGTATTGAGTTTGGGCGGAAGGGGCCAGGGGGTGGGGTGTAGATAGCAATGCAATGCTTTGCTGTTTGGATAGCAATGCAATTTGTACATGCTTCCTGCTTAAATTTGTTTCTCCAGTTTCAGCGTTTGGTTCAAAGAATCCGTAGAGGAGGCTCCACCAGTTGGACAAAAGGCAGTGCTGATATCAGTCCTAGAGGAAGGCAATCCAAGAGAGTGAAGTCAACATGACCTAGAGAGTTGACTCATGGATCTGAGAAGAACAAGCAAAACCATGCAAAAGCGAAGTACCACCAGCCTATAGGATCTTGCTCCTATGTTGTACAGCTGCAATCATTTGTAAGTGATGGTTGTGTTTTATTATTACTCTAGCCTTTGTATAAATAGGAACTCATGTGCACTGTTAATAGAAGCAATAGTGGCAGGAGCCTAAGGCCCCCTTTGGAACGTAGGATCAGAAAAATGTAGGAACAGGAAAAATACAGGAATATGATTGGAATACATGTGAAAACAGAGGAATTTTATTAGAAGGGGTGTTTGGTTTTGTACAGGAAAAACATAGGAAACCAATACAATGAGGTTTCACTGGAGTTTTTTTCCTTCGTTTTTCCTATGAAAGTTGAAGGATAGGAAACTTTCCTATGGTTTTACTTCCCCCATTTCTTCTTGTGAACCCAAGGCCTCTACCGTGCGGATTCCATAGGATTACTGATTCCTACATTTTTTCTTTGGAAATCCTATGAACCAAAGGGGCCCTAAATTTGGCATCATCATTTAATTTTGAAGTTGCAATACCTGTGCATTGTGGTTATGTAGTCCATATATGTAACCTATTGTTTACTGCTTGAATTTCGTAGTATGTAATCCATATCAGTACCTGTGCGTTGTGCGTATGTAATCCATATCAATATGAAACCTGTGTTACTTGTTATGAACTAATCTCTTAGGTTTCCAATTAAAGTCCTCTTTCACTATCTGTAACCTAATGTTTACTGCTTGAATTTTACAGGAAGCTATGGAAACTATGCGAGCAGAAGTTGTTGCTGATGGGCACGAACCAATGACAAGTACTAATGTTGTTCCCATGGTCCTTTGCCCCTCCCATGGCCAAGTCCACTCCCAGGTCAGCGGCAACACCCTTTTTTTGAAGAATGCTGGTATCCCGACAGGCTCCACCAGGATAGAGACATCGGTGAAGAGAATGCTTCAGGAACAGCTTGTTGCTAAATAGGAAAGTTCTGCTAACCTCGTCGAACAAGTGGATGAACTAAAGAGGAAGATAGAAAAGACTGAAAGGGAGTTTGAGGAGTTCAAGATACAGCAACACGAGGAGTACAATAAGCTAAGTGAGGATATCATGTGCTTCCACTCTTCTTTTGGTAACTCTCAGTCGTCAACTCTGTTGGCTTGATGCAGTGAACATTTGTGGTTTGATGTGTGTACTCATGTGCTGGTTTGATGTGGTGAAACTGTCAGAGGGTTGTTGCTGATGTGTAAACAATAATTTGTTGTATTTGATTGTCTTGTTGAATAATTATGTAGATATAGTTGAATAATTATGTAGTCAATCTATGCAGCAGTGACGATCTTGAATTACTTTTATGATGAATTATTTGTTGGGCACATGGTAGAACCTGGACAGTCCATGTGCTGAAATAAAAGTGCGACACGTGGATGAACCAGTGCATGACAAGAAAAATGGCCATGGCACGACACATGGGCTAATAAAAATCTAACACGTGGAAGGAAGTCATCAAGCCACGTGGCCGAATCAAAAAATGAAACGTGGACGGACAGCACCGTGACATGTGGTCTAATAAGAAACTGCCACGTGGACCAATAAAAATATGACACATATTCCAATCTGTTGGACACGAGGACGCCTAAGAGGGGGGGTGAATTAGGCAACTTAAAAATCTAACTCTAAGCTATGGCCTCTTTTTCTACCTCTAGCAAAACCTATGCAAAAGATAATCTATCTAGATGTGCAACTACGGTTTTGCTAGTGTGTTGCTATCTCTACCGCAAATGATAATAATATGATCAATGTAAATGCGGAAGCTTAAGGAGCAAGGTAGAGATATGCAAACTCCCATCGACGACTCTGGTATTTTTACCGAGGTATCGAGAAGCGCGCAAGCTTCCCCCTAGTCCTCGTTGGAGCCCCTCGCAAGGAATCCCTCGCAAGGGCCAAGCTCCCGGTCGGGTAACTCCGTGGATAGCCTCGGGCCTTCCCCACGCGCAAGTGGGTCTCCGACGTGCCCTCCGGCAAGCCTCTCCCGGATGCTCTCCGCCGTCTTCACTATCAAGCTTTCGGCTGAAATGCCGCGGGACTTGTTCCCTCCGGTACACGGTGGCGGCCACACCACAAACACGGTTGGTGTGATCTCGCAAGACTTTAAGCCCCTCCGATGTACAACACTTGTGCTCACAAGCACGGGGTGGCAAGAGGTATGCAAACCTCACTAAACAATAGGCATACACCTAGAGCAAGCGCATAAGCGGTGGTCTAATCAACCTAAGCACTTCGCAAAGCACCTACGCTAATCACCTGATGAAACACTAAGCACTATGCAAGTGGAGATCACTAGAATGGTGTATCTACACCTTTGGTATGTTTCCTCAGCTCCACACATCTCAAATGGCCGGTTGGGGGTTGTATTTATAAGCCCCACTGAGAAAGTAGCCGTTGGGGTCGAACTCCGCGAATCGCCATCGACCGGACGACGAATCGTCTGACCGGACGCGTCCGTCGTCCCGACCGTTAGTAGCCGCGAACTATCGATCGACGACGCCGCGCCGTCTCGGTGCGCTCGCCACCGGACGCGTCCGGTCGTAGTTTCAGCAGCGCTGGAACTCTCTATACTCGATCGACGGACGCTGTGTTCCTGCGTCCGGTCGGTTGCCGCCAGCGTCTAGTCCTTGCGTCCGTCGCTTTGTTCGCCAAGCCACCGATCCGGCGTCCGGTCGGCGCTTCCGGCGTCGATCCGGCGTCCGTCCGCGCCTCTGCGAGCTTCGTTTCTTTTGCGATCTTTGCGACGGCTTGGTTCCTATCTTCATGCTTGGACTTTGCTTGACATCTTGGGTCTTTTCTTGTGCTTCTAAGGTCTTGCTTGAGGTGTTGATCATCAGATCATCATGTCGCCTTCGTCCAAGTCACGTCTTGCACCCTATTGGACTACAAAACAAACACTTGCAAATTCATTAGTCCAATTTGGTTGTGTTGGTCATCAAACACCAAAATCCAAAGTAAATGGGTCAAGGGTCCATTTTCCTTACAATCTCCCCCTTTTTGGTGATTGATGACAACACGACCAAAGCAAGCAAATGATAAAAAATTTTAAATTTAAAAAATTATCTACTTGCTATGATGTAATGCAAAGGGCAAGGTTATATGATACTAATTGATAGATATCAATTAAAACTTTACTCAAAAGCATGTCTTGCCCTTGCAAATGTCCCCATGTGATATTATGGATTAGAGCCTATCTTTCTAAAAAAATTCTCAATCCATAATTCACTTTCCTCCCTTTCTCGGACCATTACCACTTGTAGACATCAACTTGATGCTTGCTTTTGGTCCTTCAAATTCTCCCCCTTTGGCATCAAACACTAAAAAGGAAGACATTAGTAGCACAAGGGAGGGTCAAATTTCATGATTCTTTGTGTATAGAGAGAAATGGATCACAAAATTTGACTCTCGCATTATATAGACTAAGCTCCCCCTAAATATATGCATACATATGGTAGAAAGCAAAGCATATGCATAATTAGCAATTTGTTGCACAAGAGAGTTTAATCTATATAATGCATGGAGAAAGCATATAAATATGAAATGAGATCAACATGATGATGCCAATTGAAGAACGATGCTTCTCTTCGGGGACTCCATTTTCCTTGCAATGAGACTACTACACACATGATAAACTTGAAAAAGGTGTTAGTCTCAAAGCGTCCATCTTGTAGATCATCCTCCCCCTAAATTTGTGCATGGAGACATGGAATACTTGTAGTACTCATGCACAATTGATTTTGGAGTCAAAATACCACTTGAAAGATGATATTTGGGAGAAAATTATCTACAATTTGGACTTTGGCACATATTAGACAAACAATAGTAAGACAAGCTATGTGCCATGCTCTTAAGCAATTTTAAACCATGTAGGTTTGCTCCAAGGGTTAAGAATGAAACCGAGCAAGCCTACCATATGATATACCTAGTGCATGACAAAAGATGTAAGAATTCAAATGCAAACATAGGCATGAAGAGTAACTAGATGCTAAAAGGTACCAATTGTAGGAAAATTTTAAATCTAATATCAATTGAAGTAAATTGAAACTAGTTACCTAACATGGGAAGGGGAATTTGGGTCCATAGTATTCACTAACCCACTTGGCAATGATTTTGTCCATCATGATGCACCCCATGAAATGCACCCATACTTTGCCAAGTCTCCAAATTTCCCGAGGACCGACGGACTTCTTACTTCCCTTTCGGGATCCAAACCTTCTTGGTGCTCTTCATGTTGGAAATGATTTCCTTTGGCACCCAAAAGCGTTTGACCCCATTGTTTGCTTGCTTGTTCACCTTGATGGCCACCACCTTGTCATTTTTCTTCTTCTTCAAGAGATAAGGTGTGGAGGCCTTCTTGTCCACCTTGTTGGTGTAGGTGTTGGAGAGCTTGCTTGTTTGCTTTTTCTCCTTCTTCTTTGCTCCTCCCCCATTCTTCACCTTGCACTCATAGGACTTGTGGCCTCCTTTGTGGCACACGTAGCAAACCACGGTTTGTCCTTCATCAAGCTTCGTCACTCCCTTGACGGTGTTATCTTGATGAAGTTGGGTTTGCTTCGCCTTGCCTTTCATTTGAGTCAAGTCCTTGGTGAGGCGAGCTACTTCTTGCTTGAGTTGCTCATTCTCTTTTGCAACCTCTTGTGTGCATGTATCTACAATCACTTTCTTAACACAAACTTGGTTGCACAAAGGTGAGTCTAAACATAAATCATTGCAAGAGGTAGATGCATCCTTTTAATTATGTCATTTCTTTTAGATGTCTTGGTGGGGGGGTATTTTTACGGCCTCAAGATTAGCAACTTGATTTGTTAGCTCATCACAATGTTTGCACATGATTTCCATTTTAGCAAGCAAACTTTGATAATCATTTTGTGAGCTAGCTAACTTTTCTTTGAATTTTCATTTTCTTTTTAAGTTGCTTATCATTAATTGTGCATGCACTTATTGTTGCACTAGCCTCAAGTTGCTCAATTTTAGTAGATAGTTCAACATTGAGATTTGCAAAGTTTTCATATTGTTCAAGCAAATTCTTGTATGCTTCTTGTGAACTACCTAGCTCTTCTTTTAAAGTTTTGAGCTTCTTTTGTTGACTAGTGCAAACTTTAGCATATTTAAGATTTTGTTGCACAATTGTATTGTAAGAAGGCAAATCATCATCACTATCACTCTCACTAGAGGATGAGCTTTTGTTACCTCGTGCCATAAGGCACACACGAGAAGAGCTTGATGATGAGTGCTTATGACCTCGCCTCTTGTGATGGTTTTCTTCTTCACTTGAAGAATCATCCCATGACCTTATTGTTGTGAGGGCTTTGTTTTTGCACGCCTTCTTCTTTGTCTTGGGTGTGGGCTTGTTTGGACAAACTTCCACAAAGTGCCCCATCTCACCGCATCCGTAGCATCCTCTCTTTCTTTGCTCATTTCTTTGATTGGTGAAAATGAGATCTTGAATTTAGATGGGCACACCCTTGACATTGAGCCTTTGGATCATCTTCTCCACCTTGTTGATTAATTTGATTGATTCTTCATCAAGGTCGGAGGTGGAGGAGGAAGATTGATCATCATCACTTGATTCTTGTTCATCATCATCATCCTCATCTTCTTCTTCTTCACTTGAGGAGCTTGAGCTTGAGCTTGACTCAACTTTCTTGCCCTTCATCTTTTTCTTTTCGCTACAAGCGAGAGCTTTGCATTTGCTTGATGAAGATGCTTCTCCTTGACCCATCTTACGTGACATTTCAAATGCCACTAGCTTGCCAATGACAATGCCCGGGGTCATGGTGCTCAAGTTCTCCATATTGTGAAGGATGGTGATGATGCTTGCATATTTCTTTTGTGGTAGAACGGAGATGATCTTCCTCACGATGTCCGCATCATCTAGCTTTAATAATCCTATTGAATGTAGCTCATTGATAATTAGATTCAATCGAGAATACATATCACGAACAAGCTCATCATCATTCATAGCAAAGGAATCATAATTTTGCTTAGCTAGACAATGTTTTTGCTCACGGACATTACTTGTACCGTCATGGAGCTCTTGAAGTTTTAACCAAATTTCATGTGCCGTATTTAAGGTGAACACTTGGTTAAACACATCCATGCTAAATGATTCAAACAAGCAATTCTTAGCTCTAGCATTAAAATGCATTTCTATTTCATCACTCTTTGTGGGTTTTTCGGGATTCTTGATGGGTTTCATCCCGTCACGAGTGACTCTCCATACACCCAAATCAACCGCCTCAAGGTGGCAAGCCATTCTAGCTTTATAGTATGGGAAGTTAGTGCCGTTAAATTGTGGAGGCCTAGCGGTATCCATCCCCACCACTCTACAATAGCGTCGGCTCAACGGCGATTAAGCCAAAGGTCCAAATATGAGCCAACCGTCTCTGATACCACTTGTTGGACACGAGGACGCCTAAGAGGGGGGGTGAATTAGGCAACTTAAAAATCTAACTCTAAGCTATGGCCTCTTTTTCTACCTCTAGCAAAACCTATGCAAAAGATAATCTATCTAGATGTGCAACTACAGTTTTGCTAGTGTGTTGCTATCTCTACCGCAAATGATAATAATATGATCAATGTAAATGCGGAAGCTTAAGGAGCAAGGTAGAGATATGCAAACTCCCGTCGATGACTCGGTATTTTTACCGAGGTATCGAGAAGCGCGCAAGCTTCCCCCTAGTCCTCGTTGGAGCCCCTCGCCAGGAATCCCTCGCAAGGGCCAAGCACCCGGTCGGGTAACTCCGTGGATAGCCTCGGGCCTTCCCCACGCGCAAGTGGGTCTCCGACGTACCCTCCGGCAAGCCTCTCTCGGATGCTCTCCGCCGTCTTCACTATCAAGCTTTCGGCTGAAACGCCGCGGGACTTGTTCCCTCCGGTACACGGTGGCGGCCACACCACAAACGCGGTTGGTGTGATCTCGCAAGACTTCAAGCCCCTTCGCTGTACAACACTTGTGCTCGCAAGCACGGGGTGGCAAGAGGTATGCAAACCTCACTAAACACTAGGCATACACCTAGAGCAAGCGCATAAGTGGTGGTCTAATCAACCTAAGCACTTCGCAAAGCACCTACGCTAATCACCTGATGAAACACTAAGCACTATGCAAGTGGAGATCACTAGAATGGTGTATCTACACCTTTGGTATGTTTCCTCAGCTCCACACATCTCAAATGGCCGGTTGGGGGTTGTATTTATAAGCCCCACTGAGAAAGTAGCCGTTGGGGTCGAACTCCCACGAAACTGCTACTGACCGGACGCTGAATCGTCCTGACCGGACGCGTCCGGTCGTCCCGACCGTTGTAGCCGCGAACTACCGATCGGACGCTGCCAGCGTCCGGTCGCCTGCCACCGGACGCGTCCGGTCGCAGTTTCGCGCGCCTGGAACCTCTCTATACTCGATCGGACGCTGCGTTCCTGCGTCCGGTCGGTTGCCGCCAGCGTCCGGTCCTTGCGTCCGGTCGCCTGTCTGCCGAGCCACCGGTCCAGCGTCCGGTCGCGCTTCCAGCGTCCGGTCCAGCGTCCGGTCGCCTCTGCGAGCTCGTTTCTTTGCGATCTTGCGCACGGCTTGGTTCCTATCTTCATGCTTGGACTTTGCTTGACATCTTGGGACTTTTCTTATGCTTCTAAGGTCTTGCTTGAGGTGTTGATCATGAGATCATCATGTCGCCTTCGTCCAAGTCACGTCTTGCACCCTATTGGACTACAAAACAAACACTTGCAAATTCATTAGTCCAATTTGGTTGTGTTGGTCATCAAACACCAAAATCCGAAGTAAATGAGTCAAGGTTCCATTTTCCTTACACAATCAATGTTTTCCTAAACGGTAAACGGTCTTTACACGGTCGCCCTTCGTTTAGCGTTTAGGCTGTTTACATGGTGTTTAAACGAAATTAAACGGTCAATGGTTTTGTACTTTTTAAAAAAAATACATATAATTATATATGTGCATGTAAAAAATCAAGTATTCTAGCATTTATACATATTTATCCGAGTAAAAATCAATTATTTTGGTATGTATATATATATTTATGCATGTGAAAAGAACCAAATATAGATATTTATGCATGTAACATATCAAGTGTACACATTTATAAATATAATAAACTTAAGTATACAAATTTATCTATACAAAACTGAACTAGATTTACCTCGTGTTCGTCTAAACAACCATTTAAACAGCTGTTTAGCCCGTTTAATGATGTTTATCTCCGTTCCATTTAGATCGTTTAGACCGTTTTTCTTGTTTTTTGACCGTTTAAATGGTCAACCATTTAATTTCCGTTTACCCCCTAAACAAAACAGTTTACCACCGTTTACCGTTTATTGGCCGTTTAAACTAGACGAACACTGATTACAATAAATAATTTTAAAGACAACAATTAGCAACAATTATACTTTATCCAATATCTTTCATATAAACCCTAGTCCAATTTCATCAATCATAAATTTACAAAAACGAAATTAATAAAAAAACCAAACCCTAAATCTAGATCCACATGCACATGAAACATCCATAAAACTAACTAATTGTTCACTAAAATCAAGAAACATGGACCAAATAAGGGTATGATCTTGTTCCCCTCCCTAATTTACCCTAGTACATTTAAAAGTTGGGTCTAATTTGCTTCATAAATAGCTCAAGCACCATAGAAGAGAGATAAAAACAACTCTAATTACTCACTAACCAACCATTAAAACTTAAAAAAGTATGGAATAGCATTTTCTTACCTTTTATAACCTCTCCACCAAAGAATTTGAGACCAAAACTTTCCCCCCTTAGTAAAGCAATTTTTAGGAGGTGCCCAAGGCCTCCTCACCTTTCTTTCACTGGTTGGAGTGAGTGACCCGAGTAAGAAGAAGGTGCTCTGTTTTATATGGGGATATTTGTAGGGGCGGCTGGTGATTGAGCCGCCCCTACAAATCATACCCTATTTATAGGAGCAGCTCGAAACGCCAGCCGCCCCTACTGTTTCATTTGTAGGGGCGGCTGGTGTCTAGACACCCGAGCACGTCATTGTAGGAGCGACTCCATCACCAGCCGTCCCTAAAAAAATCAAACCGTTGCTAAAAAAAAATCGTTTTTTTACGTAGTAAACATGAAGTACAGAGATCGAAGAAGCGTAGGTGGGCAACAGGTCGGAGGCGGCATCGAATCGGCGATGGGACGAGGAAGGCTACCAGGCCCCTACCTACCGGCCTAAGCACGTGAGCTGCATGCCCCTGGAGATGGTTGGTGGAGCTCCTGCAAGCGGCCGGCAGTGATCCCATGCAGGCGTTGGGCCAAACAGACGGTCGGTGCCGATCTTCTACATGCAGTCGGCGGTGATTCACGTATTAGGCGGTCGGCGCCGGCGAGCACCCAGCAGGCGGGAGGCAGCAGCGAGGCCCTTCCCGGCTTTCCGCAGATCCGTGCGGCGTTCAGTTCGTGCGTAGAGGGAAAAGAAAGAAGATGTCGGTCAAAGTAAATATCCATTAAAATGACTAAGCTACCCTTAATTACCTTAATTTGGGCTAAAAAATTCCACGGGAAGGAACCAATGGTTCTCCCAAGCACCGTAAAAAATCTCTTGTTTGATTGGCTGAAACTATTTCCGGACAGAAATCCTCTAACCGAACGAGCCCTAAGTCATTATGATACGCAAACAGGCCAGTGGCCCGGTGGCTAGCTTTCATGTGGGCCGGGGAAGCAGCCAGCAGGGATTTGAAGCCCCGCACGACACCTGCCTCTGAAGGCCGTGCCCAGGTAGTACTGTTTTAAAAAAATCATTAAAATATCCACCTCTATTAATAATTTGTAGAAAATCAAAAGGCATGTATTTTATAGGATTTGAAAATACGATCTTTATGCAACACGTCCCTGCCTCTTCAATGCATAAATATGAGATGCTATCCTTTTGTATTAACATTTTGTAATCTTATGTTAAATATATTTTGGCAGCTAAATAATTCTAAATGAAGAAAAGTTCGAACTACAAAAGCTTAGATCTTGTCAAGCACTATAACTTTCGTACAGGTATGTCTCTATCAGATTGTATGGAAACTTCGAAAATTTGAATATCAAAATATGTGATTATCAATATGTAGAAGTATAATAGATTAGTTGGGAGCTAGGGTAAGATGAGCTATGCTCAGGTTCCGGAGAAGCCCTCGAAGGTCTGGTATACTTTTGTATCCTTCTTTTATAAGACTTGAGTATTAATATAGTTATTATCTTCTCTATTTACTTGAATTCTTTTTATGGTTATGTGGTTTAGGTGTAAGCTGTTTAACTAAGTGTGGGTAGAGTAGTCGAATCATATGTTACATTTTTGCGTAGGTTTTGATAAGTGAAATTAGAGGATAAATTTAGAGTATAAGTTTTTGAAAAGTCTAATTAATTCGCTCTCTTAGGAGTTACGGTCTCTTTAAAAGCTATACTGTTCATGGCTTCATGCTATTGAAGTGGTGACTTGTGAGTGTAGGCCACTATATCTTCTTCATTAAACCCTGTATGGCTAACACAAATATGGAGGGAGTAAAAAGACAATTTGGCTTGACGCGGCACTCTTTGATTGTGAAGTCCTCTTATAATGTCATTTTATAGTATTATAAAAATGTGATCATTACTAGAAAGGATTTCTAAATAAAAATCTAATGCAATCATTTTTATAGCACAAGAATTTTCATTTAACTAGGCTAATTGTTGACCAAAGATAAGGAAGCTTAAACTTTAAAATTATGTACATAATTTAAGGACATATGATTTACTTAATAAACTCAGGTTGCGATGATATCAAACATCTACTATTTACATGTAATCGAGCATACTTGATTTGGCAGCGTCTAGGTGTATGGAATAAAATTCAGAGTCTTGGATACTGATAGATCAGGATCAGTTCTGGTGGCTGATCTGATCAACATATCCAGACCACTTGAGAAGTTGAATGGTGTGGGGCTTGCGGAACTCATTTTAACAGGTGGTTCGTATATTTGGTGGGAGAGGAGAAAATTTGTCTACGATGAAAGTATCAACCTGCCAACAAGGTCAGCCATGTCAATCGCTAGCCTGGCAACGAATTACCAAAGAGCAATGCAAAAGACCGTCAGGCAGCGAGAAGGACGGAAAATTATTGATAAATGTCGATGGGAGTTTCAGAGAGGAAAATGGAAGTGGTGGAACAGGCGTGGTTATTAGAGATTCAAATGGATCGTTCATAGCAGGATCATACACATACTTGGAGCACACAGTGGATGCCCCAACAGCAGAGGTGATGGCACTCAGAGACGGATTGCTGCTAGCTCAACATATTGGCTACAATGGTTTCACTTTACAGTCAGATTGCTTAGAAGTTGTTGAAGCTATAAGGATGGGGTACTCGGCAGCAGCAGGTGCTCCGATTTTTTATGACTGCTTTCTCCCATGGCAGAATTTCGATGCAATCTCAATTGAGCAATGCGACCGGGAAGCAAACAAGGTGGCGCACCAATTAGCCAGAGTAGCTTTATCTTTTAAAGATTCTTGTACTTGGGCTAGTAAATGATATAACTATGTTTGACAATAAAGGGCGCCCCATCGCTTCCATCAAAGAAAAAAAAAAGAAAAAGAAAAAGAAAACTCAAGAGCACACACCACAGTCTGCATTTACGGCCAATCACGGCCGATGATTAATAGTGATGAGATCTCCAAATCCGAAACATTTCATCCGGCACCCACCGTCCTTCGTGGCACAGAAGCACAGTAACCACATCTCCAGTCACTGACTCGTGGGCCCTGCCGTTGTACCCTACACGCGGACCTCGCCGTACCGCCGACCAAAAAGTCGACACCGCCCCGTCGCAACCCGCATGATCATTGGCTTTTTAAGGTCTCCTTGCTCGGTTCCTCGGCGACTGTCTCGTGTGCGGGTGGAGGAGGGGAGGGTGAGATGGAGACGGGATGCAGCGCCGGACAGAAGCTGGAGGAGGAAGCGGCGCAGAGGGAGCGGGAGTGGGAGGAGGCCGCTGAGGCGGTGGCGTACGACTCGTGCACCTGGCCGCCGCCCGTCGTCGCGGTGTGCGGCCCGGGGAACAGCGGCAAGTCCGCCTTCTCCCGTCTTCTGCTCAACACTCTCATCGAAAGGTAAGCAAGCCAAGCCCACGCCCCCCCTTCTCCCCATCTCGACAGCTAGAGTTGGTTTTGTTGTTCGCAAGCGGCAATCGGGTGGATGTTGTCTGCCTCGTTCAACCAAGACTCTGCTATGAGTGATCGCTTCTGATGCCCAGAGGGTGTCTGATGAAATGCAACATCGGAATGCAGTGTCCTGGGCTGCCATGGTGTCAGGGTATGCCACAGGAAAGTGTTCTGAGGAGGCCTTTGAACTCTTCCGGCTGATGCTTCAGAAGTGCCCATTGGAGAAAAATGAGTTACTAACCACAGCAGTTGTTAGCGCAGTTAGCGTGCCACTGGGTTTGCTTATCAGGGTGCAGTTGCATGGGTTGGTATTGAAGGATGGTTTGGTGGGATTTGTGTCCGTCGAGAAGACAGCCTGATTAAATTCCTGTTTGATGAAGAATTGGGTGCACTAGGAGAACCTCATGAAGAAGAACAGTTGGAATTGATATCAACAGCATATAGCCCAGTTCCCAAGGGGCAAATAAGATTATTACTCCGATTGTTTCGACCAAAAGGAGGGACTAAAAGGAAAACTAAAAAATAATATTTGTTATGATTGTTTTTCCAGTTGTACCTGCACCTGAATACATAGATAGTAGAATTATTTTTTTGTGGATCTCTAACTAAATGGTGTTTTGGTAGGTACTTGTAACATCTATCATCTATAACTTAGCGCCATTAGAAACCTATCATAATTTATGAATCATAGGTGCTATTTGGTATTCACGATATTGTTGCAGAGGTGATGTTGGTCATATCGACTCAGTGATGTAATGTATCAATCTTCTTAGGTATTAATGAAGGTAGATTGGTAGACACAAGAGAATGGATTTGGAGATAGCTTTAGGACCAAGGTTCTGAATAGTATAGCTTCTTTTGCCCCAAGCCCGAAGCAATGGTCCCACTTGCTGCTATACTAGGTACAAGCGCAATGGAACCAAATGGCCTTGCTGTTTTGTTAGTTAAAAATAATCTAAAAAAATTGTCTTCATATTTAGATATCTACTGCTATTTGTTTCATTGCGCTTACTCCAGTATGTATCAAAATGCCCAAATACATCTCTTATAAGTCTCAGCTATGAGAAATATAGCTGGACCCCTTATCTTCATTTTTTATTAACACTAATATTTTCTCGGGTGCAAATTTTATCTGCTTGAGTGAAAAATCAGTCCATATGCCGTTGGATTATTAGCAAGCAAATGGATTAAGAATGAGACTGTTTTATTTACATGTTCTCATGTCAAAGCTTCACTAATTAGTACCAATGTAGTGAGATCGGTATGTGGCCTCTGCTTTGAAATTACAGTTGTACTATCTGCTACAATATTTTAGGTCAAATTATATTTCATACTTTACGTATTTATCACAACTTAGTTCCGTTGCTGAGTTAATTCAACTTATATTCAGTAATGTTGTAGTAGTCATTCCTTTTATCCTATATTTAGATATAGGAAAATTCGGCAAAATCAAATGAGTTCCAGAAATGTTCTTTTAAAGAAACTAGAAGCACTACTTTTTGTTGAATCAGTTTCCCTTTTTATTTTTGCTTATTTATTTAATCACTATATATCATGTATTTACATGCATATCTTGCAATTTTAATCCTTGATATTTACACATTTTTGTTAGTTAAAAATAATCTGACAAAGTTGTATTCATACTTAGATATCTACTGCCATTTGTTTGAACCATATTTTCTTGAAGCAAAACAAATTATAGAAAATGTTATTTTAGTTGAATGAAGTGTTATCAGGCCCATAGTTGGCATATATTATAAGATGAAGAAAGCATCACATTGATTCGAATTAAGTCTTACGCCATCAACAATGAATAATGAACATTATCTTTTATGTAAAGTTCCTTAGATATGTTCTGTACTTCTTTACTTATTCTGAGGTTAATTCTACATGTTCCAAATACAGATTAGGTAATATTTATTTATGATATAATCTTGGAAAGAAATTTGAGTTGTACAACAGAAACACAGCAGAAATTTTACTATGGAAACAACAGAGTTAGGATGATCATATACTCATATATGCTAGTGTTGATTGAAATCCTGATCTACTACACTTGTTGCGAAGTACTCATGTCACTATAATTTTTTAGTTGCGCTTACGCTGAAAATGTGATATCTCATGATTATCGAAGGGTTCTAAGTTGAGGTTATTTGTTGCTTTCTGAGAAGTGTGTTAACTTTCATTTGAGCTCGTGCTCTTTTTTCATAATATTTGTTTAGGTTGGTGTGGGTGAAGTGTTTACTGTGGTCTGAACAAGTTGGGTCTATTTATAGTTCCAAAGGAGTGAAAAGATATATCATGTTTTTCTGCAGTCTGCTTAGTCTAGGAGTGGATTTATTAATAAGGTGTTAAACTGCTTTCATTGTTCATTGTTTCAAAGTTAAACTAGTTTTTCTCACTCAAGAACTTGAGATGCTCTTTAATCAATTTGTTACTTAGTTTCTTACTTCACTTGTGATTAGTTCATAAGCTCAGGTACATTGTTGTGATTACTTCATATGCTCAGGTACAAGAAGGTCGGATACCTGGATATTGATGTTGGTCAGCCTGAGTTCACCCCTCCAGGGTTTGTGTCACTTCATGTTTTTGAGGAAAAGCCTAAAGGTGTAGTATTTAGATTTTTCTCTCTCAAAAATATCCTTGTATAAATTGTGTGCTCCTTTTGTTGTGATTGATTAGATATTTTGTCACTTCTGTTATGATTGCAGATTTGACAATTTTATACCTGTGCAATCCAAATAGGTAAGGTGACGTAGCATGATCGTTATGACTTCTTAATGTTGTACTGCTGGGAAATATCTATAGTTAAATGATGAATATGGAGTCTAACATGTGACGACTAAATTAATGGTTTTGTGAAATTATTTTCTGGATTCATTTGTAAAATTACTTCTTCACTGTCCTATGGTTCAAACATTCATGTTCTACCACCTCCAGTCAAAAATATTTCTCACATTTGACTTTGCACTGTCTTCAATTCGTCTCTTTGACCACCTATATCTTCTGGAACCTGAAATTTAAAATGAGAGACCTCTCGTTTGAAGACTATCATGAGAACCCCCTGGATACCGTGTGATCAAGATTTGACACACAGGATGAATTCCGTGTGGCAGTTTCGTCTTCCACCTTGGCCCTCTTCCTCGAGCTCATGAGCTGCCCCAAACTGCCATCCATGGCTGACCTTTAGGGATGGGGGTTTTTGGATCTGGTTGAGCTTCTCTCCCTCCAACCGGCAGGTCAGCTTGGCGGTAGGCAGCATGCTAAGGTGGCACTGCACTGCCAGACACGGGGGTGTCGGCAGGCAGTTTGTGCGGTGTCGAGGCGGGGTGATCTTGCCGGAGTGGTTCGAGGAGGGTGGGGTCTAGGGGCGGTAGCGGAGTTTGTGGACGGCACAGTGAGCTGGTGGTGCCTGGCCACTGGCCGTAGGCTGCGAGAGAAGGTGATGGTCGGGTGGATGGCGATGGTGCCAGGGAGGAACCAGAGGCTATGATAGAGAAAGGCCAAGAGGCTTAGATTACTTGATGTTGAGATTACAAGAGGGTTACATATATATAGAGAGAAGCTAAGTTAGAGAGTTAAGAGGGGAGAAGTCCGTGCAACATGCCGGAGTCCCTAAGGCAAGACCTTCGGGTAGAAACCCAAGAGGCAGCCGCTTCTGAGTAATTGATAGAGGATACAGTTAGGAAATAAATACTCTAACTTTCTCCGCATCGGAACGTTATTAGAAACGAACGCTTGACTGGAGCGAAAATCCATAAAAAACAATGAAGAAGGAAGGCCCCTTCGTGAAGACATCGGCGAACTGCGACGTGGTGGGAAGCGTGAAGCACACGGACAGCCCCAATGGCGACCCGTTCCCGGGACGAAGTGAAGGTCGATTTCCACGTGCTTGGTACGGTGATCTTTGAGAACGGGTTGGTGGAGAGGTAGACGGCGCTGACGTTGTCGCAGTAGACGAGGCAGCGCAGAATCCAGAGGGTGGTGTAGCTCTCTGCAGAAGTTGCCGCATGCCAGAGAGGCTTCAGCGACGCGTTGCTATAATCAAGACGCATATTCGGCCTCGGCGCCGACCATGAAACGGTGGGCTAGCGCTTGGACGACCAGGAGATGAGGCTGCCACCGAGGAAGACAACATAGCCAGAGGTGGAACGGCGGGTGTCAGGGCAGCCAGCCCAGTTCAGCGTCGGTGTAGACGATGAGCTGAGTTAGCGGAACGGGAATGACAAGACCAAAACTGATAGTGCCCTGAAGGTAGCGAAGAATCCTCTTGGTAGCAACAAGATGAACTTCCGGGGATCATGCATGTGCAAAGCAGACTTGTTGAACGGCGTATGCGATGTCGGGCCGAGTGAAAGTTAGGTACTGGAGAGCACCCACAAGGCTGCGATATGCTGTAGGATCAGCAACAGAGGGGCCGGCATCAGCAGAGACTTTGGTACAAGTGTCAACAGGAGTGGAACAAGGCTTGCAGTCGGTCATGCCGTGGCGAGCAAGAATGTCCAGAGTGTACTGACGCTGTGAGAGAAATAGAGTGTCCTTCTGTCGCTGAACTGCCACGCCAAGAAAATGGTGTAGGGAACCAAGATTCTTCATGGCAAATTCCTTCTTCAGTGCATCAATCACCCGGTATAAGAGTGGCTGAGAGGAGGCTGTAACAACAATATCATCCACATATAGGAGCAAGTAGACTGTCTCGGTGCCGCGGTGATGGATGAAAAGGGAGGTGTCGGACTTGGCTTCAGTGAAACCCAGAGATAGCAGATAAGAAGCAAACCGGCTGTACCATGCTCGCGGTGCCTGCTTCAAACCATAGAGGGACTTGTTGAGCCTGCAGACGTGTTCGGGAAGATCCGAATCGGCAAAACCAGTGGGCTGAGAGTAGTACACCGTTTCTGACAATGTCCCGTGAAGGAAAGCGTTCTTCACATCAAATTGATGGATCGGCCAGTCCCGAGAGTGAGCCAGAGTGAGGACGGTGCGAACGGTAGCGGGCTTCACGACGGGACTGAAAGTCTCATCGTAATCAACTCCGGAGCGCTGTGTGAACCCACGGAGCACCCAACGAGCCTTGTATCTGTCCAAGGAGCCATCAACATAAAACTTGTGTTTGAATATCCATTTTCCAGTGACCACATTTGCCTTGGCAGGCCGAGGAACGAGATCCCAAGTGTGGTTGTCCAAGAGAGCAGCGAATTCTTCTTCCATGGCCCGACGCAAGTGCGGAGTAGCAAGTGCATCTCGACAGGACCGCGGCAGTGGGGACAGAGCCTCGGTGTGTAGAGCAAGGCGAGGCTGCTTGTATCCGGACTTCCCGCGGGTTGCCATACCATGAGAGTTGGCGAGTGGCGGGATGGAGACCGCTCCTATGGGCAGTGGAGGATCACTCTTGACGTAGCGTGGTGGAGAGGGAATCATGCCGGAGCGTCGAGGAGGAGCCCCAGCGGGGGACGTTGGTGGCGAGCTGGGTGCGGGGGCACGCCGGGTGTAGACGTGGACGCCGGGCGGCTTACTGAAGGAGTTAGCCGGGGGCGCCTGCACAGGGGGGGCCGTGGGCGCCTGTTCAGGGGGCGCCATGGGCGCGGTGAAGCCGGGTGGAGGAGACCGGGACGCTGGCATGCCTGGTCCCGGCGCCGGGGTGGCTGAAGGCACTGGCTGGGAGGGGGGCCGCAGAGGTGCAGGCGCTGGCAGGGTGGCAGCGACCCCAGGTGTTCCTGCAGGGAGAAAAGGAACTGACGGAGGGTCGTCATCAGTTAGAAAATCCAGTTCGTGTGTAGGCGGTGAAGGCCGGCGAAGTGAGAAAGGGAACGTTGTTTCGTCGAAAACAACGTGGCCTAAGATGATGACACGGTTTGTGGCGAGGTCGAGGCACCTGTATCCCTTGTGATCAGGAGAGTAACCAATGAAAACACATAAAGAAGAGCACGGGGCAAGATTGTGAGGAGTGGTAGCGGTGAGATTAGGAAAGTAGGTGCACCCGAAGGCTCGAAGGTCATGATAGGAAGGGTGAGTGCCATAGAGTGCGAAGAATGGAGTGCTCATGTTCAGCGTTTTGGTGGGGAGGCGATTTATGAGGTAGGTGGCAGTAGCAAGTGCATCGGCCCAGTAGGAGGGGGCATGGATGCTTGGAAGAGCAGGGTGCGGGTGACATTGTTGATGGAGCGAAGCATGCATTCGGCTTTGCCATTTTGCTGCGAGGTGTAGGGGCATGACATGTGAAGAGAAACACCTTTGGCAAGAAAGAAAGCACGAGACGCAGAGTTGTCAAACTCACGACCGTTGTCACATTGCACGGATTTGATGGTACAACCAAACTGAGTGTGCACAAAGGCGAAGAAATTGGAGAGGACAGAGAAAGTGTCGGACTTTAATCGAAGAGGAAAAGTCCAAAGAAAATGAGAGCAATCATCGAGAATAACGAGATAATATTTAAATCCAGATACACTGACAATAGGGGATGTCCACAGGTCACAATGTATCAGATCGAAATTTTTAGGTGCTCTAGACAAGGAACTAGTAAAAGGCAAGCGAACATGGCGCCCAAGCTGACATGCATGGCAGATGGAGTCATCTGTAGACTTGCTGCAGAAAATGGAAGATGACTGGGCGAGACTCTGAAGGGCAGCCCTGCCGGGGTGGCCAAGACGACGATGCCATGTAGTTGGAGAAGGAGTGGCCACAAGAGCACAAGGGTCAGAAGGCGACGACAGGAGCTGCAAGGTGTAGAGCGGCCCTGAGCTGTTACATCGAAGGAGGGTGTCCCTGGTACGGAGATCCTTCACAGAGACACCAAGAGGGTCAAACTCCACAGAGACAGTTATCAGTAGTGAACTGACGAACAGAAAGAAGATTTTTAATGATGTCAGGAGCTATAAGGACATTGTTGAGACGGAAAGGGCCAGGAAGAGTGGAGTATCCGGTGCCAATAACCGGTAGAGTGGCGCCATTTCTCACAACAATGGAGGAAGAAAAAGAGCAGGATGGAGATACAGTAACCATACCAGGGTTGGAGGCAATGTGAGACGAAGCACCCGAGTCGATCACCCAGTCCGAGGAGGTCGGTGGCGGGGTGAGGGTGACGGTGCTGAAGGCGTTGGCGAGGGATTGAGGATCCCATGGTGACCAAGCAGGAGGCGTCGGAGGTGGTGCTGGCGTCCAGGCAGGATGAGGCGCCTGGGTGGGCACCTGTTGGTATGTCCCAGGAACCAAGGGTAGTAGGTTGGAGGCACGCCGGCCACCAAAGCATGCTGCTACAGCTGCTGCGATGGAGGTGGGCCGGTGCGGAGAGGTGGACCGCGAGGGCCACCAGGAGTAGACCCGGGCCACATGTGAATCGACCCGGTCCATGGGTTGAGGAGGGAGGGCCACTGGGAACCACCTGGTGAGCCACTGTTCGAGCCACCTTGGCCACGGCCGCCACGACGACGTCGGCCACGGCCATTACCCGAGAAGCCCCCCCCGGCGTTCTATTGAGGACGCGGGGTTGCAGACCCAGAGGCCGGCTGGGAGGCAGGTGGCTTGCTGGACGAAGAGACGACGAGAGCCGATGGAGGTGCCATGTTGAGCTCGGCCAGGCGCAGGTCGGCGCGGACATCCGCAAAGGAGGGAAACGGCTTCTGGCGCGTGATGAACTGCGACACGAACTGGAAGCGCTCATTGAGGCCTCTCGGTATGTTCAGCACCAGAGTACGGTCATGGACGGGCTCGCCAAGATCGGCAAGGGCATCAGCCATGCCCTTCATCTTGCGGCAGTAGTCGTCGATGGAGAGGGCGCCCTGGGAGAGAGTGCGGAACTCAGCGTCGAGGAGCATGGTGCGTGACTCGCGATTGTTCAGGAACTGTTGTTCAATGCCGAGCCACGCAGCCCGAGCGGAGATGCCGTCACGCTCGTGGATGACGTCCAGAAGATCGGTGGAGATGGTGTTGAAGATCCAAGAGACGACCACGCAGTCCATGCGGGACCACGCAGGATCGGTGAAGCGGGAGGCGTCACTGAGGACGTGATCGTTCAACGCGAAGCGGCCGAGGATGAGGAGGACGTAGCCGCGCCACCTGGAGTAGTTGGAGGACTGGAGGTCCAGAACGATCGGAATCAAGTTCTTGATGTTCTGGACAGCGGCAGCCTGGCTGTGCAGGTGAGCGATGGTCGTGGCGTCGGAGGAGAAGGAGTGATCGCCGCCGTCCTGAGAGCCGTCGTCGTGGAGGGAGTCCGTGCGGAGACGGTCCCGGAGGGCAGCGGCCTGCTGTTCCAGGGCGTCAGCCTACGCGCGCTCCTTCTCGAGGGCGTCAGCGGTGGCACGAACGCGATCCTGAGCGGCAGCAGCGGATTTGAGGAGGTTAGCCTCCGTCTGAAGCTGCTGGCTGCGGTCGGTGTTGGTGAAGTGCAGGGAGGCGGCCTCCTCCTCCAGCTTCTGGGCGGCGGCGAGAGCTTCATCACGAAGCTTGATCGCGGTAGCCGCGGTGGAGGCGCCGGAGGTCGAAGTGGCCATGGGCGCGCTGCTGGGCAGCTTCGGGCACGCCGGCGGCAGGGAAAGGTCGCGGGCTGCGGCGGCAGGGAAGGGCGTGTGGGGCGGGCGCGACCCGAGGCGCGCGCGCGCGAGAGGTGAAGGGGCGGGCGCGGCTCGAGGCGGGCACCGAAAGGAGCGGAAGCAGAGGAAGCAGAGGAATCGTTAGTCTGATACCATGATAGAGAAAGGCCAAGAGGCTTAGATTACTTGATGTTGAGATTACAAGAGGGTTACATATATATAGAGAGAGGCTAAGCTAGAGAGTTAAGAGGGGAGAAGTCCCAGGCAACATGCCGGGAGTCCCTAGGCAGCACACTGGGTAGAAACCCAAGAGGCAGCCGCTACAGAGTAATTGATAGAGGATACAGTTAGGAAATAAATACTCTAACAGGCTGCTTGGAGGCAGGTCTGGGGGTGAGGGCAGCAGTCAATGAGGAAGCACTCGCAGGGGATGGTGGAAGATGCGGCTTGCAGGGACGGATGGAAGAGCTTGCTTGCAGAGAATGAACCTGGATGGTTCTCATTGTAGGTTAAAATGAAAGTGCTCTGTCTAGTTGCTCCCCTTCCAGAATGTTTCTAAGGATCCTTCAAATCCATGAGATTTTACAAGTTATTAGACAAATCTACACGCATCAGTTGTATGTTTGTATGTTTCAAAGCTAAGTAGTTTAAAAGTTATTAATATTTGGGTTTGAACACTTTGATAATCTTGGTAGCTTGGGAGGTCTGGAAGCATTGTAATGATTGTGTCTTCCAGAACTTAAGGCCGAGTGCTCAGGAGGTTATCAGTGCTGTGTGCACGGAGGGCGGTATTTGGTGTATGGCCGGGGCCTCGAAGCTCACACAGCTTCTATCCAGGTTGCTCGCCTCTGGAGTTTAAGTCCTGGGAGTTGTTGGTCGTCTTTTAGTTAGTTTGTGGCACATTGATGTACTGGTCTCCGTAGTGTGTGTGCGTGTGTCCCGGTGCTCGGGTTGGGTCTCCCAGACCCGTGTACTTAGTTTTTCTACCTTAATGAAATGGCGTGCAGTCCTCCTGCGTGGTTCGAGAAAAAAAAGTTATTAATGTTTGAAGTTTTTAAAGTTTGACCAAATCCTGTCCTAAACGACATGTTTTTGTTCCCAGAGGTAGTACTTCTGAAAATATTATGGATCCTAACTTTTAGGAGGTCCTGATTGTTGCAAATTTTGCATAGTGAAGATGTGCTTGTTCAGTTCCTTAGGGTTGCAAAGTGCAGATTTCCTTTCTATTCAAGGATTAAGAAGGGGGAGGGGGATAAGATTTTAACCATTCTAATTTATTTCATATATTTTTTTGTGCCTACAATATTCTTTTTTCTATCATGTAGCTAGTAAATCAGTGATCATCTGGAATCTGGAACCTATCTGAGCCCTGTTACAAATATTCTAGGTGCTACTTTTTTGGCGATATTTGTGCAAAAAGGAACCCGAAACTTCTCTTGACTTACATATTTGGCCTTCATGATTATTTCCTTCAAGAGTTCTATTGCCTTGGTGAGGTTGAAAACCCCAAGAAATCAGCTATACCACTTGTTATTAATACTTCAGGATGGGTAAAAGGTAAGATTTGATTGCTCCTTCCTTTTGATAGTACAAGTGTGCAATGGTCCTTTTGATAATCCTCTGCTTTGTTGAATCTCTGGTTTGTTTTTCTGAACTCATCGATCGTGTCTGTGCAACATTTAGGTACTGGGCTTCAGGTTCTAACAGAGATGTTGAAATATGTGTCCCCATCTCATGTAATTCGGGTATCCACAACAGTAGAGCGTAAAAATTTACCAGAGGGAATGTTTTGGATGAATGAAGGCGAAGGAGATTCATCAGTGAATTTAGTTGAAATTCCTGCAGCACAGAACTCTCCTCGTCAGTGAGTATTTCATAAATGAAATTCGTGTGTACTTTGACTGTTATTACCTTTTGCTAATGGATGTTTCCGTAATGCAGTCTGTTAGCAAAGAAAGAGGCACGTATTATTCGTGACCTCAGGCTGATCGCTTACTTCAGGCAGTGCTTACCAAGAGAGTTCCCTGTTTTCTGTTTTGATGATTTGGTTCAAGGCTTTGGTTCTATACATCCATTTCGGCTTCCTCTGTCAAAAATACATGTTATTGATCTGCACTGCCAGGTGACATTTTACTACCACTTTACCTTCATTCTAATTGTACTATTTTTTTGAAGAAAACTTCTAATTGTACTTTTTTTTTTTTTTTTGAAGAAAACTTCTAATTGTACTCTTTGTACTATTGTCTAGCTTTATATGTGGGTGTAGTAATTTTTTAGCTAACCCTTGCCTTCAGTATGTTCAATGTAAAAAGTGGTATTTGCTAAATTTTCCAGTTGATTGTTAACTGAAATAGTATGTGGAATATGTGGCAAGGCTTGATACCTTACATTCTCTTTTTGCATTAGTGCCACATGCATAGAAAAGCAAAAGGCACATATGGGTGTGATTGGTGGCTATTTGATGAGGAGGTGTTTGGTTTTATTTTTGACAAGTGAGGAGGTGTTTGGTTGTCTTGTGTAAGCATGTTGCATTTGTAAAGATTGTGTTGGTTGCCAGACTTGTATTGCTTGTGGTCACCTCATTCTTATGGTGAGATTAATATCTATCACCTCCATCTTCCGGCCACCTTGTCCTTCGTCTGTTCTTCCTTTCCTCAATCGGCAGCAGGCTACGCTCTGCCCCATTCAAGCCAAGAACTAACATCAAATGCAATCCACAGCAGACCACACCTTGGCTTCTCCATCTCAACTGCTCCTTCCCTAAATCAGTACTAGTATAGTGCCCGTGCTAGCGCTACGGCTTCATTTGAAAACAATCAAACGATGATATATATATATGGTTTATGTAAATATGTTGATAATGAAGCTGGATTTCTGACATGACGTATATACACGAGTTTCAATGGTAGTCTTTCTTAATTGTAGGCAGGCGAGCACAAAGATTTTTTCCTATCCATACTGGGTTGATGAAGTTAACAGTGCACTTCATAGTACTCAATTTATTTGGTTTCTGTCTCTCTAAAAAATAAAATGGCCATGAGTTATATGACATTTTATGAAGATTACTTCATAAGAGCAGAACTAAGCCGACTAACTATTGTACTATCAACTTACTTCATTATCAGTCTATCACATAAATCAGTGTATGACTGACAACACAGTAAATAAAGTCTATCACATAAATCATTATATGATCTAACCACACGGTAAAGAATGTATTTGAAGTCACACCCTGAGACCCTAGCCTTTTATCGTTAATTCTGCATTCCAAAGAATAAAAAGAAAAGAAGGATAATTAGTAGGATAACATACAGAGTAATAATTCAATAGGATATCAGATTGTACAACAAGATTGTAGAGACATTGAACTTTCGATCGGTTACGATCTTCCCTTTGACCAAGACATTGCATAATTAATTGCACAACTATGAGACTGACCGCCATTGTACCATAGCCTATATTTTACCTTGCAAAGACCACATAACTTCACACCTTGAAATGTTAACTTATTTATCTTTACTGATTTCACTTCACACCAAGTGCGTGCTTTCAATAACCTGGGAACTAACCTAGACCATGGAACACGTCGCCCTAAGCATCTTTCAGTGTCTTCCCTTGCTCCGTAGTGATGTTCTCTGCAAAGCCTGTGAGAGAAAAATACTTACCTTCTAAAATCAATTTCTGAATGAACAATATGGCAGTTAGAAAGCTCTATGTTTTTATAGATGGCCTACAGAGCAGTAATACAATGAACTTAAAAACGTGGATCAATGGGTACAGGGCACGCTCATCTCAATTTGACATAGTGGAAACTTGGGAAGTAACCTTATATTTTCATCAATTCCACAAGATATTGTAGAAAGTGTCACCCTTCTCAATCTCATTCTTTTTGTTATCCTGAGAAATCAATTTCAAACTGAATTAACATAATCATGAGAAACCCAAGACGGTTATTTATATAAGAAAAATTAGATGCATATACCATTCTACCCTACAGCGGTTACAGCTTTAAGAACTGCATTAAAATATAGTTCCGTGTCAATAATAAAAGGCATCGTATCCCCACCCCGCCATGCTGATTTCAGTGCCTGAGTTTAAAAGTAAAAGTAGCAGGGTCAAGCCAAGAAAAATAAATGAATATATTCCTACTCAATTTTAATGGGCATTATATGATGTAAGATGGGTCATTAGGTCCATGATAAATAGGTTACATCCATATGAGTGGTCTCATTGCTGGCCCTTTCGCCATGATAGCAACACAAATGTAACACTTGGAGGCATACGCCTTCAAAAGCAAACTCATCAACTAAAAAAGTTTGAACAGAAGTACAGGTACTCGTCCTTGTTCACCTAGCTGTTTGGAGAAAGTAATAACAAGTTCTGGTTAGGAAAAGAGGAGCAAAATAGAAGGGGAAAGCTAAACAAGCAAGCCAGCTGAAGTTTCATATTCACTTGGAAAGAAATTAGCACTGTTGGACTAATCTGGCCGCTCCGCTTACCTCACTTGGAGAGGCTGACATGTGGGGACGTGAGTTGGGGGTAACAATGGCAATTCATCCTAAAAGTTGTCTTTTTTGGAGTTGAAGGTACCCTCCCAGCCAAACACCTCCATCAGACAATTCCAACTCCACCCAGAGCTGGCTCCACCTGGAGTTCTGGAGTGGAGCAGCTCCACCCAGAGTTGGAGCCATGCCAAACACCCCCTAAGTAGAAATTTTCTTCAACCAGCTTCTCGAAGTTCTCCACACCTCTTTACTGAGGCACGACTCCATCACCATCACCTGAATATGCCAAATACAACAGGCAATCCACGCCGACATGTATTTCTCACAAAAGATCTTCGTTTCAAATCATGGATACTGACCTTGGGCCACAGAGGTTTTTGATACAACGGGTTCTTCACTGGACTCCCTTTGCTCCACCGAGAAAGGCACCGGTGAAAAATCAACCCAATTGAAGGCACTGGTGAAAAATCAACCCAATTTGACTAAACCTCCTTGGACCTCAAGAGGGCCTCCAGCTTGTCCATGGCACCCGTCACCGCCTGCAGCCCACTCGTGTTGGGCAGTGGATCCGCAACGGCGCTGGTTGCCACTGCCGCCACCGACGGCTTTGCGGTATCCGCCTCCGCGCACCCAACCTTACCACCAGCGAGACCGTAATAACAACAAAAATCAGATCAAAACCACAGACCTGAAGGAGCCACATGCACGGGGATGGAGGGAGATCAGAACCTTGGCGCGCTTCGGAGGCTGCTACGACGCGACATCATCACCCGCTCCCGGACCCCCCGCCGCGTTCTCCGCAGGCGCCGGCGCGCCCTTTTCCTCCTCGTCCCCCGCCGCCGGTCGCTTCGCCGCGGCGGTCCGCCTCGTCTCAACCATCATCACAGAGTTGGCGGCGCGTGAGATCCCGGCAGGCGCGCACGGATCCTGCCTGCTTGCCTCACGCCTGGACTCGCGGGCGGTGGTGGGGCGCATCCTGGGCGCATGCGTGCTCTCTCCCCCAAGGAGTGTTGATGATTCATTTTTTTTAAGAAAAAAGGCTATGGTCAGGGGGATTCTATCCTTGGTTGCGGTGGCCGCGGAGGGCGTGCGTTGAAGCGCAGGTGGTGCGGGTGCGTTGAAGCCTGCAGATCCAAATAACATAGCCATCGGATCGAGTCGAAGCATCTGAGCAGGGGTCATATTTTAATGACGTTGAAATCTGGGTGTAATTTTCTAGGTGTACACTAGTTAGACTCTCTCAGCGGAGGACTTATTGTTTGTACTTAAAATAGTTTGAATTGATCTGTTAGAGTAAGGATACTAGCTCCTCCGATCTTTCTTGGATTCCTCTCTTCAGCAGCCAATGAGTTCTTTAGGAAAGGTGCCAAGTGCCTCCTTGCTAGGATCAACCAGAGGTGGTGGCAGCGAGGTAGTTTCGGCGTTGTTGTCAGAGGACAACTGACAGCTGCTCAGCACCAGTGCCCTGTCCTGCATGCTGATGGAGCTGGACCAGGACTCCCAGCCACCACAGCCGAAGAGACAGTGACGACAGCACGGTGAAGCTGTTTGGTGAGGTGCGGTGGGGCCAGAAGAAAAGGCGGGCACACCAGGAGGATGGTGAGGTCAACCATGAGCCGAGCATGCTAATGAGCTGCCAGCTTTTCGTTCAGCCCTCGTGAAGGCCAACACCGCTATGCTGCGTGTCACTGGAACCAGGTGTCGCCTTGGGTGGTGACGCAGGGGATGGGAGGTGAGGGGCAAATGTCGAGGCCCACTGGCTTGTGCTCCCTAGTATGCCCAATTTTAGATGCTAACTAATGCAGCTTTCAGAACCTTTTTACATTGTGCATTGCTGCATTAGGCCTAATGCCCTAGTTCATCCAACCTGACACAGGTAGGCTGCATTATAGAAGGCCTGGATTATGCCCTTATGCAAACAACCAAACATGACCCGTATGAATTCAGGCATGAAGTCTTAACTTGGTTTGGTCATATCGTAGACAATTAGACCTTGGATTATAAACTTTAATCTACAACTACAAGTGTATAGTAGCTAACAACCTACAATTTTGGTGTAGTAGAAGAGGAACAATGATGAACCTACTAGCAATCTAGCATACAATGGTTGGTTGGTTTCAAAAGTATAGAGCCAACATAATTACATAATTATGAGAGATGTCTAATTCATTTCCTTGAGACACAGTTGATCCGATATGGATTATATTTCTATTTTTAGAATTTTATGGTAAGGTATTGATATGAAGTCCATGGGTGTGCTTTTATAGGTTTCACTTTCTGGTACTGATGTGCAGCGCTTCTTGAATGGCACAATTGTTGGTGTGTCAACAAATGACCCTCCTCTGTCAACTGAATGTTCCACTCCTTGTTGCATTGGACTTGGTATGGCAAGTTTAATTATAATTTGGTTGAACGGTTTATATTTTGGTAGCCTTTTAACTAATTAAATTTGTTTTCGAGATTCGTTTCCTGTTACTATTCTTATGCTGAGTTAGTTTTCAGGTTTCATCAAAGCCATAGATATTTCGGAAGACTGTATTTATTTGATAACACCTATTTCTCACAAGCTTATGGAAAAGGTCGACATCCTTTTTCTGAGCTGTATTGCTGTTCCTAGTTGCCTCTTGCAGGTAATTGTCTGCTACTTCAGTTATTTAAAATGAACTGAGACGTTTGTAATAAGTTGCCTACAGTTGCTTATGATGCCGGTGTTGTAGTTCATGACTAAGGGGCAGATCTGCTTATGATGCCGGTGTTGTAGTTCATGACTAATGCATCATTTTTTTGTTACCAAAGGAATACTCCTAAATCCTAACTAGTGTACATATAATATTACACTGATTATCAGCATTTTCCCCCCCCCCCCCCCCCCCCTCCCAAAAAAAAAAGAAAAGAAGAAAAAAAAACGTTTACAATAGGTGATGTGTGGAATGTTGTATGTTTCACATTATTTATGGCAAACAGTGCATCGAATAGTCAACTGATCCAAATATCTTAGGGTGTGTTCGGCGCGGCTTTGCTCCGCATGCTCTCCTGCCAGAGCCTCAAATCAAGGCTTCACCTGCCGTACGCCAAAACGGCTTCTGCTCTCTCATTTCACGGCAGAAGGGCTCCTCCGGCCTGTAGCGTTTGGTGCGGCTCTACTGCTGGAGCCATAGCCGGAATTGTGCGGGAGCCGCACCAAACACGCCCTTAAACTTCCTTTGTCCAATATGACAAGCATAACCTGGTGCAGGACACTAGTATCATGAGTTGATGGCTACTACTAGCTTTTTCCCTTGTGATGACTGCCATTTTCTACTTGATTTCATATATACTCACTGCAGGAATTAAAAGTATACCTAGGGAGGGACTAAGTTTTGGTACCGATACCAAGAGGACCAAAAAAAATGTTTTCCCATTCTAATATAAAGTGCAATTGGGAGTTGGATCTGTTTGATAACTAATTATTCATAAATGTTAAACCAAGAAGAAAACAGTTGTGTGGTTTCATTAGGAAAACCACAGTTAAGTGTTCTTCCCTTGTGGGTCCATGACTTCCTTCTCATTGGTACTTGAATTTGCAGGTCTCTGATACATTAACCGATATAACAGACAGGCTGAGGGAACTCTAGATCTTTGGAGATGCTTCAAGCATGGTCATTACGGATACCAAGTCTACAATTATCAAAAGTGACGATGAACAATTAAACTAAGATTGCAAAATTAATAGGCCTGTACAATATCAATTTCATAATGTATTGGTTAAATTACCTTGAAGATTAAAAGATATGGACAAACTGTTGATAAATTATACTTCAATGTACATGTTAATATTCTGTTATTGAATATGCAACATTATATATTCTGCCTCTGATTAGCTTAAGTTTTCCTAGGTTCTGACGCGATCAATGTATATGTTAGATATTTTAGCCTTATTAGGCCACGTTTAGTACAGCTCTAACAAATCCATAGTTAGTAGATTAAATTGAAGTGGTTTAAATATTTACATGTAGTCTAAACTATAAAAAAAATCATCTAAATGCTTTGAATGTATCTCCATCTCTAGCTTTGAATATATGATCTCTCTTACCTACAACAATACCTAGTTTCAAGAAACGTATGGATTTGTTAGAGCTATAGTAATGTCAAACAGGGCCTTATTGTTTGTAAGAGTGGGGATGCATTCCCTTCTTGTTTTCCTCTTTTTTTTTTGCCAACATAGGTACATCATTATATTAAGAAGAAAATGTCCAAGAAAACAAGTATAAAGACACTAGAAAACACATGAACTCTATATATCTCACCTAGAAAGGTTTTTTACGGTGGAATCTGCCTCTGCAAGTTTAAGTCTCTAACTAAATATGGGTACGCCCATTTTTTTTATTTTCTTACTAATCTTTCCATGGTAAATCAATGGTTAATTTGAAGATATCCTAGGAAAGGGCTTATTTGTTTGAGCTTTTGGCCAAGGGTCCTTTTTGTTGGGCTTACTGGAAGTGTTTTTGCTTCCAAAAAGCCAAAAGCTAAACAAAAGGGGTACCCCTCCTACCTGCTTCTTGGAACAATCTGCTTTGATGATAGTTCAATTCTCACAACAGGTGAAGAGGTGCTTCGTTCCACCGGCTGTGGAACTGTGACTTTCAACGAAATTCCCCATACTGCCATCGGTTATGAGATACCAATTCGTTTCTTTCCCCTCCCTTTCCCCATCCGTGTTGTGTGAACAAGGCAGGCGCGTGTGAAGAAGGGTGGGTGCTAGGGTTTGGTGCTGCGATGGCGCTTCTCTGCGCTGTAACACCCCAGGTGTTTGGCTTCCACAATTGCACTTGCATTTCATAAACATGAGCATCATTCATCCATTTATGAGTTCATATTGCATGAAACATGCTCTTGAAACAATGTAGCATATGGTCACATATCATGTATGTTTGTTTATGAAATGAATAGGGTGCAACACTCAAGTGCAAACATATACAACACACTTTAGTGAAACATGGTTAGTTAGTACTATGCAACAAGATCATGAAACATGTGAAACATGACTATGAAACAATTGTAACATTTCATGTGTTTTTCATTGTTTCAGTACATACCTTGCTTGATTCTTGTGTGACCAATGTATGGTGTGGCTAAATATCCTTCTAAGAACCGTAGTCATACTTAGAATATCATTAGGAACAATGTTCATGTTGATCATTTTGCCTAATTAGGTTTCCGAGTCATGGTTGACCAAATTAGACCCCTAGAGCTCCTGTGTTTGACTGTTTAAAAAGTGTAGCTTAGGATGTTTGCATGTCTGAGCAACCTAAAGCAAAGTTGTAGAGAATTATATGTGGAACAAAAGTTCTTTTATGGCCATCTCATGAAAATGTGCAGAACATGCTCAAAATTGGATTACAACACGAAAGTTACCCCTGATTCCAGAGACAAAATTTTTCTAAGTGCTAACTCTGAAAAACAGTTTCATGTACTCGACTTGTCAGCCCTGTAGCTACCAAACCAAGCCGAATCAGCTCGAGCTCCAATTGATAAAGTTGAAGATCTCACTTGGTACTACAACTTTGTCAACTACACCTTAACCTGGATCATCACGGATTGGGAGTATGATCGCCGTCAACTTCTTATTTGTCAAAGCTCGGTTGGCTTAATTTGAATCGAAAAAGTCGAACCGGCACAATGGTCGACGGCCACCCAGCCGCCGCCGCCACTGGTGGCCGCCGCCACGCGCCGTGACCGGCCTGGCATCGCTGGCCGCGGTCGACAGCAAAGAGACCGCGTCCGTCTGCCCTCTCGCTCGCTCTCAGTCGCTCTCTCACTCTCGCGCGCGTCTGAGGCGCTGAGAACGCAAAGCCGACGCCGTCGCCATTGCTTAGCCGAGCTCGTGCGCCATCGCAGCCCCGCCATTGTCTGAGCCAGCACGCCCAAAAGCTCTGCCTTGCTTAGCTCCGTCGTCTCCGCCTACTTGCAGCGTCAATCGAGCTTAGGTGAGGGCCTTTGGCCACTTCCACCGTCACCGCCATGAGCGCGTCCTCGCCGGAGCTGAGGCCGCCGTGGCCGGGGTAGCTAGGAATCGTCTCGTCCCTGTTTCTTTGCCGTGTTAGCACCGTGGCGACCTTAGGTAGCTCACACCATGCCCGGTTGAGCCGGCCATGGGTTGTCGTCGTCGGCAGCTCGCACCGGAGCTCTGCCGTGCCGCCATCACCGGCGGCGAGCCACCTCCGCTAGGTCGTAGGTCACGCCACTAGCACCAATAGACTCACCGCATCACGTAGGTCACGTAGGTCACGTAGGTGTCCTCGTGTGTCGCCGGAGGAGTCGCCGCCGACGAAGTTCCTCCGCCGCCACGCCCGTCAAGCCGCCTCCCTCTGTTTACTGTGTCTATGACACATGGGCCCATTTGACCGGTGGACCCCAGTTTGTCGCCGATCGAGTATTAGAAAGATAGTTCAAAAATGCAGTTTTGAATGCTGATTTGATATTTTTGTATCTCATGTTTTGTAGATCCAAATTGGGTGGTTCCAATTTTGTTAGATTCACAGTTAGATCTAGTATTTAAGAAAAATATGTCTTGAGCACATTATGTAGAAATTTTGGATGAATTAAATAGGAACTTGAAAAGTGTTTTTGAATGCATGCAAATTTGTTTAAATCATATCTTGAGTTTCTGTGATCCAAAAATTATGAAATTTTGTGGGTAAGCTAGTCTTGTGTAGTAGAAGCTCTGGTTAAAATTTGAGAGTCATTGCATATGTAGTTTTTGAGTTATATATTTTCCTTTTATCACCGGTAGATACTTGGGTGAATTTTTGTAAATTATCTATGATTCCAATGACCATGAAATTTGTTGGAGAATGTCCTAGTACCTTAAGGATGCAAGGAAAAATATGAAATCTGTTGCTTGACACTTTTCACTAAGGTTTCCTAATTATGCCATTTTAAGCCATTCTGCCTTACTATTTTTGTGTAGGTTGTTATACTTACTCAAATGGTGTGAAATTTTTATGGTAGTCTACTTAGAGCATGTAGTGTCTACTGTAATTTTTGTAGAATTAATGGGGGTAGTTTTCAAATATGTTTACTATTTCCCATAATTAATTAAATAAATTAAGAAAGGTATTAAAAGAAATGTTTTGGTGATGGACACCCTACTTTCTGGTGTTCTTGTGATATGTGTGATATGTCAGTAAAGTTGGTTTTGTCCAATTAAGCGTTTATATCATAAGTTAACAATTATTTGTTTGCATCATGTCCCTCTGGACAGATCTGGGAACTTTGGAAAGTTCCCCATGATAATTTGGTTTTCTGTGATTGTGATGAATACAAAAGTTGTAGATAATTTATGTATCTAGCTCCTGTCAAAATTTGAGGGCATTTGGCCCAGTAGTTTAGAAACTACAATTGTTTAAAGTTAGGTTCCAGTTTTGCTTACTCTCTGCCTTGTGAGGGCTGGGTTCTGTTGATTTATGAATTCGACTTGGTAAAGTGTCGAATCATGCTTTGAGGTCTAAAAATGAATTGTAAACAATTTCATAAGCTTTCCAAATTGTCTTGTTTCATGTCAATTGGAATTATAAATCTCCAGTTATGGCTAGTTTACTGTACCGCTACATAGTCTTCATTTTGCTGAAATACAAATGCTTGAGTGTATGTTGTTGTAATATAATCGTTGATTGTTTAGGGGTTAGCCTAACTTGAGAATATGCTTAGGTGCAGGTGCTAGGTCATTAACTGAAGATGAGCAATTATACATTAGGTTGTATAAACTTGGTAAGTAAAGTGATTTGAATAGGGCTTAAGTTGGAATATGCAAACTACAGTGAACATGTGCATTCCCCGAGCATCCCTGACATTCGTTCATGTGCATCCATGATATTTATCTTATGCATTCATGCAATAGGTGTGCCGGAGGGAGTGACGTTGCTGGAGTTCGAGGAAGCCAACCAGGAGGAGGAACCCGAGGTGCAGGAAGCCGACGAAGCAGTCGCCGCGGAGGAATTGCCTGAGTGCCCTGACCACCATCCTTCCTCGTTCCTGAAAGGCAAGCCCCGGAGCATATTAAGCCTCCCATGTTTTTACAAATACTTTGCGTACCTTTTATTGTTGATGATGCATTAAGTTTAGGAATTGGTTGAAACCAATTGCTGCATTATACATCCTTCCTTGTCCAGATATCGCACTGGAATCCTATTTAAGTTCAGGCACGGGTTAAATGCTTAGCCATGCTTAGTGCGGTAGAAGTCAGGTGATTTCCTGTCACCTGCGAGCTTTAGGATGAGATGGATCACGGTTGGCTATATTTGCTATCGTGGAAAAGAACCATGTGATTAATGAATTAAGACCGGGCGGAGTCTTGTGTAGGTTTGAACATAGTGACTCCGTCTGAGTCATTTAAGGACCGATACGCTGTACGTCCTCATGTCATATTGAACGCAGCCTAACACTTAGCTGGCCGGATAAGTCGTTCCGACCGCAAAGCCTAGTAGCTCGACTTAGGCCGGGGACGCGAGCAGTGGCGGCATTCTGAGGTAGTAAGGATGTGCGGAGAGCCATTGGCATAAGTCCAAGGCGGGTTAGAGTCCCGAACAACCTTGGTAGAGTGGTTCTCTGAGAATGTCGATCTGATCGGACTCGCGACTCCTGAATCGTACCAAAGGTGACTTGTTTGCGACTCCGACGGGAGAAGCAGGGTTTGTGTTTAGGAATACCCCTCCAGCTGGATAGGAATCGATTCGAATCGCTGTCTCTCCCGGATAGTGAGAACTTGACTGAGCAGCGGCAACGTAGATTCAATTAATTTAACGATATGGTTAAATGGATGATGATGATAAGGTTGCCACAATGAATACCTGATATGGTTATTAATGTTTGCACCCTAATAAAATGATTGCTTAGTACAGGTGCTAATATAGTTGACAGATTAATGGCTAAAAAGTCACTGCTAGTCCAGGCTAAGATTTTATCATTATTACTTATGCTTTTCTGCAAAAAGAAAGTGTCAGCCAGATCCACTACATTAAGCTATGCATAATCCTTGGTGTCATTTATTTTGGTTTCTGGCGGGTAAGTCTAGCTGAGTACATTCCCGTACTCAGGGTTTATTCACTCTTGTTGCAGATGACCTTCTATATCAGGGATTCTATAAGTATTGTCTCCACCCGGCGGGTGATGAAGACTAGATCATGGGCATGATCTCTGTTCCCTTATCTGAATGCTTTTGCGGGCTGTGATCAGTGAACCAGTATGTGTATTTGAACTCGAGTGTGTGAGTTAAACTATTTGCTTCCGCATGTTTTACAAGACTTGTTTTGTAATAACGATGACTCTGTGATGATGTAATCTATTTGCGAACGTCTGCGAAATGTTGTAATGTACGATATGTTATGTTGAATTACTGTGATCTTGGTTGTATGCAAGTTGGTTTGAAATCCTTCGAGATTTCAGTTGACTACCGGGTTTATATGGGCTCAAGTTCGAGAATTTGATCGTTTCGACGATTGTTTTTGTACTTGTGCTCTTATAAATTGGTCGGTTCTGTGACATGCGCTCTACTCCGGCAGCTAGCGCAGCCCCAACCTCGATGCTGGGACCCTAAGCGTTGCCACAACCAGCCCTGACCTCGGTGACCCAAGCATCGCCGCCCGCTACCTGACCTTAGCACCCCCCAAGGGCCGCGCCCACTGCCCAACACCGGTGCACCAAGGGCAGCACCTGCCGCCCTAAACCCTGACACCCCAAGGGCCGCGCCTGCTGCCCCAACCCCAAGCCATCCTGCATCCCCGTGCCAAGACTAGTGCCCAGCAGGCTAGATCCACCCCAACCTCCGTTGATGTGCAGCCTTGTCCCCTCCGTTAATGTCGATTTACAGCCTTGCCCCTCCGTTGATCTATAGGTTGGATAACCCTCTGCACTCTGTTTTTGTCTCTTTCCCAAATTGCTTGATGCAACATAAATGGTGTCATGGTTAGAATCTAGAATATCAGCACGGTGTATATGGTGTTTAGCATTGAATGAAATCAGTCTTATGTTTGATTCAAGAATGAGTGATAAGGAAGATTGGGCTGATGCCTTTGTGAGGCATTTGATCAATGTTTGCAAAGGAGAGATAGAAGATGTGAATAAGTTGATGGGAATTTTCACTAAGACTGGTTGGAAAAATCTGGTAGCTAAGTTTGAAGAAAAATTGGGTCAAAAACGAACAAAGAAACAATTGAAGAACAAGTTAGACAATATGAAAAAGGAATATACATGGTTCATGGTGTTCAAGAATTGTGCCACTGGGCTTGGATGGGATGAGGGAAAGCAAACTATTGACTGCTCTCAGGAATGGTGGGACGAACACCATGCATAAGATATGGTGTCATTGTTCATTTATTCTTTTTCATGCTTTGTATGATGTGCCTTGCTAATTTTTTCAATTAATTTTAGAGATGCAATAATCCTGACAAAAGAATCAAATGTAACCATGTGAGGTTTAGAAAACAAGGGCCAAAGCACCATGATGATCTGCATATATTATTTGATAAGGTGCATGTTAGTGGGGCTAGTGCAGCTGCGATATATCCTCTGTTGAAAGTGATGAGGACGTAGTTGAGGTACCAAAAACTCTAGATAATGATGATGTTGAGTTGGCTGCTTTGAAGAAATCAAAACCTAGAAAGGAAAAAACACAAGGGCTCCTGTGCCGCTACCGAAGAGAAGGATGAGAAGAGCTAGTTCTTTTGTCTATACAAGAACACATGTTTGAAGATAGAAACTGCAGTAGAGAAGATCTCCTCTAGTGTTGAAGCATCATCAGCTCCTCCACCCAACTTAGTCCCTACCATTGCGGAGGCCATGAAGGTGGTGAAAGATTGTGGGGTGCAAGAAAGAACTACTCTAATGCATACCGCCACATTCCAGATTGTGAAGCCTGAATTCAGGGAGGTCTTTAGCTCTCTAGAAACGAATGAAGGCTGCCTCGATTTGATTGAGAGGGAGCATGAAAAGGAGATGATGAAGCACCCATGAACCAATATTTATTTCCCTATGTTGAGATTGTTTGCTTGTGTTACCTAAGAACCATCTAAGTATGTGCACTAGATAACTCTAGATCTCACACTAGATCGATCTCTATGCAATCAAGTGAGTAGGAAGGGTGCTCAAGCTCTCCAAGGGTGTGAATATCAGTAGAAATGGCCAATAGGGCCTCCAAGCCCAAGCACGCCTCATATATATAGCCCTCATCAAAATAGAGTCATTGGGAGCTTGTTGTTGGCTCTTTTTTGGGGTCACCAAAAAAGTCCAATGACCATCGGAGAAAGTTTTAAGTAGATCCAACAGTCTAGATTAAACTGATCTAGCCATTATCTAAGCTTTCTCTGGTGCCTGCATCGTGGCACCTGTTGGTATTTCTTATGTCTATTGGAGAATTCCACAAGCGCACAGAATATACCATTGCAACACTTCAACCGGGAGTATTCCAAGGTGTCATTATTTATTTTATCTCAAAGGAAAGCGGTAGCTAGGAATGATAATAAATGAGAGATCCTTATGTTTACCACAACTTAGTATCAACTAGTGCAAGGGGGTAATCAAAATATACGAATTGCATCTGCATGTACTCTTAGCAATAGCAAGGGCCGAGCCTTCTGCCAAGCTCGCACGGATGGAGGAGGAATCGGAGCCAGACGCCAAGCACGCATGGACAGAGGAATCGAAGATGAATCCAATCACACATTGACGGATGAATCTAATGAAGAAGCCGTGCCCGACAACATCAACAAAGATGAAAGGTCCTAATGGCTAGAGGGGGATGAATAGCTTATAAAAATTTCTACAACAACACTTAAGCCAAGTGGTTAGACAATTATAAAGCAAAGTGAGTGTTGCGGTAGCCTACTGAAAATGCAAGCCTCCTATCCACAATTCTAGTTGCTATGATCTCTATTTCACACAAGAGGCTAAGTCACTACCATTGAGTTAATGAGCTCTCAAAGACTAACTAAAGAGTCTCACTAACCACTAGACACGACACAAGCTAGCTCTCAAAACTAATTACACTAAAGAGCTTAGCTACACTAGAAAAATAAATGCAAGATAGGTAGTGATGTTTATACCGCCGTGGCAAGAGACAATCAATCAACCACAAGAGAAAACCAGAGACAATGATGGCACAATGATTTATCCCCGAGGTTCACTTGCTTGCCGGTAAGCTACGTCCTCGTTGTAGCGATTCACCCACTTGGAGGTTCACGCGCTAATAGGCATCACACGCCTAACCCGCAATCGGATGCCGTACAACCAACACAATATAGGAATCCTACGAGCAATCCACTAGAGTACCTTCCGCTGGAGAAAAGGTCAAGAACTCCTCACAATAATAATCCTTAATTGGGGGCAGACACAATCACCAAATCCCCTCACCAATCACCAAATCACCAACCGTCTAGGTGACGGCAATCACCAAAAGTAACAAGAAATCCACAATTACAATCACCACCTAGTGCCACCAAATATGCAATCACAAATGCACAACACTGGGGTTTCCCCCAAATCTCCTCTCTCAAATGAGCACCAAGCTAGGAGAGGGAGAGGAGAGGGAGGAGATGCTCTTGAAGCTCACAGGATCAACACTTAGGTCTCTCAATTTCTCTCTTAAGGTTAGCACCAAGCTTTGGAAGAGAGATGGAGGAGCTTTCTTCTTCTCTTTTGGTTCTTGAAAGAATGAGCAAAGGGAGAAGAATCAGGAAAGGGAAGGAGGACGAGTGGGGAATACCCCAGCAGCCAGCCAACCTCCCACTATGCTAGGCCTGGCCACCATGGCCCAGCACTGCCTCCAACGGCTCCAGTACGGCTGTGTGGCATAGGCCGACGTCAAAAGGTCAAGCGCGAATGGCAGGGAATGCCGCCTTAGCTTCAGGCTCCCATGGGCCGCGCCCCTGCTACTCCGTAGAAAAAGAAATGGCGACGACGGACAAAACGGTGCCTCACCCTCACGCGGCCAACAAGAGATCGACGACGCATGCAGAACCACTATACAGGAGCTTTGCCGAGTGCTAGGGGCACTCGACGAAGTCCCAAAAACACTCGACAAAGGGTTTACTGAGTGTTACACTCGGCAAGCGATACTCGGCAAACTTGTTAACGGCAAACGCTAGTTTGACGAGTGTTTTTTGTCGGGCACTCGGCAAAGACGTTGCCGAGTGCCCAAAAACACTCGGCAAACTTTTTTTTCAAAAAAAATAATAAAAAGGCACGCCGACACCACGCCCGCACCACTAGCACCGCCGCCGCCACCACCATCCATGCCGCCGCCACCATCCACGCCCGTCGCCACCATCCACACCTGCCGCCACCGCCCCCACCACACCACATCCGCCTCCGCCACCACACCCCCCGCCACCGCACCGCCGCTCTCGGCCAGGGGGCTGCAGCTCACCCCTGGCCCACGCCGCCGTCCCCTCTGCCGCCTAGGGTGCGCCGCTGCCGGGGCCCCTCCCTGGATCTCACCATTGGGGGAGGGAGGGGGCGGCACCGGCCGCCAGATCTCACTGATGGGGAGGCCGCACCGGGGAAGAAGGTAGGGGAGGGGACCTCCCCGGGGACGCTGTGTGAGCCACCACGCCTCACCGGTTCTCGGGGCTGCTGTGGTCCGCGCTTGTTTTGCCGCCACCTAAGAGACCACGCGGAGGGTCTGCCAGTGCCACCGTAGTGGCCTCCCAGGGAGAGCCGGCCACGCGGGTAGCACGAGGAAGCGGCCACACCAGGAGCCCGCCACTGTGGGGGTATTAACCCCTATGCCCTTATGGCTAAGCTTGGGCCGGCCCGGATCGATGGGTTCGGTCCACCAAAAGACGACGTGCGGCCCGGTTAACCTGATCGGAGTCCCACGCAAGGAGTTAAGGCGGATCTGGCGATCAATCAAGATCCTGGTCGGTTAGAATAGGAATCCTTATCCGGCCACATATGGCAATTGTTACTGGCTAGGATTAGTTTCTAGATCTGTAACCCTGCCCCCCGAACTATATAAGGCGGGCAGGGGACCCTTCTAGAAAACATCTCTCATTGACATACAGCAATACAAATCAGACGCAGGACGTAGGTATTACGCCTTCTTGGCGGCCGAACCTGGATAAAACCTTGTGTTTGTCTTGCGTCACCGTCTTTTTTGTGGCTTGCGCATCTGTCTACCGACAATCTACTACCTTGGGTATACCCCTAGGTAGACTGCCGACCATATTTCATCGACAGTGGTGCGCCAGGTAGGGGGTGTGCGTACTGCTTCCCAAGCAAACAAGACGGTCATCATCTCTGGCTCCATGGGATCACCTGGACCACTGGCTCCGACGACTTCATCACCATGACCCCGGAGGAGGCGTGGATTCAGTCTGCATCGACCACTGCTTCACCTACATCGGCTACGGCTCCGACCACGGTAGATACGGCTCCGACCACGGTGGATGCGGCTCCAACCACGGTGGATACGGCTCCGACCACGGTGGACACGGCTCCGACCACGATGGATCTGGCTCCGACCATGGTACATCTGGCTCCGACCACGCCTGCATCACCTGCAGCCACGCCGACAACTCGTCATCCGCTTCCCCACTACAAAGGGAGGCAGATCAACAACACCGACCTGCTCGACTCCATCGATCGGGTCGGCACCAAGCTCGCTGAAACCCTGGCTCTGGTAAGTACGATTCAAAGTCAGCCTAATGAGCAGGTAACCGCTCCCCACAACAGATCTACCTGACCAGCTCGGACCAGTCGTTCTGCACGACTTGGTACAGATCTCGTGGTCACATCTACTCCTCAAGGGCGCTCTGCTCATCGCCGGTCAGCCTTCGCGATGGGTCTCCAGCTCTCCGAGTACGAAGCCTAACGGAGAACTACCAGGTCCAGCCCTACGGCCTGCAAAACGCTGCCTCCAGCTACGCCTACGACCTGCAACGCTGCTTGGATCTGTGTCTTGTGCACCGACCTCAGTCGAAGCCGCGCGACTTCGTCAACATGATCTAGATTGAAGATTATCAAGAAGGATCCATTCACACAGTCCAAGAGGGCGACCCCAGCTCCTCGTCTGGCACCGCATCTAATGCATTTGTCCACACCGAGCTTCAGCATCACAAAGATGAAGGCGTCAAGTACGATCTAGATATCCCAGACCACGCCCCGGGGTTCTCACAATTCCCGTCTTTCCCGCCAAGACGAGGGGATCTGATCCATGTTGTTAGCAATGACGAACCGCCAGCAGTTGGCGAAACAGAACAAGAAAGGACTGCACGCGAAGCACGCAATATTGACCGGTTTAATCGCCGACAAATCAAAGCCAAGGCACCGGAGGCACGACGATAAGGGTCCAGACCACGTGACCTCAACGATGCTTTCGACAGGGTGGGGGACAAACAGGTCTTCAGAACTCCAAGTGCCAATGTAGCCGTCGCCATGGCAACAATGCAACGGCTACCCAACACCTCGGAAACCCAAGCAGTTCGCGATGAAATACAAGCCTATCTGACGGCTGCTATGGCCCAGTCCACGGAGATTGTAAACCAAGCTTGGGCTCCATCCGTCTCGGTCGAGTCAAGCCATTACCGCTTGACACCAAGTCGCTCACTGACCACCCAACCAACGTGGCTCGCGCAACAACGACCCATCAGACAACCGTCGAGAAGGAAACGGTGGCCATGTGTGGCAGAACCTCCTAAATTATAGGGCCCACATACACCTATCACTGTCCAACGACCTTTGACATCAATGCATATGTTACCGATAACTTAAGAAGACCGCCGGGTGTCCTCGAAGAACCCCGAATCATCCACGATTTCCGAGCAGGATCACATTACGTAGTCATTGCATATTACAACAGTTTATTCAAATAGATATATCGAGTAAAATATAGCGGAAGCATTATAGCAACTTAGTTTACAAACCAGTTGTTTCAAACCTTACAAACTAAGTATAATTATTAATACAAAACGAAGTAGTGGAGTGGCATTATAATATAATACAAAACACACAATAAACCGCCTCGCCTAAGGGCCACACATTTACTTCTCGTCATCGATCGAACTATAGTCATGCAAAGACGATCCAAAAGCAGATCGACTCATGAGGCGCACACCGCAACAAAGGTCATCGAACCACGAGTACAAAAGTACTCAACAAGACTTAACCGAAATAACAAATAAGAATAAGGAATGCAGCTTAGGAATTCAAGGTAGGGCTTTAACAATAATCAAAGTTATTTTGCGTAAAAGCTTTGTAACAAAATTCTTTTATCAACATTTAACATTTCATAAGATCTTATACAAAATCGACACGATCCGTAATGAGATCATGAAACTTCATATCCAACACTTTCTCAAATTGTCCTCAAGTTACGCTTATTAAACTACGATGATGATCGAGAATTGAGTCTCCATAACCGAGGAGCAACGACGATTCGAACCGATTATAAACCTAGCTGGGAATTCCGGACCACACGACATATGTAGGTCCCCGACCTACATATATCAACCTACCCTCGGATCCTCTACACAAGAACGGGTCCGCCCACCGAAAATACAGTACTCCACACTCCACCCCATTGCCACGTGGGTACACGCTATTATTCGCCATCTCTCCACTCCCAAGGCTTGAGTAGCCATTCTCGTAATAGAATAGCCAAGTTAAGGCTTTACGGAGTATGTGGTTAGTACTACAAATTCTCAACTCACACAGTCAACAACAGACGGACCTTAATCGACACAAAGCGGAAGAACCCGCTCACAAGACCTCCATGTCTTGTGGCTCACACACACCGAAAGTCTTGGGTCTAGATTTATTACTTCACATGCTCATATTTCATGATAACATAAGTAACCAAAGTTCCATATAAAACTCGCAGTGACGGGTAATCACCCGACTTTTATTATCTAAGCATGACTAAGCATAACTAGCCATATACTAATTAAAATGGTTAACAAGGTAGATAAGGAAAACGAGGTTGGTAATGTATCAATTAGGTTTCCACTTGACTTCTAATCACTTAATGCAAGATTGAAAAGCAAAAGCGAAATCAATTTGTAAAACACAAGGTAGGTTTAAATGCATCCGGGCTTGCCTTCGCTGACGGAAAAAGTCCGATTCGAGAGTCGGTCCACGTTATCCAACCCGACCTCAACCGACGGATTAACCTCCTCAACCGCTTGATTAACCACTACAGGTTCACCTTCGTTCACTACACGTAGTAATAATACTATGCTTAACATGATGCGAGATACAAAATATGATGCTCGATGATGGATGCAAAAGTTAGCAACTTGAATACAACTTTCCTTCACGGTACAGTTACAAACTAATCTAACTAAATCATTTCGTAATACACACATCAATTGCCAAAGATCATTATCCACTAATGACCCAAGGACATCACCCAATCAAAAATTCAATCAAAACCTAAATCATTAAAGGTTACTATTTGCTTTTATGAATTAATTATTTAATTAAAAATTATGAAATAAATCAACTTGTTCCAATTGAGCCCAAAATTTTTGTAAGCGTTCATTACATGATAACTAAGTGGCAAAACAATTTTCATAATTTTTGGATAATTAATTAAGCCTAGAAAAATCATGGAAAGTCATTTATTAATTAATTGAGCAATTTTTATCATACCCCAAAAATACTTAAAATCAATATTTCAAATTTTTGTCACATAATATACATCACAAAGAAGTCACACAAAAATTTTCATAATTTTTGGAGCTCTAAATAAATTTACACAAAAATAACAAATTCCAGCACTATTCATATAAATCAAAAAAGCAGAAAACTCATTTGAACGCCGAGTCACCGACATCGGACCCCACATGTCATCTTCAACCTTCGCAGCGTTGACTACGACGACGACGACGACGCTGACCAGCGCAAACTCGCCGACGGTGAATCCAAAGGCGACGGTCAAGGTACCAAAATGACCACATCATCACGGCGCATCGATTGAAGGCACTAGCTAGGCGAATTACTACGAGCTACGAGCTTGGCATCGGCCATGGCGACCTGGGCGGCTCGGCTCGGCAGCACTACGCGCGGCGACAGGAGCTCGAGAGCGATTAAATAAACGGTACAGAAGCACCGGTTGCTCACCACGAACACGACGGAGCAGCAGAGCAAGGTCGAGAAGCGGCCAGACGCGGGTCGACGGCGTGCACAAAGAACGGCATGGAGCAAGGATCGTCGGTGATGGTGTGCCGGTGGATCGTGGTGATCAAAATGAGCAAGCAACAACGGATTAAGCATCACAAAGATCGAGACGAAGCTGGAGCTACGCTAATCGAAGCAACGACTCACCGGAGGGCCCGACCACGGTGAAACGGGATCACCAAGCCGCTGTTTACCGCCAAGAAGAAGAAACGCCGCTGGCGCTTCCCGAAATCGAGACTAAATTGAGGGGTTAGCTGGACGCGCAAGGAGTAGGCGGAGCTGGAGCTAGCTTATCAGCGATGGCGGAGCACGACAGTGACGCACGGGCTCGCCGGAGATGAGCAAGGTGACGGGAAGAAAACAGAGCAAAGGAAAAGAAGAACGGCGACGACTCCAGAGCTTTATAGGGCAGCCAAGGAAGCGCAAGGAAGCCACGACGAAGCCTTCAATACGCGCATAACGCGACGCCTTCGGGCGAGACCGCCACGCAGCGATCGAAGCAAATCGAAGTTCACCAAGGCATGTAGCAAGAGCGGTGAACACTGTTCATCAATATTACAGAATTGCCATTCTCCAAAATTCACAAATTACTCTCAAAATTTCATAACAACTCAAAAATCTCCAAAAACAAAAGTTGTTCAAAATCAAAAGTTCTACAACTTTGCTTTTGAAACCATATCCAAATTCATTTTACATTTTGAAATTCAAATTTGAATTCAAAAGGGGACACTTTAAAGAATTATGCCTTTTCAAATTACTTCAAATTTTACTAAACAACTTTGAAAACTCCAAACACCAACTTTGTACAACTTGACAAGATCTACACTTTTGCTTTTAAGCTCAACCCCAAAATATGCTTAGATTTTGAAATGAGTTTTAGGGTAGAATTTAAATATCGAAATTAAGGTTTTTGAATTTCAAAACAATACTGAGTATTTCAAACTTGATTCAAACAATACAATTCAACACTTATACATGAATGTAAACTTGTTTTAGTGAATGCATATCAACATTTGCAATATGACCAAATGCTTTGCAATGCATATGATGACATGACAGTTTTAGTATTTAAAACACCCGGGGTGTTACACCATGTTGGTGGCCAGGACGACAACCGCCGCCGGGACAACCGCGACAATCGCCGCGATAACCACGGTCGTAGGGCTAATCCAGATGGCGATCGAGATCGCCGTGATGGCAATAACGATCTCCGCCATTACCTCGGAGGAAGCGATCTGCGCGCTCGCATCAACCAGAGAGCCGACAATCGAGCGTCCCATGAAAGTTATCGCCGTATGGAATATGACATCGCCCACGGCCCGCCGGGTTTGAAGCGATTTACTCCACACCTTCGCCAAGTCATATGGCCCAAGAATTTCAAGCTCGAGAAGCTTCGTGAAATACGACGGCAAGGAAAACCCCGAATTATGGGTTATGCTTTACGAGACTGCGTGCAGATCAGCCATGGCGGACGAGCACGTCATGTCTAACTATTTCCCAGTCGCTGTTGGCCATGCGGGTCACCAATGGCTGGTCAGCTTGCTGGCAAACTATTTCGACTCTTGGTAGGAGCTCAAGCAAGCCTTCATCGACAACTTCATTGCTACTTGTGAACAACCAGGCAACAAATACGATCTGCAACGTATTCGAGATCGAAAGAATGAGCCGCTACGCGAGTACGTCCGGTGTTTCTTGGAGATGCGCATCAAGGTCCCATCAATCTCCGACAACGAGGCAATCGAGGCTTTCATCACTGGCCTTCGCTTCCACGATGCCCTAAGGGACAACAAAAGACCTGATTTGGTCACAGCGCTCCTGGCCACCGCTAAGAAATACGCGGACGCCGACAACGCTAAAAAGATAATTATTGAAGAAGCAGTAAGGGTTCCGCGCTCCGACCACCCCCCACACTGCGACGACTACCGCGGCAACCGTGGTCGGAACGACAATTTTGACCGCCGTAACCAGCGCAACGACTCCCGCGACCACCGTGACCAACGTAATCAGCGGTGTAACCGTCGTGACGATTACAGGAGCAAGCGTGCTCGGGAAGACGATGGCGAGGTCAACACCGTTAAAAAGGGTGGCGGACGTCGTAACTATGAAGACGACTACGCCAAGGCATTGAAGGGGCCCTGCTAGCTCCATCCTAAGTCAAACCATACCATGGAGAATTGCCGCGTCCTCAAGTCTATCTACACGCGTCAACAAGCTCCGGATACGTCCGACAAGCCTAACGACGTAGGGGAACAGCGCAACGAGGATAACGACGACGACGATGCAGACCCCCGTCACAAGTACGTCAAGCCAACCGATCGCGTGCACACCATCATCGGAGGCAAAGTGTCCATCGAGACCAAACGAGAATGCAAGCTACTCGCCCATGCTTGCTTGAACGTGGCCAACACCGACAACCTCCTCACCGATCCGCGGCTCCCTCCGTGGTCTCACCGTGAAATCTCCTTCAGCAGAAAGGACCAATGGGCCGCAATACCTGAGCCAGGGCGTTTTCCCCTGGTCCTCGATCCTTGTATCAACAAAGTTCAGTTCGACAGAGTACTGATCGATGGCGGCAGCTCCATTGATATACTATTCAAGAATAGTCTGCCCGCCCTAAAGATAGCTCAGGCGGACCTCAAGCCATACGAGGCACAGTTCTGGGGTGTTCTCCCCGGACAGAGCTCTACACCTCTCAGGCAGATCACGCTACCAGTGCAGTTTGGGACCCCGGATCACTTCCGCACTGACTACATCAACTTCATGGTCGCCGACTTCGACGGCACCTACCATGCTATTCTTGGTCGACCGTCACTCACCAAGTTCATGGCCATACCTCATTACAGGCATCTGGTGCTCAAGATGCCTACCGAGAAAGGAGTTCTAACCCTCCAAGGCAACGTGTACGCAACTTATACCTGCGAAGATGACAGTTTCAAAATAGCAGAGGCTCACGACCTCTCTATTCGCATGGCCGAGACCGTGCTCAACGCCAAGAAGACCTCGATCGACCACCAGGAGATCCTGGAGCTCAAGGCTCCACGCAAGAACATCAAGTCTAAGGAGCACAAGGTGATCCAGCTGGTCGACGGTGATCCCAGCAAGATGGCCCTTATCGGGGCCAACCTGGATCCCAAATAGGAAGACGCGCTCGTCAGGTTCTTGAGGAGCAACGTGGATGTGTTCGCATGGAAACCTGCTGACATGCCCGGTGTACCTTGGAACTTGATTGAGCACTCCTTGAATGTCAACGGCAAGGCCAAACCTACCAAGCAGAAGCTACGACGGTTCGCTCGTGACAAAAAGGAGGCGATTAGGGTAGAAGTTACACGGCTTTTGGCAGCCGGATTTATCAAAGAAGTGTATCATCCGAAGTGGTTAGCCAACCCGGTTCTTGTACGCAAAAAGAATAATGAATGGAGAATGTGCGTTGATTACACTGATCTCAACAAACACTGCCCTAAAGACCCCTTTGGCTTGCCTCGCATAGACGAGGTCGTAGATTCAACCACCGGTTGCGAGCTCCTTTCTTTTCTCGATTGCTACTCTGGTTATCACCAGATCGCTCTCAAAAAGGATGACCAGATCAAGACATCTTTTATCACGCCCTTCGGCGCCTACTGCTACACGACCATGTCGTTCGGGCTCAAGAACGCCGGGGCTACCTACCAACGCGCTATACAAGCTTGCCTCAAAGACGAGATAAAAGATGACCTCGTCGAGGCTTACGTTGATGATATAGTTGTCAAAACCAAGGAAGCTCATACCCTTGTTGACAATCTGGGACGCACTTTTGCAGCCCTTAACACATTCCAGTGGAAATTAAACCCAAAGAAGTGCATCTTTGGTGTTCCTTCTGGCATACTCCTCGGCAACGTCGTCAGTCGCGACGGCATACGCCCTAACCCAGAAAAAGTCAAAGCTGTTTTAGACATGAAGCCGCCCAAAAAGGTGAAGGATGTTCAGAAGCTTACCGGATGTATGGCTGCTCTCAGCCGTTTCATATCAAGATTAGGCAAAAAAGGATTACCGTTCTTTAAACTACTCAAAGCGTTTGAAAAGTTTGAGTGGTCGGAGGAAGCAGACGTTGTCTTCACACAGCTGAAACAATACCTTACGTCACCTTCGGCACTCACTGCTCCAAGAGAAGACGAAACACTCCTGCTATACATTGCGGCTACTAATTGAGTGGTCTCCACGACCATGGTGGTCGAGCGAGATGAGCCCGGCCACGTCTACAAGGTACAGCGGCCAATCTATTTCATTAGTGAGGTACTCAATGAGTACAAGACCAGGTACCCATAGATTCAGAAGTTGATCTACGCCATACTGATAACATCCCAAAAGTTGAAACACTACTTCGACGGATATCGTGTGGTGGTCGTGACTGAGTACCCTCTGCGAGACATCATTAGCAACAGGGATGCGAACGGGTGCATCGTCAAATGGGCAATGGAGCTATGCCCCTTTTCCTTGGAATTTGCAAGCCGCACTACAATCAAGTCTCAGGCACTTGTCGATTTCATCGTTGAGTGGACAGACTTAAGCACGCCTGCCTCTCCTGGATTCGACGAATATTGGACGATGTACTTCGACGGCTCTCTCAACATTGACAGTGCGGGAGCAGGAGTCCTTTTTATATCACCATCCAAGGAGCAGCTCCGGTACGTCCTCAGGATTTGTTTCCCAGCATCTAATAATGCCGCCGAGTACGAAGCATGCCTACATGGTTTGCGCATTGCGGTTGAGCTTGGCGTTAAATGTCTCTACGTCTATGGAGACTCTGCTCTGGTCATCAACCAACTCAACAAGGACTGGGACACAACCAGCGAGAAGATGGAAGCATACTGCAATTTGATCAGAAAGCTGGAAGGCAGGTTCTATGGCATCGAGTACATACATGTGGTCTGGGACAAGAATCAAGCAGCGGATGCACTGTCGAAGTTAGGATCATCCCGAGCAAAAATCCCACATGGCATATTCGTCCAAGACCTGCTCACGTCGTCCATCGAAGAGAAAGATTCCACGACAGACAAGCCTCCAGACCAGCAATTGGTGGCTACGGTTCCAGCGTCAAGCACCGTCGAGCCCCCTCCGACCACTCATGAGCCTGACTGGAGAATACCTTTCATCAAGTACCTAACAGATGGCAGTGGTTACACTGATCGGACAGAGAACGAGGGCCTGATGCGTCGCAGTAAGCAGTACCTGCTCGTTGATGGCAAGCTATGGCGCAAGAACGCAAAAGAGGAAATCTTGATGAAGTGCATAACCCAGGAGGATGGCGAACGTCTCCTGGACCAAATCCACTATGGCTCCTGTGGCAACCACGTGGCCTCAAGAACGCTGGTCGGCAAGGCTTTCCGAGCAGGGTTCTATTGGCTGTCAGCAGTATCCGATGCAGAGAGGCTAGTCCTCCACTATGAGGGTTGTCAGTTCTTCGCCAAGAGAATCCACGTACCAGCACATGAGATCCAGACAATACCAGCCTCCTGGCCCTTCGCATGCTGGGGACTGGATATGATCGGGCCCTTCAAACCGGCTCCAGGGAAATTTACATGCGTCTTCGTGCTGATTGACAAATTTTCTAAGTGGATAGAATACATGCCTTTGGTACAGGCATCCTCAGAAAAGGTTGTCACATTCCTCGACCAGGTCATCCACCGTTTCGGCATACCGAACAGCATCATAACCGATCTGGGTACTCAGTTCACCGGGAATGCTTTTTGGGACTTCTGCGATGAAAGGAGCATAGTAGTAAAATACGTCTCGGTGGCGCACCCTAGAGCTAATGGACAGGTCGAGCATGCAAATGGCATGATCTTGGACGCGTTGAAGAAGAGGGTGTATAGAGAAAATGACAAGGCTCCCAGAAGATGGCTCAAAGAGTTACCAGCCATGGTCTGGGGACTCAGAACTCAGCCTAGCCGTAACACCAGCGTCTCGCCATACTTTGTGGTTTACGGCGCTGAGGCGGTCCTCCCTGCAGATATAGCTTTCAGATCAGCACGGGTAGAGAACTTCAATGAAGGCAAGGCCAATGAAGTACGGGAGCTAGAAGTGAATAGTGCAGAAGAGAAGCGGCTCGATTCTTGTGTACATACAGCCAAATACCTTGCTGTTTTGCGCAGGTACTACAACAAGAACGTTAAAGAGTGGTTTTTTGTGGTCGGAGACCTGGTCTTGAAGTGGAAGACGAACCAGGCTGGTGTCCATAAACTCGCAACCCCATGGGAGGGGCCCTTCATGATCAAGGAGGTCATGCGACCAACGTCTTACAGGTTAGCTCACCTGGACGGTACGGACGTACCAAACTCGTGGCACATCAACAAGCTTAGACGATTCTATGCTTAACTACTGAGATATGTACCCCCTTTTGTATTTTCGATTTACTTCAATAAAGCTATTATTATTTCTCCGACCACTCTAATGTGTCACTTCGACTTATATGGTTATTCTAACTTAGCCAGTAAAAGCCGACCACCACTCCTTCTACGGTTTTCGGAGCAGGACCTATGTCCGGTTCCTCCCAACACGTGCATGGGATCCGCTCTCTACATTGCGGGTGATCGGCAGGTCCCCCTTGGTTTGACTTGTCCGCGTCTGCGTGTGCACAGGTCACACACCTCACACTCCGACCACATGGCAAACTAGGGCCGCACAAACTTTTCAGGATGATTTGTCGGGTAAAATGGTACAACTAAACAGAACGTTATTATGTTCTCACTTAGTTCCACCAACATAAGTTTCAAGCTTAAATACGCTTTATACAAAGCAACCAAGCTTATAATGATATACAGTTACGTTATTACAAGCTTGCCTAAAGAGGCCCAAGTTTACAATAACGCAACTATGTCCTCCTTCTACAGCTCTAAGCCTATTACATTGGCTGGTCCAGGTGCGCGGCACCTACTGCTCGCTGCTGAAGGGTCGAGATGGCGGACTAGAGGGGGGGTGAATAGTCTTTTCTAAAATTAATCACGTCGGCTAACCGATATAAATGCGGAATTAAAACAATCGGTCTAGCCAAGACTACACCCCTCTATATATGTTCACTAGCACCTTGCAAAGATACTAATAAAGCAACTAAGGTGCCGGGCTAGCTAGAGCTCTCCTAAACAATTCTAGGAGCAAGGTCACACATACCTATGCCACTAGTACTTTAAGTAACAAGGGAGCTCCTACACATGCTAGTAAGCAAAAGCACAAAGCTAACTAAGCTCACTAGCAATGCTCAATAACAAGGCAACCAACGCCTAATTAGAGAGCGCAAATACTTAGCTACACAAACTAAGCAATGTGACTAACAAGGTTACTAAAACCAAATTAGCCACGCAAGGGAGCTACTTCTATGCTACACAAGTAAAGAAGGTAATTAGCTAGCTACACAAGCTATCTAATTACAAGAACAACTACACAAGCTTAAGAGATATATATATATATAAGTAATTGCGAGCTTGTGTAATGGGGATGCAAACCAACGGGAAGAACAAGGTTGACACGATGATTTTTCTCCCGAGGTTCACGTGTTTGCCAACACGCTAGTCCCCGTTGTGTCGACCGCTCACTTGGTGGTTCGGTTGGCTAATTAGCATCACCCGCTAAGCCCGCACATCAGGCGCCGCAAGAACCTACCCCTTGAGTGAGGGTAGCTCAATGACACTTTTACTAGAGTTGCTCTTGGCGGCTCTCTGAAGCGAGCACAATGCCCCTCACAAGCACTTCTCGGGCGGCGCCGCACAAGCTTCTTTGCGGCTCGACAGAGACCACCACCAAGCCGCCTAGGAGGTGGCAACCTCCAAGAGTAACAAGCACCACCGGCTGCGCAACTCGATCACCTAGTGCCACTCGATGCAACCTCACGATGCAATCGCACTAGAATCGCTCACTCACACAATCGGATGATCGCTATCAAGTATGTGTGTGATGGAGGGCTCCCAAGCACTCACAAGCATGGACACTAAGTCCCTTGAGGTGCTCCGCTTGACCATGGCCGAGGGCCACTTCTATTTATAGCCCCAAGGGCTAAACTAGCCGTTACCCCTTCATCGGGCAGCGGTCGGGACGACCGGACGCTCGGTTCGATCGACCGGACGCTGGACCTCGGGTCGTCCGGTCGTGCGATGCACGCCACGTGTGTCCTCCTTCAACGCTGTTCATTGGATCTCAACGGTCATCTCGTCGATCGGACGCTCCAAGAAGAAGCCCGACCGGACGCGGCAACCTCAGCGTCCGGTCGTTTCAAAGAAGTACCGACCTCGGCCGGACGCGTCCGGTCACACTTATATCGGACGCCGGCGTCCGGTCACCTCCACTCTACGCTTCTTCATCAGAAATCAAACTGACCGGACGTAGCTCGCCGGCGTCGGTGCATTCAGAATCGTTTTGAAGAGTCGGTCGGTTGACCGACGCCAAACATCTTCGCGACTAACTCATTTTCACTTCTAACTTCATCACCCTTGCTCCAATGTGCTAACCACAAGAACTTGCATCCGGCGCAATAGAAAATAGGCATTCTATTTTCCCGAAAGCGCCGAATCCCGCCTTGCAAGCTCGGCGGGAGGGAGAGAGGGACCCAAACCCATCTCACCCCTGCAAACATCACCTCCTTTGTAAATGTGCCAACACCACCAAGTGTACACCACCATGTGTATGTGTGTTAGCATTTTCACAAACATTTCCCAAAGGATGTTAGCCACTCAACTTGCCACGCCACTCGATCCTAGCGACAATGCAAAGTTAGATCACTCGAGTGGCACTAGATGACCGATATGCAAACAAGTTTGCCCCTCTTGATAGTACGGCCATCTATCCTAAACCCGGTCATAAACTTCTCTACACACCTATGACCGGTGAAATGAAATGCCCTAGGTTATACCTTTGCCTTGTGCATTCCATTCCATCTCCTCCAATGTCGATGCAACACATGCACCAACACTATCAACAATGATATGATCCACTTCATATCATCACGTGATCATATTGGTTCATCGATCTTGACTTCACTTGCCCTTCACCGTTGCTATCGTCCATCGGCGCCAAGTCTTGCTCAAGCTTCACCGCCACGCGATCCATCACTCCAAAGCCTTTGACTTGCCCTTCACGCTTGCAACCGGTCCATCAAGCCAAGTCTTGTCTTGATCTTCTCCACCTTGATCACATGACTCAATGTCATGTCTCATGTGCAATAAGCTCCTTCATCATCACATGTGTGAGCTTTGCAACATCTCCAAGCCATTTTCACCTCCATGGCATATGTTGCTCATACACATGTACTTGTGGACTAATCACCTGTGTATCTCACATAAACACGATTAGTCTACCTAGGTTGTCACTCAATTACCAAAACCAACAAGGACCTTTTAGCTGCTTCCGATATTCTACTCGAGTCTCGAGGACTCTTGTGCTAGCCGAGCTAAAGGGGATGGCCCCACCGATGCCTGGCTGGTCGAGACCGCAGGCTTCGTCGGTTGGCTAGCAACAAATGGCGTTTCCAGCTGACTTGTCGATGGCATACCTTGTACAGGTGCTGTCCCACCTCCACACAGATTAATGTCGCCAATTATCTTTGACGACAGATCCAGCTGGACCACCCGAAGCTCCTCTGCCTTGTCTGGGTCTACTTCCTTCGGGTATCTAGCCTCCAAGCGCTTGAGATCGATCAGAGGGTAGTGGGCACGCACCATGCTTAGCACATGGGCGCCCGTATACTCACCCGCCTCCTTAATGAACTCCTGGAACCATCCCCATGCTTGTCTGCATCTCTTGACCAGTCTGAGCTGGGGGGTCCTTGGCTTTCCTCTGTGAGCGCCGGGTCGACAAGGTCGAGGATGGGCAAAATGCCAGTTGCCACTTCCTAGAACCGGTTCTTCCATGTGTCCCGATCCTCGGTGGCCTCGAGGCATTGTGCTTTCCAGCTGTCATGCTCTTTCATCACAGCTTCTAGATGCCTCTTGGCATTGGCTTTTAAAACTGCACACCGTACAAGACATCAAATGTAAAGGCATGACAAGTCAAGGCGGGCAACAGAATGAGAACTGTGGCCTGGAATACTTACTCTTTAGTTCCTCCATGATTTTGGTGGTGTGGTCCTGGAGGTGAGACTGGCTGCGCGCTAGTTTCTCGTTGTCCTCCTTCAGGTGACCACACTCTGCGGTCACGCGGCTATTCTCCTCTTGGAGGTGGGTTACCTCAGCTTCTAAGCCTGCATTACAGCTGTCATTACCAACAATACAATAACACGTGTCATACACTTGATGTGACAAAATGACAACTTACTTGTTTTTTGACGCTCTTTGTCATTGAGCTGGCCGACCAGTTTCTGGTTCTGTGTTTCTTGCTCTGTCCTCTCCTGGTCGGTGGCTTCAAGTTGGCGGCGCAAGCATTCCACCTCGGCCGCCAGTTCTCTATTGCTTGCCGTGATTCCCTCAATCTGGTCGAAGCACTTCTTTCGGTACTTCGCGGTCTTCATCAAGTCTTGCATATAAGCAAGTTAAGTCAGACAGTTTGACTACATTACAGGGTCAAGTGGTCAAGCCAAACATACCTGGACTTCTGTCACCAAACGCTTTGCCGCTCGTTCAATTTTTTGGGTCTCTTCGATCTCGGGGATTTCTTCGTACATAACCCACTCGTCGTTCCGCCTGCGCGATACATATACATGTTGTTGTTTGTCTTTGGGATGGCCTAGGATCTCTTTGACTTCGTCCTCTTTGGCCTCTTGTTCAGGGGGCGACGCTGGGCCTGAGATAGTGGTCTCCGCGACCACTATGGCTTTCCCACGAGCCGTAGCATCGGCAAGCGTATTCTGTGCCAACTCCGGTTGCTGCTCCTTGGTTCGGTCTGGTTCCCTTGGCGCCAAGGTATCTGCCTCAGCAGGGCTAGTGCTCGGAGCATTTGTACTTTGCTCGGCTGTCTTCTCGACCAGCTGCTCGGGGACTGACGTTGGGCTGCTCGTGTGCTGTGGTTCCTACGGAATTTCTTCTACAGTTGGCTCCGCAGTTAGCTGCCGAGCAGTTCTTTCCACCAGTACTGGCGAAGCCATGCCACAACCGGCTATCTGGTCGGGATTTTCGGTGGACGCCGACCTAACATACCAGAGAAAGTTCAGAAGACAATAGTATTCAATACAAATTATAATATTATATCAAGGTTACAGATACTTACAGCTTGGAAGCACGGAATAATGTAGTGAAGGAACGTCTCTTTGACCGCGCCTGCTCCACGTGCTCGGCGGGTTCCACCGGGTCTTTTTCCACCACCGGTACTGGCGTTGGGGTTTGGTGCTTGACACTTCCCTCGCTTGTTTTCCATGTTGCAGTGGTCGGTGGTGCGATCACTGCTAGCACAGAGGAGCTACCCTGCTCTGTTGACCCCATTTGTCTTCTCCTCTTTCGAGGGATGAGTCGGAAGATGTCCGCATCCTCTGTTTCATCGTCTGAAAGGGGGAAGATGGCCTGGCGATGTTTGTTGGTTTCTGGTCGCTTGCTAGCAGCCTTGGCCGTTACATCCTCCCCAACTCCGAGTACCGCCCAGTCGACGCCTTCGATACTGGCACTGGTCTGGGCGGTTGAGCCGGCAATTTGTGGCCAATCCACGCCAGGGGGCGGAGACACGAATACTGCTGCTCGGTCATGACCATTACTCTGGGAAACATAAAGGAGACAACAGTCAAATTTTTTGTTGCAACATAAATCTACAGGCACAAGGAGGCATCATTTACCTTTGGGGGAGGTCGGGCCAGCTTGAAGGCGTGCTCAATGTCGTTTAACCTGACATAATTGGGGTCGGCTAGATTGAATAGCTCCCCAATTCTGGCTTTGATTTCTACCTTGTCGAGTGCCTCTTTTCTGGTCCTCGTCGGATCTGCGCTACTTGGTACTCGAAGCCAGGATGTACCCTCTTTTGGCAGAGCTGGATCCTTCGGCTGATGAAGTTCCCGACCATGCTTGGACCATCCAGTTTTCCCCACGGGATCAACCCGAGCAGTTCTGTGATCTGTTCCAAGTGCTCGGGCTTCTCCGACCAGCTATTCTTCTTCTCCGGAATCAACCCCACGTCACACAGAGTGATCATGTTCGGCTCTTCGTGGATGTAGAACCATTTCTTGTACCATTCGTCCAATGAGGTGTTCCATGGGCAGTGCAGGTACTGGGCCTTCATACCGTCACGCAGATTGAGGTATACGCCTCCGGCTATCTTTGAGCCTCGGCTCCCTTTCTTCCGCAGACAGAACAGATGGCGAAAGAGGTCGAAATGGGGCTGGAAGCCACCATAAGCTTCGCAAAGATGGATGAAGGTGGAGACAAGAAGAATCGAGTTGGGATGCAGATTGCAAATCCCAATCTCGTAATATAAGCAGAGCCCCTGAAGGAAAGGGTGCACTAGAACCCCAAAACCCCGCTTGAAGAAATCCTCGAAAACCACAATCTCACCTGGTTGTGGATCGGGGAAGCTTTCTCCTTCCGGCGCACGCCATCCCACGAGTGCCTTGTTGTGGAGCACTCCCATGGCGACGAGGTCTTCGATGGTCTGCTCATTGCTCCTTGACTTCCACCACTCCTTCGCCATGACTCCGCCTTTCTTCTGGGCGTTTCTCTTTGCCATTGATCTGCCCTTGTTAAGAGGGTGGATGCGGTGGAGGAGGGATTGGTGGTGATTTTCGGAGGAGTAGGGTTTGGCGAGAGGAAGAAGAAGGTTGCGGCGGTGAATGACAATGGGGATCGGTAAAAAGTAACTTACCAGCTCTATATTATAAATAACCAAGGGCTCCGTTGTTTCGCCCGCCCGAGATTCTTGGGGGGCGTGCGCACGCGCCGCAGACGGTTGTTTTCACAACCTCGAGATCTACGCCAGCAAACGCGCCCCTTCGTTTCCAGTGTACGCGCCTCTTCATTGATAATGTGAGAGGGCCCACACTGACGCACCTCCATACAGGCGCCAAGCGACTGTTTGTTAGAAAGAGTAAGAAGGCAGAGTGATATGTTATATCCGTCTTTTTTTTTGACCAGACATGGCAGATTGGACTTGACAGAGTAAGGAGATAAATAAATACACCAAATAATAATACAATCGGCGTTCTTTTCTTTTGGCTGCATATCTTGAGCTCAATGATGGATCAGACCACTGCCGTGCTCGGGGACTGCCCGGACCACTGCCGTGCTCGGGGACTGCCCAGACCACTGCCGTGCTCGGGCACCGCTCAGGCTACTGCCACGCTTGGGGACTGCTCCAGCTACTGATGTGCTCGGGGACTATCCCGACCACTGCTCTGAGATCGTTCTTCTTGGCTACATGTGATTTGTACTCACATACAGTTGAGAGATGTTTATTTAGACCTTGCTACAAGGCTCATACCTCGCCTTCCAACAAGCTCGGGGACTACATCGGTACGATGCACCTGCCGGTGCATCTTGTATCGCCTGTACGACGATTGGATTCTCAACTTAACTGGGAATTCTTTTTAGACCCTGGCACCACATGCCTACGTCACCTACTACCAGGCTCGGGGACTAAGTGGGCACACTTCACCTTGTGGTGAATGTGTTTGTTTTTCGACCCCTACGCCTCTGATGATCAAGGACGCTACGTTTCAAGACGCACTTACATTTCTTTTCAGAAATACAAGTGGGCACACTTCACAGGATGAAAATCTTTTTCTTTTTTCTTAAGAGCACCATATATTCTTCGGACAACCGACTTCTTCGGTGACAACGGTGGTCAGAGATGCCAAGGGCTCAAGCCTTACTTGTCGCAGAAGGTTAAAATGGCGTGTCGCATCATAATACATGGTGCTCGGGGACTAGCTGTGGGGGTATTAACCCCTATACCCTTATGGCTAAGCTTGGGCCGGCCCGGATCGATGGGTTCGGTCCACCAAAAGACGACGTGCAGCCCGGTTAACCTGATCGGAGTCCCGCGCAATGAGTTAAGGCGGATCTGGCGATCAATCAAGATCCTGGTCGGTTAGAATAGGAATCCTTATCCGACCACATATGGCAATTGTAATTGGCTAGGATTAGTTTCCAGATCTGTAACCCTGCCCCCCGAACTATATAAGGCGGGTAGAGGACCCCTCTAGAAAACATCTCTCATTGACATACAACAATACAAATCAGACGCATGACGTAGGTATTACGCCTTCTTGGCGGCCGAACCTGAATAAAACTTTGTGTTTGTCTTGCGTCACCGTCTTATTTGTGGCTTGCGCATCTGTCTACCGACAATATACTACCTTGGGTATACCCCTAGGTAGATCGCCGACCATATTTCATCGATAGCCACGTTGGTGGAGACGACGACGCCCACGACGATGGAGAGCACTGGGAGCCGACCGCGTTGCCTCTCTGCTGTTGTGCTGCATATTTGGGGGAGAAATGTGTGAGTGGATGGAGAGGAGGAGAGATGGCGTAGAAAATTGGTGAGTAGTTAATGCATGCGGCCATCCATGCCTTTGGTTTGAAACTGACAAGGCCTGCCTCCTTTGCTTTTGACTGCCAATACTTTGAATCCTGAGCGCACGTCCTCCACCACGTATTCAAGTCACGGGCGCGGGTAGATATTTTGTCTGGGAAACTGCACCCAAAACTTTGCCGAGTGTCATAGATATGAGCATTCAGCAAAAAAAAATTTTATTTTTTTTCTTCTCCTTTTTTTTAGAAAAAGATTTTATTTCTTTGCCGAGTGTTTTTTTAACACTCGACAAACCACCTCTTTGCTGAGTGTTTTTTTTATACTCGGCAAAACCCATCTTTGTCGAGTGTTTTTTTTTGCCGAGTGTTTTTAGCGCAGCACTCGATAAATAACTTATTCGCCAAAGGTTCGAGAGAATATACTCGGTAAATATAAAAACATTTGGTAAATTTGAGGATTCCGTAGCGAACGCCCCCGCAGAACTCCCTCCTAACCAACAGACGAGCGGCTCATCAGGACACGCAGCCGAGCGGGCCCCCATGTGCCTCCTCTCTCTCACACGGTCAATAGAGCAAAACGGATCGGCACCTCTTGCGTGCATGCATGAATTGCGCCTCCTCTCCAAGTTGCATGCATGCGGTCCCCACTGGGATTTCCATTTCTCTCTCGGACATGCGCCTTTCTCTCTTGGTGCACGGGCCCCACTGTAGAGCCAGCAGCGGCTCCAATTCCTGGCGTTGATGGGCCGGCCCAAGAACTGCAGGCGCTCGGCGCTCAGGCCCACACGCGCCCCTGAGCTCTCTTCTCTGGAAATTCCAGCTCGGGCAGCACAAAATTCCATTTAATTTGATCGTCCCAACAGAGAATCCTTTCCTGGAAATTCACCCGAGCTGATCTGAAAATTCTTGTCCAGACTCCACAGCATGCCCAAAACAAGTACTATCTATTTCCAAAGTCGCCAAACTAATTTTAGCACTAGAGATAGCTTTTCACAGAGAATTTTCCCGGGCTTTTCGCATGTATCTCACCACGTCACAAAGCGCAAAGTATATGCAAATGAGACTCACACTTAGTGGCACTACATAACCATTGCAATTAATGATTCCTCCTCTTTATAGTACGGTTATCTATCCTAAACCCGATCACGCACTCTATTGCATCTTGACCGGCAAAACAAAAATGGCTCTATCAAATATACCTTTGTCTTAAGCCTATTTTATTTTTCTCTTTCTTCTTTTCTAAGTCCGGAGCTTGATCATCATTACATGTCCAACACCATCACCTTGGACTTCATTTGCTCCATCACTTGGCTTGAACCGACCTATCTCAATTCCACACTTAGAGCATAGGTTAGGACCTAGAGTTTCATCAATTCACCAAAACCAAACTAAAGCTTTCAAAAGATCCGTTTCAATTCCTTTAGGCATGGCGAGTTGGCGACGTGTCGGTGCTTTGACTCCTTCAGAAAGACTTTCAAGAGGATGAACGATGTGCTAACAGAGCTCGGTGATACAAGAAATGATGAGATACACAACCAAGTTTTGAAGAAAGTGACCAAACAAGGCAATTTCGGTGATATCATTGAAATGAGTGATGATGAACTTGATGAAGAAACAAGCAAGGAAGCTGGGGTGTTTGTTGAAGCAACAGCAAGGAAGATGCACTGAGTACCATGCATCTAAAATCTCCTGAGATGGAACCAACGTGGACCATCTTACAAGAGTGTAATGAAGAAAAATAGATGGTCAGGGAAACAAATGATGAGCAGGACAACATAGTGATGAAAGAAGGCATGGTGCACCCTGAACAAACTGCTGGGCACCCTGAAGTCCGCCTCCAAGGAGGTCGCTGACAAGAAGGGAGTTTGAGTAGCAGACATGTAATTATCTTATGTTTTCTTAATTATACTGATAGTGAACCTTTTGCTTAATTATCATGCCTGTCCATTGCCTGCTAATTATTAGTTCCGTGTTCTTATGGGAGGAACGCCGCTGAGGCGTTGCTAGGTTCCAATCCCAGAGTTAGAGAACGGGCCGAGGATTCTAGGTCTACGGGATAACATATCATACCGCGGTTTCTAGATCCAAACCAACACTCGATCCACCAGCGACAAGGACTAGCCGCGGACCTAGAGACCAAGAATGACGCATCACCTCATAAAACTTCACCCTCAGTGAGGTGCTCTACCTTCCATCTTGAAACCCTCATGGTCAAGGGATGTAGATCTGCTTCTTGACCGTCAGAGTTGCAAGATGGAACCTAAAGCACCCAATCTTGAAGGACTTCTCAGGGGATGGAGGAGCACCTCGCAAAAGTTGCACCAACATCTGAGTCAGGTGGTTTATCTTCCATCTTTGTACCTTTGAGGGTCGAGGGATGTAGATCTGCATCTTGATCCTCAAAGGTACAAAGATGGAATCCAAAGAACCCAATCTTGAAGAACGAGCACCTCGCAAAACTTCACCCTCAGTGAGGTGCTCTACCTTCCATCTTGCGACCCTCATGGTCAAGGGATGTAGATCTGCTTCATGACTCTGAGACGTGCAAGATGGAATCTAAAGCACCCAATCTTGAAGAACGAGCACCTCTCATTGAGGTTCTTTGTATTTCATAATCTTGCTACCTAAGGGTCGAGGGTGCTACCTCTGACGGTTGAGGGATGTAGATCTGCATCTCAACCCTCAAAGGTAACAAGATTATGGAATATAAAGCAACCAATCTTGAAGCCTTTCTCCCAAGTCCCAACACCAGCATCTCGGTGAGGTGCTTGTCTTCCATATAACCTTACACCTCTCACCGTCTATGAGAGGTGCCAGATGGAAGACAAAGCACATCTAGGCGATGAACAAAGATGATTGGCTCACGAGTGTGTGGATTGAGCCCAAGAGGTGCATCCAGTCCCGGCTTAAATAGGCCAACCTTGAAGATAGAGAAGCGGAGCTGTGTAGGTAGCTGGGAGTTATTGGGACATTGAACACTAATGTCTGTGTACCCAAGGCAAATATGACACTTTAAAAAAAAAAAGTGAGTCAAGGATCACACGCATTGAGTTATTAATTTTTATTAAGGCAAAAACTATATATAAACGACACAGACGAGGTACGACGGATCCGTAATATACACATGCGCATTAGGGAATACGAGGTACATCGGTTCCTGACAAAAAGTGGTGAGATGGTGTTGAAAGTTGGGACATTCAACACTCATGCTGAATTTACCACCGGTAGACCAAACGATCGTGTAGGGCTGGCGTCCATAATGTGTATCTCAGTCAGCTCGGTGTTCCATACGACGGTGGAATTCAACCCTACTAGCACCGCCGCATTGATGGTTCAACCATCAGTGCTAGAAGTTTCATCTGCCAATTTGATTCCTTTCTAGGTCTCACTATCGATCCAACCGACGGTGGAAGTATCGCATTGACGCTTCTATCTTCTAGGGCAGTGAAAGTGGCGACGGTGGTCGCTCAATCTATAGTAGTGATTCATGTGCCCACACTTGACCCCTCTCTTCTCTATAAATAGGAGCTCTCACTCTCATTTGTAATCATTACACACAACACGCAAGAGTGTTGTCTTCTTCATTTGTCATAGTAGTAGCAGTAGTATATATAATTGGGAGTTATAGCGAGTCTGAGCTTAGCCTAGTCTTCAAGGTGACGCTCTTGTATCCTTTACTTTGTAGTACTTTTAGTATTTATTATACTATCTTCTCTACTTTACTTTATACCTCAGCAGTGTTGATACTCTCTCTTGGTAGTAGTAGTATTGCTTGGTTGTGTAGCTATACTCAGTAGTATAATTGTGTATGCTTGGTAGTAGTAATAATCATATCCTACCATTTGGTTCCTCACTTCAAGTTGAGTGCTTTGACCTGTCATGCAGGGTTGGAGTAGTATAGTATAGTGTAAACATGGTGTTTAGACTATAGTATACCTTGGTCTGTGGCTTATCCCACATATAGTTTGTGGTAGGTAGTCGATCGTAACAACCCTATCTATCCTCTATATTCCACCATGTTCTGGTGAGTTATTAAATTGTATAGTTCTTTGCAGGAATGGTTTGACACCCTTCTCATCCCGGTCTGTTGTTTGTCGGGTCCATCCTTCCATGCTTAGTGTGTGATTACTATTGTCTAGGTGTACTTGGTTGTATAACTAGTATATGCTTGTTTAAACTAAAGTAGTAGAGAAGTGTTTGTGGCTCCACTTATCTCGTTTTCCTCCCAACTAGGCTATCTACCTACTTTTTTCTTTGTGAGACTATGTTGTGTCTGTTGATCATTACCCTCATTTATCGACTTACCCTTGATAGGCTTCAGTACATTAATTATAATATAGTCAAATCACATATTCATTAGTATTCATAGCCACACTTCCTTGTGGATAAATAAATACGATACCTTAGAATACTTCTGGGTGAAGTGCTACAACGGTATTCTGTGTGCTTGCAGAATTATCACTTGAGCACAAGAAATACCAACAACATATATATCATATTATTGGCAAATATAATTGTAAAGGAGAGTATATGGTGCATCGTGTCTATATATGTTCAAATCATAAGTCATATTTTATTGTGCAAAAATATGATCAACTAGAAGATTGCAATAGCTATAATCTTGTCATGTCGAGTTCCTCTAGTTTTGTTTTAAAGAAACATGATAAGTCACAAGAAGGGGAGCACTCTTGGCTACTGCCTACAACATGTCCTTCAACTAAGGTTAAACCAAGGATGGTTTGCTATGAGGAAGGTGATGATGATGAGGACATGACACCTACAGATACGACCATGAAAGTTGTCGGCACGAAATTTCGTCCCGTGCCGAGGGCACACGAGCAAGCCGAAAGGGTCTGCTCGATGGAGCTGGAAATCCGCCTAGCTTCAGCGCAGGGATGGTCGATCCTGTGCACTCCTCCTGAGACGTGCCAGTCAATTTGACCCTGCAATTGACAAGGAGAGAAAGCTAATCAGTAATTTAAGGCGGAATGTGCCGGTGTTGCCAGACAGTCCTGAATGTGCGGCTCTAAGAGCCGATATGAAAAGAAATCGACTAAAGAGTCGATTCCAGCATAATCATAAGAAGAAATCAGTTAAAGCTCATGTGGTCGTATAAGAAAAATCGGTTATCATTCAGGATGAATATCGTTATTTTAGACAAATATTAGTCAATGGCAATAAGATGTCAACAATAATTAGTTTATGCTAAGCCAATGACTGCAAGTAACCGAATCCCTTTTATATAAAAGAAACAGCTCATCATCATTCAACCATATAATAAAGATAAATCTAATGAACATATGAGATCTCATCTATCATTATGACCAGTGGGGCATGAGGCAGAATCATGCAGGCCGTAGAAACAACAATAGATTCGATGACCCTAACTTATTATCAATATCAGTGGGGCATGAGGCAGAATCATGCAGACCGTAATACAATAATAAGATCAGGGGGCTAACACATATTTCAACCTATCTTTACTATGACGGTCTCGTGATGTGAACTATTCGTGAAAGCACTCGATATCGGCTAAAACAGCCGATTCAGGCATAGTGCACAGTTAAGGTCATGCCCTATCAGGAACAAATCTACCAAGTAACGATCACCACTCCACGATGCTAACAGTGGGGTGTGAGGCAGAATCACACAGGCCATGATAACGGACCATGAAACGGTTTTCATTAGCCAACAGATCTATTCAAGACAAAACACGCCTTAACCGCACACTATGCGCGATCAAGATTGACATAAAACAGCCGATAAAACATAACTCATCGTTTAAGATGCATATTAGATCGGTTTAAATTAACAAACGATGGGCTAAACAGGATATAAGGCCGATCTAGATCAATCCCAATCGAGCAAAGTGATATTGCTATAATTAGATAAATAATGGAAGCAATAAGCAATATCGGTAACTTAATGAATCTATCCGAAGGAACGCCACCCTTAGATAGAGCCGATAACTTGACCTCAATCTAGTTCGAGTAGTGGAGGTTGACCGGATCGATGCAGCCTTATTTGAACTAGACAAGAGTCGATAACTAGCTTATACTAGAGTCGCAGTAGAGGTTGACTGGATCGATGCAGCTGTATAAACAAAAGTATAAGCCCTGACGGTACTTACAGACAAGCAGTGGAGGTGGACCGGATTGATGCAGCCATACTTGCTCAAGAACTCACCGAGATCTACTCTACTCCTACTCCTAAAGGGGTGGCCGGAGCCAAAAAAGTAAGTAACTTGTATTTGATTGATTGTGTCTTTACAATAGCCGGGGTCTGATATTTATACCCGGAGCCTAAACATGAATCCTACTCGAGCACGATTCGTCATAATCTTTGGCATAGAAGAAAACATTCCTAATTTAAGATAACTTGGACCCTAATCTTTCCCTTTTTGTAGAGTCCGATATGCAATTTCCTAGTGCCAACCATAGCTCATCATTGCTATCTGCTGACGTCATCCAAAGAGATCCGATTCCAGAGTCATATCTGAATCAGCTGATATCGATCCTCATGCAGTCGATTCCTTGATGGGCACAATTTGGAAGCCTTCGAATTCCCGCATTCTTCTTTCCAAATTTTGGTGTAAACACATGCCCCCCAGTTTTGGGATAAAAGTGATTTTATTCCAAAATTCCTTTTTATCCGTTTACCACGCAGCAACCGTTTTGCTCTGAGATATATGCGCGAGTCCTGACTTCTCGGGCCGAGTCTTATATAATGTCCCAATAGTATCCTTTCTGACCCACTCGGCTTGTTGGCTTTCCCCTTTTTCCTCGAGCAAATCTCAACAGCCGACGCCGTCATCGCCAAAGCTTTAACCCTAGCAAATCTTCTGCCCCGTTAAGCTCTTATTCGAGCGGTCTTCCTCGAATTCACGTCCATCTCGGCAGTAATGGCGACCAGCGACCACGTCCCCGAGGTATGCTTTCAAATTCCCATTTTCAAACAGTCGGTCGCTACCCTGTATTTCCTTTGTCCTCAAACTTATTTTATCCGATTTCTAGGAAATGAGGAACAAAATCTTGATTCCATCAGTTGTTATTCCCAATGCTTATTTTCTCAGGCCTATGGGTGATCCTAATCTATCTGATTTCATCCATCAAGAAACTAACCAAATCCCCTTCAAACAGTCTGCAGTGGATTTGTCCTCTTGAAATACCAAAACTCCCTTCAGAAACTGGCATAAAATGCCTAAGGGTTGGAGAAATTAGTTCCGTAGGGTATCTGAGAAAAAGGGTGGAGATTGGAAGCTTTATGATTTGAATAAATGCTTGACACTCTCATTGTCCGGGATGGAGAGGAATGATTCACTCTTGATTTCCGCATCTTATTTTTAGTCCAATGCCTTTAATGCTTTTGTATTTGGTCATGGTCCAATGACCATTACTCTGGCCGATGTTTACATGTTGACCGGCCTTAGAATTACTGGATCAATGCAGCCTTATGAGTACTTCAGTGCTGGATTCAAGAAATTAGCCAAGATATCAGACTGCACAGGATGGGCCAGTTACATTTTAAACCATATTGGAGACGAATCCAATGTTAGTGAAAGGGAATATTTAGCCTTCCTAAACATGTGGCTTGAGAGATTCGTCTTCTGTGGGTCATCTTGTGGCCCGACCTATAATCATAAACTCATGGCCAAGCACCAAGCAGCAGGCAAGGACATCCCTCTCAGAAAGTATCTGTTAGGAGCCGCTTATCATCTGATGTACGAGGTATCTGCCCAATTATTGAAGAATGAACCAATGCATGCTATCAGTGGCCCCTAGTGGTTGATACAACTGTGGCTTAACCTGTACATGCACAAGATTGTAAGGCTTGATCTTAGAAGCCTGAGTTTCCCTTCCTCCAACTTTGATGAGGAATATAGAGGCGAAGAAGGAAGAACCCGTTAGTGTACAATCTATGGTGAAGCTGCATCGGCCATAACAATCGATATCGATATTGGCCATCTCTTCAAAAAGTTTATAGAGGGTTCAATGCAGGCATCCTGACTTGGCTACCATATAACAAGGATGAGAACAATGAGCTAATCTTCCCATTCAACTTTCGATTTGAATCGGACTGTTCGAACGAGGCAACAGCTGCAATCTTTAATTCCTTCATCAAGCCCTATGTTCTTCCAGCTGAATTTCGCCATGGTCATGGCAAAATGGCTACAGGCTCCTTCCTTTCAGGCAATCTTCCAACTTATGAGTTTTATCATCCATCCCTTGTGGCTCGCCAGTTTGGTTTTGGTCAACTTCCCCTCAGTTGTTCTTCAAAAACATACTGAAGCCAAGAGAAGATATCAGTGAAGTATTGGAAGTCTCCAGAGTTTTCCAGCTGGGGTCAGATCTTACTTCACTCTGTTTGCATGACTGGGTTAGAGTCAGCTTCTCTTCCACTCTCTTTGACTCCTGGTGGCAAGAATGACACTCTCATCATTTCTGTGGGCTGGTTCACCCTTTGTGTATAGCTCTGGATGGAGAATTTGTTACTGACAGAGAGGTAACTTGCCATTTCTTTTTAGGAAAACCGCTTGACGACTTCCTCTACCAACTGTTCTAATTGACTTTTTCAGGATGCTGAATTTGATCCTCCAAGCTTGGATAGGAAGGGGCGTCCTATAGATTACCAGCCTCCATGCCTAGTTTCAAGAATGGGATCGGCTGCGCCTTCACTAAAGAATTTTATGAAAACTCTTGCTGCCTCCACCATTGTAATATATCATTCTTCAAAGCACAAGGCGGCTTAAGGGACAACCCAGAAAACCACTACTGGGAAGAGGCTCTACAGAACGAGACCGTCAGCTACTCAGGTAAACAATTCATTTCCTTCTCAAAAATGTTGTTCAACTACTGATCCCGTTCCTTTACAGTAATCGAGCATTGCGTCCCAACCCACTCTAGGTGCGGGACTGCTATCCTAGGTGTTTGACTCAGCACCAACCGAACACTCATCGGCTGCTCCTCAAAAGGAGCCGATTTCGGTTGAAACAACTGATGCTTCCATAACAGCAGAAAATGTGAGTTTTATCCTTGATGCTTATCAGAGTATTTCCTTTGACTTTTTGATTTACTCGGTTTCCATCCTTCACCTAGACTCTTACCATGCTAGATACTTCCTGAGAAAACACCCATGCAAGAGCATGAGCCTGGCAGTCCACTTAATGATCCTGTCAGCATCGAAGGTGATCCTGTTGATTCCCCGGCTCAGCATGCAACTGATGGTAAGGAAGTTGGATGTTCCCTTTAATCTTCTGTAATAATTATGAACTAAAATTTGACATTGCAGATACCAATGTTGAAATCTCAGAGCCGATTCAACTAGATGCTATTGGTGCATCATCAGCTATTCCCCCTCTCTAGGTAGAGGCTACTGCAGAGAAGGTACTGTATCCTCTTTGCCATCCATTTGTTATAAACTAATTTAATCCTCCTAATCAAGATTTTCTTATACACAGGCACTCAATCTTCTAGCCCTGAGTTACTCTTTCAATCTGGAGGAGTATTTTGATGAAGATGAAATCAGTTCGTCAGCCACCTCCTCCAAGGAAACCTTGCCAGAAGAGACCAAAAACCAGCTAAGAGATGTTCTATCAATGTTTGAGAAGAATATAGCCGATTTGGTCCAAGATACTGATCCAATGCATAGAGTCTTCTTGGCCATCAAGGGTAATCCATCCCCAGCCCTCTCCAGAGTCTTGTCTCCTTTTTCCATCTTTGAAGATCTGGTCCTGAAGGTGAAACAAGCTCAAAGGAATCTGTTTGATCGTGAAACTCTATTGGCCAAGGGGAATTCGAACAGGCAAGAGGCTAAAGAACTATCATAGTCGATTGATCACTTGAAGAACTCCTCCCTCAGTGTTGACCTAGAATTGTCTCGACTGGAAGCCAAGCATGCAGAACTTGAGAAGGAGCTAGGAAACATGAAGGCTACCATTGATCGTCATAAGTCCATCCTAGCTCAAATACCTGATGCCATTCAACAAAAGAAACGGGAATTGCTCGCCAAAGTAAAAGAAGGAAGAGCCATCCGAAGTAGCCTCGAGAGCATTCCTGGATCAACCGAAGAAGATAAACAACAGATCACAGAAGCTGATGCTATTCGGCTAGAAGTGTTGAAAGCGATCTAGGATGTTCTAGACTTGTAATTCATGTATCAATGTATGTCTTGTGTAGAACCAATGGTCTCACTGTATTTCTCCTTGTTTCGGCTAAAGAGCCGATTTTGAAAATAACCGATTCCAAACTCCCGATCTTAATCCCATGTAGGTCTAAAAACATGGCCTTTATTAAGAGAACCCTTCGATTTTCTGTCTTTAGTCACCCAGCACCGTATTCTCTTCAGTTTTAGTGAGGTGGCGCTTCACCTTCTATTAATTGTGGTTGCCTTTTGCACGTCCCGAGGCGTCCACCTCTTCGCTCCGCGGCTTCAAATACCGGCCGAGGGCTCTGGCCTCGAATACATCTATACTTGCAACCGCTCCTATTCCTTTGCACTTTTCTGCCCCTACATACTCTGTAGCGGCCTTCCTCCCTTCCTGTAGATCCGATCAACTTCATGGCCGGCGAGGAGAACCGTGCCAAGCACGCGGCGGAGGAGGTTCCGGAGGAGAACATGCTGATGAACCAGCGCCTCTGACGCATGAGGTAAGATTGACATCCTCTGTTCATGATGATGATGATCTATTCTGACTCGCTTATAGGTTTGTCATGAATGACAGTCTTCGTCCCCTCCCTAGGGTCGACAAGCCCTCTAACGCTGCATCTTCCGCATTGGCTTCGTCGTCAGATTCTTCCAACTCATATAACAGTGACGATGCTCAGAGCTTCTTCCGAGAATGCAGGGCGGTGAGGACCGCTATTCTGAGATGATCCGAAAAAATGACCAGCTTGAGATCCATCTCGGGGTCTTCCAAGTGGCCCTTAATGCGGCTGAGGAGGAGGCCAGTGCCGTTTGAGCACGGCTGGCTGAGTCTGACGCCACGGTGGCAGGTAAGATGAGTTCCATGAATGCTTCTATTCTAATTTCCACTGTCTTTATCTTGATAGTTTTCTGTGATCGCCAACCCTGACGGTGCAGTCGGAGTCTCTCCAACTGGTGGTGAACGCAGCCGCAAATGCCATCAACGCTCAGGGTTCCCTCATCGACGCTCACCTCTAAGACATACCGGCCCACGTTCAGGAGATCACCCTCCACGGCGTTCGTCATGGCACGTCGGTGGCGCTAACCACGGCGCAAGTCTAGATCGGGTATGAGCTCTACACCATGGAGACTGGCTTCTCGATGGGCGACGGCCCTGAGGAACATGAGGACCTGCTCAAAGAATTCGTCATTGCCGCGGAGGCCATTGTGGACATCACATCCGCTCAGGATGTAGTGAACAAGGTCTTTGATTAGTTTGTACTTAGGGTAAACCGATGAACAAAGTCTCCTGTTCTTTCATGAATGTGTCTCAGTGCAATGCCCCTGTATGTGTCATGAATGTTTTTGTTTTTATTCTTTGCTCTGGAGGCGATACATATCTTATCAGCTTTTTTGTCTTTGAAGTTTCTTCATTTTTGAACTAGAGGCGATACCTTTCCGTTACCGGCTATTAGAGCTGATGACTAAATGAATCGGCTATCCAGTGTTGATCAAATGCTAGTATAATGTTCCTTTAAATATTTTCTGTCGATCACCATTGATAGATTGCACCAGAACTCTTCCAACCAAAGGTTAAATGACCGATCGACTCAGAGCAAGCACCTCATCAAGTGCAACAAAACTTTGTTTAAGAAATCTATCAATTCTGACTTGCACTTAGGGTTCCATTTAGTGTTCATACATGCCGGCCTAAATCCATACTCAGAACCAATGCTTATTTCCCTTAATCCAACGGCCGACGTAAAGCCATGACTATTTACTAAAACAAACTCTTAGAGCCGATTGCTTGCTTCGGCTGTTGGCTTTCATTGCTGATTTTAATGAAGCCTCCTTCCCATAACTTGCTAGAAAAGCATTCGAAGTCTCCTAGCTCCCAAAAGACTGGATCGGCTGCTGCGATACTTATAGACTCATTAGCATGAACCAGTTCGACATCATCTCCATGCCACTGAATCAAACACTGATGCATGGTCGATGATACACAATAGTTCATATGAATCCAATCATGACCAAGGAGTAAACTGTATGACCCTTTTCCATCGATGACGAAGAGCGTGGTGAGCAGAGTCTTACTCTCGATTATCAATTCGATGTTTATTGCCCCCTAGGTCTTGGACGCATTACCCCCAAAGTCCTTAAGCATCATGTCAGTCTCAATCAGATCTCCTAGTCCCTTGCCAAGTTTACCAAAGGTGGTGTAAGGCATGAGATTAACAGAAGCACCTCCGTCCACCAACATCTTGTTCATCAGCTTCCCATCAACCAAACCTTTTATATATAAAGCCTTTAGGTGCCGATGCTTGACTGGTTTATCAAATATTGCTTGCTGTATAACTGTTAACTTGGCAACTATCTCCTCATACTCTGATTCATTGAAATCTGAATAAACTTCTTAATCTGCCAGAGCTCTAAACTCTGATGGCAATAGAAAAGCCATTTGAATATTAGCCGATGGTTGCTTTCTATCGGCTGTTTGCTTAGCACGCCATACTTGAGGTTTATCGGATGCCTAAGCCTGTTCTAACTCTTTATTCCTTAGGCGTTGCACCCTTCTCTTTTGGCTTCTTGTCAAATCTCCTAGACACCATTGGCCTTCCTACCAAACATATTTTCTCTCGTTGCTTTCTTCTTCATAATCAGCCCAGTCTTGATCAACAACTCTATTTCCCAGCCGATTATGAACACTTTCATTTTTTAAGCGCCGATCCATGCTAATATGGTGATATACATCTTGAGCGTGGATAGACCGGCAGTTGGATTGAGATTGCCTAAACTCCCTATACTGATCGCTGCCCTCTGAACAGTTACTCCTGGTAGGCAACTTCAAACCTTCATTCCAACAATGTCTGAAGAAAGGACAATTCCAATGCAATTTAGCTTGCTTTCTTTCATACCTCTCTTTTTCCTGTTGACGCTGGTATTCTTGCTTTTCTAACCAACGCTGATAATCCTTTTCTTTCTGCCGCTGCCATTGATTCAACAGAATTCGAGATGTAACTCGTGGTTTTGTCGCCCCTTCTTTTGATGTTCCTCCCTGCTCATATCGGATCTTTTGCTTGTCGCGACGCCTCTTAATTTCCCTGTATTCGTCGACCGATATTTGCATCTTGGGGTCGATTGTTCTAGCTTCTCTTGATTTGGTTGATGTTAGGACCTTAGTCTTTCCTTTGAGCAGCCTAGCATCAACCATGTTTTGATCTCCTAGGAAAGGATTATCATCAACTTTCATTTTTCGAGGCGTATCGAATTTGAGTCTTCCTTGCTAAATAGCCCTCTGTATATGCTGTCGGAAAATTCTGCATTCATTAGTGGAATAAGAAGTAGCGTTATGGAACTTGCAGAACTTCTTATTCCTCAACTGATCAGGGGGCAACATAACATGATTATTGGGCAACTTGATCTGTCCCTTCTCAAGCAAGAAATCGAAGAGCTTGTCTGATTTTGTGACATCAAAGTCATAGCTCTCCTCGACTCCTCTT